>JAJHZJ010000009.1:10863882-12192619 GCA_023548195.1 Bettongia penicillata ogilbyi | reverse complement strand
AAAGAAGAATTGGACATGACACAACAATAATAACCCCCACTTTCCCATTTTAAAGGTGGGTATAATCTTCTGTCCTTTCTTAATATTTTTATTTTCCATTTTTATTTCTGACCTCCCTGGAACTATTTGTAGCAACTGTTTTCTATGTTAAGCTTGTATAAGAAATAGTGATAATAAGAATCAATGACTTTCCTTTTACTAATTTTTAATTTTTTTAATCAATAGCTTATTTAAATATCCTAGATCGGAGCTGTTATTATTGCATGTATTGCGTGTACAAATTTTCATTTTGTTCTATCTGTTAAAAGACTATAAATAGCGGAAGCCAAAAGTGATTCCTCATTGATAATATTATTTCCATTTTTTTAATATTGTTGTCACTATTGTGATCATGCAGTATCTTATGACTTTCTTGAAGAAAATATTCCTGAATTATATGCCTGATTTTCTTGATGAATCTATATCTTTATTCTTTTTAATTTATTAATATTCAACTATTTATAATCTTAATTTATTTGTGATTCCCTCCTATATCCACCTTTCCATCAAAGTTAGAGAATGTCTGTGTGTGTGTGTGACTATAGTGTCTTGATTCAGAAGATCTTGTCAAGTTCTTCACAAAATATAGCTACTTTCACATTCTCTCAAACAAGCATGTTTTCACAAGAATCAACTCTCTTCATGGCGGTCCACTTGTCCGTGCTCATTTTATATAGATAAGATGAGAAGATCAAGCATACCATTGAATTGTATCTTTCGTTACCTTAGGGCACATGATGAAATAAACTCTGTTAAACACTTGATTCACCTCTCCAAGAAAAACTTGTATAAACCATTCTTCTAATTGGTAGCAACTTTTTAATTTTATTTAGCATAATAATGTCAACTTGGATATGCTGGAGTTTGTATAACTGTGGATCAGTTTGTTGGTTGTACAAATTATCTCACATTTATAGTAATGACAATTTTAACTTATTCTTTAAAAATGGTCTAAAAACCACATGATTCTTGTTAACTTTCACCCTTTTTCTGTCAACCCACTCTGTTCATTGAATTATGGTATTTGAGTTGGGTTGTTTTTTGTTTTTTGTTTTTTTTTACAAGGGATATAGAAATGATAAAATAAGGACAAATAGGATTAAAACCTATGATGGAGAAAATAAAATTCAGAATAAAATGCAAGGAAAGAGAAATAACTTATTTGTAAAAGTCGTCTATATTTATTTTCTCTTCAAATAAAACACTTCCAGAAATTTCCAATTCAATTAATCAGTTTACCTTTTAGATGGTTGTTGCTATATAAAGGACCTTCTTTCTCTACCTCTTACAGATGTATGCACATACATACAAGCCAGTTAAGGTTGGCTTAATATATATATTATTTATGTGACATCAATAGTTTTATAAGTTTAATGAATAGTCCTTTAGTGACTGGCTTCTAAAGTTATCTGTAAATTAACTATTTTTGTTACTGTTCAGTCATTACAGTTGTATTGGATTCTTCATAATCCTATTTGGGGTTTTCTTGGCAAAGATACTGGTTTGCCATTCCCTTTTCCAGCTCATCTTACAGATGAGAAATTGAGGCAAAATGAGGGTTAAGTGACTTATCCAGGGTCACTAAGTGACTGAGGCCATAATTGAACTCAGAAAGATGTCTTCCTGGTTTAGGAGCCACATTCTATCCACTGCACCATCTAGCAGCCCCAGTCAACCACTAGTTGACTTTTAATTAACACTGAAGACATTATACTGTTCAGACTGGAAATTTTCCAAAAGCCTGGGAAATAGGAAGGAGTATGATAAAATAAATATAGTCTTGTACCAGAAATGAGGCAGACTTTAGAATTTTGACATTTTGGAATTTATTAGTTAGTCTTGTGTCTTTGGCCAAGTTAATTCTCTCTTGGTTTCAGTAAATAACATTTACCTCACAGGGTTGTGTTGGCACAGTAGATAGGGTCTCTGGCAAGAAGTCTTGACTTCAAATTTAACTTCAGACACTTACTAGCTGTGTAACTCTTGACAAGTCACTTAACCCAGTTTACCTCAATTTCCTCATCTGTAAAATGAGCTGAAGAAGGAGATGGCAAAGCACTGCAGTATCTTTGCCAAGAAAATCCCAAAGGAGTTCATGAAGAGTCACACACGCCTGAAAAATAACTAAAACAACAACATAGATTTTTTGCAAGAATCAAATGAGATGCTATGTTTGATATAGTATTAGCCATGTACATACTTGTGGGTAGTATTTCTATAGGAATTCCTTCCTGGAGTTTTCTCGGATAATTTATGATTTTCCAAATCTCAAGAAAAATCAGTTGAGAAATTGGGGGAAGGTATCTTGATAATTCTACAAGAATTAAAAGCTATCAATATAGAGATATTACTGTTGAAGGAAAGTTACTGTGTCATCAAATCAAAAGGAAGGGCAAAGAACACACTGAGTTGAAGGTGAAGGTGAAGTTTCTGGAAACTTGGACAGGAGCACTGAGGAAAGAAATTATTTCAATCTAATCAGTCAGATGTGGCTGTAATTATTGTCAGTTTTTAAATATACAGACATGTGTTTGTGGTCCTGTCTGCATTCTTGCAAATAAATATAAATTAATAAGTTTATATGCATAGGAAAGAAGGAAGGAAGGAAATGCTTATTAATTGCCTGCTATGTGCAGAATACTGTGCTCAGTGTTTTACAAATGTTATTTCATTCAATCCTCATAACAACCTTGTGAGGTGGTTATTTTATAGAATGCTTTATACATATAGTATACTTTATACATATCCTATGAATAGTGTTCCAAGAAATAATAAGTTTTTGAGGTGAAATAAGTCCTTAAATTGGCAATTTTGATATGTAATTCTGTATAGGGATGTTAACCTTGCTAGGAAATCTGAATTTTACATTATTTGAATACTACCCAATAATGTTTGATGGCATTTTCCAGTGTCTAACTATTTGATATAGCCTACAGTTCTTTGTCAATACTATTAAACTTAATATTCTTATTTATTAAATAATTTGAGGTATATATAATAATGAGTAAAGAGTATGAAATATAATGGAAGTATTTTTAAAAGGATAAAAAATAATTCAACTCATTGCCAGATGTTTTAAATAATTGTCACATATTGGTTCATATAATAAAAATGTACTTATTATCATGTTTTTTTACAATGAACTTTGAAACTTTTACTATAATCCTATCACAGAAAAGACCATTCATGGTTTATTATTATAGTCATTAATTATTATTTTAGAATATATAAATCAAATATTATATAAAATTAGAATAAAATGAATTTTGGAAATTCTTAAGAATTCCCCCAAATTTTATTTTCTCATTCCTTTATCCTGAAGATTAACAGCTAATAGGAATTTGAAAACACCACTTGAGGGTTATCTTCAGTGACAGAGATGCTGCAATAGTAATAGCAACCTACACCCTACTCATATCCCCTTTTCTGTAAGCCTGAGAAAAGACTCTCACTTTATCAATAATTACCCAACAATGGAGTACAAAATATAATTTGTCCACTAAGTCAACAAGTACCAAAAGGCTTGGGTATTCCATCAGTTGGTGTTTGACTTGCAAAATCTTAGATTAATTTCCTACCCTCACCTTGAGCTCTGTGCATTTCTCCTTGGTCCCATAGTCAATGAAATAAAATTATTGCTTAGTATTATAGAAAATAGGCCAATTTATAACTATGGAGTCTCCAACCTTCTTTGGAAAAATTGTCATTCCTTGTCAAACTTTTATGTTGATTCATAGGGGAGCCAATTTTCTGTAAACAGATGATTTTACTAAATCTAGTAAAGTAAAATTGCAATGAAGTCTGTCAGTCAATAAACATTTGTTAAATTTCTAATATATTCTAGGCAAATGCCCCAATTCGTCCCTCCATTTCTTGCACATGGTAAAGACAAAAGTTCTGTAGATGGGAATAAGATGCAAGCATCCACTGTGGTGAGCCTTTGTACTGCTGCATCCTTGCCGGCTTCTCTCCAATGGCCTCCTGCCCCTTGTGACTCCAATCCCTGGTTCTCAGGAAGTAGCAGATGCTGGAAAGTATGCTAAGGTGAAGGGAGCAGATAATTCTTTGCACTTGTTTCACCAGTCATTCTCTTTAAATTATCATCATCATTAACCTTTGGATTCAGCAGAAAAAAAAATAGTACTTCAAGTAGATGAGGAAAATTCACGACTTCCATTTCCATTTGTAAAGTGCTTTGTAGAACTTAAATTATAATATGAATGTCAGTTATTATTATTAGATTGTTGAGTAGTCTCTAAGTTTTTGGATTCTGCTTCTATTTCTGGTGCTATAAACCACGAAATGGTGACACATTCTCATTAAATAAAGTGGAAATGCATGTTTTTGAATCATTCACAAACACTGAGTTCAAAGAATAGGAAAGTCACAAAACAAATGGTTTTGATGATAATTAATTTGAGTTCTAGTAGTAATATCAAAAGGTACTTTGAACCATGGCCAGATAGGATAATTAAAACCATCATATCATAACCATAAATGTGGTGAAAGAGGAAAGTCAAATGAAATTGGACACACAGAAACATGAGAGAAAAGTGAGGGTCACTTTTTGTTCAAAATACTGTCTCTTATTCTCTTATTTTCTCTAATTTTTTATTAAAAAGTGGCCATTTTCATTGTCAAGTTCAGTATCTCTAAATATGTGGGATCAAATCCCACCCCCTCAATTCTTCTCCATGAGGTTCCCTCTTCACTCAGTTCTCTGAATCAGTCTATTCTGGTGTCATGATTTCTTCCCTACCCCATGATTTCCTGCTCCATTAAAAAACCTTCACTGGCTCCTACTATACCCTCAAGTTTTCATCCTATATCTCTCCTGCCTTTCTCACCCAAACTATGGAAAAATTGTCTATACTCATAACTTCCACGTTTCTCATTTGCTCTTTTTAATTTTTTATTTATTTATTTTATTTTTAATTTATGTAATAAAACAAGCATTTGCATAACATGGTATATTAAAAAAAGATAATTGCGCATGAAGCTGGAAATCTATTATGTACAACTTGCTATTCTTTTTAAATATATAATAAAATTATCATGTAAAATTTTTTTTATCTTTTTTTCTCCTTCCCTCTCCCTATTCTTTTAGTCTCCTCTATTTCTAACCTCAGAATTGTCTTGGGTTTCTTGTTGCCAAATCTTTGTCTTCCTCTGCATCTCCGATATCCAAATACTTCCCTCTATCCACGTAGGAATTTCCTTAGTTCAGAGTCTCATTGTCTCTTTCCAGGTTATTGCAATGGCATTCTAATTAGTATCCCTGCTATAACTTTATCTCCATTCTAATTCTTTTTCCACATAGCTACCATACTAATTTTCATGAAGTGTTTATCTATGTGTCACTGCCCTATTTAATACAAGTGGTTCTCTATTGCTTTGGGATAAAATATAAACTCTTTTTTCAGGCTTTTAAAGTTCTTCATAACCTGACCTCAACCTAAGTTTACATTCCTTTATGTGCTTCAAAAGTCAGCCAAAAAAGCCTTCTCCCTGACCTTTGCACATAGCGATCCATTTCCCTTCTCCATGCCTTTTTATCAAATATCCTTTATGCTTAAAATATACTCACTCCCTATTGCCTTAGAATCTATTACATCCTTTAAGGCATAGCTTCATCAAACCTTTCCTGTTCCTTTTCCCTCATACAATCTTATATTTAATTTGCATTTATTCTGTACACACACACACACACACACACACACACACAGAGTTTTCCCCAATATATGCATACTATTTAAGAGTAGGTATTGTTATATTTATATTCAAAGTATTTCACAACATGCCTTCCATATAGTAGGCACCTAATAAATGTTTGCTGATTGACTGAGTATAGACACTTGGCTTAGTGGAGAGATTGGTGGACTGGGACTTAGGAAGAAAAATTCCACTTAGAATCTTAGCTCTGGTACATATTAGCTATGTGACCTAATGCAAAAAAAATGCTTAATCTTCTTTAGTTTCAGTTTCTTTATGCATAAAGTGGAGATAATAACACCTAAAGTGCTTACCTCAGGAGGGTTGCTATTAGACTAAAATTGCAAACTTTAAATAGTCATATGAATAGTCATAATAATTTTTAGTTATTAATATTAATAACACATTTATTAATTAAAATTAACACATTTAAGGGATTAACTAGAAGAATTTCAAGATTTCCTTTATGAATATATAGGGTGATATAAATTATTAAACTATTGATAGATTGTAGAAGCTTGATCAGTATATCTCCCTGTTCAATTTGATGTGTGTGTGTTTGTCCTTCATTGCCAAAAAAGACCGTGCTATCAGAGAAATGATGACATGACTTGCACTTGACTTTGTTTTGAGTGAGGGGAGGGAGGGCTGTGCAGGTCACCAGCCTCACTTCTCCTCCAGAGCCATCTGAATTCAGTGACCAGATATTCATCAGGATGACTGAAGGTGACCCAGGATGAGGCAATTGAGGCTAAGTGACTTGCCCAAGGTCACACAGCTAGTGAGTGTCAAGTGTCTGAGGTGAGATTTGAACTCAGGTCCTCTTGACTCCTGCACTGGTGCTCTATCCACTGCACCACCTAGCTGCCCCTCAATTTGATGAGCTTCTGCTACAATGAGACTTTGGTCAAAACTTTTGATTTCATCTGCCCATCAAGAGTTCATCAAGGGCCTATCCACTGGCCTTAGCCATTATGGAGAAGACAAAGACATTTGATTAAGTATCTTAGCACTTAACATAATGCCTGTCAAAAAGTAAGCACTGCATAAATGTTAATTATTATTGTTTGTTACTGACAGGAATTTCCCCTTAAGAAGATTTTGTTGATTTGAAGTTACTTCTTAGTGCTTCTTAAAAGAATGAGTTTCACTGATATGGATGACTCCCAGTATGCAATGGGATAGCCTAGGCTCTTGGCTTTGTTAGAAAGAGTCATCCATTGAGTTGGCAGAAAAAAAGGAACTCTAATTTAGAATTAAGTTCTATCTTATCCTGTTCTTTCTTTTAGGGAGATCCAGAGAATGCATCTGTGTGTGGTGAGGGTGAGGGAAGAGGACAGTTAGTAGCTAGGTGGTGCAGTGAGTAGACTGGTGGACTTGAGTCAAGAATTCATAAGGTAAAACCTAGGCAAGTCACCTACTTATCCCAGCCTTCGTTTCTTTATCTGTAAAGTGAAGATAATTATAGTTACTTTAGGTTAGTAGTAACTGAAGAAAGAAACTGAGAACTCAGTGGAAAGTTTGGGTTAAGGACATTCCAAAGTGTGTTTTCCTTTGAGGGGAGACCAGATTTCAGGGTGATACAATAAATTAAGGATAGGGAGAGGAAAAGACCCTGTAGATGTCACTGGAAGGTCAGGGAAGGGAGGTTGCTTGAAATTTTTTCTATTCCTATATGAGGGGAGGTGAAAAAACAAGATGCTCCTGGATCATGCAGAAAAGTGGGACTCACTGGATAGGGAAAAGGATGGTTTTGATTCTTTATGGGCTATTGTGAATTCTTCACAAGATTTTTGCATTTATTTATAGGCTCTTGTGAGTCTTGCATTTTCTGAAGAATAAAAGAGGTTTTCTTGTTCCCTATATTTACATCATTATCAAGTATTTGTATAGAATTTTGAAGACCTATTTTGCTAATGGTTGGAGACCTAATTATGAATTACATTATGAGATTACCCTGGGTAAACTTTAAACAGTGAAAAGTGAGTCAGAGAGTGATCCTTCGGAGAAGCTCCTGAGATTGGAACTGGTCCACATGAGCACAAAATGTAGGGGCACAGGGGCATGAGTCACAAATTAGAAGTAAATATTTTGGAATTTTTTTAAACTAATTTGATTACTATAGAAAACAAAACCAGGAAATTGAAAATTAAAAACAAACAAACAAAAAGCTCATTTAAAAATTCTTTGAATAGACAAAGTATATTGATCTTGTTCATCAGGAGTTGTTTCTTGGTCAGCTTCTGCAAATGAGGAGTGACCTGGGGTCAGAATTTAACTGACTAGATTGTCTTTGGGAAATTTCAGAGATCTGAAATAAAGGTTAATTTTTAAGATATCAATAATTTTTCAATACTATTGTATAGTTAGTTACAAGTCACAGAATGCCACAAGCATTGAAGGATTGCAATTCAGGGTCATTCAAGGGGCAATTGAAAAGCACCTGTTTGATCTGAACAGGCTACAACATATTAAAAAAGGTATGTATGTGTGTGTGTGTGTGTGTGTGTGTGTGTAATTACGGAGAAGCTATATGAAAGATGTCATAAAAGAAATATGTGATTAAAAAGAAAAGATGAGTTGATCCTTACAATGTCAAGAGAAAAAAAGATGTCCAGCATTTAGGGTAAAACTTCTTTTTGTTAAGCTTATAGAACAACATAGACAAATATCCCAAAGGATGGGCAAACAAGAATAGTGTGCAGTTGGCATTATTGGAGGCAATATTTACATTGGTGATACTTTTAAAAATTGCTTATTACATGCATATGTTACCACCTCTTTTAATATGAATAATGCAACAAAAATCAAAACTGACATAAAAAACATCACAAGAATGTGATGTTGATGTCCACTGCTTAGCACAGAACCTGGTCCATAGTTAGTGCTTAATAAATATTTGCTGGTTTATTAATAAGAATGTGTAGAACATGACAATCATCTGATTAACTCTGGATATGTGCCACTTATATGATTAATATGTACTCAGACCCTTTGGCATGTCTTATATTTATATGCAGGTGACTCCTGAGACCACATTATTCACTCTCACATACTAATTCAAAATTTCTTATGGAATAAGAGGATAGAAATGATTTCTTCCTCTGAAACTTTTTCAGGATTTTTTTCCCAAGTAGAAGTTGATTGCTTTGTTTTGTTTTTCCTTATGGAGGGAACCAAGAAGTGAAAAAAATCCTTTAGTGTTTCTTCAACTTCTGGGGCTAGCACTGAATTTATTTTGTGTTCCAGAATTTTTATGTATGCACTAAATTATGATAAAACTATGGGCCTATTTTGAATTATAGTCTATGATTAACTTACCTCATTTTACTTATGGGAACCCATTTATATTTTCTTGATAGAATATATGGCACTTGAAATAGCTACTTTTTTCCCCAAATATTCGGTAATTCATTCTTTTTACAAAATTCACACAGTCCTCTCCTTTACAGAGTTCACATCCATGAGGGTTTACTATACTTCTTGTACATTTAAAAAATATTAATGGTATCTGGTTACATTTTTATAACTTGTAAGTTTTTTTTTGCACATACATTTCACATGGCTTTTGTTGGGTCTATCGCAGATAAACGCTCATTTATACAGTCTGTCATTTAGTCTGACAATAACAAGTATACTTTTTACAAAATATTTTAGTGATGAACCTCAGCAAACATTACTATTGAAATGAACAAAAGGGAAATGAAGACTACTTCAGATCATAAATGCATTAACTATAATTTTTTTAGTTAAATTTATTTAACTTTTTACATTCATTTTCACAAAATTTTGGGTTCCAAATTTTCTCCCCATTTCTCCCCTCCCCCACCCCAAAACACTGAGCATTCTAATTGCCCCTATCACCAATCTGCCCTCTCTTCTAACAACCCTCCCTTCCCTTGTCCCCATCTTCTCTTTTGCCTGTAGGGCCAGATAACTTTCTATTCCCCATTACCTGTATTTCTTATTTCCTAGTAACAAGAACAATACTCGACAGTTGTTCCTAAAGTGTTGAGTTCCAACTTCTCCCCATGCCTCCCTCCCCATCCATTCCCTTTGGTTAGGCAGGTAATTCAGTATAGGCCATATCTGTGTAGTTTTGCAAATGACTTCCATAAATAGTCATGTTGTGTAAGACTAACTATATTTCCCTCCATCCTATCCTGCCCCCCATTGCTTCTATTCTCTCTTTTGATCCTGTTCCTCTCTAAGAGTGTTGACTTCAGATTGCTCCCTTCTCCCATTGCCTTCCCTTCCATCATCCCCCCCACCCTGCTTATCCCCTTCTCCCCCACTTTCCTGTATTGTAAGACAGGTTTTCATACCAAAATGAGTGTGCATTTTATTCCTTCCTTTAGTCGAATGTGATGAGAGTAAACTTCATGTTTTTCTCTCAGCTACCCTCTTTTTCCCTCTACTGAAAAATCTTTTGCTTGCCTCTTTTATGAGCGATAATTTGCCCCATTCCATTTCTCCCTCTCTCCTGCCAATACATTTCTCTCACCACTTAACTTCATTTTTTAAAGATATGATCCCATTCTCTGTCTCTGTGTGTAAATGTGTGTGTGTGTGTGTGTGTGTGTGTGTGTGTAATCCCACCAACTAACCAGATACTGAAAAGTTTCAAGAGTTACAAATATTGTCTTTCCATTGTCTTAGGAATGTGAACAGTTCACCTTTAGTAAGTCCCTTATGACTTCTCCTTGCTGTTTACCTTTTCATGCTTCTTTTCATTCTTGTGTTTGAAAGTCAAATTTTCTTTTCAGCTCTGGTCTTTTCATCAAGAATGCTTGCAAGTCCTTGATTTCATTGAAAGACCATATTTTCCCCTGAAGTATTATACTCAGTTTTGCTGGGTAGGTGATTCTTGGTTTGAGTCCTAGTTCCTTTGACTTCTGGAATATCCTATTCCATGCCCTTTGATCCCTTAATGTAGAAGCTGCTAGATCTTGTGTTATCCTGATTGTATTTCCACAATACTGGAATTGTTTCTTTCTAGCTGCTTGCAATAATTTCTCCTTGACTTGGGAACTCTTGAATTTGGCCACAATGTTCCTAGGAGTTTCTGTTTTTGGATCTCTTTCAAGTGGTGATCAGTGGATTCCTTGAATACTTATTTTGCCCTCTGGTTCTAGAATATCAGGGCAGTTTTCCTTGATAATTTCATGAAAGATGATGTGTAGACTCTTTTTTTGATCATGGCTTTCAGGTAGTCCCATAATTTTTAAATTGTCTCTCCTGGATCTATTTTCCAGGTCAGTTGTTTTCCAATGAGATATTTCACATTCTCTTCCATTTTTTCATTCTTTTGGTTTTGTTTGGTGATTTCTTGGTTTCTCAGAAAGTCAATAGCCTCCATCTATTCCATTCTAATTTGTAAAGAACCATTTTCTTCAGTGAGCTTTTGAACCTCCTTTTCCATTTGACTAATTCTGCTTTTTAAAGCATTGTTGTCCTCATTGGCTTTTTGAACCTCTTTTGCCAATTGACTGAGCCTATTTTTCAAGGTGTTATTTTCTTCAGCATTTTTTTGGGGTCTCCTTTAGCAAGGTGTTGACCTACTTTTCATGCTTTTCTTGCATCTCTCTCATTTGTCTTCCCATTTTTTCCTCCACCTCTCTCACTTGATTTTCAAAATCCTTTTTGAGCTCTTCCATGTCCTGAGCCCATTGAATATTTATTCTGGATGTTTGGGATACAGAAACCTTGACTTCTATGTCCTTCCCTGATGGTAAACATTGGTCTTCCTCATCTGAAAGGATGGGAGGATGTAAGGGAGTTGCCAACCCCCAGCCTCTTGGACGGCATTCGCTGGTCACGACTCAGGTAAACTGAGGGGAGACTGGTAAGGCATGAACAAGATGGTGCTGGGAGGAAGGGTTTTGCCCTTGTTTTGCTCAAGGCTATTTTCCCAGGTTTTCCAGAGAACAAAGAAGCCCAAAATGTTTTTCTTTCTTGGGGCTACGTGTCCACCCTGGGCAGTCCTGGCTTACGGTAAATTACTTCCTTATAAGGGCAAACTAATTGGTGATAGGTTCACTTAGAGCACTGGTGTCAGAGAAGAGATAAAAGCATCACTCACTGCTTGAATAAACAGAGTTCTTACTATGTTGTCTCCCTCCTCAGTCATTGCTTACAGCTAAACTCCCCCAGGGCCTACAGGCCTCTGCTGGTCAGATAAGCCTGTGGGCCCAAGAGATCAGGCCCAAACTCCTGGGGTCCCTAACAGGAGGAGATATCTGTTCACCAAGAAAGTAACGTTCTATGATATTACTTTTTTTCCCTTTTTGGGGCATTTTCCCAACCAGTTACTTGACTTTTAAGTCCTTTGTCAAGAGTAGGGTATACTCTGGGAAACTGTGAGATCTCAGTTCCTCCAAGGTGGCATGATCAAGCGTGTACTGGTCTGGAAGCAAAGAGGGATTTTTGTGCCCAGAATCTTAGCAGATACCTCTCTACAGCCACCTGGCCTCCAGTTCTGCCAAGCCAGCACTGAGGGCTGATTTTTAGATAAGCTAGATGGGCAGGACTGTCATTCAGTGTGAGACAAAGAGCAGACAGGCCAAAGCCTCCACCCAGGGCTGAGGTAAGACTCATCTCTTCAATGCCCCCAGGGGTTTTTACGCTTCAACGGTGGAGCTTCCCTATGGGCTGCTGTGCAGCCTCTGTGGCTGCTGCCTGCTGCTGGAGCTATGGGAAGGCCCTTCTCCCTTCCTGGCCAGCTGATAAAACCCCATCACTGACCTTTGGTGCCTGTGGGATGAGGGATCTGTCATGTGCACGGCCAAGGCTTACCTGAAGTCCGCGCTTGAATCTACGTTCAGTGCAACTGACATTTCTGTGGGCCTTTCAGGTCACCGTAGGCTGAAAATCTCCTCCACTCTGTTGTTCTCCACTTCTGCTGTTCCAAAATTTGTTGAGAGTCCCTCTATACAGGTATTTTATGGGCTATGGGGGGAGACCCTGCGTAAGTGTGTCTTTCTAGTCTGCCATCTTGGCTCCACCCTCATTTTTTTTTAATGCAGTGCAGAGTAGGAAGGAGAGGAAATAGATTTCTGTTAATTAAAAAGAAAGATTTAATTTAAAAAGGCAACATTAAACAGGAATGAAATTTAACTTAAGCACAATACACAACAAAACAGAATGGCCTTTTTAAGGTTAAAGATCCATCTTCATATCTTTTAACAAATAGTTCCTTGTCCTATCAGTAGTAGTTCCTTGTTAATAACATTATACTTAATTGATTTCAGGGAGTATGTTTTGTAAATTTATATATGTCTACTGTGTTAAAACAAAACTTATCAATAAACAGGATAAACGTTTTAAAATTGTTAAACATGAAAAACATATACATTTTATTCAAGATCTGGATTACTCAATAGTTTTATTTTTTAATCACTTTTTCTATTCATTGCAAAGTACTTTACAGAATCACTGCTTCATAAATTCTAATATTTAGCTGAATGAATCCCACATCTATTTTCTTAGCTTCCTTTAATATTTTTGACCTATTGTCCTTCCTTACAAATTTGATTATTATATAACATAATTATGTGAAGTATCCCAATGATATTTTAATTACTTCTGTATTAAATCTTTGCATTAATTTAAATAGCTTTGCCAACTTTACTATATCAGCTAAACCTACTTCTGAATGTTGAATATTCTCTAATTCTTCCATTATTTCTGTAAATATTATTTCATGGTTATACATTTTTATGCATGTCTTAGTATGCTAATAACCAAAGTTTGTCATTCTATTATATTTCTCTCTCTATATATAATGTATATATATATAAAATATGCTTTTTCTTCCTTTGTTTAGTGATATATAAGAAATGCTAAATGTTTTTTATATTTTTATATATTTATATTTATATATTTTAATATTTATCATACTATATTGTATTTCTAAAATGCAATTAAATTTTTAAAATTGAAACTCTTGGGTTTTCTAAATAATGTATTGCCAAGGCAATATTCACAGCACTGATGGTAACTGTGGATATACCAGTGTACTTCTCAGTCACAAAGTGTAAAAGACCCTCCATATAGAAGGCAGAAGAAAAAGATTTATTGAGATACCAGAAAGCCAAATTGCAGAACCAGAAAGCAAAATCTGTCATGGTGACCAAGAAGTTAATAAACATGATCACCACAGGGGCCAAAACCTTTCCCAAGCTTTCCCCACCCTCTGCTGGGGCCTTCTCACAAGCAAACACTCAGGAGCCTGAGTCGTGCCATGCATGCCTGCCTGCCTGCATCCTCTCTCCTCTGGCCAGACTATGCTAACTCATTTCCTCCTGGTTCTGCTGTGTTCAGCACGCTCCTCCCACCACATGTAGCTTAGGCCTCGAGGTGGTTCAAGCCGGTCACATGGGCCTATTAATGAATGAAAGATCTTTCCATTTAAATTGCTATTATAACATGTCATTTGAAAACAGATACGTAGCTTTTTCTTAATGATTCTTTAGTTTTTTGTCTTGTCATTATAACAGACATTTCTTAAACTATGAAAATAGTAATTATGAGAATAGAAACATCTGCTGTATCCCTGTTTTTCTCAAGAAAGATTTGTTTTTCTATTACACAAGATGCTAATTCTTGGTTTCAAGCCAATTTTTTAATTGTATGAAGGAAAATTCCTTTCACTGCTATACATTTTTTCCTCGTATAAATATAAATGTTGTACCCACTCCTGAGAGGAGAAAGTAGAAGATTCTTTGGTGTAAATGTAAGGGGAAGCTGACTGCATAAGGCCCTGATTATCTTGCCTCCTGAAAATCTTCTGGGAATTACCTCTGTGGTAAAAAAACAAAACAACCACAAGAATAAAAATTCCTCTCTGTTACACAAACAAGCCTACTTAGCTCACTGCTTCTAAGGAGATCTTTCACTCTTGCGTATTTTCTGTTATGTTTTTGCCTGTAGACTTTCCTGATACATGTTGTTATTTGCTTGGATGAATGAGTTTGCTTGCTATGTAATGGTCTTTGGTGTAATTTAAAGTGGGATAGAGTTGAGCGTGTGTGTAAGTTTGGGTTCCCCTCACCCTTTAAAGAATGAGCATTAAGGAAACTAGTGGCTTTGTTGCCTTCTAATCCATAAAAGGATACTCTCTATTTTCTTAATTCAGTGCTCTCCATGAATCTATAGAGATATACACAGTTTCTCAAATTTCCATTCTGATTTTTAATTCCTGTAAATTATGCATTCTGCCCACGTAAGATCAATAAATATTCAATGAAATAAGAAACATTTATTTAGTGCCTATTATGTGCGAGGTGCTATGTGAAGTTCTGAATTACATAAGACATGTATATTCTCATGGCTTGTCTAAATGTGATTCCTGGAGAGGAGTGGATAGATATATCTTGACTCTTGCCCACTTATCTCTTAGGAATATTTTAATTTCTGTTTGGAGGGGAACAAGAGAAGGGTACATGAGTTTAAAAAATAACAGGAAGAAAACTTGGAATTACATGTCTCTCTTGAAGCAGGAATGAAGACTATGATTTCCAAAGCTCTCACACCAATGTTGCCCCCTCACCACCATACTAAACATTAAGTCATCACTTTCTCCCCCAACAATTGGAAAAATCTCATGAAAAATGTTGGAGGCTTTACATTGAATTCTTTTATTCTGTTCAGTGAATTATTACCAATCTTTCAATATTAGAATAGAAAAGATAAGGATTTAGAACCTTTATTTTTATAAAAGAGATACTGTAGTTCAGAACAATGAAGTGACCTCCCTGAGGCCATTTAGAATGTAAGTTGGGGTTTTGAAAATTAAACTCAGTTGGTTCCTCTTGTTTCTAGAGTCAGAGCTTTAACCATCACATTGTTATGGTTATTGGTTCTTCCTGTTTGATTTTTAATAAATATAACATACCTTCTGGAACGGAATAGAAAAAAAAAATCTTTGTTACAAAGGATAGAATTGGTCTTATGATTTCATATAGAAAACTTAGATGGAAAAATATTCTACCAAGGTTGTTAACTCTTTTGCAATTTGTAGTTTTAGAAGGTTGGTCAGAGCTTTGAGAGGTAATTTACCCATTGTTAAAGAACCAGTCCATTTCAAAGGTGAGACTTGAACTCAGGTCTTCTGGTCACCAAGGCCACCTATCTATTTACCATTCTAGGCTGCTTCTGTGTTATATGATTGTAAAATAAAGGGTTGTGAATGAATGAGCTCTAAGAATCCTCCTGTCTCAAACATTCCATTATTCTAAGAAATACTTGAATATACCATATCTCTCCTATTTTTAAAAATTTTCTTGAAACTAAACACTACCATATTTTTCAACTATTCTGCATGGGACACAATTTCCCTACTGTTCATCATTCTGTCATTGTCTTTTGGAGGCACCAAAATTGTTAATATCCCTCAAAATATGGTGACTAGCATTGGGCTAAAGCAGAGTAGAGTAGGCCTGTTACTTTGTAGAGTAGGCCTGTTACTTTTTAGGTTCCATTTTTGTAATCTGCTTAAACAATTACACTGTGATGTTGATTCATATCAAGCTTGTCTTCACCCAAAACCTTCAGATTTTTCAACATACAAATTCCTCACAAGACATGTTACCTTCACAAAATTCTTAAATAATTCTTTTTTTTAAACTTGAATTTTACTGTTGACAAATTTCCTTCTGTATTTATAGATATTTCAGCCTATTAAAATATTTGAAACTTGTTTTTTTCAGTTATGGGATGGTCATGTCTTTTCTGGTTTAATTCATCTAACAATGTGGTAGTTTGTAACAAAGTTCAACAAATCTTTTATTTTTTTGGAGGGGAAGTTACTTATCTTTTGCAGTTAATAATATTTTATTTTTTTCAGTTACATGTAAAGATAGTTTTTAGCATTCATTTTCATAAGATTTTGAGTTCCAAATTTTCTCCCTCCTTCCCTTTCCTTCTCCTTCCACAAGCTATAAAGCAATCTGATATAGGTTATGCATGCACAATCATGTTAAACATATTTCCACATTAGTTATAATGTGAAAGAAGAATCAGAACAGAAGGGAAAAGCCACAAGAAAGAGAAACAAACAAAAAAACACATGAAAATAGCATGCTTTGATCGGCATTCAGACTTCAGAGTTCTTTTTCTGAATGTAGATTGTTTTTTCCATTTTGAGTCTTTTGAAATTGCCTTGGATCATTGTATTGCTGAGAAGAGCTAAGTCTACCATAGCTGATCATCATATAATGTTGCTGTGACTGTGTACAACATTCTCCTGGTTCTGCTCACTTCACTCAGCATCAGTTCATGTAAGTCCGGGTTTTTTTGAAATCTGCCTACTCACCATTTCTTATATTACAGTATTATTCCATCACAACCATATACCACATATTGTTCAGCCATTCCATGATTGATGTGCATCTCCTCGATTTCTAATTCTTACCCACCACAAAAAAAGCTGCTATATAAATATTTTTTTTACACATGAGTCCTTTTCCTTTGTTTTGTATGTGTGTCATCTCTTTGGGATATAGATTAGTAGTGGTATTGCTGGATCAAAAGGTATGCACAGTTTTAGAGCCCTGTAGGCATACTTCCAAATTGTTCTCCAGAATGGTTGGATTGGTTCAAAACTCTGCCAATAATGCATTAGTGTCCCAATCCTCCCATATCTTCTCCAATATTTATCATTTTCCTTTTCTGCCATATTAGCCAATCTGATAGGTGTGACATGGTACTTCAGAATTGTTTTGATTTGCATTTCTCTAATCAATAGTGATTTAGATCATTCTTATATGACTATGGATAGCTTTAATTTCTTTATCTGAAAACTGCCTATTCGTGCCCTTTGACCAATTATCAGTTTTATAAGGAAGGACATAGTCTTAGAAATTTGGTTCAATTCTCTATATATGTGAGAAATGAGGGCTTTAGCAGAAACACTGGTTCTAAAAATGTTTTCTGAGTTTTCTGTTTTCCTTCTAATCTTGGTTTCTTTGGTTTTGTTTGTGCATGTAGGTTCTTAGGCTTGAGTTGAAATTTTGAAAGAAGATAGAGGATTTTAAGAGGCTGGGATAGAGAGAGACTATATTCTAGAATGGAGGTAAGAAAGTGCAAAGGCATAGAAATTAGGAATGGAGTGTTTGAAGTATAGTGCAGCCAGAAAGTCATATTGGTTGGATCATGGAGTGCACAAAGAGGATTATGCATGATACATGTAGAAAGACAGGAAAAAGTCAAATTGTGAAGAGCCTTAAATTACTTGTAGAGTAATATTTATTTTATCCTAGAGGTGAAACACTGGAATTTCTTGAATGACTTAATTGTACCTGTGCTTTAGTAACATCACTGACAACTGTTTGGGGATCAACTGGACGACGGAGAGACTTGAGTTAAGGAGAATAAGTAGGAAGTTATTGCCAAGAGTCCAGGTGCAAAGTGATGAAGGTCTAAACTAGGATAGTGACTGAGAGGAGGAAAGAGGCCAGATAAGACAGAAGCAGAGGCAGAATAAATGATTTGGCAACTAAATGGGTATGTGATAAGAGGGAGAGTGAGCAGTTCAAAATGACTGAATTTATAAATATGAGTGACTAGGAAGATAGTAGCATTTTTAACAGAAACAGGGAAGTTAGGGAAGGGCAGATTCATGGGGAGACATAATGAGTTCTCTTCTGGAAACTTTGAGTGCCTATGGAGTATCAAGGACAAAATGGCCAAAAGGCATTTAGAGATATGGGAATGGAGCTCTGGAGAGGGAAGAAAAAAAGGATATGTTAATCTTGGAGGCGTCTGCATATCAGTGATAATTAAACACGTGGGAGCTGATTGAGGTCATTGAAAGTGTATTGAGGAAGAAGAGACAAGGGCCCAGAACAGTCTTGAACTGCACCCAGAGTTGGTAGGAAGAATATGAATGATGAGCCAGCAAAAGACACTAAGAAGAAGCTTTTGATGGGGTGGGTGCTTGGGTGCATGTATTTGGGCCCCAATTCTAAAATCACATTTCTCTTTGAAAATCACATATCTCCCTCGCCTCAAAATACTATCTCAGGCAGTTTCTCCCCAGCCCAAGGACACAGGCTGCCCTAACAACAACTGTTATCTCCCTGCCTGTTATAGCATCCAGCTGCACCTATAGAACTCGTTAGGCTGTGTACTGGTTTAACAAGGTGTGTACTGGGTCATAATGACGTTTCTACTCACTGACCAATCATATGTATCCTAGACTTAAACGTACCTATACTCCCTTACATTAATTTTGTCTAACAAGACATGGATGAGAACAACCTAGTTTTTCTTGGTCAGCCCTGATTGTAGATTGACTTAGTGATATTTCGGGCCTAAAATCACATCTCCAGGTAGTCCCCGCTTGTGCTATTTCCCGATGAATTTTGGGTAAAATACCTGCACAGTAGATACCAAAAGTGCATGTTCCTTTAAGAACTGACCACTCCCTAATCCCACCCCAAAACACCTAGTTAGCATATTTGGCACAAGTGATGCTATAGAATATCCTGTATAAACTTTCCCTGGACCCCTTTAAGGTTGCAGGTTCCCTAAGAATTCTTGCCTGCTGAAAAGTATAATAAATCTTTACCTTGACTTCAACAATGCTTGAGTCTGTGAATGCTCCTCCAGATGACCTGCCTCTGGTTCCCTGGTCTTTGGGAGGGGGGGGTCTCACACCCCCTTTCCAGCCCTCATCACTTTTACCTCAGTATTATAGGAAAAGCATCAAATCTTTTTATCTTCAAATAATTAAATCTATCAATTTACCTCCAATGATTTCTCCAATTTCTTTGATTTAAAAAAAAGCCTCTTTTCATGGCAGAAAGTAATATATGATTATCTTGTCTTCCAGTTTTTCATGATTTGTTTTCTACATATTATTAATTCAGTTAGAAATTATTGTGATGTACAGTGTGAGGTATACAGTTTTTACTGAATAGTGATTTTATTCCTCAAAGATTTTAAGTGTGGGTTTTTGAAACATTCAACTTTTGTATTCAATGGGTTCTATTTGTATATTTTCTTTTCTCTACTAATGATTGATTTTACTCTTATTTTCCAATACCAAACAGTTTTGATAATTATTGCTTAGAGTACATTTTGATATCTGGCAGTGCTAGTCTGCCTCTTTCCTTGGTTAGCTTTCTTTTTCATACTCTAGATTCTGATAGATATTTCATATCTAACTCCTCATATTCTTGCCAGTTTATTTTTCAATATGAATTTTTATGGCCTTAATTCTATTAAATATGTTATTGGCATTTTGATCAGCACAATGGTAAATCTGTAAATTAAGTTGGAGAACATTTTTATTTCTATTCTGTTCACTTGATCTAACTGTGAGAAGGTGAAAAATACATTTGTTCAATTCTTAACTTCATTTCTGCCAGTCATCTTGTTGTGTGTTCATCCTTCGTTGCCATCAGAGGAATAATGACATGACTTGTACTTGACTTTGTTTTGATTGCAGGTCACTAGCCTCACTTCTCCTCCAGAGCCATCTGCATCCAGTGACCAGTTATTCATCAGGATGACTGGAGATGACCCAGGATGAGGCAACTGGGGTTAAGTGACTTGCGCAAGGTCACACAACTAGTGAGTGTCAAGTGTCTGAGTTGAGATTTGAACTCAGGTCCTCCTGACTCCTGCTCTATCCACTGCACTACCTAGCTGCCCCGATTATGTCATTGTTTGTGAAGTGGATGTTGGAGTTTTCTTGATAAAGATCCTGGAGTGAAGTTGTGACAAAACAGTGCAGAGATACTTGTTACATTTTGTTATTATTTTAAAGGGTTTATCTTTTCCCATCAGTTTCTTTTGATTCTTGGAGATGGCATATAGTAATACTTATGACTTTTGTGTCTGTTTCTGTCACTTCACTAAAGTCATTTATTCCTTCCATTAAGAAAAGTATGGTATGGAGATATAGCTGACCTTGAAGCCATGAAGATCTGTGTTCAAGTTCTGCCTCTGACAAATGATTGTATAATTTGGGGCAAGTTACACATTTTCTCAGAGTTCTAGACAATTCTTATGTGGCTCAAAATTATAGGAAAGGTGACACCCTATATTAACAGAAAGGATTTTCTTGAAGTCTCTTATAACAAAGAAATCACAAGTCTAGTTTCTACCTCTACTTCCATTAATATTTTTCATTAACATCCCTTAGGTTGGATTAGAAAGTGAAAAGACAGGAGATAGGGAGATTATTAAGAAACTATTGCCATAGTCCAGGTAAAAGGTACTAAAGGCTTGAATTAGTGAGGTGCCTGGGAGTGAACAGATATGAGAAACAAGGGAAATAAATAAGACTTGGCAACTGATTCAATATTTGATGCTGAGATTGAGGGAGGTTGGGAAAGCAAGGTTGATTTCTAAGTTGTGAACCTAGGTGGTTAGAAGAATAGTGGTACTCTCAAAAGAAAAAAAAAATAGAGGAAAGCAAAGTATAGAGGCAAAAGATGTTGAGCTTCATATACTTACGGGACATCCTGAAACTCAAGAGAAAAGTTAGAGTTAGATATATAAATTTTGGAGTCATCTACGTATAGTTGATCATTGAACTCATAAGATTTCCTGAGCTCGCTGGAAAAAGAATTTAGAGAGAAGAAAAGAGATCCTAGGGGACAGCACTGGTTGGGCACCAGAGAAGGATAATGACTAAGAAAGGATACTGAGTAGGATTGGTCAGATAAGTAGAAGTGTTGAGGTTTAGGGATGCTTGGGACCCTGAAATACCAACATGTTGGATCTTGACTGAATGGATTCGACTCAAGCCTTCTTTCAGCCAAAGAAAAACAAAGTTTATTTAAGAGTCACCATATTGCATAGACTCTTAAGGAGCCTAAGCATTTGTAACACTTGTATTGACAAGCAGGCTGGATGAAATCTGCTGAACATTTTCATGGAGGCAAGATAGATCCTATATGTAGAAAGATTGTGGGAGGGATTCAGGGTTGACCAAGTAGTCTGGGGTAACTATAGGAGAGGTTTAAATAGGGTCTTGATGGGAGTGATCTAAGGAAGATCTTGATGGAACTGGGTGACTAGAGGAACCAAAGAGAATGAGATTAAGGGTGGGAAGTAGTTGAAGGCCACCTGGAGATAACAGACAATGGAGGGCTAAACTAGGTTAAGGGTAACAGATTTGGACATAATGATAATGGAAGGCTTATGGCCTTAGGTGAATGCCAGATTAAATGGGAAAATTCAAGGGGAATTCAAGGGGATTCCCAGAACCTATACCCCATCAGGAGAGCCAGGAGAGAACATTGTCACAAAAGCCAAGAAGACAATAACCAGAAAGAGAGGGGCACTTAGCAATATTAGCCTAAGAGAGCTAAAGAAGGACAAGGATGAGGGAAAAAGGCAACAGATTTAGCAGTTAAGATATCATTGGTAATCTTAGAGAGGGAAGTTTTATTTAGGTGCTGACATGAAAAGTGAAGAGATTTAGAAATGAGCTGTAGGTGAGGAATTCTAGTGAGTGTACATGGCTTTTTCTAGGAATCTGGCTATGAAATGGAATACAGATACATAGATACACACACATAGATACAGAAAATAGATACATAGATACACACACATACACATATGTATGTATATACACATGTAGAAAGAGAGAGAGAGAGGTATTTTGTAGGGATGGCAGGGTCTAAATAAAGGGCTTTTTATGTTTGGTTTAAGGAAAGTAGCAATCTGTTCATTTTTTGTGCGAGCAGGGAGGACTGAGATATACAATAGACAGGAAGAGACTGAAGATTATAAGGTCAGGGGATGACTGATAGGGACAAGGTTTTGGAAAAGGTGAATGGGATCAAGGACATGAGTAGAAGACTTTACACAGAAAATGGACACTACTTTACCAGAGCCTGGAGCAAACATGAGAAAACTGGGAATATGTGTGTGATGTAGATGGGTTTTGAGGTATAGAACTGAGAAGGCATAGAAGGAGGTTATAATGGATTACTTCAATTTTCTAGCTGGAGGAAGATATAAGGTTTTTCCTAAGGGGAAGTAGAATGGTACTGGTATGGGGAGCCTAAGAAGAGAATAGAAGTTTTTATAGTGTTTTTGGAAGTTTGTTAAAAAGACAACTAAGGAATAATAAAAGATCAGCCTCAAGTAACCGTGAAAGCCCAGCCAAGATTAGACAACATAAATCACAGTTGGGTGTTTTCCGTGTTAATGTGCTAGGAGAAAACTGATGGTTAAAATAATCTAGTTTGGGGTTTGGCAAGGAATGAGGGGAAGGAGAAGAAAGGGGCAAGGGAATCAATATTAGGGGACAACTATAATAATGGTCTGATTAGAAATAGGATCAACATTTTAAAGGGAAGAATATAAATCTGGGCATGGTAGTGGATTGGATCGGGAGAGAGTGGCATTCAGAATTCCTATTTACCATGGAGATGAAGTAAGGTAAAGATAATGGGAAATGAGAATGTTGAAGAATTGGGAAACCTGATTGCTTGTGAGGACATGTATATTGGAATAATTAAACTTAAGAGCTGGGAATGGGGTAGGGAGAAAGTGAACCAGACTCTAAACTCCTTTGGCTAATTGTTCATTGCAAATAGTATCTGTACTGGATGAAATACACAGATGGAATGAACTTCAAAGTGTGGGATTGTGCTAACTGATGGAAGCAGAGGGAAGGTCTAGGAGTGTCACTGAGGAAGAACACATACGCCTACTCTTCTGGCTACTGATCATTTAGATATCAGGAATAAAAGACTATTCCCTGACTGGCCCATGAAATGGCTAGGGTCTAGCTCTCGTTTCCATTCCTTTGTCTAAAAACATATCTTAGACTGCTAAAATTACAATTTTGGAACTGCATGGAACACTAGAAGTTATTTGATTCTTCCCTCCTCTTATTTTATAGTTGAGGAAACTGAGACACAAGGAAGCTGAGTAACATTCCTAATGCCATACAACTGCCTAGTGGCAAAGCTAGGTCTAGATTTCAGTTCTCTTAACTTTTATTTGTAATGCAGGATTGGCCAATGAGAATCCAGGATTTAGGAGCATGTGTTAAAACCATAAATCATGGTTTTATAATAATCTTACTAGAGTCTCCAGTTCAGTAAAGTGCGTGGTCTCCTTCCCTTCTTGCACACTTTCAGTCCTACCATGACTAGCCAACAACCTAATTACTTATTTATTGGGACATGTGGTTCTAGCTAATACCAGAATTGCTTATGTTTCTATTTCTGCCTCAACAACTAATCCTTGGCCCATCCCATTGTGTGTTCAGCCTTCTGGCTGGCCATTTGCGTTCCTGTGGGATCCAATATGGCATCAGTGATATGCTTTCATTTTAGTGGGGTTGGAAAAGAGATATTTTTCCCAGCTGCTGCTGGTGAAAACTTTCATAGCATGAAGCCATTTTTCTCTATGCTGTAGACCCTTCCGGAAAGTAGGACAGAGGAATAGAATTGCTGGTAACAGAATAACATGAACACATTCAACGATGCACCAAGAAGACCTCATTGGTCTTTAGAGGCATAAAGAATAAGTAAGGGTTAGCAACTGAAATCATCTACAATAAGCTATTAATTGCCAGAAGAATAAGTGGAATCAAATTCTAACTGTGCTACATTGTAACCTTGTATGAGTCACTTAATTTCTTGGGTCTTCATTTTCTCATCTGTAACATAAAGAATGTTAGACTAGAGGACTTTAAATATATGATCCTATGAATTTGTTAACATTTATTAAATGCCTATGTTGTACAAAGCAGCACTGTGGTATGTTGGAATGATCCACTGTTCTGATAATGTATTGTCTCTGCCCATAGAATTTGTTGTATAGAAGGAAACTATGATGAATATACAAATAACTCTAATGCAAAATAATACAAGCTAATAAATCAGAGAGGAACAAAGGACCACCTGAGTTTCAGAGAGGAATGAATAAATGAAAAAGAAAGATTTAATAAATGCTTACTATGTGCAAAGCACTAGGGATACTTAAAAAATACTTAAAAATAATGCTTATTTTTAAGAACCTCACAATCTACTAAGGAGAGATAAAACATATAGTAGGTTTCAGGTGCAAGTTACATGGAAAGGTTCTATATCCCTTAAAGTATAGATGCCAAGCAGATGGTAATGCATCTGATGTTATTTCCACTAATAAAACCATTATCTGTTTCTAGATTTTTTCAGTGGATAGAGTTGGGCAAGTCACTTAACCATGTCTGCCTCAGCTTCCTCATCTATAAAATGAGCTAGAGAAAGAAATGGCAAACCACTCTAATATCTCTGCCAAGAAAACCTCAAATAAGGTCATGAGGAATTGGACACCACTGAAATGGCTGAACAGCAATCACAAAACTTTCTTCTCTGGGTGTGCAGTAGCTCTGGCTCCTGAACAGATTGGTAATGCAGTTGTAAGTCTCACATCCATAATGCTTGCTTCCCTGTATAACTATAGGGGCTGAGTCGGAAGAAGGGTCTGTGTCCAGGTGGATACTGTTATTCCTGGTATTTTGGGGCTGAGGGTCCCAAGATGTTTCCATTAGGCTCTGAGGAGAAGTGGTGCTTTAACTTGCCTGGCATATCCTTCATCCTTTCACTCATGGTGCCTAAATACTTCAGGTAGGCTGGCTTGCCTACTCCCATACATTCATGGGAATGTATGCCTCATAAGAGTTGTTCCTCCATTATGGTCTGGGGGCTAAGCTATAAACAGGGACAGTTATCTGTGGCTGCTGTTGTTTCCAGAGTACTTGGGCTTAACTGACAGTGGGTGATATTTGGCCAGTGGTTGGTTGTGTTACCACCTTGGATGCAGGTTCATTTTCTACAAAAATTGTTCACCTTGATAATGACTGTACAAGCTAGGTTGGAAGAAGGGCCAAAGGAGTAGGGGTATACGTGTGTGTGTGTGTGTGTGTGTATGCGTGTGTGTCTGTGTGTCTGTGTGTGTGTGTAAGGGTGCTACTATTCCCATGGCTTTTGGACTCAGCTCTCTCAGAGTCTGAGGGGAGCTGGTAGGAGTTTCACTCGTCTGGCACATGTAACCACTTATTTTTTTCCCTCAAGATACCCTGATGCTTCAGAAAAATCATTACTATCGAAATAGAAGAAAGTTTCCTTAAGGACCATGGATTAGAAGGTAGAAATAACCTCAATAGTCAATCTAGTCCAGAGTTGCCAAACTCAAACAGAAAAGCAGACCACTAAACTATACATAGTTTAGGCAGCATATTGACTTGAGAAACCACAGGTTATTATCTATGTTTTATTGTATTTTTATTTATTTTATTAATCATTTTCCCATTATAATTTAGTCTGGTTCATGCAGTACCAGTGAATACTGTGGTGGTATGTATGTAGCAGTTTGATATCTTTGATTAGCCCAAGTTCTTTATTCTAAAACCAGGGAAACTGAGGTCTGAATGAGAAAGTATACTGCCTAAAATCATGGAGATAGAAAGAATCTAAGTTGTTTGGCTCCAGATTCAAGACCCTATACTACCCCATGAAGGTTAGATATCAGTCAGATTTTAAAAGAGATTAGAATTTCAAGGGGAAGGGAAGATATGGGGACATTCAAGTAAGTCTGAATGATCAGCACGTGTGGAGGACAGTGAATAGTCCAGTGTGGCTAGAATATTTGGAAAGGAATAGAAAATGAGATTAGGATGGTGTTAATTTATAGAGGATCTTGAATATCAGAGAAGTGAGTTTAAAGAGATTAGAAGAAGCCGTTGAAGGGTTCCCAGGAAAATAAAGGAAGCGTACTTACTTGTTCACTGAAGGGGAGGAGTGGTAGATATCTTTTGAAGTCTCATAATTATCACTTTTATCTAAGCTGTACATTCTACCTTTCTTTCATGCTGTTTTTTCATGTATGATATCATCATCCTTTTTTTTAACCTTTAATCCACAGCCTACCTTGGCTTCTTAGAATTCCTTGCTCCTTTTATTAATAATTTTCCCGTTATAATTTAGTCTGGTTCATGCAGTATCTCAGTTCAAAACTCAGTTCTAGGATCATCTATTGTAGCCTTTCCTAATACCTTTTGTTGCTAGTGCCCCCTTTCTTTATAGTTTCTATGAATAAATACACTTTTACATTTATTGATTTTTTTCTATATTGTTTACACCAATAAAATGTAAATGGCTACTGGGCAAGGATCATGTGTTATTTAAATCTTTATCCCCATCTAGCCTAGTGCAGTGCCTGAGTAAAAACTTAATGAATGCCTAATCAGCGAAAAATAATGATAAAAATAATAGCTAACATTTATATAGCACTCATGTGCCAGATACTGTGCTTTACAATAAATATTATCTCATCTGATAAGTGTTATCATTATCCTCACTTTACAGTTGAAGAAACTGAGGCAAACAGATGTTTAGTGACTTGACCATGATCACCTAGCTAATAAGTGTCTGAGGTCATATTTGAATTCTGGTCTTCCTAACTCAAAGTCCGGAGTTTTATCCACTGGACCACCTAGAAATTCCAAAATAACATTCTTGCCATCTTCCCATTGTCTCCTTCAGTTTATTCTGTCTTCTATCCAGCATACACCTAGTTTTCAATTCTCTCCTTGGGACATCCCCTCTGTTTTCCCCTATCTCATTCACTTCTCCCTTCCAAAAATCACTTTTCTCCTCCTAAAATCACTTTCCCCCCTCCCTTCTCCACAGCTTTTCTTGCTCCCTCCATTCCCTGACCCCAATCATACTTGTCTTTAGAAACCTTATATAGCACAGTGACTTTTTTCAAAGGGAGATTATAGGGGATTTAAGTTTTAGCCAGTTTTTATGTGAGTAGGACATGTGAATTTTGAAATTTATTATTCCTCCTGTCTGGCGCAACTCCAAGAGTATTTAAAACTGTGGAACATCTTTTTCAGTTGAGAAAGACGAGCTAGGTGTTTGTAAAATTACAAACAAATGGAAGGGTCTCAACAAATATACTTTACCCGCTTCAATATTTATCATTATCCAAAATAGTCTCGAGTTCTTATAGGCAAAAGTTAGCAAATGCAAAGGTGAAATATAGAAAGTCTGATTTCATAAATGATTAACAAGCCTTTCACACCCATGCTATTGCCTCACCATGGATGGACACCAGAACAGAGAGAAAAGGAGGGTGTTCAAAGAAACTGAGGGCAAAAGAGTAATGAACATAAGCCCACAACAGCAATAACTGTAACAAGCATTTACATAATAATTTCAAATAATTTACATAATAATTAAATAATACATAATAATTTACATTTGATATTGCATTTGATTCTCTCAACAACTGGTATGATAGGTGATATTATTATTCCCATTTTATAGATGAGGGAACTGAGGCAGACAGTGGTTAAGTGACTTATCTAGGGTCACACAGTTCTTATGAACTTGAGGTCAGGTCTTCCATATGTAAAGTTGGGTGCTACCATCCAGCTGCTAACTAATACAAAAAGCGATAGATTAGAAGTTAATAGACAGGGGTTCCTAGTCCTGGCATTGTCACTGATTAGTTGGATATCTAGGGACAATTCATTTGAATTATGTGATCTGGAAAAAGTTGTCCTTAACAGTTTGCTGGAAGTGTGGAGAGTTCTGTAATTCCCAAGGAACTGTCTGTGGAATGTTCTATTCAACTTTTTTCATCAGACTTAGTAACACCACAGAAGTCATGCTTATAAACTTTGCAGATAACAGGAAGTTAAGTGTAATCTGGGAAAAAAATCTTGAGATTTTAGTGAACTGATTGCAAGCTCACTAAGAGTCATGACAGGTCTGCTTCCCCTTTTCCCCCCAAAGCTAATGAGAAAAAAAAAAGATCTAGTGCAAAGGAAAGCTGCATTAAGAGAGACAGAATGTTTAAGATTAGTGATGAAATGTACTCTAACTCTCCACCCTGAAAGATTACCTCTGGAATATTATCTTCATTTCTGGAAGTCACATTTTAGAGAAGAACATTGATAATCAGGAGACCATTCAAAGGAAGGAAGCAAGCATGGTAAAGGACCTAAAACTCATGCTATATTGTCATCTGTTGAAGTAAGTAAAATGTTTACCCTAGAGAGGTAAAGATGGGAGAGGCAGGGCTGAAGGGAGGTATGAGAGTTCCCTTCAAGATTTTCAGGGCTATCAAATGAAGGAGTAGGCTTATTTAGGGGAGGAGAGAACTTGAAGCAATGGGTACACAACAGTGAAAAGGGATACCCCAACAGGTAATGTGTTCTCCTTTATTAGGAGTCTTTGAGGAAGTAGCGTTTGACTACTTGTTTATATATTGTAGTAAAGAGGTTTCAGGAATGAAATGGATGCTCCCCCCCCCCCCCCAAGATGTCTTCCAGTCCCAAAGTTCTATGATTCTGTAATTTATCCTCTCTGGGGCTCTTTTTTTTTTTTTATCTGTATGGACTAGATGATTTTTAAAGTTATTTGGTTCAGGTTGTAAGGACTATATTCTCTAACCAAAGGAAAATTTCTCTAATCAAAGGTAAGGCTGAACAAGACAGTCAAGGAGCAGGGATCCTAGGATCAGTCTCCCATGGTAAATTATTTCATGTGTAATGTCAAGGTGTACTTGAAAATGTTCTGTGCCCAGAAAAAAGGCAAAACAAAGCAGAATGTTCTCCTATGTGCTTGCAGATGCCAGAATTTCCTTTTACTGTTTTATTCTCTTAGCTTAAGAATTTTATTTTTAATTCTATCGAAAGCTGTCACCTTTAATTATTACTCATTTAGACTTTAGAGGGGAATTATGGGATGGGTACTAGGTCTGAATAGTTCGGAGTGGAAATAGCATGGACTCACAGGGTACCCAGAGAAGAAGAGAGGGAGGACCAGGAAGAATCTTGAGATAATCAACATAAAGTTTGATGACTAGCTTTATCCTAGAAAATTACAAAATTAGAATCTAGCAATCAGTAGAGAACAAATGTTTAACCTTGTGACAGAACCAATATCTTCTCAGATTTCCTCCCCCAATATGGGTTAAGAAAAGACAACAAAGCTAGCACTAGATTAGTCTTGACGTAGGCAAGGCTCAAAAAGCTTCTTGGCTGGTAATGTTGACTGGGTATCCTTGGTTACCTAGGTTCATAAAAAGTCCCATCCTAAAGGAATTGGGACCTCTCCAACTAGAGTGTCTGCCAACCAAGAGAATCACCACAGCCTGCTCTGCTTATGAGATTCATTTTCAGGTAACTTTGAGGAGAGTTAAGAGCTATTATATTCTTGTCATGTATCCTTGATATAGAAGAACTAAAAAAACCTTTTGTTAACTGTTCAATATCCTATGAGTGATGCATTTTATCCCAACATTAAAGTAATAGGGTGTGAGTGTTATTTGCAACCCTAAGAAACCTAAAGGACAACAGTATTTCCTAGAATGGGGCGAATTGGACAACCTAGAGCTAAAATCATTAATTCATTCAACAAATATTTACTAAGCCCTTGCTGTTTGAAATAATTATTCCCTTTTTATAAATGAGGGAAGTGAGGGAGGTTGAGAAACTTGCCTAATATTACACAGATCATATGAACCTGAGGCCATTGATCTAGGTATAGTGAGGAAATGTGACAAAGAATAAAATAAGCGTCCCTACTCTCTAGAAACTGAGGGTTTACTAAGTGAGTTAAGAGAAGAACACACAGCATTTCAGTACAAGAAAATTACTCTTCCACACAACAGTTTCAAACATTTGAATTCAGTTGTGAAACATCTGAATAGCTGACATATACAAGATGAATTAGATTTCTTCTACTTGGTCCCAAAGGGAAGAACTAGCCTAATGAGTAGAAGTTACAAGTAGGTCAAACTGATAAAACTGAAAAGGCTAGACTGACAAAAAAGCAAGATAGGCTGGCAAAAAATGACACCTATTTATTGAGCGCCTATTAAGTGCAAGACACTTGTGGATTTCTATAAAACAAAACAAAACAAAAAATCCTCTCTCCAATGTCAAATCCCACCTCTGACCCTTGCTATTTGTGTGTCCTTTGACAAATCACTTAAGCTCCCTTGGTCTTCATTTTCTCATTTGTAAAATGAGAGATTTAGACTAAATTGTACTTTTCAGCTTGATTTGCTCTTAGAATTGACACAGAGGACTCAATGAGAAGTAAAATGAAGACTGCACTGAACATACTTATAATGTCATGGCTGGGGGCAGAGTGGAAGGAGATATAGGTATAGAAATAACTATGATCCAAAGTAGAGGAGAAATGGTGCAAAGGGGAGAGCCAAGCAAAACCACATGACAAATTGCAGGAAGAAACAGGCGCTGGATGTCCACAGGCAAGTTCTGGCAGGTTCTCTCATGCTAGAGCTGCATTAAGTATGATTTTGACAACAGACTATGACTGCTTCTGTAGCTATCATAGCAAGGGGAACTGAGTAACAGTGAAAACAAAGCCCATGTTGGAATGAACCAGACTGCTCATTTTATTCTAAAATGGAGGCAAATTTAATGATGAATTTACTTATGCCAGGGACATCAAAGATCCAGGGTCTCCTTTCTTTTGCCTTCAAACTCATAGACTGGATTCTGGATAATGAATCCTTTAACCATAGAAACTCACTAAATGAAAAATACAAAATGAATCTCATTCCTATGTAGCCTCTATGAACTTCTGCAGTGAGGGTAGCAGAGAAAGGGAAAAAGGGTACTGGCAATCACATTGATTTTTGGAACATTCACTTACCAGTTGGTACTTTATATGAGGGACATTTTCTAATGATCAAGAGAAACCTTCTACAGGAGAAGATGAATCATATTATTTTGACATTTTTCCCCTTAAAAGACCATAAACCCAGAAGACAAAAGGAAGTTGTAGCTTAATGGGAGTATGACCAACATTCTCTCTGGTAAGTTAGTAGGGTTGGTTTTCTCAAACATCCAGAGGCAAGATGAAATATTTCATGTGTCATTTAGTTATCTCATAGAACTAATGACAAGTGTCTACAGAAATGTTATGAAAATAATTATATTTTATGTGCCCATATCCATTTCAGAAGATGAAGAGGTAGGGAAATCCTCTGAAGAACTCTAAATCATCCAAATTAAAACAACATTTATTTTGGTGACTTCATATTGTCATATAGCAAAGACGAACATGAGGGAAAATACATTTCAAGAGTAAGAAAAAAAGAGAAGTCAAGGGTATGAGATTGTAGAAGATTGAAACCTTGTGCCTATATTTCAGGAATACTTTTAATTTTAAATTAATTTTTTTTATTTTCCAAGTAACAATTATTTTTTAAAAATTAATCTGTTCTACAACTAGTACCTCTTCCATTAAGCAAAACAGAAATAAAAATTCTTAATAAATATTTACCACAGTCCAACAAAATAAATTACCACATTAGCTATAGATGAAGATGTCTCTGTATATATTTTAGGGTTCATTGCATTGGAAGTGAAAAATCACACCAGGGTGATGGTGACATTAAGGGCATGACCATCCCTGAGTGTTGCTGAGGTGGAGTGCAAGACTCTATTGAGGGACTGAGTAGATTGAAGAGCTGGGAAGTTGAGTCTTTGAGAGAACATCACTATATATATTGAAATTCCCTGGTATGAGGGCAAGAGTCAGGGTAGAAAGACAATAATGCCAGCATTAAATTCATTGAAAAAAGAGCAAGATTGATAATGTTCACTTGGATTTAATTGGGTGATAAATTTATCTAATGTGAACATGAAAGGGAAAGAGATTTCTAAATAATAACGATAGAGGGAGAGTCTTGGCAATGGAGAGTAAAGAGTATTATGCTCCACTTCCCCACCAGTAGTTTCAGAGAAAATGCAGTAGAAAAGAGTGGCCACTGAAGCAATGTCATCAGGAGCGTGTCACAGCTCAGTGAGTGCCAGAAAGTAGAAGGAATGAGAAAAGAAAAGGGGTATTAAGGTGGAATCTAGTTTAACTATGGGGCAGGCATTCCAGAAGGTACAGCAAAAGGACCAAGGAGATGTAAAGTGGGACATGGGTAGAGCAGGGGTCAATTTAGGGGGAAATAAAGGAGAGGAGAACTGGGATAGGGAAAAATACTTTTTTTTCCTTTATCAGTTGGAGATTCAGTACTGCTGAGTTTGAAAGAGTAAAAGGAAGCTAGAGTATGTTGATGATTGAGGACTAAGTGCAGTCAGAGCATGTATATATCTATAGCTATCTATATATTGAGAGAGATTATTGACTAAATGGTTCAAAATTGTCCTTTAAGGCTTGACTTCATGGAAGGTGATGCTGTTGTGATCTTGCAGGACTTATGGCACATGGTGTCTGGACATCAGGTCAGCTGGTAAGAGGTCCAAGTGCACCACTGGATCCTCAGGGGTTCCCCGGAAGCAGGCTGAGGTGACTTTTCTTGAGGCACTCTCCTGGGTGGGTCTGCTGCTGGAGGTAGGGCTCACACAGAGATGGAAGTTTACTGTGGGTCCAGGTCACTCTTGATAAAGTCTCATTGAGATAGGTCTGGTACTAAAGCTGGCACTGGCTCAGGAGAAAACAGGAGATGGAAATAAGAATTTAAAAGTCAGTGGGGATGGGGGGTAGGAGGAGGGATGGGGTGGGACAGCTAACTCTCCACACCGCTCCATGGTTGGTGGATGTTTGGGCTGTGGGGAGGAAAAGGAAGGAGAAAGATGCAAGTTACAGAGTGAAACTGAAGGAATGGAGATAATAGGCTATTAAGACATCAGTTACTATTAAACAGCTCCTTTGAACACCTTCCATTCTGTGCCAGTTGGTGCTTTAACTTTCAGCTTTTAGATAATATAGCTAAATTTTAAGACCTATGTTAAACACAAGTTGATCACAAAATCAAGTCATTCTTTGTCGCACTGGTATGTTGTAGTGTATACGTTGTATTTTTTTTCTTCTAATTGCCCAATATCTGTTTGCTTGAGGTTTCTAGAGTTGTCTGCAGTAATCTGTCATTTCCGCAGCTGCTTGAAAGCGAGTGTTAATTGGTTTTTATAAATATTCATGATTTGTTTTGTTCAAATGGCACTTCAGGAACAGGAGCAACTCATTAATATTCCTCTGGCAGGAACCACTCATTGTGTTCTGTTGTGTTCTATATAGGAATGGAGTGAATCCAAGGAAATTTCCTCAAGAACACCCAGGGTTTAACCCACACATCATAATATATTTCCTTTCTACTTTCAAACATTTCAGTAAGAAATCCTTGTATTTATATAGCACCTTTCTTCCCAAACATTTTCAGTTTGTCTCTTTTATTTCTACAATATCTCCATTACATGAAAATTGAGTCTTCTTGGATTTCCTCCATCCATCTTATACAGTACGTTTTGGTTAGATCTTTTCCCATCAATGAACAGTTTTTCATTCACTCAACCATTTTCCACCCACTTACTTCTCTCCTCTGAGCTAAGAAAATGGATAGTGAATGACTCTACTTCTCAGCCCTGTTTCTCTCCTGACTCTGTTTCTGATTTCTGGACTTATCCGGGAACTTCTCTCAGCACCTGGGACCTCCTAGACATGAAACATCCAACTGTCTCTGTTTCTTTTTAAACCTTGACTATTCCTCTGCAAGGCCCATCCCTTTCTCTCACTGATGAGTTCCTCTTGGGGTCTCTGTTTTGTAGGGAACCCAAAACAGTCTTCATTCCCATCCTCACCCTATTCCTGACTTCTGGATTTCAAAATCATTCTCCCTTGTGGGTAGCTTCATTTCCTACTACCCTTCCCTCACCCTTTTCAGCTCTTTTTGTGTGCCAACTTTCCTCAATAGAATGTAAGCTCCTTTGGGGCAAGGACTTTCTTTTTTGCTTGTATTTGTAATTCCCAAGGTTTAGCACAGTGTCTGACACATAGTAAACACTTAATAAATGCTTGTTTCCTTCTTTCCTTCCCCCTAAATCAAAGTGATCTTAATGCCAAGTTTGTAGATGATGAAGCAAAGTTATCCTATAAGTCCAAGCATTTGGTTGCTCCAAGTACTGAATTAGTAAACTCCAGAACTTGTGAAAGACCAAAAATCCTGGCCAGCACATTCATTACAAACTTACGCTGTTCAATAGCATTCCATATTTTTAGCATTATGGTCTGTTCTGAGTGCTGACCATTAGAAAAGACTTTGATAAACTGAGTTTTATCTGAAGAATAGGAAGCAGGATGCTATAAGACATCAAGATCATGGCACAAATTGAAGCAGTTGGGATAACTGGAGGGGAAAAAAAAGACTTAGGGGACACATAGCTGCCGTCAAGTATTTTAAGATCTTATAGAAAAAAAGTAGACTTCATTTTGCTTGGTTCCAAAGAGAGAACTAGGACAAGTGGAAGGAAATTGCAAAGAGGAGGATTTCAGCAAAACATAAGGAAACCTATGAAAATTAGTTTCAGACTTTAAATACTTCGGGAAAGAGATGGTTTCTTCTTATTAAAAGTTTTTATTTGAAGCCTGGATGATCACTTGCTAGGAATACTGTAGAAAGGATAAACTAAATGGTCTCTGAGATACCTCTTAATGCTGATATTGTGTGTTTCTATAGAATTTTCTGTCCCTCTTCTCCCCATTTTGAGTGCTTCCTCCACTCCCGTAGCAACACTGACAAGGTTGCTTTAACCAATTTATTTCTCTACCAAATTTTCACATTTTCAGAACCACAAAAGTAAGATATATAACTAACCATAATGTAATCAGAAATAATTCTCTGAAAGACAACTGAACCTTTGTTAAAGTAGTGAATCTCAGTCCTGGAGGATACACAATGAAATACAACAGAAAAACACTTATCAATAAAGCTTTAAATAAATACATAATAAATAAATACATAAATTAGGGCTAACTAGTTATGTGATCTTGGGTAAATTGCTCTGTCACTTTGGCCTTCAGTTTTCTCATACATCAAATGAGAGCACTGGGTGGGCTTGATCTCTAGGGTCTTTTACAGTTCTAAAATTCTATGGTTCTGTACCTCTGAAAGGCATCAGTTTTCTCATCTGTAAAAAGAGAGGCTAGAATTACATGATGGCTAAAGACCTTTCCAGGTCTAAGTCTTATGACCTGGAGACTGCTAAGCTCCATTGTAGCTCTAAATTTCATGATCCTATGACTTTCTGGTTCTGAATTCATTGATTCTATACTTTTAAGAGATGAATAGAAGGTGACTTCGACTTACCGAATTCTGAATGATTTGTCAGAAAATACTGTTAGCATCCACCCAAGAAAGGAAGTCAAAAAAGGAAATAAGATTAGTTTTTGGGGGGAAGGGAAGGAGGGAATGACCACAACAGTATTAGAACCCTGTTCTTCTGTATTCCATTTAAATACTTTCTTCCAATTGTTTCCTTTCCCCAACACCCCGCATCCAATCAATTACAATTTCCTTTCTCTTTTTTTGTTTATCTCATTTTATTTTTTTCTTTTCCATCTCACTGTCACTAATGTCACCCCACCCCAACCTACCTTATAACTTCCTTCCCAAACTCATTGTGGTAAAATCTTAATGGATTCCCGAATCCTGTATTTCCTTTCTTTGCTCAGTCTTATGCACTGCTGTGATGAATAGTCCTAAAACATCATTTTTATTATATCACTCTCCTTATCAAAAATATCCAATGACTCCCAGTTACCTACTGGGAGAAACATATTCCTTAGACTGACATATACAACACTCCATAGTCCATGCCCCTTCTACCTTAACCTCCCATTCTAATTTTAACTAAAACTACTCTTTTTTTTTTCCTCATGAATATTTTAATGAGTTATATACATTTTATCCAAAATGGAATTCCTTATTCAGAGCCCAAAAATGTAGGGAGGTCCTAAAAATGTAGCAGAAGCACTTCTACACACTGGTTTGAGTAGTATAGTTTGTGCAGAAATGTTTCCACTAGATTCATAGAGTGTGCTGTAGATGAATACTCTTCATTTGGTCAACTGTTTAACAGTCTCCAGCTCTTCAACAGGCTCCCATTTTTGGCTAATTGTGAAAAGCTTTTGAGGCTGGGAAGGATTCACATTTTCCCATGGTTCTGGATTTCTGTGTCTGTCAACAATCACATCACTTTTGCGAAGGGAGTATATGGACATGTAGGTTGCTCCAAATCTGGCAATACTCACAAATGTAATCAAAGGGATAAGTTCTTTCTTTTTCATCGTGAGTTGGAAGATGTTCATGATTGACTTTTAGAGGGACGGTCTTTCCTACCAAGGACAACGACCAGGTACCGAAGGAAGCGTTGCTTGAGCTGAGAACTGTATCCAACTAAAATTACTCTTACACAAACCATTTGTACAATAAGACTGGTTTATTGACTATTTTTGATGACACTATGCCCATTTCTAACTCCATTCCTTTTTTTGTATTGTACCCCAACCTAAAATGACCTTCTTCCATTTTTCTGATAATCTGTATCCTATTCATTTTTCAAGATGTAGCTCAAGTACTCTTTCCTCTTTTAGATTCTTCCTCTATATAGTCTGCTGATCTCCCTCTTCACTGAACCATTTAATGTCTCTACCAATTCATCTCTCTGTCTTGATATCTCTAATTTTGGTATCTTATATTAATTATGTAATTATGAAATAATTATTTTTAAATGTACATATGTCATGATAACTTTTAAATTTATATTTAAAGGTGGAATGGATAGAAATCATCAAGTCTAAAATCCTTGTCTCCTACACAAGAAAACTAAGACTGAGATGGATTAAATGAATTGCTAATGATCATCAGGTAGTAGCAAGTGTTCCAAGCAGTATGTTAAGAAAGGTAAACGACAGACCTCATACTGGAGAAGTTCACAAATTAATGAGGAAGACAATATGCAAATAACTATGAACAAACAAGCAATTTACAGGAAAAATTTACAGAAATAATCAAGAGAGGGAAGGTTCTACCAATAAGAGAGATTGAGAAAGGTTTCCTGTAGGAGGTGGGATTTTAACTGGTATTTGACAACTCAAGGAAACCAGGCATGGGGACAAAGTAAAATTTCCCAGTGTTGGGAGATGTAGCATCTTGTCTGAGGAATTCAGTGTAATCCAATGGAACTGGATTAAAGAGTATGTGAGAGGAGTCTAAGATGTAAAAAGACTAGACATAGGAAGAGGCTAGGATATAAAGAGCTCAGAATGGCAAACAGAGCATTTTTATTTTGATCTTGGAAGTGAGAGAGAACCACTGAAATCTGTTAAGTAGAGGAGGTACCACATGGTCAGACCTGCGCTTTAGGAAACTCTTTAGTGACTGAATGGAGGATAGATTGGGGATACTTGGTAATGTCAGAAAAGAGAAGAGGGTTCAACCTCAGAAGATGTTGAAAGGGTGAAATCAACAGATCTTGAGAATAGATCAGGTATAGGAAGGGGGGTGGTGGTGAGAGATAGTGAGGAGTAGAAGATGATACCTAGGTTAAGAGCCTGAGAACCTAGGAGGATGATGTAGTCCTCTATTGTGATAGGGAAGATGGAGGATTTAGGAGGGAAAGAATACTGGAAACCTGATACTAGATGTTTGAAAGGCAGTTGAACATGTGGAATTGGAGGTTAAAGCATGCTCAGTCATCAGCATAGAGATGGCAATTAAATCCTTAGAAGTTGATGATAACACCAAGTGAGGTAGCATAGAGGAAGAAAAGGAGAGTCCAGGACACTTACAGTTAGAGGATGTGAACTGGATGAGAATCTAGCAAAAGAGACTGAGAAGGCATGGTTACATAGGTAGAAGGCCCAAAAGAGAGTGAAGTTTTCAACACCTAGAGAGAACACAGCATAAAAGAGGAGACAGTGTTGATCACTCCTTCTTAGTAGTAGTTTTGATTGTAGGTTCCTTGATTCTTTTTAATGATTATCTTAAATGCCCTATCATATAAAAATTTGAGATAAGTGGTATATCAGATTAGGGACTGTCCCATATCTTTGAATCCATCATAGCACCAAGCACAGGGCAATGCTTATTATGAGCACATATTAAATGTTTAATTTTTGGTTTTGAATTTCTAGAGCAGTTGGAACTAAACAATTTCATTCTTGATTATATTCTCTTTTGAATCATTATCAAATTGTTTTTGGTGTGTAATGTTATTACCACATAGAAAAGCCAAGATTGATCCATAAAATTTAAAAAGATCTCATACCAAATACTCAATTTCCAAACTATATGAAATTTAAAAAAAACTTTCAAAATTTGGAGACTCAGAAGAAGTTAAGATCATGGGGAAGACAGAGTAGGTAAGTCGTTCCTTGTCATTTTGTCTGCTCCTGGAGATGTCTAGAAGGGGTGACCCTACAAAAGATGACCTTGCATCCTGACATTCTAACCCCATTATACAAAGCAGTTATTTTACCCAAATGAACATGGGAACACTTAATACAAAATGTAGAACATTAAATATGAGAGAGTATTAACAGGATAGTAACTTGAATAATTTCTCTTAAATGAGTGTGAAGCAATGATGATAATTACAGTAATAACAAAGATCTAATTGTATAGGATTTGAAGTGTTAGAGTAGAGATTCTTAACCTTTTTTCCATTATGAACCCCACTGGCACTCTGGTAAAACTTGTGAACCACTTCTCAGAAAATAAGGGGGTTTCTTTCCATTTAAAAAAATGATTTATTTTTCGTCTCTCAACATTCACTTCCACAAGAATTTGAATTCAAAATTTTCTCCCCACTTCTCCCCACCCCCTATGCCAAGACAGCATGCACCTCATCCATCCTTTCCTCCAGGCTTTCCTCCCTTCTATTGCCCCCACTTCTTCCATACTTCTCCCCACTATTTTCCTGTAGGAAAAAATAGATTTCCATACCACATTGCCTGTACATCTTATTTCCCAGTTGCATCCTAAAACAATTGTTAATATTCATTATTAAAGCTTTGAGTTCCTTATTCCCTCCTTTCTTCCTTCCCCTCATTGAAAAAGCAAGCAATTCAATATAGATCATACATGTGTAGCCATGCAAAACACTTCCATAATAGTTATGTTGCAAAAAACTAACCACATTTTCCTCTGGCACATTTTGCCCTTTGTTTATTCCATTCTGTCCTTTCACCTGTTCTCCTACAATGTTTACTTCTGATTATCCCTTTTCACAATTTGTTGTCCTTTCTATTATCTTCCCTCTCCTAATCCCTTCCTACCTGCCTTCCTGCAGAGTAAAATAGATTTCCATATCCAACTGAGTGTTTGTTATTCCATCCTTAAGTCAAATCTCATGAGAGTAAGACTCACTTATTCCTTTCATCTACCCCTCTTCCCCTCTATAGTAAAAGCTCTTTCTTGCCTCTTGTATGTGAGATGATTTGCTACATTCTACCTCTCCCTTTCTCTTACTCCTAGAACATTCCATTCAACAGCAAAATTTTATTTTTTAAATATTCTCCATTCATATTCAGCTCACCCTGTGCCCTCTGTCTACATATATATATATATTATATACATATATAATATATACACACACATACACACACATGTGCATACATACACTCATATACCCATGTACATAGACATACCTACACATAAATAATATACACATACATACATCCCCATAAACACTTACACACAGACACACACATATGCATGCATGTATGTATGTATGTATATATTCCCTCTACCTACCTTAATACTGAAAGAGGTCTCATGAGTCTCAAATATCATCTTTCCATGTAGGAATGTAAACAATTCAACTTTAATAAGTCCCTCATGACTTCTCTTTCCTGTTTAGCTTTTCATATTTCTCTTGATTCTTGTATTTGAAAGTTGAATTTTCTATTTAGCTCTGGTCTTTTCAACTAGAATGCTTGCAAGTCCTCTATTTCATTGAAATTCTATTTTTTTCCCCTGAAGTATTATACTAAGTTTTGATGGGTAGATGATTCTTGGTTTTAATCCTGTCTCCTTTGACCTCTGGAATATCATATTCCAAGCTCTTTGATCCTTTAGTATAGAAGCTGCTAAATCCTATGCTATCCTGATCGTATTTCCACAATACTTGAATTGTTTCTTTCTGACTGCTTGCAATATTTTCTCCTTGACATGGGAATTCTGGAATTTGGCTACAATATTCTTGGGAGTTTTCCTTTTGGGGTCTCTTTCAGGAGGTGATTTCTGAATTCTTTTCATTTCTATTTTACTCTCTGGTTCTAGAATATCAGGGCAGTTTTTCTTGATAATTTCTTGGAAAATGATGTTTAGGCTCTTTTTGTGATCATGGTTTTCAGGTAGACCAATAATTTTAAAATTCTCTCTCCTGGATCTGTTTCCTAGGTCAATTGCTTTTCCAATGAGATATTTCACTTTGTCTTCTATTTTTTCATTCTTTTGGTTTTGTTTCATAATTTCTTGATTTTTCATAAAGTCATTAGCTTCCATCTGCTCCTTTTTAATTTTTAAAGTACTATTTTTTTTAAGTGAACTTTTGGAAATCCTTTTCCATTTGGTCAATTCTGCTTTTTAAAGCATCATCTCATTGGTTTTTTTGGGTTAATCTATTTTTTGCCATTTAGTTTATTTTTAAAGATGTTATTTTCTTCAGTATTTTTTTGGGTCTCCTTTAGGAAGTTGTTGACTTGCTTTTCATGATTTTCTTGCATTGCTCTCATTTCTCCTCCCAATTTTTCCTCCACCTCTCTTACTTAATTTTCAAAATCATTTTTGAGCTCTTCTATGGCCTGAGACAACTGCATGGTTTTTTTTTTTTTTTTTGGAGGCTTTGGATATAGAAGCCTTGATCTTGCTGTCTTCCTCCAATTGTGTGCTTTGCTTTTCCTCATCTGAAAGGATGGAAGAAAATACCTTTTCACCAAGAAAGTAATCTTCTATAGTCTTATTTTCCCCCCTTTTGGGTGTTTCCCCAGACAATTATATGACTTTTGAGTCTTTTGTCAAGTGGATATCATACTACCCTGGGCTTCCGAGGTTTTGTGCAGCTGTTCTCTGAGATATCTCTAGGTACCTGTAAGTTTTCAGCTCCTCCAAGGTGGCATAGTGAAGAGATACATATTAACTTCTCTCCTGGCCTGCATTCTGGTCTGTGGGCAACCACAAGCACTCTTTAGTGCCCTGTAATTTCAAGTAGAATTCCCTTTCCATAGCTTCTACCATCTCTGCCAGTGCTCTCACCCACCCCAGGACTGCCACTTAGGCCTGAGACCCAGATCAGTTGCTCTATTTCCCCAGGGACTATAGGCTGAGAGCTTCAGAAGTGGATGCTGCTGCAGTGGCTGCAGCTACCCTGGGGCTGGGGCCCAACCAAGCTCCCCTCTCACCCAGGTGAAAGAATTTTCTCACTGACCTTTGAAGATGTCTTTGGCATTTGTGGGTTGAGAAATCTGCATACTACAGCAGCTGCCCATTATTCAGCTCCCCCAAACCTGCTCCCATCCTATCTGTGCCATTCAGCCACACTGGGCTACCCTCTGTTCTTTGCCAGGTGTGATAGACCTTTCCTGTCAGTGTTCCAGGCTGTCTTGGGCTGGAAATCTGTTTCACTCTGTCATTTTGTGGCTTCTGGGGCTCTAGAATTTAAAGTCATTTAACAGGTATTTTAATGACCAGGAAAGATAAAGCACATCTATGCTTCCACTCTGTCATTTTGCTTTTGCCCCAGAAAATAAAGTTTTTAAGTGCATAAAATAAAATACACAGGATGGCAAAGGATGTCAATTATATTGAAATACAGCTATAGAATATATTTTAAGGCAAAATTCATGCATAGCAAGTTAAGAACCTTTGTTTTAGAGAGGGTTTTCCTCACAACAATCCGAGGGGTTTTCTTGTGCAAGTATTTTTTTATCGTCAAGAACAAGAATCATTTCATTCTTTATATTTGGACAGAGAGCAGTACCTGGTATCTACTAGACAATGACTACTGATTCATTAATCTAAATTTTACAGATGAGGAATCTGAGAAATTTAAATGGCCTGATTAAAAACAAGTGTCAGGATTGGTTTTGTACAAGATGCATAGTAGTTAATAAGATATGGACAAGAGATTTTTGAGAAAGGACCATAGATTTATGTGCCCTGTAAATTTACAATACTAAGAAAATTCTGAGATGTTTTGATTAGCTTTGTTCTAGGATATTTTGCTTTAAATGAGCTTTTTTTGAGATAAAGTTTAAGGATCTTCCTTTCTTCAGATTTCTATACATAATATGATCTAAACTTGCCATTACTGTTTTGTTTACATGCTATCTTGCTATAATTTTTACCTTCGGTGTATAGATTTAGTTTGATGCAAAATTATATGTTCTCTTTAACTCTTCTGAAGTGTTGTTTTTCCGACTCCTCTAATGATCTAAGATCAATGTGTATCAGGCAGGTATTATTACACTTTGACTTCAATCCTACTTCAATATTGAAGTGGTCATCATTAGCATATTTCACTCTAGCAATAATACTTTGATAAAAATTCTATTCCTCTGTGATTCTTGGCTATTGACTGAATGGAATTTAGTCTTTTTGTAACATTTGGCAACTTTGTGACATCATATTAAAAACTAAAATGTTAAGATATCATTAAAAAAGCTAGAAGGACTATGAAAAATGGGTCAGTCACTTCTTAGAACTCAAATATCATGGCTTTCACAAAAAGCTATTCTATAAGCCAAGTTATATAAGCAGGGGCTTTTAAACTTAGCAATAAAATAGTGTCTTAGTTCTAGACAGCTAGTATCATTTAAAGCAGATTCTATCTATTTCAAAGTTCTCTTGAGAATAGGAAGAACAGAGTAAGTATGGACTATTAGAGCTTCCATTCATCTCTCCCTATTCAAATACACTTGAACATGATTTTTAAGTCTCTGTATTTTGATGTACAGTCTGACATGTCTTAGCTTTTAGGAGTCTTGCAGAACTGAGTAAATATCTGGTCCTGGATCACTGAGGAGTAGCGGTGCTATGTGGCTCCCATTACCCCTAGTTCAATGAACAGGCTGGTGGTTCAGATATACAGCAGAATGTATACTACTCTGATGGAAAGCCCCCAGACACTCAGGGTTCAAATATGTATGTGTATCCATCTATTTATCTGTATCTATGTGTGTATTATATATATGTATGTGTGTGTGTGTGCATGCGTGCGTGCGTGCGTGCGTATCTATCTATATATGGTTTTTAGAAGAAATACCAATGTGGAATTACTAGGAAAATGCCCTATCACTAGTGAGGCAAGGTAGTGGGTTATGGTGGACAAATGAAATGAGGACATTTCATGATTTTTCTAAAAACAAATGAGGAATGAGGGACTAGGAACTAGGAAAGTTCACTCATTATATCACAACATAAAATTGGATATTGGGGTGAGGGTGGATATGTCTATCCACCTCAGCATGCATGCATGTTAGGGACTAGGGTTGAACTAGTCAAACTGGGTTTCATTTGTTCATGTCAGAGAAAGCTGTTAGCAGTTAGGGGCAGCTATGTAGTTCAATAAATACCTAGACTGACTGGGTCTAGACTTAGAAAGATCTGAATTCAAATCTGACCTTAGATACTTTACCACCTGTCTATTTAAGTTTCCTCAACTATAAATATGGATTACCTTTCAGGGTTGTTATGAAGATCACATGAGATAATAATTGTCAAGATAGTTTTAATATTATTAAAGATAATATTATCACAATGTCTAGCGCATGAAGTCCTTAATAAATACTTGAAGGAAGCCTTCTTATCTTCCACTGGACAACTACTTTATAAACATTCATCAAGTCAAAGATTTAAAGCTAGAAGGGACCTCAGATGTTGAATTTGATGTCTTTGTTTCACAGATGAGAGAGACTCAAAGAGGCTAAGTAATTTGTCAGGTGTCACATATTTAGTATGTGTCAGAGGCAGGATTTGCACGTAGATTTTTTTTTCTTGTCTCAAGTCCAGGGTCCTGTCTATTACACTAAGGAACAGAGCAACTGATTACTGCAAATACAGAAGGACCTATGCTAATGGATACTCAAATAAACCTATGATCTTATCAGTGTAGATATTCTCTCTAATGATGAAGATTGTAATTCATCCATGTTTGTCCATTCTGTACAATTTTTGTCTATATCATCCCCCATGTTCACTACTGCAGCAAACCTGACATACTGAGAATCTTCTAGCTCACTCCTATCATTTCGAAGATAAACATTGAGCAAATGGACAATCATATGGTTGTCCTTGCTTTTGTCACATGACCAGTCACTTCCTTTCTTGATCGTAAGTTTCTTTTCTTTTTAAAATTTTATAAATACTTTTTAATTTATGTATCATAGTCTTTCTAGAGATTCTTCTCCCCCTTCAATTATGATCTTTGGTGATAATCACTTTAAGTCAGTGAATTAATTTGTGTTGGCACATTTTTGTTAAGTATGCTATCAAAAAAGAAATGGCACTGTTATTCATGATGAGTTTCCCTATTTGTCTGATACAGTAGCTTTGAAGGTAACTCTGAATCAGCTTTTTGACAACAGTGGAAAAGAATTTTAGATTGAGCATCAATCCTGTAAAATCAGGCTGGGGGATGGTGGTGGTGATTATCCCACATCCAAATCTACTTTATGATGTCAATAACTGAAAACTTATTTAGAATAAAGGATTTCTAAAGGGAATAAATTGGAATCTTTTCTTACCCTTTCTTCTCTCTGAAAAAGAGTGACTATTCATTACTCTTTTGTTTTAAAAAAGTATCACAAAAGAAGTCAAAAGATAATCATTTTCCTTAAGGTATTTTGACAGCCCATGTGTGCCATCAGTGTCAGGAGACTCTTCCTTTTCTTCCTCTACCTCCTCTACCTCCTACTCCACTTAGAGAACAGAAAATTTGATTTTAGGAAAGCAATGACAATTTAAATACTAGCGAAAAATAAAAGGGGAAGGTCCTGAGAGAGTTTGTGGTTTCTGTCTAAATATTAGATAATTGTACAACAAAGACTATAAAGCAGAGAATCCTAGGACTGAATAAAATCTGAAACAAGGAAGGAATAATTGGCTTGGTAGAGTAGAATGGGCACTGGATTTGTGATCAGAGGACCTGAGTTTTTATACTAGAGAAGTAACTAAAAATTCCAGTATATGGGGTGAATTCAGATGGGAAGAGACCTCTCTAGTTAGATACAATCACTCTGGGAGGTGGGATAGACTGTTTCCCAGAGTCCAGATCCTGCCCATGTGGTACCAAGAAAGTGGCAGGTGAGGGAATGATGTAGAACAAAGGTGTCATGCGGGGGGTACGGGAAGATTCATGTAGCTAGCAAGACATGTTGTAGAAACCAGATTAAAATGTAACTTGGAAATATTTAATAAAATAACTAAATATATGATAAAATATAGATAACATTACATTTTAAAACTAATTTTGGTCCTTATCTATGGATTAGCGGCCTCTGTTTCTATTTAAGTTTGACATTACTGATATAGAAGGACACAATGAGCAAGTAAGCAAGGTGGTTCTTGGTGATATGAGTCTAGCAAAGGACCAGAGGGCATAGGAAAGGCATATTAGATAATTGCTGAGAGGAGGAAGTGCACGCACCCAACCCATCTCACACCTACCTCACACTGCACACCTTAAACCATATGATCCCAACACTTGACAAATGATCCCAAATAATTTTAACCCTATCTAAGCTCATTGAGCCAGATTTTTATCAGTACCTAAGCTACCAAGATAATGATGATATTTATCACATTTTTTACATCAATAGTATTATATGTAGGGAAGAATAAAATTTGATCATTTTAAAATGAAAAAAAATCTATTTAAATAATTCAGTAAATGGTTAAATAATGACTACTGTGTATAAGATTCTATCTTTCTAAAGGTACAAAAACCAAAAAGAAATTATTCCCATCCTCAAGGTGCTTATAGCCTTATGACATATAAACAGATAAATAAATTCTGATGTGTACAAAAGAGAGGTCCAAAGAAGTTCTTTAGGAAAACTTGAAAAGAAAGAATGTTTTCAACTTGGTATTTCCCAATGAGCAATGACTTCATAAAAGGTCAATACCTGAACTAAAATATTTTTATTATAGTATTTCACTTGTTTATCTAAGTGTAATTTGCATTTTAAATTTAGTTCCAATTTTTTGTTAATGTTTTTGGTAAAAGAAAATTAAATAACTCACATCTACATAGTCGCTTGAAGGTTTATAAAGCCTTTTCTTTACAATTGCCCTGTGAGAGAAGTTCTGTACAGGGATTACTAATTATCCCCATTTACAGATAAGGAAACTAAGGTTTTGAGGAGGTTAGGTGATTTGTCCACAGTTATACATCTAGTCACAGAGAGAGTTTGGAATCATATTTATGGTCTCCTATTCTAAGTTCAATATGCTTCAATTTTTGTTATTTTTTGTTGGTCAGTTGTTTTAAGTTATGACCTGACTCTTTGTGACTTTGAGCCCCCAAAAGATAATGCAGACACCTCTGATCCAATAATTAAACTCATTTTCATTATTCAAAATGAGAACACCAGATGCTATATATGCTGCATTTCAGACATCCTTTTAAAGAATTGTTGGTGGAGTAATTCGTTGCCTTTGTGACAGAAATGATAGATGTGTGCAGAAGGCATGGCAATTTTATGCAAGTGGAGTCAAGGTTTCTATGAGATGAGACTTTTATGACAAACTTCTTTTGTTATTACATAATGTAGAACAGTAATTTGTCAAGGAAGTTAAATTTGTTTTCATGAGTTGCAGAAACCCCAGAACAAAGATCCCAACATGTTCTGTTTGCCTTGCTAAGGAGCTGGCTCACCTGCTGCAGTTGAAGTGATTTCTTTGACAGTGGGTCCTATTACGACTCTAAACACTTCTCCACTTCTTTTTGAGCATCCTAATGTTTGGAAGACAAATATGAACAACATTACTCTTTTCTGTTGATATTTCTGTGCTACTCAGGATCTGCAGTTGTGTGTGAATCCCCTGGGAAAAGATGAGGGTACATTGGACTCGTTTCTCCCCCTCCCCCTTCTATTCTCTGCTTTGCCAGCTCGCTGGCTGTTGTTGAACACTGTGGGGGTTGCTCCTGTAATCACTGCACAGCTGTGTCACTGCCTGGAGAGGCCCATCAACCAAACACATCATCAGTGCTCCCTTCAGCAACGGGCAGGGAAAGATAGTCTCTGATACTCTTGTAAGTTCATTCAGTTTAATTCAACAAGCATTCATTAAGTTGACTATGAGTAAGGTGGGTGGCTAGGTAGCACAGTAGATAGACTCATCTTCCTGAGTTCAAATCTGGCCCTGATACTTACTAGCTGTGTGACCCTGGAAAAGTCACTTACCCCTGTTTGCCTCAGTTCATCATCTGTAAAATAAGCTTGAAAAGGAAATGGCAAACCACTCCAGTATCTTTCCCAAGAAAATCTAGTCACAAAGAGTCAGACATGACTGATACACAGCTGAAAAAAGCACAAAAATGAACAGCCTTTGACATTAAGGGACTTATATTCTACTGGGGGATACCATATTTCCCCAGAGAAGTAGCACAGAGACACAAAGTAACTTCAAGAACTAGATGGCACTAAAAGTGTGGAGATCCAGAAAGGCCCCTGACAACTCAAGTAGCACCTGAATTGTGCTTCAAGGAGGGAACATGGCGTAGTCTCTGTGACTCTTCTGGCATCTATCTTAGAGTTAGGAAGACCTACAGGTTCAAGTCTTGACCTTCTTCTCCACTTCTGAAATATACTGACTGCAGATCTGGAGAAGTCACTTAACCCACTAGTGCCCTCCAGAAGCTCTCTTCAACTATAAATTGCAGGAAACTTGTTTATCTGTTTTGGTAGGAGAATGAAGGAATGAATGGATGAAGCATTTATTAAGCACTTTATGTGTGAAGCATTATAATGACCATTAAGAATACAAATACAACATAAGATGGTCCCTGCTTGCGAAGACCTCATGTTCTAAGGGAGGAGACATCAACATACAAGGAAGGTTTTAGCTCCAAGTCAGAGGTGTTTCCAAAGACAGAATTCTTCACACCAGTTAAATCACCAATCCAGACCAATTTTAAGAAATAGTCATCACATATCACTTAAAGGATGAAGAAAGATGTCTCTCTCATAGGAGATGGCACCTGGATTTTGCCTTGAAGAAAGCAAAGAAACAAAAGAATGGTGACAGATTGAATATTATGTACAGGAAACAGCTAGGAGGCTAGTTTGTCTGCAATGGAGAATCTGTAAAAGAGAGTAATATGAAATAAAATTGGCAAGGAAGGTAGGAGTCAGACTGAGAAAGTTTTAAGGACCAGGCTTAGCATTTTGCAATTTGTTTTAGAGGCAATAGGGAGCCGTTGAATCTTTTCAAGTGCAGGAATAACAGGGAGAGAGCTGCAATTTTAGGACCATCCATTTGTCAGAGCTAATTGGGAGAGTAGGTTGGAGAAGAGAGAGACTAAAGACAGGAAGCACAATTGTAATCTGTCTCAGAGGTGACAAGACCCTAAACTGGAATGAGTGAAGATCAGAGGACATTCTGCCTATCTGTGTAGAAAATGAATACATAACAGAGTTACTTTTATAGATTCCTTTTCAGGTTAGCTACTCATATAAACTGTACTTTTTTTCTTGCTCATGAAACTTTTCCTTTTGTTTGAACACTTTTTAGCAGCAAATCAAATTACTTTTAAACATATCAGCATATTAGTATTTATTAGCAGAGGTTCTCCCAGCACTGCAGGGGATTTGGAGAGAGTCTGTTCCTCTAACCTCCCACTCACCATCTGTACCCATTTCCATCTTCTGCTTGTAGCTGAAAGCAGGGAAGATACTGGTTCCGGAATATCCATCCCATAAGAAATCCTTAAAATACCTCCCTTTTTCTGAATGTGGAAAATGGAAACTGAAAAAAAAAAACAACAGCTGGACTATAGGGCTAGAATACCATTGTTTAGTCTACAATGTGAGTTTATAAAATTCAGTTTTTGCCCACTATCTATAATACCATGTACAATTTCAGCAATGATAAAGTTACACAAATGCTCATACAGTTCTCCAACTGCTCGCTTTTCGGCTATAAAGCTAGGTAGTCTTTCCTCTTGGGCTAGCTACTAGTGGTGTTAGCTGGGGTCTGGATCACAGAGAGTTAAGAGTTAAACACAATGGGCAAGGTATTACCCTACTTAGGTAAGTTGAAGATTATATATAAATTATTAATGACAAATTATTGATATATATGAACAATTACATATTAATAAGAATGTATTAGTTTAATAGAATATATAATGTTCACATACTATATATAACATAATATAGTATATATCATATAATATATAACATATATGACAGATATATATTGTATAATGTATGTGTATAATACATAGATTTACACAATACACATAGTACATGCTTATGTGTATGTATATATACATGTATATTCACATACATACATATACACATAATACATAAACACACATATATGATTAAAGGCAAAGAGGCATAGCCACATACAATAATGAATGTTAGTTCCTGGTAGGGCTACAGGGAACATCAGCTGAGACAAGGGCCAAAGGTATTCTGTAAGTTTCTTGGGTGTTATTCATGACATCCAGAAGGGCAGGAGTTGCTCCATGAGGTATCAGAGGGTTTCTGCTTCCTTTTAGGTGAGAGTAACACAAAACTACCCATTAGCCCAGTCCTGCTTGACTAATCCTTTAAAAGCCTCTTTCTGGATTCTGCCCAGGAGCCATTGTTTGTAATTTTTGGCTGGATTTTCTCCTTTTGATATCGTTACCAGAGGCCCAAGCATGCTAGGGTTTTGAATGACAGACTGTCACCCTCCTGCTCACTACTGATTACTGGTATATTTTAATGGTTAGAAAGAGTTCCCAGTACGAGAAACTGTCTAGAGAATAGCAATGGATTTAATTAGTTGTAAGCATTAGAAATTTTGCCCTTTATTCAGGAAGAATAAAGATAATGTTAAATGGTAGCCAATTTAACTGGAATCTGGATCTCCTAATGCTTTCAAATATCATTCAATCAATATATACTGAGTGTACAGGAATCATAGGGTTGGAGATGGAGGGCTAGAAGGGGCCTTGGAGGTCATCAAGGCTAATCCCTATTATTTTACAAATAAGGATGCTGAGGCTGACGCTAATTCTCTTGCCCAGGGTCACACCACTAGTTCCTGTCTCAGATAAGATTTAAATTATATATTCTATCCATTGTGACATCTAGCTGCCTACTAAACTATTGCTTAAGAAAAAGTTGCTTAGGAAAAAAATGTTGGCGATGAGAAATTGCATTTGACCCTCTATGTGTGATATTAGTGCATGTATGCTAAAATATTAATGATCTAGAAAAAGAAAAGTGTGATGAAGAGGAAGAGGAAATAAACATTTTAGAACTCGATAAAAACTGAGAGATATGAGGGAACTGGTCTACTTCAAGAAATATTTTTTCTATCCTTCTTAGTTTGAAGATTATTCTTCCTGATAGACAGAATAGAAGCAAATTAAAATTTGCTTAGTTGTGCTTTCTCTTCTTTTTCCATTGCAATTATCTATCCCAGTTAATTAACTTCTTAAGTCAATTAACCTTATTTTAGTCAATACCTTAAGTCAATTAACTTCTTTCTGCCTTAGTTTCCTCATCTGTAAAATGGGAATAATGACAGCATCTTTCTTGTAGTATTGTTGTAAGGATCAAATGAGATAATAATAAGCACCAAATAAAAGTTAGTGATGATTGATGATGATGATGATGATGATGATGATGACACTTGCTCAGAATAACACAGGCAATATACATCAGAGGTCAACTTGAAATCGGGTCCTCCTAGCACTGTGATTAGCTTTTTTTAATCCTCCTACTACAAGAGGCAGTCTACTACAATGAAAAGATCATTGACGTTTTTAGTCAAGAGTCTAATCTCTAATGTTTACTACCTATCTGACCAAAAAAGGATGACTTTAATATTTTTATATATCATAATAATAGTAGTAGACTTTTCTGCCTTTTTGAGGGTTTTATGCCCCAATATATGATTTTTCAAAAAATAAAAAGATGTTCCCAGTTGAGATTGTGTATTCTCCTTTCCATTCCTATTGAATAATCACCAGAATATCTACTATGCCTCACATTTCTAGAATTGCATTCTGATTGGTAACATCTTTCTTATGTCATTGACTTTTTTTCTAATTATGAAAAGGGCATATTGAGGTCCCCCACCATTATAGTTTTAATGTCTACTTCTCCCCATAACTCATTTTTATTTCCTTTTAAATATTTATATGCTATGTCATTTGCTGTATTTTGTTAAATGTTAATATTCTTTCATTATATAGGTTACTTTTCTGTATAATACAGTTTGTTTATTTTTTAATCATCTTTTTTTTTTTTTTGCTTTTGTCTTATCTGAGATTATGATTGCTATCTGTGTCTTTATTTTTCATTGCACCTTTAAGTTTAATAGATTTGGCTCTAGCCCCTAATTTTAAATCTTTGTTAATGTTTATTTTCAAGTGTTTCTTATAAAAAAAAGAGTCTTATTTCTGATCTATTCTTTTATCCTCTTCCATTTTATGGGTGAATTATGTCCATCACATTTAAATTTATAATAATTTATTATGTACTTCCCTCCATACTATTGTCCTATACCATTTTCTCTCTTTGCTTCCTGCTCCCTACTTACAAAAAATAAGAGAGTGAGACACAAGTGTACTTACAACCAGTGCTCTAGGTTTGGTGCAATCTGTTTATCTTCCTTCTTTTTTTTCCTCATCCAGAATCCCTTCACAGGTCCTTTGATTTTTCCTTAGAATTTCTAATCAAAACTTGATCTTGTACTTTTTTTTAAGTTTTTGCTGGAGTGATTTTGGGGGAGAGCCTGGCTACACTGCTTCCTGCTACTCCGTCTTCTTTATTGGTCTACTATGAAGTCATCATATATTTTCAGTTAAATTTATTTATTTAACTTTTTACATTCATTTTCACAAAATTTTGGGTTCCAAATTTTCTCCCCATTTCTCCCCTCCTCCACTCCAAAACACCAAGCATTCGAATTTCCCTATCACCAATCTGCCCTCTCTTCTATCATCCCTCCTTTCCCTTGTCCTCATCTTCTCTTTTGTCCTGTAGGGCCAGATAACTTTCTATTCCCTATTACCTGTATTTCTTATTTCCTAGTAGCAACAACAATACTCCACAGTTGTTCCTAAAACTTTGAGTTCCAAATTCTCCCCATCCCTCCCTCCCCACCCATTCCCTTTGGGAAGGCAGGCAATTCAATATAGGCCATATCTGTGCAGTTTTGCAAATGACCTCCCTGATAGTCGTGTTGTGTAAGACTAACTGGATTACTATCCCTCCTAACCTACCCCTCATTGTTTCTCTTCTGTCTCTTGATCCTGTCCCTCCCCAAGTGTTGACTTCAAATTGCTCCCTCCTCCCATTGCCCTCCCTTCCATCATTCCCCCCTACCCTGCTTATCCCCTTCTCCCCCACTTTCCTGTATTGTAAGATAGGTTTTCATACCAAAATGAATGTCCATTTTATTCCTTCCTTTAGTCTAGTGTGATGAGAGTAAACTTCATGTTTTTTCCTCAGCTCTCCACATTTTCCCTCCACTAAAAAGTCTCTTGCTTGCCTCTTCTGTGAGAGATAATTTGCCCTATTCCATTTTACCCTCTCTCCTCCCAATACATTTCTCCTTCACGGTTTACCTTAATTTTTTAAAGCTATGATCCCATCCTATTGAATTCACTCTGTGCTCTCTGTCTCTGTGTGTGCATGCATGTGTGTATGTGTGTGTGTATGTGTGTGTGTGTGTGTGTGTGCGTGTAATCCCACCAACTACCCAGATACTGAAAAGTTTCAAGAATTACAAATATTGTCCTTCCATATAGGAATGTAAACAGTTCAACTTTGGTAAGTCCCCTATAACTTCTCTTTCCTGTTTACCTCCTCATGCTTCTTCTCATTCTTGTGTTTGAAAGTCAAATTTTCTTTTCAGCTCTGGTCTTTTCATCAAGAATGCTTGAAAGTCCTCTATTTCATTGAAATACCATTTTTTCCCCTGAAATATTATACTCAGTTTTGCTGCATAGGTGATTCTTGGTTTTAGTCCTAGTTCCTTTGACTTCTGGAATATCATATTCCATGCCCTTTGATCCCTTAATATAGCAGCTGCTAGATCTTGTGTTATCCTGATTGTATTTCCACAATACTTGAATTATTTCTTTCTAGCAGCTTGCAATATTTTCTCCTTGATCTGGGAACTCTGGAATTTGGCTACAAAGTTCCTAGGAGTTTCTCTTTTTGGATCTCTATCAAGTGGTGATTGGTGGATTCCTTGAATATTTACTTTGCCCTCTGGTTGTAGAATATCAGGGCAGTTTTCCTTGATAATTTCATGAAAGATGATGTCTAGACTCTTTTTTTGATCATGGATTTCAGGTAGTCCCATAATTTTTAAACTGTCTCTTCTGGATCTATTTTCCAGGTCAGTTGTTTTCCAATGAGATATTTCACATTCTCTTCCATTTTTTCATTCTTTTGGTTTTGTTTGGTGATTTCTTCGTTTCTCAGAAAGTCATTAGCCTCCATCTGTTCCATTCTAATTTGTAAAGGACTATTTTCTTCAGTGAGCATTTGGACCTCCTTTTTCATTTGACTAATTCTGCTTTTTAAAGCATTCTTCTCCTAATTGGCTTTTTGAACCTCTTTTGCCAATTGAGTTAGCCTATTTTTCAAGGTGTTATTTTCTTCAGCATTTTTTGTGTCTCCTTTAGTAAAGTGTTGACCTGTTTTTCATGCTTTTCTTGCATCTCTATTATTTCTCTTCTCAGTTTTTCCTCCCCTTCTCTCACTTGATTTTCAAAATCCTTTTTGAGCTCTTCCATGGCCTGAGCCCATTAAATATTTATTTTGGATGTTTGGGATACAGAAACCTTGACTTCTATGTCTTTCCCTGATGGTAAGCATTGGTCTTCCTCATCTGAAGGGATGGGAGGAGATATCTGTTCACCAAGAAAGTAACCTTCCAGGGTCTTTTTTTTTCCCCTTTTCTGAGCATTTTCCCAGCCAGTTGCTTGACTTCTGAGATTCTTCTCCATCCTTGCCTTGCCTCCAGATCCACCCAGCTAGTGCTTGGGGTCTGATATTCAAATGTTGCTTTCCTACCTCAGGGCTTTTGGCAGGAGTGGAGCTACTATTCAGTGTGAGATTATGTTCAGCTACTTGGGCGGGGGCAGGGCTGCCACATGGAGCTCAGTTTCCTCAGGGGGGTTATGTGGATACCTTCAATAATGAATCCAAGCTCCTGCCTGCTTTGGGAGCCCCTGTCTGTTGCTGCCTCTGCTTCTGCCTCCTGAGGTGGCCTGAGTTATGGAGCCACCCTGCTCCCCTCTTGGCCAGCCAAAAAGGCTCTCTCACTGACCTTTGGTGTCTGTGGGTGGAGGGACCTGTGCAGCTGCTGTAGATTATGTCCTTGAAGCCTGCTTGAATCCGCTCCTTTTGGTGCCATGCGGCCAAGGCAGGGCTGGGCTCTGCTACGGGTCTGGTGCGTGACAGATCTTTCGTGTTAGTTTTTCAGGGCTCTCTGGAACAAAAATCTCCTCCACTCCATTGTTGTGTGGCTTCTGCTGCTCCAGAATTTGTTGGGAGTCCTTCTTTACAAGTATTTTATGGGCTGTGGGTTAGGAGCTAGCATATGTGAATCTTTCTACTCCCCATCATATACTTTTAAAAGATATGGTCATGCTGTGGTGCTTGCTTACCTCTTTCTCTTCATTACATGAGTAGGTTCATTTTTAAGGGGGAGTGAGGGACAGGGAGTATTTCTAGAATCTAAAATTATTTGGAAACAAAATAAATGTATAAAATTGATTTTTTTTCTTAAAAGTTAAGGGTTTTTAACCTAGAAAGGGCTTAGTGGGGGACATGATAATCATCATCAGTGCAATGCACTGAAATGTGGAAAAATATGAATCATTTTTCTTGATTCTAGAAAATAGAACTAGGAGTTCAGTCAGGTATAAGTTGGACTATACAGCCTCAGCTCACCTTCATTTTAGAAATTCTACCTGCGAAAAAGTCTCAGAAATCCAATATCCGTTCACTTTTGATATTCATCCACCTTTTTTCTTCTCTTCTATTCTGTCTCCATACCAGATTATGAACTCTCAGAGGACAAGAACTATGCTTTCTTTTTTGTTACCAGTGGACTTAACCTGTGTTTGTAAAATGAATTGATGGTAATGTCTTTGAACCAGAAGTAAAAATATCTCTATGAAGTTGAATAGAAGAATAAAAGAAGAATAAAAAAAGAATTAAAAATAAAAGAATAAAAGTAAAAAATAAAGAAATGAATGAATAAAGTAAAAAATAGAAAAAAATAAAAGTTTTAAAAAACTCACAATTTCCCTTTTGCCACAAAATTTACTGATCCTCTTTCTTATTCCCACTAAAGCAAATGCCTTGGGAAGTGAGAGCCCTTCTTTTTTCATTCATCATTTCACAACTCTTAATAAAATTTTTCTTGTGCCTTTAATGTACAGTCCAAAACTATAGATGTTTAGACTCAGACTTTGAAAGACCCCAACTTCAAGTTCTGCATGTGGTAACATAACAGGCTGTGTGATCCTGGGCAAGTCAATTAACGTCTTAGGGCTCTTTACTATTGGTGTCAGATTCAAATAGACATGTTTCCCTACTGACTCATATTGACTTAGAACACTGCAAAATAAGGTTATCTATGTTTTCTTGAATTATTCATTTTGTTAGGCATTTCCCAATTACATTTTAATCTGGTTTGGCCCATGATATGGATCTAGGAGTCTTATGGGCAGCTTACACCAGAGAGTTGGACACCTCTGTAGTCTAGACAACTCTCTAAGAGTATAAGTTGCAAAGAAAATGCTGACATGCATTGGCAGAAGGAGTTTCCTGACTTAGGAGTTCATGGTACCACTAAAATCACAAGTCCAATCCCTATCCTTATTTCCTTCTTAGCCGATGACTTTCCTCTTTCACAAACAATTCTAACTCTGTATTCTAATTTGTTGTGACCACTACAGAAGACAGCTTTGCAATCATTTTTGTCAATAGTTCCCTTACTGGATTGAATAGCCGATGACTTGCTAATGAATGATGGATTTTGTGTGGTGTCTTGGGAAAATAGTTCTAATTCTCTTTTACCATCTCTTCAAACTTCTTGGTCTTGATCAGTATTCTTTTCCAAGAAAATATCTTTGGGTTAATTGAGCAAAAAAAGAGTGTTTTAGACTTTTTTTCTCTTTTAAAGTTCTTTTACCCATTTTTGGACTTAGCAAAGTAGGACTATTTGGTCTTCTAGCAGTCTTTTTATCACCCTGAATTTCAGAACACATCATAATTGTTGATTTCACTTATTTTCAAATTTTTCTGAACATAATTTAGTCAAAATTCTACAAAGAAACTCTTGTCTGACTCCTTCCCAGACTCTCTCTTTTAAGTTTGATTTGAGTATTACTGAATATTGTTGTTTTTATTGTTGTGTCATCATTTTAGTCATGTTGAACTCTTGGTGACCCCATTTGAAGTTTTCCTGGCAAAGATACTGGAGTGATTTCCCATTTCCTTCTCCAGTTCATTTTGCAAATGAGGAATTAAGACAAACAGAGTTAAGTGACTTGCCTGGAGTCACATCACTAGTAAGTGTCTAAGGCTGGGCTTGAATTCTTGAGCAAGAGTCTTCCTGATTCCAAGTCCAGTATATCTCCTAACTGCCTTATTGAATATTAGTGGGTCACATTCCAGTAAAACTATCTAAGTATATTGGCTCAACCAGTTTGAGGGTAACCAAGAGGCTTCAAACTTGTCAGACAGTAAAGAGGATGTCTACCATGTGAATTCCCCTGGCAGAATGGACAGATGAGGAAAATGACTGAAGTAGACACTGTGTATTTAGAGCTTGGTCAGACATTGAAGACACCAAGGTCATCCACTGTATTCCAAGCCAAATTGCCATTCATTTTGAATTTGTCTCACCACTGGACTTCAATGACTCTGGAAGAGAGAGTGAGGCTGATGATTCTGTGAAATTCTGTGTCACTTACATCCAATTCATGTACAAGTCAAGACCTTGACTTGGTCCTCTTCAGAAATGGAGGATGAACAACAGTCTTAAAACTATCGAATTCTCTTCATTATTCCCCTGAAATATCACTGGGTCTGCTATTTCCTCTTGATTTCCTCTAATGTTATTTTAGTCCCAGACTGCCCAGTCATCTCATAACTTGATTATAATAAAAAACTTCCAAGCGTTGTGGTCTTTGGTTCCCTTTAATCCAGGATTTCTTAACTTTTTTGTGTGTCATAGATCCCTGTGGCAGCCTGATGATACCTGTGGATCCTTACATATACTTACACACAAATGTTTTTAATTGTATTAAACAAAATACATTATATTACAAAGGAAACCAATGATTAGTGAAAACAGAGATCATTTTTCCCTATTCCATTTCATGGATCTTCTGATATCTATCCACAGACGCCTGTTCTAATCCATCCCATGTGTTGTTGAAAGATTACCTCATTAGGATTATAGATATAGAGTTGGAAAGGACCTCAGAGGCCATTCAGTTTCACCCCCAAGCCCCTTATTTTGTAGATAAGTAAACCAAGGCCCATGAAAAACCAAGGGATAGATAAGTAAACCAAGGAGCATGAAATAGCTTGACCCAGGTCACATTGGTGGCATTAAGCATCAGAGATGGAATCCGAGTCCCCTGACTCAAAAGTCAGTGCTCTCTCCACTATAAACACTGCCTCTGTCAAAGAGGTATATTTTTTAAAAAGTGAATATTCCCTTCCTAGTGATGCAGATACTATCAAACTTTCAAACTTCATTGTGGTTTTTGAGACAAGGTGGGGCTCAAAACTTCATGACTTTGAAGCCAAACAAACATGCTGCCCATGACCAGGCAGGAACATGTGGTCTTTCCAGTTTGGCAGGATCTACTAAAGTTTTTACTCCATTGTTAGGATTTCTGAGAATCCTCTGGAGGGGGTTTCAATGCAAGACATTGCTGCAACATAAAAATATGATGCCTCTTTCTCCCACTAATGAGTTCCTTTTGTGATTCTCCATTTTGGAGATGGACTCAGACCTTTCATGCCTCATCCCCTTCTCACCCCTAGTCATGCTTCTGACTCTGGGACTTCTCTTCCTCCCCCACTTTTAAAATTAAATTTTATGTGTTCTTCTTAATGTTCTTACATTAGAATGTAAGTTCCATGAAGGCATAGATTTTTTTTTCGCCTATTTGTACCCCGAGTGCTTAGTACAATTTCTAGAGCATAGTAAGTACTTAATAAATGTTTGTTACCTGTATGTTTCCTGCAACATTGATTTTTTTCCTCTAAAACACTGTTTGATCATGTTACCCAACCTTGCCTATCTATAGATACTCTTGAAAATTAAGTTCCTATTTGGAAATTGAACTAAGTCTAAACTTTTGTTTCTGGAAGTTTTCTAAGTTCTCCTTAATCTACAACACAACATAATACAATGCCACACAATATAAATTTATCAAGCACCAACTTTGTGCCAAGCACTTTGCTGGCTGGGGATATAAATAAGAAAGGCAGTCCCTGGTCTCAGATTGCTTACAGTCTAATGAATGAAGACAATTACACAAAAGCAAGATGAAGGTGTTCAGGGGAAGTGGGAAAGTTACTAAGGTGGGGCATTTTGCTGGTAGAGTCAGATGCAAAGAGTGTATCTTTGAGGAGTGAAATTGGCTGGACTTCTGAACACTTTTTAAATGGCAGCTTTGGGAGAAGGGTTTCTTTTGTTCTGGAATCTAGTCCTCTAATCAGGGGCTAGAGACAACTGAGGGTACTGATGAAGCATGAGTGACAAAGTTGATGTAACCTCTGTGAAGGTAAGCTTTCTGGTCCCACTCTACCTATCTAATGTATCTCACTCAACTTGCAGACTCAGGTAGACTGACCTTGCCAAGCCCCTAACAGTCCAGATTAATGTGCATCTCTCCGCTTTTATATATGGCATTTTTTCCCACTTGGAATGACCTTCTCCCTTCTTTCTACCTGCCCCAAATTCTACTTATCCTATTAGACTCAAGTCATGTTCTACTTTCTGTTGAAGCCTTTCCTAACTACAGTTTATATTGAATTAGTTTTTCCTCTAAGCTAGCTAGGTGACACAGCAGAATGTTGGACCTGAACTCAGGTAGACTCATCTTCCTGAGTTCATATCTGTCCCCAGACACGTACTAGCTCTATGACCCTGGACAAGTCACTTAACTCTATTTTCCTCAGTTTCCTCAATAAATGAGCTAGAGAAGGAAGTGACAAATCATTCCAGTATCTTTGCCAAGAAAATTCCAAATGGGGTCACAAAGAGTTGGACAGAACTAAAAACAAGTGAACAACAAAATTCTTGCTCTGTACCAATTATTTTGACTATTAACCATATCATATTTCCCCAATAAAATGGTCACTTCTTTAAGAGAGGGAATTGGGTCATTTATTTCATTTTTATTACTAATAGCTTTTAGTACAGAACTGAGAATGTGCATATATTATCAACAAATAATATACAGAATAATTTCCTATGCATTTAATTAGTAGACTTACAAGGTGAACTTTTTAAAAATACAATTAAATGTTTAATTTACATTATTGCCAATGTTTTGATTCCAGTCACAGAAATTTTCTGGTTATTACTGTGTGTGAGTGTGTGTGTGTATGTGCGTGTGTTTGTGTAAAATTTCTGCTTGCACAAGGCCCCATATTTTGTATTAGTTTTTCAGAAATTCTGTGCAACAGGAACCTCATGTGGTAAAGCTATCTCAGAAAACTGATAGAAAGTCTCTAACAAGCTGTTAATGAATGCCCAGTATCTTCTTTGTAGCAATCCCATTAGCAAGGAGGATGTCTGGTATACAGGTTTTGTGTTCAGAAGATTTAGAATTGAATTCAATTCTGTTACTTTCCTGTGTACTCTTGGGCAAATTAAGTAACTTGTCTGGCCTTCAGTTATCTCTTCTGCAAAAAGAGGGGATTGGTTTAGACTATAGTTATCAAAGTGTTTTGTCTCAGGACCTCTTTGTACTCTTAAAATTGTTTGGAGCCCCAAAGAACTTTTGTTTATGTGAGTCATATCTATTAACATTTAACATATTAGAAATTAAAACATAAAATTTCAAAGTTGTTCTTATATATTAAAAAAAATAAACTCATGTTAAAATAAATAGCATTTTAATGAAAAAATTACTGTTTTCTCAAACAAAAAACAATTAGTGAGAATAGTGGCATTTTACATATTTTTGCAGCTCTTTTTTAGGTCTGTCTTAAAGACCAATACAATTCTGGAAAGCAACTAGATTTTATCTTCTTCTGCATCAATTTTTTGCTATATAATATTTTGGTTGAAGTAAATGAAGATAATTCTGACACACATATATGTAGTTGGAAAAGATTTTTAATAGTAAAATATTTTCAAATATTAAAATATTTTTAATAGTAAAAATCCATTAAAAAGGGATTTTTAATGGTCAAACAATGTCTTAATAATATTAATTTTGACTTCTTAGGCTCCCAGAAAGGATCTCAAGGACCCTCAGTAGTCTATGGACTACACCTTGAGAACTGCTAATCTAGACTATCTCAAATATCTCTTTTTATTTCTAGGTTCAGGGTTCTTCCTTTGATAGAATAAAAATAAGCTCTAGCTTTGGATTCCAAGGATTTGGGTTCAAATTCTACCTTTAATAATTCCAACCATATCACCTTGGACAAATCATCTAAATTTAAGCTTCCAAATGATGTGTGTACAAACAGTGCCCTAAGGGTTAAAAAATATTAGGGGTTGCTTTCTCAGGCCCCTGAGAAGGGTTGAATTTCATTCTATAGCCCATCCTGTAACTTGAAATCTGAGCTTGAAGGTGGTCTAAAGTCCTTTCCCCTTATCTTGAAATGCCATAAAACTTCTCCTTACACATATCCAAAGAATTGCTTTTGTCTCCCTTAAACCTCTGTTCCTCCATCCTTTACTTTTTAACTTGTATCCTCTTGCCCTGCCCTTAAATCCTTATATCATAAGGAATTCCCTTTGTTTCCTTCATCCTATGTCATAAAATCTGTATCCTGTTCTGTCTGTAATCTTTAACCTCCCTAAAAACCTCTAACACTACATCATCCTTATGATATCTCTATATAAGCATACCACCCCCAAATATTGGGATCTCCTCTAGCTTTCGTGCTAAGGGAGACCCATGCTGCTTCATGTTATAAACCTCCCAATGGTTACAGAGAAGGTCTAGGTGACTTCTTTCACAATTGAACTGCTATCCCAATATTTAATGTCAACACTCACATATAGCACGAAGATGTTGAGATATATGGCCTCTGAGGTCTCTAGATCTATGGTCCTATGATTCTATAATATGTCAGTGGTTTTATAATCTTAGTGATGTGAATACTTCATCACATTGATCACAAACCATCCACACCTTCCCAACTGATATACTTGTTATCTGTATCCTCCTACCTAGGGCAACAAATTGATAGAGTTCAGGGTCTTAAGTCAGGAAAACTTGAGTTAAAGTCAGCCCTAGATATTTAACTAGCTGTGTGACTCTGGGCAAGTCGGTTAATCTCTATCTGCCTCAGTTTCCTTGATTATAAAATGGAGATATTAATAGCACCTGTATTCTAGGGTTGTTGAGAGGATCAGATAAGATATTTGTAAAGTGCTTAGCTCAGTGCCAGCACATAGTAGGTGCTTAACACATGCTTGTTCCCTTCCCCTCCCATCATTTTTTTGTTTATTCTCCTTCCAATATGCTAGGAACTTTTAGATTCTTGAAACTACACGAATAACAATGGAACACATGGGCTGTCCCTTACTTTTGCTGTATCTCCCTCCTACCTCTTTTTCCAATTATACATGATCCTACTTAAAAAGAAATTTGAACTTAATACCTTGAGATATCTCTAGGGATGACATCTAAAATATCTTTGATGATGCATTGGTAATAATAATGTGAAATATTTTACTTTTGCTTTTTAAATGATGATACATATATAATGTATTAATGCCTATGTCAATTTATTAATGATTTCATTGTCTTTATTCTTAGTATATTAGCACCCACCACAGTGTGTTGAATATAAAGGATATTTAACAAATGTTTGTAGAATTTAATTGTCTCTCATCTTATACTTTCCTGAAATTCACAACATTTCCTTTCTCCAGCTCTCAGAAAAGGGTTAAAAAGGAGTTTTACTGTACAATTTGCACATATTCATCAACCTTCAGTAAGAATGAATATATGGTCTTTAATCACTGCCTTCAAGAAGCATAAACCTTTGAAAAGATAAATGCTCAGCCAAATGATGAAGAAGTAAATGGATTTCCCTATCTCTGAATTGGTCCTAATAGAGGAATTGAATTTTCACTATTAATATTAGTTTTTAAAATTTAGTTTTTCTCTCATAAAATTATAATACTCCTAGGGAATTTAGCCCAAAGATTTATTTGTCTGGTGAGGATAATTTGAATGAAAATCATGAATGCTTTTTGATATATGTCTAGCTGAGGTGACATTTTTTTTTTATTGACTATAGGATGTATTAAAAAGTCAATTTTAATTTACTGTCTCATAAACTCATTTCTGAAGGATAAAATGTATATGGGTGGAGTTATCTATGAACATACATGGAAGCAACCACATTATAATGGAGTGATGACTAGACCAGCAGTTGAGAGGTGGGTTCAAATGTCTTTTCTGGGGAGAGGATTCTGGAAAGATAATGGAGTAAGTCAGAAAACTTTTGGCCCTCCAAATTTCCTTAACAAAAAAGATAGAACATTATCTCAGAGGAAATGTAGAGCAGTGAAAATAAACAAAGAGGGTTAAGCAGTTGTTCTCCTCAAACAACTTGGGATGACTCCAGGAAGTGACTGACCTTCAGGGGTGAAGGGTCAGCCAGAGTAAAGTGTGAATACCTTCAGGCTGACTCTATCTACAGAATCAATAAACAGTGAGCTGGGTTGGGAGGAGCCTTATAAACTGTCATCTCACTGATAGTGTGTGTGTGTGGGGTCTGATTGAATAGGAGAAGATTGACCTTCCACTGTTGAAGGCCACCAAGCACAGTTATGTTGACCAGATGCATCCCAGGCTGTGGCTGCTACTGTGAAAAAGGAGCTAGCACACACCTGGTGAGCACATCAGCAAAAGTTATTGGCTGTAGGCACTTGCAGGAAAGCAGAATCCCTGGTTTCATTTCCAGGGCAGAGAGGAGAGTTGTAGTTTGCAGCTGATCATTTGCAGCACAGTGTAGCTAGGGGCCCTACCTGTGACTTAGTAGTGGAAAGGGGAGCCCAGGATTGAACCCAGGGACAGACATCAGAAAATAACAGTAAGAAGTACCTGAGACTTGGGGCATCATTACCCATACCTCAGGACTATAATTTGACTATATTAGTAGCTACTGAAAACAAAATAAAACAAAAAATAATACATAAAAATGAGTTAGTAAAGGAGAAAGAGCCCAACCATACATAGATAGCTGTCATGGGATAAAGAAGATCTGGGTTCATATTCAGAGGAAGATAATGGAGCAAAAAAAAGCCATTCCTTTTTCAATGAGAAATGTCAAATGGTCCCAAGTAAAAGAAAGAGTTCTTGGAAGAAGTTAAAAAGGACTTTAAAAGTCAAATAAGAGAGCTTATTAGAAAAAAAATTAGATTTTTATTGAAATAGCTTCTACTAATAAAGTGATTCCTAACACAACACAGGAAACACATCTACACACCCTAGTAGTTATAGGGGTTAAATGCTTGTCTATAATATGTAGAACTTCATCACTAGGTGTTCTGTACCACCCATTGGCCTTAATCACTGTCATGGCATATCGAAGTCTTGTTAAAATAAACACTCTCCCTACTGTCTTTGGTCCTATACATGCTTGTACAGAACAATTCTGGCATGTAAAATTGAAAATTCCTGTCGTGTTCCGATATGCCTCTAATTTAGATCTGTTTCTCTGGTCCCTAGACATACTTCACCCATTAAAGTAATGTTGTTAGCTTTCTTTGGTGATGCTGCAGCAGGCATTCCCTGCACTGTTTGTCCTCCCATTGCTAGAATAACTTTGTCTAGTCCCTGAACAGGGCTTCCAATTGCAGGATATCCTTTATAATTGATGTACATTTTTTATTTTATAATTTATCCTTTAACATTTATCCTTTATAATTGATGTACATTTTTAGACATTTTAGTCTAGGAAAGTTTGGTGCATATTTTTCCTCAGGTAAGTATGTAAGATTGTGACATGAATATAACATTTCTGTGTAGTTTCCCATAATCAATTCTGTCTCCTGACAAATGTGTGTGACAATTCTCAAATGGTAAAAACCCTGTATACAGATGCCAAAGGGTTACATTTCTCTTCTTTTGTAAGTTACAAAATGACCTAAATTTCATCCCACAAACAAGTCCCACAAAGTCCTTGTTTGACCAAACTACTATTGTCCCATTTATCCTCCAAGTGAATAGATTATAAGCGCATCATGTATCTTTCTCATCCAACGTCTCTTGTCCGTCCACAATAGTGGCACACCAAGGATACCCCTCTATTCCATTCACCTGTGAGTATTTAAAACCAAACCCATTCCAATTCCCAGAAATACCCTTCTGTAGACAAAGTGGGAAACCTGCGACTAGTCCTGAAAAGTTAAAGTGTCTCTGAAAGACAGTCCCATTATTATCATAGTCTAGTCCATCATCTTTAAACGTGAGAAATATTGCCTTGGATGATAAACTTAGGCATTGACTTACTCCATGACATCACCCTTAACCATGGTGGATTCATGACGAAGGCCCATCTCTGTTGTTCCTTTGGTGCTGGGTCGATGGACGCAGTGTTGCTGAGTGTCATGTACGAGAAGGATGAGAGGAGTCATCGTGACCTAGTTGATTAAGCTTCTCCAGAAGTTTTTCATTCGCCGCTGATAGCGCCTCCTCACTCCCTGTGACCGCTTCACGGTTGTCCTCTATCACTCTTATCCTTTTCACTGTAACCCAAACTTCTTTATTATCATCCGTTAAAACACAAACATACCCTTTTCCCCACATTAACACTGTAGGAAGACCAAACCAGTTTTATTCTCATCGTGCCACATTACTTTACTGGCTGCTTTCAGGGCACTTGTCATTGCTGATTCAGTCTTTGCAGACTCCGTATTAGGAAATGTTAAGAATTTCATAGCAGCCTTGATAAGCCATCATTAACGAATTTTAAATAATTTAGAGTATAAACAGCCATTTGTAATTTATCGTCAACTCCTGGTCCAACTCCCCCTTTTTGTTTTTGCAAGTAAGTTTTCAGGGAGCGATTGTAAAGGGAATTGCCAACCCCCAGCCTCTTGGATGGCATTCACTGGTCACGACTCAGGTAAACTGAGGGGAGACTGGTAAGGCATGAACAAGATGGCGCTGGGAGGAAGGGTTCCACCCCTGTTTTGCTCAAGGCTATTTTCCCGGGCTTTTCAGAGAACAAAGAAGCCAAAAATGTTTTTCTTTCTTGGGGCTACGTGTCCACACTGGGCAGTCCTCGTTTAAGGTAAATTACTTCCATATAAGGGCAAACTAATTGGTGATAGGTTCACTTAGAGCACTGGTGTCAGAAAAGAGATAAAAGCACGGCTCACTGCTTGAATAAACGGAGTTCTTACTATCTTGTCTCCCGCCTCAGTCATTGCTTACAGCTAAACTCCACCAGGGCCTACAGGCCTCTGCTGGTCAGATAAGCCTGTGGGCCTGAGAGATCAGGCCCAAACTCCCGGTGTCCCTAACAACTCTCCTCACTTCTCTGCAGAGGAGGATCATGGGTATGGGACACAAGTCTACTGAATTCTTGCTAAAACTTGTTAGAAGACATGGCTCTCCATGGCAGGGAGAGGTACTAGGAAATACAGGAAATAGATAAAAATGTTGATTTTTTTTTGTGGGTTTTTTTATTCCAAAAGCTTATACGAGGTAACCAACTGAGGAAATGGAAAGCATTCAGTGCAGAGAGTCCTCTTATAAATGTGGTGGAGGCTCCAGCCCTAAGTGGTTTGGGAAGAAATCACCTGGCTCCTTGTGGAGAATAAATGTTTCTAATTTGGAGATTTCTTCATCTAACACCAAAGTGCTTCCTTTCTAAAACACACTGTAGCTTATACTTTATATCTGTATACATGGAATCATAAATTTAGGCAAAAGAAAAAAAATTCAGAACATCTCTTCCTCTGTTTGATGGCTTTTACTTGAAAACAGCCAAGTGGAAAGGAAAGGACACAGGCTGGTAATCAGAAGACAAGGCTTCCAATCCCGCTTCTGATGATGACCTGGGTAATCTTGGGCAAGTCTCTTCCCGTTCCTGGACTGCAGTTTCCCTCCTGTATAAAATTCAGTATTTTATTTATCATCTATTTTTTATTCATTTGTTATGATTTAAATTAATTTCTATGTACTGGCAATTTATAATTAAAGTTATTTATTTAAATTAATTTAATAATCATTCAAAATTATATATTAATTATATTATAGAAATTATACATAAATATGAATATATATGTGTTGAATATTGTGAATTAATATACATTTATATAAAATATAAATTATACAAATATATGTATATAATGAAAATTCATATCAATTCTTCAAATATTGATATGAATTGAATAATTAATTTTAAAATTATATTAACATTATAATACTAAGTAGTATAATAAGTTGGGTAAAACTTCAGCTCAGTCAAAACGCCACACCCAAGGACCTGGAAGACCACATAATCCTCTATATCCTCAAGTGTGGCGCTTTGACAGAATCCAAACTTCACAAAACAAATCTCCTAAATCAAATAATTTGTAATAAAATAAATATTTAATATTCATATTTCAATTTGAAATGGGTAGTGTTGAAAATTAAACAAATAAAATGAAAAATCAATAATGTTAAGGAGCTCATGCATTCATATTAATTCAATTAAAATGATCAAAATTAATTTCTTTATATTGGTTTAATAATAAATTTAAAATATTTATGTTGATTTCATAATTAATCAAAAATGTACATGAATTATACTTATCAACTACATAAAATATAAATACTTAAAAACTATAAGTAAACATCTAATTTATGTATTAATATATTTATATAAAAATTATATATTCATAACATTTGATATAATCATATATTTATAATAAAATTATGTAATCATAAATTTATTTTATGTAATTAAAATATTTGTATTAATTTCATAATTATTTTAAAAATTAAATTAATGTAATGATAATAAGTTATAAAATAAGTTGGGTAAAATTTCACCTCAATCAAAAAGTCACACCAAAGAACCTACGAGGCCACGTGATCCTATATGTCCTCAAGTGTGACCCTTTGATGGAATGCAAACTTCACTGAACTAATTACCTTAATGAAATAATTTATATATTAATATGTAATATTCATTTATATTATTAATATATTATTATTTTATGTTATACAAATATTAATTACTTTCAAATAATAGATTCTTTATATAATTTATAATGAAAGCAATATAAAAATATTAATATTTAATAAATAATTAAATTATTGTTTAAAAGTAAGCAAATAATATAATCAATTATATTGATTCATTTTACTTATATTAATTCAATCATTAAAGAGATCAAAATTAATTTATTTACACCTGTTTCATAAAAATTTATTTATTTTGATTTTAAAATTAACCAAAGCAATAAGTTAGCTACATCAAAATAGATGAATTATGTATAAACATAAACTATGTATAAACATAAGTATGCAAATATACATAATTTATACATAAATATATAAAATAATGTGTTAATATGTTTCATTTATTTATAAATATATACTTTATTGTATGTTCTTCACCATATTTATCATCAATACATAATTTATACATGAATATATAAAATTTGCTATATATTTTTACATAGATACCTTATAAAATTATATAATAAAATTTATATTAATTAAAGTATTTATATTAATATGTTAAATAATTTTAAAATTAAATTAATAAAATAATAAGTACTAAAATAAATCCTGTAAAACTTGGACTGAATCCAAGGGTGGCACCCAGGAACCTTGAAAGCCACATGTGGCTTTGACCACACAGGATCCCCACAACTGGACTAGGGGAAAGGTGGATTTGGGATGGTGGTGTCAGGGAATGTGAAATGAAGGAAAAAATAGAAGGAAGCTCATTTTTACTGACCTTGATTTTATAAGCCAAATCAGAGAGGAATGAATTGGGCCAGATCATTTCTCTAGAGCTTGGGTCCTGTTACTTGGCTGAGCAGAGCAGAAAAGATATACAGCATCTCATTGTCAGCCTCATCAGGCTCTAAATTGGACAGTACCACAAAGTGCCCAAGAATTACCCTGAGTTTTCCTCTGGAGTCTCTCAGTAAACAGATCTCAGAAATCACATTTTCATGGGAGCAAATGGGAGCAGGAGGAGAGATTTGTTGCTGGTACGTTTTGTTTTCTGTGTTTGTGGCCAACTTTGACCAGTAGAGGATCCATTCCCAACAGGGAGGTGGACCCTGGCTCTCAGGAGTCAACAGGAAAAGGCCCAGGGGAGACACCGGCTGGCGGAGCTCCAGGTATATCCTCAAGTGTAGTCCTCTCATAGAATCCAAATTTCACAGAACAGGTCTCCTTAACCAAATAATTTATAATAAAATAAACATTAATATTAACATTTAAATTTTAAATGGTAGTGCTTGAAATTAAACAAATAAGAGAAAAAATTCATAATAGTAATGAACTAATGCATTCATAGTAATTGAATAAGTGAGCAAAATTAATTTATTCACATTGGTTTAAAATTTATTAAAATTATTTATTTATGTTCATTTTATAATCAGTTAAAATTATATATGAATTATAGAAATATATATCAATTACATAAAATAAAAATCTTTAAAAATTATATATTAAGATATAATTTGATAGAAACATTTAATTATATGTGTAGTAGAATAATATAATCAGAATTCATTTTATATAACCAAAATATGTGTATGAATTTGATAATCAATTTTTAAATTAAATTAATGAAATGATAATAAGGCATAAAATAAAGTGGATAAAACTTCTCCTCAATCAGGAAGTCCAACCAAAGGACTGAGAAGGTGACATGGCCCTTTGACAGAATGTGAAATTCAGTGAAAAAATTGCCTTAAGGAAATAATTTGTAATAAAAATTTTAAATTTCAAATAGTAATATTTAAAGTTAATGAAACAATATAATCAATCATATTAATTCATTTTCTATTCATATTAATTCAATAATTAACAGATCAAAATTAATTTACTTACACTGGTTTAATAAATAAATAATTGATTGTTGTGTAAAAATTAATCAAAATAATGTTAATTATACAGATATATATAAATTATGTATAAGAAGAAATTATATTTAAACATAAAAATGCAAACATACATAATTCACAAATAAATATAGAATTTATATGTATAACTTTAGTGTATTAATATATGGTGGAGCATGGTGGAGGTGACAAGATAATGGGAGGGAATGTGAGATGAAGGAAAAAATAGAAGGACATTCATTTCTACTGACCTTGATTTTATAAGCCAAGTCAGACAGGGTGTCCTCAGCTGAGGGAGAGGGAACAGGGCAAGGCCTGGGAGTCTTGGGAGGGGAAGGGAAGGTTCACAATAGCTTCCATGGAGAGAGATCTCAGATTTGACATGATGCCTGGAGCCCAGAAGTCTTCCCTCAGGGCCTGTCTCACTTCTTTTATAATAATACCTGTTCCCTTTCCAGGGAATCCTTCTTTGCTGTTTCATGAAAGCCTTCATCCCTTAATAGATTTTCTTCCTGTGGTTCAGAAAGATGCAAAGTAGACCTCTTTCTACCCACTCTAACCAAAAGGTGAGGAAAACACTTACTTTTAGGTAAAAGAATCTAACAAGAATAAGACATTCAAAATGGCCCCCATTCATTCAGGTCATGTGAGTTATTAGGGTAGCCCAGTCAAAGACTCCCCAGGGTACCCTCCAGAACACAGACACAGCCAAGAGTCCCGACTTCATCTCACCTCTTTGGCTGCCATTACTGACAGATAGTGAGGTGTCTGACAAACCTGAGTGAGAGATCACGAGACTCTCCTGCCAACTGGGTTGACTAAAGGGAGATCCTGATTTAGGGATGTATGGACTGAGCCAATAGCCTGAGCAGAGCTGTGTTGCCTAAAGCCCTTTGCCTCCAGGAATCCCATCACTCCCATGATAGCCTCATCATGAAAGGTCCTGAGGTGGAGGATCCCTGATGACACAATGGATTGTACCAATGGAAGTGACCAGTAGGGGAGAGGGACTGAGCCAAGATTGTAGGAAGAAGTTTACTCTTAAAGGGGCCAAGGTTCACCTAGAAAGATAAAGGAGCTGAAAGGGCTGAAAGAGAAGAGGATTGTAGGGCTAATGGATGAGTTTGGGAAGAAATAGTCAAAAGAATGTGGCAGAAGTTTCAAGTCCTCGGCCTGGGGAGATCAAGAGAGGAAAACCATATACACATGCATGCACACATACACACATGTACACACACACGAACTCATTCACATCGTGACCAGGACAAGATAAGTGGAAATATCAGACAGTTGAACCAGAATTCAGAGAAGTGATAATGTGCAGAAGGTGCCTCTCCTCACTTCTCTGCAGAAGAGGGTCATGGGTATGTGACACAATTCTACAGAGTTCTTGTTAAAACTTTGTTAGAAGAGATGACTCTCTCTGGTAGGGAGAGGGATTGGGAAACAGAGGTAATAGATAACAATCCTGGTTTGTTATGTTTTGTGTTGTTTTTTTAAAAGCCTCTACTAGGTAACCATCTAAGGAGATGGAAGCAGGTGAGCGCAGAGAGGCCTCTTCATATAAATATGGTGGAGATTCTAGCCCTAAGTATTTTGGGCAGGAAATCACCTGACTCCCTGTGCAGAGTAAATGCTTTGTATATTCCACTGTGGTGTCTTAATTTGGAGGTCTGACCTTCTAATGCAAAGTGGTTGTTTTGTAAAATTCACTGTAGCCTATATTTTATATCTGTATACATGGAATCATAGATTTAGGCTAAAAAACAGAATATGGAACATCACCTCCTCTGTCCACTTCTTTAAAAGGGATGTTTTAAGGCAAAATGATTTCGGTGGCTTTCACTTAAAGGGAGAAAAATGGAAAGGACAGAGGCCTATAATCAGAAGAGCAAGCTTCAAATCCTGCTTCTGATGATCACCTGGGTAATCTTGGGCTAGTCCCTTCCCCTCCATGGGCCTCAGTTTCTCTTCTGTATAAAATGGTTTGGACCAGATCATTTCTCTACAGCTTTGGTCATGTGACCTGACTGAGCAGAGCAGAAAAGATTTACAGCATCTCATGGCTAGCTTCATCAGGCTCTAAGTTGGACAGTACCACAAAGGGCCCAAGAATTACCCTGACTTTTCCTCTGGGCTCTCTCAGTAAATAGACTTCAGAAATCATATTTTCAGTGGACAGAGGCGGGGAGCAGGAGGAGAGATTTCTTGTTGGCTTGTTTTGCTTTTTGTCTTTTTGGCCAACCTTTACCAGTAGACAATCCACTCCCAACAAGGAGGTGGACCTTGGCTCTGATGAGTAGAAGAGAAAATAAAAGACAGGCCCCTGGCCTCAGGCATCTCCCAACACTTGGACAGCACTGAGACAGAAGCTGGGGAAAGGCCAAGGCGTGTAGCCATGTGGCCAAGGATGATGCCAATGCACTATAAGGGTATGGAGTTGAGAGGTTAGTTTGGGGCCAACATAACTGAGAGTCTTCTTGAGTCAGGAGTAAAAACAGTGGGCACTGGTAGGGAGGGGAGTTCTCTTCTAGTAGGCATTCCTGGGAATCACAGCTACCCATTTACCTATGGCCAGACCTTTTCCTTGGAAACCCCCAATATTTATAGATTAAGGTTTCTCCCAGAGTAAGAAAATACTGGCCCTGGTTATGTTCAAAGCTGTTTCTACCTTTCCACAGAAATTTTTCATTCAAATCTGTGACGCTCAAAATATGAGCAGGGTACATTTTGTATTCCCTCCTTGCATAGTTGACCCTGTTCCTCAGTATATTTTGATGTTCCTTCCTCTCTCTTCCTGTACCCAAATCTAAATGAATTAAAGAAGGGGAGAGAACGTTTAGTCCTTAAGTGGAATATGCTCTCCGCTCTGTAGTATTTGAACTCCTCTTTCTCCACTGTTCGTACCACGATGACATGGGCCATGGAGGAAGAAATAAGTCAGCCAAAATGTCATCTCTCCCAGACCTCATTGGCAACTTTGAATCTGAGGTGGAATGTCCAGTTGGCAAGAGGCATTAATTCAAATATGGTGGGAAGAAGGGTCTTGAGGGTGCAGCCCTTTGTGCCTTGGTGTGCTCAGACACTGAATGGACTTTTGTCAGGAGACTTTTGTCATTGCTTTGAATTAGGAAATAATTGACTACGAATATGACCAGTGGATGGTGGATGGCACAGGGTTCATTAGGCCTTGGAGCCTTTGTGGAGTTAGAAGGACTTCATCTGCATTTTCTTGGCTCTTCTTGGGACTTCTTGGGTGCTGGTAAACAGATGCTCATAAGAAAGGGGAGATTTCTAGAAAAGAACTCTAAAAGGAGCCAGTCTGTAGCAAGTACCAATACTGGCATTTACCTCTTGAAGAAGGTTTAAGCAGATTCCTTTGGTGCTCTAGCTGTAGTTTCCTGGTGCTTTGCTGCTGAGTTGTTAGTCAGCATTGAACCAAAGTGACTGATGTTGGCATTCCTATTCAACCATAAGACTTCAATGAAGACATTAAACTTCCTTTGAAAGCAGTTTTGGTTTATTATTTTTGTCTGTGTGTCATTCATTCGTCTCTACCTCTTCATTATCCCCTGCACCATAGCATGCCAGTACTGCTCATGAGGTTTTCTCGGCAAGGATACTGGAGTGCTCTGCCTTTCCCTTCTGTCTCTGCTTGTGTGTACATATGTTCAGGCAGTCTCCAGCCCTGCATTCCCACAGGCTCTGGAAGGGGAGAGGAAAATCTCTCTCAAGTCTTCCCAAGCCCAAAAGGTCAGGAGGAAAGGCAGGCCTTGAGAATGCTGAGATCTGTCCTCTAAGGACCAACCACATTTGCCTAGCTGGTCACTAAAAGGATGGCTCACTTTGCTTCTCTTAAGGTGGGGAAATGGACAGAATTGCAAACCTGGAAGGATCACAACACAGAGAAACCAGATTTTCGATGTGTGAGTATGTTGTTCTCAAGACACTAGACCCAACATGAGTTTGAACAGACACTCACTCCCTATTTCTTGGTCCTGGGACAGATGGTGTTTGGGAGAGTTTCACTGTCCCTTCACTGTGAGTGATGACTGTATATAGAAAGAATATCAACTTGATTTTAGCATCAGCACAGTTGAGAACTTGCAGAATTACATTTTAAATAGAACACCGAAGGTTTGATTGGTTACTGATGCCACAAATCAGTATAAAATTGGATTATAAAACTGGTATTGGAGTATAAAACTGGTGTCTAACATCCAATCAACTTTCATAAACAATGTATCCTTTATCTTTTTGTGCAGCTGTACCTTGCTGTCCTTAATCCCATAAACATGAAGGGTTTGGTGTATGCAGTACTTTGTTCTTTCCATTTAAAGCTTTCTCTGTGCTATTCTTGCCCCTTCCCAGTGATCTTCTTTCCCCTCTTCCCCATTTAGAGCCCTCCCCTGTAACAGATAAATGTAGTCCAGCAACACAAAGCAGTGCATCAACCCTGTCTGCCTCATTCCACACTCTCTAAAAAAATTCACAAAGGAAAATCAATACAAAAATATCCTGCACTATGCAATCCTACCACTTGTCGGTGGATCTCACCGTGGCTAATTCCTGCTACCTTTGTCTGAAATGCTGAGCCTCTGCGTTGGGGTGATCTCCCCACTCCTGAGACGCCTGAATGTGAAATCCCTCCTTTCTTCCTGGGCTGGGGGGCTGCCCGCCATTGTGTTTAAATATTGCTGAGGCATATTTCCTCGGCACTCTGATGCCCAGTGTCCCTTCTTTTTACATTTTGGACACCGTGTTTTTGGCCTGCCGCCAGCTTCTTCCCTGGCATTCATCCTGCAGTCCCTTTTGAAATGACCTGTTTTCCCACATTGGTAACACCTTTTTCCTTCCTTTTTATCGGTCTCATTGCAATACTGCCGCTTCACTTCTTCCTTTACATGAGCAGCAAATGTTACAGAACCTACATCCTCACATCTTTGTATCATTTCAGACACTTCTGCGTCTCTAGACAGCCCTAGCATTGCCTTTTTGCAGTCTGCATTACATCCATTTCTCAGAATATCTTTGATATCTACAATAGTACCTTCCACCTCTCTCGTAACTTTAGTGCCCGCACTTTATACACGAGCACAAAAATCAGTAAAAGGCTCGTCATTTCTTTGTTTCAAATTAATTCATGAAGATTTTTCCTCTCCTCTAACTGGTATCTTTTCACAGGCCTTTTCCACGCATGTAGCGAGCCTTTCATAAAGTTCTGTAGGATGATTAACTTGGGCTGAATCAGTGGAAAAATCACCAGAGCCAAATAACATATCCTAACACCTCCGATTATCCTGTGCATTATCAGCGTAAAGGTGGAGGGCCATTTTTCTGCACTCCTCAGTAAGCGAATTCAAAAAACTTATATAATCTCCTGGTTCCAAACTTGTTTCAAATACAGCCCTCCAATCGTTAGGGGTGCCACGTGGTGTGCTAATTCTGCAAATCTTAATTTAACATATGGTGATTTTAACCCATATTCACTAATTGCCTTTTTCAATTCTTTTATTTCATATGAAGGCACCGGACCATGAGTCCTTCGAGCAGGGGCACCTTTGTCCCCAGGATTTTCTAACACAGGGAAATGTAAGAGTCCTAATTCATCCATTGTTTGAGAATCTCCTTGTTGCCTTAAGGCCTTTACCATTTGTTGCATGCCCGTTTCTTGGCCGCTAGATGCCCCTCTTGTACTACATTCCTTAGGAGGGTCTGCTGTTTCTTTGGGAAAAGAAACTCTTTTCTTTGTTTCCAATTGTTTTAATTTCTTACTTATCTTTGAAAGTTCACCTTCCAATTGAGTAATTTTTTCTTTTTCCTTCCATTCTGCTAACTCTTTTTGTAAATCAGGATATATTCTCTCAGGACTTTGCTCTCTAGCGCTTTCTGAGGAACTGGAAGGAGGAGTTTGAGTGGATGCAGCCACTGCCTGGCTTGTTTTTCACATCGCCCTTCTTCAGCCTGGAATGCGCGTTTTATTATGGGGTATGAGAACAAGATGGAGGGCACTAAGACTTTAGGGTTTTCAGAGTCAAATGCTGTTAACTGCTCTCCTAGTACTTGCCAGGTCTGTGTAGAGACTGGAGGCTTTTCAGTTACCCAAGGACAAATTTCCTCCACTTGTTCAGGAATTTTCTAATTACTTTTAACTTTAAAGTGACTCCTTGGTATTTTGCTTTCTTGTAAATAAGACCTGTGTAAGCTTTCGTACCTGGTTGTTCTGAGGACGTGGTTAGCCCCACAGTGCTAAGAACATGGCTCACTGCTTAATGGAGCCTACGGAACTTAAGCAGGTTACTTACAGTCTGTAGTTTCTTTCCTGTCCCAGTCGGCTGAGCGCGTGTTGTCCTGTCCTCCTTGTTCTTTTGTCCTCCCATCTGCCAGGGCACCATCTGGGGAACGCAGGCTACATCTTTGCCTGAGCTACAGGTCTCATGCTTTTGACCCTGCGCTGATATTCCGAGAGATGGCCCCTGTGGCTTAATTGTCCCTATTCTTATTGCTTATTCTTATTTGTTCCACGCCCCATGTTGGGTGCCAGTTGTTAGAGACCCTGGGAGTCCGGGCCTGATCTCTCGGGCCCACAGGCTTATCTGACCAGCAGAGGCCTGTAGGCCTTGGTGGAGTTTAGCTGTAAGCAATGACTGAGGAGGGAGACAAGATAGTAAGAACTCCGTTTATTCAAGCAGTGAGCCGTGCTTTTATCTCTTTTCTGACACCAGTGCTCTAAGTGAACCTATCACCAATTAGTTTGCCCTTATATGGAAATAATTTACCTTAAACCAGGACTGCCCAGTGGGTACACGTAGCCCCAAGAAAGAAAAACATTTTTGACTTCTTTGTTCTCTGAAAAGCCCGGGAAAATGACCTTGAGCAAAACAGGGGCGGAACCCTTCCTCCCAGCGCCATCTTGTTCATACCTTACCAGTCTCCCCTCAGTTTACCTGAGTCATGACCAGTGAATGCCGTTCAAGAGGCTGGGGGTTGGTAATTCCCTTACACATAGGTTTATGTATAAGTGTATATATGCATATATCTGTGTGTATGTAAGTATATGTACAGGTATATTTACATTTCCATACGACATGTATGTGTGCATGCTTTTGTTTGTGTACATGTGTATGCACACAGCCCTACATACATATATCTCCCACGCCCTCTGTATTGCCCCAACCACCAAGGATCCTAGGTTATATATGTACCCCATACCACATAAGTGCCATACATGTGCCGTATCCTTTCTGTTCCCCTTACCCTCTAATTGCCCCATGACACACAAGTTTCCCAGACCAATACGTGCTCCATGCCCCACATGGACAATATCCTATATATACCTCAAACCCTCTGCGTACACCCTCTGTGTGCCTCATTTCACACAAGTGGCTCACACTATCCAAGTGCAATGAGTTCCACCAGGTCTTTTACCCTTCACATTTAACTTGCTGACCCGCATTTCATACGGTTTTCTAATTCTGTTTCTTTTCTCCAGAACTGCTCTTTTGAAGACTTTTGATGGTGGAATTTTATATTTCTCCAGGTCCCTTGTTAGATGATCAAACCCATTGCTCTAATTCCGGGTTGAAAGATATCCTCTAGGTTTTCTTGGAAATTTTCCTCCACTGTGGCCAGCTCAGATGGTTTGATGTCTTTCAATGGCTTGTCTAGCTCACGTTCACTAAGAGTGATTACATTGTGCAGTGTTGGAAGTGTATGATTTATGAGGATACCTTGGCCTGATGTTTCTTTGTTCTGAATATATCGGTCACTGTCAGTTGTTCTGGATGTTTCCTCATTTTTGATAGATATCTCTTTTACGGGGATGTCAGAGAAATCCTCCCAAGATTGAAAAAGAGGGAAGTAACCAATAGATACACTCAATTCACTAGGACTTGAGTCATCAGACAAGGAACTGCCATATAGGTCTTCTGAAGCTTTCCAGGTGGGACATTTAGAAGATGTAAAGTTGCATAGGAAGGAGGAAACTTCAAGAGACTTGTTTCTTTCCTCAGAGCTCAAGACTTTGGTGATTCCCTGGAAGAAAGATGAAATGAGGTGACAATGACTTCATTGATTATCTTTGGATCTATTGCATTCACCGTCCAGAAAATTCTCAGAGCAGAAGGCATTCTTGGGCTCAGTCATCACTGTATCCTCACTGGGTACTTGACACTACTTCAGTTTGGACAGAACTTTTTTTCAGGACTCATCTGTGTAACTCTGAGTAACTCAACCCCTGTGGGTCTCAGTTTCCTCAACTGTAAAATGAGGGCATTAGTCCCAGTGACCTCCTAGGTCTGTTCCAACTCTATGTCAGGGAGTCACCAAGCATTTATTATACATCTATGCTAGACTTGGCCCAAGAGATACAAAGTTCAAAGAATTAAATAATCCCTACTTCTAAAGAGTTTCTATTCTAATAAGCAGCGAAGGATATGTATAAGTATATACAGTATAAAAAACTAAGTCAGTAAATGTAAACGTCTTATGTAATTATAAGTCGTTAAATCTAAGGTGGTTTAGGTGGAAGGGCAGTGGCATTTGGGGGCATTCACAAAGTCTTCTTGCAGAAGGTGGTGCCTGAGATGTCTCTTAAAGGAGGAGATTCTATGAGGTAGATGGAAGGAGTGGCCTTTGAGATAATGGATAGAGAGTCCTGTATGAAGAGCACTGAGAAGACCAGTTCATGATCATCGAGTAAGGGAGGGGGACTGAGGTCCTGTGAGGCTGAAAAGATAACTCTGGACCAGGTTGTGTGGGCTTTAAAGGCTAAACAGAGGATGTAGTATTTTATCCAAGAGGCAACAAGCAGGCACAGGAGTTGATTGTTAGAGTGATTGGGTCAGATCTGCATGTAAGAAAAGCACTCTGACAACAATGTGAAAAATGGACTAGAGAGGGGAGAAACTTGAAGCAAGGAGACCAAGGAGGCTGCTGCAGGTGACAAGGGCCTAACCCGGGACTGAGGAGCCTGTGGTCTCTAGGCACATGTGACGATCTAGGTCCTCAGGTCAGGCTTATTGAGAGAATCCACACTCCACAGAAGAAACCTCGTTAATAAAATGAGAAAAAATAAATACTGAAATAATATTTCTATTTTAAAGACTAAATATTTAAAAGAAAATAAAAAATAAGTAATGTTAATTAAGGTATCCATGTTAATTCAACAATTCAAGGAGTAAAATTGATTCATTTACATGGATTCAATAATTAACTAAAATTTTTATTTACATTAATTGAATAAGTAAATAAAATATGTTATTAATTCTATGAATAAAAGTATATGCAAATTATTCATTTAAATATATAAATTATAAGTATAAATATGTTTCACATAAATATGCAACATAATTATTTATAAGTGTATATCATTTCGTAATGAGAATTTATATTAATTAATTAAAATATTTGTATAAATTTGATAATTTTACATTTAAAATAGTGAAATAATAGGTATTAAAATAAATTCTATAAATCTTGGACTTAGTGAAAAGGCCCCACCCAAGCACATAGATGGTCATATTTAGCCCTCTAGGTCTTCAAGTGCAGCCCTCTGATGGAATCCAAACTTTACAGAAAAAATATGTGAAATAGAATTATTAATAATAAAATAAATATTGATATAGCAATAATTAAAATTTAACTGTTAAATATTTAATAATAAATAAAATTATTATATAAATAATGGATTCATATTCAAAAATTAAATGAATAAAATTAATTTATTTATACTGGTTTAATAATAATTTAAAATAATTTATTTATATTGTGTTAATGATTAAACTAATTTATATATTAATCACATAAATGCATATAAATGTGTATTAATTGTATATATGTTATGTAAACATATATACAATTATATGATAAAAATTTATATTAAATTATAAAAATATTTATATTAATTTGATAATTAATTTAAAAATTAAATTAATGAATTATAGTAAGTAATGAAATAAATTCTGTAAAACTTGGACTCAGTAAACAGGCTGGACCCAAGTACCTAGAAGATTACATGTCACCTCCAAGTCATAGGTTCCCCATCCCTAGACTGAGGAAAGGGGGAGACCATGGTGGAGGTGGAAAGGTGGTTTGGTGGTACGTGAAATGAAGGGAAAAATAGAAGGAAACTCATCTCTACTGCCCATGAATTTCTCACCCAACTTAGAGAGGGAAAGGGAATGGGGGAGGCCTGGGAGAGTTGGGAGTCTTGGGAGGGGAAGGGAAGGTTCACAATAGCTTCCATGGAGAGAGGGATCTGTGATTTGACATGAACCCTGGAGCCCAGAAATCTTCCCTCACGGCCTGTCTATAATACCTATTCCCTTGAATCATGAAAGCCTTCATTCCTGAAGAGATTTTCTTCCTGTGGTTCAGAAAGATGCAAAGGTGATACTGGATCTTTGCTTTGTGCTTTCACCTCTATGTAAAGTGGGGTTGGGGGAAGGGGGAGGACATTAGAGTGGGCTTAAAGAGCAAGAAAATTCAGGTCAGCAATTAACTGGCACCTTATTGTTATGGGGCCTTGCTGCAATGACCTTCACACACATGCACGCATGCACACACACCCTTAAGATTCTCCCACAACTCTCCCCTATTTGGCCCATCCCAGACCATGAGTAAAAGGAGAAGAATCTCCCATATTTGCTCTGGTAGCTCAGGGGAGGCCAATGGCAGGTTTTCAAAAGAAAGTACAGCTGGAGGTTCCTTAAGACCAAGTTATCCCTACTGATAAGTAGCCTGCTTTCTACCCATTCTAACCAAAAAGTGAGTCAAACACTTACTTTTAGGTAAAAGAATCTGAAAAGAATAAGACACTACAAATGGCTCCCATTCATTCAGGCCAGGTGAATTATTAAGGTCGCCCAGCCTGAGAACCTCTGTGGTACCCTCCAGAACACAGGCACAAGTAAGGTTCCCGACTTCACCTCACCTCTTTGGCTGCCATCATTGACAGATAGGGAGGTGTCTGAGAAACCTGAGTGAGTGAAGAATCTCACTGCTAACTGAGTTGACTACAGGGAGGTCCTGACTGAGGGTTTGATGGACTTAGCCAGCAGCCCGAACAGAGCTGTGTTGCCTAAAGTCCTTTGCCTCCAGGAATCCCACCACTCCAGGGTTAGTGTCATCATAAAATGTCCTGAGGTGGAGGGTCCCTGATGACACAAGGGATTGTAGCAATGGAAGTGGCCAGTAGTGGGGGCTAGCAGCCCACTGAGCGAAAATTCTAGGAAGGAATCTGCTCTTAAAGGGGCCAAAGCTCACCTAGAAGGACAAAGGGGATAGAAAGGACTGAAGCAGAGGAGGATTTTAAGAAAAATGGAAGACTCTGGGAAGAAATAGCCAAAAGAATGTGGCAAAATTTAAAGGCCTTGGCTTTGGGAGGTCAACAGAGGGAAACCCCACCTCTCCAATACACACACAACCACACCCACCCACACACACCCATCATGACCAGGACAAGGTAAGTGGAAAGATCAATAAGACAGTTGAACCAGAATTCAGAGAAGTGATAATGTCCAGAAGGTGCCTCTTCTCACTTCTCTGCAGAGGAGGATCATGGGTATGTAGCACAATTCTACTGAGTTCTTGTTAAGACTTTGTTAGAAGAGATGGCTGTCTATGGTAGGGAGAGGGATTGGGAAATCAAAATGTTGGTTGGTTGGGTTTGTTTTGTTTTTAAAAAGCCTACCCTAGGTATCCAACTGAGGAAATGGAGGCAGAGAGGCCTCTTCATATAAATATGGTGGAGGTTCTAGCTCTAAGTATTTTGGGGAAGAAATCATCTGGCTCCCTGTTTTAGAACAAATGATCCTAATTTGGAGATTTGTCCATCTAACACCAAAGTGCTTTCTTTGTAAAATTCATTGTAGCTTATATTTTATATCTGTATACATGGAATTTGGGCAAAAAAAAAAATTCAGGACATCTTCCCCGCTGTTTGATGGCTTTTACTTGAGGACAGATAGTGGAAAGGAAAGGACACAGGCTGGTAATGAGAAGACCAGGCTTCCAATCCTGCTTCTGATGCTGATCTGGGTAATCTTGGGCAAGTCCCTTACGCTTCCTGCATCTCAGTTTCCCTCCTGCATGAAATTATTTATTTTATTATGTATTTACTTACTTACTGTCATTTATTTATTATTAAAATCAGTTTCTTTATACTGATTTTTATAATTAATGAAAATTATTTACATAAATTGATTTAATAATTAAAATTATTTGAAGGTATAAAAATATGAATACATGAATTATAAGCATTCTGTATAAATTTGTATATAATGTATATTATATAGATTTATGTATATGACTAAAATTAGTAATGATTTATTAAATATTTATGGTAATTTGATAATTAATTTAAAAATTAAATTAATGAAATAATGATAAATAATAAATTGGCTAAAACTCCGACCCAGTCAAAAACCTGTACCAAGGATATGCATCTCTATATCCTCAAGTGCATTTTTTTCATGGAATAAAAACTTCATACAACATATCTCCTTAAAAAAATAATTCATAATAAATTCGATATTTAAATATTGATATTTAAATTTTACCTGTTTAATAATTAAAATAGAGCAGAGAAAATAAAATATTCAACAATACTTTAGAATTAATGTTTTCATAGTAATTCAATGATTAAATGTCCAAAATAATTTATTTACACAGTTTAGTAATTAACTGTAATTCCTTATACTGATGTCAAAAATAATTAGAATTATATATTAGTTACATGACTATATTAGTGATATAAAATATAAATATATAAAAATTATGTAGAAATGTATGATTATAAATTTCTTCCTCTAAAAATCATATATGAATACATTAATTGATATGAGTATGTATTTATATGTAAACATGCAATAATACTAAAACTAAGTAAAAATATACATTAACATATATGCAAATATATAAATATATGATATGATTTTACAAAATTACATAAACATGAGTTGAACGCATTAATAAAATATTAGAATTAATATACTAATTTATTTTAAAATTAAATTAATGAAATAAAAATATGTAATAAAATAAATTGGGTAAAAGTTGTACTCAGACAAGAGTTTGAATGCAATCACCCAAAAGGTCACATGGCCTTCTAGGTCCTCAAGTGCGGCCCTTTGAGGGAATCCAAACTTCACAGAACAAAGAGCCTTAATAAAATAATTCATAATAAAATGAATATTTAAATATTAATGTTTCAATTTTAAATATTTGCTATTTAAACCCAGAGAAATGAAACCATTAATATTAATTACTCATTAATATTAATTCAATCATTAAAAGTTAAAAATTTATTTACGTGTTTAGTAATTAAATAAATAACTTATTTATATTTTATAATTATTCAAAATTGTATATTAGTTGTCAAAATATAACTATAAATCAATATAAATATACATAATAAATATATATTACACATAATATTTAAGAGTGTATACTATGTGTAATAAATATTTACTTATATATCAATACCTAATTTAATATCATAAATTTAATTTATTATAAAATATTACCAATTTACTATACCTAATATCTAATACCTAATAAAATTATATTTAATTATGCAGTCAACATATATTGATTAATTAAAATATTTATATTAATTTCATAATTAATTTTAGAATTATATTAATGAAATTATAATGAGTAATAAAATAAATGAGGTAAAACTTGAACTCATCCAAAAGTCCCCACCCAAGGATCTAGAATGCCACATGGCCTCCAGGCTACATGTTCCCTACCCCTGGACTAGGACACAGGAGGCAAGCATGGTGGAGGTAGAGAAGTGATTTCAGGGAATGTGAGATGAAGGAAAAAAGAGAAGCAAACTCATTTCTACAGGGCTGGATTTTCTTAGCCAAGTAGGAGAGGGTGTCCTCAGCTGAGGGAGAGGGAACAGGGGGAGGCCTGGGAGGCTTGGGAGTCGTCTTGGGAGGGGAAGGGAAGGTTCACAGAAACTTCCATGGAGAGAGAGATCACTGATTTTTCATGAAGCCTGGAGCCCAGAAATCTTCCCTCTAAGCCTGTCCCACTTCTTCTATAATACCTGTTCCCTTTCCAACGAATACTTCTTTGCTTTTTCATGACAGCCTTCATCGCTTAATAGATTTTCTTCCTGTGGTTCAGAAAGATGCAAAGGTGATACTGGATCTTTTCTTTGTTCTTTCACCTCTTTTATCAAAAGTGGGGTTGGGGGAAGAGGGAGAAAATTAGAATGGGCTTAAAGAGCCAGAAAAATCAGGTCAGGAATTAACTAGCACCTTCTTATTATTATGGGGCCTTGCTGAAATGACCTTCACACACACACACACACACACACACACACAGAAAAACCCTTAATATTCTCCCAGAACTCCCCATGTTTTGACCCATTCCCAACCATGAGTAAAAGGAGAAGAATCTCCCACATTTTTTCTGGTATTTCAGAGGAGGCCAATGGCAGATTTTCAAAAGTAAGTCCAGTTGGAAGTTCCTTAAGACCAAGCTATCCCTACTGATTAGTACCCTCCTTTCTACCCATTTCAACCAAAAAGTGAGGAAAACACTTTTCGGGAAAAGAATTCAAAAAGAATAAGAAAGAAAATGGCCATTCCTTCAGGGTAGGTGAATTTTTAGGGTAGCCCAGTCAGAGAACACCACCCCCCCCAGGGTACCCTCCAGAACACAACAGGGAGGTGGACCTGACGCTGAGGAGTCGAAGAGAAAAGGCCCAGGGGAGACACCAGCTGGCATAGCTCCATGCTCTGGCCCTTCTGCTGGTACTGTGACTCATTGCTTCTGGGCTCTACCACTGGTAGCTTTTGTTAGGTCTTATTTTCTATTGATATCTTTTGTTTTGACATCACTTTCATTCCTAAATATATCCTTCCCCCACCCATGCCCCCAACCCCAAGTCAAGAAATCTTTGGAACAAAGATTTAAGAAAAGGAAAAAGAGGTTCAGCAAAACCAAAGCAACTTATCCATTCTGACATTATGTATGCACTTCTACTCCTACAGGGGCCCAGGTCTGCAAAAAGGGGCAAGAGGGGCTATACACTATGTTACTGCTTCTTAACCTTACCAGGGTGACATTCTAGTGTGTCTCTCATGGGGTCTTGGGGTGTGGGGCTGCCAGAGTAGAGGAAATGGGGCAATGTTTTAACTCATGGGTGGGGAACCTTTAGCCCTGAGGTTACATGTGGCCTTCTAGGTCCTCAAGTGTGGCCCTCTGACTGAATACAAACTTTACAGAACAAATCTCCGTAATAAAATAGTAACAAAATAAATATTTAAATATCAGGGTTTAAATTTTAAATATTTAAAATTAAATAATCAAAATAAAATCGTAAATTGTACATATCCATACTAATCCAATAATTCAATGAGTAAAATTAATGTATTATACTGATTAAATAATTAAAATTATTTATTTCTATTCATGTAATAACCAAAATTATATATTAATTATACAAATATATGTAAATTATATATAAACATAGCTGTATATAATTATATAAATTATATGTATATAAATCATATGTAAATATGTTAATACAAAAAAAGCCATATAAATATATATGGAACATTTAGATTAATTAATTAAATATTTATATTAATTGTGGAATTAATTTCAAATGAAATTAATAAAATAGCAAAAATTAATGAAATAAATTGTGTAAAGCATGAATTTGGTCCAACGGCCACACCCAATCACCTAGAATACCATATATGGTTCTTAAAGTCCTCAAGTGCAGACCTTTAATGGACTCCAAACATCACAGAACAACTCTCCTAAATAAAGTATTTTATAATGAAATAAATGTTTAAATATTGGTGTTCCAATTTTAAATATGTAAAATTAATAATTAAAAATAAAATAATCAATAATACTAATTCATGTATTGATATTACTTCAATAATTCAACGTTTTAAATTAGTTTGTTCACACTGATTTAATATTACTTAAAAGTGTTAATTCATATCGGTTTGATAATTAAATATTTGTGTTCATTGTGTAAATATGTACAAATTATATGTGAGTATACAACAATATGTAAAACATATATATAAATATATAAAGAGTACATATAAATATACATTTCTATATAAACACAAATTATTTAAATATATAGGAATATATTCAAAAGTTACACTGTCATTTAACTTATATGAATTTGATAATTAAAATAAATCAATGAAATGATAACAAGTAAGAAAATAAATTGTCTAAAACTTGGACTCAGTTGAAAGACCGCACTTAAGGACATAGAAGGCCCCGTGTCCTCAAGTTCAGCCTATTGATAGAATACAAACTTCACAGAACAAATTGCATTAATAAAATATTTTATAATAAAGTCAATATTTGAGCATTAATAATTAATTATTAATAATAAAATAAAAATAGAAAATAAATAAAATAATCAATAATATTAATGACTTATAGTGTTCATATCAATTCAATAATTAAATGAGGGAAATCCATTTATTTACACTAGTTAAATAATAAATTAAAATTATTTCTTTGGATTTAATAGTTAATCATAATATCATATTAATTATGTAAATGTATGAATTATGTATAAATATACATAACTTATATATGAATATACATTTATATATAAATATGTATTCTTATTATATATAATTAAGTAAGCTAAATTTATGCTAATTTATTAAAATGTTTATATGAATTTTAGAATTAATTTTAAAATTTAATGAAATAATAATAAGTAATAAAATAAATTCTGTAAACTTGGACTCAAGGCAAAGTTTGTCAACAGGCCGCACCCCAGGACCTAGAAAGCCCCATGTGGCCTCCAGGCTGCAAGTTCCCCACCCCTGGACCGGGGGAAAGGAGGAGAGCATGGTGGAGGTGGAGACGTAATGACAGGGAATGTGAAATGAAGGAAAAAATAGTAAGAAACTCATCTCAACTGGCCTCAATTTTCTCAGTCAAGCAGAAAAGGGTGTCCTCTGCTGAAGGAGAGGGAACAGGGGGAGGCCTAGGAGGCTTGGGAGTCTTGGGAGGGGAAGGGGAAGTTCACAATAGCTTCCATGAAGAGAGATCTCAGATTTGACATGAAGCCTGGAGCCCAGAAATCTTCCCTCAGGGCCTGTCTCACTTCTCTTATAATAATACCTGTTCCCTTTCCAGGGAATCCTTCTTTGCTGTTTCGTGAAAGTCTTCATGCCTTAATAGATTTTCTTCCCATGGTTCAGTAAGACGGAAAGGTGATACTAGATCTTTTCTTTGTTCTTTCAACTTCTTTATAGAAAGGGGTTTGGGTGAATAGGGGAGAAAATTAGAGTGGGCTTAAAGAGCAAGAAAAAGCAGGTCAAGAATTAATTGGCAACCTCTTATTGTGATGGGGCATTACTGAAATGACACACACACACACACACACACACACACACACACACACACACACACACTGATCAGGGCAAGGTAAGCGGAAAGATCACCAAGACAGTTGAACTTAAATTCGGAGAAATAATAGTCACTAGAAGGTGTGTCTCCTCACTTCTCTGGAGAGGAGGATTCTACTGAATTGTTATTAAGATGTTGTTAGAAGAGATGGCTCTTTATGGTAGAGAGAGGAATTGGGAAATAGAGGTAATAGATAAAAATCTGGGTTTGTTGTGTTTTGTTTTTTCTTTATAAAGCCTCTATCAGGTGAGCAGTTGAGGAAATGCAAGCAGGTCAGGGCAAATAGGCCTCTTGGTATAAATATGGTGGAGGCTGGAGTCCTAAGTGTATTGGGGAAGAAATCATCTGGCTCCCTGTGGACAATAAAAGCTTTGCATATTCTACTGGGATGTCCTAATTTGCAGATTTGACCTTCTAACATCAAAGTGGTCACTTTGTAAAATTCATTGACCTTTTATTTTATATCTGTATACATGGAATCAAAGGTTTAAACCTTTGTAAAACCGAAGTCAAAATACAGAACAAATCTTCCTCTGTCCCCATGTCTAAAAATGATGTTTCAAGGCAAAGTGGGTATGGTGTCTTTTACCTGAAGACAGACAAATGGAAAGGAAAGGACACAGGCTGGGAATCAGGAGAGCAGGCTTCAAATCCTGCTTCTGATGCTGACCTGGGCAATCTTGGGCAAGTCCCTTTCCCTCCCAGGGCCTCAGTTTCCCTCCTGTATAAAATGAAGGGCTACGAGTAGCTGGCCTCTGAGTTTCTTCCAGCTCTGATCTAGGAAACTGTTTGTGACCTTGGAGAAGTGTCTTCCCCTGCCTGGGCCTCACCTTCCCCATACATATAATGAATGTTTTGGACTAGATCATTTCTCTAGAGCTTAGGTCCTGTGACTTGGCAGAGGAGAGCAGAAAGACTTTACAACATCTCATGGCTAGCCTCATCAGGCCCTATGTTTAACAGTACCACAAAGTGCCCAAGAATTACTCTGAATTTTCCCCTGGGTCTCTCAGTAAAAGGACCTCAGAAATCACATTTTCAGTGGGCTGAGGGTGGGGGTGTACAAGGAGAGATTTGTTGTTGGCTTGTATTGTTTTTTGTTTTTGTGGCCAACCTTGATCAGTAGAGAATCCATTCCCAACAGAGAGGTGGACCCTGGCTCTGATGAGTAGAAGAGAAAATAAAAGATAGGCCCCTGTTCTCAAACATCTCCCAACACTTGGACAGCATTGAGACAGAAGCTGGGGAAAGGCCCAGGGGGCTAGCCATGTGGGATAGGGTGATGCCAATGCACTATAAGGGTATGGAGTTGAGAGGTTAGTTTGGGGCCAACATAACTGAGAGTCTTCTTGAGTCAGGAGTAAAAACAGTGGGCACTGCTGGGGAGGGGAGTTCTCTTCTACTTGGGATTCCTTGAATCACAGCCAACCTTTTACCTGAGACCAGATCTTTCACTTGCAAACCACCACCATTTCTAGATTGCGATTCCTCCCTGAATGCAAACATATTGGCCTTGGTTAAGTTTGGAACTGTTTCTACCTTACCACAGAATTTCCTCGTTCAAATCAATGAGGCTCACATCATGAAATGTATACGTTTTTTAATCCCTCCTTGCATAGTTGGCCCTGCTCCTCAGTGTATTTTGATGTTCCTTCTTCCCTCTTCCTGTCCCCAAATCTAAATGAATTAAAGAAGGGGAGAGAACATTTAGGCCTTGAGTGGAATAAACTCTTTGCTCTGTGGTATTTGAATTCCTCTTTCTCCACGATTGGCACCACCATGACATAGGCTGTGGAGGAAGGAAACATGTCAGCCAAAATGTCATCTCTCCCAGACCTCATGGGCAGCATTCCTTCCAAGGTTGGTTGTCCAAGTGGCAAGAAGCATTAATCCTAATAAGGTGGGAAGAAGGGTCTTGAGGCTGCAGTGCTTTGTGCCTTGGTATGCTCAGAGACTGAATGGGCTTTTCTCAGGAGAGAACATTACTTTGAATTAGGAAATAATTGACTATGATTATGACCAGTTAATGATGGATGGCACATGGTTCATTAGGCCTTGGAACCTTTGTTGAATTTGAAGGACTTCATTGCATTTTCTTGGGCCTTTGTGGGTCTTCTTGGGTGCTGGAAAACAGATACTCATATTAAAGAGGAGATTTCTAGAAAACAGCTATAGTAGGAGCCAATCTGTAGCAAGTGCCCATGCTGGCATTTACCTCTAGCAGAAGGTTTAAGCATATTCCTTTGCTGCTCCAGCTGTAGTCTCCTGGTGCTTTGCTGCTGAGCTATTAGCCTGCATTGAACCAAAGGACTGATATTGGCATTCCTATTCTACCATAAGACTTGAATGAAGACATGAAACTTAATCTGAAAGCAGTTTTGGCTTATTATTTTTGTAGTGCCTGCCTCTTCATGACCTCCTGGACCATAGCATGTCAGTACTGCTCATGAGGTTTCCTTGGCAAGGATACTCGAGTGTTTTGTCTTTCCCTTCTGTCTCTGCTTGTGTGTTCATATGTTCAGTCAGTCCCCAGCCCTGCTTTCCCAAAGGCTCTGGCAGAGGAGGGGAAAATCTCTGTCAAGTGTTCCCAAGCCAAGAGGAAGGCCAGACCTGGAGAATGCTGATATCTGTCCCCTATGGACCAACCAAGTTCGCCGGGCTGGTCTCTAGAAGGATGGCTCATTTTGCTTCTCCTAAGGCAGGGAAATGGACTGAATTGCAAACCTGGAAGGGTCACCACAAAGAAATCGGATTTTTGAAGTGTGACTGTGTTGTTCTCAAGACACTGGGCCCAATATGAGATTGAACAGACATTCGTTCCCTGTTTCTTGGTCCTGGGACAGATGGTGGTAAGGAGAATTTCACTGTCCCTTCACCGTGAGTGATGGCTGTATATAGAAAGAATATAAACTGGATGTTAGCATCAGTCCAGTTGGGAACTTGCAGAATTGCATTCTGAATGGAACACCGAATGTTTGATTGGTTATTGATACCCCAAATCAGTCTGGGACTGGAATGTAAAACTGGTGTGTAACATCCAGTCAACTCTCATCAACAATGTTTTTATCCATCATCTATTTGTGCAGCTGTACCTTGCTCTCTTTAATCGCAGAAGCATTAAGGGCTTGGTCTACACAATACTTCATTCTTTCCGTTTAAAGCTTTCTCTGTGACATTCCTGACTCTTCCTAGTAATCTGCTTTCCCGCCTTCCCCATATAGAACCCTCACCTGTAAAACGTAAATGTGACCTAGCAACACAAAGCAGTGCAGTAACCCTGTCTGCATCATTCCACACCCTTTACAAAGATTTGGGGGGAGTGGGGAGATTAGGAGGCAATTTGGAACTCAAATCTTGTGAAAATGAAGGTTAATGGGAGGAACCAGGGTCTAATAAGGTAGAGAGTGAGGCTGAGTATGGTGAGGTGGTTAAAGAAGGGGCATCCTCTGAGCCCCTTGGTGAAGATTGTTTCACGTTCAATGGGGTGCCATGTTCTTTTGGAAGACAACGGTAATAGTGATGTTTGCCTACCACACTGGCTAGTCTTTTGTATGTGATGTGCACCAGAAGTATGGGTCTGGGCCCAACTGATAGTCAGATATTCCCTGGCACAATGATTCTAACAAATTAACTTTACACTTCCTGGCATCTTGAATGTCCTCACTACTACCCTTTTGAATTCCCTTGCCAGTTAAATTATCATAGACTCACTAATTTAGAGCTCAAAGGTACCTTAAAGCTCATTTAGTATAACATTATGTTACACATAATTTTAAGTCATTGCCAGTAGTGTCTGACTCTCTGATCCCATTTGGGATTTTCTTGTTGGAGAACACAGTGTATGGGGTATCAGAGAAGACTAACACTTCTGGTGGGGGGGCTCCCTTCTACCTGCCACCCAATCAAATCTCCCCAGGGACTCCAAGAAGCTGCAGCATGTGCAGAAGCCACACCTGGTAAAACCACAACTGACAGGCCTCAAACATGTCAGTGAGTCAAGGGCCATGTCTACCCCAATCAAGTGAAGCCTTCCCTAGCAGAATGGGCATATGGGAACAATTTATTCCAGTGGCCATGAAGGCAACTGAAGCACACTCTGTGGGGTCTTTAGAAATTGGATCTGACATGGAAGATGCCAAGGTCATGCACTGCACCCTGGGCTATTGCCTTTATCTTTTCTCCTGGCCTGGATGCCACAGATGACTTTAGAAGAGGCTGGTAAGTGCCTCCCTTAAATAAAATTCATCCACAAGTCAGTAGATCACCCCATGATGTCACCTGTCCCCTTCCAACATGGAGAAACAACACTTTGCAGATGGGGAAAAATGAGGCCCAGACACAAAGCAACTTACCTATGGTCACATAGAGGTTCACAGATTTGGAGCTGGAAGGGACCTTAGAGGTCACCAAGTCTTAAGGTCACTTCTGGCTCAAAATCCACAATCCTGAGTGACAGAGCTGAGTGAACACTACTGACTACCTTCAGACCCAAATAGGACAGCTAAATACATTGTTGACATGATAAGTGTTTGTTGGGGTAAAAAATATCTGGCATTAACCATTAAAGCAGAAGCCCTTGCAGCTAACTTGCTGTGTTCAAAGATAGTGTCAAAATTAATTGAATGGCTTACAGGGCATCCACTTCTTCAGTTCGGAGCCCTAAGATCTGGGCATTCTTTATTTCTGGTCTTCCCAAAACTACAGGGTCTCTTCTTTGCCTCTTGAAAAGGTTCTTTGGATCCCTTGCAAGAGGTGTCAAATAATAGATGACCGTGAGGGTGGATTGCCAAAGGTTGTGGATTGGCTCTTTGAAGGCTAATTACAGGAAGGTTCCCTTCTGGGGTCACCAAAATCAGGTATGTGACCAAAACTTTAGGTGCCCTGAACCACAGGAAAACTTTACACTGGATGTTCCTTACATCTTCTGGATGCCCCATGTCACTCAAGTTCCCTTCTATGGTCACCAAAATCAGGTAGGAGCATCAATTGCAAATAGGAGAAAGTAAGGTTGGGTCAGCAGGTGATGGGAAAGCACCAAGAGGAAGCTATAACTGAATAAGGGAAGCCACAAAGTACTCATTTCCAGCCCAAGCAGACTGCTCTGCTGGAGGACTGTCTGCTCCAGCTTGACCTCCCCTCGCAACTCTGCAAGAACATTGCCCCAAAGAAGAACGTTGTGCCCTATTTCCCCCTTCATTCTTGTACTATCCCTCATGCAGGCTGTAAGCCTTCCAAGTGCTCTAGATCCTCAATAGATTCCATGTCCTCCAAGGGCTAAATTCACTACACATGCCCCATATGAGTTAGCTCCCCAAATCCCATGAGTGGTCCCCACTCTGCATGTGGTTTTCACACTCCAGGTAGCCCAGGTGACATGAATGCTGCACAAGTTCCACTTGTGTGAAACCAAATTTAAAGCCAAATGACTCCTACAAACGAGCCCCACACCCTATATGGATCCACCCCCATATATGTGATCCAACTTTAGGGGCCCTGTACCACAGGAAAACCTTACACTGGATGTTCCTTACATCTTCTGGATACCTGATGTCACACAAGAACCCTCTACCCTATATATGTCCCATATCCTCTAGGTGCCCCGTGCCACACAGGTGTCCTACACTCTATGTGTGCCCTATGCCCTCCAGGTGCTCAGTACCACACAATAATGGTACAGTTTGTGTGCCCCAAATCCTGAAATACCATGCATCCCAAGAGTCCTACAATCTATGTGTACCTTATACCCTCCAGCTGCCCCATGGCACATAATAACCATACACCTTATGTGAACCCCTCCTTCCCTGGGTGTCACATGCCACACAAGAATCCTAAATCCTGTGTATGCCCTTTCCCATTCCTGGGCCCCTTGCCACATAACAATGCTATGTCTTAGATGTGTCCCACATCCTCAAGATACCTCATAACACACCATAACCTTATTTATGTGTACCCTGTATGCTCCAGGTGCCCCTTGCTCCACAAGAATGCTTCACTCTATTGTTGTCCCAAAACCTCCATGTGACTTATGCCACACAATAATGCTACACCTCATGTGTGCCCCAATATAGACAAGAATCCTCCAACCTATATGTGCCCTACACACACCAGGTCTCCCATGCCCCACAATAACATTACACTCTACGTGTTCCCTATACCCTCCACATGCCCATGCAACACAATCACCCTACAGCTTATGTGTGCCCTATATCCTTCATCTGCCCCATGCCACACAGTATCCTTCACTGTAGGTGAGGCCTATATCCTCCCAGTGCCCCATGCCACACAGTAATGCTCCACATCCTTGAAATGCCCCATACTGTACAAGAATCATAAATCCTATGTGTGTCCTTTACCCTACAGATGCCCCATCCCACACAATAATGTGACACCTGATGTGTGCCCTATGCTCTCTAGGTGCCCCATCCCACACAATAATGTGACACCTGATGTGTGCCCTATGCTCTCCAGGTGCCCCATGCCACACAAATATCCCAAATCCTACGTATCATGACTACTCCAAGTGCCTTTCACCACATTGAGGGAAATAACCAATAGATGCACTCAATTCACTAGGACTTGAGTCATCAGAGAAGGAACTGTTATATAGGTCTTCTGAACCTTTCCAGGTGGGACATTCAAAAGATGCAGTGTTCGATAGAAGAAAACTTCAAGAGACCTGTTTCTTTCCTCAGAGCTCAAGATTTTGGTGATTCCCTCTAAGAAAGATGACATGAATTAAGAATTTCTTGATTGATTTTCTTTGGATCTATTGTATTTACCTTTCAGAAAATTCTCAGAGCAGAGGGCATTCTTGGGCTCAGTCATCACTGTGTGCTCACTTGGTACTTGGCACTACCTCAGTTTGGGCAGAAGATTTTTTCAGGACTCATCTGTGTAACTCTTCAGTTACTCAACCTCTGTGAGCCTCAGTTTCCTCAACTGTAAAATGAGGGCATTAGTCCTAATGACCTCCAAGGTCCCTTCCAACTCTATGTCAGGAAGTCACCAAGCATTTATTATACACCTACACTGGACCTAGCCCTAGAGATGCAAAGTTCAAAGAATTAAATAACCCCTACTTTTAAAGAGTTTCCATTCTAATAGGCTGTGAAAAATATGGATAAACACACAGTATAAATGGCAGTCAGTAAATGTCAATGTCTTACGTAATTTTAATCAGTTAAATCCAAGGAGGTTTAGGTGGAATGGCAGTGGCATGTGGGGGGCATTCAGAAAGTCTTCTTGCAGAAGGTGGTGCCTGAGATATCTCTTAAAGGAGGAGATTCTATGAGGCAGATGGAAGGAGTGGCCTTTTAGATAATGGATGCAGAGTCCTGTACGAAGAGCACTGAGAAAACTAGTTTATGATCATAGAGTGAGGGAGGGGGACTGAGGTCCAGTGAGGCTGAAAAGATAAGTGTGGGCCCGGTTGTGTGGGCTTTAAAGGCTAAATGGAGGATGCAGTATTTTATCCAAGAGGCAACAAGTAGCGACGGGAGTTGATCACTAGAGTGACTGGGTCAAATCTGCGTGTAAGAAAAGCACTCTGACAACAGTGTGAAAAATGGACTAGAGAGGGAAAAGACTTGAAGCAAGGAGACCAAGGAGGCTGCTTCAGGTGACAAGGGCCTAACCCAGGACTGAGGAACGTGTGGGCTGGAGGACACATGTGGCCATTTAGGTCCGCAAGTGAGGCCCATTGAGAGTAACCAAACTTACAGAAGAAATCTCCTTATAATATTTAATGAAAAATGAATATTTAAAAATTAAAATTTTAAAAAATAAATATTGAAAATAAAAGAATAAATAATATTGATTAATTGAGATGTCCATATTAATCAATAATTCTACTATCAAAATTAATTGATTTACATAGATTTAATCATGAATTAAAAATATTTATTCATTAACTTAATAAATAAAAATCATTTATTAATTTTATAAATATAAGAATAATATATAAATATAAAATAAGATTAAGATTATAAGTATAAAACTTGTATATAAATAGAAAATAATGTTATATGGAATTATAAAATCAAATCTTTTGTTGATTAATGAAAATATTTCTATAAATATGAAAATTAATCATAAAATTAAATAAACAAAATAATTTAAAGTCATAAAATGAATTCTGTAACACTTGGACTCAGTCCAAAAGCCTCAGTCAGAGGCCAAGAAGGCCATATACAGCTGTCTAGATTAATTGCAGTCCTTTCATGAAGTTGAAACTTCACAAAAAACATATCCTTAAGAAAATAATTAGTAATAAAAACATTTAAATAATATTGATAAAATTTAAATATGAAACACTTAGAATTAGATAACCAAAACAAAATAATCACACAAATTTATTAAGATGTTAATATTAAATAATTAAATGAATATTAATTTATTTGTACTGCTTGAAAAATACATTGAAATTATTTTTATGTTGATTTAATAATTATTCAAAATTATATATAGTCCTATAAATGCACATGAACATAAACAGTATATAAATAAATGAATTATATATAAATAATATGGATAAGCAATATGATTATAAAAATTATTTAATCAATTTTTATATTACTTCAAATATCTATATTAATTTGGTAGTTAATTTTAAAATTAAATTCATGAAATAATGATAAATAATAAAATAAGTACTTTAAAACTTGAAGTCAATCAAAGGACCCCACCCAAGGACCTAGAAGGCCACAATGTCCTCCAGGCCATAAGTTTTTCATCCCTGGAATAGGGTAAAGGAGGAAAGCATGTTGGAGGTGAGGAGGTTATGGCAGGGAAGGTGAAATGAAGGAAAAAATAGAAGGAAGCTCATTTCTACTGACGTTAATTTTATATGCCAAGTCAGAGAGGGTGTCCTCAGCTGAGGGAGAGGGAACAGGGGGAAGCCTGGGAGGCTTGGGAGTCTTGAGAGGGGAAGAGAAGGTTCACAATAGCTTTCATGGAGAGAGTGATCTCTGATTTGACATGAAGCCTGGAGCCCAGATATCTTCCCTCAGAGCCTAACTTCTTTTATAATAATACCTGTTCCCTTTCCAGGGAATCCTTCTTTGCTGTTTCGTGAAACCCTTCATCCCTTAATAGATTTTCTTCCCATGGTTCAAAAAGATGTAAAGGTGGCACTGGATCTTTTCTTTGTGCTTTCACCTCCTTTATCTAAAATGTGGTTGGAGATGGGGGGGGGAAAGTAGAGTGGACTTAAAGAGGAAGAAAAATCAGGTCAAGAATTAACTGGCACCTTCTTATTGTTATGGGGCCTTGCTGAAATGACCTTCACACACATACACACACACATTCACCCTTCACACACACATGCAACCTTCATACACACACACACCCTTCACACACACACACATACACAAACACCCTTCATACACACACACAAACACACACACACACACCCCCTTAAAATTTTCCCAGAACTCCCCCCATTTGACCCATCCCAGACCATGAGTAAAAGGAGAAGAATCTCCCATATTTGCTCTGGTAGTTGCGGGGAGGCCAATAGCAGATTTTAAAAAGTATGTCCTCTTGCAGATTCCTAAGACCAAGCTATCCCTACTGATTAGTAGCCCTCTTTCTACCCACTCTAACCAAAGGTGAGGAAAACACGCTTAGGTAAAAGAATCTGAAAAAAATAAGACACTCCAAATGGCCCCCATTCATTCAGGCCAGGTGAATTATTAGGGTAGCCCAGTTAAAGAACCCCCCAGGTACCCACCAGAACACAAATACATCCTAGAGTCTTGACTTTATCTCACCACTTTGGTTGTCATAATTGACAGAAAGGGAGGTGTCTGAGAAACCTGACTGAGTGATTACATGATATGATGATATACTTAGAGAATCCTGGAGATTCAAGTAAAAAACTACTTGAAATAATAAACAACTTTGGCAAAGTTGCAGGTTATAAAATAAACCCACATAAATCTTCTGCATTTCTATATATTAGCAACAAAGTCCAACAGCAAGAGATAGAAATAGAAATCCCATTTAAAGCTAGGTAGACACTATAAAATACTTAGGAGTTTACCTGCCAGAACAAACCCAGGGATTATATGAACACAATTACAAGACACTTTTTGCACAAATAAAGTCAGATTTAAGTAAGTGGAAAAACATCAATTGTTCATGGGTAGGCCGAGCTAATATAACAAAAATGACAATTCTACCTAAATTAATCTACTTATTTAGTGCCATACCAATTAACTATCAGATAATTATTTTCTAGAGCTGGATAAAATAATATCAAAATTCATTTGGAAAAACAAAAGGTCCAGAATATCAAAGGGACTAATGAAAAGAAATGCTTGGGAAGGTGGCCTAGCGCTACCAGACTTCAAACTGTATTATAAAGCAGCAATTATCAAAACCACTTGGTATTGCCTAAGAAATAGAGGGGTAGACAAATGGAATAGACTTGGCACTCAAGACACAGTAGGCAAGGAATATAGCAACCTCCTGTTTGATAAACCCAAAGACCCCAGCTTCTGGGATAAGAACTCACTGTTTGACAATAATTGCTGGGAAAACTGGTTAACACTGTGGCGGAAATTAGGTATAGACCCATGCCTGACACCGTACACAAGAATAAAGTCCAAATGGGTACATGATTTAGGTATAAAGATTGATACCATGAATAAACTGGAGAAGCAAGGAGTAGTGTATTTATCAGATTTATGGAGAGGGGAAGAATTTTTCACTAAAGAAGCGATAGAAAGCATTATGAAATGCAAGATGGATAATTTTGATTACTTTAAACTGAAAAGTTTTTGCACAACCAAACCCAATGCAACCAAAATTTGGAGGGATGTAGTAAATTGGGAAAAAATTTTTATGACTAAGCTCGGGCATAAAGGCCTCATTTCTAGAATATATAGAGAACTGACTCAAATATACAACCATACAAGTCATTCCCAATTGATAAATGGTCAAAGGATATGAACAGGCAATTTTCAGGGGAAGAGATTAAAGATATCTATAATCATATGAAAAACGGCTCTAAATCACTACTGATTAGAGAGATGCAAATCAAAACAACTCTGAGGTACCATATCACACCTATAAGATGGGCAAACATGACAGAGCAAGAAAATAATAAATGCTGGAGAGGATGTGGGAGAGTTGGAACACTAATTCATTGTTGGTGGAACTTGAGCTCATCCAACCATTCTGGAGAACGGTTTGGAACTATGCCCAAAGGGCTACAAAAATGAGCATATGCAGGTTATAAAATAAACCCACATAAATCTTCTGCATTTCTGTATATTAGCAACAAAGTCCAACAGCAAGAGATAGAAATAGAAATCCCATTTAAAGCTAGGTATTACTCTGACTGAGTAATATCACTACTAGGACTGTATCCCCAAGAAATCATAAAAATGGGAAAGGGTCCCACGTGTACAAAAATATTTATAGCAGCACTCTTTGTGGTTGCCAAGAACTGGAAATCAAGGGGATGCCCATCAATTGGGGAATGGCTGAACAAATTATGGTATATGAATGTAATGGGATGCTATTGCACCATAAGAAATGATGAACAAGAAGACTTCAGGGAGGCCTGGAAGGACGTATATGATCTGATGCTGAGCGAAAGGAGCAGAACCAGGAGAACTTTGTGCCCAGCAAAGACCACAGTGTGCGAGAGTTTTTTCTGGTAGACTTGGAACTTCATAATAACGCAAGAACTTACTAAAAAAAAAAAATCCCAATGGTAGTATTCTAACACAAAATGTCTTCCACACTCAGAGAAAGAAATATGGAAGTCATTCGCAGAATGTAGCAGATCATGTTTGTGTGTGGGTGGGTTTTAGTGTATTATGTTTTGATTTGCTATATGATTTCTTCCATTTATTTTAGTTTGACTACATAACATGACTATTGTGAAAATGTACTCAATAGGAAAGTATATGTAGAACCTATACAGAATTGTATGCTGTCGTGGGGAGGGAGGGGGGTAGTGGGGGAAAGGTGGGAGGGCGGGGGGATAAAATCTTAATTTTAAGGAAGTGATTGTAGAACACCAAAAAAACCTAAAAATAAATAAACAAAACAAAAAAAAAAACCAGAAAAGACTATCTTGCCAACTGGGTTGACTAGAGGGAGGTCCTGACTTAAGGATGGATGGATTCAGCCAGCACCTTGAGCAGATCTGGGTTGCCCAAAGCCCTTTGTCTGCAGGAATCCCACCATTCCACTGTTAGGATCATCATTAAAGGTCCTGAGGTGCAGGGTCCCTGATGACACCATGGACTGTAGCAATGGAAGTGGCCAGTAGTGGGGGCTCGCAGCCCACTGAGCCAAGATTCTAGGAAGGAGTTTGCTCTTAAAGGGACCAAGGCTCACCTAGAAGGAAAAAGGGGATAGAAAAGGCTGAAAGAGAAGAGGATTTTAAGGCCAATGGACGAGTTTGGGAAGAAATAGCCAAAAGAAAGTGGCAAAAAATTAAAGGCCTTGGCCTTGGGAGGTCAACCGAAGAAAATATCCCCCCCACACAGACACAGACACAGACACATGCAGACAGAACACACACACACACACACACACACACACACACACACACACACACACACACATCATGACCAGTAGAAGGTAAGTGGAAAGATCGGTAAGACAGTTGAACCAGAATTCAGAGAAGTGATAATGTCCAGAAGGTGCCTCGTTGTTAGGGACCCCGGGAGTCTGAGCCGGATCTCTCTGGCCCACAGTCTTCTCTCACCAGCAGAGGCCTGTAGGCCTTGGTGGAGTTTAGCTGTAAGCAATGACTGAGGCAGGAGACAAGATAGTAAGAACTCCGTTTATTCAAGCAGTGAGTGGTGCTTTTATCTCTTTTCTGACACCAGTGCTCTAAGTGAACCTATCACCAATTAGTTTGCCCTTATATGGAAGTAATTTACCTTAAACCAGGACTGCCCAGTGTGGACACGTAACCCCAAGAAAGAAAAACATTTTTGGCTTCTTTGTTCTCTGAAAAGCCCGGGAAAATAGCCTTGAGCAAAACGGAGGCGGAACCTTTCCTCCCAGTGCCATCTTGTTCATGCCTTACCAGTCTCCCCTCAGTTTACCTGAGTCGTGACTAGTGAATGCCATTCAAGAGGCTGGGGGTTGACAATTCCCTTACAATTCCCCCTTTTTGTTTTGACTCAAGCTTTCCCTCAGGACAATGATGTTCTGCCTACTGGATATCAGGGAGTCCTGGACACTACGCAAAGCAAATTTGATACATATTGGCACAAGCAGCAGTATTAGCAATACTACTACAAAACCTATCAGTAAAGGCAAAAGCCAGGTGTTTATATGACCCCATGAACTTAAACTATCAAAGAACTGAGTTATTTTTGTAGCTGTTTTTTTCAGGTGTAAAATCAGCATCTGCTTTCTCATCTAATTCTTCAGCCAAATCAATTAATCTCTGGATTTCCAAGGTGACATAATCTGGAATTAGCCCATGCAATTGAGCTCTGCTTTCTTCCCATTGGATTTGTGACTCATTATACAATTTCTTAGTCAAACAAAAGGCACTATATAATCACATTGCAATTTGTGTTGTAACTGTAACATAGACACTTCTTCGCCAATAAATTCAGTTACCTTTTGGAGTGTATGAATGGCTTCATAAAACTCATTATCTACTTTTGCTTGTTGCTTAAAGCCTGCAGATACATTTTTCATAAGAGCATGCAATTCAGAAGCTTGAACTATTGTGTTTTGTGTATTAGAGATAGATACAGCTAATGCAGAATCTAAAATCTAATACAGCTAATTAGAAAAAAAATAAGAGCATTCGAAGAAAATCATAAAAAGAATCAACTAACTTGAAATACAGAATCAAAAACTTAAGGAAGAAAATAATTCCTTGAAAACTAGAATTGGGCAAAATGAAGCTAATGATATTCTAAGACACCAAGAAATAATGAAACAAAATCAAAAGAATGAAAAAATAGAAGAGAATAGGAAACATCTTACCAGAAAAACAACTGATTTGCAGAAGAGATCAAGGAGAAATAATATGAGAATATTTGGACTACCTGAATATTATGATGAAAAGGAATCTTGATATAATATTATAAGAAATTATCACGGAAAATTACCTTGATATTTTAGAACAAAATGACAAAGTATAAATAGAAAAAAAAGTCCAACAATCACTACCTGAAAGAGAACCCAGGAGGAAAACTTACAGGAATCACAAAGTCAAGTTTCAAAACTCCCAGGGTAAAAAGAAAATCCTGGAAACAACAAGAAAAAACAATTTAAATATCATGGAGCTACAATAAGGATTACACAAGACATAGCGGCCACTACCTTGAAAGACTGTAGTCTTGGTATACTATGTTGTGCAGAACAAAAGAACTAAGTTTACAATCCAGGGTAACTTACCCAGCAAAATTAACTATGATCATGAATGAATGAAAAAAAAGGATATTCAATGAACTGACAGACTTTCAAGTATTTGTGACAACAGCAAACCTTAAGGGAAAATTCTACATATAACATCTAGGAGAAATATAAGGTAAACATGAAAGAGAAGTCATAAGGGACTCAATGAGGTCAAATTGTTTACTTCATATGTGTGAAAATATTATCAGTTCCCTTATGACTGTCATCATTATTTGGGTTGTTTGACAAAAAGGCTTTGGTTAAACTGTGTATGATGAGGTGATTTCAAATATATATATATATATTTGGAGGGAGAAATAAAAAGATAGTATTATCTATATATTATCCCAAATATATATATATATATGTCCTAATATATATTAGTAAAATTAAGTAATTTTATTATGTACAAAAGGGTTAGTAGTCATAATCTCAAAGTTTAAGCTAAAATAGATTTAGTCAAAAGAGAAAAATAGGAAAACTATATTATGTGTCAGCAATATTATTTAATGTTGTTTAAACCATTCAAAATAACTAGACAGTACAAAACACCTGAGAATATACCTGCCAAAACAGACAGAGGAACTATATAAATGTAAACATAAAGCACTTTTTATACAAATAAAGTCAGATCTAAATAATTGAAGTAATGCTTATTGTGCATGAGTAAGTAAAGACAATATAATGAAGAGACAATTTTACCTAACTAATCTGTTTATTCAGTGCCACAAAATTTAATCTTACTGAGTTAGGAAAAAAATAACAAGATTCACACAGAACAGAAGGTCCATGACTTCAAAGAAACCAGGGGGAAAAGATGGAAAGGAAGCAGATTCAGCAGTATCAGCTTTAAACTATATTATAAGATAAAAGCATTGTTGAAGTATAAAATGGATAATTTTGATCATTTTAAATGAAAATATTCTTGCATAAATAATAGAATAGAAGGAATGCAGAAAATTAGGGGAAAATTTTGATAGACAGTCTCTCAGATAGGATGTGATTTGGAATATGGCTGTGGGGTAGGAAGAAGACCATGCTATCAGGGAAAGAATGACATGACTTGCACTTGACTTTCTTTTGAGTGAGGGAAGGCTGTGCAGGTCACCAGCCTCACTTCTCCTCCAGAGCCATCTGAATCCAGTGACCAGATATTCATCAGGGTGACTGGAGATGACCCAGAATGAGGCAATTGGGGTTAAGTGACTTGCCCAAGGTCACACAGCTAGTGAGTGCCAAGTGTCTGAGGTGAGATTTGAACTCATGTCCTCCTGACTCCTGCACTGGTGCTCTATCCACTGCACCATCTAGCTGCCTATTTGTAGGAAGTGATGAGCTGGTTGATTTAGAATAGAAAGATTTGGACTTATGAAGGAAGATGCTATCCACCTTTATTGAAACAGATGACAAGTGAAAATGAGAATAGTACAGTTTTATATGTGTGTATATTTATGGATATCTATATGTACATATGTATCCATACTTACTTGTAACCTTTTATAGAATGGGAATGGGGTTGGGATAGGGGAGAGGAAAGATAAAGTAAAAAGTATACAGCAGAGAACAAAAGAAAATGCGCAAAGAAGCAAAGAAAAGCTGGGCAGCTTTGTAAATAATGCGTAGTATTGATTATGCAGGTGTTTTTGAAATGGATATTTATTGTTTTATATTAAATTCTCTCTTATGTTCTGCTGTGTACATGGCAGTGGGTTTTTTTCTTGTTATGTATTTAAGTTTAAAATAATAAATTTACAAAAAAAATTCTATTCTGCTTATTTACTACTGGAGTGTCTCTAAGTCATTTGATTTTAACTGAGCTTCAGTTTCATAGAATCTTAGTGTCAAAAGTGATCTTAAAAGTCATCTATTCCGATGACCGCCTGAACAAGGCTGCTCACTATAACAACCTTGCTTGGGGACCCCTAGAGATGGGAAAAGGGGACACATTCTCATGCCTTTACTCAAATAGTTAATTAAATTATTGAGCATGATAGAATTGTTATTAAGGGGAATTTGTTTTCTTATGTGGCCTCTGATATACCATGAGGCAGAGAAATTTCCTTCTAGACTTGCATTTGTAAAATGGGAATCAATACATACACTGCCTTCAGAGGGATGTTCTTAGGTGATAATATATGCAAAGTGTTTTGTTTACCATAGAATGTCTCTGTTTCTCTGTGTCTTTATCTCTGTCTGTCTCTCTCTCTCTCTTAGATATTGATATAGATAATAGATACATATATAGATGGATAGATAGAAAGTATTCTATGATATACAAAACACTGAATATATATGTGGTATATCTTGTGAAATGCTAAATCTTTGCCCTTTAAATAAGACATATACATATTAATAACTATGCCTTAATTTATTAATAAATGCATCTTATTTGCTCCTTGTGTCTTTTCCATTCCTTTGTATCTACTTCCATTCAGACCTGACTAAAGCACAGTGAGCTGGAATCTAACAATTCAGTATGTTACATTCATCAGATTGATTCAGTTTACCTTTTCAGGGAGGGTACAAAGGGTGTTTATGCTTCAGGTGAGATTGAGATTGGGTAGTGTCTGAGGTCTCTTCCTCATTCCAACACAGATTTTGTGATCTATGAACTGAATCTATGATGAATAAGCTACAATAGAAACAAATGGATGATGGAGACAAGCCACGTGATCAGGAAAGCTGTGGCAGCTGGAGTATTCATGGTACCTTGTTGATGGAACAGAAAAATTCAATAGACGTCATAATAATAAAAGCCCAACAACTCAGCAACAGGAGATTGCAGCGTCAGAAAACTGCAGTGTCAGGGGACTGCAGCATGCATCATGTTGGAGTGACCTGTACTTCAGAAAAATAGCCTGCTGTGATAACATCTGCAAACATAATCTTGATTCTGTTGGAAATAAAGCCAAGAAGATTCAATGTCATGTTTGCGTTTCTGAACAACTTCCTTCAGCCATCATCCAAAGTCATCAAATGAAGCTGCCACAGACAAATGAGCACTAGAAGAACGTGCTGATAGATGAATCTTAGAGCCCAGTTTGAGAAATGGGAAGACTATGCAAATAGCACAAGGCTTCAGGCCAAGCTGAGGCCTCAAGAGGCCATCTTATCACATAGAAGACATAATAGAGTGTGGCAACCCACTGCTAAGAAAAGGGCTCCAAAACATCACTCCACATTAAAAAAACCTTTGGTCCAGCTGAAATCAATCAAAAACATATCCATCACCTGTCATTCAGAGAATTTCAGTTTGATATCTCAAGAAAAAAATTTCGCTTTTAATTAAGTTCACACCATCTGAAATATAGCCGGACATATTAAATCAAATAAATATCAGCATATATTTACCAAATCTCTGCTATGTGCCATGCATATGTTGGGTATTTAAAGGGGGTTTCAGAAAACTTCAGATCAGGAATCCTCCCTTTAAGTAGCATATAGTTTAGTTGGAGAGTTAGAGAAGAAATACACTCAAAAAATTAAACTGTGTTATGACACTCAACTTGCAGAAGCAGCAATAGAAAAGACATCGCAGTACAGTCTATTGTTAATTTTTAAGTGCCTGACATGGACAATATGTGCTACAAAATTTACAGTAATGACTTTATTTCCTCATGTAAAATAAGAGCCCTGGTTTGATTTGATTCAACAACTCAGAAACTCAACAAACTTTTTAATTAAATATCTATTACGTGCAAGTCACTGCCCTTGGAGAAAGGGAGACAAAGACAAAATGAAAACCTCTCTCTCCTTTCAAGGAGTTTATATTCTATTGATTATTTTACAGATCTCTTTCAGGTTGAAATTCCTATGAATCTTGTGATCACATTGGCTTTTTGGTGGAGACTGGACCTTGAAGGATACTGCAGTTCTCATTCTTCTTGACTGAGAGTTTCCTGAGAGCAGGAAACTTTTATCTCTCTTTTCATCCTCAGACCTAAGCATAGTGGACAGCTCATGATAGATGCACCAGAAATATTTATTGAGTGACAGACTTCCTGTAGCATTTGAGATTGTTCATAACCCCCTGTCTTGATGCCCTCTTTTCCCTTGGATTCCTTAACACTGGGGTTTTTTAGTTCTCTTTTCTGACTGCTCTTTTCCTCATTCATCCTCTCCCTATCCCATCCTTTGAGCACAGGTGTCCCCACACTCCTTGCCTGTCTTTGTCTCTTTTTTAGACTCTTTCTGTATTCTCTCCCTTGACAATCTCATCCATTCCCATGGCTTCAATTATCTTCTCTATGCAAATCTATGTCTCCAGCCCTAAACCCTCCCCAGAGCTTTAGTCTTGTATTTCCAATGTCTTCTAGATGTCTCTCCCTTCTCCCTTACTCAGATTTCTCATAGTACTTTCTTTGTATGTTTCCTTTACATTAGTACATTCTGCATCATATACATTTTCTTGTGTGGTATTGGATTATAAATTCCTCCAGAGCAGGGTCTGTGTTGTATTTAACTTTCTGTCTCCAATGCCGAGCATATAATAAAATGGTTATTGAACTGAATTATTTAATTTTGTATGCCTTTTAGCCTTTGATAAAAGAATTCCCATTTCCCCATATTAGACCGCAAATTATTCAATAATAGCTGACATTTATGTAGCAGTTTAGGATTTACAAAGCACTTTACATATCTTATCTCATTTGAGCCTTACACAACAGCACTGTAAGATAGATGCCACAGATTTTTATCTTCATTTAGAAGCAGAGACTCAGAGAGGTTAGAAAACCTTGCCCATGGTCCCACAGCTAGCAAATGCCAGAGCAGATTTCAAACTCAGGTATATTATGTTAAGTATAAGTCTGAATAGTCTTTCACTAACCTACATTGACTTTAATATTTTTAGGGCATAATCCAGTGTTGTTTAAAGACATATTTTAGTGGTGAATGATGGTTTGAGGGTGGCTCGATGGAATCCAGATGTGACTAATTTATATAAAATTGAAAGATGGGATCAGCCTGGTGCCATAAAATTCATACACCAGAGTCCTGTAGATTGTGCAAACTGTGCAGAACTCAGATCTTGTGGTAGCTGAGGGGAAGTGGAGGGGCTGAGGTGTATGGTGGGAGAAATATCTACATATTATCCTTCACTGGAGGCACCAAAGAAAGTGTGTGCTATCTATATACGTACCATGAGACAGAACCCATCACCCATAATGGTGATGACTTTATCCTTTTTCATTTCAGCCTCACTCAGTTCCACTGCTGGGAATCATTCTGGTAGCCACCCCCATTCTTCATTCTGCATTCTTCCCAAGCTAGTTACCTTTTATGTGTATATCTTGGTGGTCAGTTGTGCACAGGTGCCATTACTTATATTTATGTGTTTGTATTATTTGTCTGCACAACTGTAACTCTTTGATGGCAGGGACCAGTTCTGCAGATCTTTAGTAGATATAGCACTGAAATCTGTGACATTACAGCCACCAAATAATTATTATTGTTTGACTGGCCAATTTACATTAACTTTGCTCCTTCAGCCTTGATTTCTGGCATCGTCATTCTATACTTCTGAACCGTGTAAGCTCTCCTTACTATTAGGGATGTCAATATTAATGTGTTTTTGCTAATCTGATGCTTTTAAATTTTCTTAGGAAAGACCCCATCAGCTGTCTCAGGAATGATGGGAAGCAAAAAGAAAAGGAGACAGAAATGAGGAGACTGAGTTTGGGGTTTCAAAAACAGGGCATCTAAAATGATGATCCCTATCTTGACTATGAAAATAGTCATCATGTATAATTCAGATTTCAGAAGAGGAAATTTATTATAGTGATGCTTTTTAAATATGAAAATCCCACTGACTCCAAAAAGTACATTAGGGAATTAATAATGACAATAATTCAAATTTATGTAGCATTTTATTCTTTATAAAATGTGCTCACATAAATTATTTCATTTGTTCCTCACCAGTGCAATGTGATGTAAAGGAAGTCCATACCCCATCATATCTCTTCCAGAATCAACAGCTATTTTTTCCATATTTTTGTTCCTTTTTTTCCTCCAATTTCCTATCATCTCTGCTTTCTAAATGGAAGAATTGCTTTTTTTTTGTAGATAGAAGTGAAAAGAAAAAAAAAATAAAAAATTATCTACCTTTTCATAGGTAGCCCCTGTCAGATTTCCCTTCTCCCAGGGCATTTTTCAATATCTTTGGCAATTCCAGCCCCTGGCTAATATCTCTAGCCTCTGCTTTCTAGGACTCCTGAGCCAATGAGAAACATCAACGCCCTGTCTTATCTCCTGTTGCTAATATTATACGCTGTCTGGCCTTTGATAATTGGAACCAAGATTGCTTGTGATTGCATTCCTATTGCTTGGTGACTCTAAGGCCTCCCAGATGGGAGGTGGGGGGAAGGGGGTGTATGGCTGTGATTGGCTAATTTCTAAGTAAAACAACAGAAGAAGCTATGTAGCTATATTGCTTCTTCCTGAAATCATCTTCCAGAGAAGAGCTTCTATCTTCCCTCACCACTAATGTTGCCTGGTGTCATTTAAGCACATGGGCAAAGGTATTTGGCAGGGATGCAAGCAAGTAGTTAGGGTCTATTCTTCAGAAAGACTGGGATGTTAGTCATGCTCTCTGAAGCTGTGTCTTGGTGGCTTTGCTTTGGACCTGCATAGATAGTGATCATAGATTTAGAACTATGGAAAAGTGCTGTAAAGGCAAGTCATATATAGTTTTGATTTCAAAATAGAGGATATACTACAGTAATCTTTTGAAGCAGGAAAATCCCACTGACTCCAAGAAATACACCAGGGAAAAAATGCTAATAACTTAAATTGCATAATGTTTTATTCTTTATAAAGTGCATTCAGATAGGTTGACTCATTTGTTCCTCACCAGTGTGGTATGATAGGAAGAGTAGTGGGACTTGGGGAATTGTCAGAAACTTGGGTTTAAATCCCACCTCTTGCAATGCACACATGGTGAAGTCATTTCATATCTATGAGCTCCAGTTTCATTTTCTATAAACTGGGGATAATTGGATCTTGATGAATTATCTCATAGGATTGTTTTGAGGCTTAAATGAGACACTGTGCTGTAAAGCATTTTATAGACATTTGTCAAATAGTACACATGCACACATACATACATATGTATATGACAGCCCCTAATATTACTTTTACAAGAACCTACAGGTGGAACCTGTATTAGCCACATTTTATAGATGAGAAAACTGAGAAATGAGGGTGAAGTACTTGAAGTTTTTTTCTTCTTCAGTTCTTATATTTCTGAATGGGGTATCTGGAGCTACAGGAAGCTATATTATGCATTTCTATGAGACAAAAACTGAGCACAGCACTTTTCTAGACTCCCAAATTTTACCTGAAAAGTTTGAGTGTGTTCCAGTTTTCCTGATCATTACAAAATTGGAAAGGTCCAACTTCCCTGGAGTCCAGGAAGGCTTTACTTTAAACTACTTTTCTATGTATATTTGGTTTATTGTTGCAGCAACAATTATCTCTCTACAAGCTGGGCAGGAATTTTGCTTTATCTAAACTTGCCATCTCTCCTAGTGTCTACCTCAGTGCTCTTGTACGCATTAAAAGAAAAATCTTTGTCAAATTTAATTGACTGTATGCCATTGCCAGTATTGCTTCCTCTAATTCCTCCCCACCATGTTGGATCAGAAACTATACCATAAGAGATAAGAAAAGGTTGAGGATCCCATGTTAGACTTAGAGGAATGTCAATGTTGTTTAGAGAAACCTTGACAATTGGGGAAGATGGTTGTGTATCTCTGGTCCGTATTGGTATTACTTAAGAAGTCGAGTGCATACCTTTTGACTGAGACAGCTGTGTAGCTGTCTATTTATAATAATAAAAACAACATCCAGCGTTTGAGTCATTTCAGTCATATCCAGATCTTCATGGCACCATATGTTTGTTGTGTTTTGGTGAAGACATTAAAGTGGTTTGCCATTTCCTTCTTCAGCTCATTTTGCACATGAGGAAACTAAGCCAAACAGGGTTAACTTGCCCAGGGTCACACAGCTAGTAAGTGTCTGAGGCCAGATCTGGACACGGAAAGGTGTCTTCCTGACTCCAGTCCTATCACTCTAACTACTGTGCCACCTAGCTGCCCAGCTAACATTTACATAACACATTAAGGTTTACTTTACATATATTATTTCATTTTTTTCTCAAAATGACCCTGGAAGATACGTGTTATTATTGTCCCCATTTCAGAGATAAGGAAACTGAGGCAGACAGCACCTAAGTCACAAAAGCAAGTATCTGAGGTAGGCTTCATATTCAGAAGCTTTGGAGTCTTATTTTCTTCAGCATTTTTGGGTCTCCTTTAGCAAGGTATTGACCCGTTTTTCATGCTTTTCTTGCATCTCTCTCATTTCTCTTCCCAGTTTTTCCTCCACCTGTCTAACTTGCTTTTCAAAATCCTTTATGAGCTCTTCCATGGCCTGAGTCCACCGGACATCCACCTAGGGTGTCTGGGATACAGAGGCCCTGCCCTCCACGTCTTTCCCTGATGGTAAGAACATTTCCTCGTCATTAGAATTGAAAGGCGGGAACATCTGCACCCCATCAAAATAGCTCTCTATGGTCTTATTTTGCTTCCTTTTTCTGGGCATTTTCCCAGCCATTTACTTGACTTTTGAGATTCCTCTGCACCCCCGCCTAGATCCGCCCAGCTAGTGCTTGGGGTCTGAGATTCAAATGCTGCTTCACAGTCTCAGGGCCATCCATGGTGGGAGCGGCTGCTACTCAATGTGAGCTTAAGTTCTGGGGCTTGGGTGGGGGCAGGGCCCCCTCTCAGTCTCAGCTCCTTCAGGTGGTTTATGCAGAGACCTTCAGTAATGAAGATCCTGCCTGCTCAGGGAATCCTGGGGGCCGCCGCTGCTGCCTCTGCTGCTGCCTCTGCCTCCCGAGGGGCCCGAGTCATGGAGACACCCCGCTCCCCTCTCTGCCAGCCCAGACGTCTCTCTCACTGACCTGTAGAGTCTGTGGGCGGAGGGACCTTCCCGGCCGCCGGAGGTTCTGTCCCTGAAGCCTGCTCGGATCTGCTCCTCTGGGGCTGCACGGCCAGGGCAGCACAGGGGTGGACTCCGCTGTCCAGAGCGTGACAGACCTTTGGGGACGGCTCTCCAGGGCTCTCTGGAATGGAGATCGTTTCCACTGTGTTTCTGAGTGCCTTACAGTGCTCCAGAATTTGTGGGGAATTCTTCTTGTAGGAAATATATGGGCTCTGGGTTCGGAGCTAGCATACATGGGTCTTTCTACTCCGCCATCTTGGCTCCACCCCACCCCCACCCCCCGGAGTCTTATTTTCTTAATGAGATAAATTTAAATCTTTTTTTAAGTAGACAAAAAAAATCTGTATTCACAAAGTCTTACCCCTAGATACTTGTCAGATATATTTATTACTGGTAAATCAGAGAATAGCAAAAAATACCTAGAAAGCATCCATGCATGAAGAACACTGCATAGCCCAGTGCCTTCTAAAGTAGGAATGATTCTGTTTGAGGTTTAAAAAAACAAAGCCTTTTTTAAAATCATGTTTTGACATGATACTCCAACTTCTGGTGTCTCTAGACTTGGACAATTATGCCAAAGCTAATTATTCAAATAATCTAGTGAATTTAGACAAGTCTTGATAAATAATCTAGATAACTACTAATAAGTACATCTGGTAAATATCTGCTACTGATATAGCAGAACTATCTATGACAGTGATTGCTGGTAATAGTAGCACCCTTTACACTGAGTATTTTGTGAGTTGGACCCCTGAGAACCAAGGAAATCAGATGCAGAAGTTTAGAGCAAAGATCTCAGATAAAACTGTTGACCCTTCATAGTTCAACCATTTCCTTGTGGGGGAAAAAAAAGCTCCTCTCTCCTCTTTTCTAGGAAGGGACATTGCAAACCTCTTTCTGTATGTGAAGGAGAGAAAAATGCTACTGCATTTGTAGCCTAGAATCTCTTAAGGGAGGAATTCTTGATATATAGTTTTATGCCAAGGTAAAATACTGTTTTTATGATGACTGCTTTTGAGTTTAGAAAAGTTAATGCAAATGTTTTTGTTGGCATTGAATTTGCAGGTATGAAAGAAAGTAAAATATTTTTTAAAAAAACTTTTCCTCCCAGAACTCTCCAATCTAATAACATCTTTATTACTGATTCTAGGTGGCATAATGGGGAGAGAACAGATTATTAAGAAGGAAAATGAGTTCAAATCCTGCCTCAGACACTTGCTAACTATGCGACCCTAGATAAGTCATTTAACCTCTTGTTGCCTCAGTTTCCCCATATGTAAAGTGGGGATAATAATTACACCTACCTTGCAGGATTGTTGGGGGGATCAAATGAGGTTTGATCAAATGAAATGAAATGAAATTGCTTTGCAAACTTTAAATCATAATATAAATGCTAATCAGCATCATTAGCATCATGTTTATGAATGTCACAACCAGTTATAGGGGCTTTGGACAAATTATCCCCAGGAATCTGGTAAATTCTACACTACCTGCCTTTTTAGGACAGCCAGCAGGTAATAGTGAGCAGAACTTGCATTGTTTTGGGAGACACAGAGATATCTACGAATGAGGAATTGTATGGTAATGATACCTCACATTTAAATAGTGCTTTCAAGTTTTCAAAGCACTTTGGATGTGTTTTCTTATTTTGAATCATGGAATGTTACTTCTAGAAAGACTTAAAAATCATCTAGTCCAATTCTCATTTTCTAGATGAGAAAACCACAAGCCAAGGAGTTAAATGAGATGGCCTGTCCGTATTTTCATAGCTAGCTATTCAGTATCAGAAATGATATTTTGATCCAGGTCTCCTGTCTCTAGGGTCGTATTTCTTTCCAATCTACAATTCTGTCCCTCAGGAAATAAGCAATGCTCCGAATAATAACCAAGGCCTTCTGATTGTGAACCTAGCTTACTTTCCTTTATATTAGGGTCAGCTACAGCATTGTAGCTGGACTAGGGAACAGCAGGATATGAGTTTGAAGTACTTTAACCTTTGTCTTCCCAATCAAATGGGAATTCTAGGATCTCAGAACCCCAGACTTGCTTATACCTCTAGAAAAACCCTTACCTGAAACATGAATACTCTCTGAATAGCTAATATATCCCTTCCTATTCTCATTAATTCATACAAGAAACTAAATAGGTGCTCCCTGTGTTCCAATTCCCTTTGGCAAGACAGTCAATTAATCAATTATGGCAGGAAAAAAGTATGTCCATTAAAATACATTCTGGATTCCTAACCTAGTTCCTGTGTCTATGATTAACTGTACTTATAAAAAATTGTCTTCATATTATTCTAGGAGCCTTCTCATCCTTCTTTTCACGTTGTGAAGGATGATGCCCTATGGCTTTGAGTTTTGATGACTGAAGTAGTTTTCTGTGGGCTTCACTCCTTCTGGGAATATAGCCAGAACACCCTTGCCCTTTGCCTAATGTCCAAGCATTCTCTTCTGTCCTTTCCCTGATCTTTAACACCTAGCTCAAGATGTTGAGGCCCAGGTCCTTCTTGGTCACATAAACTGGCTTGTCTCTCCAGGTCATGCTTTGTTGCACTGGATTCCTAATGAACTTCTCTTTTCCCATCCCCCACCTCTTTATATGCCGCCATCTTGGTGACTAGCACCCAATCTTCCTTCTTACTTTTTCTTCAAGATCACAAGTGCTTGTTTTCTAGGGTTTATTCACAAGGAAAAGAATAGTATACAGAATGATAAAGACTGGGATTATAGTCCATTTAAAGTGAATAGACAGGGTGGGGTGTGTACGAAGAAAGAACCAGTTTTCAATTCACAAGATTAAGGTGATCTTGTATAAATTACTTAACTTCTCTAAAGACGAATTTCCTCATCTGAAAAATGAGAAAGTTGAGTTAGATGGTCTCTTATATTTCATCCAGATTTAAATCCTAGGATCCCACGAGAAATCCATTCAGAGATCCTTACATTCTATTTTGACAAAAAGATATTTGGGTCTGAGTGTTACCATTTTCTAAAGCACATGTTTAGCCTTGACTTAGTGATTTTTAATTTGGTGTACATATTCAGCGTGCCTCTCTAATCCTCTTGTCTTATGTCCAAAAGTTAAAATTTTAAAAGTCATTTATCCTACCTCACCTATTGGTGTGATACCAGAGATGGACTTTGTTCAGGAATCTTGCAAGTGAAATATCTCCTTTCTAACCCCTAATAAACAAAGGTCTGTCCTTTTAAACAATATCCTTTTGTTGATGCTGTGAGTCATTGAATGCTATAGCATCTGAAGATGTTACAAGATCACCCAAAGGGCAATGGAAAGACTCATGATGGGTGGGAGTTGACTACACACAATACATTGCCAACTAATAGTCAATAATCATGCAAGAGAAGTGGTATAAAATAAAGGTATCAAACATACAATCTACAATACCCCCAAGTGCAGCCTGAACCATATTAAACTATAATTGGTAAATAACAAAATAAAAATATAACAAAATATGGATAATATTACATTTAAAAGCTAAGTCAGTATGTAGCCCATAGGAATCCTTATATGTGATTTAATATTGAATTTGATACCATTGGTATAAAGAATGTCCTCATACAGATGTAGGTAAGGTCAAGGAACAAACCATAGATAGGCTATGCAGTCTACTGGTATCCATATCATGTCAGGAGAATTATAGGGACACCTCCAGAATTTGGGATAGACTTCTTGTGAAGGATTTGCTGGAGGATGTGTACAAGAATTGTGCAGGAAGATAGAAAATTAATGGACTATGTTTGCATTGTTGAAGGGAATACGTTCTTCAGTACCCCTCCAGAAAGCGTAAGCCATGCTTGGAACTACTTCCACCATAGGTTATTTTGGACTTATGTAATTAATACTTTTCATTGAAAGACAACTATCTATCAGTAAATGCTATGTGTATTTATAGAAGGTACATTACATGTATTCATGTATTGTGCCATAGTGGAGATAAAACCTGACCTGGACCTGGGTTTGAAGCCAATCTGGCACTCACCTTCTTTGTAACATTAGGTAAGTCATTTCATTTCTAGGGATCTCAGCTTTCTCATCTGTTAGATATGGTAAGTATATATGGATATTGGTTACCCTGATCTGTGACTATTATAAAAGATATTAAATAAGCCCTTCTTTCAGGTGTTCAGACAGAAAAAAAAGAGGACAACAACCAGTATGCGTGCACACACACACACACACACACACATATATGTGTGTGTATATACACACACACACACACACACACACTATATTATATAATATTAATGATAAAGGAAACATATCCTGGGGTCATATTTTCCAATTGACACTACTTTGTCAACTGTCTTATCTTGTTGCATTTACAACCTATTCACTTAAGAAATTTCTTTCTCATATCATGGTTAACCATAAGGAGACCATAATTTTGGCTGACATAGGCATCCTGAGACAGAAAGGGAGGGAGGGTACGAGGGAATTGCTCTGAAGATATAAGGTCTGTTTTGTCTGTTCGTCTTTGGGTTCATTGTGTCATAATGAGTTCCTATGAATATTTCAATATGCACATTCTGCAAGCTTTCAAAGAATTAACACTCATGTTCAAACTAATTTCGTTTGTCTTTCTATGAATGAACCTAGTAATGGTTCCTAATACAGCATTCCAGGCCCAGAATTCTATTCACTGAGCCACCTGCTAAATAAACCAGTCTCTGTCCGAAGTGCTAAGAATACAAGGTGAAAATAGCACCCTCCTTCAAGAAGCTTATCTTCCAATGGAAGAGAAAACATGTAAATATCTAGGTATCCACAAGATATGTACAGAGTAGTTAGAAGGTCATATGAAAGGGGGAAGACAGTGGTTAGAAGAACTGGAACCATAGAAGTTACACTTTGTTAACCTGAAAACTTGGTTAGAGAAAAGGCAACAGGCTAACTGCATACATTTTATGATTTAATCAATTACCAATAAAGACAACAGTTACATAGCTCTATGGAGCCAGGATCAGAACTGACTGACAGTACAAAAATTGACTGTCTTAAGTACATTTTGCCAGGAGGAAGGAGTTCTCTTAGATAAACACATTGTTAACAAAGTGGCATCAATTGGGTTTAAGGATCCCAAGCTATAGGCATCTTCCTTCTGTAGCATGCCTTTGTGATTTAAGATAAGGAAAAAACAAAGTCCCATCACCCAGATAACAGGTCCTGTCCTAACAGGTCTTTGAAGCTGTGGTATCTTAACAGAGTTGATAAAGCTGAAGTTATAACCCAAGGTATCTGTGTTTTTCTCTTATCACCAAGATGCTAGAAGAAGGGTCTAGTAGCCTTTAAACAAAGGAGACTATTAGGTCCAATCTCTTCTTAATTCAAACTTTGGCCCTTAGTAAAGTCTAGAATTTATATTAAATATTATCAACTTTGAGCTGAATCTTGAAAGAAGTTGAAAGAGAGAGAGAGAGAGAGAGAGAGAGAGAGAGAGAGAGAGAGAGAGAGAGAGAGAGAGAGAGAGAGAGAGAAAGAGAGAGAGAAACTGTCTTTTCTTTTTATTTCAAGGGAGATCCTTGAGATCACTATGTTAACTCACTTAGGAATCCTGAAAATTTCTCAACTATTTGGTTGAATTCCTATTTCCAAGTGAATCTCATTTTAGACATAGTCCTAATACAATTCTCATGTTTTCCTTTCATAGTGTTAATTTTTATATTTAGTCATCACTAATCTATCAACATCAGGGCTTGTCTACTAGCTGTCAGGTGCTGTGGGGATACACAGCAAAAATGAAATCAGTTCTTGTCCTCAAAGAGCTTATGTTCTATTTGAGGAGACAATATGCACCTGATTTACATATAACTAAACATATACAGAAGAAATACTGGGTTATTTTTTGGAGGGAGAAGCACTGACAGCTTAAGAGGGTGAAAAAAGGCCAGGGATGTGGAAGGGATGGGGTTAAAAGACAGCATTCCAGTCTGTGGAGAGGAACCAAAAGTAAGACACTGTTTTGTTTGGGACCTGGCAAGATTTCAGCTCCCAAAGGGTGTGTGTTTGGCAACACTGCCTCTCTCTCCCAAAGGAGAAGGAAGAGATTATACCTGCTTTGTTTTTATTTGTATTTTTCCTGGAGCAATTAGGCTTAGTTTTACACCTGAATGGAGTAGGCTAGGACTATTTTCTTTTTGTCTAAGTATTCCCAGGACTTAACTCCAAACCCTGCCCGTAGTAAATGGTTAATAAATGCTTGTTGACTGACCAGGAGAGAGGGTAAATAAAGTTTTCAAGCTTTGAGATAAAGCAAGACTGCTGTCTTTGCATTTTCAATCTCAAGGCTGAATTGTTGGGCCTTCCTTCAGTTCCCCAGTTAGAAAAAGCAAGGTTGGCCCTTTTGTTGAGTTTCCAGACATAGTTTACTAAGTAAAATTACAGGCTATGAAGCAGAGTCTGCCTCATTTAATTTGTGGTGCCAGGAGAAACAATCCCCTGTGAAAATATAAGTGCCACACTGTTATTTACCAGGGATATTGGATCCCCGCCTAATCTTTGCTAGTGCCAAAAAAAAAAATATTTCCTTTTAACTCTCATGTCCCTCAGATCTTCCTTGTTCATGTCTCACAGAGCATGTGTATATCTCTGTTGCTTGTTTTTTTTTTCTATCTTTTGGCTGTGTGCAACAAGGCCTGCAAAGTAGGAAAGGCAATAACACATGAAGCTTGTTTGGGTCAAAGTATCACAGATTTAATCCTATGCCTGAGTAAATTCCTTTGGAATTGGTCACAGAGGTTGATTTTGTGGACACAGGTGGATGAATGTGGAGAGGAGTTTACCACCTAATATATAGAATAATAAATAAACAGTGTTAGAAGAGAACTTTGAAGTAATAAAGTCCAATTTCTTCATGTTGTTAGAAGTGAGCCCCTCTAACAAGCCCCCAACAGTGAGAAACAGGCTCACCTTAAATATGAGCAATACCTGTTGTGAAATCAGGAAAGCCTTTATTAATCTTTATACCCATTCCCCCTGAATGTACAGGTAGCCTCCCCAAGAAGGTTACAGGATGACTAACACAGGTAGAAAGATGGGACTTCTTATATTGTTTTCCTAACTTTGGATCTCCTGCAAAACCATCCCTTGGCCATGTGGCTCCATGTTCTCCTCTCTGATAGGTCCTTCCTCACACAGCTCCTTGGGCCTGTGCATTAGTTCTGACCTCTAACCTGTCTATGCTAGGTCACAACTTATCACCATTCTTATTACCTAGGAATGTGGAAAACAGAACTTTCTTGCCTTCCACAATGTTATTATAGATGAGAAAACTAAGACTTCATCAACCCATCAGTAAATACTTAAAAACCAAGACAACACCTTGCCAACAATGTTCTGCAGAGTCAAAGTTATGATCTTTCCAATAGTAATGTATGGCTGTAAGAATTGAATTACAAGGAAAGTTGAGCAGCTCAGAATTGCCACTTTCAAATTGTGGTGATGGAGAAGACTTTTGGAGAGTCTTTTGGATGGCAAGGAGATCAAACCAAGGAAATTACTTTTTTTTTTTTTTTAAATTTATTTATTTATTTAGCTTTTTACATTCATTTTCACAAATTTTTGGGTTCCAAATTTTTTCCCCTTTTCTTCCCTCCCCCTACCCCAATACCCCAAGCAATCTAATTTTCCCTATCTCCAATCTGCCCTCTCTTCTGTCATCCCTCCCTTCCCTTGTCTCTATCTTCTCTTTTCTCCTGTAGGGCCAGATGACTTTCTATTCCTCATTAACTGTATGTCTTCTTTCCTAGTTGCAACAACAATACTAAACAATTGTTCCTAAAACTTTGAGTTCCAAATTCTCCCCATCCCTCCCTCCCCACCCATTCCCTTTGGTACGGCAGGCAATTCATTATAGGCCATATCTGTGTAGCTTTGCAAATGATCTTCCTGATAGTCGTGTTGTGTAAGACTAACTGAATTGCCATCCCTCCTAACCTGCCCCTCATTGTTTCTCTTCTGTCCTTTAATCCTGTCCCTCCCCAAGTATTGACTTTCAATTACTCCCTCCTCCCTTTGCCCTCCCTTCCATCATCCCCCCCCCAATATTTCCTTCTCCCCCGCTTTCTTATACTGTAAGATAGGTTTTCATACCAAAATGAGTGTGCATTTCACTCCTTCGTTTAGTCAAATGTGATGAGGGTAAACTTTTGTTTATTTGTTGGTTTTTTTTTTTTTCCCTCAGCTCTCCTCTTTTTCCCTCCACTAAAAAACATCTCCTACTTGCCTCTTAAATGACATATAGTTATCCCCTTCCATTTCCCCCTCTTTCCTCTCACTACATTTCTCTCTCACCATTTACCTTAATTTCTTTTAAGGTATGGTCCCATCCTATTCAGTTCAATCTGTGCTCTCTGTCTCTGCATGTGAATGCATGTGTGTATGTGTGTGCATGCGTGTACATGTGTATGTGTGGTCCCACCAACCACCCAGATACTGAAAAGTTTTAAGAGTTAGAAATATTGTCCTTCCCTGTATGAATGCAAACAGTTCATTTCTGGTAAGTCCCTTAATACTTCTCCTTGCTGTTTACTTTTGCATGCTTCCTCTCATTCTTGTGTTTGAAAGTCAAATTTTCTTTTCAGCTCTGTTTTTTTCATTAAGAATGATTGAAAGTCCTCTGTTTCATTGAAAGACCATATTTTCCCTTGAAATATTATACTCAGTTTAGCGGGGTAGGTGATTCTTGGTTTCAGTCCTAGTTCCTTTGCCTTCTGGAATATCCTATTCCACGCCCTTCGATCCCTTAATGTAGAAGCTGCTAGATCTTGGGTTATCCTGATTGTATTTCCACAGTACTGGAATTGTTTCTTTCTAGCTGCTTGCAAGATTTTTTCCTTGAGCTGGGAGTTCTGGAATTTGGCCACAATGTTCCTAGGAGTTTCTCTTTTTGGATCTCTTTCAGGTGGTGATCGATGGATTCTTTCAATACTTATTTTGCCCTCTGGTCCTAGAATGTCAGGGCAGTTTCCTTGATAATTTCATGCAAGACGATGTCTAGGCTCTTTTTTTGATCATGGCTTTCAGGTAGTCCCATAATTTTTAAGTTGTCTCTCCTTGATCTATTTTCCAGGTCAGTTGTTTTTCCCATGAGATATTTCACATTCTCTTCCATTTTATCGTTCTTTTGGTTTTGTTTGGTGATTTCTTGGTTTCTCATAAAGTCATTAGACTCCATCTGTTCCATTCTAATTTTGAGAGAACTATTAAATTCAGTGAGCTTTTGAGCCTCTTTTTCCATTTGGCTCATTCTGCTTTTGAATGCATTCTTCTCCTCATTGGCTTTTTGAACCTCTTTTCTCAATTGAGTGAGCCTATTTTTCAAGGTGTTAATTTCCTCAGCATTTTTTTGGGTCTCCTTTACCAAGATATTGACCTTTTTTTCATACTCTTCTTGCATCTTTGTCATTTCTCTTCCCAGTCTTTCCTCCACCTGTCTAACTTGCTTTTCAAAATCCTTTTTAAGCTCTTCCAAGGCCTGAGCCCACCCAACACCCCCCTGAGGTGTCTGGGGTGCTGAGGCCCCGCCCTCCACATCTTTCCCTGATGGGAAAAATACGTTCTCGTCCTCCCCATCAGATCCGAAGGTCGGGATCATTTGCATTTGTTGGAAAAAACTCTCCAAAGTCTTATTTTTCTTCCCCTTTCTAGGCATTTTCCCAGCCAGTTACTTGATTTCTGAGATTCCTTTCCACCCCCGCCTGGATCCGCCCAGCAAGTGCTTGGCCTCTGAGATTCAAATGCGCTTTCCCACGGCAAGCTTTAGTTCTGGCGCAGGGGTGGGGGCAGGGCCGCCTCCTGCTTGGGCCCTCAGGGGCTTTCTGCAGAGACTTTCAGGAACGGAGCGGGTGGGGGTGGGGGGCCCCGCCTGCTGTGTTCAGTTCCCTTGGGGGTTTTATTCAGAGGCGTTCAGCAGTAGAGCAGGGTGGGGGCAGGGCCGTCTCCTCTGCTCGGCTCCCTCAGGTTGGAAAGACCTTCAGTATTGAAGATCCTACCTGCTGCTGGGGGATTCCTGAGTCCCGGGCCGTTGCCCGCCTCAGCCGCCCGCCCACGCCTCTGCCTCTGCCGCTTCCTGCCCCTGTCTCTGCCGCAGCCGCTTCCTCCCGAGGGGGCCCAAGTCACGGAGACGCTCCGCTCCCCTCCCCTATCGCAGCTTTCTTTCTTACTGACCTGTGGCTTCTGTGGGCGGAGGGACTTTCCCGGCTGCCGGAGCTTCCCCCGGAGCTTTCCTCTCTGAAGTCTGCTCGGGTCAGCTTCTCTGGGTCGCGGCCAGGGGTGGGGGTGGGGTCCGCTTTCCGAGGCGCGATGGACCCCGGGGACGGCTCTCCAGGGTTCAGTGGAACGGAAATCTCTTCCCCTATGTTTATGCACCCCCTGCAGAGATTCAGAATTTATGGGGATCTCCTTTTACCTCAATTCCATGGGTTGTGGGCTCGGAGCTCGTAAATGTGCGTCCTTCTACTCCGCCATCTTGGCTCCGCCCCCCAAGGAAATTACTTAAGGAAATTAATTGTGGCTATTCTCTGGAAGGTCAAATACAAAGTTGAAGCCTAGATACTTTGGCACATTATGGTAAAAAGGGACTCAATGGAATGATGTTGGGAAAGATTAAAAGAAAAAGGAAAAGGGGACAGCAGAGGATGAGATAGATAATGTCATGGAAGCAGTGAACTTGGACAGAGCTTAAGAGATCATGGAGGACAGAAGGACCTGGTGTGCCATGGTCCCTGGGATCGTGAAGAATCGGACACAACTGAACAACAGTGAAAACAACAATGTTCCAGGCATTGTGTTAAGCACCAGGGATATAAAGAAGCAAAAATAGGGTCCCTCTCCACAAGGAGTTTACATTCTAATTGGGGCAGAGGTGGGGGAGATAACATGCAAATAACCATGTGGTTATTTATGCACTTGGGAGATAATCTCAGAGGAAAGACACTGGGAGGATGGTGGCAGGGAGGGGACAAAGACCTCCTGCAGAATGTGAGGTGAGTCTTAAAGGAAGCCAGAGAAGACAGGAACTGGAAGTGAGGAGGAAGAGGATTCTAAGATTTGGGACAGCCAATGAAAAGGCAGGAAATCTGAAACAAGTCCCTTATTGTGGGATCATGGAATATGGGCAGGGGAGTGAAATACAAGAACCCTGGAAAGATAAGAAGATATTAGACTGTGAAAAGCTTTAAAAAAGGAAGCTGGAGGTAATAGGGAGCCACTGGGGTTTATTGATTAGGGGAGTAGCAAGCTCATTTGTGTATTTGTGTGCATTAGTAAGATTACTTTGGTAGCCAAGTGGAAGATGGGCTGAACTGGGGAAAGAATCAAAGCATAGAAACCAACCTGAAATGTTGTGATAGTTCAAGTGTGAGGTGAGATGGGCTTGCACTAGGTAGCTGTGTAACTAGAAAGAGGGGGGCATGCATAAGAGATATTGGAAAAGTAGAGAGTACAAGACTTAGAAGAGTCATGACTTGCCCTGGGTGTCAATGTTAGTAAGTGTCTGAAGTTGGATTCAAATCCAGGTCTTCCTAACTCTAGTGCTCAATCCATGACACAATCAAGGACCCTTTGGCATATCTACACATTCAGGATTACGAAAGGAATTCCAAAAGAGTCTTGGAAATGAGTCAGTTATATCCATGTTGATTAAAGCTTGATGTTGCATAATTGATTTATTTTTTTTAGAGAGACTCTTTTCTATGTGAAAAAGCATATTTGATATGTGAGAGGAGGGGGCTAGTTTATGAAAGAAAGCCCCTAGCCAGAGTTTCCCTTATTGAAAAATTTAGGCAACTGGTGGTGGTGCCTAAGAGAAGAGGTAATAACAAATGATAATAACAAGAATAATGGTAATGAGAGATTAATAGCATTTTACAGTACTTTAAGGTTTAAAAAGTGCTTACAAATGCAAATCCTCACAAACTTTGATTGGTAGTATTATTCCCATTTTGCAGATGAGGAAACTGAGCCAAACAGTAGTAAAGTGACTTGCCCAGGGTCTCACAGTTAGTAAATGTCTGAGACTGAATTGGACCTCAAGTATTCTCGATGTCAGGTTCAGCACTCTGTCCACCACACCACTGTACCAACATCTGCCTCAGCTCAGAAGGTGGTTGGCGACGGGGGAGTGATGCTGGACAGATATGTAATGTGGTCTTATAGTTGATACTCAATGGAAATAGCTGTGTTTGATTTTCCAGTCAGGGAGCTTAATAACTCAATTACTGATGTGAGAGGATTGAGTGGCTTGAGTGGATTGAGTAGGGGAATAACAGGGATCTCTTTGCTAGTGATGAGGCAGAATTCTCTTTGCCCTGCTTGGGTCTGGGGTCCCAGTCCTTGGTGGTAGTTCTAGGGCAAGGAAGAGTGCTAGCATGGTGGAACTTGTAGCAGTGGTGGAGAGGGAATCCTCACGGTTCCAGAGCAGAGAGGAGCACTTGGAGTCACTCATAGATGAGAGCACAGACCAGGTGAGGAGTGAACACCTCTTCTTTGATCAGACAGCCTTGAAAGAACTAAAAATTTGCAGGTCCCTAGAATGATTTCTGAAAACAGAGGCAAAAAACCCCTGAAACTTAGGATGGTATCACACCACCACAAACCCCGCTACCAGAAGCAGACACCTACCTTGACAAAGAACTCCAAAGCCAAGTAATTAGCTGGAAAAATGAGCAATCAGCAGAAAAAAAATCAGACTATAGAATCATACGTTGGTGACAAGGAAGATAAAAACATACAACCAGAAAAAGGCAAGAAAGTCGAAGCTTCTACAACCAAAGCCTCCAAGAAAAATACAAATTTATCTCAGGCCATGGAAGAGCTCAAAAAGGATTTTGAAAATCAAGTAAGACAAGTCAAGGAAAAATTTGGAGGAGAAATGAGGGGGACAAAAGAAAACCATGAAAAACAAGTCAATAACTTGCTAAAAGGAACACAAAAAAACACTGAAGAAAATAATTCCTTAAAAAATAGACTAATCCAAACGGCAAAAAAGATGTCCGAAAAGCCAATGAGCAGAAGAATGCCTTAAAAAGCAGAATTGGCCAATTGGAAGAAGAGGTCCAAATGCTCAGTAAAGAAAATAATTCCTTCAAAATTAGAATGGAGCAGATGGAAGCTAATGATTTTATGAAAAATCAAGAAACTGTAAAACAAAACCAAAAGAATGAAAAAATAGAAGGCAATGTGAAATATCTCATTGGAAAAAACAGCTGACCTGGAAAACAGATCAGGAGAGATAATTTAAAAATTATTAGACTATCTGAAAGCCGTGATCAAAGAAAAAGAGCCTAGACATCATCTTTCTAGAAGTTATAAAGGAAAACTGCCCTTATATTCTAAAACCAGAAGGTAAAATAGGTATTGATATGTTATGCTGAACTTTGCTGGGTAGTTGATCCTTGGTTGTAGTCCCAACTCCTTTGCCTTACGGAATATTGGATTCCAGTTCTTTCGATCTTTTAATGTAGAAGCTGCAGGGTCCTGTGTAATCCTGATTGTATCTCCTTGATATTTAAATTGTTTCTTTCTGGCTGCTTGTATTATTTTCTCCTTCACTTGATAGCTCTCGAATTTGGCAACTATATTTCTTGGGGTTTTGAGTTTGGGGTCCCTTTCAGGAGGGGAATGGTGGATTCTTTCGATGACTATTTTGCCCTCTGAATCTAGTACTTCTGGGCAGTTTTCCTTGATGATTTCCTGGAAGATATTGTCCAGGCTCTTTTCTCCATCCTGGGTTTCTGGCAGGCCAATAATTCTTAATTTTTCTCTTCTGGATCTATTTTCCAGGTCAGTTGTTTTTCCAATTAGATATTTTACATTTTCTTCTATCTTTTCATTCTTTAGATTTTGTTTGACTGATTCTTGCTGTCTCATTGAGTCATTAGTTTCTACTTGCCCAATTCTAATCTTCATCAAATTGTTTTCTTCCATTAACTTTTGTATCTCCTTTTCCATCTGCCCAATTTTTCCTTTTAAGAAGCTATTTTCTCCAGTTAATTTTTGTACTTCCTTTTCCATTTGCCCTTTTAGGAAGTTATTTTCTCCAGATAATTTTTGAACTTCTTTTTCCATTTGTTCAACTTTCCTTTTCAAGGAGATATTCTCGTCAGTGAATTCTTTCTTAATAATTTTAAAATCATTGGCCAGTTTATCTTCTATTTCCTTCTTCAGCTGTTCCAGGAGAGCTGCTTGTACTTGCGAGAAGTTCATAGTCCCTTCTGAAGTTTCAGATGGAAGTACAGTCTCAGTTGTGACCTCTTTGGGGTTTGTGTTTTGGTCCTTATCCCCATAGAAAGATTCTATGGTTCTTTCAGCCCTCTGCTTTTTCCTGTTCATGATTTTGATTGAGTGTTGTGGCTTCTGATTCTTTCAGTCAGAAGCTAGAGAACTTTTTGCTGAGCTGATGTGTGAAAAAGCTAAAAGCAGATTTTTGTTTGGTGTTTCCCCAATCAACCCTGGGTTTAGCTTGTTAAGTGTGGAGAAGAAGTGGTCTGGTCACAGGAGATCTCCTCAGCTGAACTGAGGCAAAGGCAGGCTCAGGGGCCTGTGATCCCAGCTGCCCTAGTGTCTTTCTGATTCCCCTGGACAGCTGAGGCATGCCTAGATGCTAATGCGTGTTCTCACCCCTCCTGGGGCTCCTCTCCTGGCACTGAGGCTTGCCTGGGTCCTAGTGCAAATTTTCTCTGCCCGGGGTCCTCTGTCCTTCCGGTTTGCCTCTGCCACCGTAGGAGGAATCCCCCTTAGCTATTTTCCTTGTCTCAGGTGTTATGAGACTATTGGTCTCCTTCTTCTATTTCTACTGATCTGGGATTTTTCTGGGGAAATATTTTATGGTTCTTTCATGGTCATCAAGGGGGGAGGAGAGAGCATTTACTGATCACTCCGCCATCCTGGCTCCCGGAAGTTCAAGTAGGTGACTTACCGATGTTAGATCTTCGGGCTGAAGGTCTCAGGAGCTGCTGTGCTGATAATTTGGCACTCCGCGGCTCTTACTGACTCAGTTCGGGTTGTCTCCCACCCTGGGTGCCACTCCTCTGGTTCCACCCGCTACTCAGGTTTCTCGGATCTCTTCTGCTCCGCTGAGCTGGCCGTGCTGTGCTGTGTGCTGTGGGCTCACCCCCATGGAACAGATCCTTCCCATGGACCTTCCAGTCCAAGGTGAGCTCCGAATCCATCACCGTCTGTCTCCCACTGGATTCCGCACCTCCAAAATTTGGTCAGATTCTCCTTTCAGAGGTACCTGGAGGAGTTTGTCCGAGAGCTTAGGTGAGTCGTTGCTCTCACTCCTCCATCTTGGCTCCGCCCCCTAAAATAGATATTGATAGAATCCATTGATTGCCTCCTGAAAGATCCCAAGAGGAAAACTCCTAGGAATATTGTAACCAAATTCCAGAGTTCTCTAGGCTAAGAGAAAATGTTACAATCAGCTAGAAAGAAACAATTCAAGTATTAGAGAAACACAATCAGGATAACATAAGATTTAGCAGCTTCTAAAGGGCTGCTTAAGGAACCAGAGGGCTTAGAATACGTTATTCTAGACATTAAAGGAGCTAGGATTAAAGCCAAGAATCACCTACCCAACAAAACTGAATATGATACTTCAGGGGAAAAAATGATCATTCAATGAAATAGAGGACTTTCAAGTACTCTTGATGAAAAGACCAGAGATGAATAGAAAATCTGACTTTCAAATACAAGAATCAAGAGAAGCATAAAAAGGTAAACATGAAAAAGAAATCATAAGGTCCTTACTAAAGTTGAACTGTTTATCATGGAAAGGTGATATTTGTAATCCTTGAGAGTTTTCTCAGTATTAGGGTTGTTAGTGGGAATATACATAGACAGAGGGCACAGGGGCAGTTGAATATGTAGGGATGATATCTAAAAACAATAAAATTAAGGGGTGAGTGAACAATATATTAGAAGGAGAAAGGGTGAAATAGAATGGGGTAAATTATCTCACATGAAAGGGGAAGAAAAAGTTTTTACAAAGAAGGGGAAGTGGGGGGGAGATGAGAAGGAATGAGCAAACCTTACTCTCATCAGATTTGGCTTAAGGAGGGAATAACATGCACATTCAGTTGGGTATGAAAATTTATCTTGCCCAGAAGAAAATAGAGGGGAAGGGGATAAGAGAAGGGGTGTGTGTGTGTGTGTGTGTGTGTGTGTGTGTGTGTGTGTGTGTGTGTGTGTGTGTGTAGCAGCAAGTATCCTGAGACATATCCAGGATGATCTGCTGACACAGGTTCTTAGATCTGCTTTTCTAAGAAACACAACTTGAAAGAGAGTCAACAATCTACTTTAATTACATTTGCCAACAGAGAAAATACAAGCAGAGAAATAAAGACCAACAGACAGGGCTTCTAACTGTCTGAGCATAAGCAATACATACATCATAGATCAACAGACAGATATAACTGTCTGGCAACAGTCATACATACACAGTTACCAGAGAGAGAAGCAGCAACATCTGAGTTTTCAAAGCTGGCATGGGTGGGCAGGGGTGGGAGGGAGAGGCTCCTTAATGTCTATGCAGAATCTTATCTGGCACATGAACTTTCTTTCCAAGAGTAAGCTCCCAAGTGAAACCTCACCTCAGATTATATATACACACTTTTCAGAGCTGGAGGGCATTGCAACTCTCATGAACCAGTGCCTCATTAGAAATTACAAAAGGTGTGGGTCTTCCTATAAAACAAGCCTCATCTAATGAAGCTTCCCTTAATGGGCAGGGAAGATCTTTACGTCCCATTATTACAGTGTGATGGAAGGGAGGACAGATTGGGGGAAGGGGTAATCAGAATGCATGCTGTCTTTGAGTTGGGGGAGGGGAGGGATGGGGAGAAAATTTGGAACTCAAAATCTTGTAGAAGTGAATGTTGAAAACAAAAAAATTAATTAATTAATTTAGAAAAATTACCCAATCATTGAGCATTTTTAAGGTGAGAGATAAAAGATTTGATTTTGTCTATATCTTCTTCCAAGCTGTCAGGGTGATTTCCTTAAGCCCACATCTAATCATTGTCACTTTCCTCCTCAGTAAGTTCCAGTGGTCTCCTATCACCTCTAAGATCAATTATAAAATCCTCTGTTTAGCTTTTAAAGCTCTTTATAATGTGGCCTCAAATTACTTTTCTAGTTTTATTATATACTACTTTCCTTTTCACACACTATGATACAGCCAAACCAGCCCTCTGTTTCTCACTTATGGCAAGCCAAGCCTTTGCACTGGACATCCTCCTTTCCTGGAATTCATTACTTCCTCACCTGTGCCATTTGGAACCATCTTCTTGTAAAGTCCATGTACAACTTTCTACATGAAATTTTTCTTGACTTTCCAGCTTCCCTCCTTCCCTAACCAGCTTTTATTTGTTTGTATCTATTATAATGATATCTAATGGCAGTGACTGCAGCTTAAAGTAGAGGAAAATGCTAGATAATTTAGGTAGATTTTTTTTCCTGATGAATTTCCTAATTAATTAGAGCATTTTCATTAAGCATTGTTGGGGAATATTTTGTTTTTACATTCTTGTGTCTAATCTCATACACATTTTTGTTTGGCACAATGGGGCCAGATTTTCGGGGTCCTTGAACATCTGATATTTGAGTAGAATACAATCTTAATTGAACATTCTCACTAACATGAAAATATAGATTTACTATTGGGTAAGTCTATTTTTAAAACTTGGGATAAGGTAAGAAAGGGCAGGATCTTAGGTTAGTTTAAACACTTTTTTATACATGTTCATACACAGATCTATTGGCAAATTACAATTGTTATTTTTTTTCAAAAGAAGTCATAGAAATGAGTCAATTTTACCAAGATCAGTTATATTTATGTTGATTAAAGCTTGGTGTCATGTAATTATTATTACTTTTTAAGACAAACTCCTATCTATGTAAAAAAGCATATGTGATATGAGTTTATTAAAACCTCTAGACAGATCTTAACTTGTTGCAATACTTGAGCATCTGCTGGTGGTGGCTACGTCTAACTATACCTCACCAGGCATCTAGTACAGTTTCCTTTGCAGATACAGAAACTGAGGCTCATGAGAATGGAATTGTTGAGGTTCAGGGAGGTGCTGGGAACCCCAAAATACTGACACACTAGGTCCTGCTCAAATGAATTCAACTCAAGTCTTCTTTCAGCCAAAGTAAAACACAGTTTTTTTAAAGATTTGCCATATTGGATTGACTCTTAAATAGCCTTAGCGTTTGTAATGCTTGTATTAACAAGCGGGCTAGATACAATCTAAGCTAGATCAACTCCGAGTGACTTCATGTAGTCCAGATGTATACAGAAAGACTGTGGGAGGGATCAGGGGGTGGTTCCAGGAATGGTCTTCATGGGAGTGGTCAGTAGCCTGGGGTATCTAGAGGTCTTGCTGGGAATGACCACCTGGGGTGAATAAAGATGGAATCCAGGGAGGATCTGGAGAATGGCATTTTGATAGGATCCAGGGTGGAAAGTATAACGAGAGATTTGGGCATAGTGATAATGAAAAGCTTGTGGGGCCTCCAGAGACCACCAGGTCAAGTGGAAAGATTCAAGGAAAGTTCAAGGAGGTTCCCATAGTCTGCACCCCATCAGAAGCACTTGCTGAAGATTGTTGAAATTACACTAGCAGCGGATCTTAAATGCAGGTCCTCTGACTCCAGAGTTAGGGCTCTGTCCTCTATACTATAAGATCAAATTTCTTTAAAAAACAAGGCAAAACAAAACACTATATCCTTATTTGTCAACACCAAGCTTTAGTATCCTTTTTACCTTAGAAGATCCCTCCATGCTGGAAGCCTGTTCATGCTGGAGGACTTCTACGTTGGGATGTATGTCCAATTATGAGTTTACTATGTCAAATGGTATAAACAGTTTAGGCAGCTTTCTTACATGATTCCAAACTGATGCTGCAGTCTAGGGGTGCTGGGAACCCCCAAACTCAAGGGCAAAAGAGGTGGGTTCTGCCTCAAAAGAATTGGACAAGCCTTCTTTCACTCAAAGTTTATCAAAACAACAGTTGGGGTAGGCAGAACTTAAAGGATCTGCACATTTGTGATGCTTGAATTGACAAGGGGGCCAAATTTTAAGAATCTGAGCAATTTCAAGGGGGCAAGTTGGACACTTTAATACAGAAAAACTGCAGGAAGAACTGAATGAGATCTAGGAGTGGCCACCTGAAGGCAATGGAGAAGGTGTCTAGATGTGTTTAAGGGTGGGAAATAGCCTGGGATGGTCTGGAGGTAACGGACAATGAAGGGGCTGAGTCAGAAAACTGAAGGTTGGGCTGGGTCAGAGAATGTAGGGTTGGGCATGGGGCCACAAGGAAAAGACTTTTGAAAAGATTGCTTGGACAGGCAGTGCCTCAGGCAAATGCCAGAGATCTAGGTTTCTGGGCTAGGTTGTGTGGGAAAGTTTCAGGGGCTTTTAAGGGTCCAAGTTTCCATCCCATCACTGACATCCAGAAAAGATGACTAATTCACAACTCTACCAACTGTATTTTCTCATGCCTCCTCTCCTATAACCTCTCCAATATTGATTATTCATAGGCTCTGATTGCTACTCTTATTTTTGAATCTTATTTTATTAACATCTTTTGTTTTTACTTCATTTCCAAATGTAATATTCCCTTTATTTCTGCCCTACATAGCAAATCATGGCTTGTAGCATTTTTGTTTTTGAAAGAGAGACAAATGAAGCTGTTCACCAGGATCAACACTTCTATCAAGGCTGACAGAACAAGCATTATTACATACCTACAGTATCCTACCTCTGTAATAAAGAGAGGGAGTGGCATTTTCTTAACTCTTCTTTGGGGTCCAACTTTGTTTCTGCCTTCTTAAACATGCACACACACACGTCTCTGTGTGTATATATACATAATATATGTGTGTATGTACACATATATTGTGTATATGAGTATATAGACTTACATGTATATATCTATACCTATCTATATAATCTTAATTTATTTTGGAGACTTCCCCCAACCAATACCTCATTGTGGTGGACAGGTGGTACAGGGTTCTTGAAGACTGTACCAGGGGAATTAATTGAACCATAGAAGGTCTTACCAAACTTCAACCAGTTATGGGCTGTGAAAAGTGATTTTTAATAGTCATTGTCTATGATATACAGATAGGCCCCTTCCAAAGTTCAGTTTCTTCTTCAGAAGGACATTACTGATAATGAGATTGCATTGAGTCTCCTTATCCTGGTCAACCCCCACCCAAGCTAAGAAGTAACTTTATCTAAAGTAAGAAGACGTATTGTGTTCTCCTCAGGCTTAGGTGGAGATTGAGTCTTACTAAGGTTTTTCTCCTTTTCTACTTGCTTATCTAGAAGCAAACCAGGCTGGGAAATCTTTCTTGAAAGATTTACCCAGCCCACATCTAATCAGATAGTAAAATGAACTCCAAGTTTGGGCTAATGGATATATATTCCTTCTCTTTCGATTTGCTCAGGCAAGTCTGGAAAAATGTTGATTCTACCTATTGTCAAGACAGGTAATAGGGAAATTGATGTCTCTTTCACCAAGATTTAGGTGACTTAAGTCACTTACCCCAAGAGCCTCATTTTGATATAACCCTTCCCCATAACCCTTCCCCCATGTGCTAACCAACCAACGTTCATTGCCACCCCTTGGGAACACCTACTCTTCAAAGGACATATAAAATGTACCCCAACCCCAAAGGGAGCTCAGTTTCATCAGTACAGTTCTGTGCATATATGCATACTGCCTGTTTTGAGATAAATAAAACATGGACTTGGGCAACCTAACTCTGTTTGCCTTTCTTAGACCAAAGTCTTGGAACTTGACAAGGCCCGGTGATAACTTGTATGTCTGTTATCTTAAAACCAATTTTTTTTTCAGCTGATGAATTTTTCTCAACCATATTTAAAATCATGAAACAGCATTGTTAGGCATGGAGGATTTGTGTCTGCATGGGTAGAAGGAGTACTAAGACTGACAAAAGCCACAGATCCTTGAAGTATTGATAGCAGGAGTTCTCAAATTTGCTTTATTGAAAAAAGTCATTGTCAAACTGTTTTTTCTCCTTCATTTAACCCTTCTCAAAAAGGCCGAGTGGAGCATGTATGAGCTTCATGGCCTCCCATGCAGTACAACATGACTGTTTTTCTACAGAATTAATTATATATGACATTTATATAGTGCTATAGAGAAGGCAGAATGAAACTACCTTCTCACATTATGGAAACTCACCTTTACTGTTATCATTATAATCAGCATCCTTTAACATGTATGCACTATTTTCTGTTTTGCTATTGTATGTTCCATGATTTCTGCTTTATTAATGCAATGGAACTGTAGGCATCTCTTCATCAGCGTAGACACTCCTCTCACTTGCAGGAGGTTTGTTTGTTCATAGGGAATGAAGGAGGAATATTCCTCATTATTTCAGAAATATGTGTGTGCAGAAGCTCAAAGCCTAGGAGGTTTATTGCCAGCTGTATTTGCATTAGAAAGGCAGGAATTTAGAACAGTAGAGATGAGATGTGAGTGTACTTTGCTGAAGCTCAAGTTGCCTCTTTTTTTTTTTTTAACCTTCCTCAACTCATTTATTTACATAGCAGATCTTCACTACTGAGGGATGTTATGAGGTCTCAGACCCACATAGCACTTTGCAGTCTACTGGAGTATATTCACCAAAATGATCTAAGAAGGACTGTAGGGTTGACAATCATAACTGACTAGAGATAGAGGAGACTTTCTAAACCTAAGTCAGATAGAGACCCTGGGCATGGACTTGGATTGTCCAAGCTATAGGAAATAGGTTCAGAAAAATAAACTAAATGTTTGTGAGTTCTAATTAGCTGACTGACTTGTTTACATGGGTATAAGACTGTGAAAGCTGCCAGACCACTTACTCTCCCTGTGGAAAGAAAGCAGCTGAAGCATTTCCTTTACTCAGTGCCTGTAAAAGAGTTTGCTCTCCTTATTAAAAGAATAGAAACTTAGCCATTGTGATATAAACAGAGAGAGAGAGAGAGAGAGAGAGAGAGAGAGAGAGAAATGGTAGAGCCATCCTCTCCTCTTGCAGCAAAAGAAGTAGCCCCTCTGCTGAAGATTACACATGATGGAGGTGAAAGTGAGGCTGCTGACTTTGCACAGCTCTCCCTCACTTAAATCCAATTCACTTGCATGTTATGACATTACCTTCCTGATGTCATGGTCCTCTTGGAGAATAAACGACAAACAACAACCTCTGTGAGTAGAAAAGGAGCTGCTCACTGGGGACTAAACTGTAATTGGTCAATTGGACAACACAGCTTCCTTCCATCTTTCCTTCCTTCCTTCCTTCCTTCCTTCCTTCCTTCCTTCCTTCCTTCCTTCCTTCCTTCCTTCCTTCCTTCCTTCCTTCCTTCCTTCCTTCCTTCCTTCCTTCCTTCCTTCCTTCCTTCCTTCCTTCCTTCCTTCCTTCCTTCCTTCCTTCCTTCCTTCCTTCCTTCCTTCCTTCTCCTTTGTCCATACAGAGAATCACATCCTTACCTGCAGGTGCTCTGCCCAAAATCTTTAATCTCTGAAACTTTTTTCCTCATTTTCTCTCTTTTCTTTTAAAGACCACCCTTAATTCCAAATTACTGTGGCTCTCATTGATTGACCAATAATAGGTCCTAAGCCAAGCCCAGTTGATCATTGCTTGGGCCCTGATTGACTCAGAATGAATCTAAATAGCAATTGCTTCTATTTGGGCCAGTAACTCTGAGGGTCTTCCCCATCCAGATCTAATTTTTTTAAAGAGGCCATTTTTTTTGCCTCATTTCTTATCATGCCTTAATCACTGAATAGGTTTTGCCTCAGTCAAGCAGAGACCTGTTAAAGACTTAGCTTGAAAAAGATCCCCACTGCATCCTGGGTCATCTCCAGTCATCCTGATCTATATCTGGCCACTGGAACCAGATGGCTCAGGAGGTGAAAGTGAAGTTGTTGACTTTGCATAGCTCTCCCTCACTCAAATCTAATACACTTGCATGTCATGATATCACCTCCCTGATGTCAAACAGTAGCAACCAACAAATGAGGCCCCAGTAGGCAGCAGTAATGAAAACAACCCAGTAGACCTTGGGAACAGAAAGTAGAAATGATGATTGGAGCTATGTTAACCTGTCCAACTATAGTGCCCGAGATAGAGCAAAGAAACATTATGATAAAAAATTTAAGGTTGCTTCCAGGACAGTAGTACTGATGTGGAATGACAGAGCCTGAAAGAGGCTGTAGGATGTATAGACATCCTACATTCCAAAACTGGTTTGGGTTAGCCAAAGAGGAGGCTCTTTGGATGGCTTGGGAAGCATTCAAGTGGGTCGTCAGCATCAGCTACTACTTTTTGGAGAGGTGAATGAATGAGGAAGGGAATGAAGCTCTTAATCTTGTGAGTCTGAAAGGTCTAAAGGGTTCCACTGTATATGCTGGTGTTCCCAAGTCCAGTTGTGCAGCCAATACAGCATCAACGCCTGGTGGAACAAGGAGCAAATTTTGGGAGAGACACTTTGGACCTCTAGCCCAGAAGTGGCTGAAACTTGGGCCCATCTGGAAACCATGCTGCATTTAGATATGAACTTGGTGAGATCGGTACTGTATAGAAATTAAATTACATTTTTATCCTCTTCCTCCAGAGAGCTGGATCTCTGAAGAGTCCTAAAGGCAACCAGGTAGACCTAATAACCTATTAGATAAAGCTTTGGAACTAGAGTCAGGAAAGCCTGAGTTCAAGTCTGCCCTCAGATACTTACTAGCTGTGTGACCCTGGGTAAGTCACTTAACCTCTGTTTGCCTCAATTTCCTCAACTATAAAATGGGAATAATAACAGCACCTATCTACCAGGATTGTTGTGAAGATTAAGTGAGAGATAATAATGATAAAGCACTTAGCACAGTGACTGGCATATACTGGGTATTTAATAAATGCTTATTCTATACCCCTTCCCTAGGAGATACATGAGAAAGTGTGTCCTTGAGGAGTAAAACTCATGGAAAGGATGCTTGTTCTTGTTATATCTTTAAATATTCCTTTGTAAAAACTAATATGACATCAAGTTATTAAATGGAATTCAGGGTGCTAGACATTAGCTTCCTAAAATGGGGCATGGGATAGAGCTAATGGGGTTTCAAGTTGAGAGCAGAGAAAAGAGGTCTTAGATAACCTAGAACCCTGAGGGGCAGATGTGGCAGGTTTCGCTTTCAGAGAGGGGAGCTAAAAAAGTATACATGTTGCACTATTAAAAGGTATAAACATAAACACATTGGATCAGATTTCTCATGAAATTTCATTTTTACTATTTTATATGTTAATAGTGTGTTAGAAAAATAGCAAAAAACATCTCAAGAGAGTGATCCCATTTTCTAGTCTCCACAATTGTCTGGCAGTAGAAAGAGGAACTTTACTATTCTTAGATAAATTTAAGGATGTTTTTGAAATGATGTGTTACTGAAGGTAGAAGAAGATGGCAGAACACATTAGAAAAGAAATTGTCTGCTCACATAATAGCTTGATTTTTTTAAGCAGCTAGTGAATGTATGACATCCTTAAAAGTTTCAGGATAGGAATTTCTAATTTTTTTTTTTTTTTTGGCACAGACTCCTTTGCTATTCTGGTGAAATCAATGGACTCTTTTGCAGAATAATGTTTTTAAAAGCATAGACTAAAATGTATGTGATTATAAAGTAAATCAATTATGTTAAAAAAATAGTTCTCTCATTGTCTTACTCTCTACATACCTACACTCACACACTTATACTCCCCCCGCCCACCCCACACACACTTTAAATTCATGGACCTAGTTTAAGAACTAGGAATGAACTCTGGGATGAATTTATTTTAAACTTGGTCACCTAAAATTTTATAAGTTGCCATATTAACATGTCACTATTTCAATCTCTCTTTATTCTGTTTAAATTCAGTGGGGACTTCACTCAGTCATCATTAATATCTGCCACGATAATTGTTGACAAACAAGAAGGAAAATAAATCACTTTAATCAGCTTTCAAAAGCTGATGAGAGCACACTGTGGTCAAAAATGAGTTCACTGAAAAGGCCTCAATATTTTTCTGAAAATTTGTGATTTACTGCTTTTTTTTCTGCACCTATATTTGGTCTTCAAATCCCATGTTTAAAGTTTAAACTGCCAAATCCACTCTTTTATAAATACACTTGTTCAAAATTTTAAAATATCTAGTTATAAAAATAAACATCTATTACTTCAGTTTTTTCTATTTTTAAGAATGGGTCTTTTCAAATCTTCATAGAATGTGTGTGTGTGTGTGTGTGTGTGTGTGTGTATACACACATATGTATTTACATTGTCAACGATCATTTTGTCAGAGATGGCAATACCTGGTGATCTTTTCATTAAGAACCACTCATAGACTATAGATGCTACAATTTAGACAGATACCTCATATAGTACTTTTTGGTTTTTTTTACAGCTTTGCATAACTCAAAATTTACAAATAATTTAATCAGCAGTCCTTTCTGAACTGTGCTATATAATTCAGGGTCCCTGACAGAGCAATATCATATGGATCTCTTTTTGCTTTCCTGGGATCATTCTTTTTCCCATTGTGTAGAGATGTGCATTTTTAACTTTAAGATTAGGACACTGTTTCTTACTTCTGCACTTTTTCACTACAGGAAGATTTGAATCCAAACCATAGGATGGTATCTTCAATAAAAACAGTCTTTGAGATTTTTACTTTTGTATTCATGGTTTTCTAGGCCAGCAAGTATGAAATTTTTGGTCTCAAATTTTCTTTACACTCTCAAAAACTATTCAATCTTTACACTCTTGAAAATTAAGGACCTCAAATAGCTTTTGATTATATAGGCCATCTAGGTTGATATTTATCATATTTGAAATTAAAACTGATAAAATTTCAAAATATTTATATATTTATTCTTATAAAGTAGTAGCAAACCTGTTAGATGTTAACAATAATACTTTTCTCACTAATTGTTTTGGAAAATATATTCTTTATAAATATATTAATATTTCCATGAAATGCTATAGTCACAAAAGCAATTCATTTCAAAATACTCTATTAATAAAACATGCTAATATTTTATGAAAATATTTTCCAAAACAAAAATAATTAGTGAGAAAAATATTATAATTTTACATATTTTTGCAAATGTCTTTAATATCTGGCTTAACAAAAGACAACTGGATTCTTCTGACTTTGCATTCTATCTGTTGTAATATGTTGTTTTCATTAAAGAAAAACCAGCCTTACACAGTTATGTAATTATAAATGGGAGGAATATTTTAACAGTCCAATAATATCTTAGAATTATTATGAAAATAGTTTTAAATTCAAAGAACCTCAGAGACTTTCATGGGTCCACAGAATTACTAGTCTAGGCTATACATCTTTTGCGTTCTTCACTATGTTCTATTTGGTGAATTTCACCAGACTGGGGAAGTAGACAGAACTTCAGAGGCTAGAAGGATGCAACGTAGATAGATATCTTCTTCTCTTCCCCATGGAAAAGACATTTCTTACCTCTAAGTCAGACAGTAATGTAGCGAAGTATGGGTGACTCATGCACACACACCCAACCCTACTCTACCTTTTCCATCTTTGTTCACTTCCTCCACTATTGTGCCTCCTGTTTACTATCTTCATTGCTACTTTCATCAGTTTTCCCATCTCCCTACTTTTCTTATTTCTTGCCTCCTGTTGCTTTTTCAATGTCTTGATTTTATGCAAAGGTTATCTTTTCATCAGCACTACCAGTTAATTTGGCTCACTCTTCCATCTATTTTAAGCCCTAAACATAGCTTGTCAGATATAAATACCTACATACCAAGCAGAATGGGATTTTTAGCAATACAAATATATGTATTTGTAAACAATCCCATAGAAATCCATCGTTGCTTTCCTTCCCTCTACCATATAATGTATAGCCTTTTTATCTGTTCTACCCCTGGTCCTATCTCTGGCGCAGTGATGCCTTCTAAAACTTTTTATCTTGGCTTCTCAAGGCATAAATAAACCCTGCCCTTTAGGATTGGTAGCATAAGATAAGGCAATTTGTGGCAAGGATTCCATGCAGGAAATTTGTACTTATGGGATTCATAAAAGTATAAATAACTATTGTGGAAAGGAGAGATTTCCAGTGTGGTTCTATATGACCCCAAATACTCCAGGGTGGATATAGGCCATCTGCAGATGTATGATCAGCTCTCAGGGATAGCCCTTATTGCACTAGTTCTTAGCTCATACCTGGGAGCAGCCCCAGTCACAAGGGCAGAGGGTAATTTTGATATGAGGGTCATCCTTTATCTCTTTTTTTAAGCAGATAAGCAGGTAGTCCATTGCAAAAGATTTTTCCTTGTGAAGAGTTATGCGTCATGTGTCCCTGAGGCTTCATTATGGTCAGACCACATGATGATGGATACTCCGGATAGAGCCAATCCTAACATATCCACTAGATAAAAAATCATCTTCAGCCTTAGCTTTGTCAACAGGATTGATTTGCTGTCTAATTCAAGAATGAAACCGGATGATTATGTACCCAGAGGTGAGTGAGCAAGGGCTAAAAGCAAGCAAAAAGTAAGTCTGTGTATCAGTACAAGCCAATATAGGGACTTTGGCAAAAACACAAAGTTTTCCTTGGAAAATATAGTTATTGGGGCAAAAATAACAAAACCCCTAATGCTAGGTTTTATAATGCCTAAGTTTGGCCTAAGATAAGAGAAGAAAATCTCTTCTTTCTAGATATGGGGAATTATGCATATGAAAAAATAGGTATGCTTTCAAATTTGATTTCTCTCTTGCTAAACTGTTTTTCCCCTCTTTCTTTCTTTTTTTTTTGTTGAAGAATAACTGCGCTTACAAACTGCGTGACCCTAGGCAAGTCATTTAATCTTTCTCAGCGTCAGTCTCCTCGTCTATAAAATAGAGATAACTACAGCAGTTAGTCAATAAATATTTATTAAGTCAATACATTTATTAAATACCTACTAAATGCCAGGCATTTCACTATAACCATTGAGGATACAAAGAAAGGTAAAAGGGAGTTCCCTATTCTCAAGGAGTTCATAATCTAATAGGGGAGACGACATGCATATAACTGTAAACAAACTGTATACAAGATAGATTGGAGATAGTCGTTAGGGAAGAGCACTAGCACTTGTTTAGTCATTTGAGTCACATCTGTCTCTTCCCTACACCTAGCTGGGATTTTCTTGGCAAAGATACCGTAGTGGTTTACCATTTCCTTCTTCAGCTCTTTGTACAGACAAAGAAACTGAGGCAAACTGGGTAAAGTGACTTGACCAGAATCACATAGCTAGTAAGTGTCTGAGGTCAAATTTGAACTCAGGTCTTCCTGACTCCAGGCCCATACCCTATCCACTGCATCACTTACCTCCCAGCTTGCTGTGACGATCAAATGAGGTAACATATAAAGCACTTTTCAAACCTTAAATTGCTACATAAATGCTACTATTATTGTTATGACTTATTATTTACTTATATTAATAGTACTATAAATATTCTTATTATTATTGGCACTATTTACACTAGGTGACAGTGCAAAGAGTGTAAAGAGACCTAAACACAAGAAAGACCTCAAAGTAGTGAGTAAATTCTAGTTATTCTTATTAATATTTATTATAATGTTAAAGTGATGGCTCACCAGGTAGAGATGAGGAAAGGAATACATTCAGAGATGAAGAAGATACAACGCAGCAACTCAAATTTTAAAAAGTAAAAATAAAGATGATTCATGAAGATACTTTATAGTTTTAAAATGGTATAGAAATGTGAGCTATCTATTATTATTTCATTTATTTAACAAATGTTTATTGAGCAGTGTCTGAGCATTTGGGGGCATAAAACAGGACATGGTTACTGTTTTCTAGATGCTTAATGAATTCTGAAAATGAACTCTCAAAATACCCTCAGTGTATAGTAGGGTATGGTAGGTTAGGGTAAAGTAGGGTAAGGTAGGGTAGTGGAGAAAGCTCAGATTTCTTTCTCCAGAAGATGCTTCTTGACACAAGCAAACCCCTGGGGATATGAGACTCAGACTTGCCAAGCTAGAGTGTTTAGGGACAGACTATATGGTTGCATAGGTAGCGAGGGAGCTGAAACTAGAACAAATGTCTCTTGACTCCCTGTTCTCTTCCCTTTCTACCATACCGTCTACCTCTCTATGGGATTTCTCAAATTAATGAAAAACAAAACATCTTTCTGTATCAGTCAAGTATAAAAATAGATATTCAGGTTGAATTCAGAGGTATTATTTTCCCCATGTACTGAAACTGTCTCAGCTGAAGATTCAGTATAATTACTCTTGGTGGTGATTTTATAGATTGCTCACCTGGGTCTTTGTTTTCAGAACTTTTAGTGAAATTTTTGACCATTTGTTCCCTTCATTAGGTAAACGTCTTTAGAACTCTTGACTTTAAAATTATTCCCTATAGACATATAATGTGAGTAACAGCATAGACTAAACTTTTTTTAAACTGGACTTTTGATTTCATTGGCACAAGAAATTTTCAGTGAGGAAACTGCTTTTACTAGTGATGATCAGAACCTGTTCAGCATTTTAGTGTAGAAAATTATCTGGGGATAGAGAGGGGTTAAGTGACATGCCCAGGGTCATACAACCACTGTTATCAGAGAGAAAACTTGATGGTCTTACTAGTTCTGAGGCCAGTTATCCACTCTATCTACTACCCACCAGCTGCTTCTTATCTTAAGTAAAGACCAATTTTAGAGGTGCCCCAAATGCCAAAAATCAAGAATCTCTTACAATTTATGCAGTTAAGACTCAGTCAGAATGTTGCAATAATTGCATTTCTTGAATACCTAAGTACTTTAGTAAAAAACTCTTTGGCTATCATTAAAAATTCACTTCAACAAAACTGAACAGTTTATTGAACTAAATAGAAAATATTTTCTCCATGCTTTTGGAACATTTTAAAAATAAAATCTACTATGTTTTAGGGTCTCTGTTACATTTTATGTCCAATTCAAATGATCTCATATGTTTGTTAGAAAACATCTCTAGATCCCATCCCATTCAAGTGGGTAGGACATTCTATTATGAAGTGTGGGGGGAGGTGGGAAGGGGAATGGCCTCCAATGTGTTTGACCTTGAAAATCACCATAGTCATGCTTTCATTGATATTTTTGGCATCCCTGTCCTCAGTGACAGAAAGGCAAGCAAGGGGAAGAAGATGGGTCTGCCAATAGACAGCAATGTTTCTTAAAAAAAAAAATGCTCAGGGTACTCTTGGCTCAGTACCCTGCTGGTAGACATTTCCAAAATGTTTCCTATTGATAGTCTCAAGCACCAAGAAATTCCACTGCAAAGCAATTCCTGAAAGTCGAAGGGGAAAGAGATAATACTTTTACTCCATGTGATGGAAAGTCAAGAAATTGAATAGGGAAGTTGAAATTCAAATCTCTTTCTCCCTCTTCCCCTCCTTCCCACTTTCCCACTCGCCTTCTTTTTCCCTACTTCTGAAGAGGAATACCTTTTCTCGCATTTGTTCCTCTTGTATTTTAAAGAGAAAAGGCAGAGATGCTACTGAGACTTTTTGTTTTGCTTTGTTTTTCCTAAAGAACTTCGCTTCTAGTAACTAACTTAAGATTAATCCTTTTACTTGGACAGTTCCTCAGGTAAGTGGGTTTTTGAAAATTCTAAAAATGTTCTTTATTCATTCTAAAAATGTTCTTTATTCATTTTATTTAGCCCCTACCCCCCCCCCCCCCCCCGCTTGAATTCACATAGGTTCAAATCATTTCCCCTTCCCCCTACAATTCATGAGAATGGAGGTAAAAAGTAGGGTGTGCTAGTCTGGTCAATAGACAACCTAAGTCTCTCATCCCTTCAAGAAGCCAACAAGTCTTTATTGAATGGCTCCTCTATGCACATGGAGCTAGTCTCCCCTTCAGACAAAGAGAATATAGGATAATACAGTGAGAAAGTTATGGCCTTAATCCTGAGAATCTGGAAGGGAAATAGAGAACCCACAAGAGGCAACCAGAGACTGATTTCTCACTCAGGTCAAACTAGTGAAAAATAGAAAAACCAGGTTGAAGACCATGCTTGTCACCTATTATTAGCTCTTTTATTCTTTTTTAAAATTTTATTTTAGACTCAAACACCAGAACAGAGAACAGAGAAAAAAATATCAATTCAAATATTGGAACTTAAATACAAAGGAAGAAAAAAAAAATGAGCATGTCATGTGCTTAGTAGACCATAAGAGAGGATTCAAAATATGTAATGATACGTTTTCATTTCAAGAAAGCTTGTATGATAAATACTACACATTGTGTTGAGAGTTGTCCTTTCCTTTACTTCCTTGTAAGTTTTCTTTTGTTCTCTGCTGTGCACTTTTATCCATTACTTTTTTTGTCTCTCTCTGTCTCTGTTTCTGTCTGTCTGTATATCATATATATAAATATATACATATTACATATAATATACACATACACACATATGTAGACTTCTGATCTTTGTTTTTATGTTTGTGCATATCTCTTGTTTTCTATCCCTTCTCTTACTCTTAATACACATGTAAATACTGGAAGGATTTATGATTTTTATTAGCTTGGATCTCCCATTCTATTATATCACAACCTGTCTATAATTTGGTATATAAATCCTTGGGAGCTGCCAGACATACACAGAGGTTAACTGAATTACTCTGGGTCAAATAGGTAATAAGTGTCAGACATAGAATTTGATCCTAAGCCTTCCTGAGTCTAAAGCCATCCTTTTACCCACTATCATGTTGTCTTTAGATACTGAATATCTGTATGATTTTAATTAAAGGATAAATTGTATATTACTGACAGTATAATTGGAGCTTAGGGAAGGAATCAGGAAATATATGGTGGAGTATTTGGGGTAGGCTTTATGGAGATATGGAGAAATAAGACTTGAGCTGTGCTTCTGAAAGATGATTAGGATTTAAATATTTGGAGGAAAGAAGGGAGGGATTACAAGTGAAGGGAAACAGATGGGTGAAAACATGAAAGTTGGAAAGACTGGCATTCTTTTTTTCAGGAATCATGTAAAGGCATTTTATTCTTAATCATTTATATTTATCTCAAAAAATGACAGTTAATGCTCAAAGAAAAAGCAGGTATTTAGCAATATCATTTGCTCAGATTTTTTCAAATGCTAATACACTGATATTTTGATTTTTAATATTGATATTTGTATGCATGATAAAGATCTGGACAGTGAATATAAATATGCGCTCAGAAGACTTTTGCCCGTAAAGGACTCCTATAGTGTGACTTAAGGATACAAATCCTCCCCAAGGAAGTCATGGCAATTTCAAACATCATTCTAAAAAAAAACCAAAAGACAAAAACCTCTTGGAAAATAATTGGGTTACAAATATATCCATAATTTATGGATACAGAGATTTGGTATAGGCAGATATTAACTTGTCACACAGCGCTTTGGAAGATTCTCTGTTAACAGCATAGATTTTTGATTGTTTGGCACCACAGCTACTTAATCATAGCAAAAAAGAAAAAAAAAGAATAAAGAACACATTGAGAAGGAAAATAAGTTAAATTACACAAAAGCAAGACACCCTGGACTAAGAGACATAAAATTTTTTTTATCTATTACAGCTCTATTTACTTCCTTTAGTAGGACAAGAAAGTATTACATGAACAGGACTTCAGACAAAATGACTGAGTATACAGGGTCAAATGTCAATTCAACACAAAGCCTACATAAAGAATCCAAACACTCAGTAACTTAAACAGGATGGGTATATCATTTATATAATTCTAAATATTATTAAACATTTCCTTTTATTTGAGAATCCATATAATAATTTACAATTTACAATATACAAACATATACGAAAAGTCAGAGAAACCAAAACACAAAGCAACTGAATGTGCACTTATCTGTTGCTTTTAAAATAATATGCCACTATAAATATTTTAAAATTTTAACATTCTACTCATAAGCTTTATTCTAGTATTGAATAAACTTGAGGAATTCAAATAACCAGTTACTTATTAACTTTTCTTCAACCAGTTGTAGGTGCTTATCATGCTAAGAAATATTCCGTTAACCATGAGTTAGTCAACATTATCAGGAATAAAAAGTCATAAATGAAATGATATAGGCAGAGAACATTCCCATCTATTTTCCCCAAATTTAGGTTATCTAAAGAAATATTAGCTAATACTTTGGCCTTGTTTCTTATTTCTAGATGATCTTAGATAAGTCACCTAATCTCTCTGGGCTCCAGTTTCCTCATCTGCAAAAATGAAGAAGTTGAGTTGATAATTTTGAAGATTTTGCTCAACTCAAAAGCCATGATCTAAAAGAAGAAGAAAAATCTGTTCGTGTCAAAGTTTAAAGCAATCAGAAGGTCACCAAATTTGACTTTAAAGGGAAAAAGATTCATAGAAATAAATTGTATTAGGGCAAATTCAAGGTAGGGAAGGAAGGATGGATGGATGAAGTTAAGAAAGAATTTATTAGGTTAGGAAATTGTTAGCTTGGAATTTGACAGGAATTTTAAAATATCCATTATGTGCCAGGCACTGAGTACTAAGTTCTTTACAAATATCATTTTATTCATGTAAGAAACCCAAAGAATATTAACATTGTGTATGTAGTATCTCTTTACTACAATAATTCTTTTTTTTAATTTTATAAGTCATCTTTATTGAAAAAATTATACAGTACATTCCAAATACACATTTCAAGCTTCTAGATTACAAAAATAATGCACTTGTGATGAAACTTATTACGCAAAATGAAATTCTGCAAAACTCGAAAATTAAATCTCAAAAAACACAATATATCTATGACGGGTAAGAGGAGATAAATTAAATAACAATCTTATTTACAAAAATACTCAAACTTTTTTTTATAAAAGCTGCCTCACAAGTGCTACATACTAAATCTTTAACAGTGCAGCTTGTTTTATTTTCTTTTTTTCTTCACTTTTTTTATATTTTATTTTTTTTTAATGTTTTACAATCATTTCCTTAAAGTTAAGATTTTATCCCCCCCACCCTTCCCCCAATACTCCCCTCCCTCCCCATGACAGCATACAATTCTGTTTAGGTTCTACAAATACTTTCCTACTGAGCACATTTTCACTATATTCATGCTACGTAGTCGAACTAAAATAAATGGAAGAAATCGTATAACAAATCAATACATAATACACTGAAACCCACCCACACACAAACATGATCTGCTACATTCTGCAAATGACTTCCACATTTCTTTCTCTGACTGTGGAAGGCATTTTGCCTTAGAAGACCGACATTAGGATTTTTTTTTTTTCTCAGTAAGTTCTTGTGTTATTACAAAGTTCCAAGTCTACCAGAAAAAACTCTCGCACACTGTGGTCGTTGCTGTGCAGAAAGTTCTTCTGGTTCTGCTCCTTTCACTCAGCATCAGTTCATGTAAGTCCTTCCAGGCCTCCCTGAAGTCTTCTTGTTCATCATTTCTTATCGCACAATAGTACTCCATTACATTCATATACTATAATTTATTCAGCCATTCCCCAATTGACGGGCATCCCCTTGACTTCCAGTTTTTGGCTACCACAAAGAGTGCTGCTATAAATATTTTTGTACATGTGGGACCCTTTCCCGTTTTTGTAATCTCTTGGGGATACAGTCCTAGTAGCGATATTTCTGGGTCAAAGGGTATGCACATTTTTGTAGCCCTTTGGGCATAGTTCCAAACCGTTCTCCAGAAGGGTTGGATGATCTCACAGCTCCACCAACAATGAACTAGTGTTCCAACTCTCCCACATCCTCTCCAGCATTTATCATTTTCTTGTTCTGTCATGTTTGCCAATCTTACAGGTGTGATGTGGTACCTCAGAGTTGTTTTGATTTGCATCTCTCTAATCAATAGTGATTTAGAGCACTTTTTCATATGATTATAGATATCTTTGATTTCTTCCCCTGAAAATTGCTTGTTCATATCCTTTGATCATTTATCAATTGGGGAATGACTTGGATGGTTATATATTTGAGTCAGTTCTCTATATATTCTAGAAATGAGGCCTTTATCCCCGAGCTTAGCTGTAAAAATTTTTTCCCAGTTTACTACCTCCCTCCGAATTTTGGTTGCATTGGATTTGGTTGTGCAAAAACTTTTTTTAACTAAAGTAATCAAAATTATCCATCTTGCATTTCATAATGCTTTCTATCGTTTCTTTAGAAAAAAATTCTTCCCCTCTCCATAAATCTGATAAATACACTATACCTTGCTTCTCCAGTTTATTCATGGTATCAATCTTTATACCTAAATCATGTACCTATTTGGACTTTACTTGTTTTATTTTCTTAAGTAAAATGGGATAAAATCAAAATCATTTAGAGAAATCCGCCACCGTCAAGTACTATTTCTTAATGAAAATAAGATAAAAGAGAGTTACCAAATAATTTTAAGGAAAAAATGATACTACAATAATTCTTTTCCTTATTGTTTTAATCAGTATCCTAATGAGCTACTCTGTAAAATTACATGTCAAAATTCACAAAAAGGGCCATACACTGCTTTTAGACTGTTCAGAGTAACCTCAGACATTTGGCAGAGAGGACAAAACAGCTAAACAGCATCTAGCCTTTTTTTTGTCAGCAAGCAGAATGGGAACAAGCAGCACTGACTTTTCGGTGAAAAATTTTAGCTACTGTGACTTGGCTTTAAATGCTTCAATTTAAAAGGTAAAGGCAGGAAACCGAATCACCATAATGGGATGTCAAGGTTTCCATTTTCTAATGTATTTTGCCTTGATGCTGATTCACCTTGACAGAGGACAGCAACAAGACCTAAAATGATCCATAGATAGTAAGTCTTAAATAAGAGCAGAGATCTCAGCTTAGAATAAACAGTCACTGTCTCCTAAAGCCCTTTATCTTAAGAGAAAGAAGAGCAAATTGTAACGGTAATGATAAAAATATGTCTTGTGCTAATATCGGTGCCTTTCCATCCAAAAAACATGAAGAAAAAAGCCTAGATTCCATGAACTGAATGATTCAGAAAGAATATCAATAAGAAGATGAAAGATTATCAAATTAATAGCATGGTGAAATTAATGCAATTCCTAAAAGAAGGATTGTATTAAAAAAAAGAATTAGAACAACAGATTTTAAAGAAAAGTCAGTATAAGCCAAAGTTACTGAGGGTGAGAAACTTTTAGAAATAAAGAATGCTGAAAAAGACAAAAAGACTAAGCAAAAATGGCATTAGAGACTAAATAAAGAGCATGAAGTATGTGATTTTGGGGGGAACTAGGGTAGAGAAAGTGAGAATAAAGCAAAGAGGGAGTCACAGCACATACCTAGAACTCACAGTAAAATATAAAACTTTCTGAAAATATTTATATGATAAAATTTCCTATCAATAAGAAGGATGTTTTCCAGTGGGGGGAAAGAAAACTCTTGACACCTAACCTATTCTAGTGTTTTATTCATTGAGGGGAGAGGGAGCTAAAACATAAAACAAAAACAAAACAGAAAAATATAAAAGACCATATTAAAAAAAACAACCTTTAAACCACTTTCATGATTATTCTCTAGGTTGCATATACTTAATGGTCTCTTATAATGACACAACTTTTTTTGTGATTAGTCATCTTAAGGGGAAAATCATTCAGAAAAATTGTTTACAAAAATATAGTCCTTTCCAGCTCTAAATCTAGAGTCCTTTGATCTGTGTCACAAAGTAGAGCTACGCTTTGATCAAATGGGACTTTAAACTGTTTTCTGAAGTATCCCTTTTCATCCAACTGATTTTGGAAAAGGATTACTTTTTAAAATATAAAACTAGTATATGATCTAAACATCTTGTAAATTTTCTAAGTTTATATTTATTCAGTCCTAAAATGACCATCTCCCCCTTCCCTCTCCATGGTCAATTTTATCATCTAGCTAAGCCAAATTATGTCTGTGTCTTCTCCTTCGTCTTTGCCCTGGGAAAAACTTAAAGGACTTTTTCAATTCATATGAAGAAGCCGACAGCAGTGGGGGGAGGGGATTTTATCACTGCTAAAGCTAATATTTTTATATGTTTACATGTTTCAAGGAAGCCTACATAATCTGGAATAGTATAGAGCAATTCAGAATTGTTTAGTGTGTACACTGGCTACAAAATACATATGAAAGGTCTCTTAAACAACTGGTAGTTTCTAAAAGTTGTGTTCATTTGTAAAATTCTGATACTATTACAACCATAAAGTTGAACCTAATTTAAGAGTTAGACTTTTCCTTGAAGTAGCTAATTCAGCAAGTCTCTCTAGGTCAACCTGAGGGGGTGAATTCTTTCCCATTTTTTCAAAGTAGCTCTATTCAATTCTTCTACAGAAAGCAAGGAGGTTGCTGTAAGTTTTTACCTTTTCAGGGAATTTTTCACTGGTCAATTGAGCGGTAAGGATTGTGAAGAGATAGTTGAAGACCAGTGCATCAAATTCAGTTGATTGTTCTTTAAAGAAATAAGGTTGTGTTCCTATTCTTTGAGAAAGAGCTTGATAGCACTGGTCTATATCTTCTAAGACCTGATCCATTATTACCCCATCCAATGGCTTTCATCATGCATTTGACTTCCCATTGTTTTTGATAAGCCGAGATGTGGTTCAGAGGCCAAGGATAAGGAAATCCATATGGAGAGTGAGTGATCTCCGCTACTGTCACTTAATCACATCACTGAAGATACAACTCTACTGTCAACAGTTAATTCCATGTAGGTTTTAATTTCTGCTTTTTGAACTTCATCCAGCCCATCACTGAGAGAATGGCCCTTGACTTTTACAAATTGAACTATTGGACCAATTTCTAATACCACTTGATTTCCCACATGAATAAAAGATCCTTTACCAGATGGAGACATGTATCCAGCATTTGCTCTACAAAGCACTACAGTCCACTTTCGCACATTTGTAAAAAGGCCTGAAAGGTAAGAGAAGAATCATGATCCGTAAGTAAGTGAAATGTGTTCCCCTTTTAGCTGCTGATAAAGTGTAGCACCTTTAGGTGAAGGGTCTGTAGGTGCGACCTAGGAGACTAATGCTTCAGCCACCACATGCTGGCAGTGGGACCTGGGGAGGTCATGCTTGCTTTTCTGCTGCTTCCTCCTCAGTCACTGCCTCTGCAGCTGCCATGTGGGCTTGTGGGCTGCACTGGCTCCTGCTACAGGGGCTAGACCAAGGCATTCAGGAGCAGGAGCAGGACAAGCACCTACTGGGTGCTGTCTCCCCTCCTTCTGCTTGACTATGGCACTCTTGGCCCATGGTAGGTGCTTAAAAATACTTGATTGACAAGACTGACCTTACTAGAAAGGAAAATATATATTAGCAAAAGGGAGTCTCTGCACTCAAGGACCTCACAATCTAATGCAAACAAATATATAAAAAAGCAAGCTATAAACACCATAAACAGAAAACAAATACAAGAGGGAAGGCCCTGGAATTATGAGGGGCTGGGGAAAGCTTCCTGTAGAAGGTGGGATTTGAGTTGGGACTTAAAGGAAGCCAGGGTGGTCTGGAGTCAGAACAGAGAAGGGATAGCACTTCAGGCACAGGGGACAGACAAAGAAAACACCTCAAGTCAAGAGATGAAATGACTTACTAGTTAAACTGCCAGGAGGCCAGTGTCATGGGATTAAAGAATACACGTGGGAAGTAAGGTATAACAAGACTAGAAAGGTAGGAAGGGACTAGCTTATGAAGGGTTTTGAATGCCAAACAGAGTATTTTGTATTTGCTCCTGGGGGCAATAGGAGGCCATTGGAGTTTATTGAATGGGGGGAGATGACATGATCATGGTACCTGTGTTTTAGGAAAATTACTTTAAGTGGCTAAATAGAGAATGAATTAAGGATCAGAGAAATTTGAAGCAGGCAGACCCACTAGCAGGCTACTGCAACAATCTAGGTATAAGGTGATGAGGGCCTATACTAGAGTGATGGCAGCATCGGAGGAGAGAAGAGGCACACACCAGAGATGGTAAACAGGTGAAATCAGCAGGCCTTGGCAACGGCTTGGGTATGGGGAGATAACTGATAGCAAGGAACCCAGGATGTCTCTTAGATTGTGAACTTGAGAGACCGGGAGGATGGTACTGCACTTCACAGTAATTGGGTAGATTAGCAAGCACATTAGAACACAGGTTCTTTGATCTGCTTTTCTAAAGGAAAGGGAGCTTCAAAGGGATTGACAATCTTACTTTAAACAATGCAGACAGATAAGTAGAAAACAGTGAGTATCTAAGAAAGAATTCAATAGACAGGGCTCCAACTATCTAAGCAGAATAATAGACACCTAATCACCAGACCACAGGGCACAAACATCTGGGTTCTTACAGCCTGGAGCTCCTTAATAATGGTTACCCAGACTCTCGTCTGGCCAAACCACAAAGAAACATTCTTCTCATGAGTGAGACCCAAAGCAAAGTGCAAACCTCCCAAAATATAGAACAAAGACAAGACCCCTGATTGGTTCAGAGTCAGAAGGCATGAAACCTAGATGACTCAGCACAGTTGTAAATTATCAGGATTGAAAGGATATTAATACTTCAGATGTTTACAACTTAGCATGAGCCTGGGAAACTGAACTCCCCAAAATATCCCCTTGCTTGTATTTACTTAGGGAAGGTGGTGGTGGTGGTGGTGGTGGAGGATTTAGAGCGAAAGATAATGAGTTCTGTTTTGGACATATATGAGCATAAGATGTCTATTGAACATTCAATTCAAGACATCAGAAAAGCAGTTGGAAATGCAAGGTTTGGAGAACAGTAGAGAGATTAGGGAAAGATAGATTTGAAAAGCATCAGCATAGAGATAGCAATGAAATCCATGGAAGTTGAGATTTCCAAGTGACATAGTATAGAAAGAGAAGAGGACAGAAGCCGGAAGGACATCTACAGCAAGAATGTGAGATCAAGGGGAGAACTGGACAAAGCAGACAAAGGAGTGGACAGATAGGTAGGAGAAAAACTAAGAGTGACATCTGAAAAACCTAGAGAGAAGAGAGGTTCGAGGAGAGAGTGACCAATAGTGTCAAATACAACAGAGAGGTCAAGGACAGTAAGGAAAAAGCCATTGGATTTGGAAACTAAAAGACATTTGTAACTTTGGAGAGAGCAATTGTGGTGGAATGATAAGGCTAGAAACCACATTGTAAGGGTTAAGAAGAGAATGAGAGGGGAGAAAGTGGAAGCACATATTGTTGACAGCCTTTTCAAGGAGTTTAGCTAAACAGGACACAAGAGATACCGAATGGTAGTTGACAGGGATAGAAGGATGAAGTGATGGATTTTTCCTGGTTAGGAGAGACATGGGCATATTTGAAGTGATGAAGTAAATAGAGTACTGGATCTGAAGTGTTTAAATCTGTCCTCAGACACTGATTATCTTACTTACTACACTTACTATCTATGTGACACTGGCCAAATCGTTTAACCCTATTTGCTTCAATTCCTCATCTGTAAAATGAGCTGGAAAAAAACCTCTCCAGTATCTTTGAAAAGAAAACACTAAATGGGGTCATGAAGACTCAGACACAACTGAACAACAGCAGTAAGGTTGTAGGCAGTAGGACCTGAGCCATTAGAAAAGGAGAGATTGAAAATAAATGATAAAGCGAGGATGACAGAAGAGGAGGAGACAGGATAGAATGGGATCACTTGAACAAATAGAGGTGTTAGCCTTGATAAGGAGTAAGGACACCTTATGTGAGATGGGAAAAGGAGAAGAAAGTAGCAGAAGGCACCTGAGTGCTAGGAGATGAGGGTGAAGGGAGAAGAGGAAGCTTTGAAAGAGGAGGCTTTGAAATTTTCTGTAAAATATGAAGAATGTTCTCTACTAAGAGTGGAGGGAGGGGAAGCCATAGAAGGATGAAAGAGGAATGGAAAGTTTGGAAGAACTACTGTGGAGGCTGATAGTGAATTGATAAAGGAGGTATAGTAGGATTGCCTAATTGAGGTAACAAGTTTGTGGTGGACTCAGAATAGTTGCAGGATTTTTCTCTACCTGTGTTCAACAGCATGTACACAGGTGTGAAGCAATGAATGATGAGGATAGTATTCAGGACTGTTGGAGGGGGAAGAGAATACATGTAGGGAGGTCAAATGGGAATGTTTGATATTTAGACTAATATAGTAGGGCTATCTATTTGATTTCATTAATCTCTATGGGTCTCAATTTCCCTATCTGTAAAATGAGGGGGTCAGATTAGATGATCTCTATGGTCCTTTCTAGTTCTAAAATTCCATTTTCCTATGATTCCTTCTCTTAGGAAACAATCTTATTTATATACACTTTTCTTCTTAACTACATGTCATGTCTAAGGGTTCTTTGCTAGTTCTTTCAGGTTCGTATTGACATACTGTCCAATTTCAGATGTGCTAAATCTGTTATCCTCCTGGATAAAGTTTTTCTCAATGTTTCTGCTACTCCCAGAGACATGACTAGCACAGATCAGAACTTTGTGCCAGGGCACCAAAATTTAGCAGGTACTATTATATTTGTATTTTTTTTATAGATAAGAAACAATTGAGCTTAACACTATATGTCAAGAGTAAGTTTAAAAGGAAGTTATGAGACAGTTTGTTTCCTCTCCACTTCCATTCCCAATGTCTTCAAAGCAAATGCCACAGCAGCATCCCTGCAGTATTCTAGTGTCTCCATCTACCCTCCATAGGTGTTTCCCCAGCACCTTTCCCTATAGCTATTAAATTCATTTTATAAAGGTGATTCCAGGGCATTTTCATGCTGCTTTCCTCTGCTACGTTTTGTGCTTCTCATCTCAGCTCTGTTCATTCTTTATTCCAGATTCTTTTCTGTTTAGAATAACGACTATTCAAGGAATTTCTCCCATGTTTTTTTTATCTTCAGGACAACATTTAAGTAGTCACCTTAGCATACAGACTCAAGAAGTTACTCATGCCTAGATTGATTCAGTGTGTAGAGAGAGGCATATCTGTGTATGGGGATGGGAACAGCGTGTGTGTGTGTGAGCACACATGTGTGTGTTGGAGGGAATGGAGGAAATGGAGCAGAACAGTTAGGGACTTGGAAGAGGAACTTTGTGGTTTGAGGGAAGGACCTTTCTCTGTAGGTCTCAATGCTTTTGTTTTCTTCTCTCAGTCATTTCAGTTGCTTAATTTTGCCAGTGCTTCTCTTTTTGCACTGGGATCAGAACTAAAGAAATCACTCAAGTTGCAGATGGAAAATGTTTTCAGTGAAAGGGTGAACTCCCAGAAATATGGGTTATTTACACTAGGACTTTTTTCCCCTAAAGCACAAAATAAAATGTTCTTTTCAGAACCCTGTGCTGTAAACACTTTGTAATGTTATCCAATAGATTTTTTAAAGGACAGGTTCAAAGATCATGAGCTGAATTATCATTAGTAAAAAATGTAAATTTTAGACCCAAGAAGACAAATTGTAGATCTGGAAAATCTGAAAGCAGCAATAATTTTGGAGAAGATACTGAGATGGGTGAAATTTGAACTTAGAATTCTCTGTTCTTATTTATAATTTTGTTGCACCATTTTTGCTCCTGACTGGTGGGTCCCACTTAGAACTGGTTTTTCCAAACCATGTCCTTTTCTCTCCAACCTCTGCTGTCTAGGTTTACTTGAACATATTTTATCTCTTTCTAATTTGAGAAAACATTATATGCCAGTATTACGATGCACTAATTGTGGATGCCAGTAGGCAAAAATGATGATAACTTTGGGGAAAATTTTTGATAGAGGAAGAAATAAAAAACAGGGACAGCCTAATACATACCATATATTTGGGGAGCATAGGTTTCAAAAGATTGTTAGGATGAAGTTATTCCAAGAGGGATTGAAATAAAGAATGAAATTTTAAAGACTCTGAAAGAAAAATAATTCCAATGAAGAGGGAAGGAGGAATTTGTCTACAAAGATTGACAGGAATGCACAGGGGCCTCATGACCAATGGAGATTTTTTTAAATGTCCAGAAGATGGAAGAAAGGGCAGCAAAAAAGGCTATTTTGGCTATGTCATTGTGGTAATGGAGAGGTTAGAACAAAACAGTATAGTACCACTGCTTGAAAGGAATGGGTTAAAAAGAAAATAAATAAATGTGATAAATGAAATATATAAAATAAAAAAAATAAATAAAAAATAAATAATAACTTGGAATGTAAAAATAAGAAAAAATGAGATAATCATTTCAAATAGCAGAAAGAAAAGAGAAATTCCTCAAAATTTCTATTTTTCTTCTTCATCCTTTTCCAAAGAGACCGATAGTTAGACAATAAAGGATGAGACAAAATGGTTAGGAGATAATTGCAATAGGTGACAAGATAATGGGAGAATTCATACACACCTTGGGGTGATCTCTGTATAGTGATCCCCAAGCCTTCTGTCATGCATGGATTTATTTATTTATTTATTAAGGTAATAAGATTTTTTTTTTTTTTAAAGCCCGTAAAGTTACTTCAAATACCATTGAAGGACTCTGCTTGAAACAGCCTCTGCTCAGGCTGCCTGAACCAGTTAAATCCTCTGGATACTATGACTATTCCCCCTACCCCTACCCCCACATTTCATCAAATATAATAAGAGTGTAAAGAATTACAAGAAATGAGAAAATAGTATTTGGCCCTTTGGATCCAATAATCATAATAGCTAACATTTATGCGCTGCTTTTAAGTTTTGCAAAGATTCTTACATATATCTCATTTTACATATAATATCTCATTTTATCCTCATACCCTGGAAGGCAGGAACTTACTATTCCCAGTTAACCGATGATGAAACTGAGGCTTAGTAAAGTTAAATAACTCACACAGCTAGTACATGTCTGAGGCAGAATTTAAATTAAGATCTTCTAGACTTCACATGCAGTCCTTTAACTGACTACTTTTGATTACTCCTTAACTTGCCACTTTACTATCAGGAGAGAGTCAAGTTGGGGCTCCATCATTAAAGTCTTCCTCTTATGTACTTGGTAGAAATTCATGGGTTACCACTGTGAAGTTATTAAACTATAGTATTGAAGCCATACTTGCATGGTACACATGGTAGAAAATAAGCATATTATTTCAGGTATCTCTAGTCAACTGAGACTTTTTTCAACAATATGCCAACTTCCCATATAGATATATTCCCCTAGAGGTGGAAAGCAATGTAGTCCCATCAGGGTATTACTCAAATTCTTTCTATTTGTACCTCAAATCACACACACACACACACACACATACACACACACACACACACATACACACATATATATATATGTATGTATGTATATGTATATGTAATTATTATTATGTTTTTTATGATTTCCTCAAATACTATCCCATATGATAATAGCTGACCAAGGGCTAAGGGCTAGTTTTATCTTACACCCATCAAAAAAGAATGACAAAGAAACAGAAATAGACATAGTAAAAGCAAACAAAAATCCTGTCAAAATCCCACCCTTCCAAAATCCCAAACTCCAAAAAAGCAATAAACCATGTTAGCTAATGAAATTACAATCGTGAACAGCTGAGTGCTTGGCAGGTTTCCAGGTCCACAGTTTTCACAGTATACCAGTGGAGAAACAGTGTGCATAATGATTAGAGAATTGGCTTCTTGAACCAGGATGATCTGCATCAAGTCCAATATCTGACATCAGATTAGTTGTATGATTGTTGCAAGTGACTTAATTAAGCTCAGTGCTCTTATTAACTCTGACGTATGAATTAGAATGATGACCCTGAGCTGCATTGGTAGAACCAGTTTATAAGGACTTGGGAAGTCCCTGTAACCCATGAAATCATAGCTACAATCCCTATTCCAAGATTGCCACAGGATTCTACTTAGTAAAGCAAGATGTTGCTTTTCAACCATTCCATAGGGGCACTTAGGACTGCAAAGTAACATGAAGAAAACTTGACTTTTTCTAAGTGTTTTATTGAGCCTATATATCTTTGGATTTCTCTCTGTATATATATACACATATAATATATTATATATTTATAATATGTATGTATATGTGTATCTGCACACACACACACACACACACACACACGCGCACACACATATCTTTGGCCGGGATGTACAGAGTGTTCAGGAGTCCTAGCTGCTCTGGTTTGAGGGTTTGCCTTTTTAGACCTGTTCATCCATCTCTGTTATCCATCTCTGCCTCCAAAAAGCTGTAGCATGAACAGCAGCCACACCTGGGTAAATTTTTTGGCAGACTGGCTAAACTAGTTTGAAGGTAACTGACATACTTCAAATCTGGTGAGTTAGGGGAATATCTACCCCAAGTAGATATCTTCCTTTGGCAGAATGGGCAGATGAACAATTTGTTCCAATGGCCATGAAGGTGGCTGAAGCAGGCAATAAGCCAAGGTCATCCACTGCATCCTGGGCCATAGCCAGGTTTCCTGACTTTTGTCCTGCCACTAAACTTTAATGACTCTGGAAGAGGGTAAGTGTGGATGACTGTGTAGTCTGAGGTTCTCTCTAGCTTGTTTATGATCCTATGATCCTCCATCTTCTCTTTTACCATGGCGTTCTGAGGTAGGAGATAATTTAGAGGAAACTTTCATTTATCTAAATATTTTATCAACCCCACATGACTCTGGCTATCATCTGTATAGAAAAAAACTTGTGCAATCATAACTCCATATACCTTCCCTTTGGAATTGTTGTCGTGGAGTGATTTTCAATCATGGATGACTTTGTTGCCCTATTTGGAATTTTCTTGGCAAAGATATTAGAGGACTTTAAATCCACTGGGCTATAGCTCCCTCTCCTTTCATCCTCATGATACTTACAAACATTGATCTCTCTCTGCCTCTTCCTCCCACAGATGTCCTTTGGCATCCCACCAATAGTGGTGTTTTCTCTCATTATGCTATTGGTGGCATATATTAATACAGTTTTGCATAGGTCCCTAGTCTCTAGCCAGGGACTCTAGTCAGGAGGGAAAGGGATTTTCTTCTGAACTAGAAAAAGTCCTGCAGTATGTGTTGGTTCTCCAGTTTGTTTCCTTAGTTAGTCCTCTGGATATTGTAACTCTTTTTAAAACTTTTAAAATTTTATATTAATAGTATTTTTCCCAATTACCTGTAAAGACAATGTTTAGTGTTCGTTTTTACAAAATTTTGGGTTCCAAATTTTTCTCCCTCCCTCCCTCCACTACCTTCCCCTCTTCCTAAAATGGCAAGCCATTTGATATATTTTGTATGTGCCATCATGTAAAACATATTTCCATATTAATCATGCTATGAAACGAGAAACAAACCAAAAGAAAAAAAACACAAAATAAAAAGTAAAGTCAAAATAATACACTTCTTGCAACTTGACCATTTAGTATTCCTATGGTCTTTTTCATGTGTGGCTATTTTACTATTGTAAGTGCCTGGCAAACTTTATTTATCAATCCTATTCTTTCTCTCTCTCATGCACCCTTGAGATAACAGGATAATACATTTTTAAACAGCGATATTATCTCAGACACCATTGAGATATCCCATCCTCTATGACTTAGGCAATAAAACAATTTGCCGTGGCTTCCCTACTCCCAAGCACCCTGGGCTGTTGTAGCTCTTTCAGGTAATCTGGTCTCTGGGTAAGTAAGTGAGCCTTAGTTTCTTCATTTGTAAAAGGAGAATATTCTACTAAATGTCCGGTTCCAGATTTGTGATTCTTTGATCATGTATCTACGTATTGTTATTTTGGTCTTAGGAATGCCCTCTGGTGCTAAACAGAACCAGTGTACTCCCTCATCTACATGATAATCTTTCAAATATTTCCAGATATATCATGTCCTGACTTCAGTTTTCTTTTTTCCAAGCTAAACTGTCCATGTTCTTTCAACCAATGCTATGTATGTATATTAATCTTAATAGAGATTTGAAAGGATTAAATCAGTATATGAAACTTTCAAAAATTTTGCTTGGTGACTCCCAGGAGAGCTTTCTTTTTGCGTTTGGGATGAGAGTATGTAAGAGGGTGTTACTGAATGCTCTATTATATGCAAAGGGTTGATCAAAATCTGTTTTAAAATAGGATCTATTCCCACTGTTAAAAATTTAGTGCTGGACAACCCAGAAAGAACAAACAAAAGGGGTTAGTATAAATACATAAAACTCATAATGAATGGTTGTCATATTGGCCTGGCTTTTAACGTTTTGTTTTGTTGTTTTGAATAGTCTTGTAATAAGCATAGGAAGAGTTAAAGAATTCCATAATGCTGTATAATTTTGAAAATACCTTCCTTCTCTGGATGTCAGTTTCTTCATCTTTAAAGAATGTTGCTAGCCTAAGTGATTTCTGAGGTCCTTTACAATTCTAAAATTCTTTTATTTCCATAAATAAATTTATATAAATCTAACTCAATATGAAAAAGAGAGGTGATGTGATATAATAAAGATAATGACCTGGAGTCAGAAAAATCCTGGAAGGATTCAAATCCTGACTCTTACACATACTGCCTGTGTGACCTTGGTCAAGTCACTTAATTTCTTGTTGTTCCATGCACTTGTCAGATTATAAATTATAGATAAGGAGGTGATCTGTATCAGGGGAAGGAGTTTCCATAATAGGAGTTCTCAATACTGGAGAAACCAGAGATTTTGAAAAAGTGTTTAAAAAAAACTTTGTACAGTTATGTAAACTTGGTAAATAATTTACCAGCTATGGAGAAGTACCAAATAAGTATTTTGTTCTTAATACCTCACAGAAATTGGCTTTGATAGAATTTAATTAGAAATTATTAAAACACCTACTATATGTTAGGTGATGAAGACGTCAAGATAAATGACAAAGGTACACTTTCAAGAGATTACTTTTTTTTTTGAGACTTGATCACCCTATTTTGCCCAGGCTGAACATACAGTCACCCCTCATAGACCAGATACTACTTCTGATTGGCACAGAAGTTTTGACTTGCTCTATTTCTATCCTGGTATATCCTGATCTGCCCTTCCTTAGACAGCCTGGAGGTTCACCATATCGGTGCCAGATTAATATTCAGTTTTAGCTCAGAATTCCCAAGCTCAAGCAATCCACCAGCCTTAAACTCCCCAGGAGCAAGAATTAAAGGTTGTTAGCCCATGCCTCAGAGCTTACATTCAAAAAGGGGAATATGACATTTCCATTAATTATAAAATAGGAGACAACATGGTAAGTATGAATAGGAGGGCCAGAAAAATGAAGTAAGAAATTTTAGGAGGGAGACATGTCATAAATAGTCTTGAGGGAAATGTCTACATGGGGCTATATTGAGGTTTCTTTCAAAATATGGTTTGGACCTTTGATGTAATGCATGGACTTTGAAATAAAGTTTCAGAATTCCCCTTCTTTTCAGTTAACATAGCAAAATGACCTGAAGTCACATTTTCATTTTATGTGAAGGCTCTTCCTTGATGTGATGTAAAGTAGACACATTTGGAATACTAGAGAAACATAGAGATGATGAGTGTTTAAAAAAAGCAGCCCCTAACTTATGTCGGGTAAAACTAAACCCAGGGTAGCCAACAGGAATCTGTTGTCAAATGCTCAAGGTGATTTCTTGGAGGAAGATCCTCAAAGTCAAAGCAAATTAGTGCTGTTTCCCAAGCTAGTATGGGAATTAACCTTAAGGGACACTTTCAGTCAAGAGATATTTCTGGGTTAGTACGATTCCAGCCTTGCTGGAGAACCTGATTAAAAAGATTAAAAGATTAAAAGAACAAAGATAAAAAAGATTAAAAACAACAAAGTTCTGTAAAAGTTTGATTTCTGAGTTGAACTCAAATGATGGTGGTGGACTACACTCAGGTACATACCTTGTTAATCTGGTAAGATTTTGGGAAGCAATAAAGCTTTCTTTGCTTCCATATGAAATTATGTCTGATCAACAGAGTAAGGTATAATGACTTCCATGGCACTGGATATTCACAAAGTCTGAAAGGTCCTGACTCCACTTGGGATGGGTCTTTTTACTCCTTAAAGTGAAAAACAAACCATGTCATTTGACTAGAGGCTGGCAGGAAACTGTCAAGGGAGAAACAGTTTTAAGCCTTTGGCCTCTGGACCATTCAAGTTCTGGGGACAATTTTGTTGCTTTTTAGGGAAAAACTAGGCTAACTCATGGTGGGAGTAAACCACAGTAAATATTGGTTCTGTCCTACCAAGCTTTTATGATTCTGGTCTAATAGATTTGGAAAAGTTAGGAGTAAATGAAACTTAGGACCATGGTGGCTATTTACATATAAAATACATGCCCATCAGGATTTATCATGACATAATAAAATCCTATATAATGCAAACCACAGAAGTCATAGAACTAGGAAAAGGCCTTAGAAAAGGATTGCCCTCTAATCTAACCTCTTACTTCCAAGTAATAATGCATAAATCACAATAGAACAGATGGGTTATTTTCTGGCTCCTCTTTCCTCTTTTATCCCAGGCTAAGAAAATAGAATAGAAGCAGAGGTCAGCATCATCTTGAGAGCTGGCCTGAAGATACTCTATTTTTTTCTAGTTGGTACTAGCACTGGACCTAGAAGTAGGAAGTTATTACTGTTGTCTGGTCATAACCAACTCTTCATGACTCTATTTGGGATTTTCTTGGCAAAGATACTTTGCCATTCCCTTCTCCAGTGGATTAAGGCAAACAGAGGTTAGGTGATATCTCCAGGATCACACAGTAGTAAGTATCTGAAGCCTGGATAACTTCAGTCCTGTTATTCTGTCCACTGTATCACTTTGCCCTTATAATGTGTTGACTCAATGCCATTTGATGAGAGTATCAGGAGATCTGGGTTTTCAGATATTTAATTATTAATATATAACCACCTACATGTCTCTGATAATAATTTTCTCTGTAAAATTAATAAGAATTCACCTACCTCACTGGGTTGTTGTAAGGATCAAATGTATTTAAAGTGCTTTATAAACTTTAAAGCACCATGTAAATGTGAGGAGTTACTACTACTACTACTACTACTACTACTACTATTACTAACTACTACTACAGACAGAACACTCTATTCACTGTGCTACCTAGTTGCCCAAAGGTAGGAAGTCTTGAGTTCAATTCTAGTCTGAGTTGTTTCTTAACTGTGTGACTCCGGGCAAGTAATTTAAGTGCTCTCTCTGCCTCAGTTTCCCCATATGTAAAATGAGGATAATAGCATCTACTTCCCAGGGGTCACATGAGATACTTGGAAATCCTTTTGAAAACTTTAAAACTCTGTTTAATTCACCTTTTATTGAAATATTGAAAACTTACTTGACATTTCAATTTTCAGGGTAATAAAATCTAGGGACCTTATAACAGAGAATGTGAAGCAGGTGGTGGTATCCAGTAGGTTTCTTGTTACCACACTCAGGATGGCAGAACTATTGTTCTGTAAGAAAAAAAAAGGATCAACTGCTGCCAATAGTCTCAACAAGTGTATCAGCCACACCTTAAGGAACTTATAAAAACAAGGGCTTTGAAGATGGCAGAGTAGAAACACACACATACTCTAGCTCTTCCACCTATAGCTCATAAAATACCTGTAAAAAATTACTCTAAACAAATTCTAGAGCAGCAGAAGCCACAGAACAGAGATTTCCAGTCCAAGATAACCTGGAAGGCCGACAGGAAAGGTCTGTCTCACTGGATGCAGAGTGGAACACAGCCCAGCCTTGGCCACATGGAACCAGGAGGAAAAATACCAGAACAGGCCTTGGGGGCAGAATCTCCAGCAGCAGCAAAAATGCCAAAAACAACTTCAAAGGCCAATAAGAGGGCTTTTTCAAAGGGTGAGAAGGGAGCAGGGTCCTCCCCTAGCCTCAGCACCAAGCAGCAAAGCAGTCCTATTTGTGGAGCCTTCCGCATAAAGCCTCTGGGGGAATTGAGCAGCTGATCTGAATCTCAGCCTGAGCAAGGTCCTGGGGCACGGAGGAGCTGGAAGTAGTTATGGAGTGGGAATTCTACCACTCACAGATTCTTGGTAGAAAAGATTTCGGTTGCTCCCAGATCAGTATGCAGGCCAAGTGAAGAGAAAATTCCTCTCCCTTGATTGTGCCACCTTGGAGGAACTGAGAACTTACAGGTCTCCAGAGTATACCCTCCTCTTGACAAAAGACTCAAAAGTCAAATAACTGAGTGGGAAAATGCCCAAAAATGTGGGGGAAATAAGACTATAGAAGATTATTTTCTTGGTGAACAGGTATTTCCTTCCATCCTTTCAGATGAGGAAGAACAATGCTTACCATCAGAGGCCTCCAAAATAAATATGTAATGATCTCAGACCATGGGAGAGCTCAAAAAGGATTTTGAAAATCAAGTAAGAGAGATGGGGGAAAAATTGGGAAGAGAAATGAGAGTGATGCAAGAAAATCGTGAAAAACAAGTTAACAGCTTGCTAAAGGAGACCCAAAAAATGCTGAAGAAAATAACACCTTGAAAAAAAGGCTAACTCAATTGGCAAAAGAGGTCCAAAAAGCCAATGAGGAGAAGGATGCTTTCAAAAGCAGAATTACCCAAATGCAAAGGGAGGTTCAAAAGTTCACTGAAGAAAATTGTTCTTTAAAAATGATAATGGAGCAGATGGAGGCTAATGACTTTAAGAGAAACCAAGAAATTACAAAACAAAACCAAAGGAATGAAAAAATGAAAGGTAATGTGAGATATCTCATTGGAAAAACAACTGACCTGGAAAATAGATCCAGGAGAGACAATTTAAAAATTATGGGACTACCTGAAAGCCATGATGAAAAAAAGAGCCTAGGCATCATCTTTCATGAAATTATCAAGGAAAACTGCTCTGATATTCTAGAACCAGAGGGCAAAATAAATATTGAAAGAATCCACTGATCACCTCCTGAAAGAGACCTGAAAAGAGAAACCCCTAGGAATATTGCAACCATATTTCAGAGTCCCAGTTCAAGGAGAAAATATTGCAAGCAACTAGAAAGAAACGATTTGAGTATTGTGGAAATACAATCAAGATAACGTAGGATCTGGCAGCTTCTACATTAAGGGATTGAAGGGCTTGGAATATGTTATTCCAGAAGTCAGAGGAACTGAGATGAAAACCAACAATCACCTACCCAGCAAAACTGAGTATAATACCTCAGGGGAAAAAATGATCATTCAATAATATAGAGAACTTTCAAGCATTCTTGATGAAAAAACCAGAACTGAATAGAAAATTTGACTTTCAAACACAAGAATCAAGAGAAGCATGAAAAGGTAAACAGGAAAGAGAAATCATAAAGGACTTTCTAAAGTTGAGCTGTTTATATTCCTATGTGGAAAGACAATATTTGTAACTCTTGAGACTTTTCTCAGTATTTGAGTAGTTAGAGGGATTTTGTACACACATACACACACACACACACAGAACATATTGAATAAAAAGGAATGATATCTAAAAAAAGTAAAATTAAGGTATGAGAGAGGAATATATTGGGAGGAGAAAGGGAGAATTGGAATGGGGCAAATTATCACTCATAAAAGAGGCAAGAAAAAGATTTTTCAATGGAGGAGAAAAAGGAGGAGGTGAGAGGGGAAAAAGTGAAGGGAATATTTTGCTCACTCAATTTGGTATGAAAATCTTTCTTACACTACAGGAAAGTAAGGGAGGAGGAGACAAGTGGAGTGAGGGGGATGATAGAAGGGAGGGCAAATGGGAGAAGGGAGTAATTGGAAGTAAACACTTTTGGGGAAGGACAAGGTCAAAAGAGAGAATAGAATAAATGGGGGGCAGAATAGGAGGGAAATATAGCTAGTCTTACACAACATGACTATTATGGAAGTCTTTTGAAAATGACACATATATTGCCTATATTGAATTGCTTGCCTTCTCAGTGGAGATGGGTGGGGAGGGCAGAAGGGAGAGAAGCTGGAATTCCAAGTAGTAGAAATGGATGTTGAGAATTGTTTTTGCATACAACTGGGAAATAAGAATTACCAGTAATGAGTTATAGAAATCTATCTTGCCCTACAAGAAAAAAGAGAAAATGGGGATAAGGGAAGAGTGTGGTGTGGTAGAGAGGAGGGCATATTGAGGGAAGGGGTAATCAGAATGCAAAGTAAGGGTAGGGGAGAGGAGAGATGGGGAGAAAATTTGGAACTCAAAATTTTGTGGAAATGAATGTCGAAAACTAAAAATAAATAAATTAACATTGAAAAAAAGTGAAAACAAAGGCTCTTTTGCTGAGAGGGTGGTGATGCTTGCTGGTTCTTATATTGTGACAAGAAAACTAAATTTTGAAAGCATGAAGCCAAGAGAGATGAGTGAGACTTCTCTGTGGCAAAGCAGTGTAGTTCTAGTGAGTCTGTGTACCTAGGTTTCCTTTCTTGTGAATTAGTGTTTGCTTTCTAATATGCTGTATATTCCTGAGGAGAATATCTATACTATAGATATACTATAAAGCATAGGCGTTCTTAAGGATCAGTAGGTAGTAGACGGCTGAGTAGTAACTATATTGGGTCAAAAAGTTAGCATCAGCTATTTTCTTGGAAACCTTTTCAAAGCCCTTGTCTCTTCTCCTGGGCTTGCCTATTTTTGAGGTTGTGGGACCCCAGCAGAAATCTTGAAATCCTTTTATACTCTGAAAGTCTAGAATGTAGAGTCTGATGTAAATTGCACAGTCCCAGGGAGCTTGATCACTTCACAAGTAAACATCTAGTCACTTTCCTTGCACAAGGTCTCTCTTCCTTATAAAATGTAAATAGTAACAAGGGATAGTTTCTGTTCTGAGATAACAAAGACAAGACAGTATTCACTGGATTTTTTTTTTAACCTTTCCCTGTTGGCATCCACCTACATGTCCATATTTTTATACCTGGCACCCAGTACAGGCCTTGACACATTGGGATAAGACTAGGGGTGCACCTGTGATTTCATTAATACAATAAAAGCCCCAGTGAGGGAGCTTTCTTTACCAATGCAGGTTAGTAATTTCTTTGAAACTTAGAGACTTGCAGAGACAGGAGGACCTCAATAGACTCTTGTTTATATTGGCTGATTATGTCTGAATCTAGATTTCCATTGAATGTAAAACAGAAATAGTTCTTTCCATATTCTTCCTTATCTGTAGTTTATAATTATTCTACCATTGACTTATTTGTATATAATTATTTATATGTTATCTCCTCCATGATATTGTAAGTTCCTTGAGAAAAGAGACTGGTTTTTGGCTTGTTTGTATCACAACTACCAGACTCAAAGTAGGTGCTTGATAAATGCTTGTTACCTTGACTTATATGTCTGCTTGAAGTTTTTTTTTTAAATATAACTGATGGCCTCCTTCACTATTAAGTTTTGATTTATCCAGTATGTTATGAAATTATAATAAGATGATGTTAAAATTGTATTATAGGATCCTTTGTCATTGTTTTGGTTTATTATTTGAGAGCAGGAATTTCTCATTGTCTGTAATTTGAAGGACAGTCTCTATATGAATCACAGGTTAGTGTAACAAACTGGCTTTCAGAACAAAAGGTATATTTCATTATAATGAGCAAAGTCTGAATCTTCCCTAACCTTATGTGGATGTTAGTGGGTAGACTGTGTGTTTTTAGTGCTTCATTTTTTTGGGATACTTGGTTTTATGGATGGGAGGTAAAAATAGCTGGACAGATACCCTTTCTCTCTATGTCTCTTATTAAAGGATGATATATATTCCAAGCCAAATCTTTTATGCAGATAAAAATCATGTTCAAAACAAATAAATATTAGAAAATACTACATAGTGGATATATCTGGATCTGATCCGGTGGAAAAGAAAGTAGGCATAAAATGATTTCTGCATCTTAGTCTTACTTCTAGTTATTTTCCCACTGAAATATGCAGACAAATTGGGACAAAATAAGTAGAAAACTGAAGCAATTTTCCAAATGATTAAACTTCCCTTATGCCTTACTATTTAATTGTCTGTGTTTTCAGGCAAAAACCAATATTAGCCTAAATTATCAAGAAAATAGCTTTAATTTTTAACTAATTTTTTCATTGTTTTACTTATTTATTTTTTTGGTCTGCTTTCAATTTCTGGGTAACTCTGGGAGGATTTCTTTTCTTTTTTTTTTTTTTTTTACACCATCCACATTTCTCATTATATCACTATGTTCTTCCCCTCCTGGAAAGCCATCCCTTATAATAAAAAACAAAGGAGGGTAAAAGTCTGTCAAAATTAATATATCAAAAAAGGTGATGCTATATATAGTATTATATTATACACCCATGGTTCCTCAGTTTTGTTAAGAAAAAAGATGCCTAATATATTTTCTTTGGGATCAACCTTGATCATTAGAGCTTTATAAAATTCAATTTTGATAATTTTGCTACTTTTATCTTTTGCATTTTTGTAGTCATTGAGTTTGTTGTTTCCCTAGTTCTACTTACTTCACATTGTACCTGTTTAGGTCTTTCTTCCCATGCATATCTACTTTCATCATATTCGTTGTTTCCTATGTTACAAAGTTATATGGCATTTTATTCACATACCACAATTTGTTTAATTACTTTGTTTCCAGTTTATTTGTTATTACAAAAAGCATAACTATAAATAATTTTGTGCATATGAGACTTTTATTTCTTTGGAGTCTTGGATTAATAGTTATTACTTGGTCAAAGACTATACACAGTCTGGGAACGTTTGGGAACATAGTTCCAAACTGCTTTCTAGAATAACTGGATCAATTCATAGCTCCATCCATAGGGTATTGGTATACCTGTTTTCCCACAGCCCCTCCAATATTTATTTTCTTTTTTTTGGTCATCTTGATATTCTGATAGGTATAACTAAAATGCTTTAACTTGCATTTTTTCTGATTTGTTAGTATTTTAAAGCATTTTTCATATAGTCGTTAGAGTGAACTTTTTTCCTTTGAAAACTGCCTATTTATATTCTTTGACCTTTTATCTCTAGGAAAATGGCTGCCAGTTTATAAATTGTGATAAATTGAATCAGTATATCTTGGATATGAGATCATCATTTTGTTCTGAAAAAGAAAAATTTGTGACTTTTTCTAATGTATTGTAACATTTCTGACTGGCTACAATGGCATCAAATTTAGCTAAGAAAAAAGACACTAAGAAAAGAATATGGAAATTCAATCACTAGGATTGTAGATGATGAATTAAAGGATATGAAATGGCATAACAGAGGGACAAACACAAACATGTTTCTCTACTGCTTGGGTTCTTGTTGTTTCATTACAATTAAGAGATTTAAGAAATGAAGAAAAACAGGGGGTTGGGAGGGATGATTCCAGCCTAAATGAAATGGGCTATTATAGTAACTAAAACTTGTGAGTATCTAACCAGAGAGGCTAGACTTGTGAAATTCCATCTCTTTAGAATTCAGTTGCAGTCTAAGCCTTCCCAGGAATCCACTAAATCTGAGGCAATTGTACTGCTGCCAGAATCAACTGCTTGGAACCATAGACTGAGAGCAATGAAACACTATACGGTCCTATCAACTGCTTCTAAAAAAAAAAATCTGAGGCATTCATACTTGTCATATATGAGTAAGACTAGGTAGAATTTAGACTGACCAGTTGACAAAAGTTTGTCCTTCTTCCTTCCTACACCCCACAAGCTGCTGGTTTCCCTCTTAGAGAATGACTTCCTCTCATGTACTCCATTTTGTAAACCACTCAAGCCTTCCCTGCCTTTCACAGAGCTCCATGCTTCAAAATTATCTGTAGTCAGATCATGGTGTGAATATAATTAGGAGCAATTAACAAGATCTAAGGAAGAGAATTACATTGTTGGGGGAGAGAGGGAGGGAAGGGCATAGTCTAAGTGAGAGTAGAGAGGATAGATAAAGGCCATGTCAGGTCATTCAAGCCTAGGGACTATAAGGGAGATGAATCTTAAGGGTCAGACTAGAGCCATAAAGGAATCAGTAACTACCTGGTCAAAACTGGGACAGGGATAGGGACAGGTTTTGGAAAATGTTTCAAAGGGAATAGTTCCAGGTGTTGGTAAAACCACTTTATGTGACTTGAACAAAACATTTATTAACCACTTTCTAGATGTAAGATATTGTGCTAGGTCTAGGGGATAAAAGGTCAAAATGAAACAATTTCTATAGTCAAGGAGTTTACATTCTACTGGAGATATGACATATATACAACATGTTTACAGATATGCAAAAGCAAGCTAAGATATGCAAGGTAGAGGGTGAAAGGGACAAGATGATATTGACGTGGAAAGTGGAAAAACATTAACAGATAGGGCATCAGAGAAAGTTTCACAGAAGACTTCGCTCCTAAGCTCATATTTAGAGAGGTTAGAGAAACAGAGGTGAAGGGGCTACTAGTATCTAGGAGGAATGTCCTTTACCAATGAACAGAAGAAAAAACTGGCATGGGGATTTCACAGAAGAGATAATTCAGTTTCGTTGAAATGTGAAATATAAAGGATCGGAGATCTACATCTGAAAGGGACCTTAGAGGTCATTAAATCCAAGCCCTTCACTTTGTATAATAGTCCATTGAGGGTTAAAGAGGCTAAAACAGTTTGCTTGTCATGCCAGCAATAGGTGACAAAACTAGGATTTGAAGCTGGATCTTGTGAGTCCAAGTTAATTAAGCCTTCATTCTACTGTAGCATGCTGGCTCCCTTGAAAGAGTTCAGAGGAAATCAGATTGAAAAAGTAGGATAGAAACACCTTGTGTAGGGTTTCAAATATCAAGCTAAGTAGTCTGTATCTTATCATAAAAATAACAGAAAGACACTGAAAGATTTTGACCAGAGATCAGACCTGTGCCATGGGAAGATCATTTTGATTGCTGAGGAAGGCAAGAATTAGCAGAAAGACCAATCAGGAATTTTTATTTTAAAAGTGTATTGTTATTTATTATTTTTATATCACTTTGATTTCCAAAGATATCCCTTCTCCTCTGTACTTGAAATGCTATCCCTTGTAACAAAAAAGAAAAAAAAACTCAGTAAAACTTATCAACACATCAAAGAAATTTATACTTGTGTAGTGTTCTGCTCCCAAAGTGCTATACGTCCACAAAGAAGGGTTGGAGTTAGGGTCTCCTTATATCTAGGAAGCTATTTCAATTGTGGGGACAAGAGATGAGTGTACCATGAAAGTGTTTACCAAAAGAGGAGGTAGAGGTGAAATATATTAGAGAGGCTGGATTAACAGAATTTGACGTAAGTCCTACTACAGATTACTATATATACCATACTTACATTCCCATAAATACTTAGATAACAAGGGTGAGAGAGAAAGAAGAATCAAAGGTAGCTATTAGGGTACATTCTATAGGGATAGAAAAGTGGTAGTACCTTTAAAATAAATAGGAGAACTTTGAAGTTGAGGCAGGTTTGAGGGAAAATATGAGCTTCTTTCAGAGATGCTGACTTTGAGATGGTGACATGAGATATAGGTAGAGATGTCCAGTATATTTGGGAGTATGGGACAAGAACTCAGGACAAATATTAGGAAATGAAGATTTGGCAATTATCTATATACACGTGACACATTGAACCCAAGGGAATGGATAGGATCACTGAGGGAGTGAGGTTAAAGACAGAAAAGGTCTCGGGACTAAGCCTAGAGAAAATGAATGCTTGAGGATGACTTAAAAATGATTATCCAGTAAAGGAGAATGAGAAGGAAAGATCAGCAGGGAACCAATGGAAAAGAGCGTCTTGGAAGAAGAGAGGTTCTGGGAGGAAGCAGTGGCCAAAGTAATTAAGGAGATTATTAATTTCACTCAAGAGAACATTTTTATGGTGATGCCTTGCCAACTATGCCCCCTTTTCACCAATCCAAGCATTCCTACAAGCATAGGGAATCATCTTCCTTTCTGTCCCATCAAAAATCTCTTCCTACATCAGTGCAGCTGACTTGAGCTAATTGTTTAAAGTAATTTGATTAAACTAATTTACGCTATTGAGTGAATGGCTAATAGTCCCTTTATACTTCTAGAAATATCGCATTTTTAAAAAGATCTTCTTGTTGCCTCAAATGAAGTTATAACTGATACAATTTCAAGAAGTGTTAGAGTTAAAAGTGAAAAGAATACAGGAAAAGTGGGAAGATATTTTCTTTTTCACAGGGTAGTCATCATGGCTGCAGTCCAGTTTTTCTTAAAAGTCTGCTGCACTAGGATGTTTCTGACTCTCATAAGTTTTTCTTTCACCTCTAAACTCAGAGTTTCATCAAAAGCCTTATCTCCCACTTCTCAGTGTGGTATGCACAGCAGCTCTTTTATTTCTGTGAGTCATTTCTAAGTTGGTTGTTCATAAATTACAGACTGTCTGCTCTTTGAATAGATTTAAGTGGTTGTCTGAGGTCAGTATGGGCCCATACGGACATTTAAATATACTTGTACTTTGTCCATGGCAAGCAGGTGTTTACATATGGCCCATAAAGTCTGTACTTCTATAACTGTGACCCAACAGGAACTGCACATTCATGGTAATATTTTATGCATCATTAAAAAAGTAATATTATCAGAATAAACTTATTTACATAGGGAATAGGAAATATTTTACTATGAATATCTAACACTGAGTGTTTAGTATTTACAAAGGTGAGAACAGTTATTTTTAAAAGCTATTCATGGTTCTCTTTTGTTTATTTGGGATTCAAAGTACTTTCCCCTTTGACCTAATGTCCCACAGTGTTCGGATAACTTTAAAGATCAGAAGAGAAAAAACAAGTAATTCTGACACTCAGAGGAAAAGGAAAGGAGAGACAGGAGATAAGCTGGAGAAGGAGGGAGAGGGGTGAGGTTGGGAGGTGCTTACTTGGTGGTAGTTACTCTGTGTACAGGGGAAAAACCAGCTGTTTCTTAGCTTCCTATTTTGACTCTTCTAATGTTGTGGCAAAAGGGCCAGAGTACACAAATTCAGGGCACCAATCAGTTTAAAAAGGTGTAGTATAAACCACACAACTGAGAAATCCATTGATTGACAGATTTCCTTGGTTATCCTGAATACAAACAATTTCTTACTCATCTAGGAAGCAAGGAAAAATGGAGAGCAGTCCATCTAACCTTGAAGTTGAGGTACAGAGGCATATTAATCTGTTCTTGGTCTCAAGGAGAGATGAGCAAGGCAACTTTGTCTTTTTCTATGGCTAGAATAACGTGCGAACTTGGAAAGAGAAACACAAACAATAAACACAACTATATGTGACCATTTATTTCCTACTGAAATAGAGGCTGATTTCAAGATGGAGTCTTTCTCCTCCCATATCACCTAGGTGTATCATATTCTAAGATTTCATGCCCAGTTAACTCCAGAGTGAATTTGGAGCATCATTCAAGAAGGGCCATATATAAAGCCAAAGCTATTTGTTGAGTATGATTACTGTTGTTTTGACTTAGCACTCATTTTTAAGATAATTATTCCAAACATTGACACTTTGTTCTGAAATGCATTGCCATGACAAAGAATTTCCATCTTCAAATCTACTTTGGCCATGTTACTTATAGACCAGTTATTATTTAGCAGTTCTTGGATTATATGAGAACTTGGTGTAGGGTAGGAGAGTGGAAACAGAGGTAAAATGGATTTGTGAATGTGTGACAAAACCTTTAGAAGGCACAATATTATTCATTTGTACCTTAGTATAGGAATTAAATTCTATTTTCTAGAAGATACAAAAATCCACTTGAGCTTATCAAAGGCTTGTAGTATAGCAGAAAAGACTTTTTGTATGAATGGTTTATTTCTTACCCAATTGGGCAAAATCGTCCTAGAGGACATCCAGGCTTTGAAGAACAAGTTATAATATTGGTTTTGTCCTGGAGTGGTCTCTGGCATTCACTTGGATTATCTACACCAAGGATCACATGGGACTAAGTTGTACTTTCATACACTACTTTGAACCAGTTCTATGCCAAAATGGCCCAACATCTCTGGTATTGAGTGTATTGAGTATGAACTGAACCAGCTTCAGAGATAGGGAGTGAGATACAGTTCGGGATCAAAAGTTATGTGCATCCAAGGACCCTGTCTTAGACTGTCCAAAAAAGATCAAAATCTAAGGAAATGATGAGAGATAATGGGAACTAATCTCTGGGCAAGAGGATAATAAAATTTGTGAATCTTCTTAGAATGTGAAGTTGTAATGGGTTGATTATTTGACATGATTATTTGACTTCAGTTCCAGATGCAACTAGATAATTATCAATGAACTTCTTAAAAATAAAATATTTATAGTATTTTCTAAAGTTTTTTTTCACTTTTTCATTATTATTTTGAAATGAATATACATTTTTTTTCTCCGTCACAAGATGGTAGAGAAAAAAAAGAAAAGAAAAACTTTTGTAATGACTGTGCATAGTCAAATAAAAACAAATCTCATATTGGCCAAATTCTACATATATTGTCTATACATATTGGCCTCATTTTGCATATTTAATTTTCACAAATTTATGGTGGCCTCTGCGTACTTTCTGTGGCTGTCCCCATGCCTGAAGCTCTCTTCTTTCTCATCTCTTCCTCCTGGTTTCTCTGGTTTCCTTCAAGTCTCAGCTAAAATCTTCTTTTCTGCAAGAAACCTTTTCCAGTCTTCCTTGATCTTGCTGTCTTTCCTATGAAACTATCTCCATTTTTTCTCCTTGTCTATAACTCGTCTATACAGTCATTTGCATGTTGTCTCCCCTATTAGACTGTGAGTGCCCTGAGGGCAGAGAGTGTTTTGTATCTCCAGTCCTTAGCACATGTTGGTAAGTACTTATTAAATGCTTCCTAACTATTTACCCCATTTTGCAGATGAAAAAACTAAAGGTCAGAGGCAAGATAGATTACCCAAAGTCACACAGCTGATAAGTGGTAGTTTGGACTTGATCTATGTTTTCCAATTTCCAATCTATTGTTCTTTTTCACCAGCATCTCATCTGCAGTTATTTTCATGAATATTCATCTCATTAGGTGAATAATCGTTGTAGTGACAATACAGACTACTCTGGTGGGGCCTGAGAAAACTGGCTTTTCCTTCCATTCTCATGGCACTAAAAATTGCAAACCAATTTGTTTATATTGGAAGCTTTACAAAGTTGGAAAACCCTAACTGATCTATTATAAAAGATAATACCTTTCAGGTAGGTAGGGTCACTCAAGAGACCAAATTACAAAGCAGAAATTGGCATGGTGAATAGGTCATGCCTGAATACACTTTTTTTTGAGAATATTACAAAGCTAGGAGAATGATCTAGATACAGTTCGCTGAGATTTTAAAAAGTATTTATCATACTTTCTCATTTTATTCCTAAGGAAAAATGGAGGGGGGCAGAGTCAAGATGGCGGAGTAGAAAGATGTACGTATACGAGCTCCGAACCCACAGCCCATAGATTTAATGTAAGAAGAGCTCCCCAGAAATTCTGGATCACTGCAGGGTGTGCAGAAACATAGTGGAAGAGATTTCCATTCCAGAGAGCCTTGGAGAGCCGTCCCCAGGGTCCGTCATGCCCCAGAAAGCGGACCCCACCCCAGCGCTGCCCTGGCCATGGCCCCAGAGAGGCTGATCCGAGCAGGCTGCAGGGACAGAAGCTCCGGCGGCCTGGAAGGTCCCTCCGCCCACAGACTCTACAGGTCAGTGAGAGACACTCCTGGGCTCACTGAGAGGGGAGCGGGGTGTCTCCGTGGCTCGGGTCCCCTCAGGAGGAAGTGGCAGAGGCAGGGGTGGCGGCGGAGGCAGCAGCGGCACGGCTGCGGCGGCCTGGGACTCCCCCAGCAGCAGGCAGGATCTTCATTACTGAAAGTCTCTGCATAAACCACCTGAAGGAGCTGAGCCTGGGAGATGGCCCTGCCCCACCCACTCCATTTCTGAAAGTCTCTGCATAAAGCCCCTGAGGGAACTGAGCCTGGGAGACTGCCCCACCTCCACCCGCTCCATCTCTGAAGGTCTCTGCATAAAGCCCCTGAGGGAACTGAGCCTGGGAGGTGGCCCTGCCCCCACCCAAGCACCAGAACTAAAGCTCCCATTGAATAGCAGCCGCGCCTGCCGAGGAAAGCCCATTTGAATCTCAGACCCAAGCACTAGCTAGGCGGATCTAGGTGGGGGTGGACAGGAATCTCAGAAGTCAAGTAACTGACTGGGAAAATGCCTAGAAAAGGGAAGAAAAGTAAGACTATAGAGAGTTTTTTTGAACAGATGCAAATGATCCCGACTTTCAGATCTGATGACGACGAGGACATATTCTTGCCATCAGGGAAAGACGTGGAGGGTGGGGCCTCGGTACCCCCAGACATCCCAGGGGGATGTCGGGTGGGCTCAGGCCTTGGAAGAGCTCAAAAAGGATTTTGAAAAGCAAGTTAGACAGGTGGAGGAAAAACTGGGAAGAGAAATGAGAGAGATGCAAGAAAAGTATGAAAAATGGGTCAATACCTTGGTAAAGGAGACCCAAAAAAATGCTGAAGAAAATAACACCTTGGAAAAATGGAGACTTGTGGACTGAAGGAACAACGGTCTTCAAACTATGGTGTGGGGGGTGAAATCTTGCCCATCAGCTGTTTTTGTGTGACCCTCAAGCTAATTTTTTTTTTTTTACACTGCTGGACTTTGTGATAGTATAGTTGGGTGGCTTTGAAACTACCTGATAGCCAGACCAAAATACAAGTCATTTATGATTCAAATTGTCAGCGTAGAAGGAGGTCTCAGTTGAAATGCACCATGGATCTCTGTATGGTCCTATACCTGCCATTTAAGTGCACCAGTGACAAATATAGATAGAAGGTTTGCTTACCATATTTTCCAACTAAACTTCAAGGGACAGCAAATACCTTGGGTGACCGTCAGGATCTGAAAAGATTTGACAGATTGGAATGTTATGCTGATTCTAATAAAGTGAAATGTAAAAGGAATATAGGCAAAGTTTTACAATTGGGTTCAGAAAAATCATTTTTTCAAGTTAAGGGAGATATGACTAGACAATATAGTCAGAAAAGATTTTAATGTTTTAGTGGCCTTGTAAGCTCAATATTGGTCAACAATATAACATGGCAGCTAAAAAATTCAGTGTTACCTTGGACTGCCATTAGAGGTATGGCATATAGACCTTATGCAGTGATGTTCCCATGATACCCTATATCTGTCATGCCAAATCCAGAGATTTATGTTCAGTAATGGACATAGTATTTTAACAAGGACCTAGAAAAGCTGGAGAGTGTCCAGATGAGAGCAATTAGGGTATTGAAGCAATATAAGATCATATAGAGTTGAAGGGGACTTTAGATGCCAGTTAGTCTTTGTTTTACACATGGAAAAACTGGATCAAATTTATGTGACTTGTCTGATGTATCACCCATGGTGGTTACTCTGCCTCCACACTTCAAGATTTGGTTACGCGAGGATTAGTTGTAAAATGCTTGGTCTCAGGAAGAAGAGCCTTGGGGGAATGGGTTATGATGACCGTTTTCAAGTGTGCATATGTATAGGGCACGTATGTATCTGGAAAATGCTTTACATTCATTCGCAGCATCTTAGTAGGTAGAAATAGGACTGTTGCCTGGAAGTTCAGAGGTTCAATTTTAGGTCTGATGAAAGGAAAAATCTTATACAAAATCTTTTTAACAAATAAAGCTATCTGTAAAGTGCAATGGCTGACTGCAGAAGGAGTAGGATCTATCTCAACATGGAGCTTTAAGTAAAGGGTTCTTGTTGAATGCTTTTTGATATGCTGCATATGGTTGAACTTGTTGAGAGAGCCTTAAATGTTTGGTGTTGTAGACTCTTCAGGCAGTCTAGAAACCTTTTGATCCTTTTTCAGAATTGTTTTTATAAAGGTATAAAATAAATTAATTTTATTGAAATACAGTTGTCACAAACCTCAGGTTGAGAACTCTGGGATCATTTACATATTTAGAATGAGTGGCCTTTCTTTGGACAACTCTGGAGGCACACCAATGCTCTTGTTTGCTGCCATGCCTTTAAAATAAAACAAACAAACAAAACCAGCGCCTATATAGGTGCTGACATTTCTGTTACTCCACTTACTTTCAACATATATTCCTTGTCTTGTATTCCTTGGTGGATTTCTAATTTCTGTTAGAATTGGTAGATTGCTAATTTCTATTGCCATTCCACAGTGCCACCAACTTGTCATGCTAATGTTATCTTTAATCAGAAATGTAACTCGTTTAGTCTCCTAAGAATATAGATTTATAGGTGGAAGGGACCTTAATGACAACTCCCCCCTCCTATTTTACAAATGAATAAAATGAGGTTCAAAGAAATCAGGACTTATTTAAAGCAGCCACAGGCAGTTTAGTGGCTGAGTCAAGATTTCTTTATCATAGGATCATAGGGATCTAGATTCCTAGAACAGGAAGGGACTTGGCAGGTTATCTAGTCCAAGTCTTTCATTTTGTGGATGAGGAAAATGAAGCTGAAGAAGATTAAGCGACTTGCCTTACAGGCAGTAGAGGCAGAATTTGAACTCAGGTACTTTGATTCTTGAGCCCATGTCCTTTCCATTGTATCATGATACATGGCACCAAGGCTTAAGAATTCAATCTTTTGCCCACTACACCAAACTGCTTCTACCAGAAGCCATTTTTTGTTAAACCCTAAAGAAATCCTTTTTGAGATTTATCAAAGTACTGTGATGCCCCTCCAAGTAAGTGACCGTCATCACATCTAATAAGAACCTAAGAAGGAAACTTTCATTTGTGGCTAATTATATGTTCAGAATAAACTCCTAAGTATTCCGCATTCAGGACTCCAATAAGCACCTTCTATGTGTCAGGTACAATAGGCATTTATTTTCTGTTGTTGTTCTAAGCCCAGATCAATCAACATTCCCTTTGTGTACACAGCTATCTCAGACAATGATAGAGAGAATGAGGTGCCATGCTTAAGGACTCTCATCTCCAGACGGAAAGGAGCTCCTGGGAGCTCACAACTGGCTTTCAGACAGAACTGTGGATACCTTCATGCATGGGGACTCAATATTTACAGTATTACACTACTGAGATTTCATGGTATTCTTTTGTGTATTCTCATTGGAGAATAAAAACCTGAATCTTGTCAACAGAAATACTTAGGGGAGTAAAGATGGTTAGAAGGAGAATATATAAGAAAGTTTTGTTTTGTATTGGCATGGGGAGGGGAGGAGAGACAGAATGGTGAGAAGAGACTTTAACAAGAACCAAATCACTATTATTTAGTATAGAATTCTATGTACTATGACATATCTTTTTCTGGCAGTGACACAATATAAAGGTGAAACTCACCTAGTTCATTTGCTCTATGGAAAGTAGTCAGTTTAGATCCCTAAGTGAGAATTCTATGTCACAAATCGTTCAGGTTGACACTACACAATCATATTCCTCAAATAATTTGTGCTATGTTATTTGGCCAAAAATCTAATCTCGACCCTCTCATTGATATATATGTATATATTCATATTTACATACATGGTCACATATGTATATAGATATGAACACATTATGTATTACATATACATTTTATTGTTTACAATAAACGTGCATATACATATAAAATATATGAACACATAAAATATATAAATTCATAATATCTATACTAGGTGTTTTTTTGTTTTCCCCTTTAATCCATTTCATAATTTTTCTGGAGGCTTTATGGGTTTTCTGTGAGTCAAGTGCATTAGCTTTACTTTTTTTTTTTTTGTACCTCTTTATACGTTTGTATATAAGCAAAATTTATTGGTCAAGCAGATCACATATTTCTGAAAGAGAGCTCAAAAAACATCTAGTCCTACCTCTTTCTTTTACCAATAGGGGAACAGAGACCCAAGGAAGTTAAATTGCAAATATCTATAGTAGGAATCTGAAACATGATTCAAAGCCACATTTCCTGACCCTAGATCCAGTACTATATGACATTGTCTCCTATAAGCAATTCCTTCTGGAATTTATGATTCTCTTAATGAAAAGGCATCAAAAAACACAGTGAGCTTGAATGTACCAGAACCAGATTAAAATTTAATTGTGAAATATTTAACAAGATAAATAAAAATACAACAAAAAGGAGATAATGTTAACCTGATTTTCTAGGTCAATATGTGACCCACAGGAATCCTTATGTATGGTTTAGTGGCCCCTATTGCTGTTTGAATTTGAAACAACTCTTTCCTAGTGGTTTCTGTTCTCCCTCTTCGCTTTATCCCTGAGGCTTTACTCTGATAACCAGTGAAGTTTTTTCTGGGATAGTCCAAAGAACTGAGCATGATGCAGTTGAGAAATTGTACATTCTCCTCATCTTTTCTGAGCCCTAACCACTTGTTCAGTGATGCCAGAAAATCTCTTGAGCCTTTTATGATCAATCATTTCTCCTTCAGGAGACCCTTCCTTGGCAACTCAACTTCAGCAATCTTTTTAATAAATTCAAATGCTCTTTGAAGCCAGGAGTCATGTCATTTTTCATGTTCACATCCCCGATTCCTGGTTCATAGGTGTTTTGTAAGTCTTGGTTGAATCTTTCCTGGAAGAATTTTCTGTTCTCATGGAATTATACTGTTTGCATATAGATGATGGCAACCAGTGAGGGTTCTAAGTACTGTGCCTATAACAAAGTCATTATAAGATAGTGATGTGGTTCTAGGTATATCGAGAGAAGAGGATGAAGAGTGGATTGAGTGCTAGATTTAGGAAGATTTGAGTTCACTTATGAGCTGTTTAATTTCTCAGTGCTTCGGCCATATTCCAATGATTTCCCTAGAAAGGCCATAGATGACTTGACATCTATGTAGTAGAGGGAGTTGAAGTAAACTGAAGAAATTGTAGATCTTTTTCTGTGTTTGCATGTGCATAAGAAAAGGTGAACATATTCATGACTAGATGTTTAATTTTTCTCAATGAGAAATTACAGAAAATTCATACTTTAAATATAGATAGGCTTCAGGGTACTCATAGCATCTAGAAATCTGAAACCCTTGGTGAGAGAAGTTTGATAGGAAAGAAGAATACATAAACATCAGAAGAGTGCCCTTTTCTCCTCTATTATCTTCTCTCCTTTCCCTTTAAAAAAATTTTCCACTATTATTCAAATGGCCAAACTTCGGGAATTCATAAAGTTACAGAATCTCTGCATTGATGGAGACCTGAGAGGTCATCTAGTCCATACAGTACTTGAGCTAGAGTCTTCTCTGTCTTAATGAAGTACATATCAGTTGCACTTATACATTTTCCTCTGCAGAAACCGAGAATTTGAGGGAGAAAGGGAAGAGTAGAGTCCATGCTGTCAGCTTGTACATACCATCCTATCCCTGGCTGGATTGTAAGCTATTTGAGAGCACGGGCTTTCATTTGCTTCGTTTTGTATCCCCAGTGCACAGAGCCTAATATGTCATGAGTAACCTCCAACATCTGGCTAATGTAACAATCTGATACCATAAGGTCATAGATTTAGGACTGGAAGAGACTTTAGAGGTCTTCATATCTAACCTTCTTCCACTTCTATTTACCAATAAGAAAACTGCTTCCCAGGAAGGTAAGGTGACTTGTCCTAGGTCACTCAGAGGGCATGAAGCTATGCCAACAACCACTAATGAGACTATCCATTAGACAGTTTAGAATTGGGGAAGCCTAAATTTAAAAACAACTTACTTTTTGTTAGTCATTACTTATTTTTAAACTATTAATAATAATATTTTTGAGCATTATTGAGAATTAAAATTTCTTTAAAATTCAATTAAAAAGAAACTCTCTTTCTAAGTACAATATTATTAGTGCCAGAGAGCAAGAATATTTCTGACAGAACCCTTCTCTGATTTTTATAATCAAGTCAATGGAGACCTGATTCATTTAGCAGCCAGTCTTTTTTACAGTAAACTCTGCTGTAATATCTATTCTGTTAAGTGATATAGTGATAACATCTCTATAGTGCTGAGTTTTCCATCTCAATATTGCAGCATTTATCTACCATATGGATGCAGAAAGAATGCTGCATTATTGAATTTTTGCTGAAGGAAAGTGAGTCATAAATTAAATTAAACCCTGCCTCCTCTGAAGCAATGTTTGCATTCCATTTCTGCTTAATTTTTTCGGTCATCAAACCAAATCATACAGACACCTCTGCTCACATTGTTACCAGGTTCACCTTAAGGGAACAGATATTGGAATTCTCAAGGACAGCTACCCTTGTCCCCCTCTTTGGGTCTGATGTCATTCTCTGCATAAAATCAACTGTTGGTAAATTTCCCTGCTTTTGCAAAAGGCTCATAACTTCTATCTGTTATTTTGACTTTTTCAAAATGACATTCCCTAGGTCAGGATACAGTTGGCCTTTATTTTATTTTTATTTTTTTGCTGTCTTCAATATAATCTGACAGAAGAAGCAGTTGTATTTTCATGACGGCTGAAGTCCGGAGCACCAACTGCATGAGCCAGCAGGGGGCAGGCATCAGCTACCAGAAGCATTGTCCTCAGTTAGATAAATGTTAATTCTTCTGTTTATTTCAAAATGACTCACACATTTCACAAGTTTCCCCTGCCATTTTCAGTGCTTAAGTCCTGAAGCTACTTTCTTTAAAGATCACTAAAATACAAGGAGACACTGGATTTGGAGGTGGCGTACTTAAGGTGAAAGAAACTGAAGTAACTAGATGATTTCTGAATACAGATGGTTATTTGAGAGGTCATCTAATCAGTCTAGTACCTGAACTAGCTCCCTAACTCATCAACTGAATCATAGATTTTCCTCACAGTTTTCTGACTTTTTTTAAGGTCCTGGACAACTTTATCAGTGAAGACCGTGGACTCCCTTCTCAAAATGTCTTTAATGAACAAAATAAAATACACAGAATTACAAAGGAATTCAATTACTTTAAGTTACTAAAATATTTTTCAGAAAGTTCCTGAACACTTAATTACAGAATTTGCATTGCGGGGAGGGGGTGTGTGAAGTTCAAGGTCCACAAACAAGATATGAAGTTTTCCTGGGGCATCAAGGTGCCATAGACCTATGGAAATAAAACAAGCTGGACAATTTTATTACTAGAGATAAAATTTCTAATTAAGCAATCGTGACAAGACAAGGATTTTCTTCCTCTATTCCATTTTTCAGGCACATTTCCTTGAGGAGAGATGTCAGGAAAAAATTGATTTTCTAGAATTAAACAGTATTCAGTGTAACTGTTTCAGAAGCACAGAATATTCCCCCATCATTCTTACAGAGTCTGGTATACTCTGTGGACAGATGATGTAATTTAAGGAGGACAACTGTGTGCCCTTACTGTGAGAAAAAAAATACCACCTGCAACACTAACGGGTCACTGTATGGTTGTCTGCCATGCCAAACAAGGATTGATGAGAATGTAGCAATATGCAGTATTGGGGGACAGATGCTTTTAGTTTTAGGACTGAGATGTGAAGAGGGTCTAGATTTACGCTGCTTGGTTGCAGAGGGCAGAACTAGGAATAACAGATGGAAGTTAGTATTGTAGATGGAGGTTTGATGTAAGGAAAGAATCTTCATTACAACTAGAAATAACCAAAATGTATTTGGTTACTATAGGAGGCAAATGGGTTACCCTTAATTGGAGATCTTTAAGTCATTGCTGGATGACAACTTCTTGGAATGTTGTACAGAGATTCTTGGTCAGTTACTAGTTGGCTTAGATGACTTCTGATGTCCATTCCCACTCTGAGATTCTATGAAATAAGTCATCATCGTCCTTTAAGTATACCTTTAAAGTGTTATATTATTGAGATTTTTTATAATAATTATGTCATCTGACCTTGACAACAACCTTGGGAGATAGAGACTATAGGATTTTTTTCCTGAATTTTACAGATTAGGAGACTATGATTTTAGGTTAAGTGTTTCACTGATGTTTATGTGGTTGCTGTCAGATCACCAAAAATATGATTAGATGCTTGTATCAAATGTTGTTCAAAGGACACTGATAATAGTGACTTTGGGGGTGTTGTCTTTGTGGTGAAAATGGAGAATTTAAAGAGCCAAGGAATTGTTGCGTTCACTCTTTGTTTCCAAAGAAGACCATGCCATCAGAGAAATGATGACATAACTTGCATTTGACTTTGTTTTGAGTGAGGGTGGGCTATGCAAGGTCACCAACCTCACCTCCTCTGGAGCCACCTGGATCTAGTGACCAGATATTCATCAGGATGACTGGAGATTACTAATACATAGATGAGGTTGTGGAGTGTGAACTCAACCAGGCTTAACTCTTTTCATTCCCACTAGCCATGAAGACCCCTGTGACCTTAAGCAAATCACTTCACTTAGCTTCAATTTCATCTATAAAATGAGGAAGATAAGATTCAGTAGATTTAGGTCCTTTCTGCTTCTCCATCTATAATCCTAAGAGTTACCTCAAGCGCTAAGATGTTAATTGATTTACCCATGATCACACAGATATAGCTCATATATGCACATACATCTATCTATCTCTCTGTATAAGGCAGAAGTTGAACTTGGGTCTTAGCAATTCTGGGACTTGCTTTCTATTCATAATCCATGCTGCCTCTTGGCATTAGGAAGATTTGGATTAAAATCCAATTTTTTCCACTTAATATATGGAATTCTGAACAAGTTGCATAAGTATATGTTCCTTAGTCAACTTTGAGGAATCTTCTAGTAATTCATAGATAGATTGTATTCTGGTAAGTGGAGGAAATTCCATCCTGGGAGTTCCATACACTGCTGAAATAGACTAGTTAGAAGAACAAAATGCTCTTGGAAATGTTCTCAGTGTGGGAGGGATTTTGTTGCTATTGTTTTTGGAACAATTACCATTATTACTGGTGTCTTTTATTTTAATTGATATTTTTATTTTTTTAATTAATTTGTATTGATATATTTTGCTTTTATTATCACCTTGATTTCTAAATACAGTCCTCTACTGTTCTTTATTCAGTAAGCCATCCCTTGTAGAAAAGGCTTAAAAAAAAAGTGGGGTGGGGAGGGAGTATAATTCAGCAAATCTAAGCAAATATCAACTTTGACTATCCGGGTATGTTCAAAATCCTATGTCTATGTCTCTCCAGTTTTACAAAGAAGGGAGAGAAGTACATTTTCTCATCTCTTCTCCAGGACAAAGCCTAGTCATGATAATTACTTGACATTCACTAAAGTTTTTTTTTGTTGTTGTTCTAGATATTTACATTGTTGTAGCATTGGATACATTACTTTTCTGATTCAACTTCATGCATCAGTTTATATGCCTTCCCATGCTTCCCAGAATTATTTGCATTGGTTTCTCGATTCCTATAATATACTCTTATATTCACTTATAATTTGTTTAGCTATTTTCTAATCAATAGGAATTTTCTTTGGAGTGAGAATAGGGGTAGGGAGGATTGGGGGGTGGGGATAAGAGAATCAAAATGTTTTAAATGTTTTAATGATTATAAAATTTCCAAGGCTTCCTGGTTTAGTTAAGGGTTGAGTTTTATATGAAACCAAGGTAGTACCAAGATAGGGAAGAAAAATGAGGAAAATTTCACTTAACCAGGTAAGGTTTTGGTTTCTTTTTTTTTAATAAATATCACATTTTTTTAAGTTAATCTGAGTCATCCTTAGCATTCCAAAACCTTACATTCATTTCATATTAAAGATAGAAATCCTAATGCCTAGCAAATAACACGTAAGCATCCTTCTTATGTAAGAACCCTACAGATCTAAAGAAAATAATCCATAGCTGCCTCAGGCAGGAACCTCATTCAATAAAGAATGACCTTGCCTTTTATTCAGTTTTTTCAAAAAATAATACATATGAAATGCCATGGTTGTTTTCCTCTTCATCCCCTCCTTCAATCCTCAAAAGGTATTTTTAGGAATTAGATTTTATCTATAGCTAGCCTTTGGTAGAACAGGAATAATTTGAGAGGTAATAAAGAAAAGGTGTAATTCTTTAGCATCTCAGAGTCCCTGCAATAGTCAGGGTCACTGAAGAGAAGAAATAGATGAATTTAGAGTTGTGTTGCCAGCTACAAACACGTGTACACGTTAAGATGATTTCTGAAACTTCTGGATTTTCCCCCCTATGGAGTCCTGTTCCAGGAAAAGAAACATCTTCCTATTGCAGTAAGTAACCTTTGTCATGCCCAAAGTCCTTGCTTGAAAATAGATAACATAGACAATTCTCTATTTAAAGGCCTTCATGATGTAAGATCTTATCAGAACTTAGAAGGTTTCTGATATAAAGCACACCCGTGTCTGGCTTTGTTCTCACCCTAGATTATTATCCTCTGGGCAAGATAACCCATCTGAGAAAAAAGCAAATTCCAGTTTGTGGATTTTGTGAAGTGTTTGTTTCTAATCTATCAGTTTCTTTCTGGCATGTTCTTAGCATATGATTGTGGGTCTTAATGTAGAACCAACGGATGTGGGTTCAATTCCTAGCTCTTCCTCTTAGTATCCTAAGGTATTGAATAGAGAGCAAACCAGTAACATCTGGAGTTTTCATAGACTAGCCTCCCTCTGCTGAGGATGCCTAAGCACAGCACAGAACAAGCTTTGCCCTCCGTTCATGGGAAGAACATCAACTGCCCATGCACTCAGTTTCTCCCACTGAAACCCCAGAGAGCAATTTATATTGGGAGGGGGACATACTAGGTGTTACAAAGACTTCTGAGTCCAGAATAACTGAAACTAAACTGTACCCTTCGTGCCCTCTTCCTCTAGGCACAAACTAGTCTGGACCAGTTTTATTTAAATTTGCCTAAAAAGTCCAGTGTTTACAGAAAAAAGGCAGAAAAATGTTTAAAATAATCTTCACCATTAAAAAGACTCAAAACAACTTACCTGTATAAGATTGTAAGTGAATATCATTTTATTCCAGTGAAATTGATGATGGATGATTTCAGGTACAGACTAACAAATTTCAAGTACAAACAAGTGAGTTAAGAGGAACACCAGGCTACTTCAGAAAGACATTTCCAGCAAATATTGGATTGGATCTTTTATTGGAATGGATCTATTTTGTAAAAAGACAATTCTAGTAAGTAAACACTCCTCTATTGGAATAGATCTATCTTGTGGAAAGACATTTCCATTATATAAATACTCTTCTATTGAAATGGATCTCTTTTGTAGGTGTCATAAAGCTGAAAGGTGATAGACAGCTAACATGTTGGATAGACAGACCAAAACAGCAGTTATTAACTTTTATTGTGCCATGGACCCTTTGGCAGTCTGGCTTATCAACTCATTCTTAGGATACTGTTTGTAACTTCTTAAGATACATAGGATAATGAAGAAAACCAATTATATTGAAAAGCAATTCACAATTAAAAAGAAGTTTAAAGGGACTGAGTTAATAACCTATAGACTAGATATTACCCTCAATAAGGATAACAATCATCTTTGGCATAATAATTGAACCTGTGATTTCAGTGGTATAGAGAGCTACTGGAGGGAAACCAACTCAACCAATGCATGTACATTTTCTGTAGTTTGTAGTTTTAGAGATTTTTTTGGAGCCCTACTTGGTTAACCGAACTATTAATTTGAATACAAATCAATTGGCTTGAATTTTGTTTGTATGATTAAAGTTTATATTAAGTAATTTTAATTAGGGGTAGGGACTTTACCTGTGATTTCATTTGTATAGGGAACTTTTGGATCAGAAAATTACCTCTAAGGATGCTCCCTTCTCTGCAACTTACAGTCTCAGAAAGTTGCCTAGACCACTGGGTGGATTAATGACTTGCCCCACAGCTAAAATATATTCTTACTTGCCAGTCTTCATTTGCATGTTTCTCCTATTGGGTTCTGAGTTCCTTGAGAGCAAGGACTGTCGCTTGCCTTTCTTTATATGCCTAGTGCTTAGGACAGGGAGCTAACACACAGTAGGTGCTTAATAAATGCTTGTATATTGACTCTCAGAGACAGGTTTTGAACCGAGGTTGTCTTGGCTCTAAGCCTGGCTCTCCATCCATTAGACCACAATGCTTCTTGAGTGCCACATGAATGTTTGGCCAGAACAGTCCGCAAGCATAAGTTGAAGGGAGGCATAGCTAGATAAAATTGAGCTAAATTTTTTAGAAAAGAAAAATAAAACTAGGATTTTTTTTTTAGTAGACTGTGTGGTTATCCTTCATTGCTGAAGAAGACCATGCCATCAGAATAATAACATGACTTGCACTTGACTTTGTTTTGAGTGAGGGAGGGCTGTGCAGGTCACCAGCCTCATTTCTCCTCCAGAGTCATCTGAATCCAGTGGTGGGATATTCATCAGGATGACTGGAGATGACCCAGGATGAAGCAACTGGGGCTAAGCAACTTGCCCAAGGTCACAGAGTTAGTGAGTGTCAAGTGTCTGAGGTGAGATTTGAACTCAGGTCCTCCTGACTCCTGCACTGGTGCTCTATCCACTGTACCACCTAGCTGCCCTCTCAATGGGTGGAGGAAAGGCAAAAGAAGAGGAGGAGAAATATATTAAAATATATAAAAATATTGTAAATTAGAGACCAACCTACTCGTACTAGGGGATTCTCTTTACCAATGTAGCAGACTATAAGGTTAGTGCAAATCCACAGTGTAATATGGTAACTTTAAAGCCTAATGTGATCTTAGACTATGTTAAGAGAGGCATTATGTCCATAACTAGGGTGATGATAGCCCCATTGTACTTTTCCTGGAATATCCTGTACCTGGAATATCATATTAAGTCCTAGAAACCTCATTTCAAGAGGACATTGACAAAGTGAAGAGACTTTAGAAAGGGTGACCAGCATGAACTAGATCATGACCTAGAATGTGTGAATCTTTAAAACATGATAGATGTATTCCAAGTATTTGAAACACCATTATGGGCAAGAGGGATGAGACTTGTTTTGTTTGACTGCAGGAAAAAGAACTAGTAGCATTGGGTAGAAATTATGCAATCAACAGGATCAGCCCCAATGTAAGAAAAATCTTCTTTAAAAATTAGTATTGTCTGCAAGTGGATTGGGCTTCCTTGAGACACAGTGGAATTTTCTTCATCTGGACATGTGCAAGGGAACATAGGTGCACACTGATTTGAATTAGATGGCCCCAGACATTCTGATATGCCATAATTCTGATCACTTAATGAGAGCAGAAGTTTGCAGTGATTTGCTTGGTTGTGTTAGGGGTTCTTACCTGCGGGTCTGTAAATTTTTAAAAAATTATATTGAAAACTATATTTCAATGTAATTGACTTCCCTGCAATGCTGTGGGGTACATGTTTTGCTTTGTACATTTGAACACATTTTGAGAAGGCATCCAAGCCTTCACCAGAATACCAAAGGGGTCCAATGACACACATTCAAAAACCTTTGCTATAGGTAGTGCTGTTGGTTGATTGTTATCATCCTCCATTTTAGAAGAGGACCAAAATGACCTCACTATGTTGGGGTCAAGGTACAGTGTGTCAGATTGGGGCTGATCAGATCAATCTGAGTTTGGAATGATCTGCCACAGGTCAGGCACAAATAGTCTATATTAATTTTTGGAGTAGAGATGTCTCTAAATTTGTGCATCTCATGTTTCTTTTAAAATACTGCTAATTTCCTTTGCTCATAGAGTACAGCATTTTCTTTGATATGGGCACACCATGCTGGACAGTCCTTTGCCCAGTGTCTCTCATGTCACAAAATCAATTCTAAAACTCTTCAGAGAGAACTTGAGTGCCCTTCTGTTGCTTCTTCTGACTCCATGTGAGTTTCAATTCTCTCTAATAAAAGGTTGCTAGTTTCATGTTTACTTTGGATAGTCATGGGATACCTGGGTCAGGTCTTGATATGTGATTCATATTTTTGTGCCTTGTGATCCAGAGGTGAATTTTGACTTATCACCAAGGTCCCTTTTTAGCTATGTTTAGACATTGCCCAGAGGAAGGCAATTCCCTGGGAAGATACCTCAAGCCAAGGGAAAGTGAATATACCTGGGTCCTGCCTCAGTGCACAAAAGAAGAGAATTTAGAGAGAGTTGATGAGATTATGACACTAACTGATATTACATAGACTTGTTTCCCTAGGCAACTCCACCGAGTGCTGATTAAGTTCTTAAAAGAACTAGTCCTTGAAAGACCTGTACAACTCACTTCACAGTTACCATTAGAGAGAGCTCAGCAAGGGCTTGGCTTAACCAGGGAGAGAAGCCACAAGCTCTCTGTGGAGAGGAAGAGAACCAAGGAACAATGATCAATACCCTGGGGGAGGGAGCAGTTAATAAAACCAGGACATTAAGAAGACATTGAATTATAGAGCAGAGAGGACTTTAGGATATTGACCAGCCCTCTATGAGAGATGCTGAATGATAAGTGGTCCTTTAGAATTACTGATACTAGGGAGAAGACCTACCATATAGTGAGTTGGGATAAAAAAGTATTTCCTATTTGGAGCCCATTTAAACTTCCTTACCCCTTACATGATAGGAATCATCCTAAAATGAATTTACCTTCCTTGTTCAGATAATTGGAGGGAAATTGATTCCTATGAAAGCTACAATGGGTGATAATAATTATAGTTAAGATTTTTTATAGTACTTAAAATTATGAAAATGTTTTAGAAATCTTTTATCTTACTCGATCCAGACAATAGGTTGATGAAGCAGAAGCTATGATTTCCCCCATTTTAAGGATGAGGAAACAGAGGCTGAATAAAGTTAAATAATTTGCCCAGGAAAAGACAGCTAATGTATAAATTGTGGAATTTAGATTCAAGTCATCCTGATTCCAAGTCAAGGGCAGCTAGATGGTACAATGAATACAGTGTTGTGCTTGAAGTCCGGAACGTTTGAGTTCTAATCTGGCCTTAGCTTTACTAGCTATGTGACCCTGGGCAAGTCACTTAACCTCTTGTTGCTCCAGTTTCCCCATCTGTTAAGTGAGAGTAATTCATAGCTCACTCCCAGGGATCAAATAAGATAATTGTAAAGTGCTTTGCACAGTTCCTGGCAAATAGTAAACACTATATAAATGTTAGCTATTATTCTCCTGTCACATTGCCTGTAGAGATGATGGCTTGTAGGTCTGCAGTCAAGCCTCTTATAGTTCTTCTCAATGTTTTTATTGCTTTTATTGGCCTTGAAGTTTGAACTCATAAATTTGGTTTTAGGTTTCTGAAAATATGGAATTTACCAAGGATAAATGGGGATGGGGAGGGACACACTGAAAATTTGCCCTATGTAATTGGTAAATCACTAAAAAAAAGTGGGGACAAAGAACACTAATATTCAAGCGGTTTTGGCAGGTCCCTTTTTTGCATTGCTTGAAAGCGAAGTTTCCCTAAGAATATAAGGTTAGTAAACATTATGGATTTATGGGCTAAAACCCAGCCCTCAGATTCCTGGTTAGAGAGCAAGACCACAGATGAAAAAGTTAGATGGACTCAGAGGACAGCCAAAGAGACTAAAAAGAGGGGTCCTAAAGAACAGGGAATCGAATTTTAAATGAACTAGAACATAGTACCTAGAGAGGAAATGTAGGTCACTGTAGAATTGGACCTAAGCAGAATTGAGAAGAATTCAATTTGCCTTCTGCACTTTCTTACTCATTCCCCCTCTCCACCTTTTTTTGCTGTCTCCAGTTATTTACGCCTGGGTCCTCATGGTACTCCTTGACTGCCTAGGGCTCTCATTGCTGCTTCATATCTTGTCCTGTCCACTTGGACAGGGAAAAGTGCTATAGATTTCCTTCGAAATTCCTCCCCCCTTAAGCTTGACCACCCAAAACTAGAGCTGACATGTATCTAATGAGGCCAAAGTTTCTCAATCTTTTTCTTTTTTTTTTGGAGAGGAATGAAGGTCATAACACAGTATTATTCATGGCCTGGAGGAATCTTGAACAAATTCATGGATTGCAGGAGTAAGTTCCATACTACGACCTTTCCTTTTGCCCCCAAAAGATGGCTCACTCTTGAAGAACCAGTGCCAGAGAACTGTTTTCTATATCACAATGATAAAGCTCTCGCATATCACATTCTGGCAATTCAATACAACAAATATTTATGAGGGGCTTACTATATGCAAGGCAATGGTGCTCTACACATAGCATATAGGTGGTTCATAAATATTGGAAGTAGCTGACATTTATATAGGAATTTTACATTTGTACCTTTTCACTGTTATCTCATTTGATAATATCTCAGTTCTGACACTAAACTGTGAAATAGGTACTATTATCACCCCATTTTACAGATGAGGAAAATCAAGGTTCATAGTATTTAAGTGACCTCTTCTCCAGGATAGCACAGCTATATCAGGTCACTATTATAGAACTAGAAAAAAACCTTAGAGAAAATGCAATCACAGACCTCATTTTACATGTGAAAAAGTAGCATTGAAGAGTTTGAGTGACGTACTTAATTTCACACAGGTGGTTAGTAGCAGAACAAATTGAATTTTGACTGCAAATCTTGTGTCCTTTTTACTGTACCATGTTTTCTGGGATATATGGGGTGTTCAGGAGAACTAGTTCCTCGGGTGTGAAGACTTGCTGAGCCCTTTTTAGGGTTACTCCTCCACCTTTGGTGTCCACCTGATTCATCCAACTTTCACCTGTGACTTCAAGAAGCTGTAACGTGTGTCATGACCACACCACAGTAAACCAGCAGATGGCTTAAACCGGGCTGAGGATAACTGACAGACCTCAAACCTGTTGGTGAGTTAGGGGGATGTCTACCCCAAACATGTGAAGACTTTTTCTGGTAAAATGGGCAGATGAAAACATTTTCTTCCAGTGGCCATACAGATGTTGTGGAGCTTGGTCAGAGGAAGAAGACACCAAGGTCCTCCACTGCATTCCTGGTCATGGTGTGAGTGACCTGAATAAGTGAGGCTGGAGACTTTATGTGTCTCTGCCTCATTTAAATCAATTCATGTGCAAGTCATTACCTGTGATTCTGTTGATCCTCTTAGAAAACTAAGGAAAAACAACACCATCATTGTGCTAAAATGTTAATAGCTAATATTGTAAATGCTTAATATGGTAGCCTTTCTGAGGATATTGAATTTAACAAGACAGATTTGTTTAATCTTAAAAAATATGTCTAAAGGTAAGATTTCAGGCCCTAATTTTTTTGGAGGCAGATATTTTTAGGCAAACCATAACTCATAGAAAACTCCCTGTTCCATATGCTATGTAAGCATTTTAGTACTTACAACAACAAAAATTTTGAGATGCAGTTATGGAGTAATCAACAGGGAATCGAGAGCCAGGTCTTGCCTTGGATACTTACTAGCTGTGTGACCCTTAACTTCTTAACTTTGAGTTATTGAATCTCTGCAGGCCTCAGTTTTGGTTTTTTTTTTCATCTGTAAAATCAAAGTTGTGCTTAATGACTTCTAAGAAAACTTCCAGTTCTAAATCTGTGAGGCTATAAAATATTCACCTCAATAAATGAAAGAAAAAAACAGTTCTTGTTTATCGTGTACCAGGAAGCGCGCTGAGGATCTAGTTCCAAGAGGGGATGTAATTTCTGACCTCAGGAAGCTTCTATGCATTCTAATGGGGGAGATAAAAAGGAAAGAAGTGACTAGAAAAGGAGATGAGTGGTTTAAAAAGTTACAAGAATGATGAGTGGAGCTTTATGAGGCTCAATGCACAGCCTTTCAGGTAGCAATGTGTGAGAGATGATCTCTGAGGATCTCTCTCAGCAGGGAAGCCTCTTCAAGGGGTTGTTTCTTGCCTTGTTGAAACATATGCAGCAGGTTGACCTTGTAGAAGAAATGTTTCAAAATATTCTGTACTCTCCCAGACTACTCCCTATATTTTCCCAAGACTACCCCCTTTACTTTCCCAGACTGCCCTCTGTATTTTCCAAACCTTTCTCCCCTTTGTTTTAGACACATAGCAGGGAGGAATAACACCTCCTCCCCCCTTATTTTTTTAGGACTAATGTGTGAAAACTGTCTTTGTTCTCTGTTGCTGGGGTAGATTGCTGTGAACAGATTATACCCTCAAGGCTTGCCCCAATGAGCCCCAAGGAAGGGGGCTAGGCAGTGGGGATTGCAGTTAGGATCTATATAATCTGCTGAGCTCAACACAGCTCAGCTCTCTTCAGTTGGTGCCATCCTCTGGGCGCTCTGAGGGAGCCCTTTCTCCAGAAAGTCAATAAACAAACTATTCTTTTTGCTAATATCTCTGAGTCTCTGATTCATTGATAAGAGTTTCTGTACCCCACACAGTTTTTGGGACTCGTCTGAGATAGTCTTGATGGGAGTGGCCAGTAACCTAGAGATTTGGATTGATAAAATCAAAGATGAGAAATAGAACATAGATTTGGGCATAATGATAAGGAAAAGTTTATGGACCTCTAGATAGCCAGATCGAGTAGAGAAATCTAAGGTGCTTTCAATATGAGGTTTTTCCAGGGCCTTTTTAGACAAATGGGACTAAGGCTCCTTTGGAGTAAGGGACAAAGTTCCCAACTTGGAATAAGGTCTTTACCTATTACAAAATGACATAAAAACAATTGGCATTAAAACAGTTGACTGAATTAAATTACTGAGACTAAATCAGAGACATCTTTATTAGGGGAAAAGAATTTGTGTAGTTTCTAAGAGACAGATAACCTCTGGTGATATTTTGCATTGGTGGAAAATTAAATGTTTCTGTTTTGATTTGAATTCATTTCATGAACATAAGTTGAAGTTAGTGTTTGAACTTGTCATATGTGTAGCTCATTCTTTTAGACTGAGCAGGGTCATAAGGGTATAGAGAAAGTTGGGAGACAGATGTAAATTTAAAGCAATAACATGGTTTTAATGGTAAATTTGATTTTGATTGTAATTTAATCAGGAATTAGAACATGCAAGCTACTTAAGACTTGCTTTGAAAGATGTTCCTTAGCCAATGTGAAATTTTATCATATCTGAAACTGATTACTGGAGCTTGGTATGTTAAGATCTTATGGGACTATTAACTAACTCTTCTTCTGAGTCTAACTCCAGGTGTGTATAATAAGAAAGACCATCTGAACCATTGATCCAGGATGCCAGTGAGTCTGTGAAATGCTGGTTGAACTGCAAAGGTGATCTCATGGGAAGGAAGGTTGGGAAACGACTGTTTAACCTGGGCTGAGGTGGGATTCTCCTGACTCGATTTCCCCATTGACAGCTGGAAGACTTTAAGCCTGGCTGTATGCCAGTTGACAACCTACTCCTGCCTGGGACTGACATGAAGTTAGGGAGATGCTCCCCTGAAATGTCCCTACTCTTAATGGCAATTTCCTATAATGAAAAGTTTTGTAAGCAAAATATTAAATAGTAGATTGTTGGTAGGGAACATCTGAGATTAAGTCCAAAAATTAAGTTAGTAGGTCTAGGAATTTAGATCAACAGTTAGGATGATTTAGATCAACAGTTAGATGATAAGTTAGGAACTTTTAACTCTTAGTAATAGTATGGAGACAATCAGGTCAAGGGCTTGTCAAGTTAGCATATGTAGTCATTATTATTTTCATCTCAGTTGGTTAATGTTAAAAGAAGAACAGTTTGGGGTCTATATTGTAAATGCTTTAAAAGAAGCATCACATGACCAGAAGTTGGAATTGTTTTATGATGTGATATGTACTCTGTTATTTATTGTATTTATGTAAGTACTGGAGACTAGTATTGACTCCTTAGTGAAATCTCAGCTTCCAGATAGGGGAAAGGACTAGTGAATTAATGTAAAATGTAAAAACTGGGTTCTAATGTGAATTTTTTAAGCATGACAATTGGCCAAAGTTCCAGTTTTGATTTTGTAAGAATATAAAGCTTAGGTATGGTAATTTAAAATTGGATCAAGGTCAGTTTTGCATTTCTACCAGAAGATAAAGGGAAGAAAATGCAGAGCTGCTTTGTTGAAGATGGCTTGAACAAGCATCCAGACCAGAAAACTGTATCAGATGATGTTCCTCCCCAGATGATTGTATGAGATGGAACTTTTGAATGGACTGTTCATTGATCTACATTTTTATTTTGAATCTCTGTATTTGTACTTATGAAAGGGGATTGCCCCCTTATAATTTGTCAATGTGGTGATAAAACTTGCTCCCTTCCCATATTCATATAAAGGAGAGATAGATGAAGGGAAGAATTCATAGGGGAAAGAATGTGAGGAGGTATTTATTGGATTTAGGTGTGGAAACAAATTTTAATACAGAAAAAAAGGGGGAGTTTGTGTGAAGTTGAATCTTTCCTCCTATGAAGACAAATGATAATGGCCACATTGTGAAAAATATAGCAGATAATATCAGGAAAATTGCCCATGTACCTATCCAAACTTGGTCTTTCCCTTTTAATATGTCATGGTGGTCCTGATTTAGGGGAAGTTGGTGGCAACAAATTCTATGGTTTGTGTTAATTGCAATTTGTGGCATAATATTACTCTCTGTGTGTCTCCCCTGCCTGATACAGCTAATTACCTGAACTATTCAAAAAGCAATGTCTAAAATGATCAGATCAGAAGGAAAGGCAGAGGAGTCTGTGTGGCTGATGATTCCAAAAAGTCAGGGTGGACCCCAATTGACCCTGAAGGTTGAAATAAGTCTGAGGGGGGGAAGAAGATAAAATGATATAAGAAGGGTATCAGGAGTGGTATGAAGAGTTTTCAAAGAATAAAATGTAGGAGGAATTGTGAGAGATGATCTCTGAGGATCTCTCAGGAGTGGTCTCTTCAAGGGGTTAATTGGTTCTTGTCCTGTTGAAACATTTGCAGCAGACTGACTTGTAGAAGAAATGTTTCAACATATTCTGTACTTTCCCAAGACTACCCTCTTTGCTTTCCCAGACTGCCCTCTGTATTTTCCCAGACTTCCCCCCTAAGCCTTTGTTTTTAGACACATAGCAGGGAGGAATAACATCTCCCTCCTTTTTTTTTTTTTTTTTGAGGGCTAATGTGTGAAAATTGTCTTTGTTCTCTGTTGCTGGGGTAGATTGCTGAGAATAGATTGTACCCTCAGGGCTTGCCCCAATGAGCCCTAAGGAAGGGGGCTAGGGATGGGGGATTGCAGTTAGGAGCTATGTAATCTGCTGAGCTCAACACAGCTCTGCTCTCTTCAGTTGGTGCCATCCTCTGGGCACTCTGAGGGAGCCCTTTCTCCAGAAAGTCAATAAATGAACTATTCTTTTTGCTAATGTCTCTCAGTTTCTGATTCATTGATAAGGGTCTCTGTACCCCATACAAATGGAAGCACTGATTCAATTAATCAGGAAGAATTTTCCAGAGTATATAGGGGCTCAAAGGCAGGGTGGCAGATGAGCAACATGGCCAGGGAGTAAGGCATAGCACCAGATAGCTTCATTATAGAGGGTCATGTGAGCCACTTAGGCCCCCAGAAAGAAGTGAGGGATGACACCACTTTGAAAAGAACACTGGACAGAGTGAGGAGACCAGTTTTTTAGTTCCAGCTCTGCTCCTCTGTGACTTTGAGCAAAGTACTTGACTTCTCTGACCTCACTTTCTCCATCTATAAAATGTAGGACTTATATGAGACAGTCCATGTAACAAATACTAACTTTCATGAGTAAACTAGCTAGCATTTGTATACAAAATTGGAACTTATGCATTCAAATCCCAGACTTCTGAACCACAATGTGCTTTACCTCTTTATCCCTTCCAAAATTACACTCTTATGATTCTTGATTCTTATTCTATGAATCACACTTGTCTCCTGCTCCTGGGTGCCACATTGAAAAAAAATCATAATTTTGTCATCTCATGGTTGTTCTGGTTATCAAATTTTATCATTAATATAAAACATGACATAGGCATAAGCTATCATAGTATTACTATTATGTTAATAAGAATAACTGGTTTTGCAATAGCACATCAGAGTTTGAAAAGTGCTTTATATACATTTACACATTTGACCCTTGCAACATACACATGTGGTAAGTGCAATAGATATTACTCCCATTTTACCCATGTGAAAACTGGAGCTAAGAGAGATTATGGTGATTTGCTCTATGGACATAAAATTAGCGTGTGAGAGGATATTTAAATCCAGGTCTCCTTTGGTCTGTTTATGCCCTGCGAACTACTATCCCACAACATAATCATTTATCATTTTCTTTTCCCCCTAACTCATCCCCTTCCAACCTGAGGGTCTGAATGTATTTCTAATCACACCCTTTATTCAGAGAACTTTCCCAGATGAAACATCTTTTCTGAAACAGATGTTCTTGTATTTCAGTACCCACTCTTGCAGCCACTGCCTTCTCACTCTTGAAAGTGGAAAATGCGACCATGCAGTGTAGTAGAAAGAGCTCTGGACCAAGGATGTGGAGAGGACTGGATCTGAATCCTGCCTCTAACACCAGGTTTTTGGCTATAGACACTGATAAAATAGATAATTTTACCTGTAGTATTGGTCTCACAGGGCTTTCATGAGGATAAAATGAGATAATGTATATAAAGCACATTAACATTTGTGAAGTGCTTTACAGGGTATTCCAAAAGTCTTGGGGCAATTTTAAAACCACACTAAGACTTTTGAAACACTTGGTATGACTTTTAGTTGGTATTAAAATAATATTTTATTATACTTTAAAAAGTATTCTGAATTTAAGAAATAAAACAAGCACTTTTATAACAGTAGAGAGGAAAAAAGATGTTTGCACATGAAATTGCAAATATATTTGATTTTACAGCTTTTGACAAAATCTATAACTGTTAAATCTCTAGTTCAATTTTGTAGAATTCATATATATGTGTATGTGTGTATGTATAGATATACATATATATTGCCTATTTCATTGAAGGACCATTTTTTTCTCCTGGAGTATTATACTCAGTTTTGCTGGGTAGGTGATTCTTGGTTTTAGTCCTAGTTCCTTTTACTTCTGGAATATCATATTCCGTTCCCCTTTAATCCCTTAATGTAGAAGCTGCAAGATCTTGTGTTATCCTGATTGTATTTCCACAATACTGGAATTCTTTCTTTCTAGCTGCTTGCAATATTTTCTCCTTGACCTGGGAACTCTGGAATTTGGCCACAATGTTCCTAGGAGTTTCTTTTTTGGATCTCTTTCAGGAGGTGATCAGTGGATTCTTTCAATATTTACTTTGCCCCCTGGATCTAGGACATCAGGGCAGTTTTCCTTGATAATTTCATAAAAGATGATGTCTAGGCTCTTTTTCTGATCATAGCTTTCAAGTAGTCCCATAATTTTTAAAATGTCTCTCCTGGATCTATTTTCCAGGTCAGTTGTTTTTCTAATGAGATATTTTACATTATCTTCCATTTTTTTCATTCTTTTGTGACTTCTTGGTTTCTTATAAAGTCATTAGCCTCCATCTGTTCCATTCTAATTTTTAAAGAACTATTTTCTTCAGTGAGCTTTTGAACCTCCTTTTCCATTTGGCTAATTCTGCTTTTTAAAGCATTCTTCTTCACATTGGCTTTTTGAACCTCTTTTGCCAGTTGAGTTAGCCTATTTTTCAAGGTGCTATTTTCTTCAGCATTTTTTTGGGTCTCCTTTAGCAAGCTATTGACTTATTTTTCATGATTTTCTTGCATCTCTCTCATTTCTCTTCCCAATTTTTCCTCCACCTCTCTTATTTGATTTTCAAAATCCTTTTTGAGTTCTTCCATGGCCTGAGACCAATGAATATTTATTTTGGATGTTTGGGAAATAGAAGCCTTGACTTTTATGTCCTTCCCTGTTGGTAAGCATTGTTCTTCCTCATCTGAAAGGATGAGAGAAGACAGCTGTTCACCAAGAAAGTAACCTTCTATAGTCTTTTTATTTTTCCCATTTCTGGACATTTTCCAAGCAGTTGCTTGACTTTTGGGTCTTTTGTCAAGAGCAGGGTATACTCTGGGGATCTGTAAGATCTCAGTTCCTCCAAGGTGGCACAGTCAAGTGTGTACACTGCTCTGGGAGCAGGCAGAGATTTTTGTGCCCCGAATCTTAGCAGTGTTTCCTCTTCACAGCCACCTGGCCTCCAGTTCTGCCAAGGCAGCACTGGGGGCTGAGATTCAGAGAAGCTGTGGGGGCAGGGTCTCCATTCAGTGTGAGACAAAGATCAGCTGCCCCAGGGCCTCTACACAGGGCTAAGGTAAGAATCAGCTGCCAGTGCCCCCAGGGGTTTTATGATCCAACAATGGATGCAGCTGCTGTAGGGGCTGCTGCCTGCCTGGTGTGACCTCTGTGGCCACTGCCTGAGGCTGGAGATTTTGGTGCCTGTGGGTTGAGGGATCTTCGAACCATTGCAACTGCAACTGGAGATTCTGCCCCCAAGGTCTGCTTGTGTCCTCCCAGAGCAGAGCTGTGACGGGCAGCCAAGGCTCCATTCTGCGTCCAGTGTGACAGATGTTTCCTGACTGCCTTTCAGTTCACCCTGGGCTTGAAATCTCCTCCATTCTGTGTTCTGTGACTTCTGCTGCTCTAGAATTTGTTGAGAGTCTTTCTTTACAGGTATTTTATGGGCTGTGGGGGAGAGCTAGCATATGTGTCTTTCTACTCTGCCATCTTGGCTCCACCCCTGAGATATAATCTCATAGGTGTATATACTTATTGTAAGAGATAGATATGTCTATGCACACATGTGTGTATGTATACACATGACACATACACATAAACACCTGTGATTCCAAAGGTAGAAGAAACTTTCCAGGAAGGTACTTATTCCTATCAATATGTATCAGCAACTGCAGTGTTTAGGCTTATAGATTTGTATGGGAGCACTGAGAGGTTAAATGACTGATCCAGGATCACATGGCAAAGTATAGGTATCAGAAACAGGCTTTGAACACAGATTCATCTTGATTTTGAGGCAAAACACCATGCTACTTCTCTTGTATTTTATACTTCATTTAATTAAGATCATGGTATCAACTAGAATAGAGGAAAAATAAAATATTATTGGGATAAATAACAGTGTTATTTCTTTGAGTCAGAAAGCATGAGTTACAAGGAAGCAGGAATAGAAAAACTAAATGGTTATCAAAATGGTTGTCATTTTTTCTTTGTTCTTGAAGATTACTAGCAACATCATGGGGTGGTTTCTTAACTTGTGTGGTAAATTGGATTTGAGCGAGAGTGTTGTACAAAGTCTTCAGCCTCATTCTCTCTTCCTGAGTCACCAAAATCCAGTAGCAAGACAAAAGTCAGGATGACTGGCCATGGTCTGGGATGTAGTGGATGACCTTAGTGTCTTTGATGTCTGAATCAAGCACTAAGCTCTTCATAGCAGCTGCTTCAACTGTCTTCATAGCTGTTGGAACAAATGGTTCTCATCCTCTACTGGAGGAAATCTTCACACTCTTTGGCTAGACATCCTCCTAACTCACCAACAATTATGGGTCCTGTCAGTTACCCTCAACTGGGTTTAGCCTATAGGCTGAGACACTTTACCCAGGTGTGGCCATTGCTCATGCTATAGCTTCTTAGAGCCACAGGTGAGGGCTGAGTGCCAGATAGACATCAAAGGTGGATGAGAAGCCCTGAAAAGGACACCTTATATCAGAGATGCTAGTCCTTTCTGTATACCCCATGTCTCAGAATGATATATTATAATGGAAAGAACCCTGGCGTTGGCATCGGATAACCTTGGTTCAAGATAAGCTGCTGACACTGCCTATTTGACCCTGGGTAAGTCAACACATCTCTAGGCTTCAGTTTCCTCAAAGAGGTTAGATCAGGTGATGTTGAGCTCCTTTCCATCTCTAAATACAAATTTATCATACCTTCTAACTCTAAAATTCTGCATCTAAAACTCTGATGTACATTAGACAGGTGATGCTGAGCAAGTTAATCAACATCTTTATGTCTCAGTTTCTTTGTCTTTAAAGTAGGAAGGCAGAACTGGGAGCAATGGGTGGAAGTTTTAGATACACAGATTTCAGCTACATTAAAGAAAAAACACTGCAAAAAAAATGGATATCCACAAGTGGAAAAACCTGCCTAAAATAATCATAAATATTTCCTCTCCCTAAATATCTCCAAGTGAAGGTTGATGACTCCTTGGATTAAATTGTAAGGGAATTTCTTGGTCTTATATAACTTGATCTCTGTAGCCCCTGATGTCCCTTCCAATTTAATAATTCAATGAATGTGGGAGGAAGTGGAAGCCTAGATCAATCCAAGCTTCACAGAGCAAATCCCATTAATAAAAGGATATTTTCAGTAAAACTTAAACTTAGTCAAAAAGCCACACCTGAGGACCTAGAAAGCCACATGTGTCCTTGAGGTCACAGGTTTCCCACCCTTGACCTAAACAATCACTCTATTCTGCTTTAAAGTAAGTGACAAGATGGTACATACAGTCCGATACCTTAACCAGATGAGAATCTATATCTATATGTATCTTTAGAATCAAACTATCATAGAGTGAAGACTAAGTACAGAAAAGGTGTTTGACAAGTTTAGATGTCTTTGAAAGCTATTGGATAAACTGGAGATACATTGTACAGGAAGCATGTTTAGATGGCTTCAGGAAATTTGGTGACTTCTGATGGGTCATAGATGAAATATAAAATCTAGAGTTGAAGCAGCAGAGGAGAGAGAGAGAGAGAGAGAGAGAGAGAGAGAGAGAGAGAGAGAGGGAGGGAGAGAAAGAGAGCCAAGTAAAATCCAGAGAAGAAATTGCTTGGGAAAGGAGGGAAAAATCTGCCATCAGAGTCTTGATCTTCTGCTTCCCCACTTTGAAAAGAGGACTTTGCAAACTTTGAAAGACCAGGATATTTGTACTTTGTCATCAGCATCCTAGTAAGTGTTCCTGGATCAGTGGACAGAAGTGCCTGCATTTGGAGGTGAGGCCAACCTGGATGCAATGAGGAAATATATATTTAGGGCTCCACAAAGAGCCTAGCAGAGAAGCTATATGATATCTTGGGGAGACATACTGAGCACTCCAACAAGATGACATATAGGAGATATGAGTTGCCCTCTTTCCTGCACTGTCCTATGCTTGAGTCTACTTTCCCATAGACTTTGTTTATTCTGGTGGGTGAATGTGCAACAGATTTTGAGGGAGATGTTAACCCCTAAGTAAACATTATCTCTAAAAACTAATCAAGTTTAACTGACTAATTAATATTAATCCATAGTCATGGTGGAGATGCATGCAAGTTGGGACTTAGGAGTTATCTCATTAGAAAGATACCCTTAGCTCCTCAGGGTGAAGTGAGATATAGTTGCCTTGCTCTGGATACCCAGCCTGCCTGTAAGAAGAGGTACTGGTAAGGTGAGCCCAGACCATGTGCTACACTGTTAATATTTGTACTGCAATGGAAGTCAAGCACTTTAAAGATCTGAAATGCTGTATAAAGGCAAGATGATACTAATTATTAATTGCTTTGTCATTTATGCTTTATATATATAATATATATATTATATATATTATATATATATATATATATATATATATATATATATATATATATAGGAAAACTGGAAAGACTTTGACCAGAGGACGTAGTGTACTGCAAAGGAGAGAATTATGGAGCTAGAGTTAAAGGCTATAGATTCAAATCCTGACTGTCGCTTACAACCTATATGGTCTTGGGCAAAATATTCCCCCTTTGACTGTAAACTCATGTTAGATGAGATGACTCAAAGGTCTGAGTCTAGATTCTAGAGGTACATACTTCTAATGAGTATGTTTCAGATATAATGCTGCCTTATAGAATTAAGAACTTCCTTTATCTTTTTTTTTTTAAATGTTGTCAACTATACCTGGTCCTAGAAGAAGAAAAAGTCAGCTATTTCTAAGTTAAGTGGAAAAGATGCTTCTTTTTAGTCATCTAGGCAGAGCTCCAATGTAGCCAAGGGAAGGAAAATAGGTAGGGCTTTTAAACTGTCTCATCAGAGACTATAATTATTATATCAATTATTGCTACATTATGTTCCTGGAAGTGTTGAACTAGAAGGTAGACTTTACTATATGCTTGCAGCTGGCAGATTCTTTATCACTGAAGCATTATTGTACAAAGCACCAACTATAATTGAGCATAGATCTATTCCTGTTTGGTCAGAAAATTGCAATTAACCACTCCTCCCTCTTCCACTTGCATAACTGTGTTCCAGGATATGCCTAGGTATTTGCCCATATATTCCCAGTCTCCACATCCTACTCCTACCTAAAGAGTGAGTTTCAGTCAGTCTCCTCTTTTAAGTAGCTCAGGTCCCTGAAATGTACACTATCATATATCTCTATCATGCATAATGTAAAGGCTAGAGAGCAAGCCTTGGAGTCAAGAAGACATGAGTTCAACTCTAGTCTCTGATATGTTCTGGCTATGTGACCCAGGAAGACATTTAACGTCTCAAGCAACTTTCTGAAACTGCAAGTTACAAATGAGTTGCTCGTCTATATTGGTGGAGGGAGTTCCAAACCAGGAGTTCCCAACTGATGAAATATCCAAGGCTTTCCCTCTCCAAATGCAGTCTTGCCTCAAAGGCTCATCTGACTAAAACAGATGAACAACAAACTCTCCAAGGGTCCTAGTGTCTGCCTGAAATTCCATAAATGTGTCGGAATTATTCCACTGCTTTCTTTTTCCTCCTGGTCGGTACATTAAACTGATTCACAAGAAACTGGTTAGTTCAGATCATGAAAAGCTTTACCTTCCTGAGGCAGCAAGAGCAGCCTGACAGGAAGAAAGCAAAAACATAAGGAAGGAAGGAGACAGGACCAAAAAGGAGAGGGGAAATAAACTTCATTTATTTCACAGTTTAGCTTACAGTCAGATCCTGCCAAAATCCGTGTAACGCTACAACTGGTCTAAAGCCTTAAAGCCTATTTCCTTCCTTCCTTCCTTCCTTCCTTCCTTCCTTCCTTCCTTCCTTCCTTCCTTCCTTCCTTCCTTCCTTCCTTCCTTCTTTTTCCTTTTTCCCTCTCTCTTTCTTCTAAAGAGGGCATTGTTAGGCTCTGTGGGTTCAAGAAGGTAGAATTTTTTTTTTTTTTAGCCTGGGAAATGTCAGGAACAGGAAGAAAACATTTATTAATCTGCATAAAATCATTTGTGTAAGATAAAATGCTACAAAGATATTTTTGATACAAGTATTTAAAGCAAGACACATTCAAGGAATTTGTTGTTTGTGATTCACTAAATGGCTTTTATATGTACTATCGAACTTTTGCCCAGAATGGAAAGAAAACAAAACTATGATGCATAAATTACATAGACACAAATAATGTTAAATGGTTTACAAACTGGCCATCTTATTTGATAGAAATTGGACTAATAAAACAATTTCAATGCTGAAAAGGGGCCATATTTCTGAAAGCTTATAAGGGAAGAGTATGGGTCTTCAAAATATTGAATATATTCAGTTTATGATTATTCTTCTTAATGTTAGTGTTTTCTAGCTTTATTTTCATGCACAACTAATAAGAAGCTTTGCTTCAGCTAAAGTATTTAGATACATAACACAGAGCTAAGTTTGGAGACAAATGGGGTTTTCTTTACACACATTTGAATTTTTTTCCTGTTTTTGAAACATTATCCACTTCCTACTGACCTCTCTTCCTCTAAAAATCATTGTTATTGACTAAATTTTCAGTAATGTCCAACTTTTTATGACTCCATTTGAGGTTTTCTTGGCAGAAATACTGGAGTGGTTTGCCATTTCTTTTTTCAGCTCCTTTTGCAGATGAGGAAACTGAGATAAAGGGGGGTTAAGTGACTTGCCCAGTGTCACATAGCCAGTAAGTCTCTGATGTCATGTTTGTATTTAGGAATATGAGTCTTCCTGACCCCCGTCCTGGCATTCTATCCACTACACAACCTAGCTGCCCCTAAGAACTTTCCCCTGTAGCAAAGAAATATAAACAAATCAATACATTGGAATCTTCTGACAAGATGAGCATTACTATGTATCTATAGTCTATTACCTTTCTTCCAGGGCAAGGGAGACCTACCTCACTGTCAGTCCTCTGACATCAAGACTTGTAACTACATTCATGATGACTTCCAATGTTGTATGTGAATTGTTCTCTTAGAGTGCCTTGCTATACATCAATGAATGGTGCCTAGGTTCTTAATCTGGAATCCAAGGACCCTCAAGGGGTCTGTGGATAGATGACAGGGAGCTTGGATAGGGAAAAAAAAAAGATTACATCTTTATTTTCACTAATCACTGGCATTTCACATTTCCTTTAGTTATTTAAAAACACTATTGTGAGAAGGGATCCATAAGCTTCACCAGAGTTCCCAAAGAGGTTCATAATATACAAAAAAATGTCAAGAATCTCTGCTTAATGTAAACTCTACTCTTCCCCATTCTCTTTCCTTCCAAAGCTCCAGAGACACAACTAGTGGCAGTTCTGAAGCCGATTGTCCCAGGAGAACAAAGACAGGAGAGGGAGCCTTGTGTGTCCAGCGGTGTCCGAAAACACAAAATGCATAATGCTAGCCAATATTTTCCTGTACTGCCCTGGCTCTATCAACTCATCCAAATTCTCTCATACACAGACTGCTTGGCTCTCTGGTTTGCCTTTGCAGAATAGAGGTGGGCTAATTAAAAGCCAAAATCAGCAGCCTCCCAATTGCCTAGGGCCCTATATTAATATTGAGTAGTTGATTACCTCCATCCTCAGGACTAGAAGTCATCCTGCCAGGTGTTCTAGCCAAGTGGCAGCATCTTTATGCTCCTACTCCTTCCAGATCATACATGGATGTTGTTATCCTCCCTATCTGCTGCTGGCAGAAATTCCATTTAGGTCATTTTTACTGTTTTTCCAAGTCAGCAATGCAGTAAGAAAGGACTTTTAAAACACTGGCCTCCTTGAATAAAGTTGACTTATGACACCTCAAAATTACAAGTAAAGCAATGTTTTATTTGGAAGGCATTTTAGATATCATTTAGTCTAATACCTCATTTTATGGTGAAGAAATTTAGGCCAAGCGAGATGAGTGACTTTCACAGGGTCACACAGCTAGGTGGTTGAAAACTCATTATTTTTAACAGGTATTCATTGCTTTTTTACTACTCTTAAAAAAATCAGAACATGCTTTTAAAAATATTTTTCATTTCCCAAATCCTCTTCTACAGTTCAGCCCTTTCCTCTACCCATTAAGAAGGCAAGCCATGTAATATCAATTATACATGTGAAATCATGTAAAATATATTTCCATATTAGCCATGTTGCCAAAAAGCAAAGAAAATAAGGAAAGCAAAACAATATATGCTTTGATTTGCACTCAGAATTCATCTGTTCTCTCTCTGGAGGCAGGCAGCATTTTTCATCATGAGTCCTTCAGCATTTGTCTAGGATCATTGTATTGATCAGCAGTTACAATATTGCTATTACTAGGTTCAATGATGTCCTAGCTCTGCTCTCTTTGTGGCTGTTGTGGAGTTATTTTTCACTTGTGTCTAACTCTTTGTGATCCCATTTTTGGCAAAGATATTGGAGTGGTTTGCCATTTGTTTTCTGAAATTATCACAATCATATTTCACAACTTGTTCCGCCATTCCCCAGTTGATGGGCATCCCCTTGATTTTCAATTCTTTGCCACAACAAAAAGAGCTGCTATAAATATTTTTTTAAATATGGGTTCTTTTTCCTTTTTCTTTCATCTCTTTGGGAGACAGACCTAGTTACATTACTATTCTTAACTTCCAGAGATAGGAAAGTGGAAAAAACATTTTCAGTACTTTAAAGTAAGGAAATCCTAGGAATCATGTGTTGCTGTACATCTTACCTGAGTATAAGTTAGGAAGGGATTCTTAATCTAGGGTTTCTGAATTCTTTTTTAAAAGAAGTTCTTAGGTTTTACCAGACTGCCACAGGATTCCATGACAACCAAAAAAAATGGTTAAAGCCTCTTATCTAAACCATTTCTTTATCAAAACTATTGGTTTGATTTAGAGAAGAGACTCAATTTATGATTGAGTTTAACTACTGTGATCCAGCATACTTTGACAAGGAGGGTCTGGTTGATATCCTATTAAATCAATGTAAAAATTAAAGAGAGAACATATATTTACTAAGCAAAATTTGAAGTCTACACTTACAAATCTAAACAGATTATCCAAATGGTAATCTTATGCTCAACAGTGTAAGTTGAGGAAAGGTTAGTGACAGAAGATTCTGGTAATAAAACATCCAGTGGGATATGCAATTAGAGGATGCTTGCATTACTAAAAGCATTATTTAATTTTGATATTTAATGATTTTCTTGGTCCACAATAGGGGACAAAAGAATAAGAGCATTCAATAGTTTGCATTGACATTTCTCCAAATGTAGTACTTCCTTTGCAATTTTAGGTAGCACCTCTTCTGGTATCTTTCCCCTTTCTGCTAATTTACATTCACAAGTTAGATTCCCTGAGAAATGATTATCTTAGGTTCAATGTATTCTGTGGACTTACAGTGCTATAACTACCTCATGAGCCCCCATTGGTGTGTTTAGCTTAACTCCAGTTAGCCAGGGCACATAATTGGCTTAAAGTAAAGGCATTTACAGAAATGATATAGTGAAAATAGTAGCTATCAAGCATCTCCCCCATAAACCTGGGGTGAGCTCTCCCACAGCTTTCTACAGCATCAGTGAGAATAAAAGTTCGTTAAATAGAGAGGAACACATACATGGAAAACGTAGCTAAAGCATAGATCAGGTTAAGCAGTTCATGTCTGATGCAAGAGCCATTGATATTGTTTCACTGTCCCTCTTGACCTCGTTCTTACAGTTTTTGCACGACACTATTTCAACGTCTAGCTATTATCACCACCAATTCTTGGTTTTAGCTCAAATGATCGCCTGGACTGGGGTACTGCTAAATTTTTTCAAAAATTTATGCTACAAGGGCAACTAGGTGATACTGTGCATAGATAGAGCAATGGCCCTGGAGTCACAAGCTGTGTGACTCTGCGCAAGTCACTTAACCCCAATTGCAGGGGTAGGGGGTAGGGACAGGCTACATAGAAGAATCTTGGCCTCTGGAGCCTGCCATTGCTTAAGTAGGATCTTGCCTTGACTTTCAACCTGACACTGTCATATACTTCTCTTTTAAGATGCTATTGTCAATGGGGGTGGGGAGGAAGGAGAAATCCTTTTCACTCTTGTTCTATGTTCCCAAGAATGGAAAGGGAAAAAGTGAAGAGAAAACTCTGAGGAACAATGCTCTTTCCTAGCCACCTCTATTTGCAATTCTCTTCTACAGCAAAAATGATGGCAAAGATGACTCCTATAAATTTTAGATTCTTTCAAAGAAGATTTACAATTAGGGTAAATCTTCTCACTGTCAACCTTCAACCTAGTTTCCTAATGCTTTCCTAAGCAAAGGGAAATGTTAATTTCTCAAAGGTGAATACTGTGCCAATGCAAATGAGGATATGGAAAAGTGTACAACTTTACATCACATTTTTATAACTTTTTAATCATTTTATCAAGAAGATTTGGTGGACTTGATTGAACAGGGATCCACTGATTACTTCTATTCCATTATATTTACGACCTTTTAAAAATTGTATCAGTATTTTAATCTCCTGCACATGTTGATTGTGAGGTTGGGTATAAATGTAATAAAAGAAAGTGAGATGGGTAATAGAATGCAATGGTGGATATAGTAGTACTGTCCTTTTCTTGAATCAAACATGTATCACCAATGTTGGCCTGATGATTGTCTGTAGGTTTGATCTGAGATCTCCCTAGTTGATTTCATGGAAGATCATCAATAGCTTCACTGAAGAGTGATGAGCTCTTTGGTGGCAACAACTATGAAGATAGCATAAAAAGGCATGAAGGGGTTGTAACCTTTATTAGAGAAAAGTTTAGAAGATATCTCCAGTAAAATATAAGTTCCTTGAAGACAGTGTTAGTTTCATCTTCATATCCCCAATGTCTTGCACATAAATGTTTTATATATCTGTTGTACCAAGGACTCACATTAATGAAATCACTGAGCCATGGAAGTATCATGCTGTTTTCCAAGTATGTGTCAGTGATTTATCACTTGACTTATTTTAATCACCTTTTCTTATTGAGGAAGATAATCTTTGAAAATCTTTGCTATTTCTTTCTGTGAGCATATATTATTATGGCAACATACTGCCTTTAGCATCTTAAAAAATAATAATAGCTAGCATTTGTACAAGGTGTCCCTAAAAATCTTGGCACATTTTTAAGCTTTGATAGCATAAATTTCACTAAGATATTTGGGGCCTCTTGTAGGGGTTGTAAAGTGCTTTGCGTTTGTTATTTCTTTCAGTCCTTGTAGCAGCCCTTTGATGTGAGTGCTGTTATCTCTATTTTACAAGTGTCAAAACTGAACGTGAAAGAGATAAAGTGACTTGCCATAAGACACATAATTAGTGACTGAAGGAGGATTCACACTCTGGACTAAATCCTGCATCTAAAGATATTGCAGAATCCATTAGGATTAAGGTCTATGTATTTTTTTGTTTCTGCAATAGCAATGGGGAGGAAGAAGAAATCCAACCTTCTGCTCCTGTAGGATTCCCATGGTAACAAAGGTTAAAAACTTTTGAAATAGCTAGGCAAAAATGAAAGGGAACAGCTCTCACTGTGGGCCTATAAAAATTACTTGGTTCTTATAGGGAGACTGAGCCAATGATTTTGGCCTTTCTCTCAAACTCTCTGGCTACATGCTCCAACCAGATGATCGTATACATGATGCATTTATGTTTATGTAATTCAAATTTTTGTGGCTAAAATGCCCTAAATGAGATAAAGTTTCATATATTATGAATTATGACTTTTGAGGTAGAGTGAAAGGGTGGGATGATATTAATATATAATGCTTTATATGTATTTCATTTGAAACTTACAACAACCTCATGATACAGGAACTACAATTGTTATCCTCATTTTTACAATAATAAAACAGGTGCAGAGATGTTGAGCAACTTGCTTATGGTTACACAGTTAGTAACTGTCAAAGGCAGTATTTGGACATCTCTCCTGATAGCAGATCTAGTTGTCTTTCTGTATTATATTGACTATGTTGCATTACAACCTTTTGTCATTAAGAGCCCGACAGCTGGTAAGAGATGAATTTAAATTGAATGATACTAATTTTTGGTCTTTGAAAACTCACATGTAACAGTAAAAATGTTGACCTACAATTTCATCCTAAGCATTTGCTTTGAAACCAGCTTAAAGGTATTATTTATTATAGAAATGCATCAGACAAGCTTTTCCAAGCTGTACCATATGGTTTATTCCCTGACATTTGTCCCCCTTGGGTATCTGTTTACACAGAGTTAGACAAATAGCTGGCTATTTTAGGTGAAGTCATAATTTTTACCTCAATTATCTTGATATGCCATTCTTCCCTCACATTTTTTCATGGAAACATACAGCTAATGATCTGGGTAGGTTATGAGTTCCTTGAAATAGGGACTGGAATGCTTCAAAATGAGATTCAATTTTGCAAAAGTTTGAAATACTCACTTTTTCTGAACTTACATTGCTGAATTCTGCTAGGAAGATCACTTTGACATGGTATTCTTTGGACCAGTCCCAACTCATTAACTAATAAAATGATGTCCCTGAGAAGCCTTGGTGGTATTTTATCCAAACTATAATTGGGTCAGAACACATGTAGTCTAATCTAAACACAGACAAATGAAAAATAAATTCTGCCTTCAAGGATGTTACATTCTCTAGGTGGATTTGAAATATTAACAGAAGAGTTAGCATGCACATAATTTTAAATAGAAGAAAGTCTGGCAAGTAGAGGGATCAGGCTGATGGTGGGAGCTAGTAAGTATTATGTTGCATGAGAATGATGTGGTGCAACATTAGCTTTAGTAATCTAGATGTAGTTACTGGTGTCGTCATCAAGAGGGGTAAAATACGTCAGAATTTCCCTGTGTTGATTATTTAATCACTAAGTAATTATTAAGCACCTACTTTAAGCTATGAGTGGGAAGTAAGCAAGAATCCCTGATTTTCAGATGTATGATAATGAATAAAATGAATACATTTTTGAAAAGCTCTTTTCTTTACACCCCATTAAGAGGTTTAGAAAATGGCTGGTCTAAACTGAAGGGTATCAGCTGTCGATACAAACTTACGGTTATTTTAGATGGTCTACTACCTATGGCTGTGTGTAACTATATTATTTAAGCTAGATTTTCATCAAATAATTCCTCCTCCATGTAATCAGGTTCTTTGGGGAATTTTAATGTCTCTGTAGGTAAGTAGTCAGTGTCTTTTTTTTTATTAGTGACATGTTTTATTAGCAAACAGATGTTATTTAGCAGTAACAGTTTCAATAGCTTTTTGAGAAGTAAATCATTTCCATGGTGAAATTTTTCCATGGTTATTGCCAGAAGTTTGATCAGTAAAACCAAAAACTGCCTCTATTAAATCACAAAAATTGTCTTTGAAGAATTTGCTTCCTAAATCTCTTTATTTCTATTTTCCAATTTGAAAAAAATGAAACTTTTTTTTGACAGTCCTTTATGTCACATTGTCTTTCAATAAAACAAATACCTTTTATCCAGGAGCATTTGAATTGGAACTTGATTACCATATTATACTATATTATTATATTATATTACATTATACTCTCTTGGATTTCAGATTTTTAGCCTTCCATCATGTGTAAGTCACAGGGCCTGCTTATGAAAGGATCTTGTTACCTTTGTTGATTTATAGGTTATATGAACTAACTCATAGGCAGCAAATTGTAGAGAGCTAGCATGGTGCAGGAAATAGGAGGCTTAGAGCACAGGAGACTTGGATTCAGGTCCAGTCTCTATCATGCTAGCTGTGTAACCAATAGGCAAGGCACTTATTCTCTTACCATCTAAGGGTCAGTGGACTCCCAAGGGGCCCATGAATTGATTTCAGGGGCATCTATGAGCCTCAGGAGAAAAAATGCATCTTTATATATTTTTTTAAAGAATCATTGATTTCATTTCTAATCCCATGTATATTTTATGCATTTAAAATACATTCTGAGAGGGGTTTCACCAGATTGCCAGAGAGGTCCATAATACAGATAAGATGTGTAATATATAATTCTTTTGTTATATAACAATATAATAATTATTGTCCATAATACAAATAAAACTGCCCTAAAACTGTATGTTAATTGAATTGTAGTTATGTATTACCGTGGAGAGTTTCTAGAACAAGAGTTATCTAAAGTGATTAAATTGCAAGTTTGGACAAAAAATACTTAAATGAATAAATCAAATTAAAAAAGTGCTGATTGATGGCCTATGTGTATCATAGAGATGTGCATAAAGATTTCTTCAGTAATTTGAAGATAAGTAATTTTGTAGGCATAGTATCTATCCCTATCTCAAACTCCTATGCAGTTGACAACAAAAGTTACAGATAACTTAGAAGTTCTCAGAGAGTTACTGTAACCAAACAACTCATCACTTCCTGCATCTGGTGATGAACCTCCCTGACTTTATCTAGGCTGGTGCTTGGACAAATACAGTCCATCCATCACAAGGATTGTACCTGAAGCCTTTGTAGCTTTTATCTAGGATCTTCAGAGTTTGTACTCTTCGTACTCTTTTGGAATAGTCTTCAAGAAGTTAGAGTCATTTCCATGACTTATCAAGGCATCTGATTATTGCTTTAATGAAGGTTACAAAAATGTATGGAACAAAACCCATAGACAATGATAAGGTAAGGAGGTTGTGACCTACAGGAATGGAGGGAATAAACACAATGATATATTTAAGGAATTCATCTAAGTACTTGGGGGCCAGATAATAATCTATTCTAGCCAGATAATAATCTATTTGTCTACATTTGTGATTTTATGACATCATAAATCTACTTCAACCCTTCATTTAAAAATGAGGGCCAGAAAGTATAAATTACTTGCCTCAGATCACATAAGGTAGTAAGACTCACAGATGGGATTTGAATCAGGTCCCTTGGCTCCAAAGTTAGCATTCTCTCTACTGTATCATATTAGGTACCATACCTTATTGAATGGGCTCACCTTTATACTGGATGTTCCAAAAGTCTTAGCATACTTTTAAGATTTAGTAGCTTAAATTACTATCAAATTTATTTAAATTTATAATATATTAAATATTATTTAAAACTGTTAGATAATTTTAAGCTTTTATAGCTTTTCTGTTCAATCATCCTTTACAATCTGTGACCCCATTTAGGGTTTTCTTGCCAAGGATACTGGAGGGGTTTGCCATTTCCTTCTCTAACTCACTTTACAGATGAGGAAACTGAGGTAGATAGAGTTAAGTGAGTTGCCCAGGATCATACAGCTAGTAAGTGTGTGAGGTCATATTTGAACTCAAGAAGATGAGTCTTCCTGACTCTAGATCTAGTACTCCATTTGCTGCCGCTTGGCAGCCCCTTTTAGCTTAAAAGCAGACTGAAGATTTTGGGACATCCTATATACTGAAAGGTATATGGAAGTTGACCATAATTTTTCTTTCCAAAAACTGAAGTTTGAGTCTATACTCACAACCTAAATCTCATAGGTCCACTGTCCTCTTGCTGTTGAGATTGAGTTGCTGCTCCTAGCAGCTACAGCCAAGGGGCAGCAGAGCTTCCGCTAGAATTCCGTTTAAGTGGCTGCTAAAGGTGGAGATCTCACCACTTCAAGTTCTGACCCCCTGCTGCTGCTTGTTAGACCATGACAGCTGCTTTAGCCCATTAGCAGTTCCTTAAGCAGCAGGCTGGGGTAGGTTCTGCTGCTCTAGGCTTTAGCTGCTGCTCAGAACAAGATTGGGTAGGGCCATATGAATCGATTTCAATTTAAGGGATTTTCTTGTTTTAATTTTAAAGGTTTAATGTGTGTATGTGTGTGTATAGACACATACCTACATATATATGACATAGTTTATACCATGTGGATTACTTATGGATTACTGTGAATTAAAAAACACACACATAACACAATTGTATCAAAGTTAACTATTAATCAACATCCAAGTTTCATCATATAATGAATAATCTTGTTGTAATTGCTATTTTCAGGTGAACTACAATTGCTAAATAGTCTAACAATTTATGTGAAACAGAGTTTATCTGAGTGCTGGATGGATATATATATATATATATAATATATATACATATATACACACACACATATATATACATATATACACATATATATACATACACACACACACACACACACATATATATATAATCTTTGTATATCCTGACCATCATCTGATATTTAGTTGGATTTCTATAATGTGAATTATCCTTAGATTTCCCAAACACCCACAAAAAGAAAAATATTAAGTTCTCGCCACTGAGAAATATAGGACTTTTCCCCCCTTTAGATTAGATGGAGGTTTAAATGTGTACCAGAGAGATTTTAAAGCTCTATTATAAAATCTAATACATTGTTTTTGCTTTGGCTGGATGAGGAAGAGGGCTAGGTAACGTGTTTTGCTGTCTTAAGGTGGATTACTTTTCTTGACCAGATTTGAGTGGGGCTAGAAGGGAGAATGATGTTAGTGTCATGTGAGAACTTTTTTTTTTTTGGTCGTGAGGAAGAAACCATGAGTTTCCTTAGTTTTGACCCTAATTCTTAGCTTAAAATAATGTTTTGTATTTATTTTCCCGTTTCCTCTGGTAATTTTTACACTTAGTACTCTGGAAAACATGATGAAAGGGTCCCTTAAAATATGTAACAGCCAGATCCCTTGGGATGAGATTTTAGTCCCTCCTTTCTCAGACCCTCGGTTCTATCAGCTGCTTCTCAGGGGCTAATTGGAAAATGTACCTCATTTAAATGCATTGTACTATTCCCCACCCCCATCCCCCATGAAATGAAAGCTCCATTAAATTCAGAAAGGTGATCGTTAAATTATCCTTCAGCCCCATTACCGAAATGACTAACTACTGATGCGACTAAGTAGAAACCGAGGGAGACCAGTGCCACCACTGGGGTTATGGGACGGAAAGGTTAATTCCCAGTGGCCCTAGCCACCCTTCTTCCCTCCGCAGACGTGAAGCTGTGCTTTCCTTCGCCCCCGCCAACTTCTCTGTATGGGGACCAGAGCTGGGTACCTGCATCACTTGTGATCACCACAAAGCGAGCAAGGACTTTTTTTCCTCCAGTTTCCCAGTGTCTCTCCCTGGGTCTGCGTGTGCAGCGGCAGCAGCCGGCTTCCAGAGGAGGGCTAGGGCGAATGCAGCCAGTGCTGCATTCAGAAGCAGCGGCGGGGGAACGCTGATGTGTGAAGTTGCCAGCCCACAGCGCACCGAGAGCCTTCTGCCACTCAGTTGTTGATGTAGCGGAGTGCTGCTGGTGCCTCTTCCTAGGCAGAGGCGCCGATGGGCTCCCCATCTTGCCCTCCTGGAACCAGGGAGGAGAAAGGAGCTGCCAACCGGAGTCGCCAGTAGCAGGGAGCCAAAGGCAGTTTGGGGCCAGCAGCTAAGTTGTGAAATTGAATTGGATGCTGCCTCGGAGCACGACTGAATCCACAAGAACAGATCCCCTTGCAGAGTAGCAGCATGCCTGATTGCACTTGAGGCGAATCGCTGGGGAGCAAGCTCTTTGCTTGGTACTAGCCATTTGTCGCTAAGTAAAAACAAGGAGAAACAAGAGCAGGTTGGGAGTGATTTCCCTGCCAAGGAGACAGGGCGATACTCTTCTTCTCGTGAATACCTTTTTTTTTTTTTAACAAGAATTTCTCAGGTATGTTCTCTTTTCTGATCTCTTCTCTGCCTCCTTTGCTTGTATGTCTTTCTTTTTATTTGTACTTTGATGTGCTCGCTTCTGTGAGGCATGCATTTGCAGATGATTCCCTCCCTAACGCTGTCATTCAGTTGATGACTGTGGCTGGTGTGTATACTTGTGAAACAGGCTTCATTTCCAAGGTCCCTCATTCAAATAGCCTGCTAACATTGTTTCCTTTTCCCCTCAACTTTCTGTAGAATAGCTACAGAGGAACCAGTAGTTTTTTGTTTGTTCCCTTGGCAGGGGTAGAGGGTGTATGTGCATTACCGTGATAACTAAACCATATTTTAGCAATGGGACACTTTAAAAACAATAGAGAAACACAGAAAATCAAAGTTAATGGGCTGCTAAGTCCGGATCAGTAAAGCAAGAAGATGTCATTGGGTTGGGTCACATCACCCCACTGTTTCCCTGGTTCACAAAAGCATCAGTAACAAATGAAGCTTTTGTAGCTGGTTCTGCATTTCTAGGTTTTGATTAATTGTCCAAGATGAACTCTGCAGCTTTGGTTTCAGGAAGCAGCCTTCTTCAAGTGCATTTTTGAGTGTATTTCACAAGTAAATCAAGATATGCAAGAAATTTATCTTTAAAAAAATATATTTAAAAACCAACAACAAAACAAAACAAAAAAACCAACCAAGGTTCATGTTCTATCAGTAGGAGTAACCATTAACAGCTATATGCACTGGGAAAACATATATATCACCGTTAGTGGTAGTATTCCACCCTTAGCTTCCAGAGTTAGATGACAAAGCTTAAAGTTATGTTTTCTTACTCTTTAAAAAAAAAGAAAAAATGGAAGTAGGTAACACATTATATGCCAAAGTAAGTTTTCTTTAAAAAAAGTAGGCTGTTGAAATACTAAGAATTTCAAGGTATCACTTTTGATTGAATGGTAAATTTGGTGTGGGGTTTTGAATTTTGTATTTTTAACCTATCAAATTAGGTGCAAAAATCCATGTTTTGATATAAAAACTTCCAATGAACAATCTCATAAAATCTTCCTAGAATTTAGTTATTGATACACGTAGTTGAAGATGAGGTAGGAAACAAAAAGAATGGGAAAGTTTGATTGATTTGATCATTTTTTTTTCAAGAGTACATAGATCTACCAGGGAAAGAATACGCATGTATTCTAGTAGAATCAAGGGTTAATAGTAGAGCTCAAGAAACTGAATTACTAAGTTCCATTACTCTTAGTCACAGTTTCCTGTGAATGGAAAATCCTACTAGTTCAGATCTACTTTCTCCCAAAACTAAATTAAAATTATGGAACCTTTTGAAGTCTTTATTTTTGCTTATGTCACTTAAATTACTTCCCCACTTGGGAAAACAAAACAAAACACTAATATTTGTCAAATGCCAGAGTTTCTGAGCACTAAAATGGATTGCATGACAAAATGATGAAATCAGAGCTTTTGAAAATTATTTTAATGACAAGAATTAAGTATCTAGCTCAGGAAACACTAAATTTTTGGGGGAAGTATACATAAAGAGTTATATTGATTGGCAGATGGGGAAAAGTGCTTTTATTCAGTTTGTTTGGGGTGGAGGTTATAAGAGAAGGTGCATGTGTGCCTACAGTGTGTGTAGTACAAGGAATGATCTTTTTCCGTGTGAGACAAGGGATGTTTGCATTTTGTATTCCTCCTGTCCCCCTCAATTTAACTAGCCTAAGATGAAAAATTTGAAAGTGGTGTTTCTCTGTCTTATTGTTCTTTCAAACTAAAAAAAGCAATGGATTCCAACTGATGAAAAGGATTAACATGGATAGAAATGTCTCTCTCTCTCTCTCTCTCTCTCTCTCTCTCTCTCTCTCTCTCTCTCTCTCTCCCCCCCCTCCCCTCTCATTTCCCCTCTCTGTGTCTCTGTCTCTCTTCTCTCTCTCTCTCTCTCTCTTTCTCTCTGTCTCTGCCTCTCTGTCTCTGTCTCTCTCTGTCTCTCTTTCCCTCTCTCTCTTGATTATTTCTAACCCTGTCATTAGGTCTTGACTAGTATCATTGGTAGCTAGTTTCTATGGTCGAATTCTGCTCTTGTTTAAGAAAATATAAATGATGATTATAAGAATGATCTTTGCTGGTGACTATCTTAGCTAAAAAGCACTTATATGTATTCAGTGTCAAGAGATTTAGAGGAAAATATCCCCACCCCAGTTATTGGAACCCCTTGTGGTCAGTTTATAGGAGGAAGTTGACAAGGATGAGTTTTGTGAGCCTGATGGTTAGAAGGAATGCCCATATATCTGCCAAAGTACATATTGTTTCCAATTGTGTTGGTTTTAAAATATGAGGAAGCTAATTATGTTGAGCATTTTGCTACTAGTGTATTTCCCCAAATAGAAGTAAATATTTAATACATAGTGACTTTGAAGACTCTCAACTCACACACAAGTACCTTGGCTGGGGCAGAGAGGACAGATGGAAGGCAAAACACATTAGCATTCTCCCAGATTAAAGGAAAGAATTACACTCTTTAATGATAACTCGCATTTGTATAGTGTTTTAAGGTTTGCTAAACACTTCCTCTCAAAGTTCTGTTTGAGGTGGATAGTGCAAATCTATCTCCATTTTGCAGATAATGAAAGTAGGGCCCTCAAAACTGAGATGACCTGCCCTTAACCATACAGCTGAGGTAGGATTCAAACCCATGTCTTTTGTCTCCACTCTATTACTCTATGCTGCTTTTACTTAAGACTTGGCATCTGTTCTCCAAATAACTTAAAGTATCTTTACACTAGTCACAATTGTCTTTAATAGTGATGATAGTAATGATGATAGTTAACATTGATATAGTATTTATTTTGTGCCAGGCACTGTGCTAAGTGCTTTGCAGTCACTATATCTTCACAACAAAACTAAGAGATAGGTGCTATTGTTACCTTCATTTCACTGTTGAGGAAACTGAGGCAAACCAATGTTAAATGACTTGCCCAGAGTCACACAGATAGTGTTTGAGGATGTATTTGAACTAAGATTTTCCTGACTCCAAACCCAGCACTTTCCACTGTACCATGTAGCTATCCTGATATATGGCATAGCCAACTGTAATTTAAGGCCCTCTCTTTTCCTTTGCCTCCCCCAGGCCTCCCATTCTCATCCCCAACTACTCTATGATATTGCTGCTATCAATCTCCCTTAGTTCCGTTCTCATTCCACCTCCTACCCCATTAATGGAGTTATACAATTTCAAGCATTTTTGAGATTAAATTTTTCCTGTTTTTAAATTGAAAATTTTATTTTAGAAAAAGAAAATATATGCAGCTCTGTAGAAACAGAAAGTACTCTTGGCAAATCAAAAGTCCCTGTCAGTTTAATAATATTCAAATGTATTATGTATAACTTCATTTGCTTGTAAAATTAATGTTTGTTATATTACTTTTAAAATGTAGTTCAGAATATAAAGCATAATTACAAGCTTGCTAATTTAACTTATTTTTAAAATGATTAAAATATTGGTGATATATAAGCTAAAAACTCCTTTATGGATCTCAAAGTTAGTAGGACCTTGGACAAGGTCAAGAACGAGGACAATTTGGTTTCCAACTTTTCCTTGAAATCTGGCAACAAATGTATAACATGTATGGGAATAAATGGATACTGTTGCCTACATACCTGCTCCACTTTGTGTTGTTATTCAAGAGGAGAAGTATTTTTATTCATCTTTACATCAAAAGTCAACAATAAAAAAAAACCATAAGCAAAGGAAGTCTTTCTGCTCAAAAAGTAGTACTGCCCTCCAGAGGCAGAAATTAACCTGGCTTTTACATTTGTACTCTATGTTTGTTCTCAGGGTGTGGGAATTATACTACATACTGTAGATGATAAATACCTTATCACAGGAATCATTTCTGGAAATTAAAGACCAGGAGATATAATCATCATACCTCAAACATTTTATCATCCACAAATACCACTCACTATAAAACTATTTTTTTTAAGAAATGAAAGTACGATATTATCATTAAACCCTTTTTCTCATATTTTACTTCCTTTCTCCCTCCCAAAATTTACCTCTCTACCTACCATGCCTTTTTTTATCTCCCTTTCCAGTACTAATTGGCTATTATCAAATTCCAATGACAAACTATAAAATTACTTTGTTAATTTCTCTTTAAGATATAGCCTCATTTTTAACCTAAAATAGTATTCTAGAAAAATATTAAGATAAGGGACCAAGGTTATCATTTCTCTTTTATATAAAAGGAGAATGAGTTAAATGGCTAAATGTTTTATGTGAAGTCAAACAGTAAGTACGCCACAAGAAGTATCAACATCTGCATACAAGGTGAAAAATGAACTAACTACAGGTGTTTAGAATAACACAGATGTTAGAAATCGTAAAGAAAAAAATTCATTTTTTTCTTACTCAAACGGTTATATAGCCATATATATAGGTGAGTCAACTACAGAACTTGACCTCTTGATTCCTAATTGAAGGGTTTAACCACTAAAAAATGTATGACCTTTTAGAGAAGTCTTTCATACCAAATTTTTGGATATATATAATTAAGTCTCATAAAGAACTAATTCTGCTTGAAATTTATCTTGAATAATGTTGCTAAAAAGTCTGTCCATGGCGTAATAAGTCACAAAGACTCATTTAATGTCTGCCTCCATGATCCCATTTTGAGATTTTCTTGGCAGAAATATTGGAGTGGCTTGCCATTTCCTTCTCTAGTTCATTTTACTGATGAATAATTGAGGCAAATAGGGTTAAGTGACTTGTCCAGGGCCATACAACTTAATTAAGTGTCTAAGATTGGGTTTAAACTCATGAAGATGAGTCTTCCATGATTCCAAGTCCAATACTCTTTCTACTTTGCCACCAAACTGTCCTTCCTGCCTCTAATCTCAGTCAAATAAAAAGAGAAGAGAAATATGAAAAAAAAGTTCCTTTTGGCAGGTATTGTAAAATTTTTATATCTTAAGGGGAAACAAAAGGCAAAGCCACCCCCGCCACCCCAGTTTATTCCACGAGAGGCAACTTGTGTTTTATTTTGAAGAACGGATGACTAAAAAGCAAAACAAAATCCAAGGCCATTTATAAGTTTAAAAAAAATCAACATTTAGTTCCAGTTTTGACAAAGTCAGTACATGTAATTGAACAATTTATTTTTATTTTCAAGTCACCTGCTACAACAATATATTCTGGTTGGGCAGTTAATGAAAAATAATGTTAGTTCCTTTCTCCTTCAATAGCTTTTCTTTCTCCTCCCCAAGGTTTACTCTTGCAGCTTTTTCTCTACAGTCTGTTTCCCTTGGAGACTTCTTTTCCCTTAAATGACTTCAAGCATTATCCCCAGACTGATCACTCCAATATCTCTGCCTTTAGCCCTGTCAGTTTTTGATGACATTTCTAATTGGATATCTTGCCAATAACTCTAAGTCAACATACCTGAAACTGAACTTCCTTGTGTTACTCCCCAAACTGGTTTCTCTGTTAATGACTCCATCATTCTCTCAATTTCCCAAGCTTAAAATCTGATTCAGATTTGACACTTCATTCACTCTTACCACAAATCCAATGAGTCACCAAATATTCTGTCAATTTTTCATTTGAGATCTCTGCCACCAACTTTAAGGTCTTTTATCAGTTTAATTGATAAATTAATTTTATAGACTATTTCCTGGACTGTTGCAATATTTTTCAACTTAGACTCTAGTCTTTCCTCTTTTCACTTTATCTTGCCAGATTAATATTTTCCAAGTACTGATTATATCATGATAGTATCAGCTCAAAAAACCTTCAATGACTCCCCTATCTAATATTGGATAAAATTCAAACTTTTCAAACCAGCAGGGAAATCCTGAGTTGGATGCCTTTTATAAACACCTCTTGGATATTTTATATCACCCTCTTATATTTCAGGTCTGCCTTTGGGGTTGATTGATCAATTATGTATATTAAGAAATATAGTTAAATTGTATTCTGTGTTTTGTCAGTAGCAGTAGATTTAAAAAAATTACTAAAATGGTTTTCTCATTTTCTTCATTATTTCTTTTGATAACTAGAGAATGTTGAATTGAATGAACATTAACCAATTAAATGTCTAGTACATGTGAAATACTATTCTTAACATTGGGAAATATACAAAACTTAGATAAAACCACAGATCTTATCTTCCTGAGTTCATAGGAACCAGTTAAGGAATAATGGTGGCGATAGCACATGCTGGGGAGACTAATATAGAAATACAAATAATTATGTATAAAAGAACAATCAAAAGTCATCATTGACTGTAGTGATGATGATGAGGAAGACAAATTGTGGAAAATCTCCTTGACTCATCTTTTGAGGTGGACTTTCAAGGACAGGGAGGATAAGCATTCAGATGATAAAGAAGGTTATCCCAGCTATAAAGAGTGGTGTGAAATTGTGGTAAACACAGGACTGATGGTGGAATTTGGCTGAAAAATAAAATTCATGGTGGAAAGTGATATAAGGCAAAATTAAAAAGTTAGAATAGTGTCTTATCATGGGAAGCCTTGAATGCCAGTCTAAAGTAAATGGATTTTACTGGGTAAAAGTTGTAGGAAACTATTCAAGAATTCTGAACAGCTAAATGAAAGTCAGATATATTTACAAGATTAGTATTATAACTCTATGAAGGACTGATTGACCAGGGTAAAAGAATGGCAGTGGAAAGTCTTTTTTGGAGGCAATTAGAATACTCTAGGAGGTAATGAGAGCAATGAGAATAATGAAGGGGGAATGGGTATGAAAATACTGTGATAATAGAAATCAGCAGAACTTGGTAATTGATTAAAACCCTGATGTTATCTTTGACTTTCATTTCATGTGTAATCATGGTTTGCTAACAGAAACAGTGAAGGTAGAAAGAAATTAAGGTTATGCAGGAAACATAATAAGCTCATTTGAGAGGGGTATGTTGCATTTGGGGTGCTACTGAAACATGATAGTAGAGATGTCTCATTGGAAATTGCAGGTATAGATCTTAAATTCAGGGAAGAATTTACAATCAGAGATGTAGATCTGTGGGTCATCCTTAAAGAATTCAGTTGCATCTGTAGTAGTAGTGAATGAGATTAGCAAGGGAGAGAAGAGAGAGAAGGAAGAGAAAAAACCTAAGAGAGATCCTTGGAAAATAGACCCATCCCAACTACAGTCCTCCGCTCTACCAGCTGGAGAACGGTTTGGAACTATGCCCAAAGGGCTACAAAAATGTGCATACCCTTTGACCCAGAAATATAGCTACTAGGACTGTATCCCCAAGAGATTATAAAAACGGGAAAGGGTCCCACGTGTACAAAAATATTTATAGCAGCACTCTTTGTGGTAGCCAAAAACTGGAAGTCAAGGGGGATGCCCATCAATTGGGGAATGGCTGAATAAATTATGGTATATGAATGTAATGGGGTACTATTGTGCCATAAGAAATGATAAACAAGAAGACTTCAGTGAGGCCTGGAAGGACTTATATGATCTGATGCTGAGCGAAAGGAGCAGAACCAGGAGAACTTTGTGCACAGCAATGACCACAGTGTGTGAGAGTTTTTTCTGGTAGACTTGGAACTTTGTAATAACACAAGAACTTACTGAGAAAAAAAAAAAATCTCAATGTCAGTCTTCTAAGGCAAAATGCCTTCCACACTCAGAGAAAGAAATATGGAAGTCATTCGCAGAATGTAGCAGATCATGTTTGTGTGTAGGTGGGTTTCAGTGTATTATGTTTTGATTTGTTATATGATTTCTTCCATTTATTTTAGTTCAACTACATAGCATGACTATAGTGGAAATGTGCTCAATAGGAAAGTATATGTAGAACCTATACAGAATTGTATGCTGTCACGGGGAGGGAGGAGGGTATTGGGGGAAGGGTGGGAGGGATAAAATCTTAACTTTAAGGAAATGATTGTAAAACATTAAAAAAAATTAAAAACAAGTAACAAAAAAAGAAAATAGACCCATAAAAAAAGAAAAAAGAGAGATCTTTGGAAAACAGACATGTTAACAGTTTGGGAAGAGGATTAAGAATCAATGAGAAAAGAAAGGAAAGAAGGATTTGTGAAATATCTGCCACATGCCAGGCACTGTTCTAAGCACTTTGTAAATATTTTCTCATGTGATCTCTACAACAACCCTGGGAGGTAAATGCTGTTATTATCCCTATCTTATAATTGACGAAACTAAGGCATACAGAAGTTAATGACTTGCCCAGAGTTACAAAGCTAGTAAGGATCAGGAACTAGATTTGAACTCAGGTCTCCCTGACTTCTGCCCTACTACTCAATTTACTGGGTTACCTAGGAATGGTTAGAGATGATAGTAACAGATTTCAACGTGTTTCTAAAGCCAAGAAATGAGCATATTTAGGAGTGGGTAATCAACATTGTTATATGCTAGAGAAATGAGGAATGGTGAGGACACTGCCTTGGAATTCTTTCTGAATTTTATAATGATGAATAATTTAAGGATAACATTAAGAAAAACTTCCTAGTAATAGGAACTGTCCAAAATAGGAGTAAAGAAGCTAAGGGGAAGCAAGTTCCTTGTTAGGGAATATATTTAAGTAGAAATTGGATCATCACTTGGGGCTGTTATAGATAGGATAAATTATTTGAGTTGAGGTTAGACTAGGTGTCTTGTAAAGTCCATTTCAATTCTATAATTCTTTGACTAGGACAAAGGCTATACTATCAATAGGGTGCAGTGCATGGTACCTGGTTGTCTGTCTTTTGTTTTCTTTTTTCTCCAATTTTTTGGTAAATAGTGTTTTATTTTTTTCAATATCATGTAATTTCAACGTTCTTTTCTTTTTTACAAAATTTCGAGTTTCAAAAATTTTGTTCTCCCTCCTTCTCTCTCATATACTTTCCATAAGATAGCAAGTAATCTGATATAGGTTATATACATGCAATTATGTAAATATTTTCACATTAGTAATGTCAGTAAAGAAGAAGCAGAACAAAAGGGAAAAGTCACAAAAAAGTGAAAATAGTCTGCTTCAATTTGCATTCAGACTCCATAGTTCATTCTCTAGATGTGGATAGTATTTTACATCATGAGTCTTTTGGAACCGTCTTGGATCATTGTGTCTTGAGAAGAGCTAAGTCAATCACAGTTCATCATCACAATGTTGATGTTACTGTGTGCAGTGTTCTGGCTCTGCTCACTTCACTCAGTGTCAGTTCATGTCAGTCTTCACAGGTTTTTCTGAAATCCACCTGCTCATCATTCCTTGTAGCACAATAGTATTCTATTACATTCATATGCTACAACTTGTTCAGCCATTCCCCAATTGATTGGTATTCCCTCAATTTCCAATTCTTTGTCAGTACAATATTTTTGTACATGTGAGCCCTTTTCTCGATCTCAATGGAATACAAATCTAGTAGTGCTATTACTGGATCAAAGGATATGCCCAGCTTGATCGCCCATTGGGTATAGTTCTAAAATCTAAATGAGAATGGTTTCATCAGTTCACAATTCCATCAGCAATGCATTAGTGTCCTAATTTTCCACCATCTTCTCCAACATTTATCATTTTTCTTTTCTTTCATATTAGCCAGTCTGATAACTGTGAGGTGATACCTCAGAGTTGTGTTAGTTTCCATTTCTCTAATCAATAGTGATTTAGAGCATTTTTTATATGACTATAGAGAGCTTTAATTTCTTCAGGCAAAAACTGCCTGCTCATATCCTTTGACTATTTGTGAATTGGGGAATGACTTGTATTCTTATAAATTTGAGTCAGCATATATATGTATATTTATATATATATATACATATATATACATATATTTTAAAAATGAGGCCTTTATCACAAACACTGACTGTAAAAAAATTGTTTTCTACCTTTCTGCTTCCTTTCTCATCTTGATTGCATTGGTTTTGTTTGTGCAAAACCTTTCTAATTCATTGTAATTAAAATGATCCATTTTGCATTTCTAATGTTCTCTATCTCTTATTTGGTCATAGATTCTTCCCTTCTCCATAGATCTGACAGGTAAACTATGTCTTGCTCTCTCCCTGTATGTCTTAATCATGTGCCCATTTTGACCTCATCTTAGTATATAGTGTAAGATGTCGGTCTATGCCTCATGTCTGCCGTAATCTTTCCAGTCTCCTTCCTCCAAAGTTTTTGTCAAACAGTGTGTCTTTACCCCAGAAGCTGGAGTATTTTAATTTATGAAGCAATAGGTTAACTATTATGTCTTGTGTACCTAACCTACTCTGCTGATCCTGCCCTCAATTTCTTAGCCAGTACCAAATAGCTTTGATGGTTGTTGCTTTATAATATAGTTTAGATCTGGTATGGATAGGCCACCTTTCTTTGCATTTTTTTACATTAATTTCCTTGGTATTCTTATCCTTTTGTTCTTCCAGTTGAATTTTGTTATTTTTTTTTTTAGCTGTATGAAATAATTTCTTTGGTAGTTTAATTGGTATGTTACTGAACAAGTAAATTAATTTAGGTGGAGTTGTCATTTTTATTATATTAGGTCAGCCTATTCATGAGCAATTGATATTTATTTTTCCAATTGTTTAGATCTGACTTTATTTGTGTGAAAAGTGTTTTGTAATTGTGTTCATATGATTCCTGGATTTGTCTTTGCAAATAGACTCCCAAATATTTTATATTGTCTACAGTTATTTTAAATGGAATTTCTTTCTCTTTTTACTTTGTAGGTAACATATGAAAATGCTGATGGTTTATGTGGATTTTATATCTCCCAAATTTACTAAAGTTGTTAATTATTTCAAGCAGTTTTTTTAGTTCATTCTCTAAGAATCTCTAAATATTCTCTCATATCATATAAAAGGAGTGATAATTTTGTTTTTTCATTGCCTAGTCTAATTCCTTCAATTTCTTTTTCTTTTCTTACTGCTGAAGCTAACATTTTTAGTACAATATTGGCCAAATGAACACTTCTAATGAGTAAGCCCTGAAGTAAAATCTCACCTCAGAGTTTTTGTATGCTTTTCAGAATCTGAGGACAGGACCCTCCAATCCAGTGCCTCAATAAAATTTAATAAGGGGTATTGAGGTCTATTAATGGATAGAGAGTTTTTTAACTCTTCCTCCATCCACCATTATCCTTACATTAATAACATTACATTTGTTCACCCTTTTTACTTGAGATACTGCTAATTTCATTTTCTTCTTTTTTAAAAAAATCAAATTAACCAAAGGTTTATCTATTTTTTTTATAAACCAGTTCTCAATTTTATTTATTGGTTCAAAAATTTTCTTACTTTCAATTTTATTAATCTCTCCTTTGATTTTCAGAATTTCTAATTTGGTATTCGGAATTTTTAATTTGTTCTTTTCCTATCTTTTTTAGTTGCATGCCCAATTCATTGATCTGTTCTCTATTTTATTCATGTAAGTATTTAGAGATATAAAATTTCTCTTAAGTATTGTTTTGACTGCATCCCATACCCAGTCAGCTTTTGTACTTTCTTTTCCATTTGGCTGGTTCTTTTAAAGAAATTGTTTTCTTCAATGGATTATCTTCCTATGTGACTAATTCTATTTTTTAAGGAGTTAACTTTCTTCAGTCAGTTTTGTGCTTTCTTTTCCAATCTGTTGATTTTTTTTCATAATTCTCTTGCATAACCTCCATTTTATTTCCCAATTTCTCTTCTATTTGATTTTTAAAATCCTTTTTGAGCTCTTCCATGAGGACTTTTTGGGCCTGAGACCAATTCATATTCACTCTTGAGGCTTTGCATGTAGGCATTTTGATATTCTTGTCCTTGTAGTTTCTGTTTTAATCTTCCTTGTCAAAGTCATAGTTTTCTATAGTCAGGGTATTTTTACTCATTTTAAAAAGTTGAGCCCTGCTCCTGGGATACAGGGGGCACTATCCCAAACTTCTTGCACTGGGGGCCAGGGTGTGGTCACTAGCTTTCTGTGCTGGGACCTCTGGGCTGGTGACTTATTTGCTGGGCTATGCCTGGAGGCCTCATTAGCCTGCTAAGTTAAAACCATGGGACCTCAGTTACTGATTTGTGCTGTAGCTAAGAGCCTCTTGCTGGCTTGCCTTGATTCTGCCTGCACTTTTACCTGAGATCAACTTTTCCTGAATTCCTTCTAAGTTATCTTGGACTGGGCAATTGTTTCCATCCATCTTTTTGTGGATTCTGTTGCTCCAGAATTCTTTTAGAGGCTTGATTTAACATGGTTTCCAAGAGAAACTGGAGAGAGCTCTGGAAACTTCCTGGCTTCTGTCTGCCATCTTGGCTCCACCCTCCCTGTCCTTTGTTTTCAGAGGACCAGGGACAACACCTGTGATATCATGAATTGGATTTAAGTGAGGCAGAGTTGCACAGAGTCATCAGCCTCTTTTTTTTCTGAGTCATCAAAGTCCAATAGCAAGACAGAAGTCAGGATGACTGGCAATGGCCTGGGAAGCAGTGGATGACCTTGTAATATGTGATGCCTGACTAAGCTTTAAGAACTCCACAGTGCCTACTTCTGCTTCTCTATAGTTATTGTTCTAATCTTTCCATTCCATTAAGGAAAGTGCTTAATAAATGTTTAGTGACTTAAAATTGGTCCTTTAATTTGTATATAGTGATTGTAGCTAAACAAATATGAAAAAATAAGAAAAAAACATTCCCTTTAACTTCATACAAATAGAATCACAGGAAGTAAAATAGCATGGTTTGCTGAATAAAGAACTGAACCTGGAATCAGGATGCCTGACTTAGAGTCTTGACTTTGCTAACTAACTATATAGCTGACTCATTTTGGTTTCAGTTTCCTCAACTGTAAAATGAGAATATTGTACTAGATTTTTTCTAAGATCTCTTTCATCCCTGAAGTGCTAAGATTGTAATGCGTGGAAACCCTTTAAAATAGACTCTAGGGAAAAGTTGGCTTTTGCCTCTTTTGAAAAGATTGAAACAAGGCTAGCTATCTTTTGGGGAGAGCTGGTGCTCTGACTGCAAGTGGCTTGTGTGCATACCTCACTGTAATAGAAAGACCTCTGTGACTCCTGATATTTGGAACTGGTCTTTGAAGCATTCCTGAAGATTTCACTGGTTGGTGGGGGAGAAGGAGATGCAAAGATTAGACCCTCTGCTATGTAATTGTGATAAAAAGGAGGACTTAAATTAAACAGTCTGTAATGTATCTCCTATTCAGGAAACTATAAAGAGGGATCCGATGGGTGATACACAATATCTTTTATTGTTTTCTTGTAGATTTTTTTTAATGTAGCCTGGGATTTCATTGGCAGAGGCAATATCTAATGAGGAAATGCTTTTAAGGGAAAAAAAGGAAAATCAGTGTCTTTTTTGTAACTGAAGGCTTAAGTTGTACTGAGAAGCTAAAAAATTGAAAGGCAGGACTTGAAAATATATCTTCTTCTTTCCTAGACTGGTTCTTCACCCATTGCACTGTGTTGCCTTTCTCCTTGTGGAGGTAAAAATGCTTACAACACCTTAAGAACAAAGTGCTTTACATCTATTATTAATCTAAGCATTTAAGTGGTATAGTACACAGAGCTCTGGGCCAGTCAAGAAGACCTAAGTTCAAATACAGTCTGAGATACTTTTTTTCTGTGTGATCTTGGATCAGTCACTTAACCACTGTCTTCCTCAGTTTCCTTACCTGTAAATTAGGCAGCTAGGTGTTACAGTAGATAGAATGCTGACCCTGAAGTCAGGAAGATACATCTTTCTGAGACCCCAGACATATATTAGCTGTGTGACCATGGACAATTTCCTCATCTGTAAAAATGATCTAGAGAGGGAAATGACAAACTACTCCAGTATCTTTGCCAAAAACCCCAAATAGGGCCATGAAGATTTGGACATAACAGAAACGACTGAACAACAACAGACAATAGTGCCTTCTAGATTGTTTGGAAGATCATACGAGATGATATTCGTAAAATGTTTAGCAGTGTCTGGTATGCAGCTTAGTTAATGCTCATTCCCATTCTTTTCTTCCACCTCTTTCTCCCCACCCCCCCATTTTTGTTTGTAAAGGAAGGTTTTGCTTATTTTAGAAACAGCAGGATTTGGGTGATGATGAAAATTTTCAGTGCCTTTCCTTTCCTTTCCTTTCCTTTCCTTTCCTTTCCTTTCCTTTCCTTTCCTTTCCTTTCCTTTCCTTTCCTTTCCTTTCCTTTCCTTTCCTTTCCTTTCCTTTCCTTTCCTTTCCTTTCCTTTCCTTTCCTTTCCTTTCCTTTCCTTTCCTTTCCTTTCCTTTCCTTTCCTTTCCTTTCCTTTCCTTTCCTTTCCTTTCCTTTCCTTTCCTTTCCTTTCCTTTCCTTTCCTTCCCCATCCCCATTCTCTTTCTCTTTTTCTTTTGTTTTTGGGTTCTTGGTTTTTTCCTTTGTTTATTTCTCTTTTGGAAGACCTGGGAACCTAGGTGGAAGAGGGAATCTTAAGTCTAAAGTGATAATACTGAAAACCAATCTAGAAAGCAACCTGGACTCCCTAGGGACAAAAATTAGAACTCAGGACTCTGAAATTTCTTTGGAAACTTAAAGCTGCGATGACTATTTTTTGACCAGCACCACACTTTCTTGGTCAATAGCATTGAATATTGATAATAGTCTATTATAGTGATGACCTAAAGGAATTGCAAGATATGCAGTCCCTTCTTAAACTAACAGACACAGAGAGAGTGAGCCAGTCAGTCAGCCTGGTGTATGGAAAGGCCACTGACCTTAGAGTCATAGGACCTGAGATGGAATTTAGGCTCAGAGTACCTCTTGTAGGACCTTGGACAAGTCACTTAACCACCCTGGGTCTCAATTTCCTCATTTATAAAATGATGGAATTGAACCAGATAACCTCAAATACCCCTTCCAGCTTCAGATTTATGATCCTGTGTTCATTATTATTTTAATGCTAAAACAGTTCACAAGGTACTCCATCTCCTATCTCTTGTGTCTTTGCTTTAGGTTCCTTTACGCCCAGAATACACTTCTTTATTATCTTTGCCTGTAAGAAGTTCACTTTTCCTTCACATCTCAGTTCATACATGCCCTTCTTCTATATGAAGTGTTGTTGCTTTCTACTCTCCATCTCATTCAACTGCTACATCCTCTCCACTACAAAATTACCTTGTACATACAGTTATTTTTCCCCCATTGTGATTTCAATATGTTGCAGGTCAGCATGAGAAATTAAATGAGAATTGTTTGCAAGCTTTGCAGAAGCCTCAGATGACATAAAATGGCTAGTAGACACAGAAAAGGTTTAGAAACTCAGGAATATATAAAATATATGCACAGTATTGTATAATATCAAGACATTTTGTCTAATACCATAATTCAGACTTCTTCTCTGGTACAAAGGAAGGGCCTAATTTTTTTTTCATTGCTTTTCCAGATCATAGGGGGAACCATCCCACTAATTCCCATGATGTGGAAGAGAAAACCGCATTTTGTATTTAGTTCATGTATACATATTTCCTCACTAGAATGAAAGCTGCTTGATATTAGAGACTGTTTCATTGTTATATTTTGAGACCCAAGTGCCTCACCCAGTGGCTGGTACATAGCAAGTATGTAATAGATGATAGCTTGGTTATTCTAATTCTTTGACAATTGATAAACCAAGTAAGTTACATAGGGAAACAGTAAATTCACTGAAATATTCTATTTTCTAGTGATTGTGTCTGTTTTTCACAACTACCTATTATACTGAGAGGGGAAACCTCAAGTTGACACCTCTCTGCCATGTTCTGAATTCACTGTGTCACTAATATCCATGTCCTAATTCCCATGGGAACTGAGAAGACTTCATCTGGTTGCAGGCTTGGTTCTTCTGTTGATAGATTGAAAAGACAAACAGGAAACTTTGTTCCCTTGAAACACATGCAGATGGCAACTACACCTGACTTTTCCTGACTCCTGCAGTTAGTTTAGGCGGAGCTCAGACTCCCTGGCTACCCAGCTTAGTTCAGGAGCATTTTCCTCTCCACTCCCCATACCTCCCGCACCCTTGCCCACATTTTCTACCAGGTTCCCTTCTCTCAGAATTAATCCCTTTCCATTATCTTAGTAACCATATTATTCTTTGGATTCTTCCTTCTCTGAGTGTTTATGTACCTGGAAGCACTTTGCCCTATGTTCTGTCTCCCTTTTGGTTGTAACATTGTCAGGGAAGCATCTTTCCTGCAGCTGTGCCATGGCATGGTCCCAAATGATTCCTTTACTCTAAAACTGCTCAAGGAACCACTGACACTATTAGTCGGAGTACTCCACCCTCTCCCAATCCTTCATTTGACAGAAGTTCATTATATAAATTAAGTTTAGAGTTAGGGACTCTATGCTTTCATTGGCCTCTGGAACTTCTAGATGAAGCAATTACCTTTACCAATGTAGTCTGGTAGCTCATCTTAGAGAGGTAGCCAGAGTGTTTAGTGGTTAAATGATATTCCCAGGGTCACTTGTCAATTACTGTGTCTATATCTTGCTGGTTCCAAGACCAGTTCTTTCTCCCTACTATGCCATGCTGCATCTCAAAATAAGTTAAATGTGTAAATAATGTAAATGTCATAAGTTGTCAATTATGCAGAGTAATGGAGCGTGACAATTCCCAAATCAGAGGTATTTGATTCTGGAATGGAAAGAACATTATGAACAGCTAAGTGTTCATATCCAGTATGAGACAGTTAGCTTCCTTTACCCAGAGAGTGATTCTGTCCCAAGGCCATAGTGCATCTTGATTGCAAACATCCTTCTTGCTTGATGCTCTGCCTCCTATCTAAACCCTCGCCTTGCTCTCCACTCCCACAGCTACCCTCTTAGTCCAAGCCCTCATTACCAGCTGCTTAGACTATTGTAACACCCACTAAACTCACATCCCTACCTCAAGTCACTCCTTTCTGCAGTCCTTCTAACTCACTCCTGACAAGTTGATTTTCTTGACTGCATCATTTCTTTACCATCAATGCTAGTGGCTCCCTCTTGCCTCTAGGATAAAAGCCAACCTCCATTGTTGAACTTTTAAAGCTATCCACATCTTTGCCCTATCTCTTCAACTTCTTCAGATCTTTTTCTCTTTACTTTCTGATCATCTAAAATGGCCTTCTCTCTGTTACTCGTGCATATAACATTCTCTCTCCCATCTCTCTGCCTTCGCCCTTGACATACCCTATATCTGTAAGGCATTCCTTCTTTAACTCCATTTTATAGAATACTTTCATTTAGGATACAACTCAAGCACTATCTTCAGGCAGTCTACCCCTACATGCCACTGTCTTCCTTCAACTACCTTGTAGTTAACTACTTTCTATTATTCTCTATATATTTATTCTGTTCAGGCTTATATGTGTATTCCTGCTCCTTTTGACTGTAAGTTCCTTGCAAATAGTGTCATGCTTGTCATCTGCAATGTCTAGTACAGTGTATGTCACATAGCAGGCATTTAATAAATACTTACTCATTCTTGGTAAGTGGATACATTGAACATGAGGGATAAATGAATATAGCAGCAAAGCTCTTCAGTTCAACAACTGAAAAACATCTTTTATGAGTAAGGGAGGCAATTGGGTGGCCCATGAGATAGAATGATGGGCCTGGAGTCAGGAAGATCTGAGTTCAAATACAATCTCAGACTCTGGGGAAGTCACCTAACCTCTGTTTGCCTTAAGACATGCAAACCATTCCTATATCTTTGCCAAGAAAACTTCATACAGGGTCAGAAAGAGTTGGACATGATCCAACTAAACTAAATGATAATAAGAATATTGTGAACAAAGCAGTATGTTAATTGTTAAGGGGAAAACGACTAATGAAAAACAGCCCTTAGCCTTAAGGAGTCTCACATTCTATTAGAATATATGTGTAGACATAAGAAAATTCAAGATAACTTTGGGAGAAAAATGCACAATTAGAATAGATCAGGGAAACTTCCTAAAGGAAGAAGCACCAGAGTTGAGTCTGAAGGAAACAAAGAATTTTAATCAATCAAGTATCATTGATGAAACATCTGTTAGTTGTGAGGAAATTTGCTAGGTGCTGGGGTTATAAAGAGAAAATGGAAAAAATATTCTTCTCAAAGATTTTATCTTTTAAGGAGGAACAGAATGTATGTAAATAAAGTAAATATCATTACAAAATAATTTTTTGGAGGGGGAGTAGTGTCTGAGAAGGTCTTATGTGAAAGGTGACATTTGAGCTGATTTTTTAAGGAGAAAAATAGCTTTCAGAGGCAGAAGTGAGGAGGGAGTACATTCTAGGTACAAGTTACACAGATTATGAAAAGGCATACATGTGGAAGATTGTCTAGTTCAGGAAAGAGTTACTGTAGTTCAAAACACGTATTTTGATAGACCAGAAAATGTTTTCACATATAAAGGGTACCATGTTTAAACAATTGTATTGCAAGGATTAAGTTTTAAAGGTCTTAGGTATATGCAAACTGGCAATTAGGAACTGCCCAGGAGTATTTTAAGTGGCAGGAGAAAGTCATACTGGGATTTAAAATTTACCTTAGATAATCCGTGATGCAGACAATGTCCCCTTCCGCTCAAAAGCTATGTTTATATTTTCTTTTTGCTCTGTTAACTTAGATACTATGCCTGTTCATTTCTGATTAAGAAGTGGATCTCTTGCCATCTGTGCTGATGCCCCTGTTGTAATTAGCCTAGCTAGAAAACACTTTCAGTCTAGGGGATTACTCCTGGGTTAATTACGGAGTTCTTAACAACTTTTGGAGGAAAAATGAAATCTCAGATTGGGTTCCAAAATCACAGGCTGAGTTCTTGATGCCAATTCTAATTCTCTGTCACCTGGGCTGCCATATCCCTTGCCCACCTTGGTAGGTGATTATGTAGGTGTAGGTGCTGAAGAGACCCAGAGGATGGGAGTTGTTAGAGTTGGGTGAAGTTAGTCATCCAAGGCTTCCCAAGAGAGGACTTCCTTCCAGTGTAATAAAGGAGCAGAGAGGGTATTTTTAGACAGTAAAAAACTAATGTAGAGTCAAGAATACAAAGTCAAGACTAAGTAAAACTTAGGTGGGGAGGACAAACAGGTTATCTTGGTTAGAGTAGAGATTTGAGTTCCAAGAGGATCTGTGGGACAGAGTATTCAAAAATGAAGCAGACAGTAGAAATAGGGTTGGGGAAGAAAACAGTGGAATTCTGTGAGGCCTTTGGCTCAACTCTTTCATACACGTAATTGCTTGCTAGAGTCTGCCACGGGGATGATGATCCTGGTTTTGTTATCAGCATCTTTGTATTCATTGTAGACATCATATCCTATGTTGTGGAGATGATTCTTATAAATAAACAGAATTTTTTCGTCATCATCAATAAATATTTATTGAAAGTCCAATATTTGTAAATCATTGGGAGTATTGGGTACTGGCAATTAAATGGAGTATGTCACAGGCTCCTGCCCTTACTGGATTTATCATCTAGTTGGGTTGACACACAAAATGATGGATTCAGAGCATCCTGTGAAAGTGTCATGAAGATCTGGGGCTGATCTCCTCCGTAAATGAAGGAGAAAAAGGAAAGGAAATTGTATCAGTAGGACAGGAAACATATGGTTATTCTTGGAATTTTGGTACCCCTAGCCTTTCCTTCCCAGGGTGAATAAATTTACCACAAGCAAACAGGTCTGGATAGAACCCTAGAGATCATTAAATGTTGGGGTCCTCACAGTTTTACAAGTGAGAAGAAAGGAAATTGATGACCAGTGGAGTGACTTGTCTAAATTCAGCACATTATTAGTAATACTGATAATAATTAACATACATACAGTGCTTATTGTGTGTCAAACACGGTTCTAGTCACTGGGGATACAAAGAAAGGCAAAAAAAGTGCCCAGTCTCAGCAAGCTCACATGCTAATGAAGGAAACAACATCTGAAACACTGTACATAAAAGATATCTAGAATTTAAATGGAAGATAATATCCAAAGGAAGAGTTCACAGAGTCATTAAATAGCAGATTCGAATCCTAGTCCTCTGCCTATTTCCTCCACAATAATTTATACCTGTTTACATGGAGAATGATGCCAAGCTCAGAGTCTGCCACTTCTTATCAATGAATCAACAAGCCTTTATGAAAGCCCCCTATGTGCTAGGTATGGCTATTTACCTTGTCTTGTGGAGCTTCATTAATTCCATTCAACAAACCTGTAAATGCATCTGAAATAAATACATTGTCATGATTTGTTGCAAGCCCAAATCCTCTTTTTTAACAGTCTTAACTGTAGCGAGGAAGCACCAGCAGATAGCAGAGCAGTGGATTTAGAGAGCTGAAGTTCAGGACCCAGTTTGGTAGGACTCTGGATAAGTTCCTGAACATTTGACCCTCAGTTTGCTCATCTTTAAAGTAGACATATATTTTCTCACTTCATTGGGAGCTGTGGTCTCACTTGTGTGACTGCTCCCAACAGAGCAAGTTTGGATTAGTGGATGGGTCAGTTGATTTGGAGTTGGGAAGATTTGGGATTAAACCTTACCTCAGATGCTTACCATCATAGCTCAGATATGATGCTGAGCAAGGCACATAACTTACTTTTCTGTTCTTGTTTCCTCATCTGTAAAATGAGGGGGTTGGATTCAGTGACCTCTCTAAGGTCCTTTAGGTCTAAATCTGTGATTCGGCTGAATCTCTCTATATGTTATTTTGTGTAACCCTTAAGTAAATCCTGGTAAAGTCCTTCAAAGGAGGTTGTCCATCTAATATTCTGGGCCCTGCTTCCAGTTCTGAAACTGGAGAGATAATATGAAATCAAAGTGCTTTGTAAATCTTAAAATGTGCTGTAAAATGTGGATTACTACTGACTTCTATTCTTCCTTTTCTATAAACTGAAGTTAATAATATATGTGCCGTCTACCCCTGTCCATAGAGTTGTGGTGAAGACAGTGCTTTGTAATCTTTAGAGCACTATTTAAATGTGGCTTACTATTGTCTCTTTGGATCAAGATAGTAAAGGGGTAATATATCTTTTCACTTCTCTTGAAGGGACCTAGAACCTTGAGACCTAACTCACCTCAAGGAAATTAAAACCAGATTCTTCTTAGGTGTGTTTCTCCAAAGAATTATGAATAAGAACAGTAATTCACATTTATGCAATGCTCTAAGGATTCCTCATCCCTGTTTTTGAGAAGGAAAAAAATGAGGCTCAGAGAGTCTATCAATAAGGATAGAAAACTATTGGACTTAACTCAAACCCTGAAAAGACAATTATAAAAGATGAAGCCTAGTTCTTTCTCACGAGGTACAGATTCATATTTAAGGAGGGTTAAAGCATGGATTATGCCAGATTGCAAGTGCTACACCAGTATGTAGAAAGTACAGTATGAAGACATCTATAAAAAATGTAAGTCAATCCCTGGCTAACACATTGGCTTGGTGATTTAGACTCTGAATGTCACATACCCCAAAGTTGTGATCAGATATAAATTCCCCTGAACTCCAACGATTCTGCCTGCATTTGTCAATATAGGCAAGGTTATAAGACCCCAATTACAAATGCAGGAAGCTGTCAACAACATCTTATTAATAACTACTATTTAATCATTAAAGACCTAGGCAATCTTTCTTGGTTTATGCATGAAGTGATTGCCCTGTAGAAAATTCAGGCCTAAAAATAGCAAAAAATTAATCTACCCAAATGATTCCTTAAGGCACCACCAAGGCAGTGACCTTAAAAGAAAATTACAGTTGGGTATTCCCTAATTTACTATTAAATCTGTAGGTTGTTACTTTATCACACATGAATGAGTGTCTTCTTTACCTTAGTACTTTGTGAAAGTAATTCATGTGATTCTTCAACCTGATCAGAGACCTGCTCAACCTCAATCTATGAGACGAGCTGCCTGGAGCTTTGAGAGGGAGGGAAGGATTAGAATGACCATGCCCCAGTTCTCAAAATGTGTGTTCCTACCAAGTTCTATGTAAAGTAAATCAGATTTCAAATTCATTACTGATATTCCTTTATAAAAATAAATAATATTTATTTATTTTCCTTTTATATATTTATATATAATATATATAATTCTTATATTTTATAATTACATATTTTTATATATTATATATATATATATATAATTTCTGTATTCCTTTATAAAAAACAAAATTAACAAAATTACCTCCAGCAACCTAGGATTAATTTATTTGGGAGGCTAAATAATTACCTGTTGTGTGAATGACACAGTATGGTGGAAGGAGACATACAGTAGAATTTAGGAGACCTGGAAATATATCTTGGGGTTGTCATGTTCTTTCTGTGTAACCTTGGGCAATTCAATGAACACTTAGGACATTCATTTCCTTATCTGTAAAATAAGGAAAGCCTACTCACTATTCTTACCATGGTACCTGTACATAGTAAGTGCTTAATAAATACATGTTGATTGATTTGATGGGATGATCGGCAAGATCCCTTCAAGATCTAAAATTCTAAGTATAGAATGTGAGGTCTGGGGGGGAGGAGCCAAGATGGCGGAGTAGAAAGACTCATGTATGCTAGCTCTGAACCTACAGCCCATAAATTTCCTATAAAAAGAACTCCCCACAAATTCTAGAGCAGTGGAAGCCATGCAGCAACACAGTGGAGGAGATTTCCATTCCAGACAGCCCTGAAAAACCACCACTAAAGCTCCGTCGTGCACCAGACAGCGGAGCCCAGCCTTGGCCATGTGGCCCGAGAGGAGCAGATCCGAGCAGGCTTCAGGGACAGAACCTCCTGCAGCCACAAAGGTCCCTCTGCCCACAGGTGTTACAGGTCAGCGAGAGAGACTTCTGGGCTGGCTGAGAGGGGAGCGGGGTGTCTCCATAACTCAGGCCCCCCGGGAGGCAGCCATGGAGACAGGGACAGCAGCAGACCTGGGCTCCCCAAGCAGGCAGAAGCTCCACTCCATTACTGAAAGTCTCCACATAAACCCCCTGAGGGAACTGAGCCTGGGAGGTGGCCCTGCCCCCACCTGAGCACCAGAACTTAAGCTCACATTGAATAGCAGCTGCGCCCACCCCTGAAAGCCCTGAGGCTGGGGAGCAGCATTTGAATTTCAGACCCCAAGAGCTAGCTGGGTGCATCTAGGTGGGGGTGGACAGGAATCTCAGAAGTCAAGTAACTGGAAAATGCCCAGAAAAGGGAAAAAAAATAAGACCATAGAAGGCTACTTTCTTGGCAAACAGATGTTTCCCCCTTTCATTTCTGATGAGGAGGAACAATGTTTTACCATCAGGGAAAGGCATAGAAGTCAAGGCCTCTGTACCCCAAACACCCGAAATAGATATCCAATGGGCTCAGGCCATGGAAGAGCTCAAAAAGGATTTTGAAAATCAAATTAGACAGGTGGAGGAAAAACTGGGAAGAGAAATGAGAGAGATGCAGGAAAAGCATGAAAAACAGGTCAATACCTTGCTAAAGGACACCCAAAAAAATGCTGAAGAAAATAACACCTTCAAAAATAGGCTCACTCAATTGGCAAGAGAGATTCAAAAAGCCAATGAGGAGAAGAATGCTTTCAAAAGCAGAATTAGCCAAATGGAAAAAGAGGTTCAAAAGCTCACTGAAGAAAATAGTTCTCTCAAAATTAGAATAGAACAGATGGAGGCTAATGACTTTATGAGAAACCAAGAAATCACAAGACAAAACCAAAAGAATGAAAAAGTGGAAGAGAATGTGAAATATCTCATTGGAAAAACAACTGACCTGGAAAATAGATCCAGGAGAGACAATTTAAAAATTATGAGACTGCCTGAAAGCCATGATCAAAAAAAGAGCCTAGACATCATCTTTCATGAAATTATCAAGGAATACTGCCCTGAGATTCTAGAACCAGAGGGCGAAATAAATATTGAATGAATCCGTCAATCACTGCCTGAAAGAGATGCAAAAAGAGAAACTCCTAGGAACATTGTGGCCAAATTCCAGAATTCCCAGGTCAAGGAGAAAATATTGGAAGCAGTAGAAAGAAACAATTCCAGTATTGTGGAAATACAATCAGGATAACACAAGATCTAGCAGCTTCTACATTAAGGGATCGAAGGGCATGGAATAGAATATTCCAAAAGTCAAAGGAACTAGGACTCAAACCAAGAATCACCTACCCAGCAAAAATGGCTATAGTACTTCAGGGGAAAAACTGGTCTTTCAATGAAATAGAGGACTTTCAAGCATTCTTGATGAAAAGACCAGAGCTAAAAAGAAAATTTGACTTTCCAACACAAGAATGAGAAGAAGAATGAAAAAGTAAACAGCAAAGAGAAGTCATAAGGGACTTACCAAAGGTGAACTGTTTACATTCCTACATGGAAAGACAATATTTGTAACTCTTAAAACTTTTCAGTATCTGGGTAGTTGGTGGGACCACACACACACATACACACACACACACACACACACACACACACACACACACACACACATACAGAGACAGAGAGCGCAGAGAGAGTTGAATAGGATGGGACCATATCTTAAAAGAAATTAAGGTAAATGGTGAGAGAGAAATGTAGTGGGAGGAGAGAGGGTAAATGGAATGGGGTAAATTATCTCTCATTCAAGAGGCAAGCAGGAGACTTTTTAGTGGAAGAGAAAAGAGGAGAGCTGAGAAAAAAACATGAAGTTTACTCTCATCACATTTGACTAAAGGAAGGAATAAAATGCACACTCATTTTGGTATGAAAACCTATCTTACAATACAGGAAAGTGGGGAAGAAGGAGATAAGCAGGGTAGGGGGTATGATGGAAGGGAGGGCAATGGGAGGAGGGAGCAATTTGAAGTCAACACTCTGGGAGGGACAGGATCAAAAGACAGAATAGAAACAATGGGGGGCAGGATAGGATGGAGGGAAATATATTTAGTCTTACACAACATCGCTATTATTGAAGTCATTTGCAAAACTACACAGATATGGCCTATATTGAATTTCCTGCCTTCCCAAAGGGAATGGGTGGGGAGGGAGGGATGGGGAGAATTTGGAACTCAAAGTTTTAGGAACAACTGTTGAGTATTGTTGTTGCTACTAGAAAATTAGAAATACAGTTAATGGGAAATAGAAAGTCATCTGGCCCTACAGGACAAAAGAGAAGATGGGGACAAGAGAAGGGAGGGAGGATAGAAGAGAGGGCAGATTGGTGATAGGGGAAATTAGAATGCTCAGTGTATTAGGGTGGGGGGAGGGGATAAATGGGGAGAAAATTTGGAACCCAAAATTTTGTGAAAATGAATATAAAAAGTTAAATAAATTAATTTATATTAAAGAAAAAAAGAAAATAAAAAAGAAAAAGAAAGTGAGGTCTAGTGAGGTTAAATTATTTGCCCAGTTTTTACTACACAGGTGGTAAGTAGTAGAGCCAGAGTTTGGAACCTATTCTTCCAATTCTAGAAGGCTTTACTGCACCACATGGCTTCTCAGTAGTGCTAAGGAATCTATAATATTCTTCAAACCATTTTTTCCCCACGCCTTAGGCAGGATGACCAGGAGAGAACCCACAGAGTTCCCTCTTGGGAAAGAATTGAGCAGGCAAGGAACGTCAGCTCTGGACAAATCTGGAAAAAAACAAAAAAACCAGAAGTTTATTTCATCATCTTCCCAACCTTCCTGCTAGAGGTTCTTTTTCTCTGGGTACCCTTCCCTCTAATTACTCAACATTCTCATGTGACTTCAGAGGTCTTGCCTCCCACTCTGTCCACAGCCACCTCCCACTTGCAATCTCTACTTTCCCCCTGATTCCTTTCTACCATTAATATCAGAAAGGTCCATGGGCTGTGACTGAAAGAATCTTGGGGAATATTTCCCTTATCCTCCAAGGTATGTCTGGGAGGGATCCTCAGTGACCAGAAGATCCATAGAAGGCATTCACACTCCCAGGATTATGCCCACTAGATCATAGGAGCACCCTCAAATGCAAGCCCAAAAGGGTGCTGAGTTGTGGTGGATATGAGGCCTCTGTTGCTGACCATTAATTTTATGGGGTTTGGCTATTGAGAAGACCTGAGTAGAGTTGCTTCTTCTGTTGAGTTTTTCACTTATGGTCATAACTGACGAGTCCTTGAAGGGACAGTGATTGGGGGAGAGAGGGGAGGGAACTGGGTCATAGCCCATGACTATGGTAGAATGTAAATTCCTTGAGGACGGAACTTTTTATTTTCCATTTTGTCCCTAATCCCCTGTGCACAGTCGTTGCTTTAAAAATGCTTCCACTCTTAAACTTTCAGATACAGATTGAATAAATCACAAAAAGATTTTGATTAGGTACCCTACAAATTTATGCTAACTTCAATTGGTCCCTCACTGTTGCATGTTCATCCTTTTATCCACCTCTTTTGGACTCTTTATCATGTTGACAAATGTTCCAAAACTTTTCTTTCCTCAAGTCTCTAGTTGTGCTTTTCTCTCTTAGCAAATAACTTTGACTCTTGTTTTGTTGAAAAAATGGAAGCCATCTACTGTTAACTCCGTTAACTGCATTTACCAGCTCTTATTAACCCATCTTCTCTCCTCTTTCTGAAGATGAGGTGACACACTCCTTTGCTGAAATGATCATACTATCTACCCCTTTCTCCCTTGTCTTCTCCGTGCTTTCATTCCTTCAGTTCTTCCTTTGCTCTTGTCAAAGGCCAACTCTTCCTTGCTACATGCTCCTGCTCATGTTCAGCTTAAACAATATGCCTTCATTCTCCCTGCCATAAAACCACTTTGCCTTGGTCCCTCCAGTCCTTCAAGCCACTTTCAGTTTTTTCTCTCCTGCCCTTTCTTAAGTGAATATATTTAAGAACTGATGCCTCTATCTTTTGCTTTATCTAGCTTCCATGTTCAGCATTTTGCTGAAATACTTTCAAGGTCATCATTATCTCTTTTCTTCCCTGATTGTGCTTGATATCTCTGTGGTACCTGACACTGCAAGTGACCTTCTAGATAAGCTCTTGTTCTTTGATTTCTATGACAATGCGTTTAGATGGTTTGTCTCCTACTTTGGCTATTCTTGCTCTAATTTGCTGCTCCTCGTCTTCTAATCTTTTAAATATGACTATTTCCCCAAGGTTCTCCCTGTTTATGTCTAATTCTTCATCTCACTATCCATCTGTGTGTCTTTCTCATACAAGTCTATGGCTTCAGTTGCCTCTGTGAATTATACTTCCATATTTAATCAGAATACCAAGACTTCCTTTCCAACTGCCTCCTAAATATCTGCACTTGAATGTTTTACTGGAAACTTCAAATTTAAACTGTCCGGATCAAAACTTGTCATTTATTCCCAAATCCACCTAATGTACTATTACTTGCTTCAGATTGTTTGATGGATTTTTGTAGGGAAATCCAAAAATGTACAGTTATAATTGTTCTTATATTTTGAAAAATGTTCAAGATAGTCCTCATGTGTACCCTATTAAGAAAGAATCTATTTCATCTAGAATCAAAATTAATATTAATTCTGAGAAATAATATAAAAAAAGTAGGAAAGGAAAAGTCTCTTCTATAAGTATTTGGGGAGGAATTCTTCCTACGTTGGCTCAGGGAGAACAGATAATATGGTTGTGAGTTTATCATAATTATTAAACCAAAAAAAAAAATAACATGATTTACTTAGTGTATCTTGATACTTACAATATTTTCATGTTGAAATATATAGCTTAGCACCTTATAATTATATTCAGTAGTATGAACAAATAGACCATACTTCTCACCTAAAATAATAATTCAAAACTTAAAAGGTCACACATTTAGAATAAAGAGTCCTCAAAGGCCATTTAGTCTACCCCAACCTACTTCATGGAAACTGAGGCCTTTGCTGGTCATGAACTGATAAATGTGGTTATTCTTCTCAACTGTTAAAACAGTAGTAACCCATGCCACTTTTCTTCCTGCTTGACTCTTGTCATATCTTCAAATAAATCTTTCAGTATGAGTCCACCTATGATTTCTAAAATCTTCCTAGATTTCTTTTAACAGTCTGTGATTACCAGTGCATTATGTGGACTACCATCTCTTTTCCCCTGCACTTTGACTATAGGAAATAAGATAGGGCAGCGTGTTTTCCAAAGATGTTCAACTTTGTCCTGAGGAAGGTTTAATTAAATAGGCCTTCAGAAGTAGGATTCTGTGAGGTTTTCTAGATGGTAGTTTATAAATATCACAACTGATTTTTCAAACCTGAATTACCCTATTATTGGTGAGGATACGACCACCCTCTCAATCACCCAGGCTAGAAAACAAGGTGTCATTTTTGATTTCGCAGTTTCCTTTGAGGATCTTTCCTTATTCTTTGTTAAGTTAGTTATTCGTTGGTTATTTCTGATTTATCTTAAGACTTTATTGATATCCTGTGTTGAATATATTGTCAGAATTTCTCCCAATGCCCCCTCCTGCCCCTTCCAGGGCAGCATCCTAAATAGCACAATATTTTAAAAGAAATAGAAAAGAAAATGTTAGTGAAACTGATCAACACATTGAAAATATTCAAAAACACATTCACATATGTATGATATATCTATGCATTTCTCCACTATGATAAAAAGGAGGGTAGGGATGTTTTCTCATTTCTCTTCTTTGGGGTCATGCTTATGGTTTTGTTTTTTTTTTTTGCAATTTTGTAACATTCACTTTTGATCATCTTGTGGCTATTCTTTACACTGTTGTAGTCATCATGTGCGTTGTTCCTTGCTTCTGCTTTATTTCTGTATCAGATCATGCAGATTTTTTCATGCTTTTCCATATTCCTCATATTTATTGTATCTTATAACACAGTAATATTCCTTTATGTTTATGTGCCACAGTTTAAGCCATTTCCCAACTGATAGGCATCTACTTTGTTTCAGATTCATTGTTGCCATTAAAAATGCTACTATAAACATTTTGGTATATATCAAGACTTTGTTCTTATCAATAACTTCTTTGTTGGATAGGCCAATAGTAAATCTTTGAGTCACAAGATCACAATTTCAGTTACTTCATTTGGATAATTCCAAATTGCTCTCCAAACCAGTTGTACTGCTTCCTAGCTCCACTAGCATTGTACTAGTGTGGCTACGACCTCTACAACCCCTCCAACATTGACTATTCCCACCTTTGTCAACTTTGCTCATCTGTTGGATAGGAAGTAAAATCTTAGAGCTGTTTTGATTTGCATGTCTCTTAGGTAGTACTTTTAATAATTCCAATTTCTCTCATGCCACCATATCCAAGTCTTCTGATGATGCTATATGTAAAAATCATAGACTGCTAAGATCTCTGGACAATCAGAATTTCAGGTGGTCTGGCCCATTGGTGAAGATAACTTCTGTGAAAGAAGAGGCATAGAAAATGTGATCTATGAATAAAAAGACATTGAATAAGTGTTACTCTTTGCCATTCACTTTGTTAGGTCCTGGGGATCGAAATGCAAGAGTTTCCACTCTCAAGGAACTAGAATTCTAATAGGAGCTGCAAAATGCATAGAGGAAAGATGGCAACAAAGAGAGTTTTGGTCTGAGGTATAAGAGTTAGTGGAAAAATAGGACAGTTTATTGGCTTACTCTTTCCACAAGTAATGGTAGTAAATGGTGGGAAATGGAGTGGGGTGATATTACTCCCATAGCAGGACTTATGGCAAGGTAGCTGGATGAAATATTAAACATGACATGATTCCATGTAGATATAAGAGATTAGGTGAATTTCTAATCACTTCACAAATCAGAACAAGTTAGACTCAGGATAGAATTCCCAAACTGAGCAGAGGCATGGTGATGGTCCAGCCTAGAGGGTACTATTCCAGATGGGGAGAAAGGAAGGGGCAGGGACAAGACAAATAGATGGCAGTATGCCACCAAAGTGGATGTCATCACTGAAGTAGAGGGAAAGGCAAATGTTATCAGGGAGTGCTTGATCGTAATTAGAAAATACACAGATAAACAAAGATATAAGCCAAAAAAGCAGCACCTGGATGCTATATGTTCCTTTTCTCTCTTAGCCCTGTCTCATGTGAGAAAGACCTTTGGTCAAACATGGAAATTTCCTATAAACCACAGGCATGAAATTGGAGTTGAGGTGAAATTTCCACAACTTAGCTCCCTGAGCTCTTTTTTCTGCAAATCGATGTTTAGCCTCTGAACCTGAAATTTGGGAAGGAAAGGGAATCTTTAAAACTTTAATACCACCTTTTAATCCTCTTGAATATCACTTTGTGATATTCCCTTTTCATTTCCTTTTCCCTACTCTTTTTTATACATGGTAAAAAGTAAGCTATTTATTTTAAATTGAAATAAATAAATAGTACCTAAATATATACACACATATACATGGTAGATATACAAGCATGAATGAGTGCATTTAAAAAAATTTTATTTCTAAATTTGTGAAATGTTTTAAGAATATAAATTTAAAAGTACACAGTACTAATAACACTATTTTGCAAATCAGAAACATTTGAATATCATGAACACATAAGAAATTAAATCTAATACTCACAAAGAACTCTGTAATGGAGTAAAGTAAGGGCTACTAAAGATTCAGGATACAATTAGTCACCTATTTCCTTTTGAAAAATGATTTTTTTCTCTCTGTTTCACATCTGTATTAGGAGAGGTATTGCTATTTAAGACACATAGAAAACGTTATAGCTCTTCCATACTGATAATTCACCAACCATATCCTCCTTATAATTCCTTGATAATTTCTAGTCTATAAAATATTTCTTGAGAATATGAAATATTATTGTGTTGACAGAAAAGGAAGGGATCTAGTTTCTAGTTAATATTGCCATTGATTGCTGTGAAACTTTGGCTGTGTCCTTGTTCTTTAGTTAATGTAGGTGAGACTTTTAAGCTTTAATGGATGTTTAAAAGAATGGCAAAGGATCAGAATTCATGTATTCACCTAATTATCCCCCTGCCCCACCCAATTTTAGAGTGAGAACATTGGATTTAGTATAATACTTTGCTCATAATGGGGAATAATTTGAATCTAAATCTTGGATAAAAGCCAATGATGGATGATTCAAGGTGCTCTATCTCAAATGCGTGTGTGTGTGTTTGTGTGTGTGTGTACACATGAGTGTTTTAAGTAAAATTAAGACTAGGATTGTCAAATCATTTAAATTGTTTCTTTCATTTGCATCACTGATCTTTTTTTTTAAAGGAAATCCATAAAACAATTGATATTTTAAATGACCTAATGGTTAAAGTAAACCTACTTTTGTTAGCATTAACATGAGACTTTTAATAACATAAAAAATTCAGTTTAATATTTTTAATTCTTTATCATGGCATGTACTTCATTAAACATATGAATTGCAAGCCTCTCTAGATTATAGCTAGACTATGCTTAGAATGTGTTAACTCTGGTTTTATTGAAAAGCTGCGGATGAATTATTACTAGCAAATGGATAGGTTGGATTGTAGCCCATGTAAATAAAGTCATTGCAGAAAATCAATAAAAAATTTTGAAAGAAACCAATGCTATTCTGAAGCTCCAAATAACTATGCAAAGAAAACAGTGTGGATGATGCACATTTGTGTTCATCTATTGCCTGTCATATGCATTTGACCCCCAAAATAATTATATTGGGAATTCTTCTCCCAAAATAATAAGCATCTCAATGTATACCAAGTTATCTATTTTTTTTTTTTTTGCCACTGGATCCTTTGTATGTATGTGGAAAGAATGTTCAGTTTGGAATCAGAGAACACTACCTGTATAATCTGAGGCAAGTCACTTCAACTTCTGTGAGCCTTAGTCTTCTCATGCACAAATGAGAGAATTATGGTAGATGACCTCTTAACTCCCTTCTAACTGTGTCTTTGATATTATAATACAATAAGCTATAAGATCACGCAAAGGAGACCCTTCTTTGCTAGAGGGACATTTTTACAAGATGAAGGTTTATTTTTTCTTGCAGTTTCAGTTGTGTCCCTGAAAATGGAGGCATCCTGCTCTCAGAAAATATGAAGAAGAACTTTTGGTTTCAGAATAAAAGTTGTAATTCCCCACCCACCCCCCAGGTTTGGATGTTGATTAACTCTGTGACCTTAGCCAAGTCACAGACTATCTAGTGTATTCTATTCAGCTGTAAAATGAGGAGAATAATACTTGTAGTACCTGCCCCAGAAGGCGGTATAAAAGACCTCACTTTAAGCTTTGAAGGGATATGCAAAAAAGAGTTGTTAAAAAAAATAGGATTACTAGAATCTAGCATTAGATAAATGCATTTAGTTGGGAGGCAGTTACTAAAGCACTGCATGAGAGAAATGTCAACAAGAATTTATTAAACACTTACTATATGTGTCAAGCACTATGCATATATATCCATAGTATAACTGGATTTCAGCAAATCATTTGACAGTTTTTGTGAAGAAAAATGGAGATGGAAGCTAGATACAAGTATAGTTCATAAATGGTTGAGTAATTGGACTCAAAGACTTATGAATGGAATGATATCAACCTGTAGAGATGTCCATAGTGGACATCCATGGTAGAGTGCTACAGGCTCTATTCTGTTGGGTTCAAAATTTTGTAACAGAAAGGAATAGTTCAAGATTCTTAGATTCTTTAATGACACAGAATCAAAAAATCCAATGAGATAAAAGTCATAAGCTGAAATATTTAGGGGTAACTATAATAACTCACTTTCACATGCACTTTAAGGCTTACAGAATACTTTCGTCACAGCTATTCTGTGAGCTAGACAGTACAAGAAATATGATTTCTAGTTTATTGATGAAAAAATGGAAGCTGAGAGAAGTTAAGCAACTTGCTGAGGTTATACTGCTGGTCATTGGTAGTACTAATATGAGCAGGGGAAGCTTGGGGGTACATTGGATAGAGCACCAGGGTAGGAGTCAGGAGGACCTGAGTTCAAATCTCACCTCAGACACTTGACACTCACTAACCCTGTGACCTTGGGCAAGTCACTTAACCCAAATTGCCTCATCCTGGGTCCTCTCCAGTCATCCTGATGAATATCTGGTCCCTGGATTCAGATGTCTCTGGAGGAGAAGTGAGACTGGTGACCTGCACAGCCCTCCCTCACTCAAAACACAGTCAAGTGCAAGTCATGTCATTATTTCTCTGATGGCATAGTCTTCTTTGGCAATGAAGACATGCACACATACACACAACGAAGACATGAACACAGACACACACATTATTATGAGTGCAGAGTTCTTGAGTAAAAGCCTGGCACTATTGCCACTGTACTCGCTGCCCAAAGGAGTTAACTTTTTCCTTATCACATGGCTATTATATGGTTGAACCAGGATTTATACACATCTTATGACTCTGAGTTTTATACACTGCTGCCTTTCTGTAAGACTATAAGCTTTTTGAGGGCAAGAAAGACTTGTGGCTGATGTCAAGGCCTTAAAAGATTCAGAGAAGGGTAAAAGGTAGGAGCTTGTAATGAATGGCCTCCTTATCCACTAATGTATAAAATGGTGTCCTGAGTTGTTAGGGTTGGAGGAAGTTTGCAAAGAGTAGAGAATCTTAGTAACAACCTCTATGCAGAGGGGGATAGGATTGCTTTGAAACACTGAGGGCTCAGTTGAAAGCAGAGAATGCTGATTTACTGTGGACCAAGTTGTTATTTTTGCTAGCTTCTTTAGGAGTGCAAGAGGTGGGAGTAATTTAGGGTAGAGATTTAGCAGGGTATGAGCAATCATATAATGGAGAACAAATGCTTTAAAAGTTGAGAAAAGTGAAGAGTTAATTAACCAAAGAGTTAAGATTGAGAAAAAAGGAAAGTGAATTTAGAAAAGGGGTGATGGCCTAGAATTATATGGAGAGAAGAGGGATTGGAATGTCATGGTGAAGATGAAGATATATTCAAGTAGAAGACATAGAGAGAGATAAGGAATTTCAGAGTTCTTGATCATGACAATGGAATGATCATGGGTGATAACATGGGCAAAGACTTGAGTCTTCCTGCTTGTAGTTGTGATGGAATGGTGTATTAGGTCATAGGAGTTGAGTAGGCTGAGGAGCTGGGAGATTTGGGTATTTAGGAGACTATCAACACATATATTGAAGTTCCCTAGTGTAGGGGAAGAGAATATGGTAGAAAAGGGAACTGTGTGCCAAGGCACTGAACTTCCTGAGAAAGGGGGCATGCCAGTAAACAACATATGATGAATCTTGATAGTGGGAACTGCAAAGGAGAAGAATGATCAGAAAGCATAAAAATATTACTAGAGAGAAAGGAATATCCTGACTCTACTCCAGCACCAGTATGTCTGGGATTAAAGAGAAGGTACAATTAGAAAGAATAGTCACAAATGTGATCTCTTCTGGGGGAAGTCCATTTTATGAGTGGCAGTAGATGGAAGGGTGACATGGCTATTAAAAAAGCTAAAATAAAGCTTGCATTAATTAAAATGTTCAGAATAAGAAAGAATTTATTCTTACTAATCTCTTCCCTGGTTACAATCCATCTGAATTATCATTCTTAGTTTTGGACACCACATGTTAAGAAGAATATCAGCAAACTAGAGAGGACCCACAGAATGGTAGCCATGATGGCAAAGAGACACAAAACTATGTCACATCAGGAATAGTTGAGGTATATTGGGTATGGTGGTGTTATTGGGTATATATGGCCTGGAGAAAGGAAGACAAAAGTGAAACATGGTTATTATTGTCAAGTACTTGAAGGGCTATCATGTAGGGGGGAGGGGATTAGATTTGTTTTGTTTGGTTCCAGTGAATAAAAGTAGGAGCAAAGGGTAAAAGTTGGGAGACAGATGTAGATTTGTGGTAAGAGATTATTTCCTAATAATTAAAGCAATCCTGAAGTAGAATGGGCCACCTCTGGGGCTAGTGAGTTCCTTGTTACTGCTGATCTTTGAGTGGAGGCTAAAAGACTACTTTTTATGGATATTATAGAGAAGAATCATGCTACACATAAGGAGGCTTTTGAAGTGTCTTCCAACCATGAGATACTTATGAGTAAAATGTTTTGACTAGAAAGTTTAGATTTGGGTAGTCAGCAGCAAAAAGATGAAAGTGTAAACTAGTGGTGAAAAACTTAAATAGAAATGAATCCTTGCAGCTGCATAATAACTTAGAAAATTGCAAATTAACATTATATTGTGTTGTATTTTTGTTTATTTTGACAAGCATTCCTCAATTGCAATTTAATCAGGATCAACAGCGCTCTGGGCTTATGGTCTGAGGGACTTGAGTTTGACATTTCTGGTTGTAAACCAGAAAAATTGCATGAGTCTGTGAGGGAGAAAATATATGGAAACAATAAAGAGCTTGCATTCAAGAACTGAGTCTTAGTGAAGACACAAGGTTTGAATTTGGGAGGAGGAAGAGAGGTCACTGAGAGAGGCGGACAAGGAGGAAAACCAAGAGGGTGTTGAACAGGAGTCAAAAGCTGGGTGGCAAATTTCAGACTGCTATTTTTCTAGAGTGGTAATGGGAAAAGAACAGAGAGATAGTAGGATGATGGCTGCTTAGAAATATTTCACATGTTTCATGGGTTTGAAACTCATTTAGGATAATTTCTTCCTTGATTATCTTTTCCCAACCTCCTTGACCTCAGTGATTGGAAGCATGGTATAGTCAAAAGAATACTGAACTCAAAGAAGTCCTGAGTTCAAATCCTATTGGATCCTGTAATCTAACATGAGATCATAGATCTAGAGATAGAAGGGATCTCATAGGTCACTTAGTCTCTTATTTTACAGAAGTGGAAACTGAGGTCTAAAGGGCTAGCCTAGGGTCACAGCTGTATTAAATAGCAGAGCAAGAATTTAAATTCATGACATAGATTCACTGGATCATAAATTTAGAGCTGATAGGAGCATTAGATGTGATCTAGTTAAACACTATCATTTTACTGGTGAGAAAATTGGGGCCCATCACCATTCAAGGTGATGAAAGCAATAATTGGCAAAGCTGGTTCTTGAAGGTTGGTTGTCTGACTCCAAATCAGATATTCTTTCTGCCACATTGATAGAGCTCTTTTCTTCCTCCTTTGCCTCACTATATTAGGGATGTGAAAATTTCATTAACCAAAGATTTACTTTATGATGAAATTTCATTATAAGAATGCCTTAGTGGCTTAGGACCATAGCCATAGAGATCACCTTATCCAACCCTTTCATTTTGCACATAAGAGAACTGAGACATATACTGCCACTCACAAATTAGTTCTGTGACTGGAGACAAATCAATTAACCCTTCTTATCCTTCATTTCCTCATCTAAAAGTGAGGACAATGTGTGACAACAACCTCATGTGTAGGGTTGTTGTAAGGATCACATGGGATGGTGCTAAATGAATAAATAATTTTTATTAATAATTAATAAATAAAACAGTTTGTCAATTATTGTCATTTAAAGTGCTTTGCAGTCAAATGGACAAGAGATGTGATATTTTTAGGAGGGGTGAGCACTAATAAATGGGGAACAGGACAGATCTCATGGGGAAGACATTAACTGAAATGAGCTTTTAAGAAAGGTAGGGATTCTAGGAGACAAAAGACAGAAGAGACTTGAACCCCAGGCTTGAGGAAAAGTCAATGCAAAAGGCAAAGAGGAGGAAGATGGAGTACAATATGTGAAGAAAAGTGCCCAGAGTGAAAAGCCAGTGTGGAAAGATCATGTAATTAGGCTGGAAAGGAAGGATGAGGTTGGCTTGTGAAGGGCTTAAGTGCTGAACGCAGTAGTTTAATTCTAGAGGTTAAATAGCCAGTCCAGTTGAATGAGTAGGGGAATGACACGGTCAGACTTACACTTTAGGAAAACCACTTTGGTGGCTGCGTGTAGGATGGATGGAGAGGAGATATGCTGGAGGCAGGAAGACCAGTTAGGAGACTATGGCAACTCTCCAGGAGATACCTAATAGAAGCCTGAATAAGGACGATGGTGTGAATGGAGAGAAGACCCAGACGCTTACTAGGCATGTGAGCCTAGGCAAGTGACTTAACCCTCAGTTTCCTCAGCTGTAGCAAGAATAACAACCATCTCCCGGGATAGCAGTAAGAATCAAATTATATAATATTGTGAAGCCCATTGCCTGGCTTGTACCCTTCACTTCCCCCCCCCCAAAGCCTTATATGAATATCAGCTAAAATAATAATTATTTTTATATAATTTTGTTTCTTTCCTTTCAATCCTCTTTGCCTTCTCTCTTGCTCATCTGCTCACTTTCATGTTTCTGTCTTTCCTTTGTCCTTTTCTGTAAAGGCTACTCAGTTGCTCTTGCATTTCTGTCTTTCCTGCACTGGTTCACCAGAGATGTCAAACTCAAGTTATAGATAAAGAAATAGATCATCCAAGGGGAGGTACTATACTCTATGAGCAAAGCAGAATTGCAGTAGCTTAAAAGAAATGTGAACTGCACAAATTTAGAGAAATTTCTACCCCAAATGTTCATATGAACTGCATTTGTGCCTGATCTGTTGTAGAGCCTTCCAAGTTCATATTAGTCGGATGCACTGTAACTTGATTCCAACAGTGATGTCATTTTGTCCCTGCTTATGAAAGAAAGACAACCAGCCATCAAGGAAACAGATACGTAGAGAGTTTGGGAGTTGCTGAAAAGTACAGATATGTGACAAAACTGGGCTTTAAACCTAGTTTCTCCCTCTCCAAACTGAGTGCCCTTTGTGTTTTAAAGGAGAATACCTTCCAAATATTTTAAATAATTGCAATGCTTTACATTTTTATAGTTTTTAAAAATTTCAAAGCATTTTCTCATACATCATCTGATTTTTATAAATATCAATGTAATATGACAATAAGGTCTTTTGAATGTATCCCTATGGTGGAGTTAATCATAGTTGACAATCCAAGGGAAAGAACATCCAACCGCATGATTATGCAGGGGAGCTGTCAGAATTAGAGTTAGATGGCCACACTGGTTGGAGGTAAAGAAGATGCCACGGATTGGAGGAAAGGTGGAGAACAGGAGATGAGAATCAGATTGTGCAAAGTCAGGAATACAGAAAAGCAAAGTGCAGGTAATAAGGTAAAATTCCTAAATGAGAAAAAAAAGATTAGGGTTGGAAGGGAGGCTCACCAATAGGAAAAATCAACAAATGTCTACCCAGCTGGCTCAGGTGGGATCTTTTGCTTCATTTGAAGCTTTAGGCTAACTCTCTGGGGCAGTCTTGCAGCAACTTGCTGTATGATAAGCGACATAAATAATAGTTATTTATTAAATTTATTGAACCAAATCTTAATAAAGAAGCAGGAGTAAATTATGATTTGAATGTTCATTAGTTATTTTATTTCAATAAGATACTCATATAGCAACATCGGCAAGATATAGCCTTAAGTGATTCTCTTATACTCAAAAATATTTCTTTAAAAAATGAAATAAAATCCTTTCTGCCTCATGCACCAGTAATGTTGAGTTCAGTAAACTAGTAGCTCCAAATTTCTAAAATTTAGCAGTTTGGTGTTTGGCTTAAGCTCTATTGCCTGCTGACCAAAGGATTCCAATCTGCTGCATAGTTTTAGGAGAACTAAGAGAATGGGCAAAGTGCTATGTTAGAATTCCTATATGATAACCAGACACAACTAAATTTGACAAGCATTGATTAAGTGACTATGTGCCAAACACTTTGCCAAATGGTAGGGATGTGAAAGCAAAAACATCATAGTTCTTTCCCTAAAATAGTTTATATTCTGCTGTAATTGTGCATGACTTTTTAAAATCTGATTTTTTTAAGGGGGGATGCTAATTTGGTTGGTTTAATACTTTTTGGTAAGTACAAAACTGCAAGATGTACATTTTAAGTAGGGAGAATCAAACAAATTGAGGACATAAAAGTTGATATTTATGCATACATACAATTTATATATAATTCTATAAAATATATAATTACATGTAATTTTGTATACACACATACACACACACACACACACATATATATATATATTCATAGGACAAGAACTGGAGCTATAATTTTTTTTGTCATAAGAATCAACCTGTCAAGCGTATAATCTTAGAAGGCTTCTTAGAACACTGAGAGATTAAGGGACTTAACCAGGGTCATAAAGCCACTATGTATCAGGGTGGGACTTCAACCCAGAAGGTGGATTTTTTGGTTCCAAGTTCAGCTCTCCATCCAGTACAGTGATAATCATAGTATTAGCATTGACATAGTACCTAGTATGTACCAGGCATGGCGCTAAGTGTTTTACAAATAGTGTCTTTGATGATCCTCACAGCAACTCTGTAAGGTAAGTGCTGCTTTTATCTCCATTTTACAGATGAGGAAGCTGAGGCAAACCAAGGTTAAATGACTTGACCAAGATCACACTGCTAGTGTCTGAGGCCAGATTTGAATTCAAGTCTTTTTGATTCCAGGACCAGTGTTCCATCTGCTATATCTTTCATAATCTTTTATAGAATTATAAATATAAGACTGGAAGGATCTTAATCCATCATCCAGTCTAACCTCCTTTTTCTGTGTAGGGACAAATCAAGGTCCAGAGAGTAGTCACTTATTTACACACACACACATAAACACACACATGTATGTGTATATGCATGTGTGTATACATAAGTATATGTGTATACACACATATGCATGTGTATGTTTATATTGACTATATAGGTAATATATAGATATTGATATGTAGAGAGACTATATATCTTTATATATCTCTATATCTTGTGGATATACATGTATATACAACATATGTACCTACCATACATACACACATATCTTGTTTACATATAGTTGTTTTCATGTAGCCTCCTCTATTAGGCTGTGTGCTCCTTGAGATAGACTATCTTTTGCTTTTGTTTCCTTATCACTCGATACAATGCCTAGCACATAGTAGGTATTCAGTAAGTGCATCTTGATTGACTGACTACATAACCTTCCCAAGGTCAGAAGTCAAGAATAGACATGTAACCTCACTTCCTGCAACTCCAGATCTAGAATTCTTTCCAACACACCACCAATAAGACTCTTTACAGTTGTTTATTTTTGACAGCCTCCTTCTATCACAGTGTTTTTGCCATGGAGCCAAAGCCCCAAAGTGCCAGTAAAGGAGTAAATGTAGACGTAGGAGCACTGGGCCTGTTGTCCATCAGTAGTCATTTTAACTGCAACTAGCAGCAATCCTATTTCCAAGTTCCGAGGCTATGAAGTTTCATGATATTTTTATTCATTAATTCTGTATAACTGAGGGAAATCTATCCATATACTGAAGGCAAAAAAAGATGGTTGTGGAAGAGATATATAGCTTGGTTATTTGATTCCACATCTTTTAATCCACTCCAAATCTACCTAATTGGACTGCAGATGGCCCTCTGCCTTTTCCAAAAGACATGATGAAAGATTTTGTTAAATATCTCAATGGTGTCAGCCTTTCTTCAGACAAAAAAAATTTAAGTCTTGGATACCTCAAACACCAGCCAACATATTACATTTCTCTGATCTATAATTCTCTTCATATTGTTGAAAAAGAAATGAGTTAATGGGCTAGTTTGGGGCTATCCATGCTGGTTCTTAATGAGCTCTCCATTCCTTTTGTGTGCTTTTAATGAACTATTCTAGAAGTTTACCAGGGAAGATTCTATGCTTTTTTCTAATTTTTTTTTTTAAATTTGGAAAACAGTTGTCTTTCTTCAAATTTACAGTGTACCTCACTCTTTCAAAGATTTTTTTCAGTGATCATTGACCATTGGTTATTTTTTTTCAATTTTCATTACTCAGTAATCACCACTGTTAGATCTTTCAGCACTCTGGGAGGAAGCTTATTTGAAACGGTGCTAACTGCTGAGAATATAAAGACATGTGATTATCCCTGCCCTCAAGGAGATTATATTCATTGAGGAAAACTAAAGCCTCTTTTCATCATCTCTTCATTTGTTTGGGGTTTCAGTCATTTTATTTATCTATCTATCTGCCTATTTATTTTTTCATTCATTCATTCATTCATTCATTCATTCATTCATTCATTCATTCATTCATTCATTCATTCATTTATCTTTACTCTCCTGAATCCAAATCCCTTGGCAGGAAAATGAAAGTGAAGTCAAAATTTCATCAGCTTGCATTCTTTCCATTGTCCATTATTATGCTTTCTGTACCTTTTAAAATCTACTTCATACTAAAAACAGAGCTTTTAACATCTTTAGCGTTATCCTTAGCAATCACACTAGCCTTGATTTCCAGGCTTGGTTTTCTTGTCCCCAAGTGGCTTTCTGACTGTGTTTCACTCAAAGCAAGATTCATTAACTAAAACTCTACAGATAACTTCCTAGCTGGGCCTGGATTCAGGAAGACCTGAATTCAAAATCAGCCTCAGACACTTAGTAGCTGCATTTGTTAAGGCAAGTCACTTTTCCTCTGGGTACCTCAGTTTCCTCATTTGTAAAGAGGGGATAATAATGGCACCTACCTCGCCGCGTCACCGTGTGCATCAAAAGAGATATATGTAATGTATCTTGCAAACCTTAAAGTGCCATACATGTGATAACTATTATTTTATTAGTTCAGTTAGTGTTTTCAGAAGTCTCAGTACCAGAGTAGATGATAGCACATTTCCAAGGATGTTCAAGTCACAAATGACCCCCCAGCCACAGCAATAACAATTTAAATTTTTATGGGACTTTACAGTGTGCAAAGCACTTGCGTATGTGTTTTTCTTATACATTCTTAATGTTCTCTAATCAAAATGCATGTTAAAATATTTAAGAAATTGGGAAATTATTTCATCCAGTAAGCACATACCCCAGTGATAACAGTTTGGGAGTTTCTTCTTCTATTTTCCATGACAGGTTCCAGGGATAACAGTTATAGGCTTAGGTTTACTTCAGTCAGGTTGGAGCAGTGAGAAGAGCATTGAATTTGGAATCCAAGGACCTGAGCTGGAGTCTAGGCTCTGACACTTACTTATGAGACTTTGAGCAGGCTACATAACCTCTCTGGGCCTTAGTCCCCTCATCTGTAAAATGAGAAGTTTCAATGAGATATTTGTCTAAGATCCTTTTCTGTTCTAAATTTATGTTCCACCTTATAACCTATATGGGCCTTCAGTTTCCCATCTACAAAAGGTGTTAGATATGATCTCTAGGGTTCCTTCTAGATTTAAATTTTATGATCTTTTGATTTTTGCTTCTGTCCCGAGAAAATGAAATTACATAGTCTAGGGACCAACATATATGCTTGGTGTTGGATGGCCAAAGCACCGAAAAATATCTTAGCATTTTCAAAAATCATTCAGGATAAAATGTGAAAGTAAAGGTCTGAGTTTTCACATTAGACTACAGGTATTAGAGTTCCTATTGGACATTTGAGATTCCAAAATGTTTTCTACATTTTGTGGATGTAAAAATTCTCCCATTCTATTTACAGGTTGCTTTATATAACATTATCTCATTTAAGCCTACAATAACCTCATAGGGTAGTATAAATATTATTATGCTAATTATTTATTATTATGCTAATTATTTAAGTTGTCTGTTACTTAAAATTACTTTTAAAGATGAGGAAACAGGCTCGGAGATATTGTGTCTTGTTCAGTCATACAACTAGTAAGCAACAGAGACAGGTTTGAATCCAGATGATATGGCAATTTAAGCATTTTGGGAGCAATATTTTTTTAGTTCTATTGTTGACTTTTTTTTTACATCATAGTAATTTGAGTTATATCCCTCTATCTGAAGGCAGGTAGGTGATACAGTGAATAGAATGCCATCTGAGGAGTCAGCAGGGCCTGAGTTCAAATTTGGACTCAGATACTTACTAGCTGTGTGACCCCCAACAAGTAACTTAACTCTGTCGTCATCTGTAAAATGAGCTAGAGAAGGAAATGGAAAATCATTCCAGTATGTTTGCCAAGAAAACCCCAAATGAAGTCACAAAGAGTTGGACATGGCTGCACAACAGCCATCTCTCTGAATACCCTTTTCCTTTATGTTTGTATATATTATCTTGCTTTTATATGCTTTGTTCATTCTTTCTATTACATAGGAAGCATCTCTCAGTCAGGGATTCCTATCAGTTGTACTTATCGCTGCTTAATTCCTTATTTTTACCAATGGCTAAAGGGTCAAGTCAGGGGAGTTCTGTTCCATAATTTCCTGGACTCTGAAGGGAAAATGTGTGTGTATGAAGTGGGATTGAGTAAATAGGAGAGAAATATATTTCTTGTTGTCATGGTTTCCCAGCATTCCTTTCCCACCCTTCAATCAAAGAAGCATACTGCTTTTCCATCTTGTTCTGAGGATTTCTGTCTTCCAAACTTTGACCTCACTGGGTGAATGAACCCTATTTTCTCTCCTTAATCCTTATCCCACAGTATTTTGATTGCTTGCCTTCTTTCCTAAGCAAACTATTCTTAGCCTGTACCCTCTTTCTCCTGAATCTTATGCAATCCTCCTCCAAACATTGATATTGTTTCCATGTAAATTTTTGAATTTTTCCAAGTGAGAGAAAACTATTAGGGTTGGATTGTTTGTTTTGATGAGGATGAGCCTTGGATAGGAATCAGTTCTGAGGTCTGCAATTCTTCCTCAAAGCTTCTTGATTCCAGTACATAAAGGGGAAAAAAGACTCTAGCACCTACTTGACCATTAAAAAAAAAAGATTGCTTATCTAAACCTGTTAAGGGGCCTCAAAAGTAATTTAATCCAGTTCCCTCATTTTACAATTGAGGAAACAGGCTCAAAGAAGTTAATTGACTTGCCTGAACTTGCATACCTAGTAAATGCCTGAGATGAGATTTGAACCCAGATCTTCCAGACTCTAACTCCAGTATCCTCTCCACAACATTATGTTGCCTTTTGATGATATACTTAGTGAACACAAACCTTATTTTGTTCAGGTAATTTAAGAAAATAAATAACCAGAGCATGGAATAGTAAATGATTAAAACTAATAGAAAGGTCTTACAATTCCATATTACCTGGTCCAATAGAATGTAAACTCTCTGAGGCCAGGACCATAATATGGATTTGATATTTGTTGTGATTAATTTGGTGAAATAATAATGTTCATGGAGCATGCTTTATTTATCTTTCTATTTTCTCTGTACATGGTAATAGTGCCTCTATAAATGATATAAGGTTTTTTTAATAAGTGAATTGGCTCAGAATTAAAAACGTTTTAAGGAAAGAAAACCTGAGAAAGTCGTACTCTTTATAAGTCCAGTTATGACAAATAAAAGTAAAGATAAATGACAATATTATATTAGGCTAGCTGTAGCCATTTACATCACACTTGGACCAAATTATTTCTATTTGTTAGTATTCTATTGGTGTTTATTAGTAGGGTCCTGCTATACAGTCGGATTTAGGGAATGATTAAGTAGTTTTATTAATAATTAGAAAATAATTATTTTGTAAAAAAAATTAGTTATTGGATGATTGCTAACCAGTTATTGTACTCATCTTAGCTTTTTTTTTTTTAAATAAAAGGTTGTTTGAATTCAGTCACTTCCTTAAAAAACAACCAAACCCTTTCTATACTGATCTAGACAACATATGGGTGGTATGGGTACTTCAACAGTATTTGTTGCAGTACTCAATTCAACAATCATTTATTTAGTACCTACCATGTGCCAGACATTACGTAAGGTAAAGGGGATGCAAGCCAGAAATGATCCCTGCCCTCAAGGAGCTTATTTTCTACTGAGGTAAACAATATGAGTAGAAATGCACAAATGCAAAACATATGCAAATTCACGTAAGAGTAGAGAGGGTCTTCATACTATAGAGTTTTTAAAAAAATCTTAAGTTTAAACTTGATTCTAGGAATCCTAAATATTGAGAGTAGAATGAATTTTTACTTTTAACATTCATTTTAACAAAATTCCTTCCGTTTTAGACATTACATCAAGCCATGGAAAGAAGAGAAAGAGTAACGTGACTTTCCATCATAACTGAATTTCTTCCATGAATGGAGCTTTGCCCTTCTTCATCCAAGGACAAGAAACTTGTAATACTTAACATCTCAACTACCTTCAAGGGATTGATAAAAACACAGTAATGCTTAGCTTGGAGTTTCAAATTTCCATCTGGGTATCTCATTCAGTTTTTTCAAACAGAAAGGGACAAGTAGATTACCCTCCATGGTGTCTGACCTTTTTAAGAGCCTGATCTTATCTTATTTCCATAAGCTTTGTAAAGGAATGTTTACAAAGAAATTGGGAAATACTACAAAAAAGAAAGAAAGTTACCCTATCAAAAAAGAGCAAGACACTCCTCTGTCTGGCCAGACAAAACCCCCTAAATTTTCTAGCACTTTGAAAAGCACTGTTAAAAAAATTGCCCAGTGTTCATCTGCTCGCAACTTGTCCACGGAAGAAGACGAAGTTAATAGAGAATATTCCCTCTCTCCGACATTTAGTTATCGTGTCGCGATTGCTAATGGACTGCAAAAGAATATTCTTGTGACAAACTCCAGTAATGAGGATCTGGTTCAGGAACTATCATCTATTGAGAGCTCCTACTCAGAATCATTAAGTGAGATCAAGGGCAGCACTGAAATCAAGGTGCCCTCATCGCACACGATGCCAGTAAGACGCAATAGAAAGAGCATGAGCAGCTTGGCTCCCTCCGAGGGAAGCTCGGATGGGGAGCGCACGTTACACAGCCTGAAACTAGGAGCCTTACGCAAATTGAGGAAATGGAAAAAGAGCCAAGAATTCGTCTCCTCTGATTCAGAGTTGAGCACAATGAAGAAAACATGGGGACTCCGAAGCAAATCATTAGACAGAACTGCCCGTCCCCAGAAAACAAACACCCTGGAACCTGCGTTTAGCTCATCAGGCTGTATTAGCCAAACCCATGATGTTATGGAAATGATATTTAAGGAACTTCAGGGAATAAGCCAGATTGAAACAGAACTTTCTGAATTAAGAGGTCATGTCAATGCTCTCAAACACTCCATCGATGAGATCTCTAGCAGTGTAGAGGTTGTCCAAAGTGAAATAGAACAGCTACGTACTGGCTTTGTCCAGTCTCGCAGGGAAACCAGAGACATTCATGATTATATTAAACAAATAAGTCATACTGGAAGCAAAGCGAGTCTAAGATTTTTAAATGTACCTGAAGAAAGATTTGAATATGTTGAAAATGTTGTATACCGGATTCTCATAGATAAGATGGGGTTTTCAGATGCACCTCATGCTATAAAAATTGAATTTGCTCAAAGAATTGGGCAGCAAAGGGACTGTCCAAATGCGAAGCCTCGCCCCATACTTGTATACTTTGAAACACCTCAACAGAGGGATTTCATATTGAAAAAGTCTTATAAACTTAAAGGAACAGGAATTGGGGTGTCCACAGATATTCTAACTCATGACATCAGAGAAAGAAAAGATAGAGGAATGCCAACCTCCCAAACCTATGAGAGTATGGACATTAAGCTCTCTACTCTGGAGCCCAAAATCAAAAGGAGCAGTTGGCAGTCACCAGATGATAGTGATAAAGATCTGGATTCTGATCTTAATAAAAACAGTTATGCTATGATATCAAAGTCCGAGTTTCAAACCAAAGTAAGTGGTCTAAAATCAAATGCAAAATCTCATAATACTAGAAGTAGGAATAAAACTGCTGAGAGCAGCAAATTTTCCAATAAATTAGACTATGATGAACAACCTGCACAGTTCCCCGAATCTGAAAACTTGGAGAAGGAATCCAAGGCTTATTATGCTGACATGACTCCCCTCTGGCATTCACAAAGTGATTTTCTCACACCCAAACTGAGCCGTTCTGAATCTGATTTTTCCAAACTATGTCAATCTTATTCAGAGGATTTTTCAGAGAATCAATTTTTTACCAGAACAAATGGAAGTTCTCTCTTATCTTCTTCAGACAGAGAACTTTGGCAGAGGAGACAGGATGGCACATCCCACTGGTATAGCAGTTCCCAGGACCAGAACTTTAACAGGAATATTCAAAATGACCAAGGTCCCAATGAAATAGAGAACACTGAAACAGTGGACAGTGGTGTCAGTAATGGAGTAGTGTGTGTATCAGGAGACAGAAGCAATTACAGTGATTCCCAGCTCTCTTTACGAGATGATCTCTCACCATGGAAAGAATGGAATCAGTCAGAACAAGGTGCAGATTTGGGCCTTGATTCATCCACACAGGAAGGTTTTGACTATGACACTAACAGCCTGTCAGACCCACAACTAGATGGTGACAACAAAGATCTGGATGATGTAGGAAAGTGCCACAGTGACCTTCCAGACGACTCGGAGAGCTATGATTTTACCTTAGATGATAATTCTTCCCCATGCCCAGGGTTGGATAATGAAACACAAGGCCAGTGGGTTGGTCCATATGATGTTTATCCAGAGGCTAATTCTAATGAACTTTACCAAAATCAAAATCAACTGCCAATGCTGTATCGGAGTCAAAGTGAGTTACCAAGTGATGCCTCAGAGGATGCTGCACCCAAGTCTTGGCATAGCAGATTGAGCATAGATCTTTCTGATAAGACATTTAGCTTTCCAAAGTTTGGGTCTACCCTTCAGCGAGCTAAATCAGCTTTGGAAGTTGTGTGGAACAAAAGCACTCAGAGCCTAAGTGGGTATGAGGACAGTGGATCATCTATAATGGGGCGATTTAGAACTTTATCCCAGTCTACTGCAAATGAGTCAAGTACCACTCTTGATTCTGATGTCTACACTGAACCATATTACTACAAAGCAGAGGATGAAGAAGACTACAGTGAACCTGTAGCTGAACATGAAACAGATTATGTAGAAGTGATGGAGCAAGTTCTTGCTAAACTAGAGAACAGAACTAGCATTCCTGAAATGGATGATAATGTGCGTGAATATGAACACCCTTCATATGAAACACCTTATGAAACACCACAAGATGAGGGGTATGATGGGCAGGTGGATGACCTGATGAGTGAAGAGGGAGTGGAACCTTTAAATGGAACAACAACTGAGATGGAAGTAAGGGAAGATGAAAACCAAAATGTCCCTGAAAAGCCTCCAGAAGTACCAAAACCCAAGAGGATTCGTCCCTCCTTTAAAGAAGCTGCTTTAAGGGCATATAGGAAGCAAATGGCAGAGCTGGAGGAGAAGATTCTAGCTGGAGGTACTCAAATTTAAATGCTATATTATAAATGTAACATTCCTATAATATAAAATGGTTTTTTGTCATAAGTATAGTCTCTATTTACTTTGGGGAGAAATAATTTACCTTTGTTGTAGAGACCTCCATCAGTCAGGTGGGATTATATTTTACTCATGCTGATCCCTCTATGGGGGGGGAGACTAAAACTGAGGTCTAAAAATATTAAACCTCAAACGTTAAAACCATAGCATACTTTAAATATAGTCTCTAAGTTAAAATAACCTCTTAGCTCCCTGCTGTGACGTGTGGGAGAATGATGCTTGTCCCAGGCATAAAGAAATGAGTGAAATCATAGATTTGTCCTTGTCCCATGATGGATCTCTAAAGTGTATTCCTTGGCTGTATTATAGTCATCAAGCTAGGAAGAAGGGAGGGGCCCACTAATCAACAGCCTAGTTGAAGGCAACATAGACTTAGAATGTGGGGAAAAAGCAAATAATTCCCCAAACAGCAGAAAATTCTAAGCCCATTGCATGAGTTAGGTGTCCCATTGGTAAAGGAAGGGAAAGGAGTAAGAATCTATATAACCTCTTCTATAGTCCAGGCATCGTACTAAGCATAGAGGAGTGAGTGTTCAAGTTTCTGAAGTAGTTCGTGATCTTGGCTTCTGTAAGAGTGTCTTTAGGAATGCTGTTTAAGGAGACAATTTGATTTTATTTCCTTTTTTTTGGTGGGAAAAGTCAAGTCATCTTAACACAAAGACATATTTAATGATCTAACTTTTGTAAATTTTACCTCAATTTATCTTGACCTCCACGATTCACCCTCCTGACAAGTCTCCCACTATTTATGTCAATGACTTACCTTATTGACAAGGGTCCCAGTATTTTTGGGGAGGTTATCCATGATAGTTTTTTAAAGTGAATTAACATTACTCTTTCCTCTACTGACTAATGAGAATTTATTAGGCATTGTTATCATCTCCAATAGCCAAATGAAGAGATTTACTTTATTTAACTGAATTTTTTATGGGGATGGATTCATTTATTGGTAAGAAATTAGAAGGTGATTGATGTAATTATTAAATTACTATAGCTTGCAAAGAGGCCTTTTATCTTGTAGTGGAGCTATAGTTGTTTTTTTTTTTTTTATCATATTCTGGTTGATTTAGGCAGATCACTGAGCACTTGGGTGAATTTGCTTCATGGCTGATCCCATTCAGTCACTAACATGGTTGAAATGTGGCAGGGTGCTCTGTGTTGATACATATAAACTAGCTTGTCTAGACTTTAAAAAATAGCAACAGAAATAATTTAATCAGTGTAAAGGCAGTATAGTGGCTAGAGAGCTGGTTTTGAAGCCCCGAAGACCTTGGTTCAAGTCCCACGTCTGACACACATTGACCTTGTGATTCTGGTCAAGGCATTTAATCTTTCTCTATGCACTGTATCTCTGTAGGACTTGTAAAGAAGGTGATGCAGGAAGTGTTTCCTCCCCTGGGAATCCCAATAGAGTGAAATCACAGGTCCATTCCTCATTACCCTACCAACCCCTACTCTCTGATAAGATCTATGATATCACACATCAATCATTTCTTTAAACCTACTCTTTAGTTATCAAGATCAAAGACTGATTTCCTACTATCCCTAACTTTTTCCAAATCAGTACATCTTTGCAAAGTAACCTTTACTATCCTAGATTTATCTAGAAGAGAATAGATGAGCTTTTTATTTTTTTTACTTTGCTCCTTGAAATGAGAAAATATGTGCATTGCTACAGGTACACATCCAGGTTATCTATGCAGTAATTGAATATTTTTTTTTCAATTTTTGCTTGATCCATATTGTTAGCCCTTGCTTGATATGAAGACAAGTAGAGAAGCTTCATATCTTGGTGCTGTGATAGAAAGTTAGTTAAATAGCATTTTACAAAATACTATGCAAGATCATAAGGGAGAGAACCATGAATTTCATATTTTTGACTTTTAAAAGACAATTCATCTTGGCAAAATGTGTCTAAAGAAGAAGCATTTATCTCTCAAGAAAATAATTTAATTAAAAATATCTTAGCAGCTACTCAAAAACAAACATTAAAACAGACAAAAATTAAAATGATCATATCTAAACTTTTTAGTAACAAATTATTTATAATTTGATTTTTTAAAAAAATACATGTCCTTTAATGGAATAAAAACAAAATTATCCCGTTTATTTCCATGTGCCTATCTGATCCCTTCTTCTGTGTCCCTCCAGAAAGTTAAATGAAAAACTCAAACATGTAAGCTGTCAAGAACCTGAATTTTTTCAGAATTTTAAGAGGGAAAAGAAAATTCTTAGGCTGAGTGACTTCCTTGTCCTCTGGACCTGGGGAATTGGATTACCTTTAACATTCTAGATGCTGCAGATTAAGCTTCTCTAGAGTCTGTTTTAAGTGGTTGAATTAATTATTCCAAAGGCAGTTAGAACACATATCTCCAAGCTATTCTCATATTGATAAAGGGTACCAGATTGATGGCTCAAGAGGCTGAAATAGCCTAATTTTCAAAATAACATGCCCTCTTTCAGCAGCAGCTGGGCTCCATCCTGCGTTGTCAATATGTCTTGGCTCTTCGGGAGAAAAGCTAGCCAAGGAATGGTAGTAAGTCAGTCTCCAGATCTGATCCCTGCTCTTCATCTCCACTGAGAAAGCCCAACAAATTGCCAAGTGGTATAATGGGTTTTGTGGCATGGACATCTGCTCCTTAGGCCTTGGCTTGGGGTCAACAGATTTTCTTACTCTGGTTACCATTAGGCAGTTATGATGTCTTTTATTCATTTCTAACACGGTAAATGCGACCCTAAGAATCTTGCCGTGAAACCCTATGACTCAGTTTTCCCTGATAGATCTCAATGGAATTTTAGAATGATAGAAATGGACTACTTCTTTGGTTTCAAATATTTTGATAAGTTAAGGCAAAAGTGGATCTTCAAGTGTATTTGGGTGCTGCACAGTGTTATCATTTTAAATAATTTATTTAACAAAGATGCTAGTAACTGAAAAGATCCTAGAAGTATAACCTGGTATGTCTCTTTGTTCTCTAGTTTCTAGCCCTACACTAGGACCTGACTGACTCCTTAAGGGATATGATATAGAGCAGGGATTGCTCCTCTGTGCATGCTGGGAACCTGATTTCCCTTGAGGCTCACTACTCCTGTCATCATAACTTATAATTACTTCATAGGATATTACAGTTTAAAAAATATGATAGAGGTTACTACCTAATTCAATCCTTTCCAAAGAGCACATCCAACCTGTGGATGCTACTTACCGTCAGACCTAGCAACAGGCAAAATTTTGAGCTAGTTGTTTCTTTGGAAAGTTCCTCCCACCAAATTCTCTCTCCTTTCCACTGCAGTGTTGCTCTTCCCTCCCCTCCTTGTAGCCTCAAACACCTAGAGACTTCATACTGCTCGTGGCTTTTCAGTGTACCCATCAAAAATATTCAATGTTAAATTATCATAGGGTTTCATTATCTATGAGAACTGGGAAGTGTAGTGGGGATAACACTAGGCCTGTGATGGTGAAGACCTGAGTTCGAATTTGGCATCAAACACTACCTGCATAATAATGAGGATGATAATAGCATCTACTTCCCAGGATTGTCATGAGGATTAATTAAGATATTGGTAAAACCATGAGCACATAGTAGATGCTTAATAAACACTTGTTTTCTTCTCCTCTGTGAGGGATAATCCAATAAACAAGTGGTGACTATTGGTGACTGACAATACTTTAACGTTGGTGATCTACAATGCCTTAACTTCCTTCTAAGAGGAAATATTGCATTTTGATAAAGACCTTTAATGCCTTATTCCCTAAGAGAGACCACTGTGGGAATTTAATGAATTGTGGTGGGGCAGTGGAAGGGACAATTCTGGACGATTCTCCAAATCAGACCACCAGCTTTGCTTAGAAACTGCATTCTTATCTGTGTGCCATAGCCAGCGTCCCATCTATATCCCATGGTACCTTGGAATATGTCTGTTTTAGGATGATTAACACACCATACTCCTTTAAAAATTGTAGAGAGTTTCCTGAAATCATGGCAATGGGATTTCAATTGATGTCATACCACAAGTAAGTCACCGTTGTATCTCTTATCGCTTTGGGCCACCAAATTTTCACTAGCTTTACGCCAATGTCATTTTGTTCCCGTTTTGATATGGAACAGCCTATTAAAAATTCAGAACCCTGTCTGACACTGTTTATTCCTACTAAACAACTGTCAAAAGGAATTGTAAATGATGGAAAAAACTCAAGTTTTCTGGACACATCAAGGTTTTGAAGTAAAAGATTCAATTCTTCATTTTTTCCGTATTTAAACCCTGATCTAACCAGGGACCTCTTAAATGCTGATAAATGGAGTATTACAGTTGCTTGAAGGATGATGAATTTGATGTCTGGCTTTAAGATGCCTCAAGTTAGAGTATAATGTTTCTTTCACATGAATTTTTCCTAGCAAAAGAGTGTATCCCACCTCTTACTCAGAGTTCTGCCTCCAGTCCCTATTCAAATGACCTCTGAACTGGTGATATCTCTGAGTAAGGATTTCCTTTACTAATAGATTAGTTTTCCTCACCCACACACTCCTACTAGACTAGGTATTTTGTTTAAACTATTTTAAATTTGTGTTAGAATGAGTAGTATGCATTGCACTGGAATTGAATGTATCATTTGCTTTAAGTTAATGTGTTCCCCAGATCTAGTACCTTACATTCTCTTAAGCAGGAAATAGCAAGAGTACATATTAATAAATATATAATTTTTGCAAAGCACTTCAAGTGTTGAATGAAGGTTCTAAGCAATCAAGAAAATTAATTAAATACTTGTTGTGTGCCAAAGCACTGTCCTTATTACTGGAAATACAAAGAAAAAGAAAAAGCAGTCCCTGCCCTCGCATTCTAATTGGAGGGGGAGAGGAGACTAACATATTCTCAAACAGGTATGAGATATACTCAGAGTGGATAGAAGGTAATCTTGGAGGGAAAGGCATAGGCAACTTGAGGAAGTCAGAAATAAGCTTTCTGTACAGATGGTACACCAGCTGAGCTTTGGAGGAACCAAGTATTCTAGGAGTTATATCAACAGACATCTATATGATGCAGTACATTCTTGGGACTTTTTTAGAGTCCAAAGAGAACTATGTTTAATAAGCTTACATTTCCTCCTTTGAGTTAGGAAGGTAATACTTGGGTTCTCATATAACCTTTGTTACATGGTACTTGTATGACTTTAGACAAATCATCTAAACCTTCTCATTTAGCACATGAGGTAAAGAATGCCCAAAGAAGTTGTTTATGATGATCTTAAAGGTCAGGTTCACCTCGTTTCTACTTGGTCATGAAAGACATAGATGTATGTGAAGGAATAAGGGAGCACCCATCCTCCCATCCCTCTCCTATCCTTCATTTAAGCTAAATTATATCCCTTGCAGTCCTCTAAGCTATGGGGTTGCTATCCTTACCTTTGATTTGTATGATTTTTTTTTACATACTCCTGATGGCTGAGAAGAAAATACTTCTAGCTTTCTGTCTTCTTCACCCAAGAGTAGTAGCCTACCCAGGAGTCTGGAAAATGCCTCAGAGGAAACTGGTCATAACACTTTGGTCATACAATGGCCAGAAGGAATGTTTATATCATATAGAAACATTATAAGCTCAGTTGACCTTTCTTGGCTGTATTTTTACTACAGTGACCAAAAGTCTTTGAAGACTTTCATTATAGGGACTATGATCTCAGGGAATAGGCAAGTGTTGATAATGAAACAATTTGAGGTGAATTTTCTTAAGCACACAGAAGATACTTTGCTCCAAGCATGAAAACTATTCAGGGTATAGCCTACTTGAAAGTAAAGAAAGCTGATAAAAGTTCAGCTACATTCAGAGCAAACAAAGTCTTATTGAAAACTGCTTTTTTGGTTATTGTTTTCCAAGCCTAATTGCTTCCATATAAGGGCTTTCTTAAACTCATTAGAATCTGTAATCTGTCTCCCTGTCATCCCACTCCTACATGGTCATTAAGTAAAAGGATATCTTCTCCAATTCTATACTTGGATTCATCCTGGACTATATTCTTGGAATTCTTGCAGGTTCAGGTTTATAAACTGTCTTCAACTTCCATAGAAGTTTCCACTATTCTCTCCTCAGTTTTCTAGCCATTAATTCTAATCTTGCCATATACTTAAGAACAAAACAAAACAAAACAGAACATTGTTCTGTGTGTCTTAGACCACATGCAGATGCCACTTTATCTGGTTAAATGAAAAGAAGGCTTGAAGCATGTTTTGAGATAGGAAAAAAGAGATTGGGGACACCAAATAGAAGTACCCAATTTCATCCCTCCCTCCTGAAGTTAGACCTTTTAATTCTAACTTCATCAATTTTGTTAATTCAAAACACTTTATATTTTATACATTAAATTCTACATTTTATGTTCTATCATACGAATCTGTTATTTAAGAACCCTCCCTCCTCATACACAACTGTGCAAGATACCTTCTTTTATTCTCTAATTTTATTATGATGTGGCCATTTCTGTTTAGGTCACATATCAATTTGGAATTTATTGTAGAATATGGTATAAGGAGTTGATCTAAGCTGGACTTGTGCCAGACATTTTATCAGCTTTACTGAAAATTTTTGTTAAATAGGGAATTCTTATACTGGTACTTGGCGTTTTTGTGTTTATTGAAGATACAATAACTAAAGTTTCATTAGGTGCCTGCTGTGTTTGGACACTGATTTTCCTTCCAGGTCTTTACTAGTAAAAATATTTTCTCTCAAACATTTTTCATACACATGAGACCTTTCCAACCTTCTTCTCCTTGAGGTTTAGTATCTGCCTAGAAGTGTTATTACTTAAGTAGAGATTCTGTATGTTTTAGTGACAGCATAATTACTATTTTTGAGAAGTTAGATCAATTCACAGTTTTGCCTGTACTATTTGAATATGTCTAACTTCCCTCAACCCCTCCATCATTAAGCATTTATCTTTTGCCGTATTTCCTAATATAGTGCAGTGATTTGGTTGCTTTCTTTTAAATTACTATAGGACTTAAAGTCAGCACCAAACAAGTTTGCGTTGAATTCCTTTGATTTTTTTAAAAATGTGGCCTATTTTTTGTCTTATAAAGCAGGCTATATGCTCTTGAGTTCAGGTATCATGCTACTGACAACTTTTGTATTTCCCATAGCTTCTAGGACTTAAGGCAATATTCACAGCACTGATGTTGACTATGAATATGCCAGAGTAGTTCTGAATCTCAAAGTATAACAGACTCTCCATATAGAAGACAGAAGAAAAACATTTATTCAGACATCAGAAAGCCAGATCCCAACACCAGAAAGTCAAATCCATCATAGTACCCAAGAAGTCTATATACATTATAAGGCCTTCCCAGAAATGAACACCCTCAAGCAGGTAGGTGCTTGCTTTATCTTTCTCTCCCAGAATTGACTAGTCTGACCAACTTTCCCTGAGCTCTGTTCCAGCTCCACCTCTACCTGTTCCACCCATTCAGCATGTTCCTTCCTCAACATATGACTTAGCAGGTCACATGGGCCTATTTATTAATGGATGAGAAAGATCTTCAAATTAAACAAAAAATACATTGAGAGAGCTAGACAAACAATAAACACTTAATGCTTCTTTTAAGTGACTTACTTGATTGAAGAATGCATATTCAGTGGACAGAATTTTATTACCTGTAGTTTCTAAGATGACATGTCTTTCAGTCTTCATCTTTTGTCTTCAGCACTATAGAATCATAGAATATTAAAACTTACAGTGGAACCCTGAGAAGAGAACAGACACAGAGATTAAAAAAAAAAAATCATTAAGATCCTGTTTGAATTCTTGCTGGGGAGGGTTTAAAGAGAATTATATAGGGACTGTGCTTCTCAACGTGGAATTTACTCAAAAAGGAGGTAGGGAACTTTTAGGGAGAGTACAAACAATGAATAAAAATATATATTAATAAGGTGTTCATAGTTATATACAAAAAAAAGGTTTTGGACGTCCAGAACAGATGGAGATTCTGTAGCATTCATGCTTTTTGGGGAGATGCCAGTGGAAAGGAGGAGGGAAGCTAATAATACAAATCAATGTAGGCGGAAAATAATTTACAATTGATTTTCAAGTGTGTCATACAATGCTTTAATAGCACATTCATGTATCCCTAATTATTTTGAATATTGAGTTAAGGAAGATATAATTTTCTGTAAGAATGCAGTGAATGGTAGAAATGGGATTTAGGAAAGAGTCAAGGCAAGCTTGAAAAGACTTGCAGTTTTTCTCAAGGATGTTGGTCATCAGATTTGCAATTGATACAAAACCACACTGGTTGTGAGAACCAAGATTCAAAATTAGCTTTATTTATATAGCATTGTTGAACTAAAACCAAACGGATGAAAATTGGCATTGATACCTGCTTGGAATGTCTTGCCTTTACACTAAAATATTAGGTGTATTGATAATGGGATAGGAGAGTTCTTATCTGATAGCGGTTCATGTAAGAAGTATGGGGATTGATATCGAGGGAATTGTAGAATGCTAGGTACACCACTGTACTGTTAGTGAAGATGTGCTTTAGTAATCCCTTTTAGAAAACAACTTTATATTATGTAAATGAAATGACTAAAATGTCCATGCCCTTTTATCCAGAGATACTACCACTAGGTAAATTCCCCAAGGAATTCAAGAAAGGCCTCTTATGTACCAAACTACTTACAGCAGCATGTTTCATAGTAGCAAGGATTTGGGTAAAAAATGGATGTCATTAAATTGAGGATTGTCATTCATGAATGCAATAGCTTATTCACAAAATGGCAAATATGATGAATACAGAGACACATGGGAAGACAAGATAAACCGATACAAAATAAACAGAGCTGGGAAAAATATACAATGACTGTAACAATGTAAATAGAAAGATTAGCTACAAAACAATGGAAAAATAAATGTTTCAGAATCAGACAGAATAAAAGTACCAGCTCCAAAGAAGTGATGGAAAGATATTCTTCTCCTTTTTAATGCTTTTAGGGAGATAGAAGTTGATTTGTTTGGAACATGACCTCAGATGTCAGATTTTTTTCCCCTAATGTATTAATTAATTTTACTGAACACTTCTTTCTCTGCCTTCTTTTTCTTTTCTTTTAAAAAGTTCTTTGTTATGAAGGATGGCTCCCTGAAGGGGAGAACATAAAGGCCCAGGGAAATCTAGACAGTATAAAAACAATGAATAAAAAAAACTCTCTTAATATAAAGATTTGTGGGATTTTAACTTATTCAAAAGCTTAATCTGAGCCAAAAATACATTTGACAGATAAGAAGGCTAACATAATTTTAGACCTTAAGAACAGTATCATGTCTGGAATAAGGGGAATAAGAATGTGACTTGATGGTCAAACTATATTTAGAAAATTTTGTTCAATTTTAGTGCTATTTTTTTAGATACTCTGACAAACCAGAATAGGGCATTTGGATCTGGGAAGCATCTACTATGAAGAATAGTTGAAGGAAAGGCTATAATTATGATAAGAAGGATTAGAACTGGAATGGATCCTAAAGACTATCAAATCCTTACGTTTTCCAAAGACCCCTAGTTTTCGAAGTGTGAATTGAGACTCAGAGTGGTTCCATCTCTTACCAAAATTCACTAAGTATTTAGAACAGCCAGAGTTTATACTGGTAACCTCACATTCCAAATCCAGCATACCATAGATGCTTCTAAAAGGAGTTATGATAATAATTTTCAAATATTTGAAGGGTTTCATTAGGAACGGTGAATAGAGTTCTGTATTATGTCAAAGAGGGGAACTAGAATCAAAACTTGAAGATGAAATATAAGGAAGAACTTTATAAGAATTGACACCTAACAATAGAATTGGTAGCCTTTGACACAAGTTCTCTGTTACTTGAGGTATCCAAAAAAAAAGCTGTCTGACCTTCTTTAAGTAGCTAGGTGGCAAAAAGTTGTAACATTGAATTTGATTTCAGGAATACTACGTACTTATTGCCTATATGACCCTAGGAAATTTATTTAACATTTTTTAGTCTTGGTTTTATTATATATAAATTTGGGATAATAATAGCACCCACTTCACATGACTGTTGTGAGGGTCAAGTAACACAACGTATGAAACACTTTGAAAAGTTTAAAATACTAAATGTTAGCTATCATTATTTCTGGTATGCTGTGGAAGGGACTCCAGGAATGTGTGGGGGCAATGCCAGATATAATCAGAAGCAAAATAAATTGCAGTTTGGGGCCAAGAAATAAAAATAAATCCCCTTAAATTTCAATTTTTACATAATTAACTACAAAATGTAAAAACATACTCAAGCCACCAGGGGCTACATCAAGTTAACATTCACAACTAAAATTCAGTGAATTGTTCAAAAACTCTTTGGGAGTCTCAGAGAAACAAGCTACCTAAGAAATTTTCAAATCTGTAGAAGGTCTAAGATAAAATGTGGGATGCAACAATGGGGAAAAATATTCAGGACAAGCCATATGTGGCTGGAAAGTTACAAACTACATAGATTATCAATTATTGATATTAGTAATTGACACTCAAAAAAAGACAAAGTACTTTAAATGTTATAGCTTATGAACAATATGTAAAGAGCAAGGTGTATTGATTCCATTTGGCAAAGATTGGAGTGTGCAATTATTTTTGTTTGGTTGTACACGAAGCCTTTTTATGTAGGGTATTTGAAAGCCATAAAGTCATCTCATTTATAGGTATTTTCCATGCAAATAGAATCATGGCAAAAATCTGTGTTTTAGATGACTTTTAATCAAATTTTAGCCCGTCTTGATCTAAATAAATACAAAATTTTATCATTTATTTTCTTCATTCATTTATAATATTCTTTTAAATTCTCATGTTTTGATAATGGTGTGTCTTAAATTTGACAGCTTCAGATTCCAGAATATTTTAATTTGGTCTTGAGTGGGAGTTGGATTAGACCTCTAAATTTGCCTTCAACTTTTAATATTCTTTGGTCCTAAACTAGCCATACATTCTTAGAGAAACAGGACAGTTTATGAATCAAAATGGCTATAAGAAAATTGGTATATATTTTAGCTTAGTAAGGACTCAACTGAAATAGCTCTAAACTGTTATTTTGAGTGGAGGAAAGATCCCTAAGTCAGTCCAGACTGTTCAGATTAGCCTGTTCAATGAGTGGATAGCTCCTAAGACAGCTGCTGGATGCTTAAACCTGCACTAGTCTACACTTATCCTTATCCCTAGAGAATCCTGAAATGACCTCTTTGGTTATAATGTGGAATGGAGCTCTGAGAAGTCTGAAAATGATGACAGATTTAAAAAAAAAAATTTCTCTCTGTCATCTTACAGCTAAGCCTGCTCTGAAATTCCTTTAAATTTCTGTTTGTTGGATTGTACTCAAACTATTTTAAAATGTTTCATTTTAAGAAAATAGGTATGGTCTCTTTAAAAACAAAAGTAACTGATCATGTTTGAGGTTGCTGCCAAAGTGACCATTTTCATGTAAAAGTAAATTAATCTGACAGTATAAGCTCAGGTTTCAAAAGAGTAAATTTGAGAAGTTGGTAACTAGCTGTGAAATCCCTTTCTGGGGGAAGCAACATAATCAAAGGTGTGTATACCCTGCTGATAAACGTATGCCCAAAGTACTTATTAACTTCATTGTTTAGTTTTCCTGTCAAACCAGGTGGAAAAGGAAGTTAGACACCTGAAGAGAAAATAGCTAAATTCATATGAGGAATTATTTTAACTAAGTCAAAGAACGGTTGAGAATGTAAATGAGAGACAAAATCCAGCCTATAGCTACCAAGGATCAAACTCTATAATTATAATTGAAATCATAGACAAATCATATATAGACTTGGAACATCAACAGGCAAGGGGATGTAGACTGGTTTCCACTCTTTAGAATAAATGGAAGTTTCTCCTAACCTGATTAATAGGATTCTTAGAGGGAAAAACAGACTCTGAAGACACCTAGAAATGTTCAGGATGAGTATAAAAGGTGAATTTGACCTATGGCTGTAGAAAGAATCAGTATTTCATTAATAGCGTTTAACAACAAATGATGATTAAGTTCAGACAATAGTGTCTCTTAAATTTTGAATCAGAGTAGATTTCTTTATAAGAGTGATTATATGTACTTTTCAGTTCTTAATGACTTCTGTTTTGATAAGAAAAAATCATAACTTGCTAGGAAAATATGTTATATTCTCCTTGACTTACTATAACTCTAAGAAACCTGTCTCTTCAGAGTAGGAGGCTAGTCTGTATATCACTGATCTCATCAAAAGTAGCATTTTGCTCAAAATTCAGGGAAAATGTTTAGGAGAAAATAATGGCCTTTGAAAATTTAGATTTCTAGACCTTAATCTATAAATAAATGACAAATATTATATTTAGCAAAAGACAACTGTTTAAGACTAATATTTTCTGGAGTCTAAAGGTCAAAATCATTCTAAGAAGAATCTATTTTTTAGCCTAATAGCAAATAAGGACAGGTTGTTCTTTTCTCTAGGGAAAAGTGATTATGTGATTGTGACAAAAAGCCTCATATATATACGTATATGTATATATATATATATATATATATATATATATATATATATATGATTTATGTGTTCCTATCATTGGATGTGGATATTCTTTTTTTGGTGAATAAATAGATTTTAAAAGTCCTAGTTGCTCATACAAGCAATCCTATGGCAAATCTTTTTGCAAATAAAAAAGAAAATCCCCACTGTGTAATTGGAAGAGCGCATTTCCCAGTCACTAATTCTCTGTTTAATTTTCAGCAAGTAAGTTTAGGACTTGGTCCTCATTTTACTTATGTGGACTTAATGACCTGGAAGGTCTCTTCTAACTATAAAGTATTAGAATTCTTATGTCTGTTTTGTGTCTCTACTTTCATACATATGGATCTAAAACAATTTAATAATGCCTGAATTGTCATAAACATGTTTTATGTATATATACATGCCATAATGCACAATACATGTATAGGTATATTATATCTATTTGCAACATCCATTAATATTAGTAATAGAAACACAAAGTGATTTTAGGAAATCCAAGATAAATGTAATGCTCTTACTTCTCATTTTATTTTCTTCTGAAGAGTCTGAAGTCAATTATAAAGCAATGTGAATGAATATATTGTGTGGCATTTTAACACAAGGGGGCAAGGGTGGTGGTGGTAGTGAGAATAATAACCAAATGTGTTGTGACATTTCAGTTTATGGTAGCAGAACCTCCAAGTTTAGCTAGATGGACATTGCTAGATATTAGGGTCAATATCAGATCATCTTATTTCCTGTTAGAATGAAAATGAGTGACCATTACTTAAGAACACAAATTACTATCAAACTTTGTGCACAGTTACATACATTTGAGAATAGGGCACTTGATATTATGAGGAAAATGTCTATGATTATGAAGGAAATATCCAGTTACCCAGGGGACTGATGAAAACGCAGAAATTTCGTTCATCCCTATAAATGATAAATTATGAGAGATGTTGAGGAATTGTCTCAGTGAAGGTACACACGCAGACACACACTTGTTTTCTATTGGTAGCCCTTTCTAGGATGGGGTGAGGGGTAGAGAAAAAAAGATCTCCAGTAATAGAGAACTTACTACTTGCCTAGGTAGCCCATCCCACGTCACAGCAGTCTAATCATAGATCATAATCATACGTCACAATCAATAATCGTAATCATTTTCTTACATTGAACCAGAATCTGTCTGTCTGCAACTTCTCATTGGTCTTACTTTTGCCTGATGGGGCAAAAATAGAAGTTTTACTTCTCACTCACATTCCAGCCTTGCAAGTACTTCAAGAAAACTATCATGTAAAATCTTGTTCCCATACCATCCCACCCCCATTCTTCTCTGGGCTAACTATTTCTGGTCTAACTGAAACAGAATCTAAGTCTCCTGACAAAAGGACCATCGTGAATCTGGGGCAATCCCAGGGTGATCAGTCATGTTGTGCTCTAGTCTTGGTTTGAGACACAAATAAAGACAGCTACTTATTAAAGCATGGACCTCAAATACATGGTGTATAACTTAGATGCCTATAACTGGGACTTAGAGAGTGGTAAAAAATAGTCTCTTTGCTGACTTTGTAGGTCATACAAAGGAATAAAATTAACATTAAAAAGGACCAGGTTCTGTATTTTCCATTTTATTTCTAGAGTTGTCTGGTAATCTGTTCACTTCCCTATAGAAAACACTGTCAGATCTTTTCTCTCATAAAATTTCATGGTGAAGATAAAAAAAAATCACAGGCTGGAGCACATTAGAAAGGGGTTCCAGTGTTTTGTGAATTATTTTAAAATACCATTCATTTAAAAATATTTTGACTGAAATCTTCTGGTTTTATGCTAGCCAAATTTCTCCTATACACTTTACCCCCTCCCACGGAGTTATCTCAGATAACAGAGATGTTTTTAAACAAAAGAAGTAAAAGAGAAAAATATTCAGGAAAACAAACAAATGAACAAATTCCCTGAAAATATATGCAACGTTCCACACTTGCGGACCTTCTGCCTCTGTAAATGTCTCATGTCTTTTTTGGGAATTATGTTTGTTCTCTGTGCTTTTGCAAATTCCACTTCTGAACTTTTTTCTCTGACTACTCTTTCCATTTCCATTATTGTAGTTACTGTGTATATTATTTTTTTGAGTCTACTTAATTCATACTGCTTCAGTTCATTTGAAAATGTCTGTGTTTTTATTCATCATATATGAATTTATTCATTTTTAAGGGAAACCATATTTTTCCATCTTAATCCAACCAAATATTTTTGTTAACGTCGTTCCAGCTGTTCTCTTCACGTGTATACCAGAAAGTCCTCATTAAGCAGTACTCTAGGCTGAGTGCACAAAAGGAATCATGACAATATTCCTGTGTTAAATTGTGATAAAACCATGTACAAGTTTCTGTAGGACCCCAAAAAGAGTCCTCATAAGATTTGAACTAGTATATAATTATTGGAATTAGTGCAATAACCTTCATTGAAGAAAAATAATCATTTGGATGTATACATTCTTGGTATATTTGTTGGAGGGCGGTGTAAAAATAATTTCATTATAATGTAGGATATATAGTTACTGATTTCAAAGCTGAAAGATCCCTTATAGATAATTTAGTCTTATTTCTTTTAAAAAGCAACTCATTGAGGGATATGGGACATACATTGGTATTTTCATTTCATAGATGGATAAAATGGGGGATAGAAAAGTCAATGACATCCAAGGTCACATATTCTTACAGGAGTTGAGATTTTAACTCTCTATTATCCTAGGCTTACTTTTTGTCCTTTAGACTAGACTTTTCATAGTTATTGTAGATTCTGGGGCACTGCTATATCCCCTCCACCCCCACACTCACAGATTATACTTTGGGGGAATAGTCATCCTACATTCGTTTATGGATACTCACTGATAAAACTATTACTCTTGAGCTCCAACCAATGGGTTTACCATTTGTCAGCTAGCTAGTTGACACCATTAGCTCAAATCAAAAGCATTTACTAAAATGTTAATAGCATGAACAATGGTAAAGAAACATTCCTTCCATAAACTTAGAACATTCTCTCTCAGTTTCATACTCTTTTCAAAGTGCAAATCTTAACACCTTATATATTCTCTTACTGGGGGAATCATTGATAAGGTGATCTTCTGACCAAATCCTATATTATTTATAATACATAAAAATTTTATTATAAAATATTTATTATAAATAAATTATAAATCATAAAGCAACATAATTTACCAAGAATAAATACCATGGGTAATATTCTAGCTTACTTTGGTGTCAGCAGAAGACTTCATACACTGCTTTGAATAATAGGAATAATGAATTTTACAATGACAGGTTAAAATTCCTGTTATAATCATAGATGAAGAATGGAAGGGGATTCAGAGTGGAATGGCATAGAAAAGCATTTATTAAGTGCATACTATTTGCCAGATAGGTGGTGCAGAGGGTAGAGCACCAGGCCTGGAGTCAAGAAGATTCCTCTTGCTGAGTTCAAATCTGGCCTCAGACATTTACTAGCTATGTGACCCTGTGCAAGCTACCTGTTTGCTTTGGTTTCCTCATCTGTCAAATGAGCTGGAGAAGGAAATGGCAAACCACTCCAGTATCTTAATGAAGAAAACTCCCAATGGGGTCATGAAGAGTTAGACATGACTAAAAAATGACTGAACAACCCCAAAAATGTTCACTCATCTTTCTCATTTCACATCTAGCTTCAGGCACTTAGTAGTTGTTTGACTCTGAGAAAGTCACTTAACCCTGTCTGCCTCAGTTTCCTCATCTGTAAAATGAGCTGGAGAAGGAAATGGAAAATCGCTCCAGTATGTTTGCCAAGAAAACTCCAAATGGCATCATGAAGAGTCACACATGACTGAAAATGATTAAAACAGTAACAGAAATATTTGCCAAGCACTTTGCTAAGTGCTGGGGATGCAAACAGAAAATTGAGGGTCTTTTTAACGTTTTTTTCTCCCCAAGGAGTATACATTATAAGAGAGGCAATTCATATAGAGGGCTGATGCAAAGTAATAAGGGCATATGATAAAGTCCAGGGAACTTTGGGGAGAAGAATGGGTAGATGGTCCTTGATCTTTAACTGTTGGAAAAGAGGAACTCACCTGAAGGCAACAGGCCATCTCTAATAACAGCCACATTTTACAGATGAGGAAATAGAGGCCAGTGAAGGTTAAGTGACTTGACTAGGTCATGTGCATAGCAATAATCAAAAGCAAAATTTGAGTCCTGGGTCACTGCTTTCCACTGCACCAAACACCTTCCTTCTTTAATACCTTTTCCACTACACAGATTAGGTATGAATTAAATATATCCAGAAACCAAAATATGACTATAGGTTATTGCCTGCTTTTAGATGAAATGAATTCTGGAAATAACATCTTCTGACTTGTGAAAGGCAAAGTCCTCTCTCCATGGATGGTGAGACCACTGTGCTGTAACCTTCTTGTACTAGGATAACGTAACAAACTGTTATGTGAGGGAGTAAAGATATAAGGGAGGTATTTAATGACACTCCTTTGGCATAAGGGAATCTCTCCTGGGAGGATATAGGGTTTGCTTATTGGCCCTTACCTTCTACAACTGGGTTCACTCCCCCAATGTAGGTGTGGTTATCAATAGGTGAATTCCTTGTCCAGGTACTCAGTTTGTAGCAAAGGAAAAGCCAGCGAGTCAGGCAGAGATGTTGGGAAAGACAGGTGTTGAAAATCACATGTAAAACAGTGGGAATCAGTTCAATGTAAAGCATTATTGCAAAAACAATGAGGAAGAGGGAAAAGGGGACCCAACATAAAACTTGGGCAATCATGTAGGATGGACTTTAACACATAAGGGCAGCATTATATTGGGGAGCACAGAGATTCAGGTCCACTCAGAAGGAAAGGGGTGTTTCAGCAGGAAGGTGTATTCCAAAGTGCTCTTCTGACAAAGGGGTGTTCTTATAGTTTGATTCTGAGTGACCCACCTGGGGCTGGCTGATTTGGTTGTTAGAGTTCAGGGAAAAAGAAACATTATTTGGGTGGGGTGTCTATCAGGAAGAAAAACAAATTAGTGGTAGATAAAATAGTATTTGAGGGGACACAGTCTCCTCTGGTGGCATCAAGACTGCCATGCCTAATCTTCTGATAGGAAGTTTTTATGTAGTTTTATGTAGTTTTATGTAGTTTCCCATAAACAATGCACCAAAAATGTAGAGATATATAAAGTAAAAACTGCTTGTAAGACCAGCATTTTTATCTTAAGAGAGGACCTAGATTTCAAGCTAGATGACTATCTAATCTAAACTGCTCATTTTACAGATGAGGCAACTGAGGCCCATAGAAGTTAAGTGATTTGCCCAAGGTCACACATATTATCTACATGCTTGCCTTTGGCTTCAGGGTAGCAGAGAGCCCTTAGTACTTAGTGAAATAACCCAGAAGGCAGTCAATATTATGTTATACTCCATGGACTTTTTATTTCATTGATCTTTCCTTACCTCTAAGAGAAATTAGGTAAAACCAAATACTATAGTTTCTATCCTGCTGACTTCCTTAAGTAAGTAACAATGTCTTACATTTCCATAATGATATATGACTCACAAAATATTTGCACATATATTATCTCATTACATTTAAACCTTACAATGACTCAGTAAGATAGAGAGGGGAAAGTCATAGGATTACAGCTTTTAGCACTGAAAATTACCTTAGAGACAATGGACTCCCAATTCTCCGCTTCCCTTGCAAAGATGAGGAAATTGAGTTAAAGCCTTGCCCAGGGTCATATAGGAAGCAGACCTCAGGTTCAAATCCAGGTCTTCTGACTCTAAATCCAGTGGTCATTCCACACTATACCATCCTGCCCCCATTTTGTGGATTGAGAAACTCAGCCCAGCTTTGTAAATGCAGTTTTGTTTTTTGAGAGTGCATGGAGTGGGGATGAAGGCAGTGGTAAGACCTGCTAGAATGTTGGTCAGGAGAGTAGTTCAGAAAACTGTCAGATTTTCTCTGTTGTATCCTGAAAACTAGGAAATCCAATAAAGGGGATTTCTGGGTTGAGAATCTCTCTGCAAATGAATGGTCCAGCATTTATCTCAAACAAGGGGTTTGACTGACAAAGAGGTTGGTCATCTAAATATTCTCCAACTCCCTTGTAATTAAAAGATGAGCTAGGATTCAAGTAGATTCTAAAAGACAAGACTGTGTATTCCAGAGCCCAAGTATCACTTACGTCTTCCAGCTACATCTCAATATGATCAGGCATAGTTACCTTTATTTGAGCCCTACCTCCATTCTGTCCCTTTACCCTGTCCTCCTCCCCAGCCACTCCTTTTCTTTTCCTATAACCTCTGTTCCTTTTCTCTTTCTTCCCAAATCCTTTTATATCTCCCTCTCTTCTCCCATCAAACCCTTTTAAAACAAATATTATTGATGCTTAGAAAAACCCCTCCTTTATGGTAATATCCCTGCTTTTAGTTAATGATAATAACTAATGTTTGCATAGTACTTTAAGGTTTGCACTGTGTTTTGTAAATAGTATTTCATTTTATCTTCACAAATTCTGGGAAATATTATCCCCATCTTATAGGTGAGCAAACTGAGGCAGGCAGAGGTTAAGTGACTTGCCCACATAGCTTGTAAGTATTTGAAGTAGGATTTAAATTCGGTTTTCCTGGCTCCTTTAGATCCGACACTTGTAACTAAAAAACAATATGTGGTGTAAGAGTCCTTGCAACGTGTATAATATATTCTACCTCCTGGGGAATCCATGTGGGGTTTAGGGCACCTACTTCTGGAAGAGCATTATGAAACATAATAAAGCGTTCCTGCCTCAATTTCAGAGTTCTTGCAAGTGTTCTATAACTTTCCCTTTGCAGTAGAAAAAGACCTTTTAATTGGGTTTAATGCAGAGTATACTACAAAAGGGCATGAAACAGCCAGATTTCATGATTGTTCCTGTTGGAGTTTGAGGTTTGATAAGTTAACTTGCTATAAGCCTCCTGAAATAGAGGTAAAGGAAGACCTGCTAGAATGTTGGTCAGGAGAGTAGTTCAGAAAACTGTCAGATTTTCTCTGTTGTATCCTGAAAACTAGGAAATCCAATAAAGGGGATTTCTGGGTTGAGAATCTCTCTGCAAATGAATGGTGCAGCGTTTATCTCAAACAAACCTCTACAGAGTGTGACTCAGGACCTAATCTCCCAAATAGCATGCCTATTAGCAGATGGGGTTCTCATAACTCAGCTGAATAAATGTTTGATCTCAGATCTGGTCCTTTACTGCCCAGTCCCCTGTTCCAAATACTGTAGATATAACCATCATATGACATAGGATCAGGAAGATGTGGGCATATGAGTTGAGCTTTGATGCAACAGAAGGGTTTTAACAAGTAAAAATGAGGAGAGAAATATGTCCTAGGTGGGAAAGATCAACAGCAGAAATACATGGAAACAGAAGGTGTCAGGACAAAATCAGGAACAACTAGTAATCCAATCTGATTGGCACAGAATTTGCCAATAAGTTAGGAAATGCAGGTTTCAGGCAGCTTGTGGTGGGCTTTAAATGTAAGCTTAAGGAATTTATACTTTATTTTATAGGGCATAAGGCACAACTAAAGACTTTTGAGTGACATAATGAGACTTTTTTGTTAGGAAAATTATCTTGACAGCCTCATGAAGGAGGCACTAGGTAAGTATAGAGGGTCAATAATTCAGGCTATGCTGAAAGATGAATTCTCGTTTGTCATTACTAATGAAATTGAAGCAGTGATACTGGAGGACGGGGAATGAAGATTTTGAATCATTTAGATTTTCATAATAATCCATCAATTAAGTATATTGGAGAAGGCACAAGGAAATACTGGAAACCTATGTGTGCATATGTATGAACTTGAGGTTGGATATTAGTGCTAGTAAAATGAATCCTAGTTACTGTGAAGTTGTTTCCAGGAGTGTGTATAACCTGTCAACATGCTATGGTATCTAGAATGAAAACTGAAGTATATATATGATTTAGGAGGAAAGAGCTGGTATTGGATTCCATTTATACATTTTGAAGAACAACAGGAAAAGGGAATTTGTGTGTGAAAAAGTAATACCCATTATAATTGTTTGGATGAAATACTTATTATTAAATATAGTTATACAAAATATGCATAAAATTAATTTTGTTGTAATTTTTATTTGATCATAACTCTGCTTGTGTATCCATCTTCATAGTTTGTTGCTCATATAGCACATAAATATTATATAGCATTTTTGGCTTTCTGATAGAAAGGCTCAAAGACTAAAGCCTCTAGTTCTGAGAGGCAATTTAGAGCTTGACCTAGAGGAGGAAAACATGCAACCTAAGGTTCACTGTCAAATAATGGCATTATGCTAAGCAATGTTTTTGAGTTATGAGTTCAGTAATTCAAAATCTTGATCTGAACATATTGGTACCTTTGGATCACTTGCATTTTTCACTTCAGGGTGAATGATTTAAAAAAACCAGGATATTAGAAAGGCATTCATAAGATAGTCATCTCTATGTTAAGATAAATCATATAGGTTTGATAAGAGATTCTCCCTAATTATAGAGCTGAATAAATGCCCTAGAACCCAACTTTTGAAAAAACATTTTCTTAGAACCTTATGGTTGCAAAATGACTACATGATTTGAAATGTAAATAGACTACTAGGGAGATATTTACTTTTTACCTACCTATCGTAGCATGTGACAGATCCAATCTGTAGAGCTTTTACCATGAGTCCACCTTTACCAGTGCAATAACAGAACACGAAGACATATTGGTTTAATATGATATTTGAAGTCATTGACTCTCATAGCCAATAGCAGAAACACAAGATTTGGTGCAATAAATAGAGGCTGTCAGAAAAATAGCTGCTCCCTTTAAGTGGAATTTTAAAGGCAATTAATAAAGAGATTAATTACTTTTAAGTTATCACTTTACTTAGAAACACAGATGCAAACCATCCAATGTTTCTATGTATTTGTGTTCAGACTATGATATGAAAAATGCCAAAAAAATTAAAATCATTTTAGTATTAAATAGTAGAGGAACATAGCTGCCTTGTGTTTCTTCCTGAATCTAGATTAATATTCTTCATTGTCCCTCAGAAATACTTAGTGATGCCACAGTTCCTCCAGTAAGTAGACAATATAATCAAACAATAACCTAGATTTAAAATCTCCAGTGCTCTGTATATCATGACAAACTTTAAAGGCAGTGAGAAGAGAAGAAAAATTATAGAATCATAAAGCTAGAACTAGAAAAGATCTCAGAAATAAACTCTTCCAATCCCTTTATTTTATGTTTGTGGAAATTAAGACTCCTAGATGTTTAATGACTTGTCTAAACTCACACACGTAAAGGATTAGAAGCAGGATTTGAACCCAGATTTTTTGTGTCTTCTCCTGTACTAGACAGCCACTTGTTTCATCAGCAGGCATAACTTCACTTCTATGGCTCGTCAAACTATCCCTCTGGTTTCTTTGACCTATTTGGAATGTTCCAATATCAATGATGAACGTATGTAGATTAAGGATGAAGTCAAAATTGGCCTTTGATGTCACTGGTATAAGGAATATCAAGATTAAAAAGTCCCTTTACCATTGTGATTTGGCAAGTTCTTCACAATTTATATTCTTAGAAAATTAACTTAAAGGGCTGAGGAGTTAAGTGTCTTGCCCAGGGTATCATAACCAATATAAGTCAGAGGTGGGGCTAGGTCTTTATCCAAATAACATGCTAGCTCTTTAACACTCAATAAATGCCTCATTAAATAATTGCTTTCCTGCATGCCTTATCTCTTGTTCCAATTTCAACATTTTAGCAACATTCTATCAAGTATAGGCTACTATACTTTAAAACTTTTCAAATGGAATTTATTAAAAATCTGATCCATGAGCTAAAAAGGATTTTAGAGATCCTTCAATTCACCCTTCTCTGTTTGTAGATGAAGAAACTGAGGTGCAGATGAGTGGTCAGTCAGTGTACATTTCCCTCTGTTTAATTTCCTGTTTGGGACTCTTTCCATTACATTGCAATGCCTCTTTCCATGACTTCAGGTATCCTGGAGGAAGCATGGCAGGAGGCAAAGGAGCTTGGGTTTTGGAGTCAGGGTATCTGGATTCAAATGCTGTCTCTTTCCCTTGCTCCCTGTGTAACTTTTAGCAAATTATTTCACCTTTCTACCATCTACTCGTTGGTAAAAGGAGGGAGTTGGATTAAATGGTCATCAAAATTTTGTGTAGCCTGAATTAGTTATGAAGTGATCATGAAGGATTGATTTATTGATACTTGAGATGGTCCTTGAACTCACTGACAAATGAAGGCTTGTGACCTAGCCCTGTCTCTTGGAGGGTGGAAAGTGGTTGTTGCAGTTTTCCAGTTCAATAAATAGCAGCAATTTTAGATGAGAAGGAATGAGAGCCTAATCCTAAATAAGTGAAATGGGAAAAGTTTCACAAATAAGCTAAAGTCAGTTTTCGGAAAGCCCCCTTTCCTCTCCTGCCCCCCAAAACAAAGACCTAAAAAAGAAACAAATAATGCAGCATGTTTTTAGATAGAATGGAAATTAAGAAGAGACCTAGCTGAAGGATGGTGTCATTATTCCACTATCTTAAAGGAAGTCTGTAATGTCTCAAATTTTTTTTTGTAAACAACCAGAAAAGATTTAGGTATTATAAAGTTCTAAGGAATTATTGACACTGTGTGAGCCTAGGAACTGCTCCTCTGACCCTTTAAATTGTTGATGACATCCCACCTTTTCCTTTAATGCCCACAGTCTACCCAGGTTTCTGTTTTGTGTCAAATTCCTGTAGGGTTGGTCTTCAGTAGTGCAAAAGTTGGATGTTGTTTTCTAAGTTCATGCAGGAGAATCCAGCTACTTAGGAATTATTTGATTCTGCCTACATAAAATAGTATTTGCGAAATTAATTTCACATTATTTTACTTGGTGTAGTTTGTAGTTCTCCACAAGAAGTCTTCAGAAGAATGTTTCCATCCCCCTTCTCATGCCTGTCTTTGACCTGGGGGTCCAACCCTGTTAGCGTTACTTATCATTAATTGCGAAGACTCTTGAGGGACCGTAAACCTCAGCCCTTTGTCTTGTACAACTCAAGTTAGGAATTGAGAAGGACAGACTTGTCAAGTTGAAAATCAATATGCTTCTTGTAGGAAGTTGGAGTCAAGTATTAAAGCTCTAAACAAAAATTCCTTTTACTAATTTGAGTAAAAGGAATATCAGACAATTTTTAACTCTTGACTAAATGTGCTGATTTTTAATTTCTCTGGAGTCCAAAGATCTTGGTTTGAATGCTGTCTCTGATAATCACAACCCGTGTGACCCTGCAAATCTCATGTAACTTTACTGAGGAAGGTAATTAAAACAAACTGAGTTTTTTCCCCACCTTTTAATAAGAAGGATTTGAACTAAGTGATTTCTGAGTTCTCATTTATGTCTTTGATCTTAGAAAAAGAATACTAACGTTTAGAATTGAAAAAGAATATCTGTGGATTTCAATTCAACATGAGTATGAGAGAGATAGAGGCAAAGAGACAGTTGAGAGAGATAACAACACTCACATTGGAAATAGTAACAGCTGATCCTAGGTGTATCATGCTATTCCTACCCTTTCTTTCCCCTCTGTCTACTTTTCCTTCCTTTATCATTTTTCCATTTCTTTCCACTTATATTGCTCCCAAGAGCACAGGGATATTTGATCCAATGTAATCAATCCACACTAAAATGGTAGTGATTAAATGTGTTATTTCTTACACCAAGCATATTGTCTTTTGTAGAAGAGAGCCCTTGGGAATAATACTTTAATCAAAAAGAATTTGTTGCAAATGGTAGAATATAAGGCAATTGCTTGATGCTTGGAGGGTAAGCGTCTTTCTCTTTCAAAGTATATGAGGTAGGTGACCACCTGTTCTTCCTACTTATAAGCACATCAAACAGCATCAGGTGTATTGTGGTCTGTTCTAGTTTACATATTATAGGAAGGATTTGGGAAAATGGTGTGTGTTCAAAGGAAGATGGCAACTTAAACCTGTTATATAAGGATTGGTTGAGAAACTTACACATTTTTTTTCTATAGGAGAGTATGATATCTGTCCCTCAATAGCATTATCCATGTCCCTTTCCTCTTCCTCATCCTCGTAGCTAATCAGTTCCCCAGTTTGGCCCTTTTTACCTTTGTAACATCTCTTGTATTTTGCCCTTTCCCTCATACAACTGTCATCTTAATCCAGGCAAAGCCTTCTCACCCAGATCATTGCAACAACGTTGGTCTCTGTGCCTCCTCCCTCACCGTTCTAGTCCATTCTATACATTCACCCTTACTCAGTAAACTCCAGTATCTTCTTATTGCCTCTAGAATAAAATATAAGCTCCTTTATTTATCTTTGAAAACCCTAAGCCCCAATATGTCTTTTTAGCTTTACTGTATATTACTCCCTTCCTCCCCCATCTAGTAGTCTATTATTCTATTTTTCTTATTTTTCATACAGGACAATTTCTTGTCTCCATGCATTTACCCTGGCTATTGCCCCTGCTCAGAAGATATTCCATCCTCACCTCTGCCTCATAGAATTCCTCTTTTCCTTTAATATACAGTTAAGGCACCATCTTCAGCATGAAGCTTTACCTCATTCCCTCTCCTTGCATGAAATTGATAATGGTCTTCCTCCCAAAGTACTTGTATTGACTTATGTTTTTCCTTTTTTAATACCTTGTTATTTTTTTTTACAGTGATTAAGTTTCTCACTCAATTCTTCCTCCCAGAGAATCAGCCTTTTAATTATTTAAATTAAAAAAGAAAAAGAGGAAGAAGAAAAAATTTAATTAAAACCAGTTAATAAAATGTAAGCAATACTTCACAGCTATGCTCCTTCACTTCTTCAACGGGAGGGAGAAGGCATCTTCTTTGAGTCCATGATTGATTTTTGTAATTCTACAAAATTTACTTTTGATTTTGTCATCCTTTCTTGGCTTAGCAGAGTGCCTGGCACACAGCAAGCACTTAATAAGTGCTTGTTATATAAGACTGGTTATTAATTGACTTTAGTTACTTCACTCTACATCAGTTCTTTTAAATCTTTCCATACTTCTCTGTATTTATCATAGCCATAATTTCTTATGTTATAGTACTATTCCATTACATTGAAATAACAGAATTTGTTTGGCCATTTCCCAGTCAGTGGACATCTACTTTATTTCCCATTTTTATTACCATGAAACATGGTGCCACATGTTTTGGTGTATGTGGAGACTTCTTTCTTATTGGCGACCTTCTTCAATGTGCCTATTAGTAGAATCTCTGAGTCAGGGGGTAATCACCTTGTATTTAGTCACTTAGTATTTGCTTATATTTATTTATTCACTATGTATTTGATATGTGCCCCTCCTTTTCCAGAAGAATTTAAAATCATAGTAAGTTGTTGTTCGGTAGTGTCTGACTTTTTTTTGACCATATTTAGGGTTTTCTTGGCAAAGATGTTGGAGTGGTTTGCTATTTCCTTATCTACCTTATTATACAAAGGAATAAACTGAGGTGAACAGGGTTAAATGACTTGCCCAGGGTCACAGAGCTAGTAACTGAGAACAAATTTGAATTTGGGTCGTCTTGAACTCCAGGCTGATTACTCTATCCATTGCACCACCTAGTTGCCCTCATAATAAGTAGAGATTCTTTAATTCTTTGTACTTGTATCCACAGTGCCTAGAGTAGCGCCTGATACAAGGTAAGCACTTAATAAACGCTTGTCAATTGACTGGAATATTTGGAAGGTGGATTAGAATTGCTTGACCTCAGAGGACTGAACTGTGACTAACAGGTGGAAGTTATAGGGAGACATACGCCAGTTAAACACAGATATGATATTGCCTCTTTCTCATGGAGATATCTGAAAGGCAGTAAAGGGGAGAAAAAGGATATTTTGCGTAAAGTATAAAGAAAAACAGTTTGAAAGGAACATTAATAATTCTAAAGAGAAGCCTGAGGGAAAAAGTAGCTTTTTAGATAAAAGTGTCCAAGAAGAGATAGAAAATTCTGAGAGGGCCAGAATGGAAGCATTCCAAAATATGATTTGTAGAGATGCTACAAAAACTTTAGGGGTAGCTAGGTTGTACAGTGGATAGAGTTCTGAGCCTAGAGTCAGGAAGACTCATCTTCCTGAGGTCAAATCTGAGGTCAGTCACATAGTTATGTGACCCTGGCCAGTCACTTAACCCTGTTTGCCTCAGTTTCTTAATCTGTGAAATGAGTTGGAAAAGAAAATGCAAAACCACTCTAATATCTTTGGGAAGAAAACCCCAAATGGGTTTCATGAAGTCAGATACAGCTGAAAAGTAACTGAGCAACAAACACAGAGCATTATTTCCCAGTAGCTAATTTGAATTGACTATTTTTTTTTTTTATAATTTTGAAGTATATTACTGGGAAACTTTTTATCTAAGAATTGTTTTAGGACTATGTGGTGATTGTGTGATAATGATTGTGCTATACCTGACACAAATGTGGATTTGTGGATTTTCAACCTATGTTAGAGATGTATAAGGAGACCACAGATATCCAGGCCTGCAGTCGTCATAAGTTTTTTCCTGTATGTGGGTTGCCCTACTCAATTGCCAGTAACTATGTGCACATTCTCCCTAATAGGGACATTGTGTGCATTGGTGGGAAAACTCAAGTTTATGAGTGGACTTAAATTGACTATTTCTTCTTTTACCTTCTATTTGGTAAATGGTGAATTAAAATTATTCTTTCTAGGTAGTTAAGTAGCTCAGTAGATAATAGTATTGAATTTGGAGTCCAAGAGATCTTGGTTCACATCTGACCTGAGAGACTAGTTATGTGACCCTGGATAAGGCACTTTACCCCTGTGTACCTCAGTTTTCACATCTGTAAAGTGGCAATAACAATAGCGCTTCCTCTCAGGATTGTTGTGAGTTTCAAATGAGATATTTGTAAAGTGCTTAATATGGTGCCTAGTAAATAATAGACATTTAATAAATGCTTCCTTCTTTCCTTTCCTTTTGCCTTCTCATCTACTAAGTTTTCCATGATTAGGTGTCAGTGGACTGTGAAAATGGAAAGCGCAGTGGGTAGTGGAGGATCTAGAGTGGCAATTAGTAGGAATATATTTCTACACTAGGCTATTTCTATTTTCAAGAGGGCTAGTTGTAACACTATGGTGGCCATGTTCTCTCATTTCCCAGAAATTCCTGAGATCTACCCAGAGTGGATACAGGTTAACAAGAGTAAGGAAGGGGATGAGTTCCATGTGTTTTGTTGCTATACAGACATATGCACTCTATATTTGCTATGTAAGGAAAAGCTTTCTAACAATTAGAGCTGTTAGAAAGGAAATGGATTTCCTCACTAGATAATGTGTCCCATTGTTGAAAGCCTTCTTCAAGTAGAGTTTGTATTATTACTTGACACAGCTGCTTTGCAGAAGGTTACGCTTTAGGTAGAGATTGCAGTATATTGCTTCTAATAACTCTTTTAATCTTATGATTGACTTTGGACAGGGTTTTAAAATTAACTTTCTTTGATGATTAAATACTGTCCAAAATTTGCTGAATATAGTATGTGTAAAAATCTAACCCTCCACTTTAATAGGAATTATTATGCAATAAAAGAACTTATTTAATGCCTACTACATGTGAGGAAGGGTAGTTAGGTGGCACAGTGGATAGAGTGCTGGGCCTGAATTCAGGAAGACTTATCTTATTGAATTAAAATCCAACCTCACCCCTTATTAGCTGTGTGATCCTGAGCAAGTCAACTTAATTCTGTTTGCTTCAGTTTTTTCATCTGTAAAATGCACTGGAGAAGGAAATGGCAAATTACTCCAATCTCTTTGCCAAGAAAACCCCAAATGGGGTCATGAAGGGTTGGACTTGACTAAAACAACTGCACGATAACAACAAAAATGTGTAAAGAACTGCAGTTTCAAAGACAAAAAGGAAAGTCCTTGTCCTCAAGGAATTTGTATTCAGTGGAAACCTTGTACTTTGTCAAGGACCTACAATTTCATGGGGAAGAATGAAGAAAGCAAACAGAGAAAGCCATATACATATATAGGGTGAGTAGAAAAAGAAGGAAATATATGACTCAAAAAATATGTGTTTATCAAGTATCTATATCGCAGGCACTATAGTAGGCACTGAAGTAACAATAATGAAAATAAAACAATCCCTGCCCTCTACAAGCTTATATTCCATTGGAGAAAATGTCCATAGCTGATCAGATGCAAAACACGTATAAAACAAGGACATCTCTGGGGTAAGACAGTAGCATGTGGAGTGAAGGAGGATTGTCAGAAAAGGTCTTCTGTAGAACATGACACTTTGGCTCAACTATGATGGAAACTAGAGCCTTCAGAGGTCAAAGATGAAGTTCTAAAGTTCCAAAGTCAAAGTGTGGGCATAGGCACAGAGAGAGAATGTGTAAAGCACAAGTAAGACGATCAAATTGCCTATACTGTAGAATGTGTGAAGGGAAATGATGTTAGAATGAAAAAAGAATGGAAAAGTAAATTGGTGCCAGATTGTGATGGGCTTTAAGTGATTTTTTTAAAAAGTTTGTATTTGACCCTAGATTCATATGGAGTCACTGGGTTTGAGTATAGAAGAGTGACATATTCAGTCATGTGCTTTTAGGAAGGTCCTATCGGGAGCTATGTAGAGGAGAGGCTGGAGTGGGGAGAACACATAGGAATTTATTAATGTAATTGCAGTCAGAATAATGAGTACCTGAACTAGTGGTGTTTGAGTGTGGAGGAGACAGATAACAGGGTTGTTGTGGATTTGGCAATTGATTGGATATTTGGGGAGAAAGGGAATGAGTAGCTGAGGATGGGAATTTGGGAGACTGGAGAGACGGTGGTATCCTCTGTAGAAACAGGGGAGTTTAGAAGTGAAGTCAGTTTGAGAAGAAAAATAATATGTTCTGTTTTATGCATATTAATTTTTGAGGTATCTAATGGATGGCTAATTGGAAATATCCAATAGACTGTGAGTGAGGATGATAAATCAGACCAAGAAACGTCCCTTACTTCTGCTGGAGATGCCTTGCAACAGAAACTGTTCATGTTTCCATCAAAACAGCAAATTAGTATTTTACTAAAGAAAAAGAGAAAACTCACAGGAGTTTAAGCATAATTTTAAAAATCTCTTCACACTGACTTTTTCCACATACGCTTCACTTTGACAATGTGACTGTCTGGCCTCCCTGAACCACCTAAGAGAGAGGAGGGAATTAGTACTCTTAAAGTGACCTATGGGAAGTGGCAACTTTGAACTGCAGTACCAGACTGAAGTAGACCTCCCTTCAATTTACGTAAAGGTAAGGAAGGCAGGGGAATAAAACTACTCTTTATTCTTATAGATCAAAAATAGTGGCCATATTGCAAACATTTGAAAGAGACACTGATAGGAACAAAGATGAGTATTTCCCAGGAATATTTATGTTTTAAAAGAGGCCATGAAAGATGAGGCAAGATTTTTAAGTCTTTCATAATATTCTTGTGGGAAAGATGGAGAGATATCAGCTAGAAGATAACACAGCGAAATGGATTTAGAGTTGGTTGGATGTCCTGAGCAAAAGTGTAGTTATTAATATTGTGATTTCAGCTTGGAAGGAGATTTCCAGTGGAGTGATCTAGATGTTAGGGATACTATTTTATATTTTTATTAAGAACTTGGATAAAGACATATATGAAATGCTTCTCAAATTTGAAAAATGACATAAAGCTACCTGGGAGAGATAGCTAACATGCTGCATCCATATTCAGAAAGGTCTTGACAGTCTAGAAAATCACCTCAAACTTAAATAATAGAGTCTTTATACTTGGATTAATAAAATAAAGTCTTACAGTTGGGTTAAAAAATAAAATTGCAATTATAAAATGGGGCAGGCACAGACAGATTACAGTTGAACTGAAAAAGTCCATGAAGATTTTTAGTAAACTACAAGCTTAGTATAAGACAATAGCATGATTTGGTTAAGAAAACTAATGTAAATTTTGACTCAGTCGGGAGAGGTGGAGTGTGCTGCCTTAGGCAGGCAAAATTATATGACACTCTGTCTTGGTCAGACCAATTCTGGAGTACCATGTTCTATTCTGGTCTCTATCTTAAGCAGGGCATAGAAAAATCTATAAAATATCCAGAGGAGGGAGTCAGAATGCTGTGTGCCATACAGAATATGCCATATGAATTCTGGTTTTCCCATAGAAGAAGGATTATATTTGTTCTGCTTGGTCTCATAGGATACAACTGGGAGCAAATGAGTAGAAAGAGCAAAGATAGGGAAAGGGCCATTTTTTTCCCTAACAATTATCCTTTTCCCAGAATGGAGTGGGATGCCTTGGGAGGTATCAACTACCTTGTCATTGAAGGCTTTCAAACAAAGACCAGATGACAATGTGTTGAGAACGATGTAGCAGGATTCTTGTTCTGTAATAGGTTGATGACCCATGAGATCCCTTCAGACTCTGCGATTCTGTGATTTTGTTAAAAGATGAATGAAATGCAAATATAAGACTTTTATTTTTAGGAAAAGTATTTTGGGGAATGAGAATTATGTATATGACTTTCAGAACTTTCTTTGGTTTGTGCCTCTACTATTGCACAGGGGATTGAAACAACGCTGCAGTTGAATTAGAAGGTAAGAGTTCAAGTTCTGGTTCTTGTTGCTTACTATAGCTGTGACATTCATCACATCCTTTAGGAACATGGGTTTAGATCTATAAAGATCTTAGAGGCCATCTAATCTGACCTTCTCATTTGCTAGATGCTTCTCCCAACAGAGCCAAAGTTTATGTTAATTTTCTTAGCCAAATCATGTCATCATCTTATACTGAGCTTATAGTTTACTAATAATTACTAGATAATTGAGGTCCAGAGAAGGGAAATGACTTCTCCAAGGTTTGGTGTTAAGTAAGTGGGATTTAAAATGTGATTTGAACCTGAGTTCTCTGAGTTAATATTCAGTACCCCTTTTTGCTGTGTGATTTAATCTCTGTGATTTTCAATTTTCTTACCTGTAAAATGAGGTTGGGAAGCTAGCAGTGGATACAGTGCTGGGCCCTGAGTCAGGAAAACATGAGTTCAAATCTAACCTCAGACACTAGCAGTATGACTCCAGGCAAGTCATTTAACTCTGTTTGCTTTAATTTCCTCATCTGTAAAATGAGCCGGAGGAGGAAATAGCAAACCACTCCAATATCTTTGCCAAGAAAACCCCAAATGGGGTCGTGAAGAGCAGGCATGACTGAAACAGCTGAACAACATATGTCCTATATACCTCTTATAGCACTTAGTAAATGTTTGTTGGTTTGGATTGGATTATTATGAAGATCAAATGAACTAACGTATATGAAAATATTATTAATCTTTATAGGAAGATACTATCATTATCTATAAGCATAGCACCTGCCATGTTTAATGTTTTCATGTTTAATACCTCAATAGACTACACAAATTTAATCCTTTGTGAAAAACCACCTAATACATCTTTATAATGTGTGAGTATTTAGACACATCATACACACTATAATTTTTTGGCCATGCTAAGCACATCTCAGATTCATTCATTTAAACCAGTTTTAGTGAAGTTCCCTGCTGAACTCACTATGTTGCATGCCATGTCAATTGTGAATATAGGTTGGAAGTTTGTTCTTTTTAGACACAGAAAGGAGACCTTGATCACAGTCTACATGGCATCTGAGTTGAATGACTATACAATGAAGTGATTCTTAACCCTTTTTATGGCCTAAATGGAAAATTACTTCCCTAAGGATGCTTAGGCTTCCAGAATCATTGCCAAGACTGGCAGGACTGAGACTAATCTAATTGGTCACAACTCATCTGTACAGCTGTGCCACTTGGCAGGGACTAGATAATGCTACTTCTGATATGGGTCATGATTAAGACAGTCTCTGGTAATTGGATGGATTGAATGTTTCACTACTATGTCTAATTTCCCTGTGCCATGTAGACCTGGCCTTAGACAAGACAATGTGTAGTGTTGTCTACTGACAGAGATAATAGAAACAGAGAATGGTGTCTCTGGCGTAGAAACATCTAGTATGGAACATACTGTGTGAGAAGAAAGTCTTGGAATAAATGTGAAAAAGTAAGTGGAAGTCAGTCTATGGAAAGTTTACAAAACTAAGGAGTCTTGATTTTATGTTATAGTCAGCAACATTGAACATTGAACTTTCTGGACAAGGGAGTAACATGGTCAGATTTGTGTCCTGGAAAAAATAATTTGCTATTTATGTGAGAGTGGAGTAGGGAAAGAAAGACTGGAACTAAGAATATCAATTAGAAGACTTACATGATAAGATATGATAAGGGCTTGACTTTCTTAGGACTCCGAATTGAGAGGAGATGGATGCTATGGGGTTACAAATGACAAAACTTGATAATTAACTGTATGGGGCAAGGGAAAGGGAATAATTAATGATGGCTATGCTGCTTTGAGTCTTGCTAAGTGGAAGAATACTGGCACCCTTACTATAAGTAAATTTCTTTATCCAGAAGATGTCTTGTAGTTAATGATGTGGAACAATGATTCAAAGCAAAAATGGAGATGTCTCTATAAATTTTGGGAGCCATTTGTATAGATCTAATACTTAAAATCATCAATAAGCACTTATTAAAAACCTATTTTGTGCCAGGCACTGTATTAGCACTGAAGATACAACAGTCAAAATGAAATAGTCTTTTCCTCAAAGATCTTGTATCACAACTCTGGAGGAATATGATATGTATATGTCAAAATACATGCCAAATAAATACAGTATAATTTCATATTGGATTCACAAACAGCTCAGGAGTTCAGGGAAGGCTTCATGTAGAAGTTGGTACCTGATAAGAGTTTCTAAATAAACCATGGAAGCAAATAAGATCATCTATGGTGAGAGTATAGTGAGAGAAGAGGGCCTAGGATTCTGTGGTAAGGTGACAGGACAGAGATGATTCGTAAAGTACATAGTAAAGTAGAATAAGAAAGATAGATTGGATCAGTATTTGGAAAATCAATGTCAAGGATAACAGAGTAGTGAAGGGCAGGTCAAATGAGACAGTATCCAGGAGATATGAGTGCTCAATATATCAGAAGCGGAAGAGAGGTGAAGAATGTTGAGAAATGATCATTTGATTTCATAGTTGAGAGGGTTGATAACTTGGGTAGAATAGTTTCAGAAGCGTGGTGAGTTCAGTTACCCTATTTCAAGAGGTTGAGAGTGGATGGTGAACAAGTAAAAGGAGTGAGTACAGATATTTTTTTCTAAGACTTTGAAACGGAGGAAAGAATGGATGATATAACTGGTGTATATGATAAGATTAAGTGGAGTATTTTTAAGTATTAGGTAGCTGTAAGCTTTTTTGTAGGTAGTAGGCAAAGAGTCAGTAGGTGAGATTGAAATGGGAAAAGTGGGAACAACAGAAGGGAGGTCATTCGATCAAAGGCTGGAGAATCTTGGCAAGGTGGTAAGTCACCTCTTTTTCAGATGTGGCAGTAATGAGGAGAGTATAAGTGAAATTGTAGAGGGATTTTGAGATGTGGAATCAGGAGATAGGGAGTTCATAACAGATGGTCTTTATTTTCTCAGTAGAGTAGAAGGCTAGGACCTCTTCTGATAGAGATTGGAGGTTGGGGGGGAGTTGAAGTTAATGGTGGCAGAGAACCAATCAAAGAAGATAAATATTTATTTATTAAATTTGATTTTGAAAAGAGGTAGTGATTTGAGTGAATCTTGGAGTTAGGAATTTCAGTGAGAAATAAATTGACTAAAAATGGAGTTGGATGCTAATACTAATAAGTACACAGTAGAGCCAAATGACTTCACTTGATTACTTTGAATAACATAACTGGCCTAGAAAATTTTGAATTCAGAGAACTCATTTACTTACTGTGTAACAAAATAGTAGAGATAGGGGTCAATTAAATTCAACACATTTTTTTTGGAGAATCTGCAATGTATGAGATATTGGGCTGAATATAATAAAGAATGCATGAAAGAACAAATCATAGTCTCTACACTTCTAGATGTTACTCTCTAGTAGGAGAGATAAAATGATTTTACAAATAATTATAATATGAAATAGAGTGTAAAAGTGTATTATGTGGGAAAAGGACCCATGTGTACAAAAATGTTTTTAGCAACTCTTTTTGTGGTGTCCAAGAATTGGAAATTGAGGGGATGCCCATCAATTGAGGAATGGGTGAACAAGTTATGGTTCACGAATATAATGGAATACTGTTGTTCCATAAGAAATTATGAGCAGTCAGACTTCAAAGAAACCTGGAAAGACATAAACTGATGCTGAGTGAAGTAAGCAGAACCAGGAGAACACTGTATACAGTAAAAGCAACTTTGTGCAAAGACTACCTTTGATAGACTTAGCTCTTCATAGAAATGCAAAGATCTAAGACAACTCCAGAAGACTCATGAAGGAAAATGCTATCTGCATCCAGAAAAAGAACTATGGAGTCTGAATGCAGATTAAAGCATACCATTCTCTCTCTCTCTCTCTCTCTCTCTCTCTCTCTCTCTCTCACACTCTCTCTCCCTCCTCTCTCTCTTGTAGTTTCTCCCATTGGTTCTAATTATTCTTTGCAACATGACTAAGGTGAAAATATGTTGAATATAAATGCATATGTAGAGCCTATATCATCAGATTGCATGCCCTCTTAGGGAAGAGGGAGGATAGGGAGGAAGTGAACATTTAGAAGTCAAAATCTTATGTAAGTGAATGTTAAAAACTAAAAATAAAAAAAAAATAATTTTTTTTTTAAAAAGTGTATTGTGAAAGGCACTAACGTCATGTAAGTTCAGTGGAAGGAAAGATCATTTCCCTGATAAAAGGGACCAGGGAATTCTACATAATGAAGATAGAATTAGAGATGAATTTTGAAGTCTGGGTAGGAACTAGAGTCATAAATCTTAGAGGAAGGCTATTCCAGGGGTATGATGGGGTGAGAACAATATGAGAAAAAGTACAAAGATAGGAAATTGAAGTATTTGTAGGAAAAAGCAAGTATAGAAGTCTAGTTTTGTTGGAGGCATAGTTATATGAAGATGGAATACAATAGGAGATGCAGATAATGGCAGATACATTTTTACCTGCCATTTCCCTGAGGAAATGGCAGGTAAAAATGGGCATTGAGTATAATAGACAAGGAAATCAAAGGTGATATGGACTGTAGGACAACTCAAAAATATTTTGAAAGTGAAGAAAACAATTTTCGTTATGTTGCCATGATTACTAGGATTTCAGTCTTGACAAAATCATTGAAATCTACCATTTTCACTCCATTTCACAAAGTTTGTCAAATACGTTGATATCATCTCCCCTTCTCCTGCTGCCAAACTATTTCCTTTGTCCAAGGTTCCAAGGCTTACTATTTAATTGGCCAGAGACTGAAGCTGATAAAACAAGCATGGACATTCACTCTTCTTTACTGAAATAACTTCATAAAATGCAATATGAATATTAACTACTAAATACCATAGGATATTATAGTCATAGGGGTAAATGAATAGGAACTTCAGAATGCCCTATACAATATCTAGAATAAAGATTATCGAACTTTTGCTTAAAGAGCTTCACTGATGGGGAACCTTCTTAAACTTATGTATTGGAAGGCTGTGCAAATTTTCTCAGAGTAAGGAGATCAAGATCATGTAATAAGCCCCCCTGTTTAGCATGTAAAGGAACCCATTCACAAAACTGTATATTTCCTGCTAAAAAATATTTTTCTAGTAATCATGTGGATGAGTGGAAAGAGCAAAACAAAAGATGTTGACTCAAACATCTGATTCATGATATCATCCAAAACAGGTCATGGCAGACTAACTTTATTTCCTTTTAGTTTGCTTGTTTGACATAGCTACTGTATTGGTTGTATAGATCAGAGGAATGCTGGAGACCTAGATTGCCTAGATTTTAGAAAAGCATTTGGCACAGTCTTACATGCTGTTCTTGTGCACAAGACATAAGGATTTGTCTAGATTACAGTATAGGAAGATTTGTGATTTGTTTGGATCATGTATTGAACCAAAAGAGTAGTAGAAGAAGCTGCTTGGCATAATCAATAAGAAAGATGGACCTGGAATCAGGAAGACTAGAATTTAAATCCTGTCTAAGATACCTACTAGCTATGTGACCCTGAGCAAATTAACCTATCTCAGCTTTAGTTTCCCCACTTGTAAATGGGAAAAATAATAGCACATAACTTCCACATGTTTGTCAGCATCAAATGAGTAAATACAATTAAAGCATTTTGAAAACCTTATATGCTATATAAATATTACCTTATTAATATTATTATTAAAGCTGATATTGTTTTGTTTAATATTAGTCATTAATGGTTGATATGAACTTTGTAAGGAAATGACAAGTGTATTGCCCTACAGATCTGCTTTGATTCTGAAATTTGTTTAATGTTTTTTATAAATTACTTGGATGAAGACATAGATGTTATGCTTTAGCAAATTTCCTATGACAAAAAGCAAAATTGATGAATAACAAAGTCAGGATCTAAAAACATATGGCAGTCTGGCTGAATCTAATAAGATGAGATTTGATAGGAATGAATGTAAAATTTTATCTGAGGGTTCAAAAAATTAACTTTCACAAGTACAAAATGGGGGAAGCATGGTTAGTGAGCAGTTTATATTTTGGGGAAAAAAAACCAGAATCAATTATATTATGGCTATTACAATGCCACCAACTTTGTTTCAATTCTGATTGAGATTGAATCTATTAAACCACTTTCTTGCTTTAATTTGCTTTATTTCCTCCTTCATCATTCCCCTGTTCCAACATTTCAAAATCATATTCTTTTTTCATATATGATTGTGTTCTTGTTGGGTAAAAGAGAATGAAAAATAAGGTTTTGAATAAGATACTTTGTTTTTCATGCTGCCCCTATCACTAAACTGAATGAACTATTCTGTAGTTGTTTTCTGACAGGTAAATGAGCAGTTGCTTCACAACTGATTGGATCAACCATGTGGGTGTCTGTGTCACATGTAGTTGACATAATCAGACCATGGCTATTTTTGGTCTTACAGACTTGACTTAGATGATATCCTTTATGCTGTTTCTTGAATGTATTCTGATTGCCTCCAAGGTGTCCTCACTTCTATCACCTGCCTCTGCCTTATCCCCTTCTCTTTTATTTTCCTGTAGGGTAAGATAGATTTCTATACCCCATTGCCTGTATATCTTATTTTCTAGTTGCATGTAAAAACAGCCTCTAACATTCATTTTTAAAGCTTTGAATTCCACATTCTCTTCCTTCCCCCCTCCCCATCCACCATCACTGAGAAGGCAAGAAATTCGATAAAGGGTATATATATGTGTTCATGCAAAACACTTCCATAGCAGTCATGTTGTGAAAGACTATATTTCCCTCTATCCTGTCCTGCCTTTCATTTATTCTACTCTCTCCTTTGACCTTGTCCCTTTACCAAAGTGTTTGCTTCTGATGACGCCTTCCTCCAATCTACCATCCCTTCTATTATCCACTCTCTCTTATTCCTTTTCCCCTGCTTTCCTGAAGGGTAAGATAGACTTCCATATCCAATTGAGTGTGCATGTTATTCCCTTCTGAAGCCAAATCTGATGAAAGCAAAGCTCACTTATTCCCTCTCATCTTCCCTTTCTTTCTCTCCATTGTGAAAACGTTTTCTTGCCTCTTTTATGTGAGATGATTTACAACATTCTACCTCTCCTTTTCTCTTTCTCTTAGAACATTCCTCTCAACCCTTAATTTTTCTTTTATTAAATAACATCCCCTCATATTCAACTCACCCCGTCCTCTGCCTCTGTCTACATATATATGTGTTTGTGTGTATATATGTATATATATATATTGTATATATATATACATATATACATACATCATGCATATATATATGTATATGTATATACATACAAAATACATTCCCTCCAACTATCCTAATACTGAGAAAGGTCTCATGAGTTACAAAAATCATCTTTCCATGTGGGAATATAAACAGTTCAATTTTAATAAGTCCTTTATGGTTTCTCTTTCCTGTTTACCTTTTCATGCTTCTCTTGATTCTTGTAGTTGAAAGTCAAATTTTCTATTCAGCTCTGGTCTTTCAAGAAGAATGCTTGGAAATCCTCTATTTCATTGAAGTTCCATTTTTTCCCCTGAAGTAATGTACTTAGTTTTGCTGGATAGGTGAGCCTTGGTTTTAATCCTATCTTCTTTGACCTGTGGAATATCATATTCTAAGCCCTCAGATTCCTTAGTGTAGAAGCTGCTAAGTCCTGTGTTATCCTGATTATGTTTTCACAATACTAGAATTGCTTCTTTCTGTGTGCTTGTAATGTTTTCTCCTTGACCTGGGAACTCTGTAATTTGGCTACAATATTCCTAGAAGTTTTCCTTTTGGGATCTCTTTCAGGTGATTGGTGGGTTTTTTCCATTTCTATTTTATCCTTTAGTTTTAGAATATCAGGGCAGTTTTCCCTGATAATTTCTTGGAAGATGATGTCTAAGTTCTTTTTCTGATCATGCCTTTCAGATAGTCCAATAATTTTCATATTATCTCTCCTGGATCCATTTTCCAGGTCAGTTGTTTTTCCAGTGAGATACTTCACATTGTTTTTTTTTTTTTCATTCTTTTGGTTTTGTTTTATAATTTTTTGATTCTGCATAAAGTCACTAGCTTCCATCTGTTCCATTCTAATTTTTAAAGAATTTTTTCCATTTGTCTTATTCTGCTTTTTAAGACATTCTTTTTTTCATTGGCTTTTGGGCCTCTTTTACTGTTTGGGCTAATCTAATTTTAAAGGTGTTATTTTCTTCAGCATTTTTTTGGATTTCCTTTTCTTGACATGTTTTATTATTTTCTTGCACCATTCTCATTTCTCTTTGTAATTTTTCTTCTACTTCTCTTACTTGATTTTCAAAATCCCCTTTGAACTCTTCCGTGGCATGAGATCAATTCATATTTTCCTCAGAGGCTTTGAATGCAAGAACTTTGACTTTGTTGTCTTCTTTTGGCTATACGTTTTGATCTTCCTAGTCACCAATGATGTAAGAAAATATCTCTTCACTGAGAAAGTAAGAATCTTAGTCTGTTTCTTTCCCCCCTGTTCGCTCATTTTCTCAGTCAGTTACTTGACTTTTGAGCTTTTTTAAGTGGAGGGCTCCAGAAGCAGCCTCTGCTTTAGTAGGGGCTACAGCTGCCTTGGGGCTAGGGCTGAGACTAGGGCCAGGGCAGGACCCCCCTCTCAGCCAGGTGAGAGACCTTTCCAACTAATCTTTGAAGCTATTTTTAGCATTTGTGTGTTGTAAAGTCTGGAATCTACAGCAGCTGCCAGCAATTCAGTCCCCTAAGGCTTGTTCTCTCTCAGTCTGTGTCCCATGGCCTTAACTGAGCTTTGCTCCCAGCCTGCTGTAATAGAACCTTCCCAATGACCTTAGAGATTGTATTGGGCTACAAATGTGCTTCATTCTGTCGTTTTGTGTCTTCTGCTGCTCTAGAATTTGTTTAGAGTAATTTTTGTAGAGGTTTGGGAGAGAACTATAGCAGATCCCTGCTTCTACTCCATCATCTTGGCTGTGTCCTCCGTCCTCATATTTTTTAATAATGATTTCTCCCCTGCAAGTGTAGATTCTCTTTAAATGGATTTTGTGGAGATAAAAGAGTAGGACTATAAAAGCACAGGAAATGTATGGTCAGAAATGGAAGCAGGTTGCCATGAAGAGACTAATCTCTTTAAGGTTCTGAGTGGTCTCTTAGTTGCCAAATCTGTGGACTTTTTCTCAATTCTAATTCTCTCTGCTCTCTGCTCTAACTTTTCTCTTAGATTTTCTTCCCTCCCTGTACTTTTGTAACACTATTACTATTTTCTCTTGGTTTTATTCCTTCCTTTGTGACTATTTCTCAGTCTTCTTGATTGAATTATCATTCCCTAAGGGTCCTCTTTTCTTCTTTCTCTATACATATTTTTTCTTTTACTGATCTTCTTGTCTACCCTGAATATACCACATTATATGGAAATGTGTCCAGTATGAACACAGGATATTGTGACAGATGCAGTGTCTTGTATGGTCTTCCAAAATATGTCAGAGAGATCTTGGCATGTGTTCAGACAGTAAATAATGTGCCTGTGATGTACCAGATACTGTACTAAGCTCTGAGGATACAACAAAAGGCAAAAGATAATCCCTGCTCTCAAGGAACTCACAGTTTAATTGAGGAAACAACACACATATAAGATATATACAGGATGGGAATTTTAATGCCTTTAGGTGAACAGAAAGCTATATCAAGGAAAATGGAATCATTTAATTCCTAGGGACAGCTTTCTCTCCTTCTGTTACAGGTGACTAAGAGGAAAGACGTTGTCCTGATCTATGTTGTTGTGGTTGGTTATAGTGGGGAGAAGCTATGCTGGGCAAATGCTGGGAAATATTAGTCCTATTTCAACCAACTTTGTTAAGCAAATATGTTTTAATTTGCATTTCTTAATTATGGGTGGTTTAAAGTTTTTTTCAGGTAGCTATTGATAACTTGGATTTATTCTACTGAAAAATGCCTATTCATATTCTTTGATTATTTTTTTTCCAAATGCAGTTCTATTAATTTCAGTCCCTCCCTCCTCACTGCCACCTTTTTAAATCTCTGTCTTCCTTCAGGTTTAGCTCAAGTGGCTTCTTCTGCATGAAAACGTCCCTGATCTCCCTATACTATCCCCTCTTCCCCCCACAAATGACTTTATATCTATTTGTCTGTGTCCACATTTCCATCTGAGAGACATTAGCTCCTCAAAAGCAGGCACTATTTCACCTCTTTTTCTTTTTATTTCCAGTGCTTAACCTAGTACTTTGCACAGAGTAGGCATTTAACAAATTCTTGTGAAATAAATGAATGAATAAAATGACAATAGATGGATGGCCCACATATTTCAATACTAACTATGGAATATAAAAAACAATAACCCACAGGAAAGTTCTCTATCACTTTGCTAGATTATTGAGCTATTGAACATTGTGGGACCATATGGACAAGAATTGCCTAGGATACGAAAGCATAGATGATTTGGAGGTAGTAACCACTTTAATGGGTTGTTGGATCACTTGTATAAGTTTTGCCCTGAATAAGAAGTAGGATAGTTTTGTACAGATCAATATATTATAATATTGCATAGATCAACATATTACAATGTATATTACAAAACCACCTCATCTATTAAATACAAACTGGCTTGATCAAATTAAATAAGATCATTAGTGAAACTAAGTCCAAATAGTTTTCTTTTGGCTAGTATGGTGTGAAATATGTAAATGTTCAACTTTTTATTTGGTTGTTTTGTTAAAATGTGAAGATGGTTTTTGTAGTATTTTAAATTGGCAGTTCCTGATGAACTGGTTCTTATAGATAACAATTTCCATGTTTGGTTTTGTCATCTGGCACATACGATGTGGGTATGTTCATCATAGTAGTTGAGGAAATAAACTCCTTGAGTTCATGACTATTCCCTTCTTGACATGTGCTGTTATAAAATTAAAAAGTAAGTACTATTGTTGTGCAGATGACAGAGATTTATTTGCCACTTTAAGCTGATCTAACTCAGGGAATTTAATTCTGTAACCATGTCTAGACAAAATGCAAATGGAGGTATTTGATATTTCCTTCCAACAGGGTCATTGTGAATTTGGGGATCTGCTGGAAATTGGCTACTCAACCAATTATCTTACATTACTCATTATTGAGACTGGAAAATCCTTCCATTTTCTAGAATGGGTGATGACTCAGATGTGCCTTTATAGAATGTTTTTATCTCAACTTATTCTATTAAATAAGAAATATAAAGACTAAATTCATGCCATAAACAAATAAAGAGAATCAAGTGAAAGCTGTCAAGTTCTAATGTCAGTAGGGGAAAAATGTTAACCTTATATATTTAAAAGGAATAGCAACTTGTGCATAATAGATTTGCAGTTTCATGTACAATCATCTTTTTTTCTACGCTACTATGTTATGGAAATGCTTGTTTTATTTAAGTTCAGAATAAAATGAGTGAAAATTTTTAAATGCTATTGAGACTTCTGCACAGCTAATAGAAGGTACTTTATAGAACTAAGGATCCAGATCACTGGTTCATCTAGAAGTTTTATTGTAGAGTATTTTTTTATAATAATTATTTGACAGTCAATATATAAAGAATCTGTGATTTCAACAACATGAGGAACTTTCAGTGTGGGATCTTTTATCAGTCTCAATGTGACTTTAGTAAATGATGATAAAAATAATAGCTGACCTCTATATGACTAGTTCAGGTTTTAAAAGCATTTTACATACATTATATTTCATTTAATTTCATTCTATATGTGTGTGTATGTATATATATGTATTATATCCTGTGAGGTAAGATCTATAGATGCTATCCCCATTTTACACATTAAGTAGAAGTCAAGACTCAGGTTAAATGATGTCCTTCTAGGTCACATAACAAATAAGTGCTAGATGTTGTCTCGGACATCCATCAGTTAGATGAATTGCCGAGGTATACACAGCTAGTAAATATCAGAGGAAGGACTTGAATCTGGCTCTTTTTCCAAGTCCAGAACTCTACCTACTGTATTGTACTGCTTCTCTTATTTGATAGTAAGACCTGGATAACCAGATATAGTTCAATTTTAGGCCTCATATACTAGGACTCTCATTGGAATTTGAGGTAATAGAGGGGTTCAGCTCCTACACAATGTTGGGAGGAAATGTTCATGGATCACACAGCTAGTTGATGGCCAAGCCAGGGCTAGACTAGGGCTTCAAATTTCATATCCAGGACTCTTTCCCATTTGCCTTCCTGCTAGGTTTGCTGTCTTTATGTTATAATCAATTAGGTATATGCAAGTCACTTAAGTGCAGACTCTTCACTTTAAGGATAACATATATTCTATTTACCTCATTGAGCAATCGTAAAGATCAAATAGTAAAGTCAGAATATGACTGTAGAGAAAGAAGGAGATCTTGGAGAACATGGAATCAATCGTAAAGATCAAATAGTAAAGTCAGAATATGACTGTAGAGAAAGAAGGAGATCTTGGAGAACATGGAATCCAACCCACTCATTTGAGAGATAAGGCAACTGATGAGGGAAGAGAATAGATAGGAAAGCACCTTAGAAAGCTGAAAGTTGCATGCATGTTGATTGCTTAAAGCTAGTAAAGTTTACAGAAGTTGCTACCAATGTCTTGCTCCTTAAGAAAAACTTTACATTTTATCAAAGAAGAGAATGCTAAGGCTCTTCTGTCTTCCAAGTTAACAATTTGGGTGCATTTGTGCATTGTCTCGATGTCATGCTGTTTTTGCCATGCACAGATGTTGCGACACAGCTAAGTGCTGTTACCATCAGGGGAGAACAAACCTTTATTGAGGCCATACTTTTTCATTCAATATTCAGGTGAGAGCCGTGAAACATGGCAGTGGCTGCTAGCTAATAACAGAAGTTTACATGGCAGAATTAGATGGAATTCTTCTAAATACTATGTTTACTCATATAATTCTTATCCAACTTTTTCTCCCTTGTAGATGTTATATTAGAAACATTAAAATTACTTGAGTATATTTTTGGTCAAAAATCTAGGACACAATTCCTTAATTTCCCTCTTAAATCTTTTTTTCACAAGTCTTTTCTCTCCCTTACAAATCTACCATGACTGTAGGTCTAAAGCTTGATACAAGTAGTTCAAGTTGTGACTAGACCAATTCATCTTCCATTTGCTTTCTGTTAACGGGTTTTAGTTACATATTTCTTTCGAGGCTGTTATTAATTCAATTTAATAAAAACATTCATTAAGTGCTTTCTGTTTTCAAGCAGTTATGTTAGGCATTGATGATGCAAAGACGACATGAAAAAAATTGTGTATGCCCTTAATAAATATATTGTCTACTTGGAGATACAAAGTGTAAACATAAAAGCACACTTGTGAAAATGTGAAGAGAAAGGACCCTAACAAGTAGGGTGATCAGTAAAGACTGAAAGGAAGCTAAGAAAATGCCTTCTATGTACCAAACATTGTGCTACTAGCTTAGAATACAAAGAAAGACAAATACATGATCCCTGTTTTCAGGTTAACATATGTTTTATTAAGTACATGTTATGTGCCAGGTGTTGTACTGATGGGGTATATTTCTATATCTTTATATAATGAACAACTTTTGCCCTCAAAGAATTTACATAATATTTGGGAAGATAAAATGTACATTTATACACACACATTCAATATCAAATAATTTAATGGGAAGGCATTGATTTCTTAGGGAGATCAAGAAAAATTTCATGTAGAAGATAGTGTTTGTGATGAGTTTTGAAAGAAGATAGGGATTGTAAGAGGCAGAGGTGGGGATGGAAGTCATTTCTGACCTGGGAATCAGTGAAAAATCATGGACTCAGCAGAATGAAGTGACCTGTATGGAGAACAGTAATAAGGCATGTTTGGCTGGGCTATAGAGTTCATTTACTGTATGAAAAGACTTGGACTGTAGTTTTGGGATGAGGTACGTACCAAACTGAGGAATTTGTATTTTATCTTAGAGGTAATAGAGAGCCAATGAAGTTTCTTGAGCAGGAGTATGATGCAGTCAAATTTCTGCTTAGGAAGATTATTTTTTGGGAAGAAAGGGGAAAGACTGAAAATTGAAAGTCCAACTATGAGGCTTTTGCTGTAACTAGGCAAGAAATTATGAAGGAGTAGCGTGGTGTGGCTGGATAAGTGCAGAAAGGCTTCAGATGTTTTAGATTACTATTTGCTGAGATATTCCAGGGGAAAATTATTAATAGGAAAAAAAAGTTTTGTTTTCACTTCAAAATTAGATTCAGGCTTTAAGCACATTGGAAAGAATATACAGGCATCTGTAGACATCAAAGTTGAACTAGCCATTTGAAGAAGGCTTCAGATATCTCTTAATCAAGGACAACAAATAGTGTTAACAATAATGGATGAGACCATTCAGTTTACTACATATTTGCATAGTTTTTTATGTATATTTGTCCTTTAATAGTGGTTAGGGACTTTACTCCAGAAGACTATTATGTATTTGTGGGATTTTCCACATTGTTTGATCACTGAGATATTGCAAAATAGTTGTGACTGTCATTTTCCTATATGTGACCAAGTTACTTTTGTTGCCACCTTTGAACAGGCCAAAGATCATTTTTGTTGGCAGTAAAAATGGTTGGAGAATAAGTTTTTTGTACATATACATTTTTTCTATTATCCATCATAATCATCCATTCCTTCCACACCAAGCAGTAGTTTCATCCCTTTCTGAGTCTCCTCTTTCCCCCAATATAGCTTTAAAATTCCCTCTTAAAATTGTTTTTAGCATCCTCCACCAGGTTATTATAAGCTCTAATGTTTCTGAGACTATTCTTGGAAGGTGGTGCCACATCTTTGTATTCATCTTCCACTGCCCTGCTTTCCTTTTATTTTTTTGTGCATCTTTAAAACAATCTAAGTCAGTTGGTGAGTTCCTTGCGCATCCACATTTGCTTTCTTTAAACAACTCCCCCTTTTTCCTCCTCACTAGAATTATTTTTCTTTGCAAAATGAATTTCAGTTTCATTTGATATGATCATAAATGGAGGAAAGGAAATGCCAAAACTGAATGAATAGCAAAGTGACCTATCTATCCTTTTCCTCATTTATTCTATTTAAACTCAAAGGGTAAACATAGCATGGCATCTGGGAATAATTTGTTCCATTCTGAAATTTATCTTCTTCTTGGGTGCATCTTTCACATAGCTTCCTAAATAAGACTCTTAAGGAATGGTTCTGACCATGATATTCCCATGAACCTTCAGTGTCTCCCTTTATTTTTTAAGATAAAATAAAAACTCAGTCTGGTACTTAAGTCCCACTGAAATTTGCTTCTCAACATACCTTTCCAGATTTATTTCAAATGATTTTCCTTGATGCTATATGTTCCAGCTCTATTAGATAGTTTAGCTGCTTCCCCTGATGTTATCATTGTGCATCCTTCTTCCATACATTTGCGCCTACTATCCTCCATACCTGATATATGTCATCACAATTCCATCTCTCATATTTCTTAACTTCTTTTCATTGCTCAACTTTGGGGGTCAGGGAGTCATCTCTTCCATGAAGCTTTCTCTGATCGATCTCCCAGTTGTAAATACTTTAGTCTCTAAATAGTTATGTATTTATTATATTTATGTAAGTTATATTCTCCCAGTAAAATATAAGGTCCTGGAAGGCAGACATTGTGTTTGGTTTTTGTCAGTGTCTCTAGCTCCTAGCACGTTGCTTTGTAGGTGCTAATTGCTCCATGAATGACTGTTGAATTGAGCAGAATCATCAAAGAAAAGGTACTTACAGTTCTGTGTTTTGGTTAGTCAGCAGCTGACTTGTGAGAATGAAATATTAATTGACTTATTCCTGAGGCATTTTCTCTTTTCCCTCCCAAAGACTGATGGTTCCCCTGACAGTAGATTTCTCGAGTAATGTGAACTCAGGCTTTCCAAAGCTTTCATAGTTGAACTTTAAATTCTCAGTGTCTTAAGTAAGATTTGAGAATGGTTGAATTCTGACCAGTCTTAAACAGCACTGGCCAATCAAGTGAGTCATGATCATCCATTATAAATGGAGAGTAACCAAAGACATTGGGATTGGGGAAAATGTGCACTCTGTATGCTATCCTGACTCTTTTGACCATGGCTACTTCTGTCCATTGGCTGTAGATAGATAAGACTCATTGCTATCTCTTTCGCTCCCCCAAAGTCAATTCTTTGGCTTATGTTATTTGCTATTTCTATCTCCATTTGTACTACTTAACTCAGATGTGAGGACTCACAGAAATTTGGGGCTAGAAGGGTCTTCAGATGTCATGTATTCTACCCCATTTTATAGCCCAGCAAATGGAAGCAAATGGCCTAAAGTAAGACTTAAGTAAGAGGCAAAGCCAAGAGTTGAACTGTTTGGTGACTTCAACCTCATTTTTACTTCCACTGTACAGTAATGTCTCCCAATGAATAAGGGAGAGAGAAATGCTGGGTGTGGTGGCTGCTGTAAGTGTTGGGAAGTTTCTTCTCTTCTCCATTTCCCAGATGGCTGAATAGTATTTTTCAGGTATTGTGTGGACATTATCACATCTAAAGCCATTTCCAAGAGATCAGTCTGTGCTAGTATAAGGGAGAATTGGGCTTTGTTTTGCATTTTGACTGACTTGTACCTTGTCATTCTAGTGAAAAGGTACTGTGCCTACTCCCTTTGATGACCATATACTTTCAGTGCATGTTTCCTGCTGACACAGGTATTCACAGTCAATAATTTTTCTACTACCTTCCTGCTTTGTCCAATTTGATGACAGAACACTTTTTCAATTTTGGGTAAATATTCTTGGAAGCAGCATAAAGTTCCAGGTAATTGCTTTACCTTAAGGAAGAAGAGACTGTCCACACATAAGCAATATTGACAACACAAATCAATGTCTTATTTAAGAAACTTTTTAAACTGCTGTTGTTAGCCTGATAATTTGAGAAACCATGAAGCAAGTTTTTCACCACTCTGAGACTCAATTTCCTCATCTACAAAATGGGAATAATGATACCTATAGTAAATTTATTGCCATAAGGCTCAAATGAAATCACCTATTACTTTAGAACTTTAAAGCCTGGGTAGTACCATTATAGCTCCAAATATACACTAGTGTGAACCAGATTTAAATATAATTGGGAAATATTTAACAAAATAAGTAAAACTATAGTGGAACATAGATAATGATAATGTCAGATTTTTTTTAAGTCAATAAGGGTACGAACTTTAGGAATCTTTATATAGAGTTTAGTGGCTCCCAGTTTATATTTTAAGTTGACTTCACTACTTTAAAGCATTATGTAAATGCCAGCAGTTGTTCTAGTTTCCAACTTTTAAGAATCTCTTTAGAATGAGGCTGTCTGGATACCTTCGTCAAATGGTGCCCCTTTTTGCTTTGGTCAATTTTATTAAGTATGGAAACAAAGACAGTCGTGAAAAATACTAAAAACAAAGAAAAAAAAACACCAGCCCCACAGAAAATAGTAACACAGGGTTTTTGAAATCATTGAAATTGATCTTTGAAATGTTCTATTTCCTAGCATTTAATTTTCATGTAATAGACATAAGGACTTTAAAATTGAAAGGTAGGAAACCCTAGTACTAAGAATTATTTGGAGGCTATGAAATGATTGTATGTTACCTAGTTTTCTGTATTCTCAGATTCAAAGATGCACCTTGCTGGGAGTTATAATCTAACATTTAATGATTTGCTAGATTGGATACTTCTGGTTGGTTCTCTCTAGTTTGAGGAATATAGGAGAAAAAAGAGTAGCCAAGATAACTCCAGACAACCATGAAAGTGGCATAGGAAAGGTAGTTGTCATTCTAATAAATTTACAGTGAAACTTAGCAGTTTTTCTGAAATGTGCATGAATCCTCAAAAAGTTCATAAGAAAAATGAATATATGCCTTTCTGTGTTTTCTAGAATGTTATTTGATATTTGATTTGATTCTTCTGAGACTTGACTGGCTAATTTGGAGTTACTCAAGGATTTTTTGTTTATTTTAAAAAAACTTTTTGAAGGAATTTTAAGACAGTAGAGCTAATAGTGACATTGAAATGTATTTTAGTTTTAAATTTTCATTTATTTATTTTGTCACATTTTTAGTTCTGACCTATCTCCCTACCCATCTCAACTATCACTAGAGGATGCCAACATTTGACACAGATATATAAGTGAAATCATAAAATATATACTTCCTCATATCAGTTTTTTCTCTGAAAGATCATAGCATCTTCCTTCATGGTCTTTTATAGATTATTTGAATATTCATATTACTCAGAATAGCTTAATCATTTACAGTTACTCCTTGAGCAATATTGCTGTTACTATATGAACCATTCCGATTCTGCTGGTTTCTTTCTGTATTATTTCATGCAAGCCTTTCTGTGTTTTCCTAAAATCCACCTGCTGATCATTTCTTATAGCATATTAGTAGTCCTTCATGATCATATACCTCAATTTATTCAACCATTCCCCACTTGATGGGTGTCCCCTCAATTTCTGATTCTTTGCCACCACAAAGAGAGCTGCTATACATATTTTAGAACATGTGAATTCTTTCCTGGACCTACTAATGGTACTGGTAGGGCAAAGTGTAGAACTCTTTGAGCAGAATTTCAGATTGCTCTTTAAAACGGTTGGATTTAGTTCACAGTTCCACCTACAGTGTATTAGTATCCCAATTTTTCTACATACTGTCCAACATTTATTATTTTTCCCTTCTATCATTTCTACCATTTGATAAGTGCGAGATTGTATCTAAAAGTAGTTTTAATTTGCATTTCTCTAATCAATAATTATTTAAAGTATTTTTTCATATGGCTGTATATGGCTTTGATTTCTTCTTCTACAAAATGCTTGTTCACTTCCTTTGACCATTTATCAATTGGAGAATGATTCAGAATCTTATAAATTTGACAAAATTCTCTATGTATTTGAGATATGAGGCCTTTATTCAAGACAGTTTATAATTCTCCCCTCATCCCATTTTCTGCTTTCTAATCTCGGCTACATTGGTTTCATTTGTATAAAATCTTTTTAATTGAATGTAATAAGAATTATCCATTTTCCATCTATCAGTGCTCTCTATCTCTTGCTTATTCATAAATTCTTCTATCTATAAGCTGTATAGGTAATACATTCCATATTTTCTAATTTACTCATAATGTTGCTCAGTCATTTTTCAGTCATGTCTCATTCTTTGTGACCCATTTGAGGTTTTCTTAGTGAATATACTGGAGCAGTTTACAATTTTCTTCTCCAACTTATTTTACAAATGAGGAAATTGAGGCAAATAGAGTTAAGTGACTCCAGGCTCACACAGCTAGTAAGTGTCTGAGGCCAGATTTGAACTCGAGAAGGTGAGTTTTCCTGATTCCAGGTCCAGCGTTCTATACAACGTGCCATCGATTGCAATGTATTTTAATGTTACTTACAGGTCTCTTTTCTACTATTAGACTATTAATTTTTTAAAATTAACTTAATTTGTATGGCAGACAAATGTTATATGAGTCCATTACCTGATATTGAGTCTTTGCAAAATTGAATGATCCTATGTAATTGAATCTGATCATATGGAAATGCAGCTGAGATTTTTCTGTGTACTTGCTACAGCACAAAAGGGAAGAATAATAAAAAAAACCAAACAAGCAAAAGCTACCAACTTGTTTGATTAGTTAAATGTGAAGCACATTGGTATAGTGCTCAGGAATAAGAGTTAGGAGTAGTAGGAACTGATTGCTCATATCAGGCTTTCTCCTAGTGACAGGTTACAGGCTCATAAAACCCCCTTGAACTCTCCTTGAATGTTCATCCTTGATCAAGTGTCTAGCATTCACCTGAGGCGATAATCCTCCCAACTGGTTTTTCCTTGCTGAAGTTCAAATTCCCCATTCTCTGTTACTCCTAACCTGGCCCAGACCTTCATTGTCTGTCACCTCAGGGTGACCTCCAGCCTCTTCCCACTCTTGCCCCTATCTAGACTTCATTTTCCCTTGACCACTCCAGGTCCCAGCATTCCAGGCCCTTCTCTATTACCTCACAGTCAGTCCAGCCTATTAGCCATTCCCATCAAGATCCTCCCTAGACTCCCCCCTAGTCACCTCAGACTACTTGACCACTCCTTGATCCCCGCCCACAGTCCTTCTGTATAGAAGAGCCATCTTGCCTCCATGAAAATGCCCAGATTCCTTAACAGTCTGACCAATATGGCAGATCTTTTATAAATTTTGTTTTTCTTTGACTGAAAGAAGGCTTGGGTTGAATTCATTTGGGCAGAACCTATGTGTCTCTATTTCAGTATCCGAGCACCCATAAACCTCAACACTAACATCTTGAAAATGGATTATAGTAATATGATTACCCACTTTAGAAACTTATGATCTGCCAGCACAAGTGAACCAGACCCTGAATGAAAAATGAAAGGTGAGAGAATTGCAGGAGATAGCAAGAATGTGGAAAATGTCAGATGTCCACATGACATGAAATCTCAAGCCGGACCGACAGCAGCACAGAACTAGGAGCCATGTTTTCTGCCGTGTAATAGGAATATATCTATTCATACTGACTTGTCACTCATTCCAGCAAACATTTTCTGGTAGAAAAAATAAATTATCAATAATAGTCAGTGTTACTATTTGAGAATGAATTTGAATTGTAATATCTGTTTCAAAATCTTTTTCTATTGTCATGGGATTTTCCAGACAGTCTGCTGGTTGACTGGTTCTGTCTTACACTGTTTTTACTATTTATTTCCATGAAGACAACTGAGAGGGACAAAATATTCCAAACATTTCTCATCTTTTTTTTCTTAAATCAGGTCTTCATGGGTAGATTTTCCCAGGTCTGCTTAGCATTAAAACAAACAAAAAAGCCTTCTGCATCTCCTCCCAGAGAACTGGCATTTACTTTTTACTCTACAAGGATTTTCTCCCTCATTTATCTGTAGGTAAACTTTGAGACAAAGGCAAGTTCAGGACAAAATGAACCTGCAATTAGACGTAGCTGGGAAGTGTCTCCATTAATGGAGTTGCTTTGTTTCACACCCATTTTTCACTTAAATGAGCTAAATAAGGCATGAAGAAGGGAAAATTGTGCATATGGACAAAGGAGATTGAGAAACTGGTCTTTTTAGAAACCATCTCATGACTTTTGATTTGTGGCAGTGCTCAGGACCTCTCTTTTCTCTTCCTCTTCCTGTTTTGTCAAAAACTTATTTTATACTGCAGGGATACTTAATGGATGATCTAGTTTGTAGTGGAAGGAGGAAAAGAGAATTTAAAGTAAATGGTATTTAAAGAATCAAGGAAATCTTAATAAGAAAAGGTAACTTTATCCTTATTTCTCCTGGAGAATGAAATATTCAGTACTTTGAGCTATAAGAGAACATTTTGTTAATAGTTATTGTAATTATGCATATTGAGTAATGAACTTGTTATATATAAACCTTTATAGCCTTCCCCACAAACTGCACTAAATTAGCCTGGGGTAGAATACTCCCGAAATAACAGCATTTCAGACTTGGAAAGTTGTGTCACACATTATCTGGTTCAACTTGAATAGTTCTCAGTGGACATCTCAAAAGCTTCCCCAGAGGACCTTCCCTTCAAAACTATTTGTGAAAAGGAACCTACTGTCACATTAGGCTCAACATGACAAAATGTGAGATTTGGATTGGGCCTTCAGTGTCCATCTAGTTTAATGCATATACGAAAGGAATCTGTTATTACAGATGTTTAGTCAACCTATTCTACTTTTGCACAACTTTGTTTGTTAGGAAATCTTTCCTTATGTTGAGTAAAATTTTCCTCGCTGTAGATTACGCTCATTTTTTATGACTCTGCCCTTTGGAGCTAAGCAACTCTAAGCCCTCTTCCAGTTAATACCAGCTACTGTTTCATTATATCATTGGTAGAATCATCTCTTTATTAAAGGAAATTTTGAACTAGTTAAGCAAATAAAGAATTCATATTGCATATACAGTTGAATGGAGAAACCCATTTCATTAATTATTTCAGGTGTCTTGGACAGGCGGTAGAGATGGGTAAATTCAATAAGTGGAGACTGGTCTGACTTACTTAAGGAAGAAATGGTATAGTGTTCTCAGTAATCCGAAACTACTCCCTCCTGACAAAGCCTATTTTCTTCTTCAATTTTAGGGAATGATTTGAGTCTATAAATGTGAATTAAGCCTGAGGGAGACACAAAAGATAGCACTGGGGTTGCTTCCTTCATGAAGCTTATCAAGGAAAAGAGGCTCCCTAATTTGGCCATGTGCATTTTCAGCGTTGACTGAAGAGAAGAAGGATAAAATAAAATAGAAGGATCTCTAGCAGAAGAGTCCCTAGAGGTTCAGGCACATAATACCTTGATTTATTCATATAAGCTGCCTCTTGAATATTTAGGATCATGCCAGAAACCCTTCACAGGAAGTACCTCAAGTTGCAGATGAATTATAAAATGTACAAATCAAGTTATCAGTTCATTGAATTCTTTATTTCCATTTAAATAGCTAGTTCAGCAATATTCATCTGTAAAGTCAAAAACAAGAGAATAAATTATTATTTTTTAAATGCATAATACCCTGGCAAGCATAGTTACTGGACAATAGAAAATGATGTAGCTCAAATCTTCCCTATTCAGTGTAACTAGAGAGAAACTCTCCTACTCCCACACCAATACTGGTTCTGCTTTGACCTCTTTATATGACAACTCACTGTTAGAAGCTGCTGAATGCTAGTTTTTTCATCCCATTCTTTCTCTCTCCTCACTTGTATCTCTCAGCTACTGTGACTTCCTTCAAGATATACCTCTGTTAGAGACCTTACCTCCTCCCCTATCCATGCCTTTACTTCTGAAGTCACTTTCCATCTTCTCTGAATATAGGATCTATCTACTTAATTCTTTACATGATATCTCCCATTAGAATAGCAGGGATACTGCTTCTGTCTTTCTTTGTTTCCCTGGTGCTTAACAAAGGGTCTGGCAGGCAGCAAGCCCATAATATGTGGTTGTTGATTCAATGGCAAATTTTCAGTGCCCCAGCAAGTCTCTAAGACCATGAGTTGAAAAAAATAGGGTGAGGGGAGAACCAAATATGTTATTAAAATAAATTCTTCCTGGATACCTTCTCATACCAATGAAACAGACAAAACAGATAAAATATATTCAGAAGCAATCAGAACAAGGCAATATGAACTAAGGCTCTGATACCAAGAGTTCATATTTAAAACAGGAGCAGGAAGACCAGCAGTGACATAAGGAGCAGTCGGTGCATCCAGGTTTCCAAAAGTAGCTACAAGCACAGAATGAAAATATTGAGCGGGAGATGAAACAGGCAGCATCATAGATATTTTCGATAGACAACACACAGAGGAAGAGGATTAGATGGACAGGCAGGAAATAAAGGACTAGACTCATACAATGTAGACCAAGAATGGATGGAAAGTCAATGCACCAAGACATCAGAAGACTGGTGGCAAAAAAATATCGGAGAGACAACAAATGAATCAGGACAAATCATAAACAGTGATAGTAAACCAACTGCACAAGACCTCATGATAAATTCACAGCAAATAAATATATATTCTTAATTTTTTTAAATTAAGTACCTTCCAAAAAATGGCATATGCTATTTTAATGATATACTATTTTAGAAATAAATGAGCTTTCCATCACTAAGGGTCTTCCAGAGGAGAGAACAAATGACTATTTTTAGGGATGTTGAAGTTCCTTCTCAGACTTCCGTGATTTTTAAGATTCCTTTCAACTCAGATTCTATTTCTCAGGAATGGAAGTGAGGTGCTCACAAACTTGATGCTGTGGAACTATTCAGACAATAGTAGAAACAAAAAAAAAATGGAGTGGTGATGTGACAAAATAAGAAAATGGAGGTAAACCACATGGGCTCATTTAGCTAAATGGATATTTCCTATTTATTTGGTATGTAATTATTGTTATTATATTTAATTGCATATTATAGGACCTATAAAGCTGTAATTGCTTATGCCAATTAGTGGATTAAGAACAAGAATTCAAGTCTTGATGATGAAGGAAAATTATTATCTAGAAAGCATGTATTTAAAATAGAATATTAGAAAGAGAAAATTGTTAAATTTTCTATACTAAGACAGTAGTTCCATAATGAAAGGATTGAGTAGTCCAAGCTAGGTTTACAGATAGAAGGAGCCTGGTTCACAAGGGCATGCCTTTCCTTTCTTCCTATAGCACCTTGAAGACCCTTTGAAAACTAGAAGAGAACAGATTGAGAGTTTCTATGCATAAATAAATATATATATGGGTATGTGACACACACATTTGCTCTTGATTGAACATAATATTCCATGTCCCAGATGTAATTCTGGTCCTTTTATTTGACTGTGACCCATGCCTGGAATCATCTGCCTCCATACCTTTGCCTCAGTTTCCCTGGATTCCTTCAAAACTTAGCTCAAATCCCACCTTCTGTAGGAGGTCATTTCTGGTTCCTCTTGGTACTAGTGCCTTCCCTTCTACATCAACATCCCTGAAAGTGGTCATTCAGTCTCTCCTTTGGAAGGCCCTTGGTGATGGGAAGCTCATTTCCATCTAAAATAGCCTAAACCACTTTTGAAAGGTATTCAATTCTTTTTAAAAATCAGACCTGTATTTTCATTGATATGGGGAGGTGTCTATGCAAAATTTACTTTACCAAGATACTTTATCAGTCATTTGTTTTTGGGCAACTCATAGTTTTAGAGATTTGACTGGGGCACTGAGAATTTGACATTCAGTCAACAAACATATATTAAGGGCCTGCTACATGTCAGGCCCTATGTTAAGCACTAGGGATACAGAAGCACTGTCCCCACCATTCTAAAAGGAGATTACACCTAAAGAACTTAGAACTTAGATCATATACACAGAAGAGATGGAAAGTGACCTCAGAGGTAAAGGCATGGGTGGGAGAGAAGGTAGGGTGTGTAGTAGAAGGTGGTATCTAAGGTGCACCTTAATGGAAGCCAGGGTAGTTTGAGAGACACATTTGAGGAGAGAGATAATTCCAAACCCAGGGGACAACGAGTGCAAAGGCACAGAGCCAAGAGAGATAAGTTAAATTTGAGGAACAGAAAGATCATTGTAGATTTATCGAGAATGTTTGGAGGGAAGAAAGACAAAAAGAAGGCTGGAATGTTAGGAAAGATCAAGGTTTTGAAGGATTTTAAATCAAGGACAGTTTTATATGAGAGGCAAGGGAACATCGTGAGTAGGGGAGTGACAGGATCAGACTTGCTTCTATGTGTTAGAGGTTAGACTTGAACTCAAGTCTTCTTGGCTTGTAGGCCAGCTCTCTATCCACTGCTTTCCCTCTCTAATGGTTAGGTAGCCAAAATCTTCATCCTTGTAACTTCAGCCTTGTAACTTCATTTGGTTCTAAATTTTATGAATTAATCATGAGCAAAATAAATATCTTGAATAACTCATCTTTAAATATTTGAAGGCAGTGATCACCTTATCTCCTAGATCTTTTCTTCTTTAGATTAGTAGCCACAATTCCAGCAACAGATCCCTTTATGGTGTGACTCCTACTTTCCTTCCTCATCCTGATATCTCTCCTCTGAATGTACTCCAGTTTACCTTTGTGTTTAAAATGTGACATGCAGAATCAAACACAGTACCCCAGATCTTGTCTGACCGGTAGAGAAAATAGTGTGGCAATGACTTCCCTACTTCTGGACATTGTTAATGAATGCCAAAATCACTTTAGGGGGGCAATATTAAGGAGTTAGCTTGCCTTGGAGTCAGGAAGATGTAGGTTTAGGTCCCACCTCTAAGAAATCCTTGATTTGTGACCCTTGGAAAGCCATTTTAAATTTCTAGGGTCCCACGCAACTCTCGAAAACTAAAAGTTGAAGACCTGATGCTAATTTGCATTGGTCAAGGCAGTTTCCTTCCAGGCAATCACCTATGCCATTTTAAATTATAAGTCTGGTCTAGAAAATGACAGTAGCTTTTCCCTGGCTGCCAAGTCACATTGTTGACTCATTAAGTCTACCTTTTCGTAAAATCTTAAGATTTCTAGTGAACTTTTGGAGAGAGAATACTTCTTTCATTTAGTCAATGGGAAGTGGAAAGGGGATACTGTGGCAGTTGTTTTCAAGACTCCAAAGGATTGTCATGTAAAAGAGGAATTCAGACTTGCTGTGCATGACCTTGGAAGTCAGAACAAGAATCACTGAGAAAAACTAGAGAGAAGCTGATTGAGGCAATTCAATTTTAGAAAAGTACAATAGGCTGCCTGAAGAAATCGTAAGTTCTCCTGCACTGTAGGTTCTCATGACCACTTGGGGAGAGGATGATAGTTCTGGTACAGAATGGGTACTATGGCCTCTGTTAAGTCCCTTTCAATTCTAGAGGCATGGGTGATGATGAATGATGTTGTGTAGTCAAAGAATATGTGGGGGAATAGAATGAGGCAAGGTAGATGGGTAGAGACGTGAAAGATTTTAGAAGCCTTTGAATGCCTGACAAATGAATTTGAACTTTGCATGATAGGCAATGGAGTCCAACTACAGAGTTTTTAGCAGAGGAATGTCATGTTCCAGTGAAGGAGATAACCATTTTAGGAGTGGAATCTATTGAGATGATTCCAATGGGTGATAATATGGTTTTGTACTGGAGTGGTGATAGTGGCAATAGAGGAAACACATAAGAGATCATAAAAGTTTTTGTTGGCAGCACTTAAGAAGTGATTGAATACAAGAAATGAAGATAATGGAAGAGTCCAAGGTAGTGAATGACTGTGTTGATAGAATTAATGATTATGGAAGGATGGGACCTTTTAAGCTTCAAGATACTTAAAATAAGGACAGATAGGAACAAGGGCAGAGGAAAATGTGCTTAACCTTCTCAAATGGGTAAATGCCATGTAAAGGAGTAGAATTCATGCTTCACTTGATAAAGGGGAAAGGGCTCCTTCTCCCACTGGTGATTTCTTCCCAGTGCATCCATTTTGATGAGGGGACCAGGGAAGCAACTTTCATTTCCCTCTGGGTTATGCTTCGGACTTTACAGACTTCAGCACCATTCCAGTCAATAACGCTAGTGAGTGAATATCTTCTCTCACGTTGACCTCCCCTCACTGTTTTGAACTCCCTTGGTATGTTGTCTTCCCCTAATTAGAATATAAACACCTTATTGGCTGGCACTGAGCTTTGTTTTTCTTGTTTGTTGTGTTTTTTTGTATCAATGAATGACTCATATCATGTGCTTAATAAATTCTTGTTGCCTCTGTTCTAACATTCAATGCTAGTCCATTATGTATGGCCATACAACCGCACAGTCAGGTAGCACAGTGGCTAAGCCAGGTATCAGGAATGCCTGAGTTTAAATTTGATTTCTGATTCTTCCAAGCTGTGTGATCTTGGGCAAGTAGTTTAATGTCTGCCTACCTCAGTTTCCTCAACTGTAATTTTTTAAGGCTTCAGAAGTCATTGTTATAAATTTACTTTTTAAATGTCTGAAATTGTTAGTAAATAAATTTTAAGAGTCATTGAATCATTCCCATCTGGATTATTGCTCCTTTTCCCTTTCATCTAAAAAGAGGCATTTCAGAAAGTTTACAACACAGAAAAAAAAGGAAGATGTGACAGGCTTGGCACAGCCAATAATATCGTTGTAAAAAAGTCAACAAGCTTTTAGATTCCTTAATACATGAGTGTCACTAGTCAAATCAGCAAATTATATGAACAAGGGAGCTAAGTTATTTTAAAAATTGTTCTGAAATGCCCAAAGCTCTTTACTTAGATGAACTTTTTTCTCTTATGAGCTTAAATAAAGATAAAACTGAAGATTCCTGGGAGTGACCAGAATTCTGCAACAGTCCACCTCAAGACAAGGGTATCCAAGTTTACTTGTTAAAAGTGATACTAGAGCAATGTATATTTACAAAATGCATTTACTCTCTATGTATTTAGAATGTTACCATTGAGCCCTAATGTGTGCATGTTATTACTTTTACTGCTTTTAAATAAAAGATAGCATTATTTCCATTTTTCTTATCTGAATCAAGAAAGTTTCACTTACCTCCTCTACTTTTGTTTTTTTTTTTAAACAAGAAACATAGTTCTTGAAATGGGAACAGAACACTAGACCAAATTCTCTTTTCACAGCACTGTCCCTAAGGCCCCTAGGTTTCCATTGTGTTAATTCTCACTTCAGTAAGTTCTGTGAATCTGATTGTTTTGAAGCAAGCCATCAGTTTAATTTAACATAGCATCTTAGACTCTGAATTGGGAGGGACACTAGAGGATGTCTAATTAAATGGTTCATTCGAGGCAAGTATTCCTTTTACCGAAGACCTGACAGATGATTATCTTATCCCCTTCCCAGTCATGATTCATGCCAGTCCATTGTTAGAAAAGACATCCCTTTACTGAGCAGGCATCAGCCTCCCTGTTAGATCCACCCATTGGTAAGACTCTTGTATATTTTTATAAGTGCCTTTAACTTAGACTCAATGTCTTTATTTAATCTTTCCTTCCAAGTAAATAAGTCCTAGTTTAAATTTATTTCATGATTAAAACCACAAAGTTCTACAAATATGGATTCTAACAGATTGAAATCCATGTGGTTCTTGTCTATATAGATGCTTGAATTTGCTTCAGAGAAAAATATCCTTGCTGATAGCCTGTTATTGTTGCGGACATATCATTATTTCTGTCAGTATTAGGCTTCCTTTTGTATATGGAACTAAGGAGATATGGAACTAAATCAGAGCAGGCATTATATTCATAGCACTATATTAGGCCCAAGGTACCAAGTAATGAAACGGGAAGTATAGTCTTTGACCTCAAGAAACTTACAGATGGATAAAGGTGTTCAAGCTATAAAAATCTCATGTTTTGTATCTACTAAGTTAACTTCTTCCCATGGTTCAAACTCCTGAGTGGTAAAATTGGAATCTTATAACTAAAAGGAACTTTTCAGGTCACTGAGTCCATTTTTATAGCCAAGATGGAAGAGATGTGAGACACGACTGAAGACATGACTTAGGGGCAGGGCACTATCTTTGACCTCAAGAAGTTCACATGCTAATGGCAGAGACATATAAACATATGTACTCATTCATATATACCTCTATGTGATATTTGTGGATATATACATATGTATATCATATATACCGAGTAGATGGAAGATCAACTCAGAAGACAGACAGCAGTAGCAGGAGGGAGCTAAAAAGGCTCCTTTCAGAAGGAGGGATTTGAGTTAAATTTTAAAGGAAGTCAGGGCAGCTAAGAGATGGAGGAGAGAGGGAGACCATTCTAAGAATGGGAAATAGGCAGTTCGAAGGCATGGGGTTGGGTGAGGGAATGTTATATTATTAAGCAGGCCACCTGAGCAGGATTGCAGGGTGACCAGAAGAAAGGAAAATATTGGCTTACTTTTTTTCTGTGTGTATCCCCAGCACTTAGCACAGTACATGGTAGATACATAGTATTTAATGAAAACAAGAAGCTTTACAATGCTTTCATTCTTTAGTTTATAAATATGTGAAGATTTGAAATGCAAATACAAATTTTGCACTGAAATTTCATTATTGATGATAAAGAAATTGTGACTGTTTTCTAATGCATTAGCAGGGAAGAATGAACTGTCTTTACATGGTGAGGCTAGATGCAGGAATTCTGCTAACTCCTCAGGACCAGCAGAACAAATCCTGGGAGCCTGCTACTTCAGCATCTTTGCCAAGAAAGCCCCCAATCTCAGTAAGGCCAGTATAACTGAGCGATACAATTCAACACCTATTTGTTAAAGTGCCTTCTAGGCAGGTAATGGTCAATGTGCCAGGGGAGAGGCCATTCATAATCTTGATCTGTCAATTTTCTTTTTCTCAAATTATAATTTATTTCTTGGTAAAGGCCTTTGTTATTGCCCAATTCAGTTCAGTTAATTTCCAACTTAAATACATTACTAGACAATTTTCCTGGAAATAGGCAACTGCTCTGTTTTGTACCCTTTACAATGAGATTCAGCCTAAGCCCTATTCATCTCTAATGTCAAGAGACAGAAGTACAAACACATCAGAATAAAACAATGCTGTACAATTCTTTACAGAAAAAAAATCAAAAACAAACCAAAAATATAGGAGAGTGAGTGGAGTCAGATTTCAAAGTAAGAGCTTGTTCTCTGACCCCAGAGGGCTATCAGAGTCTGTGGTGGTGAGGAACACTGCTTTACATTGGAAGTTCAGAGTACATCTGCTTAGGGGTCAAATGGGAAAATTGGCCTTGCTCTTGATAGAGCAAAGAATCATGTGATAACTACATTATATATACTAAGAACATACTTTGGATTTGGCACCTATTGTTCTGGAGCTCATGTTTCACCTTTGCTAATATTTAAATAAGCCTTGTGAAATTGGCTTTAACCATATTATTCAATAGCCCCTGACTTGCTAAAGATTAAGGATGCACCAGTAATGGTGAAGAGAAACTTGGAAAGAGGATCCCCTTGGACTTGGTTGGAGAATAAACAAAGTCTGCCATTCCTAGGGTGCTTTCTAGGTACTCAGGAAATCTTGGGAGTGAGTTCTCAATCCCATTTAGTAAGGTCCCTTTGTGTGAATCTTATCTGTCAGAAAAAAAAAAGTGGTGGGAATGGGGAGAAAAGGAAACGGCTAAAGAGAAAAGGGGGAGAGGGAAGCTGTATATGTTTATCACAAAGACTACAGTTGAAAATTTAGAAAATTCAGACAGTCATTTGAATATTTGTTTTATGATTTCCCAATTATTCAGAATGGTAGAATATTCCAAAATGGGCTATTTTTGTGTTTCATTTTTTATGGGATTCTGACACATAGAACATTTGAAAGGACTGATTATTCTTAGTGTAGAATTCTGGGGGAGGTTTGCTGACCCCTCCCGTAGTTGACCATCAGAGGTGACAAAGAAATGTTTTACCATGAAAAGACATCTTCCTCTTAGTTCCTTGTGGTCTCATACTCAAAGTGTCTATAATTTTTCAAACTACAAACTTTATTATTATAGAGTCTGATCGTAAATCCCAATAGAAAGAGATAAATTTTTAACTTTGGTTAGCATAAGATGGCTAATTGATTTCAATGTTGACTTGAAACTGATGGACAGAAAGGTGCTTTTAAATGAAAGAAAGCTTGTTAGCTTTCCAGGGCCAGGACACCTAATTAAAAGTGAACAGTTTGCTCCAAAGGGAATTTTGCTTTTCTTAACATGATCTAATAGGTAATTTTACCTCTCCATCTTCATGGATGTTTTGTTTCCAGAATACTTGCTCTCTTTGAATTGGGACATTGGCTGTGCTTACCCAGAAAGACTGGCATCTGGAATGGATACCTCTAGACCATTTTTTGACTAAATAGAATTCTAGTACTATGTTTCATTTTCAGGGATCTCAGCCAGTTATTATTCAATCTGTTTTTAGTCATGTCCAACTCTTTGTGACCCCGTTTGGGTTTTATTTTTTTGGCAAAGATACTGGAGTGGTTTGCCATTTCCTTCTCCAACTCATTTTACAGATGAGGAACTAAAGCAAGTGTGCTGAAGTGACTTGCCCAGGTCACACAGCTAGTAAGTGTCTGAAAATGGATTTGAACCCATGACGATAAATGATAAATCTTACTGATTCCAAACCCAGTATTCTATTCACTGGGCCAACTAGCTGCCCTAATCTCAGCCAGGAGTGGCATTCAGTTGGCAGCTGGGGTACAGCATGGGGTAATGGACAGAAAGCTGGCCTTAGAAGTCATTAAGACCTGTTTTCAAGTACTCCCTGCACTCCTACTGCTTTTATGACCCTGGAAAAAGCTCATAATCTCTCAGTGCCCCCAGATAATTCTTTAAGACAATATGTTGCAGAGAAGGTGCTTACTATGTATTGATAGGGAATCAACTCATCTTGGAGCTCCTTTTACTAATGAAATCACAGACCCAGTCCCTAATTAACTCATAGTATTCCCAAAGGAAGTGAAAATGACTTTTCCCTTAAATTTCAAGAAGTTAGTATTTATTTTGAACATTTTTAAAAATTTTGAGTTCCAAAGTCTCCCTTCCTCCTACTGTTTTCCTTACCCACTGAGAAAGCAAGTAATGAAAACATATATAAAGAAAGCTTTTTTAAAAAAATATGCTTCAATTTGCACTCAGAGTTCATCAATTCTCTCTGACGGTAGACAGTACTTTTTAAATCATGAGTCCTTTGGAAATGTCTTGAATAGATCAGAGTAGCCAAGTCTTTCGTAGTTGGTTGTCATTAAAACATTGCTGCTTCTATGCACAATGATCTCCTGGTCCTTTTCACTTTACTTTGCATCAGTTTATAAAGGTCTTGCCCATATTTTTCTAAAACTAATCCCCTCATCATTTCTTATAACTCAATAGTATTCCATTACAATCGTATGCCCATATGCCATTGCTAGGGCAGTTAGGTGGTGCAGTGGATAGAGTACCAGTACAGGAGTCAGGAGGACCTGAGTTTAAATCTCACCTCAGACACTTGACACCCACTAGAGTGTGACCTTGGGCAAGTCACTTAACCCCAATTGCCTCATCCTGGGTCATCTCCAGTCATCCTGATGAATATCTAGATGGTCACTTGATTCAGATGGCTCCAGAGGAGAAGTGAGGCTGGTGACCTGCACAGCCCTCCCTCACTTATAACAAAGTCAAGTGCAAGTCATATCATCATTTCTCTGATGGCATGGTCTTCTTTGGCAGTGAAGGACAGCACACACACACACACACATGCCCATTTCTTCAACTGGTTCTGTAACTGATAAGAATCTCCTCAACTTCAAATTCTTTGCCACCACAAAAAGAGCTGCTATAAATATTTTTTTGCACAGATAGGCACTTCTGCTTTTTCTTTGATCCATCTGAGATACGGTGGGATTGTGGGGTCAAAGAGTCTTCACAGTTTTATAGTCCTTCGGGCACATTTTCTGATGTTCTCCAGAACGACTGGACCAGTTCATTGCTTCCATTTTCTCTCTCCCTCTCTTCCTTGCCTCTCTTTCTTTCTTTTCTTCTTTCCCCCCTCTCCTCTCTCCCCTTCCCTTCCCCTCCTCCTAATTCTATTTTACTTTCAACAACTGACTTGCTTAATCTGCCTGTCCATTTTATCATCCCCTCTGCCTTTTCTCTTGTCCCCTTCCCATCCTATTTCCTCTCTGGGTAAGTTACATTTCTGTACACTACTGTGTGTGTGTGTGTGTGTGTGTGTGTGTGTGTGTGTGTGTTCATTCTTCTCACTTTGAACCAATTTTAATAAAAGTGAAGTTCAAGAATTGTTCATCACCCCATGTGCATTTCTCCCTCTATTATAGAAGCTCTTCCTTGTGTACATCTTCTGTGTGAGAATTTCTCTATTTTGACTCTCTCCCTTCTCCCAATCCTTCTCCTCTTTCTCAGCCTTTATGATTATTATTTGGAGATCATTCCAATGTAATTGACTCATATCCATATCTTCTCTCTATGTAAATTCCTTTTAACTGTTCTAATAATGATAAAGCTCTTAAGAGTTACATGTATCATCTTCTCATATAGAATGTAAATAGTTTAACTTTATTGTGTCCCTTATGATTAAACTTTCATGTTCACCTTTTTATGATTGCCTTGATTTTTTGGTTTGAATATCAGATTTTCTGTTCAGTTCTAGACTTTTCATCAAGAATACTTGAAAATCCTCTATTTCATTAAGTATTAATTTTTTCCCTTGAAGGATTATAATTTTGCTGGGTAGGTGATTCTTTGTTGTAAGTCTAACTCCTTTGCCTTCTGGAATATCATATTCCAACCCTCTACGTCTTTAACATGAAAGTCACTAAATCTTGTGTGATTCTGATTGTGACTGCAGGATATTTGAATTATTTCTTTATGGCTGGTTGAAGTATTTTGTCTTTGATCTGAGAGTTCTGTGATTTGGCTATAATATTCCTGGATGTTTTCATTTTGGAATCTCAGGAGATGATCAGTTGATTCTTTACATTTTTATTTTTCTCTCGGTATCTAAGATGTCAGGCTAATTTTCCTTAATAATTTCTTGACAAGTGATATCTAGACTATTTCTATAGTCATGGCTTTCAGGTAGTCAAATAATTCTTAAATTATCTGTCCTCAATTTATTTTCTAGGTCATCTGTTTTTCCAATGAGATATTTCCATTTTTCTCCTTTTCTTCATTCTTTTGACTTTGTTTTATTGTTTCTTGATGTATCGTGGAGTCATTTGCTTTCACTTGCCCAGTCTTAATTTTGAAGGAATTATTTTCTTCATTGTGTACCTTCTTTTCCATTTGGAAAACTTCTGCTTTTTAAGGAGCTCTTCTTTTTCAGTGAATTTTTGTGTCTCTTTCACCATTAGACTAATTCTGTTTTTAAAGTGTTACTTTCTTCAGCATTTTTTTGCCTCTTTTACCAAGCTGTTATTTTTGTTTCCATAATTTTCTTATTTCATTCTCATTCTCCTCCCCCAATATTTCCTCTACAACTCTTATCTCTTTCTTTAACTCTTCTAAGAATTCTTGTTATGGTTGGGTTCAATCAGCGTTTTTATTGGAAGCTTTGTTTGTAGCTATTGTCACATCACTCTCTTTTTCTGAGTTTGTCTTGGTATTCCCTGACACCATAGCAACTTTTTATGGTCAAATTCTTGTTTTGTGGTTTGGTCACTTTTTGGCCTATTTCTTGGCTTCAAACTTTATCTTAAAGTTAGACTATGTTTACCTGAGGATGAGAAGGCTCTGTTCAAAAATCCAGGGTTTTTTGTGTTGCTCTTTTCAGAGTTAGTTCTGATGGTCTGCAAGTTTTCAATGTTTCCAAGGGGGAGATGTGGTCACTGGTCTCTTGGTCGACACTCTGGTTTTTACCCAGGTAGGGCCCTTGGTCCCCTATAGCTGTACGTGCTAATACTCTGTTTTGCTTAGGAACTGTGACAAGGGCTCCTGCTCCCTTAAAACTGACCACCAACCTTCCTCTCTGCCTTAGAACTGTGACCCAGAACTGCATATGGAAAGTAAAGTTGACAGTCAGTACCACCTATACCAAGTGCCAACAAAGGGTCTCCTATAAATGTCTTTCTAACCAGCTGTCTGATCACCTTACCATCTCTAGCCTAAGAGCTGCAGAAGCTACTGCTTTTCCTGTTGCTCTTTGTAGGCTCCAGATGTGTCACTGTCTCAAACTTCTCTTGCCAATCTCTTAAGTTTTCTTAGGCCAGAAAAAGTCTCATTCTGACCTTTTGTTGACTTTGTCACTCCAAAATTTTATTTAAGGCATTATATCAAAATTGTTTTGAGGGAAATTTGAAAAAATTGAACTTGGTGGCTGTCTCTAATCCACTGTCTTGTCTCTGCTTCATGAGGATGATTCTTTAGGAATAACATCTGAGGCTTAACCCTTTAGCAAGACTGTTTAAGATCATAATGATATGTGGAAATTACATCAAAGGATACAATACAATCTTTAAAGTCAGGTTTCTACTAGAAAAGTGAGTGGATAATGAAATAATTATTTATATAATTGCAGCAAAACAGTAAACTTGAACTTCATTGGATATTTCAAGAGTAATGGTTTTTTTTTTTTTAATGGAAGTTTCCATTAGCAGCTAGTTAAGTCTCTCAAGTATCAATTTCCACTTTATATAGCCAGGGAATTCATAGCCCTGAGGCCAGATGGGACCTTCTAAGTCCTTAAGTACAGCCTTTTGACTGAGTCCAAATTTTACAGCACAAATCCTTTCATTAAGGGGATTTGTTCTATGAAGTTTGGATTCAGTCAAAGTGTTGCACTTGAGGACCTGGAGGGCCACATCTGGCCTTGAGGTGCAGGTTCCACACCCCTGGTATAGACAGTACTTAAAAATGAACCTAGGTGGCCTATAATGTGAAATCCACAGTCAGTATTTGTGCAATTCAGGCTTAGCCTTTTGTGAGGTTTAGCTGCAAATAACAAACTTTTTCTACCCAGCATGCATTTTTGTTGTTGTTTCTACATTTGCTTCTCAAGGGTATTCTTCAATTTCTGGTATTCTTATAGTTGGCCATCTTCTTCTTTTATACATGTATTCATATTCCTTTTCTTAATAACTTTTAAAAACTTCACAAATAGTCATAGGGAGATAAATTAAGATTATAGTACAAGGTGTTGAAGTAGTTTAGTCAGGTCACACATTCCATCTGTGCTAAGTGCTGAAAGGAAAAGTATTAATTGGATAGAAAAATCAAGTGTTTATATGTTGCTGTGCAGTTCCAAATTTGCTAAGTAATTTGGTGTATTAGCCACTTAATTTTCTATGTGTGAATATCGCAAGTAAGTGTTGCCATAGCCACATATCATCAGACTAAGTTGGGTGAATAATTAAAAATCAGACCTGAGAAAATCATCCCAAATAGACAAGACATGGAATGGATTACTCAACAGGTTTTTATTTTCTTCTGTAACTTCTGCAATTTTACTGCCTAGGGGAATCTGGGAGTTGTTAAGGTAATATCTGGGATCATGTGGTTGGCCTTAATAAATTTTTTTTTATCATGTATTCTGTAATTTCTTATTGCAGTACTGATTTTCAAACATATCCATTTATTGATTAATCATGACTTGAGGTCATAATGAATTTTATAAAGAAAACTTGATGTTTACAACATAAATGATTTAATTGAATTTAGTAAACATCAGGACCTAAAATTTGCTTATTAAACAGCAAAAGCATGAAAAAGTACAGTCCCTTCCCTGAGATCAGGAAGTTCTAGTTGATTGGGGGAAGGTGTGTACAGAAATAAATGAGAGAAGAGGAATAATTAATGTAATATCACCAAAAGTGAGAATCCCTCAAAAAATTCTTGGAGAATTTGAGAAAGAAGAAGTAATTTTTAGTGCAAATGTTGGAGAGAGAGAAAATTCCATAGAATAGGAAAAACAAGTTGGGTCTTGAAGGAAGAAAAGTATCTCAGCAGTCAGAGATATGGAGAGAGAATATATTTGATGTAGAGAGGAGAATGCAAAGTGGAACTGAAGAATGGTCATCAGGAACATAGTGTATGGAAAGAGGAATGGTGTTAATTAAGCCTGGAAAGGGAAAAGAGAACAAAATTATAGAGAACCTTAAATATCTACAGAATTTATATTTTCATCTAGTGTACAGTAAGGTATTATTAAAAGCTTGTGTTTTGGGAAGTCTATCTTGGCACCTATATATATGAAGGTCATATTGGAGAAAAGGAGAAACTGGCAGCAGGAAGAACAGTTTGGGGGCATTTAATGGTAGTCCGTATGAGAGATGATGATGGTCCAGAGTAGTGTAATGGAAGTGTGAGGCAGGGAGAAGGGGCAGATATGAGGAATCTCAGGCCAGGTAAATGATTGGAGAGTGGGTGAGGGAAGCAAATTGGGACTCTGAAATTCAAAATTTGGATGACAATGGGGAAAAGGGCATCACAGAAACAGGGAACTTGAGAGAAAGAAGAATGATAATGAATTTACTTTAGGATATGTTGAATTTGAGGTTAGCACATTACTTCTTCATGGAGATCTTGATCAGATTATTGAAAGCTTAAAACTCAGGCCTGATATTGGGACTGTTTATGTAGATTTAGGATGTATTCTAATAATACTAATCACTGAAATCATGAAAGTGGATGAAGTCACTGAAAAAAAGAAAAATATATGTGTGTATGTCTGTCTGTCTATCTATCTATATATTGTGTGTGTGTGGGTGTAGAGAGAGACAAAAGAGATGAAAATATAGTATGATGGGCAGAGGCAAATCGGAAGATAAGAGCCTCACATAAGGAAGAAATGGGCAGTTATGTCAAGCGCAACGTAGGGGTCCAGAGGAAAGATGACTGCTTAAAAGCTATGCAGCTTGGCAGTTTGGGAATTAGAAATATGTGGGAACACAGCTGAGGCCCAAAACATTATAAACTACAGAGAATCTTTACACTTTTATATAATGAACTTTTTCTTGGAGAAAATAATTTGTATGGGCTTGAAATAGCAGTCACCAATTAACATTGCAAAATTGGAATACATTATGTATTTTTAAATTATTTTAATCAGTAAAATATATGTTTTCTCCCTCCTTTCTATCTCTACCCACCATTTGAGAAAAGTAGGAAAAAAAAACTCTGTAAGATAAGTGCATAATCAAATAAAACAAATTCCCATATTGATCATGTCCAAACAAATAGGTCTCAATCTGAACTCTGAGTCAATTGCCTCTGAGAAACATGTGTAGCATATTTTCATCATAAGTCCTCTGGAATTTACATTGGTCATTGCTTCAGACTTGTTTGTCTTTACACTATTGTTAATGTTATATAAATTGTTTTTACTGTTTCTACTCCCTTAACTCTATTAATTGTCACTTTAACAATGAGTACTTGTTTTTCCAGGTTTCTCTGAAATGATCCCCATCACTATTTCTTATAACACAGCAGTATCCTATCACATTTATATACTGTAAATTTTTCAGCCATTCCCGATTGATGAGTATGCCTTCAGTTTCCAATTCTTTGCCACCATAAAAAAAGCTATTTTTGTGCATCCTTAGAATTTGTTTTGCTTAGGACTAATCCCTCCTTTAGTCTAAAGTCCCCCTTATTCTCTCCCTCCCTTCTACTCTTTTCCTCCTGTTTCTTTGTTGAATGAAATATATTTCTGTACTTTACTGTAACTTTGCATATTCTTCTTTCCTTTAAACAGCTTAGATGAGAATGAAATTCTAGCATTATCTGCTTCATTCTTTCTCCTTGTTTATATAAATTCCTACTTACATACTCTAGATATATACGATAATTTTCCGCATCCTTCCTCAACCTTTCTCCCCGTAGTGTAATCCTCCTGACCTCCATTTTGCTTCTTCTTTTATGATCGTCAAAATAGACCTATTACAAGAATGAAACCATTCTCAGTTTTATATCTAATTAGATCTCTGCTATGATATCTCATGATGATAGGATTCAGAAAGGACACAGGTATCATCTCCCCATTTTAGGATGTAAACCATTCTATCCTTGTTTAGTATTTTATGATTATTTCCTTATGTTTGTCTTGACTCCTACATTTGCACTTCAGAGTTTCTATGCCACTTTGGTACTTGTAAGACCTCTATTTTTTCACCTTGTAGGATTATGGTACATTTTACTGGGTAAATTTTTCTGAGTTGTAGACTGGTATCTTTTCTGAAAAGTTACATTCCGAGCTGTCCACTTTTTAATAGCAGTGGCTGCAAAATCATGTGTGACCCAGACTATGACATTTCTGTGCTTGAATTCTTTCTTTCTGGCTACTTAAATTATTTTTCATTAAACTGGAAGTTAGAGATTTTGGCTAAAGTCTTATAGGGAGTTTTCATTTATAAGTTTCTTTCAGGTGTGGGTTTTTTTTTTCTGTTTCCACTTTGCCCTCTGGTTTTACAGGAGCTGGTCAATGTTCTTTTGTTATTTTTTCAAAGAGAATGTTGAGGCTCTTTTTTGACCATTGCTTATAGGATAGTCCAGTAATCCTTAAACTCTTTTCCAAGTCAGTTGTCTTTGGTATGAGATAACCTTACATTTCCTTTTATTTTCCAGCCTTTTGACTGCTTTAATATTGCTTACCTGAAAGAGTCATCAATTTCTATTTGACCTATTCTAATTTTGATTGGGCAAATTTATGCCAAGCTGTTAATTCTAGTTCCATTTATTTTTTCAATAGCTATCATTTCCTTTGTACTTTTTTTTTTTTACTATTCTCATGTCATTTATAAAAAAAAAAAATTCAACTCTTTAAAAAAATTTCACTTCATCTCCTTCAGGAAGTCTGGTTGAATTTCTGCCCAAACTATATTTTCCTTTGAATTATTCTGTGTTGATAATTTGGAGTTACTCTCTGGGTTTTTGCCTCAATTGGCCTTGCCACCATAATAGTTTCAACAGTGGAACCTTTTTTTCCCCCACTTGTCTGCTTGTTATTTCAGCCTATTTCCTGTCTCTTCTTTTTTTTTTAGGTTTGATTTGGAGTCTGCATGCTTTTTGGAAGAAATCTTTAGAATGAGTTTGTCCATTCTTGGGTCCTTCTCCTGCTTTCTTGAGGTTATGAAATGTTATGTTATTCCATAACCTAAGGGACAAATCAGACAGGACACCTGCAAGGTTTCAGTGCTCTTAAAGAGGTGTGATCCAGGGTAAAGTGATCACTATTCTTCTAGTCTGACCTCTCAAAACTCCTTACCTTGTTTTAAGTCTAAACAACATGCCTACGGGCTTAACGTGCTTGAAATTCAAGTAGATTACTACTGGTTGCAGCCACTATCAGCCAACTGGAGAGTTCATATCATTTAGCGTAATAGCATTATAATTTTCTCTTAGGGCTACCAGTCCTTCCCTGGTTATTCCCCAAGCTTCAGACAGGAACTGAGGGTTGGAACTAAAGATTCTGGATCCCACAGCACACAGCTGCTCCCCGTTTCTGAACTGTATTTTTGTTAAATCCACAGCGTGGGATCTATGACCACTTTTCACTCTGGACAGTCATCCCTAGGTACAGGTCACTTCTTCAGTCTCCCTTTAAACTGTGACTCAGACATGGGTAGTAAATAACAAAGCTGCCATTTGGCACTTATTCCTATGTTCTGCACAAATTTAGGCTACTCTGCAATAGATTTAGGCTAGCTTCTTATTCTGGGACAGGGTCATAGCTCTCTATGATTTTTTGAAAGCCTCTACAAAAATATTCCTAGCTTTTACCCTGTCCCCAATATTGATTTTCCTGAAAAAAAATTTTATTGTGATTTTTCTTAGATTTCCCAATTATAACTCGTTCTGGTGTTTTGGCTTTTTTTGGATCTGTTTTGAGAAGCTGTGGGGGAAGTCATGACAGTACTTTCTTTGAATCTGCCACCTTGGTTCCAAAACAGGGTTATTATTTTGACAGGAAAAGATTTTTTAAATTAATATGGTGGTATATCTGAACTAGCTGTCTGTGTAGAGTCAGACCACTGACTTGTTAGGGCAAGATGAGAATTCATAAAAAGCCAGGAAAAAGAATAATAATGAGAAAAAGATAGGACGTAGAATAGAAACAGTTCATTCTTGAATTATTTAAATAAGTAATAAAATGAGAAATGGACCTTGGAAATGACATTAACCCCAATTATATTATTTTCATGCCAAAATTTAGCTAATGGGAATCAGTTGCCACAAAAGAACAAAGGATTCATTTTATCTATTTACCAAGAGGAGAAAGATAGCCAAAGGCAACAGTGCTTTAGAATATAAACTCATTTGTAAAATTTCTTGAGTGATGATTATTATGAACAGTATCATTCATGTAGCAGTGAAACACATTAGAAGGTAAAACAAGTTAAGAAAACTTGGCAATCTGAAACCATCCAAAAGGCATTTATTGGTGAAAATTGGAGGACAACTAAGAAAAATAGGAAAGTTGCCATCAAAAAAGATTTAACACAATGAAGGGCAGAGGAACAAACAAAATTTGACCCAAACTCTATAGGAGAATGGTCTACAGTAGTTTGGCTGAGTGGCAAATTTATAGTTTGATGCGTATAAGAATCACACAAAAGATCATTGTAGCAAACTCCCAAATCAATGAGATCATATATCCATTGGCATATTTGACTATTTTTAGGGTATGGTAGATGACTGTTTTTGGGCGTCAAGAAAGGATCCAGTAGAGAGAGACTATAAAAGAAGGGAAAAAAATTCCCAGAAAAGGTAGAGCTCAATAGCATAAGTGAGAGGTTAACCTCAGAAAGGAGGAGGGCTAATTAATTTCAATGAAAAGAGGGAGAATTTGAATATATTGATTTTTTAGTAAAGTAGGAGGTGGGATCATACATATGCTGTGTGAAAGGAGTGTGGATATCCAATTGTAGTCTTAAAGAGAAGGGAAAGATTTGAAGTAGCTGTTGTCAGGGGTAGGCAAGGAAGACAAACATGAGAAAATCCCCAGAACTGAGGATTAAGAGGGCAAAAATAGGGAAATAATAAGGAATAAGGGATTAACGCGCAGAGGAAAGTGCCTTTTAACATAGCCAATATAGGATCAAGACTGTAAAGATAAAGAAAGTGAAGACAAAGTCATGATGGAGTGGAACAATAGGGAGGGATGGGGGCTAGAGATTGAGATGAAGATAAAGATTAAAATCTAGAGGAAAGGCAGTGATGGAAGTGGTGGGAGGGGAGGTAATTGTGATGAGAGAGGGAAACAGGGGGAGTATTTTTAGATATAATGTCTTCTTCCTCTCCCTTCCTCTCCCCATTCTCCTCCCCATTGAAATAGAAAGGAGATAGGTATCATGTTAATTGAGGATGTTGATGAAAAAGGGAGCTAGTGTTTTATAAGCACCATCACTGTGATTGTTGAAAGTAACAAGGGTATTGGTAGGAGCTCAGTTGCAACACTGAGAACTAGATGCTGAACTATTTAAGGAAAGTGGGGATGTGACTTGCATGTTGTCGCATGACAGCACAAGGATTTGAAAAGGGTCCTAAGGACGTATGGAACCAGCATGAAAAGGTTTAGGGTCTGAAAGTGGCAGTGGGAGGCTGCATATAAATGACCTCTTCTCCTAGGCATTTGGAAAGTAAAGTGAGGGACAGTGATGCCTTTAGGAATGTGTCAGGACCAGGTGAGTCATAACTCCTAGAAAGGTTGGCTGGGAATTGTGTCTTCAGAGGCAAATCATGTTTCAGTTAATGATGTGGCAACAACTGCCCTTTCCTATTACATTTGAAAAGGACATAAACAGAAAGGAATCCTTTACTATCTCAATTTAAATTGACCTTTTAGTCAGCTGTCTACTCCTCCCTCTTGATTAGTATCCAGAACCTTAGCGCCCTTTCCAGACTTCCCATGTATTTATCTAAATTAATCTGTTTCTGTCCTCCCTCCTCTTGTATTAGTGCAGTATTATTCTTCCCTAAGGCTTTGCTTACACACTGATAAAACATATGGAGGAAAAGTCTTTTGTTTCTGTTTTTAAATCAAGCAAATGAATGTTTCACTGGTTTTTTCCAAGGCTATTTCATAGGATCATAGAGTTAAAATTAAAAGGGACATTAGAGGTCATCTAGTCCAGTTCCTTCATTTTATAATTGAGAATGTATGTCCAAGGGTTTAAACACTTAAGGTCATATAATTAGTAAGAAGTCTAGTTGAGATTTTTTTTAGAAGTTTTGCTTTTACATAACAGAAATTTACAGATTACAACTGTTTTGTGAGATTTTTCTTGTCAAAAAGTAAAACAGTTAAGTAAAATTAATAATACCTTATATGAAAGTGCTTGCAACATTTCACATTGGTAGCACCTGCCCACACCTCTCTATTGTTTTGAAATGATAAGAAATCTATTTGTTTTCCTCCAACTGCTCATCCTTTTAGGAAAAAAAAACATTTCCCATAATAAATATACATAGTCAAGTAAAAAAATTGCTCAGTAGTTATATATAAAATCATATATATCACATTTTGTATCCTAGATCCATCTCTAGATCTATCCGCTCTGTCATGGACAGCATATTTCATCACTGGTTATCTGGAATCATGAATTATTATTTATTGATCATAGTTCTTGCAGCTTTCATTTTTTCCAGTATTATTGTTATTGTATAAATTGTTTTTTTGGATCTCACATTTCATTCTTTATCAGTTCATTAAAGTCTTAAAAATTGTTCATTTTTACCCTATTTTTAAAATAATGTATACAGTTGATTTTCGTAACTTCATTCTGCTTCATTTTATATAATCACTCCATTTCTTTTTGATACCATCTATTTCCTCATATCTTGTAGAAAATAGTATTTCATTACAGTCATATACCATTACTTACTAATTTCTCAGCTGATGGGTAGTCTTCTCTAGTTTCCAGTTTTTTGTTTTTTGATGCTAAAAGAGAGGCCAAAAATATTTATTTAGGTAAAGAATGTATTCATCTTTCTCTGAGTTGTTTTGCAGATCCACAAAGCAGAAATATTATCGCTATTTTATTGATCAGCAGTTAAATTGTCTAAGTGAAGGGGCTACTGAAAAAATGTATAAAATTCAACTGGAAACTAAATAGCTTGATCCTAAGAAATTTTTCAAAGAGCACGTCATTAAAAAAAAAAAATAGTTGATTTCATTAAAGAAAATGACAATGGGGCAACTTTCTAAAATTTGGGGGATGAAGCCATACCAATCCTGAGGGAGAAAATTATATTGTTAAAAACTTTCATTTAGAGAAAGATAGAGACAGATATTAATTGGTAATGCAACTATAAATTTAGCAAGGATTTAATGGGAAATTTACCAACTACTACATCACTATATCGACTACATCACATTATTCATACAAAAGGTTAATTCAGTCCAAAATAATGTTGAAAATAACTTTTTTGGTAGGGTACAGAAAAAATGGCTGGTTGACTTACTCATTCTCCAATAGTTTCTTTGAGACTGTAATTTTGTAGCTAGAACAAATGAGTTTGGGTGTTCAGGATTCATTCTGAACTGAGGTACATTCTTAAAATCTTTTGTTTTTTAAAGGTGCAAATTGGTAATTTGGAGCTAGTAAAAAGAGCTGTTTATAATTTCTGTCAAACTAAGAGTAATCTAGCTAAATACAAATGAACAATTTAATGGGAGTGTATTTTCCATCTTCACATATATTGCTCAATCCATGCTAAAAGGGTTTATTAATAAGATTGGATATTTCTAAAAAACCTACGAGTTGTACTATACTGTGTTAGGGCAAGGAATAATAAATGCCTTGGAGAAACATCCTGTTGTCTTCATTTAGCTTTTAACTAAGGCTTCATTGACTCCATACAGTTATGTTTTATTCAGTGAATTTCTGATGCATTATTTTCAGTTGGGTTAAGGGTCTGAAAAACATACAAAAGCTAGAAAATTTCTCATTATCTTCAACACCTCCATTTCTTGCTTTATGACACTGGGCAAGTCACTTAACCTCTGTTTGCTTCAGAATTGGGATAATAGCACCCACATCCCCATGTTGCTATGAGATTAAAATGAGATACTTTACAAACACTTTATAAGATCTCAAATCATTAATACAAATGATAGCTATATAATAATAGTGATAATCAAACTATGTTGCCTGTGGTTGCTTCAATACTTCAATGAACCTGTGATTTCATCAATATGGGTATATTTTTTACTCCCTGAGAGTAAATAATTCCTCCATGCATTTTATCCTTTCAATTCAGAAAAGAGTTATTAACCACTTCCTAATTGGATAAAACTGTCAGGACTTATCTACATATACAAAAATTAAAAAAAGTTCCTACTTTTAATGAGATGTATAAGTAAGTAATAGCGAGTACTTTTGTTTTTTAACCTGGCTTATGATTTTGTTGGTATAAATAATTCCTGGTAGGAAAATTCACTTGACTCACACAAATTGGTCCTTGCTTAGAAGCGTATAGAGTTGGCCAGGGGAATCTAAGGGTTAGTTGGTCACATACTGTGTCTCAGAAGTAGAACCTCAGTCCAGGTCTTCCTGAACAGGCATTAGTTGGATACAAAGTGTTGCTTCTTAAAATAAAAAGTATATATAAAGTAAAACAACATTAACAACGTTTTGAAGAGAGAAGAGTAATGACAGCTAAAGGATGGGGAGAGGTCTTGTGAAAAAGGTAGGGCCTAAGCTGTGCTTTGAATGACCCTAAAGATTTTTAGAGGCATAAGAGAGAATAGAACTATGGTGGAAAGCAGGGAGCAGATTTTGGAAGACATATTATGACTAGGAATATAATTTGGGCAGTCATCTGCATAGAGTTCATAAGTGGACCCATAGGGAATCATGAGAGGTCATCCAGGGAAAGAGTGCAGAGAGAGAAGAGGAGAGCACCTAGGACAGAGACTTTGGGGATGCCCATACTAAATGTGAGGGAAGAGGGTGGTGGTCTAGTAAAGAAAGGGAGGATCATCCATATAAACTGGAAAATCAAAGGAAAGCAGTGGTACACTTACTGTGCCTGAGAGAACCAGATGGTGGTGATGAAGAGTTTCTGGAATTATAGAAAGAAGACTGAAAAAAGGCCATGGCATAGATAATTGGTAATTGTAGAGTGAGAAGTTTCAGTTCAATGACTCAGTGATTCCCACTCATGATGGTTTTTTTTTTTTTATCACTTATGGTTTTTAAATCAATTTTCCAAAGGGAATTCATCCAGATCTGCTTGAGAACTTCCAGAAAACTAGAACTAAATTCCCATTCTTTCACTATGTGTACAGTGCATTATGCCAGAGAATGTCTCTCAAAGAACTTTATTATTTCAGCTATGCAGTTGATAAAAAAAAGTATCATAGAGTCTGAGAATCATAGATTTATAACTTGAAAGGGTCCTCCTAGGTCATTAATCAAACTACCTCATTTTACAGATAAGAAAACTGAGTCCCAAAGAGCTTAAATAGCTTGCTTTTGAGGTCTTACAGGTAGTAAGTTACTGAGCTAGAATTCAACCCTTAGGCTTACAATTCCTAATCAAGCATTCTTTCTGCTACATTAATCTATAACCTTTTAAAGTAAATTACTTATCACTAGTTCCATTTTACAAGCAAGAGAGAAATTTCTGAGACGAGAGAGTTTATAGGGTGCTTTGGGATAACTGAAGTGTTTGTAACAGGCTTTTTACTCTAGTGTTTTTGTAGCTAGCACCCTTCAGCTAGGGCCTAACATCTTAAATGTGGACAATTATTAAACCTCTAGGCACTATGCTTGGCCCAGGGTTGAAATGACAGAAATGAAACAATATGTCTGCTCTCATTTTCCTATTGTTTTCAAGGCCATCACCATCCTATGAACTACCTTGGTTTGCAACTGGGGCATCATTCTCTGCTCCTCTCTCTCACATCCTTATATCCAACCTGTTGCCAAATTCTGTTGATTTATCTCTCCTATATGCCTTCTTTTTTCCTTTAAGACAGACACCATCCTAATGCAGGCACTTGTTATCCTATGCCCAGACTATTATCCTATGCCCAGACTATTGCAGTAGCTTGCTGGTTGGTCTCTCTGTCTCAAGTCTTTCCCCACTCCTGTCCACTTGTCAGATTGATCTTCCTGAAGGGAAGAATTAGAAATTTCTCTCTCCAAGATTACCAATCATCTATGACTTACTAGATCCTTCAGCCTTCCCTCACTCTTCATTATGTTCTGCCCTGGAAGGGCAGAAAACTCGAGTTGCTTCATATCACTTCTAAGATCAAATATAAAATCTTTATTTTTCATTCAATGCAATTAATTCCCCTTAATTCTTGTGCCTTCTCCTAATGATGGTCTCCAGTTTATCCTGTATACGTCGTTTGTACGTTATCACTTCTATTAGACTGTGAGTTTCTCGAGAGCTGTATTTTGGTCTATGTATGCCCAGTGCCTAGTCTAGTTGTCTAGGACACAGTAGGTACTTAATAAATGCTTGTTGACCAGCTCTCTGCCTTTACTGGGTGAAACAATAATATACATGTAAATATATAGCATATACCGAGTGGATTCAAGGTAAATACATGTATTTGATGGGATTCAAGGACATCCTTGAAGTTGGGAAGAACAGAGAAGGTTTCCTGAAGGAAGTGATACTTAAGATAAATTTTGATGGAAGCTCAGGATTCTAAGAAACTGAGTCAAGAGATAAACCCCAGGAGCAGGGACTGTCTTTGGCCTTTCTGTGTAACCTCAGTGCTCAGCATGGTTTCTGGCACATTGTAGGCACTTATACTTGCTTTTTGATGGGACTAACATGTTGCATGTGGGTTGGATATCTTGTACTATGACATTAAGATGGGAGAAATATTTTCATACTCAGGTTGACTCCAAGCCAGTTGGAAGGATTTATTATAGTTTTGAGGTTTAATACTCTGGCAAGTGGCTAAGTCCCTTAGAGGAATTTAGCCACCCCAATAAAGCAAGACATACAATTTTAGAGAGAATAATATGCTGATTACACAAAGTTTACATAGAATATAGGAATATGATTAATATTAAAAAGTCAGGAGGATTTGTTAAGAGATTAAGTAATGGAGGAGGGGTCCCAGCCTCAGTGGAACTGTGCATGCATACAATTAAATGGGTATACATATATATGGTAATGATATTATAACACTCCTCTCTATGTCATAAGTTCATTCCAGGTCAGTTCTTTACTATTACTGTGAAGATACTATTGAAGGGTAGGTGGTCAAGCAGCCTGCTCTACATCTGGGGAGTGTTGTCTTTTGATTGGCTAGCTATTGTGGTACTGTCTGGTGAAGATGGAGAGTTAGGCATTGTGGTCCTGTCTTGGGCAAAATAGATGATGTGATTATGATCGAGCACAAGAACACACCTGTTTCTGTGAGAACTGTGAGGTGCAGGGACACACCTGTTGTTCTAGTGAGCATTGAGGCATATATCAAGAAGTTAGGACATTGGTGGAGGAGGGGGGCTAGGTAGACACAGTGAGCCTTGAGGAGGAGTCTATAATGAAGTTAAAGTATTGGGGCTGGGGCAGCTCTATTAGGACTCCCATCAGAGAGTGTAAGCTTTGGAGACATCATTCAGGGATGCATAGTTCTTCATTTCTTCTTTGTGGACTTCCAATTTTCCCTCTCTGGAAAATGGGCTATCGAGGTAGGGAGTGGAGATAACACTGTGAGATCATTGCAGTCTTATTTACTTGAGCTCTTCCTGATACTTTGTTAGACTTTGAGAACATTCTGGACACAAAGTTCTGAATTCTAATTCAGAACCAATGGTGTAAGTTAATGAAGGGAGTGAAACTTGTACCCTTATACACTTAAATGCACTTGCAGTCTGTTCTTTACCTCATGGGAACTCACTGAGCTCTGCTATATTGAAATAAATCCTAGGATTCCTGACAGTGCTCAGAAGTCTGGGGGTTTTGGGGAAATTCCTGTAGCCATGACCTATGGAGCCATGGACTTGGTGATGGGGATGACAGATTCCTTTAGCACCCTCCTTAGTAGGCTTGGGACTAACTTCTAAAGTGTTCTTACTAGGTGTACAAGGGCCTTGGGGGTGTCTTCACTAGGTAAGTAATCTTAAAATGGAAAAATATTTCCCAGCCCATCTCCTTTGCTTTATGTTTAATCAGTCATTGCCACAAGATCACAAGGATACCTTTCAATTTTAGATGGTGAGGAGAAATATTGAAACGGTCAAAACAAAGTTACTGAATTTATTCAAGCACTGTGTAAATTCCATCCACTTACAGTAATTCAAATTCTTATTTCAGTGAAAGGAAAGCCTAGGGAATCTATATTTGCAGCCCTTAGACATTTGAAGGAAGATATTTCATAGACAAGATGGAGGGCGTAAACAAGTTTTAACTCTCTGAGCTTCAGTTTCTTCATCTGTAAGATGAGAAGGTGGAGAATGAAGATCTTTCCAGCTTTAAGTCTAAGATCTTATAAGAATATGGAAATAGCCTTCTGCTCTTAAAATTAGTAGTTCCTGCAGGGATACCATCTTGAATTTTATATGCTATAACGGGTGTGTGCTTCTCAAGGACTTAAATAATTTTGATGCACTTTATTTTAAAGTCAGCATGGGGCTGAATATTGTCATAGACACAAGTAAATCCTCCTACTAAGATAGTGTAATTGGGCGAAATCTGAAATAACTGAGGAAACAAAGATGCAAACTTCTGAGCATATCATTTTATTAAATAATGCATGCCAATTGTCTGACAAATCAGGATCATGCCTCCTCAACTTGGCTCTGGACCTAGAATACAGTGGGGGACAGATTTTTATGCATTAAAAGCAAACAATGAACAGTTTATAAACCAGGGTACTGGATTAAATAATCTGATTGATAATTAAGAGGAAAGATTAGGGATTTTCTAAATTGAGAGAGAGGGATGAGTGAGTTTTGAGAGCTGGGGGGTGGGGAGAGAGTGAGCAGGTACAATTCCCTGAAATTGGAAAAAAAGGTGTCTGTCTCCTCTCAAGTATCTGTATAAATGAAAATAACAAAGGGATATAAAAAGAATAACTGAATGACCAATACAGGACTAGTTTTCAGATAAGACAGACACAAGAGTTTCTTGAGACATAAAATTGTGGGAAACTCCTTTCATCACTCCTCAGATCTGACTGGGTTTCTGGTCAACATAACCTCTGTCCTTAGTTAAGGGTCTCTAAGTAACAGGTAAAGATGAGGTGGTCCAGTTTCCCAGTGAAGTAGGGCTAGGGTTAGACAGTGAGATAAAGTTTTCTCACAATTCCCATAATTAATAAAGTTTTTCGCCAGAGAGAAATTGACCCCTAACTGAATACAAAGGTAATTGAGATAGATCTAGAATTGACACGAGATAGAGTCAATGCGGTTTATTCACATTGCCCGTAGTAGGCTGAGACTGGTGGATCATTTGAGTTTAGGAGGGCTGAACTACAGAGTGGCTAAAGCCAATTGGGTGGCATCTCTAAGTTCATCACCAGTATAGTAAGCCCCCAGAGTCACAGGGAGGGGAGGGAAGTGCCTGGTTGTCTTAGAAAGGGCAAGTTGCCTCAGCTTTGAAACAGGAGCATCAAAGCTTCTGGGCCAATAAGCAATGGGTTTACACCTGTGTGTGGTCAGTTTATTTCCAGACTGGGAAAAATAAGGAGATCCAATTTTTTAAAAAAATTAATAAAATGTTTTAAAAACTCAGCACAATTAGGATGAAATTATAAGTGATTTTGGATCTCTTTTTTAGTAGGAAGACCTGTAATGTGTGTGTGTGTGTGTGCATGCATGTATATATGTGTATGTGTGTGTGTTGCAGGCTTGACAAGTTGGAGTTTTGATGTTTGTGTATTTTACACATAACACCCAAACTGCAACCCAGTGTTATAGCTTTATATTCCTTAGTCATACCTGTATGCATGCAAACTCAAACAAAATATTGTTTCATCTTCTTCATTTATGTTTATAAAAATGTAAAAAACTGTAACAAGTAGTCAACGACTCCAATAGCCAGCTTGATTATTAATAAGTAACCATAGCGGAGAACATGGGGAGCTCGCTTAGTACATAGGTTGACCATTTGCCTCGGGTTTTCCTTCTCTTTCTCTCCTTTGCTGTATAACTTGCCTGCGTGCCTCAAATCCTTGCTTCTGTTCTTGCTTTTCTCTTTTCCATTCCAGTCCTTGAATGGAAAGAGCCAAAGGTATTAATTTTAAATCTGCTTGATTTGCTTACAATGAAATAAAAAGATACACACTGTTAGTCTGAACAAATAATAAACCATGTTGAATTACAGTTTTTCAATTCATATCACAGCAGGGAAATGATGTATATACTATGAAACATTTTCCACAGGCACGTTTCAAAACTGCTAGGAAAAACATTTTGACCCAACAAATTCAGTGCTGGCTATTTTCTTTTTGGGTAATTTGCAAACAATGATCTCCTGATGGTGATCTCTACATTTGTCAAATACCAAGGAATTCCTATAGGGAAACTTTCCTTCTGCAGTTCACTCTCAAAGTAGGTCAGCAAGGAGTTTATAAGAGTTGAAGTTTACAATTTGTGGCTATAATTGCCTTGTAGGTCTAGGACAGGAAGCCAAGATCATCATTTCTTTCTTTCTTTCTTTTTTTTGGTAGCTTTTAAGACTTGTAATTTTGCCTTGTGGGTTTCATGGACTTAAGTGAGCCTTCTGGGAGAAGGCTTATGAACAGCTTGACAATCTCTTGGTTTTAACAAAAAATGATTGTGGTGTTTTGGTGACCTAACTTGGTGAAGAGTTTTTTTGATCAAAATAGGAGTTCATTACGTTCCACCTATGGAATGCCTAGTCATTTAGCACTTCAGGAGAATTCCCATGATCCTCTGACCTCTGGCCACCTTTCCTCCTAGTGAGAGACTATAAAACCTGTAATGGATGAATAGTATAACTTGTAAGTACCAGTGCAGAGAAATATTGCTGTCTGCTTAAAAGCATATAGTAGCTACCTATTGCTTACCATTGAATTAAAGATCCTGTGCTTTGCTCTCCATTATTTAGCCCCACTTTGTGAGAGGTTCTGTACTTTTTTTATGTCTTGTGAACTTCCTTTGGCCATCTGATGAAGTCTATGGAAATTTCAGAATAATGTTTTATTTCCTACATTCATTAGTAAAGAAAACTCTAAAGAGATCAGTGAAAATGAAGATTAATTTTCCCATCAAATTTTAACAGTCCTTTCACTTAACCTCATGTTAAGAATCCCTGCCTTAAATTTATCCAAAGTATTTCCACCATTCCTGGATCAGGGCAGTTTCTCCCCTTTTCCAGTAACAAGTCACACGTATTCTGCCTAGCTTCATGTTCTTCTTCCCTTACAATGCCAGTCATACTCTACAGTCCTTTAAACTACCCTCAGCTCATCTCAGATCAGTTGAATTCAATTCTTATCTCCCCAAATGGATTATAAGAAATCTGAAGTCTGGGGCAAGTGTTTCGCTCTTCTTTTATATTTGTATTGATAGAACTGGTGTTGAAGGACTACTGGATTTGAATTAATAGGAATGGAGTTCAAACTCAGCTCTGCTACTTAACTGCTATGCTTTTGGGAAGGGGATCTTGGGCTACTATTCTAAAAGGTGATTTTGAAAGGGAAAAAAAGATATATAGAAGTCAGGGAAGAAAACATAGCAGAGCATGTACAGGGATTGCATTATTGGGATAACTCTATCCAGCAGAGCTCTACATTTTGGCTAAGTGGTAACTGGGGTTGGGGAAATGTTGATGCCCAGAGCATCAGAGTCTAGTTTTACACCAAGCCTATGGTCTTTGATTGGGAAGATCCTTTTCAGAGAAGGAATGGAATAAAAATGAAGTACTGGTTTCTAAAAAGATGCAGAAGGTTTTATGATCTCACCTGAAAATGCCAGGGCCTGGCCTTGCATCTTACTCTTCATCTGGATAGAGAGAATATGGCTATTTCTTTTTTGTGTTTTCTTCAGGAGATGGGTGGGTAAACACAGGCACTGAATGTGCTCATGTGCATGCACACACACATACACAGATGAAAGTATATGTAGTATGTGAAGGAATTAATGTAGTAAGGAAGAGGAAAGGTATTACATGAGACTAAAAGTGAAAATTCAAGGTCGAGAGAAGTGTGATTATGTTATTTTTAATGTGCCAAGTGTAGAAAGTTTGTGTATGTTCACGGTCAGGAGGTAGTATAGTATAATGGATAGAAAGTCTTGAAATTGAGAAGATTTGGGGTCTGAGTGCTGTCTCTGATACTCATTAGCTCTGTGGCAAGGCAAGTTACATTAATGAGGCTCCTAGAGCTGGAGCTGGAAGGAGTCACAGTGACTAACTCATCCAGCCCCTCATTTTACAGTTGAAGAAACTGGGACCCAGAGCAGTTAAGTGACATGACTTAATTACCAGTCATGGATTTTAACAAAGGACCTCTAAGCCTAGATCTAGGGGTCTTTTCACAAGACCTTGTCACTTAATGTTTTACTGCTTACAGGCAAGATCCTGAGATGATAAGCTATAGAAATGCTGCTCATTTTCATTAGCGGAGAAAGTGTCCATACTTGGAGTTCTCTAAAATGGTGAAATCTGAGCACCTCTACCCGCCCCACCCAGTATGTGTGTGTGTATCTATACGCACACATATATGATATTAGATATATAGATATCAGTTTTACCTGACTCTCAGTGTCCCCACTTTGGTTTTCTTGGGATAAATAGTAGAATGGTTTGCTATTTCCTTCTTTAGCTCATTTTATAGATGAGTAACTGAGGCAAATAAGGTTAAATGACTTTCCTAGAGTCACATAGCTAGTAATTATCCGAAGCTGGATTTCAATTCATGAGGATGAGGCATCCTGATTCCAAGCTCATTGCTATATCCATTGTACCACCTAGCTGCTCCATATTACACATACACACACACATTATGTATGTGTGTATGTATGTAGGTGTATATATACACATAATTGTATATGCATATATACATATATGTATATATGAGTATATATGCGTGTGTATATATGATATATATAATATGTATATATATGTATATATAATCTAAACAGTGGGCTGCCCAATCACTGCTTTCATTTTATTACCCTCCCCCACAAAATAAAACTGTATACATAAACAGATGTATTTATATTCATGAATATTTATGTGTACTCAAGTTCAAAGTAGAGCACTCAAATCTTGTTCTCCAGTCCTCAAACCTATAGTAACAACATTCAATCTTAGGATAACATCTTTATCTTCTGGGCCATCATGTCCTGAAACTTGAGTTTGGCTCAGTCTCATGTCCTTTCCCCCTCACTCTTCTTCCTCTACAAGTCTTTGTGAAAGCAGATGCTTCTGCCCAGACTAGAAGAAATTACTCTTGGGTTGTAACTCATGACTGTCAGCTCTGTTAAGATGGCATAGAAATTTTGGCTGGCCTGCTGAATCTACCCTCCTCCACTGATATTTTCATTTTCACAACATTAAGGGAAAAAAAAAGTTTATTCTTTCATTCATTCATTCTTTCATTCATCCATCTATCTGCTTTCCCCCAAAAAGAGAGAATGGATTAAAAAAAAGAAAGATTTAGTTTCACAATGCCTAGAAAGGCTGCATGGTATAATGGAAAGAATAACAGAGGGGAGGCAATCTCTGGATTCTAATTCCATCCCTGACACTTGCAAGCTGTATGAGTCACATATTTTTTCTGTCCCACTTTCCTAATTTATACAGTGAAGATAATCCTTTTACAAATTATCTTCCAGGGTTATTATAAGGAAAGTGCAACTCAAAGCTCTCAGAAACTTACATGGAAATGAGTTCTTACTATAATAGCCTTGAGGAAACTAGATAACTGATATAAATTCTTTTATTTGAGTCCCATCTTCTCCCTTCCACTTTTTTAAACTTTTTGGGAAGTACAAGGGAATTAGACATGATCCCTCTCCTCAAGTAAATTCCTGTCTCTATATCAGGGCATAAATTATTATCATAGTCATAATTAATAGTTAACATTTATATAGCATTTTAAGAATTGCAAAACTATAAATGTTATCTCCTTTAATCCTCCCTACCACCTTATGAGATAGGTGTCATTATTATCGCCATTTTACAGACAAAGAAATTGATACTGAGAGAGTTTAAGGGTCATACAGCTAGTGAGTGTCTGAGGCTGGATTTGAACTCACCTTGACTCTAGGTCTAGCACCCTTACCCCCTGCACCAATACACAAAACTGAAAAACACAAGAGGCAATTTATGATTAATAGCTCAATGGTTTTAAAAAAATCTCAAAAGGATTGTATGCTAATAACCTTATAAAAAGAATATTCTAAATGACTAATAATTAGAGAAACCAACCTTGGTATTTCATCTTACACCTAGCAAAGTGGCAAAGATAGCAAAAGATGGGAATAGTAATGCTGGAGGGGCTTTAGAAATATAGGCATGCTATAGCATTGTTGGTGGAACTATGAAGCAGTACAACATTTCTGGAAATCGATTTGGAATTATATAGATAAAAGGCCAAAACGTCTATACCCTTTGAACCCAAGATATTTACTTGCTAAACATATGCCCTAAGGAGGTCATTGATAAAAAATTCATCAACTGCTTTTACATTTATAGCACTGTGTTTCTTAGGTAGAAATAAATGAAAGCAAAGCAGATGCCCATTAATTAAAATATTGTTAAATAAAATTGTGATACATCACCAGAACAAAAGTATAACAAATAGAAGATCCAGCATTTGAATCCAGGTCCACTAAATCCAAATATGACAATTCTTTTTTTCAGACTTTGTAATGTCTTCCCTATTTAAAAAGGCAAATGAATTCAGCTTTTGGGTTCCAGTCTTCCATAGTTATGGAACTAGAATTATATTATACAATTTGTTCTGTTAAAAGCTCTATATGACTGAAACATTTTTTTTCCATTTACAGGTGAATTTCCTAAAATTTAATCGACTTGACATTTAATAACTAACACCTTTTATGTATAAATTTGTGGCAAATATTCAGCTACCTATCCTCAGTTTCTTTATGTGTAAAATGAGATCAGATAAGCTTTTTTCTCCTGTTTAGCCAATCTCTGATTTTATAACTATATATTTTGATTACTGTTACATTATTAGCTTCTATTGTTTTTAATAAAATGTCATATTCTTAGCTAATATAAGCATGGAAAAGTAAAAAATATTGGTTTGGAACAGATTATAAATGCAAGCTCCAAGTTCAGAGTAACATGAGGGTTATTGAAATGTGCAGAGGTCAGGGAAAGTGTGGCGGAGGAGGTAAGAGCTAATCTAGATACAGAGGAGCGAATTGGTTTTACTTAGTCTGGAGGGAAAACCTATTTCAGCAATGACAACAAGTGTTTGAATCAACTTGTCTTGTAATATGGGCATTGCTTGCCTTAGATTTCTATAAAAAAGAGAAAATTTATCCCCCTTACAACAGAATGGATCTAACTTACTATTTCAGGGCTAATGATAATGGAAATTAATTTTAAATCGGCTTTATTATTTAATTGAATAGCCTCATTATGGTTGAATTGAGCAAGCAGCATGGTTTCCTGGAAAAAAAGCTGGGAGTCAAGAGAAATGAATTCTAATCTTGTCTAGAACTAACTAGGTTTGTGAATTTGAGGAAGTTACTATACCCCTGAGACACAGTTTCTTTATCTCTTAAAGGAGCTGTAGCTCTTAGGCTTTAATGATCTATGAATCGTTTGCATCTGTTTACCTGAAAACCTTTAAAAGGCTAATTTAAGCTAATTTTATGCATTCATTACAGCAAATCCCATAAGGATCACTACTAGGTAACCCTTTGTTAAATGCTGGGAGGATTCAAAATCATAGTTTGTCATTTATTTTTCAAATAAGCTAAAACTCAGACTGGTTTTTGCCCATTAGTCAAAGTTACTGTGTTTTTATTACTTAATAGAGCTTTCTCTTTTCATCCATTGGTAGCTAAGATCTTAATAATGAGGCAAGGACTCAATGGCACAGAGAACCATTACTTCCTATTATAACGGGTCATGATACTCATTTCCCAGAGTTATCTTTAAGTATATTAATGTCTTTATTGAAAGTATCATTAAATTTGCCTTTTGGAGACCACAGTTACATGCAGAAAAATGTTACTAAAAACTATAATAAACAAGAACTGGAATTGTAATGGTTGAATGAAATTCTGGGACAATGAATGAATTTATTATTTGTAACCTTTTACTCCAGAGATTCACTATATGTGAGTATCCCATATAGGTATAGAGCATGCAGGTTAGTGATTTCTTTTATACAGGAAAGAATATATCCTTTTGTCAGAGATGACAGAAATGAAGTTGTTTGGATTGAAAAGAAATCTTCTAGATGTTCTAAATCTGAGAATAATTTTTGGATGTTTGGATTGACTGGTTTACTTAACAGTTCTCATTTTTGCTTCCTTTACTATCTACTAGCAAAGGTGATGAATGTCACAACTGAGAAAAGTTATTTGTTTTTCTAGTTTATGTAGAATCAAGAATTGCTTCAAATTCAGTAACGTCTAGGTGGTCGATAGAACTCTGAGTGAGCCTGGATTCGTGAAGACTCATCTGTCTGAGTTCAAATCTGGCCTCAGACACTAGCTGTGTGACCTTGAGCAAGCCATTGAATCTCTTGTTGGGCTCAGTTTCTCATCTGGAAAATGAGCTGGAGAAGGAAATGGCAAACTCTTCCAGTATTTTTGTCATGAAAGCCTCAATGGTGTCACAAACAATTGGATATGACTAAAACAACTGAACAACCATAAGCCTCCTATCATGAAAGCACCATTGGATATGTAAAGATATTTGCTTAGTTTAATGCAGTCTTCTTTGCCTTTTTGTCTGTCTTCCTCCTCCTCATCTTCATCATTTTCTTACTCTTTTTTTCTCCTCTTTTCTCCTGTTTTCTTTCTCCTTCTCTTCCTTCATTCCTTGTACCCACGTAGAGAAGTAACTTGAATGAAACTTGAATCCAGGACTCCTGAACTGTTTGTTCTAGATATTTTGTCTCTACATATCTATATATTTGTCAGTTTCTTCATGAGATTTGAATATGTCAGTCTGATTTTTTTGTTTTGATTAGTACTGAATCTTTAGCCATATCCCAGTCTCCCAGAGCACCCACTATCACTGTGTTACTACATACTTAGTAGCATGCCTAAATCAGATGTTGACATACTGTTGAGTATTTTTCAATTTTGCCTACTCTAGTTGATTGAGAAGTAGGGTAGTCTATTTTTGAAAGATATAGTAACATTAGTGACAACGGCAATATAGTTCTTGTGGTTGAGGGTTGCTAAGTCCTTTCAAAGTGACTATCCAACTGGGAATACTCAAATTTACCCATTCCTCTTGGTGGTTTCTGGTACTCAGATGACCTTGAATAGTCTTTTTAAAATGGTATCATGTCACTAGTTAACAACCCTGCTCAAATGAGGGCTGCAGTGGTAGAAGATGGGGAGAAATGTTTAGTGCCCTCACAATGACATTGCTTATCTCCAGAGCCATTTCTGGCCCCATTCAATGGAACATATTGGTCCTATGAAGAAAATGCCAGATCACAACCTGGCTAAAAAGTCTCTCATTAAAAGAAGTAAAACTTGGAGGCTAGAACTGTAGAGGTGATAGAATATACTTTATCCTGATGTGGTCTATCAATTTGCCATTGTTTGTAGAATTGTTTGAGTGCTTGTGATTTGCCATTCTATAAAGTATAAATATTTTTATTTTAAAACCACTTATACCCCGATACTTACTGTCATATTTTAATTTTTCTTATTGGGAGTTAAATTTTGATTGGTGAAATAACACTACTGTATATCTAAACTAATCAAGGAAGTACCATATGAATTAAAACCTTGGATTTTAACAAAGTATTTGATGGTCTCTCTAAACTTCCTTTCTCATAAGATAGTGTGGTAGTTAGATAAAGCCAGAACTGGTCTCATGATTAAACCCAAAGAGCATGGAAACACAAGATTCTAGCTATAGAAAAAGAAGGAAACTTAAAAGTTATTTAGTTCCCATCCCACCATTTTACAAATAAGAAAACTGAGGTCTAGAGAGACTAATTAACTTGTCCAAAGTCACACAGGTTGTAAATGATGTTAACAAGAGTAGAACTTCAAATCTGGCACTCTTTCCACAGAATGAATATCAGTCTGGAGAGATGTCAATACTGGTGTGTGGTAGGGCTTTCCCCATTACCTTTTATTGCCATATTTTTTCCCAGCGATTTGAAAGAAGAACAAAATTCTAAAATCACCAAATAACAGAGCTAGAATCAGTAGCTCATATACTGGGCAACCAATTCAAGATCCAGAAAAGATCTTGACAAGTTGGACTGATGGATTAAATATAGCAAGGTAAGATTTATCCAAAGAAATGCAAAGATTAGAATTTAGCTTCAAGGAACCAACTGCCAAAACACAGTGGAGGACAGTTCTTTAAAGAATAACTTCTAAAAAAATAAATGACAAACTTTATATTACTCAACAGTGTGAAATGAAAATAGAAAAAAAATAATGCCATTTTGAACTGTATCATTAGAATTCTAGCCTCCATGAAGAACAAGGCAATTGTCCTGCTACGTTCTGCAGTGGTATGATTACATCTGAAATACAGTGTGCAATTCTGCATGCCAAAATTTTAGGAGGAATATTGGTAGAGAGAGATGAGGAGAGTGAGGTAATTAAAAACAATGTTAAATGATGGAACCCACTTGATGGAACTCAATGTTTAGACTATAGAAGAGAAAACAGCTATAATGCTTCATGTAGGGGTGGAAGTCATTAACTGCTAAGGGCTTTCAATTCTAAGAATCTAGAATTGTATGAAATATGCACAAAGCCATTTTTTTCTAGTTAACTGAATATTTATGCCACATTGTGATCCCTGAGAGAAAATTCTGAAAATCCTCTACAATGACAGGCCTGAGCAGTCTAGTCTGTACCAGTTGTATTCTGATTTCGAATAATTTTTTATATCCACTCTAAGCTTCAAAGGACAGGTAGTGGATGAGGAGAAGGAGTAAGTTGGAGAAAAATTACTCCTCAGTAAATAGAAAAGAATCTACTCACATGCTAGGGATATATAGAGATGGTGCTTATTTTCTCTTTTGCGTTTAACCAAACTACATAGAGCTGAAAATAAATTTCTCACCTTGGGAAAAGACATATGGGAAATCAGTAGAGAGAGTTGAGCTCTCATGAACACAATCAAAAAGTCCAAGATTCTTCTAGGGTCAACTTGGAAGCCATTGCTCAACCTCCTCATTTTGCATATATGGAAACTGAGGCTCAAGGAGCTTGTGACTTGCTCAAGTCCCACAGGTAGTGTGAGGCAACTTTGGGGGGCAGTATTGATAGGTGATGTAGTTTAGTGGTTTGAGAGATGGACTTGAAGCCAGAAAGACCTGGGCTTACATCTTGTCTCAGATACTTACTGCCTGTATGATTATGCGTAAGTGATTGACTGCTCTGTGAAATCTTAGACTTCTCTTCGAATTTTCCTACTCCTTTACCTCCCTACATTTAGTCATTTGCCTCGTTTTGTCCGTTTTTGTCTCCGTGATAGTTCTCACATCTGCCTCTTCTTCACCAATCACGATGCCATCACTCTAATTCAGTCCATATGACCCATTATATAATGTCCTCTTAAGTAATCTGGTTCCAGTTCTTTCCCTCTCTAATCCGTCCTTTTCATGGCTATCAAAATATTATTCTTAATTCTTATATCTAACAATATCACTTCCTTATTCAAAAGCCTTTGGGGGCTCTTCATTGTCTCTAAACTTTGATTATACATCCTTGTAAATTAAAGAAGAATGAACATGTACCTATTATATATGTATTTACTAATTCATGAATTATATACACGTAATGCTATACTAATAATCTTCCACTGTGAGACAAAATAGAAATTGAGGACACAATAAAGATGAAGTAATATTTGGTCATAAAGTCATTGTGAATTTTCTGGAGTTGATTGGATAGGGGACTAAGTTAGATCCATACTTGAGGAAATTCAGTCTTTCGGTGGTAGACATATTGTAGAAGGATGCAACTAGAGGCCAGGATATCAATTAGGAAGTTCTAGAAGTAGTCTAGGTGAAAAGTGATGAATTGTGTGAGTAGAGAAGGGAATGAATGTGAAAGATATGGAGGAAGATCTAGCAATATTTGGCAATTGATTAGGTCTGGAGGGTCCGGGGCACAAGGGAATGGGAGGAGTTGATGCTAACAGAATGCTTGTGAGACCCTGACTGACTGGAGTGGTGGTGATTCTTTCAAAGTGATAGAAACATTTGGAAGAGGGGTGAGTTTGGGGGGAAACAATGAGATCTGTAATCTAGAACTCTTCCATCTCTGTTCATCTTGGATTACTCACTCTGTCAAACCCAAAACAAGAAAGCATTGGCAGGGCTATTGCTCATAGCCACAAAGCACAGAACCTGACTTTTGAGAGTTGACATGCAAATTCAGGAGACAATCTTTGAGGCAGAGCATAGAGAAGAAACTTTCCTAATGGTATCTATGGAGCTTACTAATACTTTTGGTTCCTGGGATCCCTAAGGCTGAGACCTTTGACTCATACTGTGTGGTGATGGTGGTGGTGGTGGTGGTTGTGGTGATGGTGGTGATGGTGATAGTGGTGGCAGTGGTGGTAGATAGTTGGGAGCTTGTACAACAGAGTGAGGGTTACAGATTGTTCCAACATTATGGGATAAAGGTAGGTATGGGTGTGTTGAAGAAAAGTCCAAGATTTGTCATTAGAGTAATGGCAGGATGTGACTTATCTTCTCATTCTCTTAATGAGTGATCCTTGGTCTCATTCCAGGGATACCCTGGGATAAGACACGGAGCCCTCACAGGGTCCTGCCTCCACTTTGGAGACAACTGAACTATAGAATAAAATATTCTTTAGCCTGAGTCTAAGATTCCACATCTCAATCCCAATTTGGTTTCAAGCTTTCTTTCCTACTTTATTTTACTTTGCTTTTTTTCACATAACTTATATTTCAGACAAATTAGCCTATCTGTTCCTTCAGCTCTTCCTGTTCTGCCCTACCTCTGTGTATCTACACAGGTCAGATTTATACTCCCTCCACATTTCTACTTGAGAGAATTTTCTTTCAAGGCTTGGGTCAACTGATACTTCTTCCCTTAAGTTTTCTGTAATTTCTCCTTCCTTATTCTTATCAGATAAACATATTTTTCTCTGATCATATTGTGTCATATAACATACTGGAATATAGGTCATATTTTCTCTGTTTTAAGTCCTTTAAAAACAGGAACTACAGTGTTCACCTGTGGCTCACTATCATGATGTCTTTAGAAATGGGAAGCATTTAATAAATATTTATTGAAAGGAATTTTATTGTAATTAATTGTGTATAAGTAACTTTCTTAGTCTTATTTTAAATATTATTTTTTGTTAAAGGAAACATCATGAGAAATAGCTTCTTAGGCCTACAGTCAATAAGTCAAGGGTTCAAATCCAGCCTCTTATACTTGCTAGCTTGTGGATCCCTGGCGAATTCCTTAACCTTTTTGTTACTCAGGGATTTTTAGCAGAATTTGCCAGAATACTTAAACTTATTAAGATCATTAGGATCTTGTTGTTGAAGAGAGTTCCTGTTTTGGGAATGACCTACTCTGATAAAATCATAGAGCTGTGGGGGTGTTCACATGGTTGGGTAAAAGGATTATCTTGTCCTTTTAATAAAGTAGTTATATAGAAAAGCAAAATTTCTTGACATGTACAGCAATCTGACTATGCCTACAGGAAGCTTTTTCTTTGGGATCATGTAGCTGTAATCAGGCACCACTGTTCACCTGAATCACTGGCATAGGGTCTAGGAGAAAAATATATACATGTGTGTGTGTATATATATATACACACACACGTATGTATATATATATATATATATATATACGTACATATATATATACATGGATAGATAGATAGATAGATATAGATACAGATATTTATACAGCAAGTTGGTGTAGGGCCAGTTAGGTGGCATAATGGATTGAGTGCAGGACTCAGAGTAAGGAAGACTAGAATTCAAATCCTGTTTCAGACTTTTATTAGCTGATCTTGGGCAAGTCACTTAATTTCTGACTCCCTCAGTTTCCTCATCTGAGAAATGGGCATAAAAATAGCACTACCTACCCCCAGGGTTGTTATGAAGATAAAATGAGATAATATGTGGGTAAAATGCTTTGCAAATCTTAAATGCTAGCTAATATACAAGACACAGCTGAATATTGATAGTCTAAGTATCAAGGGGTTTTATGACCCAAACTTGAAAATATATGCATAAAAATAATGCAAATATCACTGAATATTTAAAATGTTCATCTCTCAAGGAAAATGACTTGGTATGCTTTCTGCAAATTCAAATGGATTACTGCTTTGTGGCTTTGAAGGGAAGAGATTTTTGTTAGATTCTTTTGCTGACAGATATATAATTTGATATCTTTCAGACTCAAAGCATAAATGATGATCTTTCAACTCCTTTATGTTAAAGTGGGTTCTCATCCCATCTCTTACCACCACCTTAGGAAACACACCCAGGATAACAGAAGTTCTCCTATTTTGAAATTGTTTATTCATATCTGTTGAAATCTTTTCAAAGTTTAAATTTTTGATTCTTTCTGGTATGATAGTCTCTAAAAATAATATTAAAAAATTTTAATCCCTCTATTTCCATGCTTTTATACCAATACACTTTCCAATAGCAATTCCAGTAGCAATGATGTTGATTCAGAGACTGCCTCATTTATTTGAGATATGTGAGTAAGAATACTTATTTATAAGACTCATATTTATAGAAATGTGAAATAAAATACCAAGACAGTGGTCTATGGTTAGGGACATCTGAGAGTGGATAATTTTCCTCCTGATAGCAATGAATTGGGGACATGTCTGATAAGAGTCCTTGTGAAAAAGAAGTATCAAAATGGGAAGTCAGATCCCACCAATGATCATCTAATATCTCTCATCTCAAATCTCTAATAACTACTGTAAATCACAGTGATTTTCTGCAAAATGACCAAGACTTGAGAATTTGTATCCTGTGACGTCATGGTGTAGTTCAGAGAAAAATATCATATTATTATCACGTTTGCTGTATTCCCTATATCTACATTTATCTTCTCAGTTCTTGCTAAGTGTAAGATGTGCCCCTTTTCTTTTCAAAGGGATATGAGTCATCTGGGCTCTGGTTTTTATCTTTTTCAAACTTCTAAGGGGCTTTATCTTCATACTTGTGACCCATCTGTCTAATATCTCCAGTACAAAATCATTGACTTAGTCATTTGCTTTGAAGGTAGAAACCATATTTTTCATTGTTTTAAAAAATATTTTCAGTTTTAAACTTTCAGTTCTATAAGGTTTTGAGTTCTAAATTTTCCTTCCCTCCCTCCATTCCCCCTTCCCCAAGATAGTATGCAATCTCATATAAGCTACACATGTATAATCATATTAAATATATTTATACATTAATCATGTAAAGAATTAGAAACAGGGGGAAACTATAAGAAGGAAGAAACAAGAAAAGAAGGGAGAGAGAGGAAGTAGTTATTTCAATCTGTATTCACACATCATATTTCTCTCTCTGGATGTAGACAGCATTTTCCATCATGAGTCTTTTGGAATTGTCTTAGATCTTTGTATTGCTGAGGAGTTAAGTCTATCAAAGCTGGTCATGGCACAATGTTGCTGTTACTGTGTGCAATGTTCTCCTGGTTTTGCTCACTTCAGTCAGGCTTAGTTCACATAAGTCTTTCCAGGAAACATTATCTTCTTACAGCAGGTCATTAACACATTGAAAAATAAACCACAGGACACATATAAAAAGGAACTATTCATATCTTAAAAGAAATAAAAAGCAGTGTCATGAAAATAGAACTCATTAAGAATGAAGAAACCCAATTTCCATCACCCATACCACCCATACAGTTTAGATATTGGACAGATGGGTCATAAATATGAAGATAAAGCCTCTTAGGAGTTTGAAAGGGATAAAAACCAGAGCCCAGATGATTTATTTCTCTCTCTCTCTTTCTCTCTCTGTGTGTATACATATATATATATATAACTTATTTATCATTTTCAACTTTCAGTTCCAAAAGAATGTGAACTCCAAATTTTCTCCCCATCTCTCCCACCCCTATCACCCCTTCCCCTAGTCTGTCCTCCCTTTTATCACCCCCTGTTCTTTCATCTTTCTCCCTTGTATTTTCCTGGAGGGCAAAATGGTTTTCTATAGTCCTTGCCTGTACATGTTATTTCCCAGTTGCATGCAAAAACAATTTTTAGCATTTGTTTTTAAAGCTTTGAGTTCCTTATTCTCTCCCTTCCTTCCTCCTTATCCATTCTCATTGAGAAATCAAGAAATTTGATGTAACTATAGCCATGCAAAGCACTTCCATAGCAGTTAAGTTGTGAAAGACTAACCACATTTCCCTCTGTCCTGTTGTGCTCTCCATTTATTCCATTCTCTCCCTTGACCTGTCCCCTCACAATAGTGTTTGCTTCTGATTATCCCTTTCCTCAATTTGCTCTTTTATTGTCTTCCATCTCTTATCCCCTTCCCTCTTCCCTACCTCACCTTCCTGAAGGGTAAAATAGATTTCCATACCCAATTGAACGTGTGTTATTCCTTCCTTAAGTCAAATTCCATGAGAGCTAGGCTCATTCCCTTTCATCTCCCCCCTCTCCCCCTCCATTATAAAAGTTCATTCTTGCCTCTTTTATGTGAGATGATTTGTTACATTCTACCTCTCCCTTTCTCTTACTCCTAGTACATTCCACTCAACAGTAAATTTTATTTTTTAGGTACTCTCCCTTTATATTCAGCTCACCCTGTGGCCTCTGCCTATACATGTATGTATACACACATATACACATGTATATACACATACATATACACATACACCCATATGCATATACCTACCTAAACATACACACACATATATAGTATACACATACATATATATCCATACACATCTACATATGTGTATATATACATATATGTGTGTTTATGTATGTACACACACACATATACATTTCCTTTAACTATCCTAATGCTGAAAAAGATCTCCTGAGTTACAAATATCATCTTTCTATGTAGGAATGTAAACAGGTCAACTTTAAAACTTCCTTATGAATTCTCTTTCCTGCTTATCTTTTCATGTTTCTCTTGATTCTTATGTTTGAAAGTCAAATTTTCTACTCAGCTCTGATCTTTTCAACAAGAATGCTTGGAAATTCTCTATTTTACAGAAATTCCATTTTTTCACTGAAGTATTATATTTAGTTTTTCTGGGTAGGTGATTTTTGTTTTTGTTTTTTGTAATAAAAATTTATTTATTTAACTTTTTACATTCATTTTCACAAAATTTTGGGTTCCAAATTTTCTCCCCTTTTTATCCCCTTCCCCCACCCCAATACACCAAGCAATCTAATTTTCCCTATCTCCAATCTGCCCTCTCTTCTGTCATCCCTCCCTTCTCTTGTCTCCATCTTCTCTTTTGCCCTGTAGGGCCAGATGACTTTCTATTCCTCGTTAACTCTATGTCTTTTTTCCTAGTAGCAACAACAATACTAAACAGTTGTTCCTAAAACTTTAAGTTCCAAATTCTCCCCATCCCTCCCTCCCCACCCATTCCCTTTGGGAAGGCAGGCAATTCAATATAGGCCCTATCTGTGTAGTTTTGCAAATGACTTTGATAATAGTTGTGTTGTGCAAGACTAACTGTATTTCCCTCCATCCTATCCTGTCCCCCATTGTTTCTATTCTGTCTTTTGATCCTGTCCCCTCACCGAGTGTTGACTTCAAATTGCTCCCTCCTCCCATTGCCCTCCCTACCATCATCCCCCCCACCCTGCTTATCTCCTTCTCCTCCATTTTCCTGTATTGTAAGATATGTTTTCATACCAAAATGAGTGTGCATTTTATTCCTTCCTTTAGTCGAATGTGATGAGGGTAAACTTCATGTTTTTTTCTCAGCTCTCCTCTTTTCCCCTCCACTAAAAAGTCTCCTACTTGCCTCTTGAATGAGAGATAATTTACCCTATTCCATTTCACCCTCTTTCCTCCCACTACATTTCTCTCTCACCATTTATCTTAATTTCTTTTAAGATATGGTCCCATCCTGTTCAATTCACTCTCTGCTCTCTGTCTCTGTATGGGCGTGCATGTGTGTATGTGTGTGTGCATGCACGTGTGTTCATATGTGTGTGTGTATGTGTGTGTGTGGTCCCACCAACTGCTCAGATACTGAAAAGTTTTAAGAGTTACAAATATTGTCTTGCCATGTAGGAATGTAAACAGTTCACTTTTGGTAAGTCCTTTATGACTTCTCTTTGCTGTTTACTTTTTCATGCTTCTTCTCATTCTTGTGTTTGAAAGTCAAATTTTCTTTTCAGCTCTGGTCTTTTCATCAAGAATACTTGCAAGTCCTCTGTTTCACTGAAAGACTATATTTTCCCCTGAAGTATTATACTCAGTTTTGCTGAGTAGGTGATTCTTGGTTTTAGTCCTAGTTCCTTTGACTTCTGGAATATCCTATTCCACTCCCTTCGATCCCTTAATGTAGAAGCTGCTAGATCTTGAGTTATCCTGATTGTATTTCCACAATACTTAAACTGTTTCTTTCTAGCTGCTTGCAATATTTTCTCCTTGACCTGGGAATTTTGGAATTTGGCCACAATATTCCTAGGAGTTTCTCTTTTTGGATCTCTTTCAGGTGGTGATCGATGGATTCTTTCAATACTTATTTTGCCCTCTGGTTGTAGAATATCAGGGCAGTTTTCCTTGATAATTTCATGGAAGATGATGTCTAGGCTCTTTTTTTGATCATGGCTTTCAGGTAGTCCCAAACGTTTTAAATTGTCTCTCCTGGATCTATTTTCCAGGTCAGTTGTTTTTCCAATGAGATATTTCACATTCTGTTCCATTTTTTCATTCTTTTGGTTTTGTTCTATGATTTCTTGATTTCTTAGAAAGTTGTTAGACTCCATCTGTTCCATTCTAATCTTGAGAGAACTATTTTCTTCAGTGAGCTTTTGAACCTCTTTTTCCATTTGGCTAATTTTGCTTTTGGAAACATTCTTCTCCTCTTTGGCTTTTTGAACCTCTTTTGCCAATTGAGTGAGCCTATTTTTCAAGGTGTTATTTTCTTCAGCAATTTTTTGCGTCTCCTTTACGAGGTATTGACCCGTTTTTCATACTTTTCTTGCATCTCTCTCATTTCTCTTCCCAGTTTTTCCTCCACCTGTCTAACTTGATTTTCAAAATCCTTTTTGAGCTCTTCCATGGCCTGAGCCCACTGGACATCCACCCTGGAATGTCTGGGATAGAGAGGCCCTGACCTCCTCGTCTTTCCCTGATGGCAAGCATTGTACTTCCTTATGAGAAATGATGGGAGGAAGGAACATCTCTTCCCCAAGAAAGTAGCTCTCTATGGTCTCATTTTGCTTCCTTTTTCTGGGCATTTTCCCAGCCAGTTACTTGACTTCTGAGATTCCTGTCCACCCCCGTCTAGATCTGCCCAGCTAGTGCTTGGGGCCTGAAATTCAAATGGGCTTTCTGCGGCAGGCCTGATTTTTGGTTTTAATCCTACTTCCTTTAATCTCTAGAATATCACATTCTGAGCCCTTTGATCCCTTAGTGTAGAAGCGGCTAAATCCTGTGTTATCCTGGTTGTATTTCCATAATACTTGAATTGTTTCTTTTCAACTGCTTGTAATATTTTCTCCTGGACCAGGGAACTCTGAGATTTGGCTACAATATTCCTAGAAGTTTTCCTTTTGGGTTCTTTTTCAGGAAGCGATTGGTTAATTCTTCCAATTTCTATTTTACTTTCTGGTTCTAGCAGGGCAGTTTTCCTTGATGATGTCTAGGCTCTTTTTTTTAATCATGGTTTCCAGGTAGTCTAATAATTTTTGAATTATCTGTCCTGGATCTATTTTCCAGATCAGTTGTTTTTCCAATGAGATATTTCACATTATCTTCTTATTTTTTATTCTTTTGGTTTTGTTTCATAATTTCTTGATGTCTCATAAAGTTCCATTCTAATTTTTACAGAACTATTTTTTCTTCAGTGAGCTTTTGGGCCTCCTTTTCCATCTGACCAATTCTGCTTTTTAGAGCATTTTTCTCCTTTAGTTTTTTGGATCTCTTTTGCCATTTGGGTTAGTCCATTTTTTAAAGTGGTATTTCCTTCAACATTTTTTCGTGTGTCTCCTTTAGCAAGCAGTTGACTTGTTTTTCATCATTTTCTTGCATCACTCTCATTTTTTCCCCCAATTTTTGCTCTACTTCTCTCACTTGATTTTCAAAATCCTTTTTGAGTTCTTCAGTGGCCTGAGACCAATTCATATTTTTCTTAGAGGCTTTGGATGAAGGAGCTTTGACTTTATTGTCTCCTTCTGGTTGTATGTTTTGATCTTTCTTGTCATCAAAGTAAGATTCTATAGTCTGATTTTTTTTTCCTGCTTTTTGCTCATTTTCTCAGCTATTTACTTACCATTATAGTGTGGTAGATGCTTCCTGTTGATCTTCTAGATTGTCTTGGGCTGGAGATTTGCTTCACTCTGTCATTCTGTGGGCTCTGCAGCTCCAGAATTTGTTTAGAGTTATTTTTTACAGGTATTTGTCTGGGTTTGTGGGGAGAACTCTACCAAGTTTATGCTGTTACTCTGCCATCTTGGCTCCACTCCGATTCTTAAGAAAAGGGACACATTTTACTTAGTAGGAACTGAGAACATAAATGCAGAGATAGGGAAAAAAGCTGATGATATTAATATGACATTTTTCTGGATTAGTGCATATCCATTGCCAAACATTTTCTGGTTTCTTTTTTATTTGCCCTTCACAGAAGGAAATCTATTGTATAGAAAATGTTATATACATTCAGTTTGCTTTAATGGCTTCATGTTATTAGAGAAGTAATTGTGTAAATGTGTTCTAGATCATGCTTCTGAAACTCATTGGTAAATTGCTCAATGCCTACCAAATCAGTGGTTGACTTCAGGATGAAAGATGAAAATGTTTCTTGTAGAGACCCATTAAGAAAGCCCTCACTTACATTGTGGAAAAACCTGGCCATGTGTGTTACTGATCACAATAAAAAGACTTGGCTTTGGAGTCAAAGGATTTAGATTTCAATATTGACTTTGTACTTACCTATGTAACCTGGAGCAAATCATCCTATGATTCTGATTGAATTGGGTGACATTGAGGTAGAACATTCTAACAGGGGCCATTTGACCATTCTGGACCATACTAAAATGAGGAGAGTAGACTACCTCTGTAAATCAAGGCAACATGGTGTAGTGGATCAAGTATCAGAACTGAAGTCAGGATGATGGTTCAAATTCCAACTCAGATATTTATTAGCTGTGTGACTGGGGAAGTCCCTTAATTTCACTGTACTTTTGTTCCTCATATGTAAGATGGAAGGTTTGGATTTACTGAACCCTAAGATCTCTTCTAGCTCTAAATCTAGGATCTGATGAAGAAGTGACCACAAATGTTCATTCTGGTCCTGCATTCTGTGACTCTATGGAGAGGAGCTTGAATAGCAAGGGGAAAAATGTGGTATAGCACAAACATCACTTGACTGAGAGCCAGGGTCCTGGGTTCTAATCTGGTTTTTATGACAAACCTTGCTAAGCCCCAGTTTGTTCTTGCTCAGTCATTCAGTTGTGTCTGACTCTTTGTGACCCCATGGAGCATAACAAGCCAATACTGTCCATGGGTTTTTCTTGGCAAGATACTGGAGTGATTTGCCATTTCCTTCTCTAGTGGATTAAAGTAAACAGGTTAAGTGACTTCCTAACTCCAGACTTAGTGTGCCATCTGCTTAGCCACCTAGCTGCCTCCTGAGCCTCAGTTTACTCTTATGTAAAACAAAGGAATGGGGAAAGAGGAACCTCCAAAGTGCCTTCCAGATCTGATATTCTAACAATTCTAAGAAGAAGAGAGTCTATCACCATGCCTAAAAGAAATAATTATTACTAGACTGAATTAATATAAATATGCTATAGTCATGACAAATAAATCTCTTTTAAAGGATAGAAATTTGCTAGGCCCCAGAATAATGCTAGGATGGAGAGGTATGATTGAAGAAGACTTTTGCATGCACATCACAAGTAGGGTCACTTGAGTCTTCTTGGAAGGAGTCATTAATTTTCAAAATACAAAAAGAAATTCTTTCCATTGCTAAGGAAATAAGCTTCAAGTATAGCAGGAAGGAAAGTCTTGTCAAGAAAAAAAGTGATCAGCTTCATTTACAGTAGCTTTTCATCTGCTGTCAGAAAATCACCCAGGGCTCCTTAGGTCCCTCCTGATTTAATTACAGCAGATCCTCGCAGCAAGCCTGTTGGTCTGTTTTCTGTTTATTTAATTACTATTGACGCAGTGGGCAGTTTCTGTGACAGCATGCCATTAGGGTGTGTGTGTGTGTGTGTGTGTGTGTGTGTGTGTGTGTGTGTGTGTGTGTGTGCGTGTGTGTGTGTGTGTGTGTGTGTGTGTGTGTATGCATGCATGTGTAAGATCGGAACAGGAAGCAACAAATTTACTAGAGTCTGGATCATTGGAGCTTTAGTTCATCATTTCCTCTTTTAAAGGAGTATTTCCAGCCCTCAGTTATGTTTCAAAAGTTGTAATTCATTTACTTTGGTGTTTCCTTTCCTCTGTCTTAGTATTATTGTCGTAGCATCTAAATGCAGACCACACGCTTCAGCTAACTTTTATTTATTTGGTGGAAGCCAGTTTTCTCCCTCATTCTATCCCTGCTAGCTGCTAGGCTAACGATTACTGTGTTGGGTATTTGCTTGTGTTCTCTAAGCTGTGGCTAAAACCAGGGAAAATTGTTGACAGCAGCTCATTGAATGAAAGTTTATAGTGGAAAGAAAAAAGACCTGGAGCACTAATTCAAAGCCCACCTGTGTGTCAACAGGCTAATTGTTTGTTCCTGGAAAAATCTTCCTGACTCTTCTCAGGCCCAGCTTCCTCATCCTTGTAATGCTACTGCCTCAGAAATTGTTGTGAGCAAAGTACTTTGTAAACCTTAAAGTGCTGCTTACATATAGTTATCATTACTGTTTCAGTTATCAACTAAAATAATAGCCAGGCCTCTCTCCTAACTCTAAAAAGGATAGCAAAAAAGTCCATAAATTTCTCCTTCAGGTGAACAAAGAACTGTATCTCCCATGGCTATTTGGGAAAGCATCATGGGGCAATTAACTAGGAGTCAGGAGACCCGAGTTTTAATTCTGACTCTGTCACTGACTTTCTGACTTTTGGCAAGTAAGTGACTCTCCCTCTATGCTTCTGTTTGTCCCCACATATAATTAGAGGATGATAATATTAATAATGATAAAGATGATGAGGTTGATAGCTAACATTTATATAGTACTTACTATATCCAAGACACTGGTACTAAGTGCTTTGTAAAGATTATCTCATTTGACCTGCACAACAACTCTGGGAGATAGGTATTGTTAATATCTCTGTTTTACAGATGAGGAAACTCAAGTAAATAGATTTCAGTGACTTGTCCAGGCCCACACTGGTAGAACACATCTGAGCAGCATTTGAACTCAGGTCTTTTTGACTCCAGGCCCAGCACTTTATCCACTGTGCCACCTAACTGACAACATTTGATTCAGTGGTCTAACCCCTTCCTCAGTCAATCATTAATCATTTCTAAAGAGCCTATTATGTGTCAAGCACAGTGCTAGGTCCTGAGGGTACATAGACTAAAAAAACAAACAAACTCCTTCCTTCTAGGAGCTTACATTTTTATCTGGGGAAACAACATGTAATATAATTAAATAAAAATGTAGCAACCCTTCTGAGGTAACTTCTCAATTTCCACTATCCCTGACTGGGTCACTCGAAGGATGACGGATGGTTCTCCTTAGGATTTTCAGTTAACCTGAGGGGCTGTGATTTCCACTGTCAAGGCTTATGCGGCTGCATCTGGCATACTCTGCATTAATTACTAGCCAGTCAGACTCTAATTAGCTTTTAATTAAAGGTATTCATGAAACAAAATAAAAACACTTGGTAAAAATCTAATTTTCCAAAAGCCTAGTCTATACCCTACCACAAGTATAAATGGAGTCTAGGACAGGGGTGGGGAACCTTGGGCCTCAAGGCTGCATTTGATCTAGGGCCTTGGGTGCAGCCTTTTGACTGAGTCCAAGTTTTACAGAACAAAACCTTTTATAAAGGGGATTTGTTCTGTGAAATTTGGATTTAGTCAAAAGGTCCTACTTGAGGATCTAGAAGGCCACATGTGGCCTCAAGGTCTCAGGTTCCCTAACCCTGGTCTAGAAGAAAGTGGACTCAAGTTTAAAAGCCTTGTGATTTTGGAAAGTTCTTTCCTCCCTTTGTGGAGTCCTCATGAAGTTTCTCTGAGGTGTGTGTTATTTTCTGTGGACCTTTGAGGACTGATGCCATTGGGGGCCAAAACTGCCTTTCCTCAGCATCTCTAGTTTGTCCCTAGATCCCAATACATCTGCTGATGCCCACCACTGCCATTCAAGGACACTGCTGCAAATGCAAATGAAATGTTTAAATCTTCTGACCTTTTGAAGTTCACAAGATGATCTTCTCATCACATGATTCCTCCTTTTTTGGGACTCTTCTACCACTAGATTGGCCCATTATTGCAATGCCAGATTCTGAACTAGGTTGGTATCTTATCCAAGTGTCAAAGGGCTTGAAGGACACAACTCTTCAAGTAACTGCAAGATACATACTGAGTGGAGTGTCATCTACATTCATTCCTACAGTTGGGGGTAGGTACCTGGATGCTTCAGCAAATGAAACTGAGAAGGACCAGTAATGTAGGTAGAAGAAGAAACAATAAATATCATTAAAACCATTAATAAAAATCATTAAAAAAAAAGTGAGTATCCAGGAAGTGGGGGGATAGTTAAGTGCCAAATGTTTCTGAGAGGTTCAGATTGGTCATGTATGTCATGAGCATGGAGAAATAGCTCCAGCTGACAGTACTGTTCACAAGGAGGAGCAGCGGTGATTTCCAGTGACTGACTATTTATAATTCATAAAATCTATTAATGGAAAATCAGGTGAATATATTGAATAACAATGAAAAGCTGTAGAATCTCATTCTCTAAAATTAAAAAAACAAGATGCATTCCCATTATTTTAGAATGGTTTTTTCATTTCCTGCCTGAAAGAAGGATGGTGAGCTGTTAAGACTTTTTTTTAGTCCCAAGATTACATATATTTTTCTTCAATTCCCAGTAGTTAGAAAAAAAAAGAATAAAAACAAAACAAAATTAAAAAAAATAAAAACCTTCAGAGATCCTGTGGGAAGACTTGTTTATTTTGGAGGAGGTTAAAATTGAAATCCTTTTAATTGGAGATATGATGGGGGAGGCAAATTTAAAGATACAACTGGTGGCAGAACTATCTCTATTAATGACCCACTGGACCCTCCTATAGAGCTTGGTAGATAATCTTTATGAACAGCTTAGTCTGAAAAAAATCCATCTCCCAATGGCCAACCTTGTGGTGACAAGCTCCATCTTTGTCATGTACTTTGTACATGTCATGTACATTTGTACATACATTCTGTATGTCACGGATCAGTGATTTCATGGGTTGTCTTTGTGCCTTCTATCAAAGCTCTCTAAAGCTAAGAAAGAAAGCCTTCTCTCTGATGACATTTGTAAGTTGCTGTGTTTAGGGGAGAAGAAGATTATCTTTTCATTAACTTTCTATTAATAGTTCTTTTCAAAGGTAGACTGGTTTTCAGCCACTAACCACCACCAGATTGATATCTGAGTTCTTTTCAACTTAATTGACTTGCTCGGGCCTGTGAAAACTTGAATTTTTAGAACCTAAGGTTATCTCTCTCTAATGATGTAACATTATAAAAAGCAGGACTTCAGTGGAGGAGGAGCTAATAATATAGGCAAGGAAAAAGAACCACACACAGAAAGCCATAACAATCTCATGATTGGGAGAACCTGTGTGTGTGTGTTCATCCTTCATTGCCGAAGAAGACCATGCCATCAGAGAAATGATGACATGACTTGCACTTGACTTTGCTTTGAATGAGGAAGGGCTGTGCAGGTCACCAGCCTCACTTCTCTTCCAGAGCCATGTGAATCCAGTGACCAGATATTCTTCAGGATGATTGGAGATGATCCAGGATGAGGCAATTTGAGTTAAGTGACTTGTCCAAGGTCACACAGCTAGTGAGTGTCAAGTGTCTGAGGTGAGATTTGTACTCAGGTCCTCCTGACTCCTGCACTGGTGCTCTATCCATCATACCACCTAACTGCCCTTTGGGACAACCTACTATCTAAGCAGAAGAAAATTATTTGAGAGCAAAAATCATTCAAGGGCAGATCAAATATGTAGAACAGATATTTCAAGATGTTGGTTAGATGCCACCTGTTCTCCTGTTGTGGAAGTTATTTCAAATACATTTGAGTATTTTCATTAGACTATGCTATTTTTGGACACATGAAGAAAAGGAACCTAGATTAAGATGCGATTATTATGCCTCATAGGGTCATGTATTAAAATAATTTGTCCCCCTCATTCTGACTTGCTGATATCAGCATTTGTATTGGATGTTTTAAAATAAAGATTCTTGAATTAGCAGAGAAAAATGATTAAATGGCTTTCTTAGGAGTTTCATACTGAAGTTCTACCTTCAAAGTAGAAAGCTATTGGACCATTCCAAACTTGAGGGCTTTTAAATAAAAGGAAATCAGTTTCAGTGTCCAATATCAGAGGCCATAGCATAGAGAGCAAGCCTTGAAGCCAAGAAGACGTGTTCAGGTCTCATCTCTGACAGTGGCTGTATGACCCTTGGAAAGTCGTTTAACATTTCAGTGCTTTTGATAACCCTCTACATCTGTAAGTTGCTCATCTACATTAATAAAAGGGATTCCCTCATCCAGGAGATCCTAATTCCAATGAAATCACAGGTTCAGCCACTATCCCAAACCCTCTATTTGCTGAACAGTGTCAAAACTCTGCAGTAGTGTTCTGTGGATTTGATATCTAACTTCAGAAAGTCAAACCAGTTCTGGTATCTGGAAGAATTACATTGAAGATATTAGAACTAAAGCCAATAGGAGGCACCATGGTAGCTAGTGTTGGACTTGAGAGTCACGGGACCTGCATATAAACCGTTCCTCAGATCACACTTTGTATCTGAATGAACCTGTACAACTTAATGTCTTGGAAACTCAATTTCTTTCTCTACAAAAATGAGACTAACAATATTTGTACTATCCCCTCCACAAGATTGCTGGGATGGAAGAGATCTGCAAACCTTCCAAGGTTATATGAGTATGAGTCATAATTATGCTAGCAACATGGTCATAGGAAATAGTAAGGTCAACAAGAAGGGAACTTCATTATACTGTTATTACCAGCTTCTAGGTGTAAAAGTTCATCAAGTGAATATGTAAGAAGTGTTCAGAGCCCTGGAGAACCCTAATTTGAATTCTGGTTCTACTATTTGTATTACCTTGAGCATATCTCTATTTCTTTCAATCTCAGTTTACCTTTCTGTAAAATGAGGTATCTAGGTTTGACCATGGCAAACTCTATAATATCTTTAATAGCGTTAGCTCAAAATTACATAGGAACTTGGGAACTTCAAACTATATATGCTTATTTATAGATGTTATCTTTCCCAGTAGAAAATAAGCTTTTTGAGGGCAGGGGCATTTTTTGCTTTTTTTTTTTTGGACTGTCTGTAGTACCCAACATTTCATGAACCCTTTTTAATTGAAGAATCAATTGTTCCATTTCAGTCCTCAACCTCTGCTCCCAAGAGTTGTGAGTATTGCTAGTATATTATCAGGTTGGCCATAGGCTTATTGTCTTTGGCCATATTTGATTGTATACAGAGTGATAATCAGTCCTAGATAAGCCTCACAGGTGAATAATTAGAAGAAGTCTAGTCCTACAGTGTTACTTAAAAGACAATTAAGATGAGGCTTAGGAAGTTTAGGTAACTTGCTCATAGGGCATGTGTGCAAAAACCGTGTTTCTCAGGAAGTTTCGCTTATTACGGTCATGTCTCTGTGTGTTTTCCCTAGTAGCTGATCTGTGGGAAAGAAGCCACAAGTATCTTGGGATCTGTGGTTGTATTTTGAACCTTATTGGGTGATAGGGTGTCACTTTGCAGCTATAGCAAGTTTGTGTTAATGAAGGTACTTTAACAGTCTTGGCTGCTTTTCTAATAGAGCAAAAGCAGTTGTATTGCAACTCTACTGATCATCTTGTAGGAATCTTTGACAACTCTAGACATAGCAAATGACAGATTATAGAGTTGATTTTGAAATGATTATTTGAGACTTCTATTCATTAGGAAAACTTTTAATTATCTACCATCCAAACAATGAATGCCTAGCACTAGCTTTATTTTTAAATGAACATTTTAATTTCAATGAACAATCATTTTTCCCCTATCTACTTAAACAGGGCTAAGAATTGAACTTAAACTGGTTCAAGTTCTTTTTTTCCCTTGTTTGCTTTTGAGGACAGTATAAGTGTTACTTTTAAGTGGTTCCCTAGAATGAAACTGATTAAAGTATTGAATTCACCTCTGAATCTAACAGTCGGATGAGTGGGTAAATTGAGCAGTTTCTATGTGCAGCCTCTTATACTACATTACCCTTATTCTAACTTCAGAGAATACTGATGATAACAATATAACTTTGAGAAGTAAAGCCAGCTATCAATTAAGTTTTAAATGAGTTCACATTCATAGTCCAAAAGAAACATCAGTATATAACTTGCTTATCATATTGATTTTATTTAATTACTATAAAGTACAAAATAGAGCAACATCTTGGATACTCAGAACTGTCCTCTATACTCTTTGCTGATCTTTTTTGTTATAAGAGTTGAAAAAAATGAGAACATTGAATCTTGAGACTGTAAATCAGGGGTGAGGAACCTGCAGCCTCCAGGCCACAATTGACCCTCTAAGACCTCAGGCATGGCCCTTTGACTGAATCCAAACTTCACAGAATAAATCCCTTTAATAGAAGGATTTGTTCTATAAATCTTGAACTCAATCAAAAGGCCACACCAGAGGACATAGAAGGCCACATGTGGCCTCAAGGCTGCAGGTTTTCCACCCCTACTATAAACTGATACTTGCTTAAAGGAAGAGCTTTAGGTAGGGATTTTTTATTGTTCAGTCACTGTCAGTAATGTCTAACTCTCCCTCACCCCATTTGGTGTTTTCTTGGCAAAGATATTTAAGTGGTTTTCCAGTTTCTTATCTAGCTCATTTTACATATGAGGAAATGAGGCAAACAGGGCTAAATGACTTACTCAGAATCACACAGCTAGTAAATGTCTGAGGCCAGATTTGAATTTAGGAAGATGACTCTTCCTGACTCCAGGTCCAGCATTCTATTCATGGTACCATCTAACTGACCAGGGGAGAAGTTTTAATGCCAATGCCATATTCATAGCACCTACAGCAGCTATGAATATGCCAGGGCAATTATGAGTCATGAAATACAACAGATTCTTCATATGGAAGACAGAACCAAAACCTTTATTCAAACACCAGAAAGCCAAATCCATCATAGTAACAAAGATATCTCTGTGTGTGTGTGCGTGTGTGTTTCTCCTTCATTACTGAAAAAGACCATGCCATCAGAGAAATGATGACATCACTTGCACTTTTTGAGTGATGGAGAGCTGTGCAGGTCACTAGTCTCACTTCTTCTCCACAGCCATCTGAATCCAATGACCAGATATTCATCAGGATGACTGGAGATGACCCAGGATGAGGCAATTGGGGTTAAGTGACTTGCCCAAGGTCACACAGCTAGTGAGTGTCAAGTGTCTGAGGTGGGATTTGAACTGAGGTCCTACTGACTCCTGCACTGGTGCTTTGTCCACTGCACCACCTGGCTGCCCCTTACAAACATTTTTATACACAATAACAATGCCTGGATGATGGAAGAATTAAAAAAAAGTGGACAGTTGACAAGATATTTGAAGAATGGGTAGTATATCAATAATTACAACTTATTTTTGGCATACTTTAAGATAAAGAAACTTTTTTTCATTATAGTCCTATAAATTGCATTAATATCCATCATCCAGGCCAAATTGGTCTCTGGAGACAAGCAAAACAAGTTCAATCCTTGTTCCAGTGACCTAAATTCTTCATATACTTAAAAACAATTAGCATGTACCTCAAAAGTCTTCTACAAATTAAACATTCCCTGATCCTTTGACTGTTCCTAATATGAAATGATCTCCAGATCATTTACCATGTTGGTTACTTTCCTCTGATTATTTTCTAGGTTGTAAATATAATTTCTAAAATGTGGAGCCTGGACATGAACATAGTATTCTGGATATTCTCTAATTATGTAAAGTAAGATAGAAGTATCCCCTTCCTTATTCTGGGCACTATGTCTCTCTAATGTAGTCCAAGGTGATACTGATATTTTTGGTAGCCATATCACATTATCACAGACAGTAGTGACAAAAGAATTAAAGAAGGGAGTGATTACTTTGGACTAAGAGAAATGTCAAATTTCTGAGTTGGGGTGGAGTGAGATTAGGGGAATTATATTAAAATGAAATTGGGAAATGTTTAACAAAATAAATAAAAATACAGTGCAACATAGATCATGTTCATTTGTGGTTTTCTAAGTCTCCATGCAGCCTACAGGGATACATTTCCATTTGAGAATGATACCACGGGTGGAAGATGGAAGAATTCACAAATGAGATGATAATTGACTTGGGTTTGAAGGATGCATGGAGTACTAGTAAATAGTAGCTCACATTTTTAGAACACCTTAAGGAATAGAAACTTCTTTATCACAAATCTCTAAGGTTGTATCATTATCCCTTCCTCACTTTCCTTTTTATATGAGGAAATTGAACTTTTTTATATGAAGAAATTGAGTTGTGACTTGCCCATGCTAGTATGCACTTTAGAAAGCCACCCATTTTAGTCATTTCATTTTAACAGATAAGAAACATGGGGTCCTCATAGCTTAAGTAAGACATTATCATTCCTGTATAATTCAACCTACATTTTCAGCCTTTTCATCACCTAGTTCTCTCCTTCACATTAATTGAGCTAATTGACCTGATAGCTCTTCCCTGATCCAATCCTGAATATTTCACTTCCATGTATCCCCAGAATGTCCTATCTCATCATTTATCCTGCCTGAAATCCTTTTCTTCGTTTCAGACTCATTTCAGGTACTGACAACTTTTCTGATTACCCAGGCTAAAAATGATCTCTCCTTAAATTTTCCTTTAACAGTTTGTCTGAATCTTTCATTTGCTTTTACTACACTGTATCTTGTATTGAATATGTTGTGCACACTGTAAGGGTCTATTCTATGTCATTTTTGCCTCTTTACTGAGTTAGCACAAAATAATTTTATTTATTAAAAATGGAAAGTTTGCTATCCAAAATAATGGATTCATTGCTAGTCCCCTTTATGCACTTGGAGTATAACCTTTTTTAGTGTCAGCCTCACCAACTAGGTTATACAATGGATAGCATACGCAACCTGGAGTCAATATTGTTGGTTATTTAGTCATTTTTCAGTTGTGTCTGACTTTTAATGACCATTTCTTGGGGTCTTCTTGGCAAAGATACTAAAGCAGTTTGTCATTTCATTATCCAGCTCATTTTACAGATGAAAAAACTGAGGCAGAGTAGAGTGACTTGTTAATGACCACATAGCTAGTAAGTGTCCAAGGCCAGATTTGAACTTGTATTCCTTACTCCAGGCTGGGCACTCTATCCTCTGTACTCTCTAGGTGCCCTAGAGTCAGGAAATTCTGAGTTCAAATCTAGTTTCAGACATTTACTGTGGGATCCTGGGCAACTTACTTAACATCTCTTTGTTTCAGTTTCCTCAACCATAAACTGGGGATTAAAAATGACAGTTGCCTCACACAGTTGAGTGTAAAGACATATGAGATACTTGTAAAATGCTTAGCATAATACTTGGCATGTAGTAAACACTCAATAAAAGCTTGTTCCCTTCCCCCTATTCCCCATTGGCAGTCTAGTGAAATCTGTGGACATCTTATCAGAATAATGTTTTTACATATATAAAATAACATACCATATTGCAAAAAACCCAACTATTTTAAAATACTATTATCAAAATATTAAAAATGGAAAGGTTGCAAACCACCCCTCCCCCTGAATCTTTTTATGTGCAGATTAAGAACCTTTTCCCTGATGTGTTTCTACTAATTCTATTCCTTGTTTTTTGGATTGTTTTTTCTCTCCTTGCCTTCCCCCTTGTCTTCCTTTTTCTCCTCTTCCCCCTTTTAACTTCATAAATAAACCTTATAAAAGCAAAATAGAAGTAGCCTATTATTTACAGTTATGAACACCACTAAGTCTATACCCCAAAGAGATGAGAAAAAAAATAAAAGGACCCATATGTACAAAAATATTTGTAGCAAATCTTTTGGAGGTGGCAAAAAATTGGGAACTGAGGGGTTTCCTTTCAGTTAGTAAAGGGCTGAACAAGTGATGGCAAATGAATTTAACAGAACACTCTCTTGCGGTTAGAGTTGATGGAAAGGACAATTGTGGAGAAACCTGGGAAGACGTGTGTGAACTGATGTAGGGGTGAAGTAAGCAGAACTAGGAGAACAATTTATAGAGTAACACTAATATTATAAAGACAATCAACTTTGAAAAACTTAGGAACTCTGATCAATACAATGACCAACCACAATTCCAGAGAACCCACAATTAAATATGCTACTTATCTCCTGATGGAGAGGTGATAAACTCGAAGTGCCAGATTGAGACATTTTGGAGGGCAGGGAGAGGACATAGCCAATGTACATGCTTGTAACAGAAGTTCTTTTCCCACTACTTTCTCTTTGAGTTTAGGTACGAAGAAAGACTATGAATCTGAAAATTGAATTTACAAAAAGAAAAGAAATCAGGCAAAACAATTTTAAGTGTTATAGATGGATACTAAAAAGAATTATAACACGCACTTGGAAAACAGTATGAGACAGTGAGTAGAGAGCTGGTGTAGAAATCAGGAGTACTGAGGGTTCAAGGTCTTCTGCCTCTTATAAATAGTGTGATACAGTGTCTCAGTGTCTCCTTTAAGATGAAATAGGAATGCAAGTCTTGATCTGTCTTGATAAGGGAGTTTCCTCATTGAAGTTTCTCTTTACCAGTGAAATAATAGGTTAGAGGAAAAAAAATACACAACTCTTATTCTGCAGGACCAGGGAATTATGGCAAAACAAACAAACAAAAACCCAAAAATCTCATAGGGCTGTGGAATTTTAAGTGGGAAAGGTCATTAAAAACCAAGTTCTTTATTCTTTTTTTTTACTGTGACAAATGTTTTCATTTCACTTTTATTTGCATTTTAATGTTTTCTTTACTCCCATGCCATAAGCTTTTGTTTCTTCAGTTTCTTCTAGGATATCTTTTCCTTTTGAGCAACCTCCTCTTCTGATTTAGGAACAATTTGTTTTTTTTCAGTAAATGTCATCTCAATATGACAAGGAGAGCTCATGTATGGGTTGATTTGACCATGAGCCCTGTAACTACGATGTCACATTTTGGGAGCCTTGTTAATCTGGATATGCTTAATGACAAGAGAATCCACATCCAACCCCTTCAGTTCTGTGTTACTCTCCATATTTTTTTTTAGGATGCTTTTTATGTATCTACTCTTTATTAGATTATTTTTAAGGCCACAGTTTTCTTTCATTAAGATTATTGACTTTCTATTACATAGTAAGAAGAAAATCCATTTCAGTCCCACTGGCATTTATTTTTTTATTATTTTTTTTAATCAAATGTTTATTTTTATTCTTTGCCTTTTTAAAATCTTTTTAAAAATTTATTTATTTAAGTTTTCAACATTCATTTCCAAAAAAATTTTGGGTTCCAAATTTTCTCCCCATTTCTTGCCTCCCCACCCCAAAACACTGAGCACTCTAATTACCCCTATCACCAATCTGCCCTCCCTTCTAACATCCCTCCCTTCTCTTGTCCACATCTTCTCTTTTGTCCTGTAGGGCAAGATAAATTTCTATACTCCATTACCTGTATTTCTTATTACCTAGTTGCAAGAATAATACTCAGCAGATGTTCCTAAAACTTTGAGTTCCAACTTCTCCCCATCCCTCCCTCCCCACCCATTACCTTTGGGAAGGCAGGCAATTCAGTATGGGCCATATCTGTGTAGTTTTGCAAATGACTTCAATAATAGTCATGTTGTGTAAGACTAACTATATTTCCCTCCATCCTATCCTGCCCCCCATTGTTTCTATTCTGTCTTTTGATCCTGTCCCTCCCTGAGTGTTGACTTCAAATTGCTCCCTCCTCCCATTGCCCTCCCTTCCATCATCCCCCCCACCCTGCTTATCTCCTTCTCCCCCACTTTCCTGTACTGTAAGATAGGTTTTCATACAAAAATGAGTGTGCATTTTATTCCTTCCTTTAGTCGAATGTGATGAGAGTAAACTTCATATTTTTTTCTCAGCTCTCCTCTTTTTCCCTCCACTAAAAAGTCTCCTGCTTGCCTCTTGAAAGAGAGATAATTTACCCCATTCCATTTCACCCTCTCTCCTCCCACTACATTTCTCTCTCTCACCATTTACCTTAATTTCTTTTGAGATATGGTCCCATCCTATTCAATTCGCTCTGTGCTCTCTGTCTCTGTGTGTGCATGCATGTGTGTATGTGTGTGTGTGCGTGTGCACACATGTATGTACGTGTGTGTGTGTGTGCGTGTGTGTGTGTGGTCCCACCAACTACCCAGATACTGAAAAGTTTTAAGAGTTACAAATATTGTCTTGCCATGTAGGAATGTAAACAGTTCACCTTTGGTAAGTCCCTTATGACTTCTCTTTGCTGTTTACTTTTTCATGCTTCTTCTCCTTCTTGTGTTTGAAAGTCAAATTTTCTTTTCAGCTCTGGTCTTTTCATCAAGAATGCTTGCAAGTCCTCTGTTTCATTGAAAGACCATATTTTCCCCTGAAGTATTATACTCAGTTTTGCTGGGTAGGTGATTCTTGGTTTGAGTCCTAGTTCCTTTGACTTCTGGAATATCCTATTCCACTCCCTTCGATCCCTTAATGTAGAAGCTGCTAGATCTTGTGTTATCCTGATTGTATTTCCACAATACTTGAACTGTTTCTTTCTAGCTGCTTGCAATATTTTCTCCTTGACCTGGGAACTCTGGAATTTGGCCACAATGTTCCTAGGAGTTTTTCTTTTTGGATCTCTTTCAGGAGGTGATCAGTGGATTCTTTCAATATTTATTTTGCCCCCTGGTTCTAGAATATCAGGGCAGTTTTCCTTGATAAATTCATGAAAGATGATGTCTAGGCTCTTTTCTTGATCATAGCTTTCAGGTAGTCCCAAAAGTTTTAAATTGTCTCTCCTGGATCTATTTTCCAGGTCAGTTTTTGTTCCCATGAGATATTTTACATTCTCTTCCATTTTTTCATTCTTTTGGTTTTGTTTTGTGATTTCTTGGTTTCTCATAAAGTCGTTAGCCTCCATTTGTTTCATACTGAGTATGTGTGTCTTTCTACTCCGCCATCTTGTCTCCGCCCCCTACTCTCTGCATTTTTAAACATATTCAGCAAGAATTCAGCACTCTTTTTGGGGAAACAACCCTGTGTCCAACCCCATTGCTTAGCCTGGGCACACCTGCCATTATACTGATGGAAGGGAACACATTATTTCTTCAATGTGACATCTTTCAAATACTTGGTAGTTTTTCAGATATGCATGCCCTTGATAGCTTGGGCTGTTTCATGAGTATTCTTGAAGTGGACCCAGAGATTTGAACCCCTTGACTTTCATGATTTTGTGGGGTTCTCTGGATCAAGAGAGTACCTCACCATTTTAACTAATTATTCTAGGACAGCTCAAGGAAAAGGAAGGCTTCTCCCTCATTTTGCAAATAAGATCAATATGTTAATTTTTCTCTCATTAAAAAAATTCAGCTTAAAATACAGAATGTTCATTTCCCCATTTACTTCTGTGCTTTACAGGACCCGTGCCTGTGGTTAATAAGTAGGAGTAACATCTGTACCATGAAACTGTGCCCTCAATTGTCTTGAAAGAAGTAATTTATCAAAGCAGTTTACTCCTGGAGAGTAGTTTATTCAGCCCTTATACTCTATCGTCATAGCCCATTGTTTCTATGACTGAGGGTCAGGGAAGCTCCAAAGGGATGTTAAGGAACAAAATTAGCAATTGCTAGATTGGATCTGCGTCCAGCTGAGACTGAACCCAGTGAGTCTGAAAGATTGTAGATGCAAGAAAGGGCAGAGTCATGCTAGGGGTAGAGGCTAGATAACGATAAAAAAACTGGAGGTGGAGTCAGCAGAAGCTGAGTTGGAATCTTGCTTTAGGTACTAGCTTTATGATCCCAGACAAATCACTCAGCCTCTCTCAGACTTTGCTGATTTCATCTGTAAAATAAGAATAATAAAGTGCAACAGGGTTGCTGTAAGGATCACATGCAATTATCTACGTCTGTCTCCCTGCCTGCCTGTCTATCATAAACCTCGAGACATTATATAAATGCTAGTTATTATTATAAATAATAATACTAATTTCTGTCAAGGTAGTGTGGTCTGCCCATAGAATGATAGATTTAGACCTGAATAGGACATTAGAAGCAATTGAGTAGAACTCTCTAATTTTTACCTGTAAAGAAACTGAGGCACAGATAGGTTAAATGACTTGATAAAATTGATGATGCTAGCATGAGAAAGACAAAATGACAGGTGAGATTAGGTGATAATTGAGTTATTTAAAGTAACAAAAAAAATCTGATTTACAATGAAAGGTACTAAGATGAGAAAGCATCTAAGCCTTTCGTCTTAGTTAGACATTCCTAAGTGGTAAATGGATACTATGCATGTAGCTCTAGACAAATTTGCAATTGTACTTGCAGTTTCTTCATCAATTGATACCACTTAACTAAGTAGATGTGGGCGTATTGTAAATTACAGTATCCAAACTTAATAGTAATATTATACTGTTTGAATTAAGGGTTCAGGAAGGGGACAGTATTGCTTTATTGAGATAATTAAATGATATTTTGGTCCATTCTAAGTCAGTATGTAGCCAGGGAATTTCAGTGACAAAGACAATGCAGTACTTGCCAGGGTATGAGAATCTGGCCTCTTCTAGGTCTGCAGTCAGAGATTATTACATAAGAGGAGTTAAGAGAGATAGAGTCAGGATGACACAGGGCCACATTTTCATGTGTGTTTTTCTGTGTTGGGAAAGGAAGGGAACCTCTCAAGGAATATTACAGGACCACCTCTAATCACCCAGTACATTTTTTGTATCCGTTGTTCTGTTGCTACTACCTCAACATCAGGTCCCAATGAGCATACAAGGAGTGACCCTTAATAAGTCTGTACTTTCAGGCATAGTGGATTCTGTATAACCCAACCACTGTTGTCTGCAGCTGAGGCCACTTCTGTCATTTGAAGAATGATAGTGTGGGCTAGCAATGGTCATATTGTTTCAATTCTATAAATCAACTTCAGCTCTCCTTAGTGTCATAAGAACCTAGGAATAGATATCATCCAAGGAATTGGGAGTCAGAAATTTTTCACCTTTAGTTTTATCCATTGCAAGATATAAGATCTTGGACAACCTCTCTGAGTCTGTTTTCCTCATTTGTGAAATGGGAAATGTTTTGCGTGACAGTGGCACCAGGAGACATTTAGTTTTAAGAACCAAAGAATTTCAAAATTGGAATGAACTTCAGGACCATTTAATCTGATCTCTGGCAAATATTCATAGAGCCTTTGCTGGAAGGCCAGTGGGGTGAGAGACCTCCTTCCTCTGAAGGCAGCACACTGAATTGCTCTGATTGCTAGGAAGTCTATCCTTTTGTTGTTCAGTCGTTTCAGCTGTATCCATGTCTTCATGACTCCATTTGGGGTTTTCTTGGCAAAGATACTGGAGTGGTTTGCCATTTTCTTCTCCAGCTCATTTTACAGATGAGGAAACTGAGGCAAACAGGGTGAAATGAGTTGCCCAGGATCACACAGCTAGTAAGTGTATGAGGCTGGATTTGAACTAAGATCTTTCTGATTCCAGGGCTGGCATTCTATCTGCCTACCTCCCCCAGTCTTCCCTGATGTCAAGTCTAAATTTAAGTCTTTTCATCTTCTATTCAATGCCACTAGTTTTTCTCTCTGGGGATAAGCAAAAGAAATCTAACTCCACTGGCAACCCTTCAGTTATTTAAAGATATCTACCAAATCTTCCCTTCTCCGGCCTAACCATCCCTAGATAAGATTGACATCCTCCATGATAGTAGCCTCAAAAGGCATGGAAATGGTGCCAAACATGCTTTTTTGTAAATGTCCTATTATGAACCTATAATTCAAGATTATAATTGTAATTCAAGATTCAAATTGTAATTAATTGAGTTTATGATTTTCATCTTTATCTGTTGCAATAATTCTTGTTTATTAGTATCATTTCGTGCCAAAGTAAAGCAGTAATTCCTTTTTTTAAGCATAAATCTGAGATCCAGTAGTTTTTTCATCACACTGTATTGTCCATCTTTAAGCTTTATAGTATGATTTGTAGTTTAAGCGTTTCAGAATTTATTGAACGTGTCTAGGACCACTCTAGTCATATGAACCTCTCAATACGTTGGACTTCAACTATATTCTCATTGAATCTTCATCTTTTCTGACTACTGAGCCTTATTTTTTTTAAATAGTTTGACCTCACAGGAGTTCCTTTGTCTTTTTTTTGTTCCTATTAAGTAGTCCCCTTCAAACTTTCTCTAGCTCCTAAGAATATCTTTGACAAAAAGTAAAATGCAATATTTGATATAAATTATATTAAAGAAAAACACAAAGTCCTTGTGGGTGATTAATACAAAAAATTAATATTTTCCAGAGTGTATAATGGCTAACACATTCCATCATCTCCAAAGGCCTTTGATTCTACAAAGTTTAATGGCATCCATGGGTAAGAGAGGAAACTACAATTTGTATTCTTTAGAATACAGATTTATTCAGTGAATGTTTCTTATGCAGTTAGTCTACACAGAGCACTGTGGTAGTCCCTGAAGTAAAAATAACACTTAGATTAGGGATAATAACTTCCCTCATGAGGTTTAAAGTCTGAGAGGGGATTAATACATACAGATAACAGTATTTCATAACATAATCTGATGTATTCACTGGAGAGTTACAAAATAAAATACCATGTGAAGTCTGAGTGGAAAGTTATTATGCACAAGGTGGAGCAGAGGAAGCTTCATGACAGAGGTGGTATTTAAGATGGAATTTAAATACTGTAAATTTACATGATAATTTTATTACACACTTAAATGAATAGCAAGTTATATGTAATAGATTTGCAGTTTTGTGTGCAACTATCGCTTTTATTATGCTATGTAATGAAAATGCTTGTTTTAATCTCATAAATACAAAAAATTAAAAATGAAATTAGAAAAAGGATGAGAATTTCATTAGCAAAAAGGAGAGAGGAAAATTATTTCAGGTACAAAAAAAGAGGATATCTTAGGTCACGTTCCAAGAACCAAGAACAACTGAGTATGTAAAATTAAATAAGGCTGGAGAGCATGGTATCAGATTATAGAGGACCTTGAAGGCCATGAGAATGTGCTTCAAATTTACTTGATAAAGAGAGGGGACTTACTGAAGACTTTTGAACAGAGGAGTGACATGATCAGAATTATAGAAGTAATGAATTTTTGCCTGGACGGAGTTTAAAGAATATTTCAGAGCAAAGAGAAAGAATGGTGACATGCATCGCTATTAAAAAGAACTATTGTAATAATAATGTAGGTGATAATGCGCATGGTATCAGTGGAAATAGAGGAGGACCTGGATATAAGAGATTTTATGAAGAATTTTACATAAGTAGAATCCACAGGGCTTTCTGTTTTGATAGAAGAATTAAGAGAGAGGCACAAGTGAAAGAATAAATCCAAGGTTTTGAACATAGGAGATGCAGAATATGTCAGACTATTTGAAACGAAGAGAAAAAACAGGGTTAGAGGAAAAGGTAATTTTTTTTGGCTTTGGATGTGTTGAGTTTGAGGTGCCAGTAGGAAAGCCAGATGGAGCTGTGACTGTGACATGCTACCCCTTGCCAGTATCATGCGCAAACATGATTAATGAAATAGGAATAACTTACTTAAGAAAAAAAATGCAATGTTCTTTTTCCCCCCTTAGGAAAAAAGGTAAGCATTCTTAAAATGTATATGCAATGTAGCTATGAAATTGTGTGTGTTTTGTGTGGCAATAGAGAATAAATATTGCCATGTATAATGAAAATGTAATAAATATGAAGCATAAAAACATGATATTTGGAATTGAATCTCAAAAACCCTCTGGAGGGAAAACATGTTTTAATTGGAAAAAAAATACCACCTAACTAAAAAAAGAAATGCATATAATAAACTCCTTTAGAAAGAAAAAAAATAGGAATTCAAGTCAGGAGGCAGAGGTTCTAGCTCAGGGTCTGGTACTTTTTAATTTACCATGTAAGAGTGGGCAAATTCAGGGCAGCTAGGTGGCACAGTGAATAGAGTGCTGGTCTTAGAGTCTGGAAGACTCATCTTCCTGAGTTCAAATCTGGCTTCAGACACTTATGAACTGTGTGACTCTCTGGGCAAGCCACTTAACCCTGTTTGCCTCAATTTCCTCCTTTTTCTATAAAATGAGTTGGAGAAGGAAATGGCAAACCATTCCAAAATCTTTGGCAAGAAAACCTCAAATGGGTCATGAAGAGTCAGACACAACTAAAATGACAGAATGGCAACAATGGACAAGTCATTTTACCTGTGACCTCTTTCCTTATCTATAAAATAGGGATAATAATTTTCTACTACATTTCCTTTAGGACAATTTTTAGGCAAGTTCTTTTTAGACATTAAAGCACTGAATACATGTGAATTGTTATCATGAAGTGGTCCACTTGTCTTCTTTTGTAGATGACACTGGGGTTTAAGGAGGCTGAACAAAATTCTTAATTAAATGTTAAATGGCAAAGATAGAAGTGGATCCCAGGTGTCCCAATTCCCCTTGGTGCTTGAGAGCTACACATGTCTAACTATGTGTTTGTATATGATATATAAATTTATCAGATCTGAATTCCATACTAAAGAGACACTAATGGTATTCCTTTGTCATAGAAGATGGCAAGAATGTTAATGTATGTAGGATTGTAGATATTAAATTGTTTTGTTTTTCTATTATTTTATAGGATAATAATTGATAAGCAAAAATGGTCATCTTAGTGAAAATTTAGGACTGTGTTTTTCCATGCCATCTTCCTATAAGAATAGAATTATATCTGCATGGTGATGGAAAAATCACACAGTAAAACATTTATAAGCCATTCTCTTGTATGAAGGAACAAATGTCCACTTCTAATCACAAAACTTTTCAGAATATTCTCATATTCACAAAATTTTTGTACTGGATCCTAGTTCCATCGCTAATTATTTATGTCAAAAAATTCAGCAAACGGTCAAATGTGTGTCTTGGGCCCATCCAAATTTTATTTACAGAGATACCAAAGTCATGCAGCTGGTAAGGGGAGGGATGGAACTAGAATCCATATCCTTAGATTCTTGAAATGGTACTTTTTGCATTAAACAATACCATAGTTTCCTAGAGTTGGTTGCAATTAATCCCTAAGATCTTCACTTTCTGAATTTCTATCTACCTGATCTGCTGAAATCGATAATTTGTGTAGTGACCTTGGCATAGTGTAAAACATCAAAAACAGACCGAGATATGGTTGCTATCACCAATATTTACTAAGTAAAGAAAATAGATTGAGTGATTTATTTCTTTTTTACCACAAGCAGTGAACTGGAAAAGGAAAAAAATTCACTTGATTGGAGCTTGATTAGTTCTGCTTTTATTATTAGCATGAATAAATACAATCAATTTATAAATAATAGTACAAAATACTGCCGAGTAAAATAAACAAGCAGGTCATGGATTTGATCATGGCAGGGTCAAACATGACCTAAAAATTCAGTTTATAGAAAGGACTCAAATACTGAAACTTTAACCTGTGGGGATGGTTTAATTAGCTGTGGAGAACTGATAATATTGGATTTTAGAGTGAGAAACCCATAATGTAAATATTGATCTAATGTTGGTCAGATCACTTAACCCTCTGGGCCTCAGTTTCCCAAAAGTCACATAGTGGCAAGGGAGGTCTAGAGCTCATAACCTTTGGTAAAGGATTGAACTAGTTTACCTTTGATGTCTTTTCTAGATTTAAAGCTTTAGTCCCTAACTCTATAGTCTGGTATGAATTTTATGACACCTCCAGAGATGCCAAAAATGCATAGATGATTTTAATTCCCCAATATAGCAAAGCTTTGCAAGCATTTGGAACCCTATTAAGTTCTTTAAGCAATTAGTTGTACATGTACTAGAAGCATGAACCATTCATGTTCCCTGGGATGTTGTATAGTAATTTTCACTTTCATTTATTATTTTTTAAAGAATGTAACATTGTAATAGTTTGTTCATTTATATATGGATATATTTAGATTTTTTTCTTGGAAATAACTTTCATCTAATATATATCCCCTTTTTTCCTGATTCTCTTTCAGATAGCAATTCTGTGGATGAAAAGGTTTCAAATCATATTTTTTTCCCTAAGGGATCTTGTCTATTGTCCATGTTTGTTTGTGATATAGTTGACCTATTTTTGTTTCCTTTGTTTTAGTTGTTATATCTGCATGTTTCCCAGCTTTCCATCATTTGGTTGTTCTTTGAGTGTCTCTCCAATATGTTGCATTTATTAAGATGTTAGCCTCTCACAGCTGTGCTTCCTTTGTTTCATGTCTGCCAACCTAGGGGTCTGCTACGGTCAAACTTGGAATCTGTTCTTATGTCTGACTAATCATGTTCTTCCTGAACACATCACAGTCTTTGCTACATAGTTGAAGATTTGTAACACAAGTACTGGGGAAGACAAGCTGTTGTCCTGGATTCTCCCAGTGCTTTTTGTAAATGCTGACAGCCTATTGTCAAAAAATCCCAAACCAAACAAAAAACCACTCTACCACACAAAAGTACAGTAGCTTTGACTTGAAGCTGACCCTGCCTAGCATTTGTCATCATAGGTGTTACATGTATAGTGCAGTTGACCTGTGTCCCCAGTACACGAATACTGTGCCTGTAAAATGCTAAATATGCCTTTTTTTCTTGTTCTTCATTTAAGGCTCGAATAGTAAGTGGGAGTGGTCTGGATGCTTCCCAATTCACTGCACTCCAAGCATTTGGGTAAGTGGAAGTTCACTGCCTTTCTTATCCTTTACATCAAATTTCCAAGGGGTTGCTCCCCTCCAGTCAGAGTTGGGGAATTTTTACTTTTCTTGAGAAGATAGGTGAAATGCAGACAATGTAGTAGTATAATGAGATGATTGGCAATATTATTTATCTTCTCAGATGTGTTATCTAAAGGAAGTGTATGATTTATATGGTATATGGATGGGGGCAAGCCACAGAATCATAAAGACTTGGATTTAAATCCTGTCTCCTGTTTATACTAGCTTTGTGACCATGAGCAAGCCATTGAACTCAATTCCCCTAGGCAGTTCTCTCAAACTAGCAGTTCTGGATCATTTGCTGGTTTTCGTCAATGGAAGTGGTGACCACAAGGAGTTTCCTATAAGAATGAAATGAAATGCATTTGATTTGACTCCTCAAAAATACTAGGAGAGTGATGGAGTGGTGTGTTGAATACATTTTGTATCATGTCTCACCTCTGTCACTAGGTCTTTGACCATAGGTAACATTCAACTTTTCTGAGCCTCAGACTGTTTTCTTCTTATTTATTTGTTTGTTTCTTCATTTGCTTATTTATCCATTTATTTTATTTTTATTTTGCATTTATTTATTCGTTCATCCATCCATCCATCCATTCATTTATTTATTTTTAAGATTTATTTATTTATTTTTAGTTTTCAACATTCATTTCCACAAGATTTTGTGTTCCAAATTTTCTCCCCATCTCTTTTCTTCCCCTACTCCAAAACACCATGCATTCTGATTATCCCTTCACCCAATCTGCCCTCTCTTCTATCACATCCTTCCCTTCCCTTATCATCATTTTCTCTCTTTTCCTGTAGGGCAAAATAGATTTCTCTACCCCATTGTCTGTATTTCTTATTTCCCAGTTGCATGCAAAAACAATTCTCAACATTCCTTCCTAAAACCTTGAGTTCCAACTTCTCTTCCTTCCTCCCTCCTATCCCCACTGAGAAGGCAAGCAATTCAATATAGGCCATACATGTGTAGTCATGCAAAAGACTTCCATAATAGTCATGTTGTGAAAGACTAACTATATTTTCCTTCTTCCTATCCTGCCCCCCCATTTATTCTATTGTCTCTTTTGACTTTGTCCCTTCAAAAAAGTGTTTACTTCTAATTACTCTCTCTTCCCATTTGCCCTCCCTTCTTTCATACCCCCACACACCTCACTTATTCCCTTCTCCCCTACTTTCTTGTAGTGTAAGATAGAATTTCATACCAAATTGAGTGTGCATGTTATTCCCTCCTTAAGTCAAATGTGATGAGAGTAAACTTCACTTCTTTCCTCTCACCTCCCCCCATTCCCCTCCATTGAAAAAGCTTTTTCTTACCTCTTTTATGGGAGATAATTTGCCCCATTCCATTTCTCTCTTTCTCTTCCCAATATATTCCTCTCTCATCCCTTAATTTTATTTTTTTAGATATCATCCTTTTCTTTTCAACTCACCTTGCACTCTCTGCTTGCGTGTGTGTGTGTAAATCCCTCAAATATCCAAATAATGAGAAAAGTTTCAAGAGTTACAAATAGTATCTTTCTATGTAGGAATGTGAATAGTTGAACTTTTGTAAGTCTCTTCTGATTTCTCTTCCCTGTTTACCTTTTCATGCTTTTCTTGATTCTAGTGTTTGAAAGGCACATTTTCTATTCAGCTCTGGTCTTTTCATCAAGAATGCTGGAAAGCTCTCTATTTAATTGAATGACCATTTTTTTCCCTGAAGTTATTATACTCAGTTTGGCTGAGTAGGTGACTCTTGGTTTTAATCCTAGTTCCTTTGACTTGGAATATCATGTTCCACACCCTTCTATCCCTTAATGTAGAAGCTTCTAGGTCTTGTGTTATCCTGATTGTATTTCCACAATACTCAAATTGTTTCTTTCTGGCTGCTTGCAGTGTTTTCTCCTTGACCTGGGAACTCTGGAATTTGGCTACGATATTTCTAGGAGTTTTCCTTGGGGATCTCTTTCAAGAGGCAATTGTTGGATTCTTGCAATATTTATTTTACTTTCTGGTTCTATAATATCAGGGCAATTTTCCTTGACCATTTCATGAAAGATGATATTTAGGCTCTTTTTCTTTTTTATCATGTTTTTCAAGTAGTCCCATAATTTTTAAACTGTCTCTCCTGGATCTCTTTTCCAGGTCAGTTGTTTTTTCAATGAGATATTTCACATTGTCTTCAATTTTTTCATTCTTGTGATTTTATGTTGTAATTTTTTGGTTTCTTATAAAGTCATTAGTTTTCATCTGCTCCATTCTAATTTCTAAAGAACTATTTTCTTCAGTAAGCTTTTGAACCTTCTTTTCCATTTGACTAATTATGCTTTTTAAAACATTCTTCTCCTCATTGACTTTTTGGAGCTCTTTTGCCATTTGGGTTAGTCTATTTTTAAAGGTGTCATTTTCTTCAGCATTTTTTGGGTCTCCTTTAGTAGGCTGTTGACTCACTTTTCATGATTTTCTGGTGTCTCTCTCATTTCTCTTTCCAATTTCCTCTCTTACTTGATTTTCAGAATCCTTTTAAAGTTCTTCCATGGCCTGAGACCATTGTATATTTATTTTGGAGGTCTGGGGTGCATAAGCCTTGACTTTTAGGTCTTTCTCTGATGGTAAGCATTGTTCTTCCTCATCTGAAAGAAAATATCTGTTCACGATGACAGTAACCTTCTGTAGTCTTATTTTTTCCCCTTTTTTGGTCACTTTCCCACCCACTCATTTTTGAGTCCTTTGTCAAGTGGAAGGTATACTCTGGGGACCCATAAATTCTCAGTTCTTCCAAGGTGGTACAATCAAGGGAGAGGAGTTTACTCCTCTCCTGACCTGTACTCTGGTCTGGGAGCAACCATAAACACTTCTGCCCAGGATCTGCGAGTAAAATTCCCTTTCCTGATCCCCCTCCACCTCCACCAGTCAGTGCTCCTCCTCACCCCAGGACTGCCACTAAGGCCTGAGATCCATATCAATGGCTCAATTCCCCTAGGGTCTTTAGAGCTCCAAAAATGGACACTGTCACAGTCTAGGGCCAGAGGTACGTCAGAACCCTGCTCTCTTCTCACCCAGGTAAAAGAACTTTCTCACTGACCTTTGAAGCTGTCTTTGGCATTTGTGGGTGAGAAATCTGGGAACCACAGCTGCTGCCCATGATTCTGTACCCTGACGCCTGCTCCAGTCCTGTCCCTGCTGGCACAGTGCAAGGGTGATCCCAATGTGATAGACCTTTCCTTTCAGCCTTTTAGGCTGTTTTGGGCTGGAAATCTCTTTCACTCTGTCACTTTGTGGCTTCTCCTGCTCTAGAATTTGTTTAGAGTCATTTTTTACAGGTATTTTATGGGCTATAGTAGAGCTAGAGCAGGTCCATCCTTCTACTCTGCTATCTTGGCTCCACCCTTCTCTCCCCAGACTATTTTCTAATTCTTAGTTTTGCAATGTCCAGCATTTAATAGAGCTTGATAAATGCTTTTTGATTCATACAACCCATCAATCAGCAGATAAATGCTTCCTGTGTACAAGACATTATGCTAGGAATATTAGGAGTATAAGTCCACTTTGGTGGGTGGAGTTCTTGCACCCTTGAATTCCCAGATCTTTGACTATATGATCATTAAATCATTCAGCAAAACACAGAGTGGGGGAGAGTGAGACTTGGGCTATTCTAGGTTTCAGTATCTGCAGGCAAGGTTCTAAATAGCATTGATTTTTTAGAGCCTCCTATTCACAAACATACTTTATGTTCAAGTGATAAAGAACTAGGGGTCTTGCTCAATTATTTCTCGACTTGGAAGTTTTACTGGGACATCTTTTCTTGCTTCATGGATACTAATCAAAATGTCACAACAGCAGTGTCCAACATCACCAAAAACCTTTGGGGGAAGGCCTCTGTCCTTTTTTGGAGTGCTACATTTGCACACCATTTTACTTCTGCTCTGAAGTGGAAAGAACTGACAATCTCTGGTTGGATTGAGTTTGTGCTCCAAACTCAAAAAAATAATAATTTGAGAAAGTTAGCAGAAATCTTTGATCCAGTGGCCATTTCAGCTAAACCCTGAGGTTATATACTAGTTCTAAACTTCAGAATGTCAAATGAACTCTCCTAAAATCAAATTGAAGAAATCTCCTTTCTAGTTTTATTCATCAGCACATTAATAAAAGTCAGGCACCATTCCCCAAAATGATTTGACTGTAAACAAATCTATCATTTAAATTGCCCAGGGTGGAGGAATGTGCTTGAAAGATTGGTAAACTAGAAGTCTAATTAGAATTTCAGTTGTGCTGCTAACTACTATATAACTCAGAGAAGCAGAAGTTTAAAATGACTTCCTCAGTTTCCTCTCTTGTGAAATATGTAGAGTACAAATGTGCCTTGCTTACTCTTGTTATATGAAAGGGAGATAAGGAGGAAATGAGTGAGCATTTATTAAGTGCTTACTGTGTTCCAGGCGTTTTGCTAAATACTTTACAAATATTATCTAGTTTGATCCTCACAATAAACCTATGAGGTAGGAGCTATTATTATCTGCACTTTACAGTAGAGGATTAAGTAATTTCCCCAGGATCACACAAATAGTAAGTGACAGAAGCCAAATTTTTATTGCTTGTCCTTGACTTATAACTGATCTAACTTCTTGTCCAATTTTATGTCTCTTGATTTTTATCAATCATCAATCATACTCTTCAAGCATTACTTGCTTCCTCAGGAATATGATACATTTACACCCATCATACATGTCTCCTTTGCTCTTTTGGTGATGTGAAACTTTACTTCTTCAGATACTAGAGTTCTATGACTTATCTATGTAATATTACCAGGAAAATACTGGTATTAAAAATGGAGGTTTTTCTTTCTGGGGCACTAAAACTTGTGCAACACAAAATCTAATAGCATCACCCAAATCTACATTCCCTTAACTACTTTGCTCTTTCACTGCCCTCTGTGTTTCTTCTCTTTCACATATTTTTAAAAAATTATCCATCCCCAACTGCTGTTACAATCTTTGTTGTCTCTCCTTCCCTACTCATTCCTCATTTGAAAGTCAAGAGAATTTCAAGGTTGACAAAGAATTGATAATGCAGGCAATACTAACACCACATGATGGAGCTGTCATGGTGGCTCAACTGAAGTATAGGATTTGGACAAAAAGACCTATATTTGAACCTTTATTTTCCTCTTTTGTAAACTGAGCATATTGGACTAAATGATGACCTTTCCAGCTTTAAATGCTGCTACTGAGTTTCTTGACTTTTTTTTCCTTATGATTTCTGCTCCTCTTCAGGATATTGGTATTTTGACTGCACTTTGTGGATTTTGTATTCCTTGAATTTTGATACCTCATAAACAAAGGCCTATATTTTTATCACTAATATTTTCTAATGATGTCATATGGCTCAGAATAAAAGAATCCTAGTCTCTCAAGAAATGGAGTTGCGCATTACCCATTGAGCAGTGGAAAGAAATATGGTAGATGGGAATGGGCTATGGCATTACAGATGAAAAGCAGTGAGTGTATAAGAGTTCATCTAAGACGTTCAATTGGAAAGGGAGCAAAGTCATTCATATAGCAAGTGCAAGGAATAACAGCTAGCCCACATATTCCTTTGGTACTTATTTAATGTCAAGAGACCTACAAGAAAGCACTTAGCATATTGAATGAGCACCCTGTGAAAGACTTGAGGAGAGACATGAACATGAATCACATGTAATAATGCATGGATTGGTTGTGATCTTTGCTGTTAGAGGTGAGTGTATCTATGAAATTTTGGATCTGTTGAAATTGGTGTCATGTAGTGGGGGGACTTTCACTGTTGACTCATATTAAAATGGATATTTTATGCTAATACGAATCTAGGAAACTTTGCCGTGTCCTAGGCATTTGAAGTCAGTGCCTTGCTGGGGAGAATGTACACATCTTCTCTAAGCTGTGTTAAGGTTGTGTTAAGGGGAGAAGACTCTCCCCGTTTTTCTTCTACTCTCAAAACAACAGCCTTGACTACACTAGAATTTAATTATAGAATGAATTGGATAAAGTAAGAAATTGAAACTTAAGAGGAATAAAGAAATGGCAAAAGAGCTCCCCAATTAAATCCCTAGCTGTCCCCAATCAAATTTAACGTACATGATCCAAAGGAATTATTTCCAGCAGTAGTGAAAGAACTGGTCAGTAACATTACTGAACTGTTGTCTTTGGCTTTTGAAGAATAAGAGATTGGATGAAGTGTGACAGAACTTGAAATAAGCAAACAGTACTTTTGTTTTCAAAGGGAAAGATGAGAGGAAGGAAGCAAGCATTTGTAAAGTGTTTACGATGTGTTGGCTGCTGAACTAAGCTCTGGGATACAAATATAAATAAAAACAATGACAGTTCCTGTCCTCAAGGAACTTGCATCTAATGTGAATGTGTGGGGAAAACAATATACAGAAAGCAGTTAAAAATACTTGGAGTGTTACAAAGGTGTCTGGTTTTGGGGAATGGTTTTTAAGTTCCTACAAAGTCTGCAACAAGCCCAGAAGGAGAATGAAGGCATTCCAGCTTTGATGTTTCCACAAAATGGAGGTTCCAGAAGGAACTCAACAATATGAGAGGAGAGAAAGAAGGTAGATGCTCCAGACTGTAAACTTCAATACCACACTGTGGTACTTGAATACCAGACTGTGAACTTGAATACCAGGAAGGGAAGTCACAAATCCCAAAACAGAGGTGGGGAATCTATGGCCTCAAGGTCACATGCGACCCTCCAGTCCTCAAGTGTGGCCTTTTGAATCCAAGCTTTACAGAACAAATCCCTTTAGATTTGTTTGGATTCAGTCAAAGGACCACACTTGAGGACCTAGAGAGCCACATGTGGCCTCAAGGCCACAGGTTCCCCACTCCTGCCCTAAGACCATAACTTTTCCAAGAAGAAGTCATTGACCTCATTTTTGACAGGATTATTTGATGAGAGCTATGTCGTAGGCATAGTATACTGTGATTTCAAAAAAGCATTTACATTTTTCCTGATATCCTTACCGATAAGGTTTTATGATGTTAGTTAGGTAATAGGATGATTCAGGCTGTTCAGAACTGATATAAAGACTGAACTCACACAATGTCCATTAATAGGCCAAAGTTGGCTTGGAGTCAGTGAAGCATCCCTGTATTCATTTAAACTTATATGCTGGTGTGTGCGCGCATGTGTGATTTTTTTTTTTTAGTGTTCATAAAACTTATTCTTTAATCCTAAATTAGTATTTGAAATGCTAATTCATTAAAGTTATGAAAAAAAGTATTTTCTAGGCAATTGTTGGTAATGCCTTTCTTGCCAAAAAAATCTTTAAAAGAATATTCATATGATATGATACATAATTAATCTAGAGGACAGAGTTTATTTTATACAGTGCAAATGCAATTCAACTGTCTCATTGAGTAGGGAAAATTGAAGCCCATGAAGGGAAATTAGTTTCCCAAGGTCACATGGTGTCAGCCATGTATCTTGAACACAAGTTTCCTGTTGCTTACCTCTTTTTACTGAACCTCAGATTCTCTTAATTTTATTTATTTCTTTAGTCTACAACTATATTTGATGTTCATTTTTCCTATATAATAGAGATTCTGGGATATGTACATCCAAACACTTAAAGTATGTTTTCTTTCCATTAAGTAAGTGGGATCTGAATTATCTGATATTTCTACCTTAAAGTAACTGTCGTGGACTTTCTTTCCTCCTTTCTTTCCTTCTCCATCTCTTTCCTAAAATTAGTTCACCCTTGAAAATTTGCCTGCAAAATCTTCTGCTACTGGATTTGCCTGTTCCAGCAAACCACACCATAGATCACTCAATAAGTATTTATATTGTTCCTGGTATAAAGTGCACTTGGTATGAAGTCCAGTAGGAATCTAGCCGAATCTCTTTCACATCTATTTAACATTCAGTAGCATTACACACTACTGAAGAAGAAAGAATTAAAGATAGGATGCTAGTTCTCTCTGCATGTTTGACAATGCAATTGGTCATATTTTATATAACTGAACATAAGTTTGGTAAGTAAAGGAATTATAATCTTTCTTCTTGAACGTAAAATTTAAAATTTCCTGTCATATTTATAGTTAATCTTCTTAAGCCTAAAAAGTTCTCTAAAGTATCGAGGATAAAGTTAAAATGTAGGAAAGACGTTACAGTTGATTCCATCAATAAGGATCAAACAGATATTAAAACATGTAAAATATAAAACAGGGTTGTATCCTGACTAATCTACTAATTAGTTCTGGGAAAACACAAGACACCATGACATATTGGATAAACCATTGAACTTAGAGTCAGAAAGACTCTAGAAATTCACTTCTGATACTTAACTACTTTTGTGACATTTGGGCAAGTCAATTAATCTCTATCTCATTTTTCTGAACGGTAGTACTTGTTTCACAGATCCACAAATTTTTATACAATTAACATTATTAAAATATATTATTAATGATTATGTTTTTGAAGTCCTCAGGTCCATGGTCATAATGTTTTAAGTAATTAGATAAATGACTGAGCAACAATATTGTTGGTTTCCTTGACCTTATGAATGCAGGTGATCAAATTCACTGGTTTTACATTAATGATATCATTGTAAGGTGGCATTCATCAGTGCCATATTTTCTGTTATGTAAATGTGGCCATGAGTAAGATGTGTCCTTATTGGTGTTTAAGCTGGCTTTAGCCTTGCTTCTAGTTTACAATGAATCTCTGGAAGTAACATTAGTGCCACCATGAGTATAATTAGGTCTGAAACATAGTGCAAAGAACCATAGCTTAATGTAGCCCTGTTTAACATTGGGAAGCCAGTTGAGTAATGGAGAATTCTGTAATATTAATGAACCCTAACATCTGATGTGTGAACTTTAATTTTAAGATAACAAGGCTTTTTAAGGTTTTTCTAAACTGCCTATTTTGGAGCTTTGGACATCCATCTTGTGTGAATGAATGGGGGAAAAATAATCTTAAAGATCTCTCCTAGAAATGAAATTAATTCTTCAGTCATAGAGCTTGACACACCTTAGGGAAATGTAGAAAACTCTTCATTCTGACTGAAATGTTACTGTTTCCCTCTTGTGCAAAGAGCTGATGTACTCACTCTCTTTGATTACAGCATTTACTCGCTGGTTCCCACCAGAATGTCTGACTGTAGCAATATTAACCACTCAGCTATAAACTCACTATTTTGAGACTTATTGCTGATTTTACGGGGAAAATGTGCCTCCCATAACTATAAAGCATTTTCCATTTTCTTTAGATGACACTGTATAGGAATTCATTTATTTGGAGAAGACATTTTCTTTCAACAGTTTAGTAGACTTTTAGAGACATTGGCTGTTACTACTTTTGGATGCTAGTCTTATATTTCCTTTTGCCATTTCCAGAAAAAATTTTTTTTCTGATCTGTGGCTTTTTACAAGGATCTTATTTTGCTTATTACGTATCTGAAGTTTGAACTGGGTTTAGCATCATTTCTTAAGAATGATAGAAGCTAGCCTCCATGAAAGTCCTATCTCCATGGCATAGAGTTGACCCTTTGTTTTCTAAGGATAATGCCGTAAACTTGGGCAGATTCTACTATGTTGGAAAGGCATTAAGTATAGACTTTGCTTTCCAAAAACCAGTCTAAACCAATAGAAGCTTAGCACCAAAAAGCTACCTACTTTGTGATTAATTCTTTGGTCATGACAAACAAAGCTAACCAACACCAAAACAGCTATATAGGATTGATCTATGGTTGCAGTGGTTAATGCTAGAGTGGTAGAAAAAGCAGGCTCAGAAGGCACACAGAATCACGTGATTTTTAGGAGATCTAGAAACATTTACCTAAGGATTATTGTTTAAATGTGAAACACTTGTCCCAAAAAGCATTGAATCATCAGGCTACTAAAACAACTGCCTTGTCAATTTTGACATTATTCCTGCTTTTAATTGAAACAATAAGATATAAGGAAGTTTCTTTTAAATGGAAGGATGACTTGTAATTTCTCCTTGAAGAGGCAAATGAAGGACTAAGCTCCACTGAATGCTCATAGGCAATAAAAAACATCGCTTCATGGAACATTTGGTTATCTCACCCTGAAGTGGGGCCACTCACTGCAGCTAGAGATTCTCTATGTGAATTCCTACATTTGGCAGTATAATGACTGATCATGTGATGATCCAACATCTGCACTGGAGAGAGCAGATAAAAGAGAAAATCTCATACATACAAAGGTAATTTATTAAAGTGCATTCTTTTCAGCCTGACAAAATAAAGAATACAGTGCTATCAGAGGCTAAAATAGAAATTCAGATTGGAAAGATGGTGTGGCCTCTCTAGCAATGGTGTCTCAGTTTTTCTTTCTTTATACAGGAAGAGTTCTTTCTCTGATCTGTATTACAGATGCTCTCTACTTTTCCGGGACTCCAGGATAATGATTGGTAGAGAGCAAGTGCCCTCTATTTCTTCTACTTCAAGATCAGTGTTTTGGGATCTTTGAGCACAGAAATTGGTTGATTAAGAAGATGAGGGTGGAATGATTTCTTATTTACTCAAGATTACATTATTGGGAATGTGCAGAAGATCTAATCTTTGACACTCTGGCGCTATGAATTCATTAAGCCTTTCTAGACACTTATTCTTGAAGTGGTAATTATGTATATAGTGTGTGTGTGTGTGTGTGTGTGTGTGTGTGGTAGAGGTGTGGGGTAGCTGTACTTAACCTGTTGGTTTTAGAGCTGAAAGAAAAAGAAAGTGAAAAACAAAATTACATAAATCCATAGGATATTAATCCTATGGATAGAACTTAAGTCTTCACAGAGAAGACTTAATCTTATTCTTAGGATACCTACAGGTTATGGGCTTAAATTTTCTCAGGGAGTTTTGCCTCTGAATTGCCTGACCAGTACCAGGAAAGTATCTTTGTATTAATAGGCTGCTAAGTAAGAATCAAAGATCTTATGGGGGTACATATGGTCTTTCCTTTTGAGACTCTGGATAAGATTAGCTCAAATTCTATAGGAAAAGAGAATAAACTTTCAACACACTGTTAATCAAATCAAATGAAAAGTCCTTAATAATATTTATGTATAAACATGTATATCTGTGTACGTATTTGCTAAGAAGCAATGTCAGTTAACTTTCATTTAAGGACGATGTTTATAGTTAGAAATTCTAAGAAGTAAGGCTATCATTTAGAAAGGTTATAGAAACCATGATGAAGACACTGTGAAATGAATTATGAAAGCTATAGTTTATGGGGCCTTAAAAAACAGATTGCAGTACCCATAATACTCATAAGATAATCAACATGGAAGATAATTGAAATATATGCACCAACATCGGTTATGGAAGAATGAAGAGGCAGAGAAATATCACAAAGAACTTGATAAGTACCCCTCAACATATATTGGGGAAATATAACTCAAAATCAGGAAACAAATGTCTAAAATACTTTTTGACTATTCAGCCACACATCTATACATTATTTTAAAAAGCCCACAGAAGTTGATAAGCTCAAATAATATTACAAAGAATGAAAATGGCTATATCCCAATAGGTAATAAACAGGTTAATTTGTGGAGATTCTCTCTAAATCAACTGCCTGTGTGCACTCAAAATACTTGGTTTCTTAAATGTGCATGCTGGAAGCAAAACCAGTTGTTTTTTTTTTTTTTTGTGAGAGTATTAAAGAGTGGATTCTTCAAATATTTGAAAGCAAGGAAAATTATGAACTGGGCAAAACCAGTCATTACTGCTGATAAAAGACAATCAGAGAACATTGGTATTTCTGGAGTGGCAGGCCTAGTCTCTCACCTTTGCAAAAATCTGTAGGAGTTAATATACAGACATATTCAGAATACCTTTACCAAACATTTTGAGAAGGGCCTATGCATACTTTCACAAGTCATCTTCTATAGCAGACTACATCTTTATAGTCACATAACTGACTGAAAAGTTTAGAGAATATGAGGTCTCAGTGCGTTTGATGAGTATTTTTTTTAAAGCATTTGTTTCAGTAGAGCAAAATACAGCCTTACAGTTTAACATCCTTTAACATAGAATGCCCCATGCAAATGTTAAAATCATATGAGCTCCTCAAAAGGTGAAATAGAGATATCTTTGTTCAGTCAACTGATTCTTGATATTGTTATGTATAAAACAAATTTTGATCATGATGTAGACTTGCACTCTCATGGTGAATTTCCAGATTAGAGTCCAAATAAAAGGATTTCTTGTAAATGGAGAGGTCCATCGGATCTCCTGTTTGTAGTGACTATGTGTGGTCTCAGAACGTAGGATAGTCTCCTTAAATGAAATTTACAAACATGCAAGAGTTGGACATAACAATTCACAGAAGAAAAGCATGCACACACACATACCACACACACACACACGCACTATACTTTTTTTTAAAAAAAACACAGATTATAAATGTAATTATTGCCTGAGATGGAGCTTGTAAGCTGGAATAGTGAGGCAGAATTCCCATCTGTTCCAAGACCACTTGAAAAGAGTGAGATATTTATACTTTTCAAACAAAGGAAGGCAGAAAAATGGAGGAGAAAAGGAAGGAATTTGGGCAAATTCTAGAAAAGAATGAGAGAGGAAGGCACATTCGAAAGAGGAGAAGGAGATCCAAGAAACAGAGAATGAGGAATTCCAGGTGTCAGAGCTGTGGCCCTTTGATGCACAAATCAAATGACATTCCTGGTGATAGGTAGTACAAAGTTCAAAACTTGAACATAGATGATAAGAAAAGGGGTTGTCTCGGAAAATCATAAAACAGGATGTGTCTGAGAGCCCCATGACCAACAGTTAGGGCAGTCTCTGAAGGTAAGGATGCCTCTTCAAGGTATATAAAACACCAAAGGCCTCAAGCTCTGCTTCAAAGCTAGAATGAACTTAATTGACTTTGGAGTGGTTGATTTTCTGCACATCCAGTTGTTTAATCTCAATCACCAAAAAGGATTACTGGTATGTCAAGCCACTCTGTATGCTAGCTAATACAAGCATTTCTCATACAACTCTTCCTGGTTACCTAGATAATTGGGGGGGCTCAAGCAAATCCAGGTTGTTAGCATATCAATTTTCATACTCTCATACCTCAGCATCTACCTCCCATGTTTGTTGTACTATCACTTATTTTATAGATGAGGAAATGGAGACAAAAAAAATGAAGTGACTTCTCCAAGTTCATGGAGATATTGAGTATCTAAGGCAAGATTTGAATGCAGGTCTTCTTGAACGAAAATTCAATGCTTCAAAAACTGTACTACCTAACTACCCTAGAACAGAAGGAGATTTAGAGAGAACACAGAAAAGCAGGACAGCTTTTGGAACTAAATTTGCTGAATTTAGCATATAAAGTATACTTCTTATCTAGACTATAGAACACAGCTGGTTGTGCAGCCCAAATATATCTTAGATATATACCGCAGATGGCCAAAGAATTAGACCAAGGATTGAACAGGAGAAATAGGGAACCTGGGCTGCATTTTGGAAATTGCACACTATAATAATGATCCTAAGCCTCTCCTTAAAACTAAAACCTATTTTATTGATGCTAACAGCATTTAATTCCATCAAAAGCAAAGTACAAGCAAAACTTAGAGAGATGCACTACGATTCCTGACACAGTAAGAAGGCAGATGAAATTCAGTTTTATGATGATACTAACAATCCAAAGCGCTTTTATGATTTCCTGAAAGCTATTTATGGACCAAAAACCTATGGTGCATCATCACTACTCATTGCTGATGAAGTCACATTGATTAGTGATAAGGACATGATCCTAGAGAGCTGGACTGAACACTTCCACAGTGTTCTTAACAGACCATCATCAATCACTGCTGAGGCCATTGAAGTCAGACCCTCCTTAGTTGAATTTCCAACTGAAGAAGAGGTTTTGAGGGCCACTAGGCTCCTTTCATGTGCAAAACACCTGGTGCTTTCCAGCTGAGATTTACAAGGTAGGGGGACCATTGCTCATATAAAAGCTGCCTGAAGTTTTCCAGGTTATATGGCAAGAGGAGGTTATTCCCCAGGAATTCAAGGATGCCACAATTGGCCATCTCTATAAAGACAAAGAGAACAGACTATCCTGCGACAATCACAGGAGGACCTGTCTCAATAATTGCTGGCAAAATTCTTGTTAGAGTTCCCTTAATAGGTTGATCTTTCACTGGGAAGATGGTTATATGCCTGAGAGTCACTGTGGCTTCAGAAAGGGTCAAGGAGCTGTCAATATGGTGTTTGTTGCCCCAACAACTCCAGGAGAAATGCCAGGGGTAGAACAGAAGTCTGTACACAATGTTTATAGATCTGACCAAGGTCTTTGACACTGTTAGTCATCAGGGCTTATGGAAAATTATGTCAAAATTTGGTTGCCTGGAGAAGTTCATTAATTGTACATCAGTTTCATGATGGCATGTCTGCCTGGGCTCTGGATAATGGACAGTGCTCTTGTGTCTTCCCAGTCACTAATGGAGTGAAACAGGGCTGTGTGCTTGCTCCCATGCTTTTTAGCATGATGTTTTCAGCCATGTTGACAAATGTTTTCAATGAGGATGAACACAGCATGAAGGTCAACTACTGTACTGATGGTAAGTTCTTCCATTTGAAAAGGCTACAAAGTGGAGAGAGTGTTGGTGCATGATTTTCTATTTGCAGATGATTGTACACTCAATGCAGCTTCTGAAGCTGAGATGCAACAAAGTATGGATCAATTCTCTATTGCCTGTGCTAATTTTGGTCTAATAATTAGCACCAAAAGAACACAGGTTCTTTTATTAGCCACCACCACACCATCCATACATGGAACCATTGCTTACAACAAATGGAGAAGTTCTGAATGCTGTGGATAAGTTCTGTTACCTTGCTAGCGTACTTTCCAGAGATGTACACATTGACAATGAGGTTGATGCATGCATTGCCAGAGCTAGCTCAGTGCTTGGGAGGCTCTGAAGAAAAATTTGGGAGAGAAGAGGTATTAGACTGACTACTAAACTGAAGGCCTACAAAATTGTTGTGCTGACCTCACTGTTGTATGCCTGTGGAGCATGGAGAGTCTACCAGCACCATGCCAGGAAACTGAATCACTTCCATTTGAACTGTCTTGGGAAGATTCTGAGGATCACTTGGCAGGATAAGGTACCAGGCACTGAAGTCCTTGCTCAAACTGAATTGCCAATATTCAAGCTATGCTTCAAAGAACACAATTCCAATGGGCTGGCCATGTTGTTCAAATGCAAAATGTACGCTTGCCAAAAAGATTGTTTTATGGAGAAATCACATGAGACAGGCGATCACATGATGGCCAGAAGAAGTGACATAAGGACACTCTTAAGGTCTCTCTCAAGAACTTTAGATTTGACTGTGCAACATGGGAGACACTGGCACATGGCATGACCACATCAGAAAGGGTGCCATGGTCTTTGAGCAAAGCAGAATTGAGACAGCACAAAGTAAACACAGGATACCAAATTTGGAATATCCAACCCAAATATTCATACAGACAACATGTACCCAACCCGTGGTAGGGCATTCCAAGCTCATATTGGTCTCATCAGCCACAGTCGGACACAATGAAATTTCACTTTATTGTAGTCATGTCATTTTGGTCCTCCTCAAAGACAAAGGACAACAACCAACCATAATTGGGACATTCTCTGAACATCCAAAATCCAGGTCACCCAAGGGGGTAAGGGAGTGATATATGGTGGGTGTAAATGAACTGTAACATGTTGTATCACCCAGGCAATATTCACAGCACTAAGGGCAACTGTGAATTTGTCGGCATAGTTTGGGATCACAAAGTATAACAGACTCTCCACATAGAAGGCAAGAAAAAGAAATTTATTCAGAGACCAGGAAGCCAAATCCATCATAGTAGCCAAGAAGTTAACACATATTATCACTACAGGGGACCAAGTCATTCCCAAGTCTTCTCTCCCCCCTACCCCTACTCCCCTGCCTTCCCATAAACAAATAAACAGTCAGGAGCCTAGCTGTGTCTGCTTGCCTGTGTCCTCTCTCACCCTCTGTCCTAAATGCTCTCAATAACTTCCTCTCAATTTTGCTCCACCCTTCCTGTTCCATCCATTCAGCAAACTCCTCCCACCATGTGTGACTTTGGTTTCCATGCGATTTAAGCAGGTCAGATGGACCTATTAATGAACTGGAAAGATCTTCTCATTTAAATTACCATTACACATATCAATGACAGTTTACTTGTAAGAAGTAGCTCAAAGCCTATTAAAGAACTGTGACTATAAAAAGTAAAAGACCAATTTTGTAATAAGAATGTTACCCATAAAGTGTAAGATCTTGAGATGAAAGCTCCCAATATATCACGTGAACCTTCTGTGGAGGATTTGTGGAAGGATGTGGATGAGATTATGCATACATGGTCTCTGATCTGCACCATTATCAGGAATAAGCATATTAATGAGATCCCAGATCAAGTTAAGACTCAGGCACATTAATCGTAGAAATAATATTTGAAAAATCCCTTTCTACCATCTCCATCTCTCCTTTCTTTTCCATTCTTCAGGTATAGTTCAATCATATTTTTCTTTATGCAATTTTTCCTGACCTCCACCCCCATGTTATAGCCAGAAATAATCCCTTACCTTCTGAGAATTTCCGTAGTGCTTCTAGTTATTTCTGCTAATGTCATCGATTCCCAATTAGTCTACAAGTTCCATGAGGGCCATATCTCACTCATTATTTTGCATGATCTGCCAAAATTCATTACATGTAGGAGTTGTTCAAAGAGAGATTTGTGAATGAATGAAAATGTACTTTCTAATATCATAAAATCCATTATTTCTGTAAATGTTACCTATAGATTATTAATATTATTTGTAGCATATAGATACTTACAGGCTTCAGTTAAGGTAATGTCCCAATCCTGACTTGCTGTCTCATTTTTTTTCTTAAATATTTTCCACAATCGTATCTAAGACTTTGAGGTCCAACTTAGTTATAAACCTATGAGCCCTCTTCACTACACCATTCCTGAATATGTCATATGCGAAAAAGGTGGGATTACCTCAATAATTGAAAGACAAAACTATTTTATTTAAAAGTTCCCAAGGTATAAACAGTAAGTCCAACAATTCAGATGCATGATAAGACCTAAGAGAATGTATAATATTTTCCAAACCTATAATTCTGTCATGAAATACTGACATTGATAAAGAAATCTAACGTTTCCTTAAATGTACAACTAGGATATGGTTTTAATTTTTGAGAATTTTGATATTAGATTTAAAATTAAAGTCATAGTTTAACATGGATGTATAATTTCCACTTTGCTGTTTGGAGCAGAGGAAGGAACTGAGAAAATATAGAAAATACCTTAAGGTGTTATAAGCTTTTTTCTAAGCAAGAGGGAGCATAGATGTTGTATTATTAGTCTTGCCTCTTGATTAAATTCTCCAAGACAATTATTACCTTTCTTTAAAATGTCAAAAGATTCTTAGATTGATCAGTTCATAATTTTGTCAACGTCAGTTAAAAGCCTTCCATATCCCCTTATCCTGGGCAGGTTTTATCTACAGGATGCATTACACAAATTCTCTATAGGGGGTACCCCCAAACACACTAAAGGTCTTCCTCCCATTATTTTAGTATCTTGGGGATACTAATATAGTACTACATGCTGTCTGTCTCTTGTCTCTTGTTCTGATTACATAACCTGTCCATTTCCTTTCCCCCCTCATTTATTCTTTCAGCTGCATCTTTCTATGCCATGCTCCACATGGAAACTATTAAGAATACCTTTGCTATATATCTTTCATAGATCGACCTTTGAATAATTTATAATTTAAATTATTTTAAGATTTCAGTAATTCATTATTCAAAATCATCACTAGGAGAGGAGAATATTAATATTAAACAAATGAACTTTTGCTTCACCGAATAATTTTGAGTCACTGAAAGTATAAAGCATTTTTGTAAGTGATATCTAGCCTGATCTCTTACTATGCTATTCAGGACCCAGTTCATTGTACATTTGCAACATCCATCCAAGATACTTGGATTAATTATATATTGTTGTCTGGGTACTGTGCATTTTTCATCCAATCCATTTTTCTAATGTGAATCATTAAACCAGTCTCCATGTCACTTCCCTTGAGTATCTTGTGGTATTTTGGGACTTATTTTGGGACTTGATGCAATTGATAATAATGCTATCAGCAAATACATATAATGGGAGTAACCTGACATTGACAGGGAATGCTTTAATTTGTATAGGGCACTTTTTTAACATTATTGACAAGCACCTGAAGTAAGCATATAATCTTTTTGTTTTATATCTCCCTTGATGTAAATAGTAGATTATTGATCAAATTACATTCATATCTGTCATTGTGTAAATTATGATTTAAACACATGCATGAAGGACTCCTTGTCTGGGGGTGCCTTCAAGTATTCATTTTGCTCTTCCAAGTCAAATTCTTTTAGAGAAATCAGCAAATAATAAACACATCAGAAGTTTGTGTTTTTATATCTTTCATTCCATTGTGTGGCCATAAAGATGTGAACTGATGTAGAAAATCATCTGCAAAAAGCCAGCCTGTTCCTATTTCAACATTTTTCTTTACTGTGATAACTGATGCATTCATTGAACATTCTCAAGAACTTTTTTGTTTTTCTTAAAAAACAAAGCAAAGACACAGTTCGGTGTTACTTCATGCTTTCTCAATCACCATTACTTTTGACGATCATTCTCGTATAAAAAAATTGTCTGTGGAATATTTTAAAACTGGATCCCTGAGTTATTTCTTTTGCATAGCGCTAAACCTGTGATTTCCCTTTCTCCTAAACTTAGTTTTGCTGTTTTCTGAGATGGTATTACTCATTATCATCTGTTCTAACTTTCTTTAAAGGTATCCTTATAAAATCCTTATACCTTGTGACTTAATATCTCTATCAAATTTCCTCAACTCTCTCTCTCCCATACCCATTATCACATTAAAGTTACTGACTATGAATGTGCATCTATACATAGTTTGGGGAATATTGGCAAGTTCTTCATATGATTTATCTTTATTTTTGTCTTAAGAAATGGAAGTTGCCATATAAATTGAAATTATCTTACTGCATGTGACCACCCTATTTATAAAACTCCAGTGGTTTTCTATTATCTTCAGGATCAAATCCAAAATCCTCTGTTTGGGTTTTCAAGGCTTTTATACCCTGGTTCCTGAGTACTTTTCAGTCTTTATATATGTTATATCTCTCCGCATATCCTGTTCTCCCTACTTGTCCTCTAGCGCACTCTCCATCTCCTGACTCCAAGCATTTTTCCCTGGTTGTTGCCCATCCTGGTATTCTCTTTCTGCTCATCTCTACTTCATCTCCTCCTTCGGGTCTTAGCTAAAGTCTCACTTTCTGCAGGAAGTCTTTTCCATTCCTTATTCTTGTTTTCTTTCCTATGAGATTTTCTCTAGGTTACCCTAAGTATCTTGTTTGAACACAGTCGCTTCTGTGTGATTTTCCCATTAAGCTATAAAGTCCTTGAAAATAGGGACTGTGATGTTTTTCTTTGTATCCAAAATACTGTACTTAACTCTTGTTCATACTTAGTAATGGTGAATACTTCAAGGTGAGATAACCAGGAGCCTGTGAAAATATTTCTGTTATTTTTTTTAATTAAAAAAATCATTATTTTGGAGGCAATCATACTTAACTTTCTCAGGGTCACACAGTAAGTGCCTGAGGCTAGATTTGAACTCAGGTCTTTTTGACTCTAGAGCCAATGCTCTATCCACTGCACCACTAATCTGTTTTTCTTTTTGAAAGCTCAGTGGAAACCATCTCTACTGGCTCTTTGAGTCATATCTATGAAAATAACTACTTTATATCTTTTGATGCAGTCGATCAAACTCTGGGATTAGAGTCAGGAACAAGTGAGTTCAAATCCAGCCTCAGATACTTCCTAGCTGTATGACTTGGGCAAAGTCACTTAATCTCTGTCTTACTCAGTTTTCTCAGTTATAAAATCCTATCTCTCAGGATTTCTTGTGAGGACTCAATTGGATATTTGTAAAGCAGTTAGCCAGTCCTTGGCACATAGTAGGAGTTTAGTAAGTAGTCTCTTCTTCCCTTTCTACTTCTATAGATAATAGCTAATATATTTCTAGCATTTTTTAATGGGAATATCAGTGTGGACCTGGATCAGTGCCTCTAGATGTCAACTCTTTGCTATCAAGTGCTAAATGTATCAAGAGTTGAACCCACGTTGGCAGCTGATCTGAACCCTTGATTCTTTGCTCACTCTACGTCCTTTCTCACTACTGTGCTGTCATCACTGGGAATGAAGCAGCATACAATATGGGCCTGGGATATCATTTTGTATTTTTGTTTCTTGGGTCCCCAGAGCTAAAACAGAAAAATCATCTTGTGGGCAACCTTCTGGTGATTAGCATCTTTATATTGAGGCCAATTTGTCCTCCACCAAGAGACACAACGATCACAGGGCTTCTGTCTGAAGTGCTTCCAGCTGGGTAACACCTGCCAGATTCCTTATATTAGTGGCATAACATTTGAGAAGACAGTAACCTCCAGGCCCTGGCAAAGCAAACCTGAGGAGTTTTGTAGAGAAATAGTTATCAAGTAAGTCTTCAATTTTTGAACTCCTCCCTCAATGTGGTACAGAAGTTACTCTGCATTCTCAGGCATAGAATGGTTGTAGTTGGTATATAGAACACAAGCAAGCATGTATATACACGCAGATTTGATTTCATACACCTAAAATGTTAGAGTACTATCAAAGAAATTATGACCTTACCATGTAGTCGGGATACCTGTTCCAAGGCTCTTTTCCCAACACACAAATGAATATTTTTTTTCTCAGAACTAAGCATAGAAAAATCACAAGAGAAGTAGCAGTCGTCTTATTCTTTTCCTTCTTTCCCCTGCCCTGCAAACCTGAGGCAATCTATGGAACAGGTTTTAAAATGCGCTATGATGACATGGGAGATTGCTTCAGGAACACTTGACTAGGATGCATATAGAGTAAAATGAGGTCCCCACAATAAATTCTTTGAACCTACACATCACTATAATAGAGGTAACAAAAAAATAGGAAATTGAATCAGAAACTATCTTCCAGGTATAAAAATGTATTTCAGAAATGGCAAAACCTCTTGGTCCCAGACTGGCCTCATCATTCACGGACAGATGCAAAAACAGAAAGTGAAAAATGATCTTTACCTAGTGGGACTACCCATGATCACTATATATTCACACACACAAAACACACACACACACATTTTCAGCCTATTAGTTTCAGTTTGTTGTATTTATAATATAGTCTTCTGTTTATTAAATGATTAAATCTGTGTATTCCTCATAGGAAATTTTTGAATTCAAGATCCAAGTTCAAAATATGTGATCCTCAAACTTCTTCCCCTTGATAGAATATAAGGGGGTTTTGCAGTTGTTTGTTTTTCTTTACAATATATGTATTTCTGGAGAACAGGACATGATTAATTTTTGTCTTTATATTCCCAGCACCTAGCACCATGCTGGGCACAGAATAGGTTCTGGATAAATGATGAATGATTAATTTCAGTTACAGAGCATAACCCAAAAGGCCATGGGTGACTTACTTTGTTTAAAGATTGAGGTATTATTTTGCCCCAAACACCATATGCCAAAAAAAATCAAACTAATAACTTAAGTAACTTGGAGGAGGGGGAAAGAATTACAGTAGCACTAAATTACTTGTGTTGGGGGCCAGGGAGAACCTTACTTTATAGATTAACAATATAATAGTCTTTTACAGTGTGTAGTTATGTTTTGGGGAAATTCATTTAATAAGCTATTTTTTATTGGAGTTCTACTCCATTAGATTTGAAGGCTGCTGCAAGTGGCTATAGAACATTGGCAGTTTTAGAACACAACAATCTAAGGAAAGAGTAGCCATTGCTTATCCATGGTCTAACTGAATTAATACAGTACAGCAGTTGCCTAATTTTATTCCTACCAAAGTGATACCCAACTATAATTCATGGATTTTTGCATTCCAGTTGGTGCATTAAGCATTAATGTTAACAACTCCATATTTCTGTAGTGGATCTTGAAATCACAGATTAAGACCTAGAAAAGACCTTTGACATTTTCTTTGGTCCAATCTCCTCTCTTTATAGAAGAGGAAATTGAAGCCCAGGTAAATTAAAAGCTGAACAGCCAGAATTTGAACTGGGCTCTTCTGACTTTAAATCTATTTTTTTTCCCACACCACCATTATTATTACCTCCATTAGTATAATACTAATGTGTTGAAGGTTGTACAAATACTATTATCCTTATTTCATAAATGAGGAAACTGATAGCAGGGAAGTGAAAGACTTGCCCACAGTCATGGGGCTGCTGGGATTGGAACCTACATTCCTTGTATGCAAATTCAACATTTTTCACATCTTTCCATATGCTATAGTGCTTATGATATGGTGACATCTTTTAATCAATATACTTTTGTATCCTGTCATAAGGAAATAATCTTATTTTGATTTTTAAAAAAACATATCTTGCTTTACTTATTTACTTATAAAAACACTTACTTGCTTGACAAAGTGAAAGTATCACCACCGCCATGCACATCTAATTAGGTATGTGTGTGTTTCTTTAACCAAAACCTTACATTGGGCTCCAGAGTAAGTTAGTCAAGTGCTTCTCCACTAGGAAAATCCCATTAGTCGCTTCATTTTAGCTTATGTACTGTGAATGAATTACTACTTCTTAGGAGGAAACTTGTGGCTAAAGTATCTTAGAGAATCATAGTTTTCAAACCCAGAAGCCAGACTACTACCAGCAGTTATGAAAAGGAAACTGAGCCCCATTTTTGTTCTTCCCTTGATGCTTCCAGATCCCTCAGGATTCTAAATATTTTTCAGTGTCCATGGCCCTGCTGTCTACATATTGTGATCCTTGTATTTGTAAAAAATCCAGCCATTGAGTAAAGCATAAGTGGTTCAAAGCACTGCATCATATTAGTTAGAATACCAAATTGGTCAGTTGGTCTCTTGCATTAACCAGTATTGTGACCTTGGACAATGTATTTTATTTCTCTGGGCTTCAGCTTTCTTACCTTTAAAATAGGAAGGGCACGCATTGTTTGGTCATGTCCAGTTCTTTGACCCCATTTATGATTTTCTTGGTAAAGATACTGGAGTGGTTTAGTCATTTCCTTCTCCATCTCATTTTGTAGATGAGGAAACTGATGAAAATACGACTAAATAATTTGCTCAAGGTCCCATAGCTAATAAGAGTCTGAGGCTATATTTGAACTCGTGGCTTCCTGACTCCAGGCCCATTCTCTATCCACTGTGTCACCTAGCTGCCTGGAGGAGGGCATACTCCAGTTCTAACATTCAGAGTCTAGTCTTAGCTGTGCTGCTAACTAACTATAAGACCTTAGACCTCATCTTCAGATGGAGGCTGGATATGATTGATCCCTAATCTCCAGAGTCTTTTCCAGATTTATATACAAGATATGAGTGCATAACCATTTATCCTGAGAAGTGTTGATGCCTTCTTTTCCTTGGCTGCTATGGAGATAGGAAAATCTAGGCTCACTTTTGAATGCTGTCTTGGATGCATATTGGATATTTGAGTATGAGGAACTCGTCTAACCTTTTATTGCTCTGGAGGGGCAGCTAGGTGGTGCAGTGGATAGAGCACCAGTGCAGGAGCCAGGAGGACCTGAGTTCAAATCTCACCTCAGACACTTGACACTCACTAGCTGTGTGACCTCAGACAAGCCACTTAACCCCAATTGCCTCATCTTGGGTCATTTCCAATAATCCTGATGAATATCTGGTCACTGAATTCAGATGGATCTGGAGGAGAAGTGAGGCTGGTGACATGCACAGCCCTCACTCACTCAAAAAAAACCGTCAAACACAAGTCATGTCATTATTTCTCTGATGGCATGGTCTTCTTTGGCAACAAAGGATGAACACACAAATATATATTGCTCTGGGCAGTTCTCTAAGATTCTGAGTTATCTGCATTTTGGTGGAAAAAAATTCTACCATGAGAGTCATGGAGACATTACAAGGCCCTTCATTCACCTCTACCCCCTCTATCCTGTTGAAGGGTTTGGCTGCCGTTTTTATGTATTCCATATATTTACACACATATGCTTGAATATTTCCAATATAAGAAGAAAAATGGAAATTTTATTGAATTGATTTGAGATGCATCTTAAATTAGTATTGAAGCCCAGAAAATCACAAGATGCTATTAAAATAAAATTATTGCAAAGATGTTTACCAACAGACAGCTAGTGAATTTTAGAAGCTGCAGTAAATAAGTGACCCAAATGAATTTTAAGTGATGAGGTATATGAAATTCTCTACATAAATATGTGAATCATATTTTATAGAAGCATCCCTGAAAAGCAATTCATTATCTTAAAAAAAACTGTGTAAAATTTTTATTGTAGAATGATCGCTGGTGATATTCCCCCTGCATTCCCTTTTCCGAAGCCATCAAAGCACACACCATATATTCCCTTCATACACAATATTTAGTCCAATTTATTTTAGCTTTGGGCTTGTTTTCTTTCTTGGGGAACAAGCGCTAATAAGAAAAGAGCAAATGACAGTTTCCTATGCTGACATTGTCAATGCTTCTCTATTATGATATATTAGCCCATTTACCATACTCTATTGTTTAAAGCATTTTCTGAAAGTAAACTGAGCTAATAAAACATATCCTAGAAATGGTTTGACAGTTGAAAAATTATTTCTCAAGAAACAGAATAACTGTGCTCTAAATCATGAGTTTATACTCATCAATCATATACACTAATGCCCAAACATTTTTTCCATTATACAGTCTTATATTTCAGAATTATTAAAAACAAATTTCTCCCTTAATTTTATGCCACATGGGTGCCATTTTCTCTAAAAACAAATCACTCATATTACCATTTCATTATATCTGGACTCAATTTAGATTGATCACAGATTTTGGAAAATCAGCTCAAAGAGGTGCTTTGGATGATGATCTGTTTTTGTATTTGTATAACAATTCCCGTTATTTACAAAAAAGTAAGGCAGTATGACATAGTGAATAGCCTATCTAGTAAGTCAAAAAGAACTTGGTTCATATTTTCCCTTTGACATGTACTAGTTATGTAAGCGTGGGCAAGTCATTAAACCTCTGAGTTTCAGGGAAATGACAAAGACTTCAATTTAGCTATAAATGGGGTATGAGGGCTGGTAGAGCTCATTGCTACACTAATTTGACTTTAATAGCTAATATTTATCACATTTAATCTGCAAAACTTCCTCTGATTTAGATAGTGCAAGTATAGCCTTACCTTGCAGATTAGAGAACTGGAGACTCAGGGAGATTCAATGCTTTGCCTACATCATAAATTTCCTTTGCATATATTTTGTTCTTAATTATGTGCATGTGTTACTGTTCTTCAGTAGAATGTAAGTTTTAAAAAAAAATACTTTATTTATTTTCAGTTTTCACCATTCTCCTACACAAGATTTTGAATTCCAAATTTTCTCCCCCTCTCCCTTCTCCCCACCCCGCAACAGCATGTACCCCAACCACTTGTTTCCTCAATCTGCACTGTCTTTTATCTCCTCTCCTCTCATTCCCTTCCCCTCTATTTTCATTTGGGGCAAGATAGATTTCTATGCCCCATTACCTATACAACTTATTTCCCAGTTGCATGCAAAAACAATTTTTAATATTCATTTTTAAAGCTTTGAGTTCTACATTCTCTCCCTCCCTCCCTCCCTACCCACCCTCTTTGAGAAAGAAAGTAATTCAGTATAGGCCCATATATGTATAACCATGAAAAACACTTCCACAACAGTTATGTTGCAAAAGACTAAACACATTTCCCTCTTTCCTATGCTGCCCTCCATTTATTCCATTTTCTCCCTTGACTTGTCCTGCCACAATAGCATTTGCTTCTGATTACCCCTTTTCCCAATTTGTTGTCCCTACTATTATCTTCTCTCTCCTATCCCCTTCTCCCTTGCCCCCACCTTTCTACAGGGTAAGATAGATTTCCATACCCAATTGAGGGTGTGTTATTCCCCCCTTAAGCCAGATCCCATGAGAGTAAGGTTCACTTATTCCCTCTCACCTTCCCACTCTTCCCCTCCACTATAAAAGCTCTTTCTTGCCTCTTTTATGTGAGATGTTTTATTACATTCTATCTCTTCCATTCTCTTTCTCCCATTATATTCCTTTCAAAATTTAATTTTATTTTTTAGGAATTGTCCTTTCATATTTAGCTCACCCTGTGCCCTCTGTCTATCTGTCTCTCTCTATTTATAGATATACACACACATACACACACAAATATATACATATACATACCCCACATTTATAATGTACACATACACATGTATACATATACATGTATGTGTGTATATATGTATCCATACATTTATATATGTATGTATATTCCCTATAACTATTCTAATACTGAGAAAGGTTTTCATGATTTTCTTGCATCTTTCTAATTTCTCTTCCCAAGTTTTCCTCTACTTCTCTTAGTTGATTTTCAAAATCCTTTTTGAGCCCTTCCTTGACTTGAGACCATTTCATATTTTTATTGGAGGCTTTGGATTTAGGAGTCTTGACTTTGCTGTCTTCCTCCAGTTGTGTGCTTTGGTCTTCCTCTGCTTATATGCTTTGATCTTCCTTGTCAAAAGAAAATAACTTTTCACCAAGAAAGTAACCTTCTATAGTCTTATTTACCCCTTTTTGGTCATTTCCCCAGCCATTTACTTGATCTCTGAGCTTCTTGTTAGGTGGAGGGTGCAGTACCCCAAATTTCAGGAGCTTTATACAGCTGTTTTCAGAGATATCTCCAGGGACCTGTAAATTCTCAGCTCCTCCAAAGTGGTATGATCAAAAGAGTGGTATTTGCTCCTCTCCTGGCTTGCACTGTAGTCTGGAGCAACCACAAGCACTCTTTTCTGCCTTGGATCTGAGAGTAGTATTCCACAGCTGCCACTAACTCCTCCACACTAGCACTCTTGCTTGCCCCAGGGTTGCTACACAAGACTTTGACCCAGATCAGCCTCTTTATTCCTCTACCATTTGTAAAACTCCAGAAGCAGTTGGCTGCTGCAGCAGTGGCTGCTACTGCTCTGGGACTGGGGCTAGGGCTAGACCACTTCCTCTCTCACTCAGTGAGAGAGCTTTCCCACTGACCTTTGAAGCTGTCTTTGGCATTTGTGGGTTGAGAAATCTTGAAGCCACAGCAGCTTTCAGTGATTCAGTGCCCTGAGGTGTGCTCCTATCCCATCTGTGGGGGTGCAGCCCAAGGTGGGCTGCACTCCATTCTAAACCTGGTGCAATAGATTCTTCTTGTCAGTCTTCCAGATTGCCTTGGACTGGAAATCTGTTTCAGTCTGTCATTTTGGGACTTCTGCTGCTCTAGAATTTATTTAGAGTCATTTTTACAGGGATTTTGCGGGGCCTTGGAGGAGAGCTCAGGCAGGTCCCTGCTTCTACTCCACCATCTTGGCTCCATGCTTTCTATTCTAGAATGTAAGCTTTTTGAAGGCAAGAACTGGTTTTTTTGTGTGTTTTTACCCCCAGACTCATAGTATGTGATTAATAATTGTTTTTTGAATGAATAAAGGTGGCTTTTAAAACTTTTAACTATGTTTGCTGCTACTTAGGCAGCAACACAAAGTTCCTAATCGTAAGTACCATGGTTTCTATAGGGACCAGTATAGAACAATGCATGGGTACATATCAGTACTCTCTATGGCTTTTATTAATTGCTTGTATGATTGCTATGTATGATTGCTTGTATGATTGCTATGTATGATTGCATGTATTTTTTTTTATTACCATTTTATTTCCCCCATCATAGTCATCTCCCTGAGATCAGGGACTTCATCATCGACAAACCTTAAAAACACAAAATAGAGCAGAATAGGTAGGATGGTAGGAATTTAATGAGTGCTATTGATTGATTCATGAGCAGCTAGGTGGTGCAATGAAGAGAATATTGGGCCTGGAGTTGGGAAGACTCATCTTCCTGAGTTTAAATCTGTCCTCAGATACTTACTAGCTGTACAACCCTGGGCAAGACACTTAACCCTGTTTGCCTCAGTTCCTCCCCTGTAAAATGAACTGGGAAGGAAATGGCAAACCACTCCATTATCTTTGTCAAGTAAACCCCAAATGGGGTCATGAAGAGTCAGACATAGATGAAAAATGCCTGAACAATACCACTGATTCATGTAACATGGGACTAATAGGCATGACAACAAAAGTCCACCTCTTACAATTCATATTCCTAACATAATAGCAATAATCATATATTTAGACTAAGAAAAAAGTACTTCCCTGGAAATTAGTGATTTATTATGTCCTGAAATCTTTTTGCCCCTTTCAGTAAAGAAATTGTCATTTGCCCAAGGTCTTAAAGCAAGTAGCATAGCTTAGATGTGAACCCAGACCTTCTGAATCTAAATGCAGTTGTTTTATTTTAACATATCTTGTTGCCTGTCCGTATTTTGAGACAAGTGATCTATCCAGATATTCTCCTGAAATCTTGCACAAAGATGGCTGTTCTAGTCTGTCTTCTTAAAGGGTTGGCTATGTGGTAATAATAGTAGGAAGCCTTTGCACAAAAGTAGTGACGTTTGTTACTATTTTTTTTTAAATTCACCAAGATGTAGGAGTAAATTCCAGCAGTCCCAAGATGACCCAAATTGGTTATTTTTCAAAGATAACAAACCCAAACTTGTTCACCGTGTGAAGAAATGTAACAAACAATTAACTCTGTGGTGGATTACTGACTTAATGAACTGAAAATGGACAGTAATATTCTTATAAATGAAGATTTAATTTGTTCTTGTCAAAAAAACAGATGACAGAATTTCCATGCCATGTTTGTTAGGAAACTTTTTCACTTGATTGGCAGAAATAGAGTAATGAAATATATAATTCACTTTAGAAAAAAAGTTATATATTTTTCTTTTCCCAGTACTTTCATTTCCTTGGGTGTCAGGCAGTAGCTAGCTTATTCTTTTATTGTGTTAATTTCTACCCTCCGGCAATAGTTAATATGCATATATTTTAGAAGGGGCTATAATATTCTGTCCAGTAAAATGGCAGTAGGAAAATGTCTGCATGAGATTATATTCAAATCTAATGGCAAAGGGCAGACCATTTGATGTTTTAGAAATGATTATAACTGTAAAAATCCTTCATGTACCTCTCACTTTTTCCTGGCCCCCCCCCAGCCATGGCAGCATTTACATTACTCCAGCCCCCTAGCTGTTCCAGCTCAGAAATTACAGAGAATTCTTTTAACTATTATTTCAAACCAGCGGTTTGTTTTTAAGTTGTGAAAGGTTCATTTTGCACATCCCTGTTACTCATTCCTGAAATTCAGTATAGATTTTAATGAGCACCTACTATGTACAAGAAAGCACTGTGCACAATTTTGAGGGAGATAGCAAAGATCAACAATTCACTATGCTTAGATGCATTACAACCTATGAAGAAGGATGATATTCTACTCTGATAATACGTCATCAGGTAGAAGTGACTCTAGGTTCTCAAAGGTACACGTTTGAACGTAAACTCTTGAAATTCCTGCCAATGGATGGTTATAGCTTAATTTATTTAGCCTTTTATAGTTTACAAAGGAAATCCCTGAAAATGGCATTGGGAGTTAAATAATACAAGTATTACTATTTCTCTTTTACAGAAGAGGAAATTGGGGCACAGAAATGAACTGTGTTAAGATCATACAGCTAAGTGATGAAATGGAGTGAAGTTGGAAAGGCATTGAACCCTGTGAGAATTGATCTAGGAAAGAATTTCTTACGTCATCAGTCACTTTAGAGATCCTGAGCATTGTCATGATGAGTTTAATTTCATCCAATAAATAGACATAAGTTTCTTCAAGACAAAGGATATTTAATGAACACATGGTGTTTCAGGGAAATTTCTAATATTAATTATGTGTAAATCTATCAAATTATTTGTATCAGTTGAAAATATAATTTTTTTCAATAACTCATAAAATATAAGTGTATTCTCTTATGTTCTCTGTAAATAGAACAAAATTCCATTACAGACTTGCTCTCTTTTTATGGTTCTGTTGGGCTCCAAATCCCGAATATGATGCCTTAAGGGATAAAAAGAAGAGATTTCAATATGGGGGACGGAAATGGTGGGATAAAAGAAAATGAATATGATTTGTTCTAGTCAATGATTGGAGAGATGGTTAAATGGACAGAAAATTTGGTCATGTAAAAGAAAGAATGAGATACTGTAGGTGATATGGCATGGAACCAGTTCCAGAAGTAGAGCAGAGATCCTAATTCCATTTTCCCTAAAGCCTCCTCATAGCTAGTGAGTTAGTAGAGTCACATGCTTTAAACAAACCAAAAAAAAAATTACCTTCCTAGTTGCTAAGGTATCTTGCCTGTGATTCAACTGCTCCTGAGGGTTAGAGACAAAATTGAAGCTTCTGCCTTCTAAGTTCTATGTTATATCCAACAGTTATTGACTCTGGTGGTGAGCCTAAGGGCAAGGAGAGTTACCCATTTCCAAAGAACAAGTCAGCTTAGAATTGAGGAGGTCCACATCTGTTAGGAGAGAAAGCCTCCTCAGTTCAGTCACATGACCTTCACTGACACTTATTCAGGCTCGATCTGGGGACAAAGGGGGGGATATTGATATTCAACACACACACACACATTTGCCAATCAGGACATTATTGTCAGGTATAGTTAACCAGATAGGCTCTTAACAACAAAGTAATAAACTATTTTTTGTATAGAGGATGGAGGACCAGAGATACACATTACCTCAAAAACTTTTTATTTGTCTAAAAACTTTTATGGTCTGTGTCACCATATAGACTGCTATGGTGTGAGAAAAAGATTCTAACCTTCGCTGGTGGAGGAAATAACAACACAAATGAAGCCACAAATATTTTCTAATATTTGAAGAAGGAAAGATAAGACAAAAACACAGATAACTAAGTAGACTGAGATGAATATCATAAGATGTATGCAAAATACTGCCTCAGTAGTGTGAAGATTCATAGGACTGAACGGTAGTGTCAAGTTGAGATTGTCAGGAAAGGCATCATAAAGGAAGGCGATGTTGTTGGCGTGTGTGTCTTTCGTTCTCGAAGAGGACCATGACATCAAGATGAGGACATGACTTGCAGTTGAGTTTGAGTTGAGTGAGGGAGGGTTGTACAAGGTCACCAGCCTCACTTTGATCTCCTGTGCCAACTGGATTCAGTGATCTGATTCATCAGGATGGCTGGGAATGGCCCTTTCAGGTTAAGGTCTTATAGCATTCTCATTTTGAGTGAGATACACCCATTCAATTAATAGGCTTCTTTAACTGGTTGCTCAAGCGATGGCCCCTTTAATAAAAAAAAATGTCAAACTAGGAGGAGAAGACCCTCAGGGTTCCTGCGTAAAAGAGAAACAATTCTTATTTTGTACTTCAATCTACTCTGTGCTAGGTGGGTGAGGACTTTGTGTCCCAGTCTACAAGATCCAGAATGAATTTGGTTTGAGGCTTGATCTTTGAGCAAGAGATGTAGCCAGTAAACCCAAAGAAAAAAAGGCAGCTTATGGGGATGGGACACTGGAAGAGGAAGAGGTGGAGGAGGTAAAGGAGGTGGAGGAGGAGAGTTGCTACTCACTCACAGGTTGTGCTTCTCCTTAATTCTTGAAGAGAACCATGACATCAAGATGACGACATGACTTGCCGTTGACTTTGATTTGAGTGAGGGAGAGTATCGTTTAAGTTGAGTCTTAAAGAATAAAGAAGATATCAGTAAATCGAGATGGTGAGGGAAGCAGAAGTAAAAGAATGAGCAGAGGAAAATTGGAAACATGGAATAGTTCAATCTTTCAGGAATAAAAGGTATGCATTGTGGGGATGGTAGAAGATAAGAGTGGAAAAGTGTATACTGAAATGAGGAGTCTAGATGAGGCACTAGGCCTAAGGGAGTTTTTCTTTACCCTTTCTGTAGGAAATGAGCCTTCTCTGGACAAAAAGTGGAGAACTGTGTTTGATGTAAATGTTCAACCTGTATTTTCTTTTGAATTTTATTTCTTAAAAAGTCAAAAGATACTGCAATTCAAGAAACATTTTAATTGTACTTTCAAAAATCTTGAGAATAAATGTCCTAAGTAGTCCTAAGTAGAAGATAACAGAAAATTTTAAGAATTTATAAGGTTGAGGATGTCTGCTATTCTATTGTAAATTTGTCTCCAGAGACAAAGTGACAGGAATAATTGAGAGACTTATGTAGAACAGGCAAATAGGAACAAGATAATTAGGAAAATAATATATTTAAACATACTTTTTATCATGGTGAATCAATGTTGACTGTAGCAGCTCACATGAATATATAAAGGAAAGGATTTAAAACAAGATGCAAGCCTGCAAATGAACTCCAGTCTTCTATAGATACTTGGGTATCCTGCCAAATACAATTTGTCCAAAATTGAATTTTATTTCCCTCCAAATTTTTGCTCTTTACCCCCAGCATTGCTATCTCTGTCTCTTCCATTCTTCTCCTATGCATACCCTTCACTCCAGTGAAACTGGACGATTCAGTCTTCCCACCATCTTCTCAGTCCCCATAGCTTGGGGTGAACTTGGCACTGACGTTTGGAATGACTTTTTATTTTATTTCTTCATCGCTTCATCCATTGGAGTTTAAACTACTTGAAAGTAGAGACTGTTTGATTCTTCATATTCCTATTGTCTGTACTGTATTTCTCCAAAAGAACTCTTGCACTTCATAAATTTTGTTTTTTGTTGATCTCACGCATTCAATTAATTGCTAAGTCCTGTTGGAGTCTTTTTTTATGTATCTATCGTATTGGCTTGTTCAGTCATTTCAATTGGGCCCAGCTCTTCATGACCCCATTTGGGTTGCTCTTGACAGAGATACTGTAGTGGTTTGGCATTTCCTTCTCCAGTTCATTTTACAGATGAGGAAACTGAGGCAAACAGCATTAAGTGACTTGCTCAGGGTCTTAAAGCCAGTGTTTCTTATATTTGCTGCTTTATGTTAACTTCTATTGCAATCTCTCTTATTCAGACTCATCTCTTGTTTAAAGTACTATAGAAATCCATTCATTGGTCTTTTTGACCCTTCCTTATCCGTTCTTCCATTCATCCTTATGCCATTTCTTCATGTACTGGTCTTGTCATAGCTGTGCTGAAAAACTTTCATTGACTTCCTATTATTTACTGAATAAAGTTTGAGCTCTTCAAGAATTTGGGAGATCAACTATTTGTCTCCAACTTGACTTTCAGGGTTGCTTCTTTTACTTGTTATCACTTAAGTTAAAATTACAGCTGTACTGGGCATTCTCCATCTTCTGTTTTCATTGTTCTTTCTCCCATCTCTATACCTTTGTCCTTAAATATACTGGAACCCTTCACTCAGGCGGAGATATTGAAGGCAGAAATTTTCATTAGACCTAACTCACATGACATCTTTTCAAACTTTTATATTTATTTTCAGTGGGGCAGCTAGCTGGTGCAGTTGATAGAACACCAGTGCAGGAGTCAGGAGGGCCTGAGTTCAAATGTCACCTCCGACACTTGGCACTCACTAGCTTTGTGACCTTGGGCAAGTCACTTAACCCCAAGTGCCTCATCCTGGGTCATCCTGATGAATATCTGGTCACTGGATTCAGATGGCTCTGGAGGAAAATGAGGCTGGTAACCTGCACAGCCCTCCCGCACTCAAAAAAGCATGATCTTTGGCAATGAAGGATGAACACTCAGGTTTATTTTTAGCATCAGAGAGTTTTTCCCATTTTCACTTGATATTATTTCTTGAAAACTGGTAGGATAGATTGTCTATTGCTAGGTTATTTTGTAGATTTATAAAAAATCCTATGTATTTACTTTCCCATAATGAATTTTGTTATGACTTCATCAAACTCTCTGATATGCCTTCATATTTGATAAATATTGCATTACATACATAACTTAATTTGGGGAATATTAATTTTTTTTACTACTTTGCTTGAATTAATCTTGAACCAGAGATTCCCCTCAATCAGCTAATTATTCCTTGATTTCTGAGAAACTCATTTTGAAGTAGTTTTGATATGGATCTTGTATATTTTGATAAGTTAATACTCAAAGGTACATTATAATTTTTCTTTACTGTAAATGGTATCTTTCTATCATTTTCCTTGTTCTTGATGGTGGTATATATAGAAATGTGAATGATTATTTTCATGAATCTGTCATATCTTGCTATTTTCCTAAAGATAATACTTCATTTTTATTACTATCTTGTGCTTTCTAAATGTGTGAGCATTCTACCTGCAAATAAAGATATTTCAACTATTTCACTGTGTTTATTTTTTGTCTTTTCATGCCTTATTTCCATTGCTAAAATTTATAAAATGCCAAATAGGAGTGAAAAGATGCCACAGGAGTGACAGCTAAATGGTATAGTGTGAAAAATTCTGGGCTTGGAGTCAGGAAGACATGAATTTCAATTTGGCCTCAGACATTTCTTAGCTGGGCAAGTCACTGTGTTTGCCTCTGTTTCCTCTTCTGTAAAGTGGAGGTAATAACAGTACCTCCCTCACAGGGTTTTTCTAAAGATTGAATGAGATAGTATTTGTAAAGTACTTGACCTGTAGTATGTGCTACATAAGTGCTTATTCTTTTCCTTCCCTTCCATATCTGTTTTTAGTGTGAAGGTATTCAGTGTTTCTCTATCACAGGAGATATTCATAGTTCTGAATATATTACTATTGTTAACAGAATCTCATGTCTGTTCTCCCACCTGCATTTCCTGGACCCACTAGTTTTCCTTGCAATCTGTTGAGTGCTCTGAACCATGCTCAGCAAGTTCTTGTGAATCTCCATTACCTCTCAGATCGACTACAAACTCCTTTCTTTTCCATTTAAATCCTGTCAGCCTCTGTTTTCAGTCCATCTTTTTATAATTGTTAATGGACCCAGGTAGACCCAGCTCATCCCCTCTCTTCTGTCTCCTTCTCCTCTTCCTTTGTGATTTACTGGCTACATTTTCCTTCCTTCCTTCCTTCCTTCCTTCCTTCCTTCCTTCCTTCCTTCCTTCCTTCCTTCCTTCCTTCCTTCCTTCCTTCCTTCCTTCCTTCCTTCCTTCCTTCCTTCCTTCCTTCCTTCCTTCTTTCCTTCCTTTTCCCAAAACCTTAAACCCAGTGCACTCTGAAGTCCATATGTTCAACAATAGGTCCTTGCTCAATCTCCACTTAATGGCAGGGTTAGAGTGATTATTCTCTTTCCCTCCTAGTTGGATTTAGTTATTTTTTCTTCTTTTGCTCATTAAAAGGGCCATTCCCCGATCACTTCTTAAAGAGGCCTATCCACTCAATGGGCGTTACTTCCCCCTAAGCGAGTACATGAAAAGGCCTAGCCTTAAAAGACCAAGGTTTCCCACTGCATCCTGGGCCATCTCCGGTCATCCTGATGAATATCTGGTCACTGGATTCAGATGGCTCTGGAGGAGAAGTGAGGCTGGTGACCTGCGCAGCCCTCCCTCACTCAAAACAAAGTCAAGTGCAAGTCATCTCATTATTTCTATGATGGCATGGTCTTCGAAAACGAAGGATAAACACAACTACTTGTTGCCCATTACCTGTTTTCAAGCATTCTACAATCTAGCCAAAACAATCTTGTCATTGTTCAGGCACAGCATTCTATCAATCACTTGTCTCTGTTGTGTTTAGAACGTGCCTCTCTCTAATGCTATGAAGTCTTTCTGATACTCTTTATTGCTATTTCCCTCTCCTCCCCCCAAAATTACCTTGTATTTATTTTGTAAATACTCACTCCATATGCACTTTTATTAGTATGCACTGTTGCCCCTTATAGAATGTTAGCTTCCTGAGGCCATGGGCTGATTCATTTAGGATTGTATCCATAGAACCTAGCACAGTTTCTGGAACATAATAGGTACTTAATAAAAATGTGTTAATTGATTTATGCCAACTTAAGTCTCTTTTTTCCTTGATAGAGGCCAGTTCTGTCAATAGTGGAATCTATTGTAAATTGAGAGTTCTTATTATCTGACAGTTACAGAGACAGGAAGTGATGGCCTGTGGACATGTTTGCAAGCACAGTTCTCTTCACTCTCTTAGAGTCTGACTTAGCAGCAACTTGGTAATTGCTAAATTGCCGGTTTCAATACCCTATAATCTTTCAGAGTCCATATTTTAACCCAGGTATTCTAACCTGTGGGGTTTTGTAAACTCATTTTTAAAGAGATATTTCAATAACTATATTTCAGTGTAATTGTTTTCTTTATAATTCTGTGCATTTTAGTTTAGACATTTAAAAATATTATTCTAAGAAGAGAAAGGGGTCCACTACACAAAAAGGGTAAAAACCCTATTTCTTTTGCACTCTAATTCTCTAGGCTACTCAAAGAGTAGTTGACTGCTTCCTTGATGTTTCCCAGGAGTCCACACTTGTTTATCCATAAAACCATATGCAGTAATAACACTTCTGCTGATTCACATTCTGACTCTTACAGCGACTTACCAAAGAGTATTTTTTTTTTCAAAGAATTTCTTCACACTGGACATTCATAATTCTTTACAACCTGACTCTAATCAAACTTTCCAAGGTTAAGTATAAAAATTACCGTACTTCATGTCCTTAATAATCCAGCCAAATTAGCTTTTTAGCTGTTCCTTACATAAACATTCCATCTCCTTTCTCTATGTTTTTCCTCTGGTTGTCCCCCATGCCTTTCTATTTCTTTGAATACATTCCGGGTTTAATTTCACATTACATGAAATCATAAAGACCACTTCTACTTTAATGATTTGGCAGCTGCATGGTAAATTTTAGACAGTTTTTAAAAATTTTGAATCTATTTTTGGTAGTATATATATTCTATCAAAAATAGTGAATTCTATTTTTAATGTCATTCTGTCTAAAAACCCTTTTCTCTTTTATTGGAGAGTTTCATATTTAGAATATCATATATGATATTTATATATTACATTTAGTGTCATCGTTTTGGGACTTATCTCTCTTCTGTTATTTTACATGTACTTTTATTCATATTCTCCACCACACTGGAAGAGGAGGAATAATAGCCATGATTTTGGTTCCTTGTTGACCCTGTCAGATCTGTCTTTTTCTACTATTTTCTATCCATTATAAATTTTCTATTTAGATCATGATTCCTCATCTCAGAATTATCCTCAACTTTTGCATCTTCTTCACCCCTGACATGCAGTAAGTAGATATGTTTTGTTGATTCTGCTTCCACAAGATTTCTTAACATCCAGATCTTTCTCTTTCTTCACAAGGCCACCACTCTCATTCTGCTTTCCTCATGTCCTTCTGGTCTTTGCAATTATTTTCATATCGCTCTCTCTGCTTCGTCTCTCCTCTCTTCAACCCATCATTAACTTACCTTTCAATCTCTGAAAGTGATTTCCCTAAGCATAGCTCTGATTATGGGATTCACCTGCTCAAGAAATTCCAGTAGCTCACTCTTGCCTCTAGAATAACACAATATTTTTTTGCTCTTATATAGCCCTTATCATTTGACTTTAGCTGATCTTTGAAGACTATTTCCACATCATTTTCTTTTAAGTATTCTATATTCAAGCCAAATTATCTTTCTTGCTCTTCTATGTATATCACATTTCAACTGCAATCTTGTACCCTTTCATAAGCTATGCTACCTCATGATGGCAATGTCTCCTAACTCCATGTCCCATCTTAATGAATCCTTGGTTACCGTCAAAGCTCAATGTGAGTTCAGGGCCCTAAAAGAAGCCCATTCTGATTTCTGCACACTTCCCCAGTTGCTAGTGGACTCACCCTGAAAGTTACTTGGCATACATTTGATTATTATTTTTCCCTATGAATTCTATTAGTAGAACATAAGTTCTGTGAGCACAAGAGCTGTTTTCATTTTTATCTTTTTATCTCTAGTGTTTATTATAGTATTTGGTACAAAATAAGCAAGTTAAAGATGCTTGCTATATTTAATTAAATTGACATTTGATTTATTGGAAGGGTAGATGCATACTTTGTTATTCTTCTTCCTCATACAAACCAAAGCAAGAAAATGACTCGAAATAATATGTCTTTGTTTTATTTCTTGTTGTCTTTCTCCTCTTCCCCCTTTGTCGGAGGAACATCTTTTTGGAAATTCTTGGATATTGTGTTATTTTCTTTTAGTTTATTATTTTCTTATAAACTCAAGCAAAGACACAAAGAAGTACTTCCATGCACACAGTAGATCACACAGCAGAAACCTATATGAAACAGTGAATCTTGATGAAATATTACTTTCTTTAAATATATGTACACACAGTCTATTATAATAAATTCCACATGTTTATTTTAAAATGTTCTGCTGATTTGTACTTTTAATTTGTTTGGTTTTCTTCTGTACATTGTTAAAAAATTACAGTGCCTCTTTATTTTCTGGTATCATTTAATTGAACCAACCAGTCCTCTAAATTAACCAAGAGAAAGAAAAGAAAAACCTTGAAATAAATAAGCATAGTCAAGCAAAGCTGACCCACATAGTGCTTTTGTGCAAAAAATGAATGTTTCTGTACCTTTTGTCCATCATCTATCTAGAACTGGATAATATGCCTCATCATAGATGGTCTGGAAACATGGTTGATCATTGCTTTGATTGGAGTTTTTTCAAAGTACTTTTTTTTATATACAATGTTACTGACTTTGAATAAATTATTCTTCTTGTTGAACTCACAGAATTTTGTGAAATTGTCTTTTTTCATTTTTACAATGCAATACTATTCCATTATATTCATATACCGCAATTTGTTTATCCATACCTCAGTTGTCTAAGAGACAATTCTAGGCATATTATTAGATGCAATTCATTTTTTCTACTACTATTTCCCCCTACTTAGGATAAGATAATTTTCTTTTTCCTTATGGATATTCCCTCTGATATTTTTTTCCTTAACTCTGCCACACTCCCCTAATTCCATTTTTTATTCCTTATTGAGTTTGACGTATTTATACACAGAAAGGTAGATTGGAGGCAGCTGGTGGCACAGTAGATAGACCACTGGACCTGGAATCAGGAAAATTTAAGTTCAGATATGACTTCGTTCACTAGGTATGTGACCTTAGGCAAGTCACAACCTCTCATTGCCTCAGTTTCCTCAAATATGAAAAGGAGATAACAGCAGCACTTACCAAATTGCTAGGTTATTCTGAGAAGCAAATGAGATAATATTTGTAAAAGTACTTAACATAGTGGACACTATGTACTTTACTTTTTCCTGCCCCAAATTCCTTGAATGTGTGTATTTGAGTATATTTTTCTGTACTCCTTTGTTTCAGGTAAGAGGGAGGTTCATCTGATACCCACTCCCCTAGCCCTCTGTTCATATTTGTATATTTTTCCTTTATGAACCCCATTTATGGGAAACAGCATGTTCCCCCTTTTTCCTCCTTTCTACACCAGGGTCTTCTTCCTTTTATCCTCTCTTCCCATTCTATTTTTCAAACCCTCAGAACTAAACAACCTATGCCAAAGACTGATGTTTTTCTTATTTAACTGTGCCAGTACCCTTTGAACACATTAGGGCTCTAACGGGATACAAAACCATACAACTCAACTGCTCAAATGAATTTGCCTCTAGATTTTTCTGTAATCTTGGGTTTGTATTTGATAGCTCCTACTAAGCTCTGGTCTATTAATCAGAAATACCTGGAAGTTCTCTACTCCAATCAAGGTCCATTATTTTTCTCACATTAATTTTCTCACATTATTTTCTCACATTTCTTACTTCTCAGTTAAGTATTGTGCTTAGTTTTGCAAAGGAAGATATTCTTACTCGTAAGGCTACATCCTTTGCCTTTTGGAATAATATATTCTAATACTGTATTCTCCCCCAGTTTTTAGTCAAAGTTACCACATTTTATTTAATCTTGCTTATAACTCCTTGGCACTTGAACTCCTTTCTGGATACTTGGCAGTATTTTTATTTTCTTTGTTGTAATAAATCTGGATTTTGGCTATGACATTCCTTGAACTTTTACTTTTGGGGTTCTTTTCAGATTATTCATGAATTCTTTGTAGTTTTACTTTGTTCTCCTATTCTGATTGGTACAGTTTTCATTTATGATTTTTGAAATATAGTATACATGATATTTTTATCATGCTTTTCAGGTAATCCAAAGATTTGTAAATGACCTCTTCTTAACCTGTTTCCCAGCTCACTTCTTGTATAAGATGGCTCACTTTTTTCCTGTTCATTTTATTCTAATATTTCAGGCTGTCTTCTGAAATTATTGATTTCCCTTTAGTTTAAAGTGGGCCTGGAGTCAGGAAGGCTTGAGTTTAAATTTGGCCTCAGACATAAGTGCCTAGCTGTGTGATCCTGGGCAAGTAATATAACCTTCATTTGCCCCAGTTTTCTCAAATGTTAAATAAGGATAATAGTAACATCTCACGAGATTGTTGTGAGAATCAAATGAAATACTTGAAAAAAAGTGCTTAACACAGTGCCAGGCACATAGTAAGTACTATATAAATGCTTTCCCCTTCCCACTTCCCCTTGTTCTTGTTTTCAGAGAGTATACTTCCTAGGTAAGGTTTACCATTTTCTTTTTAAGTTCCTTACTTTCCTTCTAGTTCTTTCCTCCAGAATTTTTATTTTAATTATCATCTCACTTAATTTCTTCTTGGCATTCATATGTGCAAAATCTATTTTTTCCCTCTGCATCTCAGCTTACAGTTGTTGTGGAGATAGATTTGTAATAATTTTTAACACTGGTTGGTGTTTTCATTGGTTTACTCATGTGTTCGGTTTTAATTCCAAAACTGAGGCTTTGCGTTATGGTTAAGCTGTGCCCTTCCAGCTGTTCTTTGGGACTAAAGTGACTGGCTATGCTTAGTCTCAATCTGGGGTCCTTGGAATCTTGTACTGATTCCCCCACCTTCCTGTGTTTGGTTATCTTGGTTCTTTGAGGTTCATAAAGTGAGATCTTAAGGGCCTTCTGTGATTTCTGTGGCATGGCCGTGCTCTTTGTCCTGAGTTGTCCTGGCCTGAGGAGTGCAGCACCACCCTGACAGAGACTGCATTGACGAGCTGGTCAGTGATGCTCCATGAGGCTCCCAAGGTCCACATGCTGAAGTTTTCAGTTTTGAAGGCCGTGTATGTCTTGTCACGGATTGCCCTGGTGATTGTTTCCTTGTTTGTTTGTAGTGCATTTCCCATTGCCCTATGTGTTCTTGTGGACTTTTTTGCAATTCTTAGGTAGAAGATGCTCACTACTGTAGTTTTGTCATTGGATTTCTTGATTGTAATTTGGTCTGGTATAAAGTTCAGGATAAGGTGACTGCTATTGAAATATCTTGACTAGAAGTACCTCTTCTTCCTCTCTTTTTTTCTTTTTTCTCTCTTTTCACTTTTACTTTGTTTATTTGCTTTACTATTTTGAAACATGTAGTAATTAAAGACTGACATTTTGTAAGGAAGTAGCACATCTTAATTTGAGTTATGTGAATTGTTTTAAATGACTCATATTTGGGGCTTGGAAGGTGGATTGGTTTAAAGACTAAAATATGTATATCTCTCAGCTAAGTTTTCTTTTCAAAATATTAAAAAAAATTTCATCTTCTTTATATCAGCTTCATTTCTAAATGTATCCTTTCCCCATTCTACTCAGTGAGCCATCCCTTGTTTTTTTAATTAACTTTTATTCTTTTCAATTAACTAAAATTGATTTTCTTTCCCTCTCCCTATCATTACAGAGAAGAAATGCCAAGAAAAACAAAACCTTTCTAACAAACATGCAGAATAAAGCAAAACAAATTCTCAAGTTGGGCTTATCTAACAGATATAAGTGTGAATCTGCGTCCTCAGTCCATCGCCTTTTTGTCAAGAACTAGGTTACATACTTAATTTTTTTTGTCCTCTGTATTCATGGATGGTTACTGAATTGATCAGAGTTGTTTATTTTTACAGTTGTTTTATTATATAGATTGTTCTCTGTGTTCTCACTTTGAACAAATAAGTCTTCGCATGTTTCACTGAATCATTTCTTTCATAATTTCTTATGATATAATAATATTGCATCACATTCATATACCACAGTTTGTTCAATCATTTCTTAAGTGACGAGTATTTCTTTAGTTTCTAGTTCCTTGCTACTATGAGAAAGTGCTATTTATGAACACTTTTGTACATATATAGTGATTTCATGGGATTAAAGATATAATATAAAAGTAAAAATATAATATAAAGATATTTTTGGACATATTCTTAAGTGGGGGAACCATCACCTATTAAGAAGGACAAGACAGAGACACAGAAGGGCAAGGGGAGAGGACAGAAGAGGAGAGTAGATGATAGGAGAAGAGAGGAGGAGAAGAGAAAAAAGAGACAAGTTTAGTATGGCTAACCAAAACATTGGTAAAATCTGATAGTATGTGTGTGCAATATTCTACAACTTCTCTTCTCCCTCTCTGAAGGGAAGGAAGGGAGTTAAATTTTGTCATCTCTTCTCCAGTGCTGAAGAGTCATTATAAGTAAACAGCAATGAAGTTTTGTTGTTGGCCTCTCTATTTAAATTATAGAAGAAATTATATGTCACTTTGACGTTACTGCATATTCAATTTCGCATCTATCCATGTCCTATGTTATTTTGAATAGTTTATTATAGTCATATATCTCAGCTTGCATTTTCCATTTCCTAATCAATGGAATTCTACTACATTTCCTAATTTTGCTACCACAAAAATGGTCCTATGAATAGTCTATCGTCTTTTGACCTCCTTGGAGGCATATTCCTAGCAGCAGGATCTCTGGTTCAACAGGTTTGGACATTATAGTAATTTTTTAAAAAAAATCATATATAGAAATCTGTTTTCAGAATGCTTGAGTCTTGCCCCTCTTTTTATAGCCCTTCAACATTGACTATTCCTATGTTTTGTAGTCTTCAAGCATCTGTTCAGTGTGAGGAGAAACCTCAGCACTGTTTCAATTTATATAATAAGCCCAAGACATCTGGGAGCAGCACCTCAGATTCTAGCCAATCTCTTCAAACCATCAGGTAGGGAAGTAAGCACTTTGAAGATGCAGTCTGACAACAGTTTCTGCAGAAGACCCAACAAAAAAGTTCTCACCAAAGTTCTTGTTACTATCTAACGTCAATATTAAAAAATGACATGTTGGGTGGAACCAAGATGGCGGAGTAAAGGCAGGGAGTTGCCTGAGTTCTCCCCCAAGCCATTTCACATGCCTTTAAAAAGTGACTCTAAACAAATTTTAGAGCATCAGAACCCATGGAAAGATGGAGTGAAACAAATTTCTAGGCCAAGAAAACTTGGAAGGTTGGCAGGAAAAGTCTATTGCAATAGACTGAGAGAGGAACATAGTCCAGCACAGACTAGGCCACAGCAAACTAGGAGCAGGCCTCAGTGCCACTACATCACTGGCAATATTGATAGTTTCCAGACCTCTTAGCCCACAGATCATAAAGACAATTTAGAAGGTAAGCAAGAAAGGTATGTCACACCTGGATGACAGTGGAGTTTAGTCTAGCACAGGCCATGCCAGCATAGTCCCAGCTGTAGCAAACCAGGAGCAGGTCTTTGGAGTGACTGAATCAGCAGCAGCAATAGTTACTTTGTATACAGTATATTTCACTTTGCATTAGTGCGTGCAAGTCTTTCCAGGTTTTTCTGAGAACATCCTGTTCATCATTTGTTATAGTACAATCGCTTTCCATCATAAATTACTACCACAACTTGTTCAGTCATTCCACAATTGATGGACATCCCTTCATTTTCTAATTCTTTGCACTCAGTAAAAAGCTGCTATAAGTATTTTTTCCCTTTTTTAAATCCCTTTTGGGATATAGACCGAGTCAGTTCACAACTCCACCAATGGTGCATTAATATCTCATTTTTCCCACACCCCCTTCAAGATTTGTCATTTTTTACTGTCCTATTTCCCAATCTAATAGTTATGAGATAGTATCTCAGAATTGCTTTGATTTGCATTTCTCCAATGACTCTTTTCTCTGTATGTTTGAGAAATGAAGACTTAATCAGAGAAATTTACTTCAAAATTTTTCCACAGTTACTATTGCTAACTGTGTTTCCTTCCATTCTATTCCCCAACCCTGTTTATTTTATTCTCTCTTCCTTTGACTCTGTCACTCCTCAAAAGTGTTTTGCTTCTGACTAGCCCCTCCCCTAAACTGCCCTCCCTTCTATCTCCACCTCCCTTCTCTTATCCCCTTCCCCTCCTAATTTCCTGCAGAGTAAGACAGATTTCTGTACCCAACTGAGTGTGTGTTATTCCCTCTTTGAGCCAGTTCTGATGAGAGTAAGATTCACTCACTTTGCCTCATCTCTCCCTTCTTCTACTTTGTGGTTAAAAACTTTTTCTTGATTCTTTTACATGAGATAATTTACTCCATTCTACCTTTTTCTTTCTCTTTCTCCCAGTACATTCTTCTCTCTCACCCCTTAATTTTATTTTTTAGATATCATCTCTTCATATGCAACTCATACCTGTGCCTGCTCTGTATATACTCCTTTTAACTACGCTAATAATGAGAAAGTTCTCCTGAGTTACAAATATCATCTTCCCATGTAGGAATGTAAACAGTTTGGCTTTAATAATTCCCTTATATTTTTCCTTTCCTGTTATGTTTTTATGCTTGTCAAGTCTTTGATTTGAAAGTCAGATTTTCTATTCAGCACTGCTCTTTTCTCAACAATGCACTCTCAGGAATATCATAGCCAAATGCCACATTTCTGAGAGAAAATATAACAAGCAGTCAGAAAGAAATAATTCACCAATCTCCTCCTAAAAGATAGCCCAAAATGAACACTCTCAGGAATATCATAGCCAAATGCCACATTTCTGAGAGAAAATATAACAAGCAGTCAGAAAGAAATAATTCAGATATCATGGAGTCACAGTCAGGATGACACAAGATTTAGCATCTTCTACCTTAAAGGATTGGAGAGTTTGGAATATGATATTCCAGAAGTCAAAGGAACTAGAATAGCAACCAAGAATCACCTACCCAGCAAAACTGAGTATAATTCTTGAAGGGAAAAAGTGGATGACATGGCTTTGTCAGTGGAAATGATACCCAGAAGTATGAGACCTTTATACATGACTTGCAGTTCAAAGCTTTTATACATGCTCTCTTCCCTCACTATTACAACGTGAGCTCCTTGGAACCAGGGACTGTCTGTGCTTTCTCTTTGTAAATCAATCACTTCACAGAGTGCTTTGTACACAGTAATCACTTAATCCGTGCTTTTTCATTCATTCATTCATGCATTCGTTCATTCATTTTTTTCTGCTTATTTGGAGTTACTTTCCTAATGATGTAGAATAATCTTTCATTAATTTGTTAATAATTTTCTTTTCTTATTTTGAGAACTCTTGGTTGAGATTTTTTTTAGCCACTTGTCTTCAGAGAATTGGTTTTAGGCTGTAATATAGGATATATCAAGTCTTAATGCAGTTTTAAGCAATTAAAGCTTAAAACTGAATTAAGACTTTTAGGACTGTATTTATATTAGTTGCCTACATATCTTGAATATAAAACTCTTTGAAGATATATTTGATGATTTTTTCCTAATCAATAACTATCTTTATAATCTTAGTTGCACCAATTTTGCTCATACAAGAGTTTTTAAACTTCAAGTAATCAAAATTATCTTTTGTGATTGTCTCCACAGGATATTTGGTTAAGAAATCTATACTTAACTATAACTGTGAAAGGTACCTTACTGGTTTCTGGTGTGACTTTTCATCTTATGGCTTACACATTTTAAACTTATTGTGTACCTGGTTTATATAATGTAAGAAGTTGGTTTAAAGTAGTTCCCGCTCAACTGCTTTTTAATTTTCTCACAGTTTTTATCAAAGGACAAATTATTCCCCTGATAATTTATGGTCTGTGACTTATTGAACTCTGAGTGTCAGCAAATGTTTAAATATCTCTCATGCAGCAAACTAAGTTTTGTTGGGGAGATAATTCTGCCTTTGTGGCTCATGCTTTTTAATTATGTAATATTCCTTTTTTCATAAGTCTTTCTCTTTTTTGAGGAATGATCATGATTCACATTCTTGCAATGTTATTTTTGTCTTTCAGCATTCAGTTTTTCCTTATTATAATGTTGAAATTTATAACATACTGAGGGGGTCTGAAATTTTAGTCCTTGTTTAGATCCAGCAGAATCATTCTATTTCCATTTTAATTTTTTTTTATTAATTTGGTGACATTTTCTCTAATGATTTCCTAGAATATACTATTCAGATTCTTGTGATATTTGACATTGTCAGAATATCATTAACCCAGGAGTGACCACGGGGGCAGCTAGGTGGACAGAGTCAGAAAATCAGGAGTACAAATCTGACTTCAGACACTCCCTAGCTGTGTGACCTTGGGAAATTCACTTAACTTCTGTTTGGCTAATCCATTGGAGAATGAATTCTCCAGTATCTTTGCCAAGAAACCCCCATATAGGGTCATGACCTAACTGAAAAATGACTGAAAAACAAGAGGTAACCATAGCTTGACTTGTCTTTCAGGTCTATCACTGGGATCTTCATGTTTTTAAATCCTTTTGACAATTCAGTGTTTTCTGAACCTGTCTTTCCATTTAATCGGAATTTTCTACAATTCTGTCTAATACTATATAACACAATCCTTCTTAGAGGTCAATTAATTTTCTTTTTTCCGGACATTTTTTCCTGGCTTCATCTCTTCCTGTTATTAAACATTTAATAACCACTACTTTCACTTGGTCTTGTGATTTTCTAATTAGTGTTATTTCTCACTCAATCCTGTAAATGTGACCTTCATGTTGAAAATTTTTTTACGGTGTCCTATATTGTTTCCTTTTTGATTTTATTTCTCCTGCTCTTGGTTTTAGTAGTCCATGGTATTTTAAAGAAATTTTATTGACACCTTTTTTATATCACCTTTATTTCCAAATATTTCTCTTCTTTAATCCATATAACAACAAAAGAGAGAGTGAGAGAGACACACAGAGAGAAATAGAGAGAAAGAGAGAGAGACAGCGACAGACAGAGAGGGAGGGAGAGAAAGAGAGAGAGAGAGAGAGAGAGAGAGAGAGAGAGAGAGAGAGAGAGAGAGAGAGAGAGAGAGAGGAAAGAGAGAGAGAGAGAGAGAGAGAGAGAGAGAGAGAGAGAGAGAGAGAGAAGAAAAAAAAGGCAGCTCAGCAAAATTGAATAGTCCATCAAATGAGTAGTGCAATATTTGTAACCTTCCAAGTATATACTCCCTCAACTCAGCAAAGAAGGGAGAGGCTAATTTTCTCCTCTTCCTCTCCCTTTCCTCCTCTCTCTCTCTTTCTTTTGGTCCTTTCCATTTATATTGTTCTTATTGTATATATTATTTTCCTGCTTCTGTGCACTTCATTCCTCATGCGTTCAATTGAGTCTTTCTCTTCTTCTCTGAATCCTTCATATGTTTCACGTCTTTTGGCGCATTCTGTTCTATCACATTCATGTGCTATAGTTTGTTTTGCTGTTCAGTTGTTCAGTAGTATCCAATTCTGTCACCCTGTGGTCCATCCTCCCTGTGAGATTTTCTTGCTAATGATACTGGAGTGATTTACCATTTCCTTCTCCAATGGATTAAAGCAAACAGAGGTTAAATGATTTGCCCAAGGTTGCATAGTTACTAAGTGTACGAGGCCAGATTTGAACTTACATATTCCTGACTTAGGCTCACTGAGCCACCTGTCTCCTGCAATTTCTTTTACCATTTCCTAATTAATGGGAATCTACTTTGTTTCCCTTCTGTGGTATTAAACAAAATTCACCACCCTTTATTTGACTTAGCTTTTAATTGTTTTTTCTTCATTTCTATTTTGTTTTTAAGTCATTTTCCTATCCTTTGGTGTCTCTGTTTGTTTTGTAGTATATGAATAATCCGACTCCCTTCAGAAATTGCACCTTGTAATTTTAACTGGAAAATCCCTCTCACAAGATTTTAGATAACACTGATACATAGATGACCTTTTAAAAAAAATTAGAAATATCTGTTTACAAAATTTCTGACATTTTAAAATAATCTTTCTCTTTTCCCTCCCCACCTCAAATTCTCTAAAATAGGTTTCCTTTTATTATGTCTGTCAGATTCGACATTTTTTATTGTCATTGGAAGTCTCTCAATCTAATTTGTAGGTATTTTGAATTCTTCTTTTGCCTTTGCCTTATCCACATTAACAAAGCCTGTTGATTCTATTTTCGTAGTCCACTTTGGTTTAATAATTCAATTCAACTTGTGCTTATTGAGGGCCTCCTCTCTGCCCAGTCAATGCTAATTCTCTTTGACCTTCTTTATAATTTTCATATCCGTTTGCTCTGCACAGGGCACTTCTAATTTCTGTGTTACTAAAGCACCCACTACTTTTGTCTCTTGCCTCTTCTTTCTCATCATTATAATGTCTCCTAAAGAGCTATTAGAAAAATATTTTATCCAATATATCTTTGTCATATCCCATGCTCAAAATGTGTGTGGGCTTCCTTTCCAATCATGTCTAGATTTACCCTCCTGAATTTTAAAACCCATTAATGCTCCCATTATCAGCCTCATTTTTCATTATTCCCTTCTAAATACACCTTGTTCATACCAAATTGAGCTCCTACCAGGTATTCCGCCTGAACCAAAACAAAGATATGACTTCTTAAAATGTTTGTCCACTTAAATCTGTTCATGTTAACTAGAGCATGCTAATCTTTATATCTAATAAAAAATTTGTTGAGCAGTCATCATGTGCTAGGCTTTATACAGGACAGAAACATTGCTTCTATCCCAAGACAAGTGCCCAATATTTAGCAAAACTTTCCCAAGCATCTGACACTGAGTGCTTTACATGAATCAAATGAAATATCCTTAAGAAAGCATCTTTCAGCACATTTATTTCCCTTTAAGTTTTTTAGGTTTTATTGAAGACTAACCCTCCTTACCATATTCAATCACTACAATACTTGATTCCAATTTATGCAGGACTCTCATAATTCCCCTATAAATCAGCTTAAATACTCATTTAAGTGAAAACAAGTTCCATTGAATACTGGAACAGGTTTTTTTTTTTTTAAATACCACTTGAATTATCCTGAGCTTAATCCTTCCATGATAAACTAGCCTTGGCTGCTCACCATTTCTGAAGGAGATTAGCATATTAGTTTTATTTGATGAGGAAAGGAATAGTAGTAAAGGAGAAGAAACCACAAATCTTAAATCTAAAGAAATCTTCAGTGATTCTTGATCCTTAAGAAATGCATTAATAGATTCTATGAGTCACAACAAATCTTGGGGTCTAGGCAATAAAGCATGCACAAGTGAGACCCAGAGTGTGGGGCAGTGGCAAAGGTAATAAAACCACAGAGAGCAAGATACTTGCAGTATATGGGCTTGTCTGGACTAACCAATAAATTACCATAGAGGTAGATGTGAGGCTTGTAAGCAAAAGTAATAAAAGGATGGGAACCTTATGATGACAGTAAAATAGAAACAACAAACAGTAAGTAGGAGTCAGCTCTCCACTGTAGTTGGACCACTGTAATCTGTGAAATGATAACACAAAACTGCAAGCAAAAGATGCTCTTCCACTCCTCTTCCTTTCTCCCACCCTACTTTTTTCTCCTTTCTCTCTCTCTCTTTTCCTCTCTCCCTATCTCCCTCTCTCTCCCCCTCCCTATCCCTCCTTCTCTCTCTCCCTTTCCCTCTCTTTCTCTCTCTCCCTCTCTCTCTTCCCCTCCCTCTCTCTCTCTCTCTCTCTCTCTCTCCTCTCTCTCTCTCTCTCTCTCTCTCTCTCTCTCTCTCTCTCTCTCTCTCTCTCTCCTCATTCTCCCTCCTACACTCCCTCCCTCTTTCCCTTTCTCTTTTGGAAATTACTTCCCCATAAACAGTGTCATGAATGCCAGAAGTCTAAAAGGTTATGACCTCCCATTAAGTTTATAACTCCCAATAGCACTGCAATATGTAAGGTGGAGAAAATACAACATCCTGCTAATAGACAATGATATCCAAGTTATATCCCTGAGCAGCTGCAGCAATTCTTATCTGAAATAAAAATTATTGAAGGAACTGTGCCTCACAGGGTCCTGAAGTCCCTATAGAGTTGATTGTGCCTTTCTCAGTAGTGATATTCTGAAGATGAATGATGATGATGATGGACTCAAAAATAAGGAAAAAGGGAATGTATATCCAGAAAAAAATGAAATAAGTCATTAGCTATCTTATAATCACACACACACACACACACACACACACACACACACACACACACACCCTCTTCATCGATCTGGCATAGTTGGGAACTGAGATTTTCCATATAACTAAGTTTTCCAAATATTGGAGCTAAAGTTATTTTCAATGGAAATATTTAGAAAGTCCATTAAAAATTAATTGACCTTTTAAACCAGAGGATGCTAACATCTTCGTCTCTTCCTAATGATTGAAGGTCATGCTTATGAACATCATATAGTATATAATGTTGTAACAGAAGTGAGCTCTAGAACTACTGGAGTATATGTATTCTTGGTTCTTACATTATTAAATGGTTCCAGAATGCTAGTTTATGTGTGTGTGTATGTGTATGCATATATACTTTATCTTAGAATTTTGTGGAATTTTCCCTCAGTAACATTGTGCATGCTTGAATCACCCTGGCTACTCACTCATTTTAATTTTCTGCATCCAATATCATATGGACTGGATTGGGAAACCAGACAACCAAACTTGTTAGAATTATGACAAAAATAAGAATAAAGATAGGCTTCTTTTGAATACAAAAAATACTCTCCCATGAGTGGATTTTGTGATAGCTTTTTTGATTTTTATTTCTTGTTTCTTGGCCTTATTCTGAATGGTTGAAATTTCTAGAAGAAAGATTTTTTGATTTGTCAATAACCAAGTCTATAATTTGATTCTTTTTGATTTCCTCAATGCCCTTCAGTGATGATGGAACTCCAAGGCACAATAGTCCCCTCTCTCTCTTTCATGATGTATATGTACTTCTGAATCTCTGAATGTAAGCTCTTTCTAAGTTGGGATCATTTAACTTTTTGTCTCTGTATTTCCAAGACCCTAGAACAATGTCTATTACATTAATAAATGCTTGTTTGGGTGGGCTCTCTCTGTCCCACAGTAACCTTTATATTCAAGCAATCTATACTTTGTACCATGGTCCTAATATTCTGGTAATTTTTAAGTGAGATCTTAAAGTATGGTATTTAACTTGTACTTTGCCATGATTTTCTAGGATACCAATAATTCATTTTGGAAGTAAAGAGAAATATTTATTAGGACTTATAAGTAGATAGACTTTTGGGGTTGGTGAGAACAACTCTAGTATATTATAAATTTAGAAGGCTGTGCCTATATGAATGTATAATTTTATAGGAGATTACTAATAGCTTACGTTTTTGAAAACTAATGTCTTTATTGCCTCTAGCATTTGGAGGCAGTGGGGTATGGAAAAGAACATAGAGTTTAGAGTCATTGGATCTCCCCACTCTGCTAGCTGTTTCCCTCAGCAAATCCTTTCCCTTCCCTGGGCCTCAGTTTACTTATCTGAAAAAAATGAAATTATTGGACTAGGTAGTCTCTTATTTCCTTACTATATGTAGATGTTATTTACTCGATGTCTGCACAAACTTGATAACTCATTTTAAAGATAACAGAAAAATATTTGGCCTTTATCTCCAAGCATAGCTGAGAAAATGAGCAAAGGCACTATTGAATTGTATTTTTCTCATTAGTGAATAGATACAGTTGTCTTACGCTCACAAACAGCCCTTGGACCATCAGGCACCATGAGGCACCAACCCTCTCAGTGCAAATCTGATTGGATTCTCATGATAATTGACAATTTTCCTCAGAAGGCTACTGAATTTGCTACTTGTGTTATTGAGAAGGGCCTAATATTTCTGGTATACATGTCCTGATCAATAGATGCAAGAAAGTATCCTATGGTAGTATTTTGTTGAGGATTTGGTAGTGGCCTACAGTGTATTTAAGCAAGGCTAAAAATTTTTATGATAGGTTGCAAATTGGATGCCAATAATTCAACCATTTGTGTATTAATTTCTATGTTGCTAATTTGTATTATATTTCTGTTCCTTCCACCATATGAAAGAGTATCTTCGTTAGAGTCAGACTGAACCCAGGCCTGGGTTCAAATTCTTTACTTGATAGGTAAAGTTTTATTGATGTGTTCATTTTTAAATTGCAAACATTTTCATATTACCTCCACTCTATGAAAGGTCTCTTGTAAAAAAGAAAAACAGTTAAACAAAACCAACAATATAGTGACCTTATCTAAAAGTGGATGAAACATTTCATATCAACATTCCACAGCATCCTACCTTTCTATTTTAATTTTGTCTTAATGAACTGAAATCCATTTTTTCTCCTTCTTGTCCTAGTTAAAAAAAAGAAAAAAAATTCCCTATAATAAATATATAGAGTTAAGTAAAACAAATTCAGTCACACATGCAGAGGTGTGCACACTTCTGTGTTTACACTCGCACATGTACACACATGCATACACATATACACACATAGATATATATGAATACAATGTATTTCTTTAAAATCACTTACTAATTTCTTAAAGTATAATAACATCAGATATCACAACTCTCTTGTCCAGTCCTCAATTAATGGGCATTCCTTTTCTTTTCTTTCCTTTTTTTGCCATGATAAAAGGGCTGCTATTAATAATTTTGTACACAAAACGTTTTACTCTTTCTTTGATCTCTTTTAGGTATAGATCTAACAATGATTTAGCTGGGTCAAATGGCATGCAACGTTGTTACTTTTTGTGTATAATTCCAAACTACTTTATAGAATGGTTGTACCCATTCATAATCCACCAAAAAAGAATTCTTGTTTCTGCTTTCCCACAGCCCTTTCTGTGTCTTGCTCTGGTGTATGTATGTGTGAATATATGTGTGTGTGTATACATATATATGTATATACATGCCCATATACACATACATATGTGTGTATGTGTGTATACACACACACACACACATAAACACACACATATAGAATTGTCAATATGGTGTTTGCTGCCCAACAACTCCAGGAGAAATGCCAGGAGCAGAAGAGAGGTCTGCATACAACATTTGTGGATCTGACCAAGGCCTTTGACACTGTAAGTTATGAGGGTTTATGGAAAATTATGTCAAATTTGGTTTCCCAGAGAAGGTCATCAGCATTGTACGTCAATTTCCTGATGGCATGTTTGCCCGGGTTCTAGATAGTGGACAATGTTCTCGTGCCTTCCCAGTCACCAATGGAATGAAACAGAACCCTGTGCTTGCTCCAGTGCTTTTTAACATGATGTTTTGAGCCATGTTGTCAGATGTTTTCAATGAGGATGAACACAGCATCAAGGTCAACTACTGTATTGATGGTAAATTCTTCAATTTGAAAAGGCTACAAGACCAAAGTGGAGGGAGTGTTGGGGCATGATTTCCAGTTTGCAGATGATTGTGCTCTCAGTGCAGCCTCTGAAGCTGAGATGCAACAAAGTATGGATCAATTCTCTGCTGCCTGTGCTAATTTTGGCCTTATAATCAACACCAAGAAAACATAGGTGCTCCATCAGCCACCACCACATCATCCATACATGTTATTGGTTACAACAAATGGAGAAGTTCTGAATGCTGTGGATAAGTTTACTTACCTTGGTAATGTACTTTCCAGGAATCTATGCATTGACAATGAAGTTGACACATGCATTGCCAGAGCTACGTCAGTATTTGGGAGTTTCCAAAGAAAAGTTTGGGAAAGAAGAGGTATTAGACTGACTACCAAACTGAAGGTCTACAAAACCATTGTGCTGACCTCACTGTTGCATGCATGTGAAACATGGGCAGTCTACAAGCACCATGCCAGGAAACTGAATTGCTTCCATTTGAATGTCTCAGGAAGATTCTGAAGATCACCTGGCAGGAGAAGGTTCCAGACAATGAGATCCTTGGTCAAACTAAACTACCAAGCATTCAAACTATACTTCAGAGAGCACAATTCCGATGGGCTGGCCACATTGTTTGAATGCAAAATGTATGCTTGCCAAAAGGACTACTTTATGGAGAACTCTCATGGGGCAGTCAATCACATGGTGGGCAGAAGAACTGATAAAAGGACACTCTCAAGGTCTCTCTCAAGAACTTTGAATTTGATTGTGGAACATGGGAGTTACTGGTGCAGGACCACTCAGCATGGTGTGCCCATCACAGAAAAGATGCTATGCTCTTTGAGCAAAGCAGAATTGAGACAGCACAAAGGAAATGTAGGATGCGCAAATTGGGAGTAACCACTCCAAGTATTCACACAGAATATCTGTGGCCAGTGTATTGGGTAGAGCATTTTGAACTCGTATTGGTCTGATCAGCCACAGTCATACACACTGAAACTTCACTTTATCGTGGTGATGTCATTTTGGTCCTCCTCGTGAATAAAAGACAACAACTCAATAGATAGATGTAGATATAGATATATAGATATGTATATATATATACACACACACACACACACACATACACAAGAGAGAGAGAGAGAGAGAGAGAGAGAGAGTTGGCCATCTTTAGTCTTCTTTGTCCGTCTAATGGATATGAGGTAGAATTTCAAATTTGAATTTCTATAATTAGTAGTGACTTGGAACATTCCTAGGTGTTTTCATTCAGTATGTGATTGGTGGATTCTTTCATTTTCATATTGTCCCCTTGTTATGTTGGAAAATACTGAATCATTCATTGAAATATGATATCCAATTCTTTTTTTTACGGGGGGTGGGTTATGGATTTCAGATAACCCTATGATTCTTAAATTAGCTCTCTTTAATCTGTTTTGCCAGTGGATTGTTTTCCATGAGATATCTTACATTTTTCTCCATTTGCTCATTCTTTTGATTTTGTTTTAAGAATTGCTGGTTTTTTGGAGTCATTTATTTCTTTTTCACTTACTCTGATTTTTAGGGACTTTGTTCCTAAGGCAAATTTTTGTAACTCTTTTGATAAGCTGTTCATAATTGTTTTTCAGTTATCCTCTTCTTCCATGTTTCTCTCGATCATCCCTGGCAACATAAAAGTCTTTTGTTTTGCCATTTTTTTATTCATTTTTGTTACTTGGATCTCAGGAGTTGAGCTCTAAATCTCCCTTACTCTGGAGATGACAAATCAAGTTGAAGACCTTTCCCTTACCTCAAGGGTCTTTCTTTACTCCAGAATCTCCATGTTCTTTAAGTTAAGGTTTTGAATCATGACTTTTCCTTTATCACAGACATCTGAGCTATCTTCCATGATTGATTACACTTAGTTCAATCCCTTTCCTTTAGCTGAGGGGAGAGAAAAAGAGATAAAACTTTTCTTAAATCTAAGGTAGCTCTAGTGGAATATAGCTACATGAGGCCTTTTCCTTGAGGTGGAAGAAAAGGCAGGGAAGACCTTTTTATTCCCCTCAATATGGCTTTTTTTCTACAAGCAGCTAAGGCTCACTATTTTTCTGCCATCCCCCTTTCTCTTTATTGCTATTTTTCTCTTAGAACCAAAGTATTTTCATTTCAGTCAGGGGAGTTTCTATGAGACTTTTAATGCTAAAATCTTTCACTTTCACTTATTACCTTTCTGACTTTGGATATGTCATTTAACCTCCCTGTGACTCAGTTCCCTTATCTGTAAAAATGAAGCAGTGTGACAAGTCCAATATCAGATGGAGTCTCTAAGTCAGTGCCTCATCATGACACTGTCCTAGGTTCCCTATGATAAATTTTGACCAGAAGCAACTTCTACTTTTAGGACTACTAAAAATTTATTTGAAAAATGTGGTGCGGTGGCAAGGGGATCCAAAGGATAAGAAATTAAAATTCTTTTTTGGAGAAAAAAATAGCCGGGGTCTGGAATAGATTGTGCCCAGAGGCTTTAGGAAGAGAACATAGATTCTGAAGATGTTGTGATGGTCCACATGAAAGATGTGCCCTGTGATGGTCACTGATATCATGATATAACTCCCTGGGATGGGGAATCTAACAGTGAGATGGAGAATGTGAGAAGAGTCTGCTAACCCATTTTCTTTCCCGAGTTGAATTTGAGTTGATACAGAGACATTTTTTTTTCTCATACTACATAATGGATTCTGTATAAGAATGGTCCCCAAAATAAAGTACAGAAAAACTAGGTAGGTTTCTCTGTGCTTTTTGTTTGTGGTAGAAATTGTGGTTATGTTTGTCCTTTGTTTTTGAAGAAGATCATGACATCAGAGAAATGATGACATGACTTGTACTTGACTTTGTTTTGAGTGAGGTCACAAGCCTCACTTTCTTCTCCTGAGCCATCTGGATCCAGTGACCAGATATTCATCAGAAAGACCAGAAATGACCCAGGATGCGATGGGAGACCTTGGACTTTTTTAGGCTAGGCCTTTTGACAAACTCATTTTGGAAGAGGTAATGCCCATTGAGTGAATAGGCCTCTTTAAGAAGTAGTATCGGAATGGCCTTTTAATGAGCAAAAGAAAGGAAAAATAAGTAAATCCAGCTGGGAGGGAAAGAGAAACTGTTACTATTGATAATCACTCTAAGCCAGCCATTAAGTGGAGCTTGGGCAGGGTCCTATTGTCCAACCTATGGGCTTTAGGGTGCACTGGGTTTAAGGTTTTGGGAACAGGAAGGAAGGAAGGAAGGAAGGGAGAGAGGGAGGTACATTTAGCCAGTAAACCCCAAAGGAAGGGGAGAAAGAGACAGAAGGGAGAGGATGAGCGGGGTTACCCAGGTAGCTGGGTCCCCATTCGGGCAGCTCGGTGTACTCATAGGTTGTGTTCAGCTTTCATTTTTGAAGAAGACCATGACATGACTTGCACTGGACTGTTCTGAGTGAGGGAGGGCTGTGCTGGTCACCAGCCTCACATTCCTCCTGAGCCACCTGGATCCAGTAACCACATATTCATCCAGATGACTGGAGATGACCTAGGATGCCATGGTAGAAATGCAGTGTTGTGTAGTACGTGATCAGCTTTGAAGCCAGGGAGCTCTGGATTGAGTCCTGTCTCCTACACATATTGGCCTACTGTTTTAGACAATTTCCTAAAACTGTAAATTGTAAAGAAGGTGCCAATCTGCATTTCTCGTATATGCTACTTCTCTAAACCAGTGAAATCACAACATCCCTGTTTCTCTCCTGTATTTTTTGTTGGTGCTAATATCCAGAAACTCACCTCTTTATAGATAAGCAGGGAATTTGCGATTGACCATCTGAGTCATTCAAAAACAGCTGCTGCATTAACAGTACTTTGAAAGGAGGTTGAAATTACTCCTGACATGAGTTTAGCAGAATTAAACAAGCCTTTGGCCCAAAAAAAGTGAACTGTATCTGCAGTCTCACTCCTAAGTTTTCTTTGTGAAGTTTAAAAGCTTATGCAGTCTTACAAGTATCTTTTACTGGATTCACATTGAGTGTTATTTTTGCATAACTCAACTGAAGAAGCTTCACATTTATATTGCTATTGGCCTTTTATCAAAGTATGTTGACACAGCAGTTGATCACAAGTGGTTCTAAATTAGGAGAATTACTAGGGGCTCATACTTATTACAAAGGGCATACTTTGCTTTCACTGGTAGGTTTCTGCATTTTGCAGATAGGATGTACTTTACAGGTGGTAATTGAACCCAGGAGAGGGGATAATAGAATGAATGTATTGCCCTTTGGTGTTCATTTTCTGATTATGTGAGTGACTTAGATATTACACCTAGCACAATATTGGAAGTGCATTAAATTTGGTTAGACTGTGAGACCTGTGTACCTATAGAAAGTAGAAGGACAGTGTTTTAGCTCGGTTGCTTAATTTCTGGAAACAAGCAATTGTCCCAATGATTCAAATGATTTTTGCTCCGGTTGTTCCAGATTTGAGATTTCAACTTAATAAATATTTATTAAGCAGTTACTAAGTTCCAGGCACTGTGCTAAGTGATGTGGGTACAAATAAGAAAAAAAAAGACAGTCCCTGCTCTCAAGGAGTTTGTAATCTAATAGGAGGACGTCAGCAAACCAAAGAAAGTGGAAAAGTGGGTGGAGGCTGTGGAGAGCAGTGGGAAGAGGGCACGAAAAGGTACTGGATGTGAAGGCATGATGTTTTGTGGAGTAGAAAGCAAGCAGAGCTGCTGATGGAAAATGGAGAGTTACACGTTTCTGAGCCCTCTATAAATGAGCATGTTGCTCCACCATCCAGCCTTCCAGTCAATAGGGAGAGGTAGCTGAGGGAGTTTAAAAGATGCTGAGTGTTATAAACTGAGTCAATAAGTATGAAGTTGAGATTTCACATCATGAGCTTATCCAGGGAGAGGTATGATTTCCCTGGAGTAGAAACCAGAGATGCTGATAGAAAATGAAGAGTTATTTCACTCATTTCCTTTCATTGGGGTAGTGAATGAATGAATGCCCAGTCTACAACTTCCTTCCATCTCTCCAGATTAGCAGCTCAGAGTGTTGAAAGAGTTGCCTGTGGTCCTGAAAGTTTCCATGAATTGCATGTGATGATCTGGCCATCAGCTTTCCCAAGTAGGACCTGAACTTTTTGCCTTTTTAACTTTGCTATCACGTCTCTGATGGATTTGGGTAAGAATCAGAAGTAACATTCCAGATCTTGAGCTGGGATTAGGAAACTCCTGTGAAAATGATAGAGAGAAAACACCATGGAATTCCAGTGTCATGTGTTTACTCAGTGTTGTGACTAAAATGGCACTTTAATTAGTTCTCCTTAACAGGGATAAAACAACAAAAGCCCACCATGCTGTGTCTAAAAAGTGTTGGTAGTATAAGACTGACATTGTTGGCAGGGTTGATTATGAATTAAACTATACTTGGAAAGATTTGTCTCTGTTTAAATACCAAGAGAGAGGGGGAGAGAGAGAGAGAGGGAGAGAGAGAGAGAGAGAGAGAGAGAGAGAGAGAGAGAGAGAGAGAGAGAGAGAGAGAGAGAGAGAGAGAGAAGAGAGTGAGTTTGTGTGTGTGTGTGTGTGTGTGTTTCAAGCTTTGCTTCAATTCCAACAACTACCTGACAATTCAAGTCATCTTCTCTAGGCAAAAACAACAGTGAATTTCCTGCTTAACCCCTGATATACTCTAGGATACAAAGTGCTCACTGAGTAAAAACAGAAAGAGAAGCAAGGAACTAGGCAGCTTAATAATGAATGACTTGCAGTTTTCCCATGGCCTCTTAGAGTACCCTCCATCAAGCCCCAAGCCCAGTGAAAGGAAAGGAGATCTGCTATGTTGGATTCACTAGGCCTGGATTTCCAATGCAGTCTTCTTAAAAATGAATATTTTGAAGCAAACAAAATAATATCATTTAGTAGTTCATTTTCACTGTATTGTTTGTTGCTTTGGGATGCAAAGTTCACCCTTGGGTCTTATGCTAACCTAATTAAGAATAAGAAAATCAGCTTGACATAATGGACAGAACCAGAGAGACTTGGAGTCAAGTTTTGCTTCTGACTAATAGCAGCTGTGTGAGTGCAGAAAAGTTGTATAATATCTCACTGCCCAGGCACATGTCTGCCACTATTGAGTTCTAGACTAGTGGTTGATGTGCATTGGAGGAAGGAGGAGTTTTCATGACAGTGAGATTCATACATCAGTGAAATCACTGGTCCGAACTGTACTGTCTTCCTCTTCCTTCCCTCCCGAAGCTTGATATTAGATAGTGCTGTGTTAGATCTCATAGTCTCACAAAACAAATATCCCTAAGTATGCATATATTATATGTATGCAGGTGTATATGTGCATCCACAGATAAACATATACACGTATATAATATGCATATATAAAGTTTTTATAAACATAAAATGTATATATGTATATAAATTTTTATAAATGTAATATGTGTATAAAGTGTTATATATATGTATAAGAGCACAGTATATTATATTTATCTAACATTGCATATACTCTGCACTCTGAGCCCTTCACTTCTCTGTTTGCTGACATGGAGTCATCATGGTGGGTTGTCAATGCTGAACAGAATTCCTAGATCTTTCAAAGATCTTTGCCTTTATTTTTACCATTGTATGACTTATTCTCCTAGTTCTGTTCTCCTTCGCTTCACTTCATATAAGTCATTCCAGGTTTCTTTGAAACCACCTCTTTCATATTTCTTACAGTACAATAGCATTCTATCATATTTATATACTGTAATTTGTTCAGCAGTTCCTGAATTGATGGCTATGCCCTCAGAATCCTATTCTTTGCCACCTCAAAAAAAAGCTATAAATATTTTGGAATATATTTACAGTTTGTTTTGCTGAGAGCTAAATCGACACTTCCACTAATCTTCTTTTTCCTTTTTCCCCTTTCCTTTCTATTTCCCTATTGAGTGAAAAAAGTTTCTGGGCTCACCCTACTGTGCAGCTGCTCTCCCTGGTTTGAATTCCATTAAACAAGATACCTCCCTGGTGATGCTCTTTCCTGAACCTTGTTACCGTGGTGCTTCTATCACCACCTGAGGCTCCTGTCTCCTGGAGAGGGGAGGGCTGGAGGATGGAATCTCAAACTCCATCCAGTGCCTTCCTTTGTGGAGGGATGAAACTGTACTTTCGGGGTTCACTTCAGTATATAAGTGCTTCTCTGCTTGGTTTCAGCTCTGCAAAACAAGATGCCTCCATGATATGTGTTCTCTGATGTTTCATCCCCTTTCGCCACCTCCTTTTGGTGTGTTATCTTCCCCTTTACATTGTAATCTCATTGAGGACAGGGACTGTCTTTTCATTAATTTTTGTCCCACAATACCTGGATTGGATTGCACCCAAATCTGTGTGTATTTTTTTCCTTTCTTTTACTGGTTCAGAGGACATGGGATTCTAGTGTCAACTGTCCCCCCGCTTCCTTGTTTGTATAGACTTCTACATACCCCACTGCATGAAACAACTCTCCCAACCTTCTTTTCCATTCTTTTCTTAAGATAATATAGACAAAAAAGAACTACTCCTAGACCTTATCTAATTATACTTTATGAGCTCTAATGATAGTAGGATTCTGAGGGAATGTGTATCATCTCCTCACATTTGAATACAAGCAGTTTATCCTTGTTTTGTCCCTTATGAGTATTCATTTGTATTTATCTTTTTATGTTTCTCTTAAGTCCTATGTTTGAACTTCAAAGTTTTCATGCAGCTCTGCCCTTTTCATCAAGATTGCTTGGAAGTCCTCCATTTCATTATAGGTTTGTATTTCCCCTGTAGTATTATACTTAGCTTCTCTGCATACAATATTTTTGGTTATAAGCCTACATCTGGAATATCACATCCAAACTGTCCATTCCCTTATAGTTATGGCTTCTGAATCATGTGACCTCAACTCTGGTGTCTCTGTACTTGAATTTTTTCTTTCTGGAAGCTTTCAGTATTTTTTCATTGACCTGGAAGTTCTGAATTTTGATTGTTATATTTCAGGGAGTTTTCTTTTAAGGCTTTTTTTCTTGGACAGTCAGTGGATACTTTCTATTTCTATTGTGCCCCCTAGTTTTAAGAGATAGGAACACTTTAATGTGTAGGCCCTTATTTTGGGCCATGACTTTCAGATGATCCAATGACTTTTTTTTCTCCCTGATCTGTTTTTCAAGTCAACTGTTTTTACTATTAGATACTTTACGTTTCCATTTACTTTTTGTCATTTTGACTTTAATATTTCTTGACTTCTCATGGAGTTATTAGCTTTCATCGAGTCTATGCTAATTTTACTTGTGTATAGTTTTATATCTTTTAGTGAATCTGTTAGTTCCTTATGTAATTTTTCCGTGTCTCATTCTATTTCAACTTTTTCCTCTAGAAATCGCATTTCATTTATTAAAAGAAACTTTGTTAAAAAAAAAAAACCTCTAAAATCTTTTCCCACAATTCAAATTCAACTTGTATACAAGCTATGCTTTTCTTTGGTGATTTGATAGGTAGAAATTTGGGAGTCAGGCTCTTCTTTTGGCTTTGTGTCTTAAGTATCCCTGATACCGCAATAGATTCTTATTATGATATTCTTTTTTCTCATTCTTTCAACCCACTTCCTGACTTCAGACTTGATATTAGTGCCAGGCTCTGAGCACTTCTGGAGTGAAGGTCTGGACTGTGACTGTGTTCATCCTTTCTTAGAGTATTGAGTGTTATGTTTGAGGACAGCTTGGTCTGGGGACCTGCAAACATTCACTGAGCCAAAAATGGTATAATCTGGATCAGAGCCTGATTGCTTCCTTCCTGGTCTGAATTCTGCAAGCTCCTGGCCTTGGTTTGAGTCTGTGCAACAGCAGACTCCCGTTGGACTCAGCCTCTAGTAGCCAGCTGGAGACTTTCCTGGTTCAGTGGGACAGAACTGAAGTCTCTTCCTTAGGCTAGTTCCTCTGCTCTTATTATAACTTTGTGAACTCCAGACTGATCTAGAAGCTAGAACTGAGATCCTGCTCTGTTTTTGAGGATCTGAGTCATACAGCTTCTACTGGCTACAGAACTTGCTCCACTCTTAATACTCCATCCAATTCCTGAAATTACACCCTATACCAGGCTACTTCTGGGTGCAGTTCCCTTCCTCATTTTACAGATCCATTTATGGATCTGTGACTTGGAACTGGATAGTAGGTGCCAGAGTTGTGGGTTGGTCCATTTACTTACTCAGTCCACAGCCCACCAGCTGCAATGAAATGGGAATTCTTTCAATATTCATGTAGCCTACGCTTATATGTATCCATTACATATGATGCATCGAGATTGAAGTGTGAGCAAGAGCTAACATGCAGCATAGAATAAATGACAATGCAATTTTGGCTCCCTAGCCTGTTGTTTAGGTCACTAAATTCAGATTGTTTTGTTTATTCATTTAAACAACAATCACACCAGCTTTTCTAAAATGAAGGGATATGCTTATAAAATAAAAATGGAGGATTGCACCCAAGTTAACAGTAGGGCTTAAAGCTTGATTCACACAATCTAACTTCTTGTAGTTATTTACAAATGATCATATAATTGTGTTATTCTCTTGTTTGTCAGAGGCAGCAAGGTGGCTCAGTAGTAGAGCACTGGACCTAGAGTCAGGAATACTTGAGATCAAATCCAGCTTCAGGCAGTTTTTAGCTGTGTGCCTGTGGGCAAGTCACTTAACCTCTCTGTGTTAATCTGCGGGCAAAGGAAACCACTCCAGTGGTTTTTTTGCTTACTAAAAAACAAACCAGAAAAACATGGCCAATGTTGTCCATGGTGTTATGAAAAGTGAGACACAACTGAATTACTGAACAATAACAACGATGGTTGTTAGTGGGATTTCTTTTTTAACAGTTTAAATACTTCTGGATAAATAATGCTTAAAATATTAGATAATGTTGTTCACAACACACCCCTTGGGAAGCCCATTTTTATTTTCATTTTGAAACATGCTCAGTTGTTCATACACATTATTTGATTTTAATCTTTAAGGCACTTCCTTCCCATAAGTAAATCATCCTGTAAACAATGGAAACTCTGTGTTTGCCAGTGTTTAATATGAATCTTATCAGAAGTATTTACAAAGTTCAGATATGTTATATGTATAGCTCTTGTTTCACTCGTTCTTCCAGATTACTGACTTTAACCTATGAAAGGAATCCAAGAGTTACTGAGTGTTCACCACACTGAATCATTATTCTTCTTAAGCTAAAATGCCTAATACATTTCTCAGCATCATCAGGAAGGATATTTCAAACAACATAGAAAATCTTTTCCTAGCTTGGTGTCCTGATCCACAGTTCATCCATATCTGGATTATCATTGTTCTGGTTGTTGAACCCCCAGAAAGTCCTAAAACAGATCAAAAAAAGGGCAGATAAAATGATCAAGGACTTAGAAGTGCTTCTATTGAAGGACTGACTGTCTAGTGAGCTCTGGAGGAAGATTCAAGTTCACACATTCTTGAATCTAAGTCCATCACTATTCACTGTTTTTCAATTGAGGAAGGACAGATAATTAAATGAGAGGATAGGGGGAATTTTAATGGATACAGTGACACCTGAGCTGAGTCTTAAAAATATGAGTACTCTGAGAAATGGAGAGGAGTAGGGGATGCATTCTAGCAGGCAAATACTGGGAACCAGGTAAAGATTTCTTCTTTATGAAACTTTATATTGGTGGTTTAAAAGGAAGAAGGGATGTTAGAAAGTACAGAGGCATTAAGTGTGCTGTCAACTTCCATAGCACTGTGTAATTAAAAGAAATCTAAGCCTTCTACTTTCAGAAATATATTTTGCCTGCAGTCAAATATTGGATTTGGTTTGTCTAAATAATTTCTTAGTAAAACATTTTTAAAAGTTGACCTTCCATTAGCTTATGAATGAGCTTATGATTTGAGACTACTTCAAATGGATCCTGAGTTTGTCTGGAGGGAAATAATATGGAAATGAATTTTAATGCCAAACAAAAATAATATAGGCATTTGCAGCTTACTGTAATTCTAGACCTAGCCAGTCTTTTTATTTTATTTTTTTAGACTTACTCTGTTATTTCACAAATGTAGGGAACTAACAGGAGAGAATGGATGTAGATTGGCAACTCATTGGCAATTTATAGGCTTAGAGAATTTCCTGGTAACTGAGATATATTGAAGAGGAAAACAGAAGTAAAAACATGTCCAATTGTCTTTAGCATTAGACCTATTAGGTCCCCTTTTTATTACATTTTGGAATTCTAAGGAGAATTTCAGACCAGTGAAGCATCTCACTGTGTATCTGAGAACTTTGAGTAACAGCGTGATTGAGATTACAAATTCTGTAGCTTTACCTGAGTCTAAGACTCTTACCTTGTGGTCTTTGGATATTTAAAAAAAATTATTGATAACTGCATTCCAATATATCTTGCTTTCTTATAATCCTATGTATTTTGTTTTATGCATTTAAAATATTATTCTGAGGCATCCATAGCCTTCATCACCAGGTTTCTAGTGGGGTCCATGTTGAAAAAAATGATTGAGCCCTTCATCTAAGTTTTTATTTCTCATTTAATTTCCAAATTTAAAATATTAACAATCAAGATAAATTGTTTCTCTCATGGAAATAGACTCAAAGATCTTTTTGTAGTATTAACAAGATAGGATGTAATATATAATCTCAATGAACTCTGATGTTAGAGCTTAAAAGTTACACATTTCTAAAGAGATGATTTTAGTTTCTTAAAAAGAAAGCTTTTATTTCTGTTTACCATCATTCTCCTTCCCTCTCTTCTAGGGCAGATGCAAATGCAAAGTAGCTTGACTACACCTGGCTCAATCCCTTATTTCTTAATGTCTACAAAGTTTTCATGATTTACCCTTGATCATCACAGAACTGGTGTGTGTTAACAGGGAAGCTTTAAACTCAGATTTTCCTGTGGTTTATTCACTAAGCAATGTTATTTCTCAGGTTGAATCTTATGAGGAAAAGACCAACATTTTACTTTGCCACTATACTTGTTAGGGAAAGAATTCATGCCCATGTGTTCATTAGAAGGTAGATATGACTCTTTAATCAAAGGTAAATTCATTTAGAAGTTGTAGTATTTTATTTAAGATGTATGAATCTTCCTTTGAATCTTCATATAAGCTCTTTGGAGGATCTTTGCAGCTCTTTGGACTTTTTTTCTTCTTTTCATTTTTACTATTGTAAGAACAGCACCTTGCATGTTGGTTTTTAATGTTTATTCATTTGAATTGAATTGATTTGAGTTGAAACTAATACTCTTGAAAGGAATTTTAAAGAAGTACTTTTCTTCTTTGCAGTAATCACACTTGGAATAAAACCAGAACCTCAACAGGACAGTCAGTGGTATTTGCTGTGTCAGAAAAACAGTCACTGAAATGCTAGAATTGGAATTCTTTTTTTTCCCTGACTGGAGCTATAACATTTTGTGTCTTTTTTTCCCCTTTGATCCTTGGCTATTATAACAGCCCTGTAGAAAGTGTATAAAACCTACAATATGCCTGAGTCCTGGTAGGAATGTTAACATGGCCCCGGGGGTTGAAGAGAAACTTAAAATATTAAGAAATATTAGGTAGCTTTGGCAGGGTAAATACCTAGAAGAGTAGAAAGATGATTTCTTAAAATGACTCTATTTACTGAGACTGCTATGTTTTCAGAATTTCTTCTCCATTTTAGCTGAAGTTTTACTAGGATTTATACAGTCAGTGAGAAAGCATTGAAAAGAATGACACTGCTGTTTTTGTTCGGGCTATCCTGACTTCATTTGGAACTTACAGCCCTAAAACAGAATTTTGTTATCTAAGCTGCTATGACAACTTTAACACGGGTCTTCCTTTCCTCTACTCTATCCCCTTCTTTAATCATTCTGACATATGGATAGATCTAGTAAAAATTCTCAGTGGTTCCCTGTGATCGCAATCAAAATAGGATCTTTTGCTGTTTTTTTTTTTAAATATAATCAAGTGCCTCTGATTGAATCTTGCTTTTATCAATCAAGAGTCTTTACTAGGAGTAAAGTATAGAAATAAGAGTTTCTTTAACTAGAAACAGTATATGTATTTGTATTGTTAATTATTTTAATGTGATTAAAGATCTTCCCCACCCTTTAATGGACCTGCCCATTAAGGGGAGTTTAATTAGGGAAGATTTGTAGGAAGGCCCACAACTTTTATTAATGAGGCACTGGTTCAAGGGTTGAGATGCCCTCTGGCTCTAAAAAAAGGTATAAATACTCTGAGTTGAGGTTTTACTTTGAGGCTTGCTGTTTGGAAGTGTTTGGCCAGATGAGGACTCTGAAGCCACTAAAGGAGCCCTCTCCCCTTCCCCCCAGCTTTGAAAACCGTCTGTGCTTCCCTCTCTGGTTACTATGGTCAGACAGTTGGACTGTCTCTTGAATTATGGTCAGGCAGAGGAACCCATGTCTGTCAATCTTTGATTCCTCTGTATTTTCTTTGAAGTTCAGGCTGCTGACTCCCCTGAACCAAGTGAATGATAAATGTACTTGGTTAAAGGAATGATATATGAGCTTGATTAAAGTGATTGTTAACCCCTCAAAAGCTGCCTTTCCTTTAGTGAATACAGATCCAAGAACCTGTGATAGCAGGCCCCCCTGTATATGTTGGGGAGCTTACTGATATACTCCCTTTTGTTTAACAGTAAACTTCAAACTCATTTTCCTTCAGTTTTTTTCACAGCCTGATGCCACCTCATATTTCTAATTTTATGCATTCTAGGTTGTAGCTCAAATTGGATGATTTTCATTCCCTTCAACATATACTGTGTTATCTTTTGCCACCATGCTTTTGCTCAAATGACAGTTTTATATTCTAGGAATAATCATCTCCATACTTCCTTTCTTTTTTCACTAAAATCCCTACCTGGCTCAAAAAGTCCATTTCAGCTGATATTTAAGTGAGTTAAAAGATTACATCCTGATGTTTGCAAGGTACTTTTCTCCCAAAGGTCAATGGAATCTGTAATTTAAACATTATCAATTATTGTTATTGGTAATGTTTATTAGAAAACTGGAGGCTAGAGAGGATTTGATTTTTCTGAGGTCACACAGTTAGCATTAATCAGAACTGATCATTCACTATCTCACTATATATCACTATTTCATTTTAATAGATAAAGGTGGGAACATTTAAGGCATGTTGAAAAGCTTGTACAAAGATATGAATTTGGGAGATAGGATTTTGTGTCTGGGGAATATCAAGCAAATCAGTGTGACTGAGCCACAGAGTGTGAAAAAGAGAGTGATGTTGAAGTCTGATTGTGAAAGACTTTAAATGTCAAAAAAAAGTTGTATTTTAACCTCGAGGCAATGGGGAGTTGTTGGAGCTTATTGAACAGGATCGTATCTAGGTCATGCCTGGACTTTAGGAATATAATTTTGGCAGCTATGCAGAATATGTATTACAGATGGAAGAACTGATGCTTGGAGACCATAGACTGATTGCAGTAGCACCATGAACTACTGTGTGAATAGTGAGAAGAAGGTAGGCATGAGAGATGGTGATAGAGTATATTCAATATGCCTCGGCAATTAATCGACTATGTAGGATGAGGAGGTTGATGAGTTGAAGATGAGTCAGTTTGTGAAACAACGTGTCTGGAAGGTTGATTGTACCCTAGGTAGAAATAGAGCAGTTATGAAGACAAGTGGGTTTGAGGGTTGAGAGGTGGCCATGTTAAAACTGAAAAAATTTATGAACAGATCACACTCTACTAAGCACTGGCAATACAAAAAAAGTGAGACTATTCCTGCTCTCAAGGGGCTTACAGAGAGAGCACTTATGGGAACATTGAGCGGTAAGGTGAAAGAAAGACTCAGTGATCTTAAACTTATGGCAGCAGAGTAGACAGATCATCAAGAGGTAGGGGCATAGCAGATGGCAATGCAGAAGAGCATAGTGGGGTAGGGAATCTACTGCCTCAAGGACACATGTGGCCCTCTAGATCCTCAAGTGCAGCCCTCTCACTGAATCCAAACTTCACAGAACAAATCCCCTTAATGAAACTCAGCTAAAAGGCTGTGTCCAAGGACTTAGAAGGCTGAATGTAACCTCAAGGTCGCATGCTCCCCACTCAGGCATAGACATTGCACTTGTAGGGAATAGGGTAAGCTCTAGGGGTCCTTTAGGAATAGTAAAAGGACAAATGGCTGCCATCTTTTCAGAAAGATCATGGTCTGTAACTGTTCACTGAAGGGGTATGAGTGACCATGTCTACCTCATGGAGCAGGGCTAGATGTTCCTGGGTCTCAGACCATTGGGAAGACAGGAATAGCCTGAGTGCTGGAGTGGAGCTAGCACGTTGGTTTCCTTCCTGTTATGAGTGGGATAGACCACTGGTATCCAGTTAGAAGTCAGGGGGAGGATGTTATCAGGAAGGACAGAAAGAAGAAGTGATCCCAGTGGAATCTAAGGGAAGGGCTCAATGCCCTCAGTTCAAAATAACCAATTTTGGCAATGAGAGACTAGAGTTCCGGAGAGAGATCAGGGCTAGATATATAGATCTGGGAGTTATCTGCAGAAACATTTGAATGAAATACCTATTATGAACTTCAAGTTATCAAACTTATGCTATTTAAGGTTCACTTGGCTATCACAACTGAGTGGCATGGGCCCTTGGATTCAAACTGTCTGAATAAGACGTAGGTAAACCTTCAGATCTTTTCTAGCATTCAAATCTTATGATTTATTGGTTTCACCAAGCAAGGTCAGGGCACCTTTTCTGTTCCAGAATCAGTAGGAAAGTTTTCTATCATTATGAGTTTTCACAATTTTATTTTGATGAACAGTTCAATATCAAAGCAATATCCCCAATTTCCATTTGCTGTCAGTATAGAGTTTGGGGGAGATAACCTACTATGATTTAAAGACCCAGGAGGTTTAGAGCATTTCTTATGAAAGCATTACTGCTGTGATAGGGCTTGCTAGACAGCTCGCTAAACACCCTACCAGTGATAGATTGTAAGAAATGGCAGGTCTTATATTTTATCTCAGGAACAACCAAGGAGGAAATCCTTTCATATTCATCTTTGTGAATGATGTGCTCACTAGACAGCAAAAATCAAAATAATTTCCCAACTATTTGTTTAAATCATTTTGAAAGGACTGAAAATCCTTAGTATATAAAATCTTCAGGGGAATGATGGGCAATTCAGTCATATACTTGGCAGTAGTTTAGTATCAGCTTCAGTATAAACAGTAAGACTGTTTAACATTCTTGTATTTTCCCCTATACATCAAATACTCACCCTCCCTCTTTTCACTTGTTAAATACCTAATGATACTGTAAAGGCCATTTCAAGTTTAGCTTCTCTTAGAAGTCTTTTCTATTAGTTTTGGTTGGCAATAACTTTTTTCCTCAGGCATTACATTCTATTTCATTCAATTTATTTCAATTCAGTAAACTTTTATTTAGGGTCAGCTTTGTGACCAAAAAGATCCTTCAGCCTGGGGGTGAAAAGATAAAATGTGTGTGTGTGTGTGTGTGTATACATACTTCCACATACATCCATATTCTTCCATATACATCCACACACACATGTATATGTGTATTTTACCTTCTAGTAATTATCTAATGCATTTATCACGTAATATATATTATAGTTATCTTTATAAGATTTTAGATCTAGGGCTAGAATGTACCTCAAGGTACACATAGGTCATTGTCTTTTTTTTTTACAGCTGAAGAAACTGAGGCCCATAGTGATTAATTAGCTTATCCAAAGTCACATAAGTAGTAATATTGTAGGCAGGATTTGACCCTAGGTCCCTTGAGTCCAGAACTTTTTCTGTCTTTATCCCCTACTGTAAAGTGGTACAGTGGATAGAATTCTGGGCTTGGAGACAGGGAGTCCCCAGACACTTGCTAGCTACATGACCCTGGGCAAGTCACTTAACCTCTGCCTCAGTTTCTTCAGCTGTAAAATAAGGAAAATATTGGCATATACCTCCCAGGACTATTGTGATGATCAAAGAAGGTAGAATTTGTAAAGTGCTTAGCAAGGCATTGTACATAATTGGTACTTAATAAATGTTTTTCCTTTTGCCCTTCTGCTGCACAGTAAGTTGCTTACGAGTAGAGCTCTTATGTAATTTAAACTTTGTACCTCTGCCATAATCTAGTAAAATCTTCTACACACAGTAGGTACTTAATCAATGTTCTCTGCTTAATTGATTATATTTACCTTTTAACATTAGAGCCATAAAATGACTAAAGATATCTAATAAATGAATATACTTCCACTTACTAAAAAACCTGCTTATTATATGTATCAAGCCATGCACTTGATGATGGCAATACACAAAGAGGAATTAGTGTATCCTGGAAAGCAGCTTCCCATCCTATTGGGGGAAATGATCCACGAATCTATAAACGTAGGTAAATGTTATATGTGTGCATGTGTGTGTATACATGTATATATATGTATGTATACATATATATGCATATATCTATATGCATATATGTATATGAAGAGTAATTTCACATGAACATTAGCACTCCACTGGTGGGTGGTAAGGGACAGATAGCCTCATATTGCAGATAGCACTTGAACTGAGCTTTTAAGGGAGCTAAGGATTCTTTGACATGAAAGTGAGGAAGGAGGGCTTTCCAGGCATGGAAGATATCCTCTGCAAAGGCATGAAATGAGATGGGATATTGTTTATAAGAACAACAAATAGATCAGTGTGCCTAGACTGTGAAATGCAGAAAAGAGTAATATATAATAGGCTTCAAAAGTTAAACTAAAGCCAGAAGCTAAAAGATTTTGAATATCAAACAGAGTTTGTATTTGATCCCAGAAAGAAGAGGGAACCACCAAGCTCTTTGACATGTACTTTCAAAACATCATTTTGGCTGCTCTCTGGAAGATAGATTGTCCTGGGAAACATTTGAGTTAGGGAGTTCCATTAGGAGGCTATTATAATAGTCCAGAAAAGGGGTGATAAGTGGTGATCATGTGAGTGGAGGGAAGCTATTTCTTTTTCTCTTTAAGGTTGTCTTAAATCTACTTAGTATATAGTGTTTTCCTATTTATTTTCATGTTATCTTCTCCCCCCCTTCATCCCTTTTATAATATAAACTCTTTGAGGGCAGGGAATGTTATTACTTCATCTCCCTGTTCCTAGAATGTGGTAATTGCTTAACAAATACTCGATTGATTGAGAAGGGAGGAATTTGAAGAGGTGCCATTGAAGTCATTTGGACATTTGGTAGAGAGGGAGGATAAAGCAGAGTCATGAGTTAAAGATGATTTTGCTGCAGAACTGGATTACTGGGAGGATGATAGTACCTTAAAAGGTATTAAAGAAAGGTAGAAAAGAAAGAGCGGTGGACTGGGAGAAAATACAGTGCATTCTTTTTTAGGTATATTAATTTTCAGTTGCCTATGGAGCATCAGTGGGTTCAGTCCAATAATGATTTTAATGAAACCTAGTATTTATATAGGGTTTTAAGACTTGTGAAGTGCTTCCCTATGAGGGAGGGGCTATTGTTATCCTCATTTTACAGATGAGGAAAATGAGGTAGAGAGAGTTGAAGTGATTTGCCCCAGAGTCTCAAAGCTAGGAAATCTGATGGTGGATGGGAACTCAGGTCTTCCTGATTACAATTTGACCACACTTTCCATTATACCAAAAGTGTGCAATATGTGGCCAGTGGCTGCATCCCAGTCCACAGCATTCCTGATTATAGTCCAAATCATATTAAAATGCAAACAGAAAACATTTGCTAAGACAAATGAAAACACAACAATGCATAATGTTAATTTGTGTATTTTAAGTCAATGTATGGCCCCCAGAGGTCCTTGTGTATGGTTTAATGGTCCCCATTTCTATATGAGTTTGACACTACTGTACTACATCATCTCTTTACAATAGGGAGTTGGTGGTACAGGACTGGAGCTCAAAAGCAAGATCTGGGTATGTAGATATAAGAATCATTTTCATGGATATGATCATGGGAACCATGGGAGCTCAGGAGATAACCAACAGCGAATGAGAAGAGGGCCCAGGATAGAGCCTGGCAAACAACTTAATCTTTTTAGCTTCAGTTTCCTCATATGTAAAATGAAAGTATTGGACTAATATCTAAAGTCCTTTTCAACTCTAAAGTGATGAACCAATGTTTATAACCATATACAATCTCCTTCCATTATTTCCTCTATTTCAAACTCAATTTAAATTCCATTAAAATTATAGACCTAACCGTGTGAAAACATTTTTTTTTCAGTTTCCATTTAATTTCAGAATGGCAGACTGAATCATAAATTATACTAAAGTTATATCTCAAAAGGCTTTAATCATATAATATAAATTGTTAAAAGCAATCAACTTTTTTGAAACTTATTTTGGAAAAGGGCATCTAAGTAGTGAAATGGATAGGGCACCAGTCCTGGAGTCAGGGAGGACCTGAATTCAAATTTGGTCTCCAACACTTAACTGGCTGTGTAACCTTAGGGAAGGGACTTAATTCTGATTGCTTCACCAAAAAAAAAAGTTATTGTGGAATGTGAAAATTATGAAATGCAAATTCATTCATTTGAAAGAGACTCTACTCTGTTTAGCTGAAAAGATCCTATTTTTCCAGTCATTTTGTGTTCCCTGCCTTCTTAGTAGTGCCAGTTCTGTATCCCACTAGCAAGACCATTCTGAAAAGTTCTAGTCTTTTGGCTATCTGGCAGAGTCCTTAAAAAACCCCAGTCTGATCTTTGGTGAAGAATTATGTGGTCAGATAGGAGAGGCATCGTGCTCAGTTCTGGGTACCACATTTTAGGAAGAATATTGATAAGTCATAGAGCATCCAGCGATTGGTAAATAAGTGCTGAAAGGTCAGAAGGTTATGCTATCTATAGATTATATAAAGAAACTTAGGCTATTTAGAGCTGAGAAGAGAAAACCTAGAAGAGAAATGAGAGTTTTTTCCCCAAAGTATTTGAAGGTCTTATGTATGGAAGGTGGGAAAAGGTTATATTCTGTTTAGACCCTGGGGGCAGAACTTGAAGTAAGGAGGAAAAGTTATAGAGATGGATATTAGTTTGATGGAGGGAAAAAAAGAAACCTGAATAATAATTATATAGTTATATATGTTATACAGACACACACACATATACGTATATCTACTTGAGAAGTCAGGGAGTCCTCCCCTCACTTGAGATGTCAAACAAAAGCCAATTAACTCCATCTAAGGGAATTCTTTTAAAGATACCCATTAGCCTAAATGGTCTCTGAAGTCCCTTCCAACACATAGTCGACAAGTCTAATAAACAAGAAGCAAATGAAATAAACTTTATTAAGCATTTACTTTCTAGAAGGTCCAGTGCTAGATACTGGAGATATAAAGACAAAAAATGACAAAACAGTCCTTCTCAAACTTACATGGTACTGGGAAATTACATGTGTGAACACAAGTTCGAGACAATGTGAAGAATGAAAGGACATCTAGCTAGAACGATTTCAGGCAGGCTTCCTCCGGAAGGAGCTGACATGGCATGAGCCCTGAAAGGAACCGAGAAGTTCAAGGGGCAGAAGTTAGGAATGCGTGCATTCCAGCTGTGGGGGACACAAGAAGGCAGTGATAGAAGTTTGGAGTAACAGAGTCCAATTTGGTTGGAACATAAAGCGGTGGTCAAAAAGGATTTATCCTACTATTCTATAAGAAATGAGGAGCTTGATGATCTTAGAAAAATATGGATAGGTTTACATGAAATAATGAAGAATGACACGGAACCAAGAGATTATTGTATACAATGACAACATGCAGTTATAAGAACAAATTCGAGGCACTGGCATTTGGACTATTATAAATACATAAATTAACATCAAATGACCTATTTGCATCCGGAGAAATAACTGGTAAGTAGATGTATAGAATGCTGTGTGTATGTGCGTGTGTGTATGTATATGTATACATATGTATGTATACACATATACACATGTACATGCATAGTTGTGTCTTATGGTAGCCATCTTGAGGGTGGGGGGAGAAAAGAAAATTTACCTGACAACTTTATTATATATTTAAAAGGAATAGTTCAGTTTTGTGTGCAGTCATCTTTTTTTTTTATGATACTGTGTTATGGAACTGCTTGTTTTATTCCATAAATGGAAATGAATAAAATTTTTAAAAATGCGTTTCTTCAGCACTTGCTACATGCCAGGTATTATGCTAAATTCTAGGTATACAAAAAAGGCAAAAATTGCCTTTGCCCTCAAGGAGTTCATATTCTAATGAGGGAGATGGCATGGAGATTGCTTGGGACATGCAAAATATAAAGAGTAGATGAAATGTAATCTGTGAGGGCAAGGCACTAGCAGCTGGGGGAGACAGGAAAAGACAGAAGATAGAATTTGATATTTCTTGCAGAAAACCAAAGATTGAAGGAGTTAGAGGGTAAGAAAAGAAGGGCATTCCAAGGATAGGAAATAGCTTGAGCAAAGGCAGAGATGGAAGATGGAGTGTAGCATTCAAGGAATAGGAAGTAGTTTAGTGTTACTGGGTCATCGACAGGTATCATCAAGTAAAATAAGTAATATAATACCTGAAAAAGTAGAGGAATGTTAAATCTGCAACTTAAACTGGAGTCATATTGTAAAGGGCTTTAAACCTAGTTGAAAAGTTTATTTAATCCTGGAGGCAATGGAATATAACCAAAGATACTTGCATAGGCGAATGCCTTCGTTAGATGCATGCTTTAGGAAGATTATTTTGGCCACTCTATGGAGAGAGTATTTGGAGAAGGGACAGACAGTGAAACAAGGAAAGTAACTATGAAGCTATTGAAGTAGCCCAGAGATGATGAGGGCCTTAATAAGAAGGCCATGGATCTATCGGTAGAAGAGAAAGGGACGTACTGCAATTAGGTAAATGGTTAGTCATTTGGTTTGATACAGAAAGTCTGTTTGGAAAGAATAAGGAGCATCTTGTGAAGTGAATTCAGTGTTACATTTTGAAACAATTAGGGTGCTTGAATGGGGAGAGGATATCACACCAGAACACTGTCAGGACTTTCTGGTGATATCATCAGCATATTTTCTACATTCATTATGGGGATTGGCTTATAGACTCCATATCACCTTCTGTCTAGGATAACAACTGGATCTAGAGCCTAGTGAACTTCCTGGACCTAGCAGATAGGATGAAAGAGGGAAGAGGGTAATTCATTCCCTCTGCTGTGGGAGAAGAGTGTATTTCAATGTTGCCTGCTTCCTAGTGCTTCCCTTGATGACTTTTTGAGAACTTCCTGGCACTGGACCCCCTGTTCTTGCCTCTTACTGTTTTCTCTCGCCCATCTGACTTAAAATATCTGCCTGAACCTTTCAACTCTGTCTGTTCCTTAGATGTCTGATTCTTTTTTCTGTTGTATCTGAAAGTATCTTCCAGACCCACTTCCCTGCCTCCAAGTTAGATAGGCTTTTGGTCTTGAAGTGTGTGGAGTGCCACTTTGGAGTGGCATGTGCAGGGGTCAGGCTGAACTGCTATGGGGCCATGCACAATATACATGTATAACTGTATAATTGTAGGAGTGTAGACACTGAGCTAGGGAGCTTCTGGGTGACTCTAGGGAATCTGACCTCAGTTTTCAAGGAATAGTGTGTGTATGTGTGTGTGTGTGTGTGTGTGTGTGTGTGTGTGTGTGTGTGTGTTTGTGAGAGCCACAGATAGGGAGACAGAGAAAAAGAGAGAGAGAGAAAGAGAGAGAGACAGATAGAGACAGAGAGACAGAGAGAGAGAAAGAACAGTAAGCAATTGTTCCTTGCATCATCACTTATCAGTCTGGACAAAAACAAGGTAGCTTGGTATAGTAGATAGAACGCTGGACCTGGAATTAGAAAGACTTCACTTTCCACTTTTGCTCTGTATTAAGCTGATAGACCCTGGGCCAGTCACTTAATGTCACTGTGCCTCAGTTTTCTCATCTACAAAATTAGGAGGAAATGGAGTTATGCTTGATTTCTTCTAAGATTCTTTCTGGGACAGCTAGGAGGTACAGTGGATAGAGTTCCAGGCCTGGAGTCAGGAAGAATCATCTTTCTGAGTTCAAATCTGACCTCAGCATTTACTAGCTGCGTAAGCAAGTCACTTAACCCTGTTTGCCTCAGTTTCTTTCTCTGTAAGATGAGCTGGATAAGGAAATGGCAAACTACTCCAGTATCTTTGCCAAGAAAGCCCAAAAGGGGTCATGAAGGGTCAACAAAATGGAAAACAAATGAACAACAGCAAAGATTCCTTCCAGCTCTATGTTCATGTGTTTTTATGTATTCTAGCACAAAATATACTAGATGGGAAGGGGAAGACATGGAAAGTAAGAAATTATTGGTTCAAGTAAGATGTTGTGTGGTCCTTTGCAAGAACATAATTAATATTTGTATGCAGGAAGAGTATTTTTTCTCCTTTTAATAATAAACTTACTATATAGTTCCAGAAGTGAGACTGCTAGATTAAAAGGAATGATCAGTTCTTTTTTTTAGTCGTTTTTTAAAATATTCTAATATAAATTTATTATTTAATTTTTTACATTCATTTTCACAAAATTTTGGGTTCCAAATTTTCTCCCCTTTTATCCCCTCCCCCCACCCCAATACACCGAGCAATCTAATTTTCCCTATCACCAATCTGCCCTCTCTTCTGTAATCCCTCCCTTCTCTTGTCTCCATCTTCTCTTTGGTCCTGTAGGGCCAGATGACTTTGTATTCCCCATTAACTGTATGTCTTATTTCCTAGTACCAAGAACAATACTAAACAGTTGTTCCCAAAACTTTGAGTTCCAAATTCTCCCCATCCCTCCCTCCCCACCCATTCCCTTTGGGAAGGCAGGCAATTCAATATAGGCCCTATCTGTGTAGTTTTGCAAATGACTTCGATAACAGTCGTGTTGTGTAAGACTAACTGAATTACCATCCCTCCTAACCTGCCCCCCATTGTTTCTATTCTGTCTTTTGATCCTGTCCCCTCACCGAGTGTTGACTTCAAATTGCTCCCTCCTCCCATTGCCCTCCCTTCCATCATTCCCCCCACCCTGCTTATCTCCTTCTCCCCCACTTTCCTGTATTGCGAGATATGTTTTCATACCAAAATGAGTGTGCATTTTATTCCTTCCTTTAGTTGAATGTGATGAGAATAAACTTCATGTTTTTTTCTCAGCTCTCCTCTTTTTACCTCCACTAAACAGCTTCCTGCTTGCCTCTTGAATGAGATATAATTTACCCCATTCCATTTCACCCTCTCTCCTCCCACTACATTTCTCTCTCACTGTTTACCTAAATTTCTTTTGAGATATGGTCCCATCCTATTCAATTCTCTCTGTGCTCTCTGTCTCTCTATGTGCATGCATGTGTGTATGTGCACGCGCACGTGTGTACGTGTATGTATGTGTGTGTGTGTGTGTATGTGTGTGTGTGGTCCCATCAACTACCCAGATACGGAAAAGTTTTAAGAGTTATAAATATTGTCTTTCCATGTAGGAATGTAAACAGTTCACCTTTGGTAAGTCCCTTATGACTTCTCTTTGCTGTTTACTATTTCATTCTTCTTCTCATTCTTGTGTTGGAAAGTCAAATTTTCTTTTCAGCTCTGGTCTTTTCATCAAAATGCTTGAAAGTCCTCTGTTTCATTTAAAGACCATATTTTCCCCTGAAGTATTATACTCAGTTTTGCTGAGTAGGTGATTCTTGGTTTGAGTCCTAGTTCCTTTGATTTCTGGAATATCCTATTCCACTCCCTTCGATCCCTTAATGTAGAAGCTGCTGGATCTTGTGTTATCCTGATTGTATTTCCACAATACTGGAATTGTTTCTTTCTAGCTGCTTCCAATATTTTCTCCTTGACCTGGGAATTCTGGAATTTGGCCACAATATTCCTAGGAGTTTCTCTTTTTGGATCTCTTTCAGGAGGTGATCAATGGATTCCTTCAATACTTATTTTACCCTCTGGTTCTAGAATATCAGGGCAGTTTTCCTTGATAATTTCATGAAAGATGATGTCTAGGATCTTTTTTTGATCATGGCTTTCAGGTAGTCCCATAATTTTTAAATTGTCTCTCCTGGATCTCTTTTCCAGGTCAGTTGTTTTTCCCATGAGATATTTCACATTCTCTTCCATTTTTTCATTCTTTTGGTTTTGTTTTATGATTTCTTGGTTTCTCAGAAAGTCATCAGCCTCCATCTGTTCCATTCTAATTTTGAGAGAACTATTTTCTTCAGTGAGCTTTTGAACCTCTTTTTCCATTTGGCTAATTCTGCTTTTGAAAGCATTCTTCTCCTCATTGGCTTTTTGAACCTCTTTTGCCAATTGAGTGAGCCTATTTTTCAAGGTGTTATTTTCTTCAGCATTTTTTTGGGTCTCCTTTAACAAGGCATTGACCCGCTTTTCATGCTTTTCTTGCATCTTTCTCATTTCTCTTCCCAGTTTTTCCTCCACCTGTCTAACTTGATTTTCACAATCCTTTTTGAGCTCTTCCATGGCCTGAGCCCATTTGATATCTATTTTGGATGTTTGGAGTACAGAGGCCTTGACTTCTCTGTCTTTCCCTGATGGTAAGCATTGTTCCTCGTCATCAGAAATGAAAGGTGGGAACATCTGTTCCCCAAGAAAGTAACATTCTATGGTCTTATTTTTCTTCCCTTTTCTGGGCATTTTCCCAGCCAGTCACTTGACTTCTGAGATTCCTCTCCACCTCCACCTAGATCCGCCCAGCTAGTGCTTGGAGTCTGAGATTCAAATGCTGCTTCCCAGCCTCAGGGCTTTCATTGGCGGGAGGGGCTGCTATTCAATGTGAGCTTAAGTTCTGGTGCTCAGGTGGGGGCAGGGCTGCCTCCCAGGCTCAGTTCCCTCAGGGGGTTTATGTGGAGATCTTCAGTAATGGAGTGGATCTCCTGTCTGCTCCGGGAGCCTCTGGCTGCTGCTGCCTCTGCCGCTGCCTCTGCTGCTGCTTCCCGAGGGGGCCTGAGTTATGTAGACACCCCACTCCCCTCTCAGCCAGCCCAGAAGTCTCTCTCACTGACCTGTAGCGCCTGTGGGTGGAGGGACCTTCGTAGCCACCAGAGACTCTGTCCCTGAAGCCTGCTTGGATCTGCTCCTCTCGGAACCATGCAGCCAGGGCTGGGCTCCACTGTCCGGTGCACGATGGACTTTGGTGGCAGTTTTTCAGGGCTCTCTGGAACGGAAATCTCCACTGCATTGCTGCACAGCTTGCACTGCTCCAGAAATTGTTAGGAAATTTATGGGCTGTGGGTTTCAGAGCTAGCATACCTGAGTCTTTCTACTCTGCCATCTTGGCTCCTCCCCAGGAATGATCAGTTCTGAAACTCATTCATGCGTATATCTAGGTCTGTCTCCAATAAATTTATACCAGAGTGTAGTCCAGTAACTGTAATAGTGTTTTCCCCCTCAAGTCCCACTTATATTTAATTTCATCCTTTTTAGTTTCTATAGTTTTGCTCATTTGTCATATACAAGTTTTTATGCTAAAGTTATTTAGTTTGTATTTCTGTGACTAGAGAATTTGAACAACTTTTTAAGTGGTTACTATTAACTTGTATTTTTTCCTCTGAAAATTGCTTGTCCCTATCTTTGAGCATTCCTTCCTTTGGAAAACAGGCATTATACTTATAGATACTCCATGGTGGTTATTGATTTCCGCAGCCTATTCTAGCTCTAAAATCCTATGATCCTTTAAAGATGAGTTGATTATAAATTTATTGTAAAATTTTTTCTCCACTCCTTTTCCCCCTTTCTTTCTGAATCAAAGAATTTTTGCATGCAAAATCCCCCTTTTCCTCCATGTAATTGAACAGATATATTTTATTCCCAGTATTTTTACTATTAATTTTGTGTATTTTTTTCTCTTTTCTGTGATTGAACTGAACATAGTATTGTTTTTTTCTTCCATAATAAATTATTTTATTGAATATTTTTAGCATCAACTCAGTTTTAGTATCTGGCATAAAATGAATCTAAGTTTTTTTTGAACAAACTGCTATCCAATTTATTTTCAATATTTTTACTGGACAATGATTCCTTTTTCAATATTTTTTAACCATGAATTTATAAAACATTAATTCCTTGGATATATTTGGAGCTATCACTTACTCTAGCAAATCTTATAAATCCTTTATCATACAGCACAGATAAGGAATGTTATATTTCTAGGCACAGTTGGATTTTATTTTTCATATTTAAACTAAGTATCTTTTTAGTTTAAGGTAATCAGACATTGAAATTTGATTGAATTAATTAAATTTGACTGTACCCATCGGATCAGATCTTTTTTGAAAAAAAATTAACACTCTTTTTTAAATTTTGAGTTCCAGATTCTCTTTTTTCCTTTCTTCCACCCTCCCCACCCACTGATGAGGCAAACAAAATGATACCAATTGTATGTATGAAATCATGCCAAACATATCTCCATCTTAGCTATATCATCAATAAGCAAGAAGCAAAGCAAGAAAATTATACTCCAATTTGTACCCAGAGCTTTTCACTTCTCTCTCTGGAAATGGATAGCATTTTTTTTCGTCATGAATCCTTTGGATGTTTTCTTGAATCACCGTATTCATCGAAGTAACCAAATCTTTCATAGTTGATCATCATTATAACATTGTTACTGTACACAGTTTTCTCCCTGACTTAGAGCCAAGGTGATGCAGTAAGCAGTCATTGACCTCCAAACAACCATAAAATAGAGCCCCCAACAAACTGTGGAACAGCCGGACCAGAAAAACATGGAGTGAAACAATTTTTTAGCTGAAAAACTTGGAAGATAAGCAAGAAAAATCCATTTACTCGGGTTAAAGGGGAATGCAGTTCAGGATAGGAAGCATCCCAGCATGCCAGCAGCAAACCAGCTGGAGATTCTGGGCTAATGTGGTGGAGCTGGCAAATGCCAACACCAGGATCCTCCATGTGCTTTAGCAAAGCCCTGGAGAAACAGGCAGTCATCAGAGACCAGGCATCAGGGCTTCAGTGTAGTCCTGGGAAAATGCAGAAACACCCCACCCACTCTGGCACATGCCAGACAACAGCATTAGGACCCTAGTTTAGCACCAGGTAAGCTGCCAGAACACTATGGCCTCCAGCAGCACCAGCCACCCTCCACGGTACCCCTTTAATGCAGCACCAGTGGCAGGATCCCTTGTGGGCCTCAGGGCAACATCAGTGCAGCAGCAGGTAAATAGCTAGGGCCTGTAGCCCCTTGCACAAGAAGCCTGAGACAGCATCCCTTTCACCCTGGCAGAGCTCAAATTTAAAAGTAAAGAAAAATGACAAAAAAGATGAGCACAGATAACAACAAAATAAGATTATGACCATAGAAAATTATCATTGTGATAGGGAAGGTCAAGGCACAAACTCAGAAATGGACCACAGTGTCAAAACCCCTACAGGCAAAACCCCAAAGAAAAGCAGGAAGTGCTCTCAAGCCCAGAAAGAACTCATGGAAAAGCTCAAAAATGAGCTTAAAATCATATAAGAGGTGGAAGAAAAATTGGAAAAAGAAATGACAGAATTATGAAAAAAAGAGTCAACAGCTTAGAAAAATCCAACTATTTAAAAAATAAATTTTCCCAATGGAAAAAGAGATACAAATAATACAGCAAGGGAAGAAATTGGTCATTCAGTGAAATAGCAGAATTTCAAGATTTCATAAGGAGAAGACCTGAATTGAACAGAAAATTTGATCTCAAATATCAAAACCCAAAAGGAGCCTGAAAAGCTAAAAAGGGAAAAGAAAACAGAAGGGTTTCAGTGGAGCAGTCTGGGGGATAGAGTAGAACAGAAACAAAACATTGTTGAGGAGGGAAAGGGTAAAAGGAGAGAGGACAAACAGGAGGAAAAATAGGATAATTGAAATAGAAGTAGAAAACTGGGAAATGATCTTTATAGCAAGTGTCTCTGATAAAGGCCTCATTTCTCAAATATATAGAGGACTGAATTTATAGGAATATAAGCCATTTCCCAATTGATAAATGGTCAAAGAATATTAACAGGCAGTTTTCATCAAAGCTATCTATAGGCATGTGAAGAAGTACTCCGAATCACTTTTGATTAAAGAAATGCAAATTGCAACAACTCTGAGACACCACCTCACACTCATCAGATTGGCTAACATGATAAAACAGGAAAAAAAAGTAAATTTTGGAGAGGATATAGGAAAATTGGGACACTAATGCATTTTTGATAGAATTGTGAACTGATTCAACCATTCTGGAGAGCCATTTATAACTTTGACCAAAGGACAACCAAATTATGCATACTCTGTGGTCCAGTGATACCACTTTATGATCTCCAAAGAGATCATGAAAAATGGAAAAGCACCTACAAGTGCAAAAGTATTTATACAACCCTTTCTGCGGTAGCAAAATATTGGATATTGAGGGGATGCCCATCAATTGGAGAATGTCTGAGCAAGCTGTGGTATATGAATGTATACCATTGTGTAATAAGAAATGATGAACAAGCAGATTTCAGAAAAAACCCTGGGAAGACTTTTATGAACTGAAACAAAGTGAAATGAGCAAAATGAGGAAAAGTGTCAGCAACATTGTGTGATGATCAACTATGAATGACTCAGCCTTTCTAAGCAGCCCTATGATCCAAGAAGAGATGGTTCAGGAGCAGAAAGTGAGGCTGGTGACCTTGCATAGCCCTCTCGCACTCAGAACAAAGTGCAAGTCATGTCAACATTTCTCTGATGTCTTGGTCCTCTTTGAAAAGGAAGGATGAACACATAATGATCCAAGAAAAAGACTAACAAGGGCTAAGAAAGGAAAATGCTATCAACATCTAGATAAAGAACTGTTGAACTCTGAATGCAGATTGAAGCATGCTTTTTTCACTTACTTTATTCTTTTTTCCCCTTTTAATTTGTTTCTTCTTTCACAACTGTGACTAAGATAGAAATATATTTTATGATACCACATGTATAACTTACATTAAATTGCCTACCATTTTCAGAAGAGGGGAGGGAGGGAGAAAAACTTGGAACTCAAAATGTTGTAAAGTGAATGCTAAAAATTGTCTTGAAATGTCATCGGGGAAAAAAATGCTATTGCAAAACAAACAATGATCTTCCAGTTCCTCTCACTTCATTTTGCACGAGTTCATATAGGTCTTGCCATGTATTTTTTTCCCCCAGAAACTATTGCTCTCATCTTTTCTTATAGCACAATAGTACTCCATCACAATAATATGTCACAATTTGTCCATTCATCCCCAAATTGATGAACATCCCCTCAGTTTCAATTCTTTGCAACCACAAAAAGAGATGCTATAAATATTTTTCTATGTATAGGTCCTTTTCTTTATTCTTTGCTCTCTGGGGCACAGATCTAGTGTGTTATAGGGTCAAAGGGTATGCACAGTTGCATACAGTTGCATAGTTGCAAATTATTTTTTAGAATAGTTGGACCCATTCACAACTTCACTAATGGTTTGTTAGTGTACCTGTTTCCTTTATTGCCTCCAACATGTGCCATTTTTAATAGGTGTGAAGAGGTACCTCAAAGTATTTTTAATTTGCATTTCTCTAATCAATAGTGATTTAGAGCATTTTATATGACTATAGAGAGCTTTGATTTATTTTTTTCTGAAAACTTTGTATCTTTTAACCATTTAATAAATGGTGAATGGCTCTTATTTTTATGAATTTGACTCAGTTCCTTATATGTTTGAGAAATGAGGCTTCTATCAAAGAAACTTGCTGTATTTTTAAATATTATTACATTGTTTTTGTTATCTTTTAGTGAAATGTAGTTTCCCTGACTGTCTCTTTTAATTAGGTTTTTTTGCTTTTACTTTGTCTAAGATCATGGTTGCTACCCCTGCCTTTTTTTACTTAATATAATAGATTCTACTCCAACCCTTTATTTTAACTGTATGTAGGTCTTTCTGGTTCAAGTGTGTCTCTTATAAGCAACATATTGATGGATTCTGACTTCTTATTCATTTTGCTATCCACTTATATTTTATAGAGGGCTCATCCGATTCATGTTAACAATTTCATAACTGCTAATTGTTTATTTCCCTCTATCCTATTTTTTTATGTTTCCCATGCTTTCTCTTTTTATCCTGTCATTCCTCAAAAGTCACTTTGCTTTTTCTTAATCCAGCCTCCCTTTTATCTTCTCTCTCTCTCTTTCTCTCTCTCTCTCTCTTTCTCTCTCTCTCTCTCTCTCTCTCTCTCTCTCTCTCTCTCTCTCTCTCTCTCTCTCCCTCTCTCTCTCCCTCTCACACACACACACACACACACACACACACACACACATGCTCCTTATCACCTTTCTTTCTTATTTCCTTATTGGTTAAAGTAGGTTTCAATACCCAGCTGAGTGTGGACATTTATTCTTCCTTCTTTGAACCAATGCAGATGACAGTGAGGTTCAGCAATTACCCATCACTTATCTTGTTTTTCCCTTCAATATACAAAAAAAAATTCTTGTATGCCTCATTCATGGGAGAAATATCTCACACTCTTATCTCTCCCTTCCTTTCCCAATTCAGCCCTCTTTCTCAACCCATTATTTTTTTGAAGATCATTTTATCATAATTCACTCACATTCATGCCCTCTATTTAGATTCCTTATTGCCCTAATAATGATAAAATTCTTAGGAGTTACATCTATCATCTTTCCATATAGTAATGTAAATAGTTTAATAGTTTTGGTTCCTTTACATTTACTCTTTCATGCTTACCTTTCTATGCTTCTATTGAGTTGTGTTTGAATATCAATTTTTTTTATTAAATTCTGAACTTTTCATCAAGAATGCTTGAAAGTCTTCTATTTCATTAAGTATCATTTTTTCCCGCTGAAAGATTGTCCTCGGTTTTGCTGGGTACATTATTCTTGTTGATAATCTTAGCTGCTATGCCTTCTGGAATATCAAATTCTAAGCCCTCTGCTCCTTTAACATGGAAGCCATTACATTTTGTGTGATCCTGTCTGTGGTTCAATGATATTTGAATTATTTTTTTCTGTCTGCTTGCAGTATTTCTTCTTTGACATGGGAATTCTAGAATTTGGCTATAATATTCTTGGGAGTTTTCATTTTGGGATCTTGGGAAGTAATTGATAGATTGTTTCAATTTCTATTTCATCCTCTGCAACTAAGATGTTGGGGAAGGTTTCCCTTATAATTTCTTGAAATATGGTGTCTAAGCTGCTTCTTTAAAACATGTCTTTCAGGTAGTCCAATAATTATTAAATTATCTATCGATCAGTTTTTCAGGTCTTTTGCTCTTCTGATGAGATTATTTCATGCTTTCTTCTATTTTTCATTCTTTTAATTTTGTTTCATTGTTCCTTCATGTCATTCTACTTGCCAAGTTGTAAATTTTAAGAAATTAATTTCTTCAGTGTACTTATGTACATTTGTTTCCTTTTGATCAATTCTGCTTAAAGAGTTTTTTCATCAGTGAATTTTTGTACCTCTTTTACTATTAGGTCAATTCTATTTTAAGGTATTATTTTCTTCAGTATGTTTTTGTGTGTGCCTCTTTTATGAAACTGCTAATTTTCCTCTCATAATTTTCTTGCATCACTCTCATTACTTTTCACAGTATTTCCTCTGTCACTCCTTATTGTTTTTCTTTACCTCTTCCAGAAATTCTTGTTAGATCTAAGTAGCATTTTTCTTTGAGGCTTTTGTTGTAGGTGTTTTCAACTAGTTATCTTCCTTTGAGACTTTATCCCTGCCACTGAAGTTGCTTTTTATAGTCAAGTTCTTTTGTTATTATTTGCTCATTTTTTCAGTCTATTTTTTGACTTTGAACTTTATGTTAAAGTTTGACTGTGCTCACCTGAGGGTGGTGAGGTATTGTGCCAAAATTCAGACTTTTTCATATTATTATTTTCAAAGCTGCTTCTGGGAGTCTGCAAGTTTTCAGGGCTTACAAGGTGGTATTATTAAGGGAGATGTGTGGTTACAGTTCTCCTCCTCTGCACTTTGGTCTTTAACCTGGAAGGCTCCCAGGTCCCCTGCAACCACAAGCACCAGAACTCTTCTTGGCTCTGGAACTGTGATCAGACTCTGTGCTCCTTTAACCATAAGCCCTAACCCTCTTCTGAGCTCTGTAATTGTGACCAGATCCCCTACTCCCTTGTGATGGACTATACATGGTCAATAGAGTTGCCAATCAGCACTAGCTGCACCCAGTACCAATAAAGAGTGCCCTGTAATCTCTTTCTAACTAATTTTCCAACTCTCTCCTCTGGGTGGAGATCTTCCAAGGCTGCTGCTACCATTATCATAGCCATGTGCTCTGGGCTGGCACCCACTCCAATGTCACAGACCTCTTTTGCCCATCTCCTGAGTCACCTTAGGTTAAGAGAAAGTCTCAATCCAACTTTTTTTTACTGTTGTTCCAAAATTTAATTTGAGGAGTTATTTTAACGTTGTTTGGACAGGAGAGTTCAGCTGGGATGCTGGCTTTACTGTGCTATTTTGGCTCCCCAGCCATAGTCAGTCTAGATCTTGACCTAGATCAGGTCTTTTTGCTTCTGGTATAAACCACTCAGGTATTATGCAGCAAGTTAAACCCCTTTCCAGAAAATATTCTGCAGCTCAGTCTTGTTTCTGTACCAGACTTCTGCCTTCCATAGGTTCTCCCAACTTCTCACAGTATTTGCAGTAGGTGATAACCTTATCAGACTCTTCCTTCTTCTTGCCTGTGGTGGCTGGAGGGCATTCTGAAGTCTGACTGAGTAGTCATCAGATAGTATGGTGATAGTAATGGTCTCATTACAAGAGGCAAATGATTGGTGGCACAGTATTCTTTAACTATTGAAATCAATATCAGTTTTAGGGAATTTTTAAAACTTGAAATGTAAACTGCATTAAATTTATTAAATTAGATTACAAGTAAATGTTTAGCTAGTTTGACTGAGGGCATAGAATAGAGTCCCAAATTACGTGATTAAGGGGGTCTCTTGAATTCTTTTTTTTATTTTATTATAAATCATATAGTTTTTTTTTCAAAAACTGCACTTAGAGCTCCAACTTTTTTCCCATTTATTCCTGTCTCTCTTTTTTTCTACCTCTAATTTTCTCTATTCATCCTCTCACTTCTCCTTCTCTATCTTATCTCTACATCCCTCTTAATCACTTTCTCTCTTTCTAACTCAACTTTCCACCCCTGCCTCTCTAATTTCTGAATTAACTGGCTTTGAAATAATAGTCTCTTTGCTGGGAGTATAAGTGTAATTTGTCTGTAGCTGCCTAGGAAAAGTCAACAAATATATACATACTATATTCTAATCATTCTCCTTTCTTCTCACTATTACCTTATAGACAAGCTGGCAAATGGGTGTCATAAAGGCATAGTTTCTCATTATTATGTATAGAAACTAAATAAATAGGGCAAATTGTATACTGTCTGACCTTTACATCACCTACATATAACAGACTTCATGGAGGATTTAACTGTCTTTTTTGTGTGCTGGTTCTAAATTAATTACCATGGTGGGGGGGAATCCCAAGCAAATTACATTCAGCCTATTTTATTTTGTCCATACCTGTGATTTCATGAGTGTGGAGATTGCCTGGGTTTAGAAATTCTGCCCACTGATGGAAAACTAGAGTCATGGTTCCATAAGTTAGCTTCTTAGAGAGTTAACTGGGGCCTCAGCAACTTGTCTATAGTCATACATCTACTACGTGACAGAAATGGGACTTATTCTCAGAAGTTAATAACACTGGGGCTTACAATACATCATTTAGGCAGTGTAAATTTCATGTTGTTTTTAAAAATAAAGACATACACCTATTAAAGATGAGTTTTTAAAGTTTTCATATTGGTGGAAGAGGAGGGGTAGGGAAGTTATCTCTAAACTGCTGATAATCTTCCTATAATTGCTGACAATTTGGTTCTAGACTAAAAGTATTGTTCACTTTGGTTCCCTTAATATTTCAAAACCAACAATGTGTATTCTACCAAGTATGATTTTGTCCCAAAAGAGTAATTCAATCCAAGAAGACCATGGTTCATAACCCCAACGTGTTGGATTACTGAGATCAGTTGAGTAATTTGGAGAAGCTGTGAAGGAAGAGCAGGTGATTTTTATTCTAACGTCTGCAATGGTTTACTATCATAGAAATTTGCCCAATGAATTCTGTGATGATACCTTAATTCCATAGTCCAAATTTAGTTTTGTTATTTTTTTACTGTGTGACTTTTTTTTTTTACCACCAGACCTAAGATGTGACTTCTGATGGAACTTTGTCTCACCTGCTAAAATAATGCATTTTTTATAGGGCTGGAAAAGGACTCTATGGTATTGACAGCATGCCTGATCTCCGCAGGAAAAAAACTTTGCCCATTGTTCGAGATGTGGTAAGTAACTTCTGGATGATTATCTGATTGTGTTGTTTCCTACATCATTTTTTAAAAGTGCCTTTTAGATTAACTTTTTAGCCTACAACTGTTGCATGAATTAAAATATTAAAGACATTAGATTCATCCAATTTAGAGTGTTATATTTAATATTTTCTTTCTTATTGCCTTCTGCATTTGTAAATGTGGTTGTTAGTAATACTTTATGCTTGCTATTGATGCACCTTGAAATTATGAACCGAGCCAAAATCACCCCATAGTTAAGTAAGAAAGCATCCAGCAGAGTGCCATATGAGCTAAGATGAATAGTGGGATTTTGGTCCTTTCAAAATGAAATTGTTTGCATTAAAGTAGAAAAAGTGACCATGAGTTTACTATGCAAGATTAAAGGCCTATTCAAATTTTCAATACCCTTAGCATTCATATATAACTATGGAGCTAGGTAGAAGTAATTGAGGTAAAGAAATCAATTCAGGTAGGGCATATGAGAATTCTTAACTCTTCTGTTGAGGTCTGGTCTAGACAAAATTAAGTAGAAATCATCTTCTGCTGAAGAATATTAAGTACCACTGAAAATTCCTGTGGTACTGTAGTCATTAAAATGCTCATTAGGCCATGCATATAACAGAGCTTCGAAGTGATTAGCAATCCCCTACACTTTAGAGTGAGATCTGAATAGTGGCAAAAGTAAATAGGATAGGAATCTTTAAAATGCCAGTTAAAACTTAAAACATATGCAAGGTTAAGTGTAGTAAAAAGAATCATCTACTTGTGTACTACTCACTTTGCGAGGAATATACTTTTCTCCCTAGCCCTCTTTTTCCTACTTTTTTCCCGTCCTCCCTTCCTCCCCCCCCCCAACTCTGTTTCCATCCATTGTTCTATTTACTCCTTATTGCATTTACCTTACAGTCTCTGGAATGTGATAAAATGTTACCAATGAAATAGCATATAACTAAGGAAGTAAATCAACTTCAAAACCAGCATATGTTCCAGATTCCACTAGAAATACACTATTTAAGATTATATAGTTTCCTCCTTCCAGAATATTTGAAATCTAAATTAAAATGAAATATGTTAGTAAGTTATAAATTATTACAGAATTCTTTTCATGTCTGACAAAACCTTATTATTTCTTAGTATTTTCTAAGTGTAGCTAAAAATACACCATTTATTTCTAGTAATGCATAAAAATTTACCATTAACATCAGTGCATCAGTGATTTTTATTTCTGCTAATGTAATCTATTCAAAAGTTATCATTATAGTTATAAGGTAGAAAAAATGAGTCCAATACTTATGTTATAAAAGAGTAGATTGTGTATGCATCCAAATGATTATCTCACATTCATAATGCAATGTGGAATTTTAAGAATGTTTTATGTTTATTTAACATCATTATACCTTTTCCACTTTTAAAAAGCTAATTATTCATTCTCTGTTTCTTCTCACTGCTGGAATTTTTCAGGCAATGGTAAGTACTTTTTAATGTTCATTCAATTAATATTTGTTGAGTTCCCAAGAGTATATTACATTTAATTTGTGAAGAGGAAAAACTGGATTGTAATATAAGGCAGAGCTAATCAAAGAGTATATCACCTCATTCAGAGACGACAAAGAAATATATAAAGACTAAGTATAATTTTTGAGAAGAAGGAAACAGCAAAGCACTCCAGTATCTCTGTTTGCTAAGAAAAACACAAATGGGGTCATACAGTCAGTTCCAGCTGAAGAACATCTGATCAGAAACACAATTTTGTGACAAAAGACAAAGCAACCTTTGCAAATTTTTTTGTGGGGAAGATTTTTCTCTACAGGGATAATAAGTCAAGCTGTCGAAAAAACTTTGAAGATAAGCTTGGTTTTTCTCAGGGAATGGTCTCCTTTAGAATCAAATAGTACAAAACCATGGAGCTTGGAAGGGGAATCATGTTTGCTTTGTTATAGAACTGAGTTCAACTAGTGACTCTTCCGATATTCCTGTATCTAGCTGAAGACTACTTTGAAAGTCTTATAAAGTTGTCATTTTCTCAGTCATTAGAAAAACTTCGTATGCCTAATGACCCAAATCTTCATAAATATTAGGCATTTCATTTTGACAATTGGAACTATTGAACTACATTTTCATAATGGCAAGTAAAAGATACAACTCTGCTAATTTTGACACCCAATCTTGATTTTTCTCTCATTAAAGCAGGCTACTTTTGAGAAAGTAGCAAAGTATTTTTCAGGTTGGCTCTAAAAGACAATGAGGTTATGAAGTATTTTCTCTTGAATTTAGTCCCAAATCAATGCTCCAGATCCATCATCTATTAACATGGGCTTAGTTTGCAACAACTTCATGTAATGTAAAGTTTTACCTAATTGATTGTGTTTGCTTAAGGTATCATTTAAAAAAAAGACTAGAAACATCATTAGATTGTGGGATAATTTTGGACAAGTTAGTTAATAGCATTTATGCCTCACATATTCTATGCCAGTGTTCTATGAACATTATACCCCTTCAACTAATTTCAGTTTCAGTATGTCATTTGATCCTTAGCCCTTGGTGTTAAGCAAGACAGGAGTTTCTATCTTTATTTTGCAGGAAAGGAAACTTAGGCTTATAGTGCTAAAATGGTTTTGCTCAAGGCTACATTCTTCTCTAATAACATATACCCCAGTGACCTCATCTGGAAATCTTTTAGGGAATGGTCTAGATTGGGATAATGAGGTGGCACAGTGAGATAGAGTGGGTTAGAATCAGGTAGACTCATCTTCCCAAGTTCAAATCTGACCCCAGACACTTATAAGCTTTGTGACCCTAAGTCACTTAACTTTGTGTGCCTCAGTTTCCTCATCTGTAAAATGAGCTGGAGAAGGAAATGGCAAACCACTCTAGTATCTTTGCCAAGAAAACCCCAAATGGGGTCATAAAGAGTTAGACACAACTGAAATGTTGAATAACCCCATTTATCTCTAACATTCTATCATTTTGAATTTATAAAAGTTTAAATAACAGTCATATAAAGAAAAGGTCAAAATAAATAAATGGCAACTCTGTCTAATTCTACTAAAGAAAATAGATATGGAGATGTCATATGTTAGGGTCCTCCTTTTAAGATCAGGCAGGAACTGTTAATATTTCACTATTCCTATTGTAATCTGCATTTCTTGCTCTATTTATTAATAACAGTTTTCTGATATTTGCCTTAGACATTAGCTGCCCGAAAATCTGGAATATCACTGGCCATGGTTATTAGGACATCTCTGAACAATGAGGAACTGGTAAGTGTTATCTAATGGAAAAATGAAGTAAGTTATCCAAGGACTTACTAATAGGGAGGGAGTAGGACAGAGTTCTACAGAAAGTTTATCTCTTTAAGTTTTGATGATGTTCAGTAATGTGCAACTGAGAAATAAACAAGGCTTCACTGGGGCTTTCTTTCCTGAGATAAATTCTACACAACATACAACATGAAAAAGATGTAGATTAATAGCGGCGAGAACAGAGAAAAAATCTGTCCCCATATATCATTTTTACCTCAACTTTTTAGTGTTGTAACTTTCAGGCACTATCTCTGTATATACTAGTAGACTATAAAGATTTCCGTGACAAGTCATGACAGGCCCTTCCCACATAAACTTTTCAGCATGAAGTGTGGCTGACATCACTCACTCTGTCTTCTCAGATAAGGATGTCATTTTGTATAATCACAAGCTATCAGCAACACCCAGTCTGATGACTTCTCTCTCTCTTTCCCTCTCCATGTATCACCCCCCTCTCTCCCTCCTTCCCTCACTCTCTTTCTCTTTTCTCTCATCACGGAAGAACATTTGCTTTTCAGATAACCCATATTTCATCTTAAGCAACCTCAGTCCCTGCTCTTCTCCCAACTTACCTTCTCTCCCTGCTTCATCATCTCACTGTCCTTTTCTCTATTTCCCTCTGACTCTCTGTCTGTCTCATTGGACACAGAAACATAGATACTTTTATCCCTTTTAATGGTTACAGTCATTTTTGGACGGTGGGGTAAAATGGGGAATCAGAAGAGTGAATCTGTACTTGTCACTTCATTTGTGCAAAGAATTGTGGGTTAAGGAATTCCTCTATTAAGGAAGATAAGAAGCTCTTCTATAACATGATTGAAGAAAGTTTTCTGGGACTGTGAAGATATAAGGGACAGAAGTCAGATCTTTCTAACTGCAAGTCCGGTCATCAATCTGCATAATAATAGTAATAATAGTAATTTAAAATTTTATATTATTTAATAATGTTATTGTACATGATCATAATTATCATTAGAGCTAATAATTATATAGTATTTTAAGGTATATAAAGGAGCACTTTGCTTACACTATCATATTTGATCCTCATAATTGCCATGTGATGTAGGAGCTCTTATTAAACCCTTTTTCATGGATGTGTGAACTGAGGCTAGAAGAGGTCAAGTGACTTGCCCAGAGTCATGCAGCTAGTGTCTAAGGAAGAGTTTGAGCTCATTTTCTTTGTTTCTAGTTGCAGAATTTTACTCACTTTACCAACCCCCTGATTCCTATCCGTAGCCAATTTAGAAATCGACCAATACGCTGAAAGGAGATGGAATATAGACAATATAGATGTCTAAGAGTATTCTCCAAGGAGACCGGGATGGAAGTCTTAGGACTCTGTTGGTTCAAAGATTGAGTTTGGGTTGAAGGCTGGGGCAGGTAGAGGGAGAAATATTTGGTCCATGAATATATGAGTTCTCTCTGATGTTTCTTGTTCTTCCCCAGGATGAGGGGATAAGAGACTTCCCCATCCCTCCTAAGTGCTAACTCATCAATTATATCTTAAAAGAAAGTAAAACAGAAATGTCCTTCACCTGGGTTTTGAGGAGCTTCTTTTTGTTGTCTTTGGAAATAAGGAGTTTGATTTTTACCCTAGACATGCATTCTTAAGAAGACTAACCAAAAAGGAAAAGAAAATGCAAAGACTGTTAAATTCAATCTTCAAGTTTGCTAGTTTCATAGGATATTATTCATTTATTTTTTATTACAGCATATACTGAGCTATGTTTTAGCCTAGAAATGACCACTCAGCTTTGTGATATAGCTGAAAGCATGAGTGAAAACTTCTGGTTTGTGGCATTGTAGAGGTGAGGTCAGAGTCCACAGGGCATGCTTCCAAAGCCCTAAACTGCCCATTTCTGAAGGGCATGTCTGGCAATGTAAATGAAATGTGACTTCTGCAGCAAAACCCCATTTCATTGTCAGACTTGACAAGCTGTCACATTCAGTTGTTACATGAAAACGAAAGATAAATGTTAAATAGAATAAAATCATTTCTTCGATGTCAGAACTCTTCAGTTGCATCCTCAGGGTGAAAGGAGCTGGCGGAAAGTATTTGCTTTTATATTAATGATAAAGGACTCATCAGGTGAAAAAAGTAGCAAGTAGTGATTTTCTATTTTCATAAAAGCAAAGTACAATACAAACCAAGTTATGGCTTCTAAGGAAGTTTAAGATTTCAATGATCCAAATGACAGGTCATAATTTAGGATCATCTTATTCATTAAAATTGTGCCAGGAATGAAAAAAGTAAGGCCAAGTTCTTCCTTCCACCAATTCTTCCCCTTTATGAGTAAAAGGTTAATTTAGTTTGGGGAGAAGTAAAAGAATTGTATTCCCCAAAGATCATCTGGACTAAATGTAGGTAATATATAGAGGGATGATTTTCTTTTCTCTCACTTAGCTAGTGTGGGAGACCAATTCATATAGTATTGGGAATGGTACCCTGAGAGACAGAAAGACTGGGGGTTTAAGTTCTGACTGACACATTCTAGGTATGGGACTCCAGATGAGTCATTTAACCTCCTGCGATAGACTGCTTTCTTAAAAATTGTAAGTTACAGAAGAGATGGCAATCTAATTTAGTTGAAGGAGTTTCCACTTGGAGTTTCTTACACTAATAGTAATCACAGGCCTGAACATCAGTAGCAACATGTATGAGGAGGAATTGGTAAGGAGAGTGAAATTTTATTTTTCATAGACATTCATATGTTATTTTTAACATTATCTTCTGTAAAGAAACATTTTTTTAAAAAAGTTGAGTTTCAATTCTTTCCATCCAGCCTCTCCTCCACCCATTGAGAAGGCAAGAAGTATGATACCTATAATATATGTGAAGTCATGCAAGCTATATTTCCGTATTAGTGACACTATTTACTTTCAATTTAGACATCACTCCCTGTAGCTCATTACTGTGTCTGAATAGATAGCTGTCATCATTGCTGCATTATAAAGCTGGTAATATTTTTTTAATCACATTTTCAATATAAGGCATTTGGAAGATTTGTTTGAATTCATCTCAGTCAACAAGAATTTGTTAAATGCTTACGATATGCTAGGCACTGGGCTAAGTTCCTACCTTCAGGGAGCTTATATTCACCACCTCCTATCCCCTCCTCTACTCCTGCACTCCTAGCCCAGTGCTTGATCTTTGTACCTTGGTACAGAGTGGCAGTTTCTCAGAGGAAGGGCAGAAAAAAGAAATCTCTGTGGGTTTGATGTTCTGTATTCATGTGAATCACAAGGCACCCTATGCCTCAGCCAATCACAGAGCCTCCTGTTGACTCTTGCAGCTAGACACAAAGTCCCTTTCCTGTGCTATTAAAGCCAAGTATTATTAGTAGGAGTGGAGTGTCCACAGCTGCCTGATGAGGAGAAGTTCTAATCATAAATGATAACTATGCATCTGGATTATGTGGAGATAAAGAGGTTTTATTTCCTATACTGTGTCCTTGGGGAAAAGGAAAGAGAATCTCTTCTCATTCTTTCTAGCCTATCCCCTCTACTCTTGTATCTAGGCATAGATCTTTGGAAGACTTATTCTGTGTATGTACACACAAACACATACACACACTCGTGTGTGTGCATGCACCGTTATCCCTTCCTCAATGCAACTTTCCCCATCATAATTTCAATATATTATAGGTTGGCATAAGAAATTAATTGGGAATTTTGGGGGAATTTTGCAGAGGCCTCAGGCAACACACAAAGCAGATGATACAGAAAAAACTAAGAAATTCAGAAATTCATAAACTATATGTAAAATATTGCATAATGTTAACACATTTTGTCTTTTATTATCATGATAATTCATACTTCTCTGGTATGAAGAGAGGGCCCAAAAATTATGTGGATTTTCCAGATTATGGGAGCATTGTGCCCCTAACCCCAATGATATGGAAGGGATAATGGTAGACACACACACACAATTTGTGCGTGTGTGTGTGTGTGTGTGTGTGTGTGTAGTAGCTTAGGCTCTAGAAATAAATAATTGAATTTATATAATCTAAAATGAATACAATCTGCTTCAGTGGAGTAGACATCCAAAAACATAATAGAGCACAATTTCAAAGCTCTGGACATAACATACATTTTCTTCAAAAGTTTGAATTTGAAGGGGAAAACCCCCCACTACAGTGAAGTCTTTGGGCACATATCAGACCTTTTAGGAAATCAATTTCCAAATCATATTCCTAACCATGACTGAAGATAGGTATCAGTTCCTAGTATATAATAGATGGTTAATAAGTGCCTGTTCATTAGTTGACTGAATAATGGAGAATACCTAGCCCAATATGATTGCACTTGTAAGAATGACCGAATTAGAGGAACATATACTTTACCTTTCATTCTACCTTAGAAATCTTATACTCCTATATTATTTTTCAAAAGTAATTTTGGCTAGTAGTCACTCTAGAACAATGCTGGGAAAAGTATTTGTCTGACATGGATAGGGATATAGCTTTTAGAGTCATTTGTTGTATTGACTGCTTCAAAAATTATGGCCAAGTGTATCTTAGATATTGCCCTTAAATCAACACAGTGATGTGTTGACTTAATGGCATCTTTTATGAAACCACATCTGAAATGCTACGTATTTTGACACTGAAATTCATTTTTCCCCCTATTTTGATCTTTATAACTTAATTTAAGGGTCACATTGTACATAGTCTTTTTAAGTCTTGTACAACCTTTGGCCAAGAGCAGTATGATTCCAACCTGAACTGTAGGGCATGAAATCATTTAAAAGTGTTTCTTTCCCTCTCCCTGCCTGACCTTCCCCAACTCCCCTACCACCCTTGCAGCAATAAAACCAGGCCCTGAAAATAACAGCTGAACTATTAAATGAGTGTTCCGGAATGGGCTACTTGGTTATCCCAAAGTCTTAGAGGTTTGTTGCTAGGAAACCAGCAAAAGAAATGGTCAAGTAAATCTGCATGCATAGTAAAAAATTAATAATAAGAATTATAATAAGTTACAGCGATTTCCTCACTGTAAGCTTATGAGGCAGGTTGTACAAACATCATTGCCCTTATACCAATGAGGAAGCCTGCTAAGAGAACATGATTGGTTTATATGCCCTCACGCCCAGCTAGTAAGTGTTAGAGCTAGAAGTGAAAATTCAGTTTCCTGGTAAGTCCAGTGTGCTATAATATACTCATAAGGAAGAAGAAAGGGGAGTTCTATTCATTAATATACTATTAACTGAGTTGGAAAGAAGGGAATGCTGAATTCCAAAGGAGAATCACCATTTCAGTAAGCTCCCTGAAGGCAGGAACATTTGGAAGATTGGATATTGATCCCAATACGATATAAAAGAGCACATCGTTACCCTTGGTGAAAATCCTTACTGACTCATGCTCTTTGTTATGCAGGTAGGGTGATACATTTAGTGCATAAATTCTTGTACTTGCAGTCAGGATGATGCAGGTTTAAATCCGAGTTTAGATGTACGCATGAGAGCTCTGTCACCCTGAGGTGAGACCTCTCAAAGCCTCAGACTCTTTATCTGTAAAGTACTACTACTGCTACTACTACAACTACTACTACTACTGCTAGTACCACTTCTACCTCTACTTATATTTCTGCTTCTACTTTTCCTCCTCCTCCTCCTCCTCTATTATTGCTATTACTTCTGTTACTTCTACTAATCCTCCTCCTGCTTTTCTACTAATTCTACTACTATTGTTCACTCCTCTCAGTCATGTCCAACTCTTTGCGACCCTATTTGGGGTTCTCTTGGCAAAGATACTGCAGTGGTTTTCCACTTCCTGCTTCAGCTCATTTTACAGATGAGGAAACTGAGGAAAACAAGGTTAAGTGACTTGCCCAGGGCCACACAGCTAGTAAGTGGCTGAGGCCAGATTTAAATTCAGCTCTTTCTGACTGAAGACACAGCATTTTAGGACCTATTTTATAGGATTATGGTGAGGACCAAATAAGACAAGGTCTATTTTTAAGCACTGGACAAATCTTAGAGCATTTGAAAGATACCTGCTATTGCTATTTAATTCTTTAGACTTATTTTAATTCCTTATTTGTAGCCAATCTTTTTTTTTCTTCTTCTCCTCCAATCTTAACATGATGAGTGTCTAGTTAATACCTTTGTTAACTGTTGATTCTTGGATAAAGAAGTTGGAGGAGATTTTGTCATTGTTAAAATCAATAAATTCGGGCGGAGTCAAGATGGCGGAGTAGAAAGACGCACGTTTACGAGCTCCGAACCCACAGCCCATAGATTTAATGTAAAAAGAGATCCCCATAAGTTCTGGATCACTGCAAGGTGTGCAGAAACAGAGTGGAAGAGATTTCCATTCCAGAGAGCCCTGGAGAGCCGTCCTCAGGGTCCATCGCGCCCCGGAGAGTGGACCCCACCCCAGCGCTGCCCTGGTTGAGGCCCCAGAGAAGCTGATCCGAGCAGGCTTCAGGGACGGAAGCTCCAGCGGCGGGGAAGGTCCCTCCGCCCACAGACGCTACAGGTCAGTGAGAGAGACGGCTGGGCCGGCCTAGAGGGGAACGGGTGTCTCCGTGACTCAGGCCCCCTTGGGAGGAAGCAGCGGTGGCAGAGGTGGGGGCAGGAAGCGCGGAGGCAGAAGTGGAGGTGGCGGCGGAGGCAGCAGCTGCGGCGGCGGAGGCAGCAGCTGTGGCAGCGGCCCGGGACTCCCCCAGCAGCAGGCAGGATCTTCATTACTGAAGGTCTCTGCATAAAGCCCCTGAGGGAGCTGAGCCTGGGAGGCGGCCCTGCCCCCACCCCAGCACCAGAACTAAAGCTCACATTGAATAGCACCCACGCCTCCACTGAAAGCCCATTTGAATCTCAGACCCCAAGCACTGGCTGGGCGGATCTAGGTGGGGGTGGACAGGAATCTCAGAACTCAAGTAACTGGCTGGGAAAATGCCTAGAAAAGGGAAGAAAAATAAGACTATAGAGAGTTTTTTTGAACAGATGCAAATGATCCCGACTTTTGGATCTGACGATGACGAGGACATACTCTTGCCATCAGGGAAAGATGTGGAGGGTGGGGTCTCTGTATCCCAGACATCCCAGGGGGATGTCGGGTGGGCTCAGGCCTTGGAAGAGCTCAAAAAGGATTTTGAAAAGCAAGTTAGACAGGTGGAGGAAAAACTGGGAAGAGAAATGAGAGAGATGCAAGAAAAGTATGAAAAATGGGTCAATACCTTAGTAAAGGAGACCCAAAAAAATGCTGAAGAAAATAACACTTTGAAAAATAGGCTCACTCAATTGGCAAAAGAGGTTCAAAAAGCCAATGAGGAGAAGAATGCTTTCAAAAGCAGAATTAGCCAAATGGAAAAAGAGATTCACAAGCTCACTGAAGAGAATAGTTCTCTCAAAATTAGAATGGAACAGACAGAGTCTAATGACCTTCTGAGAAACCAAGGAATCACAAAACAAAACCAAAAGAATGAAAAAATGGAAGAGAATGTGAAATATCTCATGGGAAAAACAACTGACCTGGAAAATAGATCCAGGAGAGACAATTTAAAAATTATGGGACTACCTGAAAGTCATGATCAAAAAAAGAACCTAGATATCATCTTCCATGAAATTATCAGGGAAAATTGCCCTGACATTCTACAACCAGAGGGCAAAATAAGTATTGAAAGAATCCATCGATCACCACCTGAAAGAGATCCCAAAAGAGAAACTCCTAGGAACATTGTGGCCAAATTCCAGAACTCCCAGGTCAAGGAGAAAATCTTGCAAGCAGCTAGAAAGAAATAATTCCAGTATTGTGGAAATACAATCAGGATAACTCAAGATCTAGCAGCTTCTACATTAAGGGACCAAAGGGTGTGGAATAGGATATTCCAGAAGTCAAAGAAACTAGGACTCAAACCAAGAATCACCTACCCAGCTAAACTGAGTATAATACTTCAGGGGAAAATATGGTCTTTCAATGAAACAGAGGACTTTCAATCATTCTTGATGAAAAGACCAGAGCTGAAAAGAAAATTTGACTTTCAAACACAAGAATGAGAAGAATCATGGAAAAGGAAACAGCCAAGAGAAGTCTTAAGGTACTCACCAGAAGTGAACTGTTTACATTTCTACATGGAAAGACAATATTTGTAACTCTTAAAACTTTTCAGTATCTGGGTAGTTGGTGGGTCCATACACACACATGTACACGTATGAACGCGCACACACATACACACATGCACACACATATAGAGACAGAGAGCACAGATTGAACTGAATAGGATGGGACCATATCTTAAAAGAAATTAAGGTAAATGGTGAGAGAGAAATGTAGTGGGAGGAAAGAGGGTGAAATGGAATGGGGTAAATTATATCTCATTCAAGAGACAAGTAGGACACTTTTTAGTGGAGGGAAAAAGAGGAGAGCTGAGAAAAAAAAAAAACAAGTTTACCCTCATCACATTCGACTAAAGGAAGGAATAAAATGCACACTCATTTTGGTATGAAAACCTATCTTACAGTATAGGAAAGTGGGGGAGAAGGAGATAAGCAAGGGGTGGGGGATGATGGAAGGGAGGGCAATGGGAGAAGGAAGCAATTTGAAGTCAACACTCTTGGGGAGGGACAGGATCAAAAGACAGAAGAGAAACAATGAGGGGCAGGTTAGGATGGAGGGTAATTCAGTTAGTCTTACACAACAGGACTATCAGGGAAGTCATTTGCAAAACCACACAGGTAAGGCCTATATTGAATTGCTCGCCTTCCCAAAGGGAATGGGTGGGGAGGGAGGGATGGGGAGAATTTGGAACTCAAAGTTTTAGGAACAACTGTTTAGTATTGTTGTTGCTACTAGGAAAGAAGACATATAGTTAATGAGGAATAGAAAGTCATCTGGCCCTGCAGGAGAAAAGAGAAAATGGAGACAAGAGAAGGGAAGGATGACAGAAGAGAGGGCAGATTGGAGATAGGGAAAATTAGATTGCTTGGGGTATTGGGGTGGGGGGAGGGGATAAAAGGGGAGAAAATTTGGAACCCAAAATTTTGTGAAAATGAATGTAAAAAGTTAAATAAAAAAAATAATAAAAATAAAAATAAAAAAATAAAGAAAATCAATAAATTCATATGTAGTACTGTAATATATACGTGTTTATAGAGTTAAAGCAAAGTTAGGATATTGTCTACCTAGATGAAATTTGTTGTTTAAAATAATACCTGTAAACATGCAGAATTGAATTTCGTCAAATTTTAGGAGGAGGTGCACATCTAGGTACCTAATTTCAGCTCAGGTAAAAGGGTTGGCTATAAAATAAATCTGATATGTTTGTTAAAATGGAAAAACCAACAGATTATGTCAGTCTTTTTCTAAATAATAGGAGATTCTACATATGATACGTGAACACAGATACAACCTATTTATAATTAGGAGAGTCCTAGGGAGTTGATAGAAAAATATAGAAGTTGAGGGATTTGCTTAGAGTCACACAGGTAATAAACATCTGTCAGAGACCAGATCTGAAACCAGGTCTTTCTGTGCTTTATGAGTGCTATATGCCACAGTACCTCTTTTAATAAAGTGTTGGGTTTAGTTGAATTTCTAATTGAGATATATAAATAAATGAAAGATGGACCCTTCAGTTCAGCCAAGGACAATGGTTACAATGCTGCCCATTCAATATGAAGAAAACATGGAAAAAGGATCCCAGCTCATTAGTAGATCCCTTGTGGCAAATTTATGCAAAGACATGGTGGAGTCATATGAGTTAGGCAGGGTTTCTTAAATTATGATCTGCATCATTTGAGAGAATGTTAACTTTCATTGAGAAGACTGGTCCATTGGTGTATTGGTATAAAAATGTTTAAAACATTCTGCTGTTCCCCACAACTCTTGCCTTTAAACCCTTGTGGACCACTTCTACCCTCAGAGACCAATCTCCTGCTTAGCTATCTAAGCATCTATTTCAAGAGATGTTTCTAAACTAGTTGTATGCACTTTAAAAATGAACAAACCCAAGTAATATCAGAATAAGTGTCATTCCTTTAGCAGCCTTCACCTTAGAAGGTAAAAAATGTGTTTCAGTACCACTGTCATTGCTCAAAATATTTCTTGATGTTCTCTCTGGGGCTTTATATCATGTTGATTTAAATATTCTAAATGATGACAAAATAGCCAAGTCGTTTGGAGGCAATTCCAGTAAATTAGATGGGTGCTCAGTTTGCATAAAACCATTCCTGGCCACAAGGTACTTATTGATACTTGAATGCTTTTCTTGGTTCACATATTAATAGATCTCTAAGGGATCCCTTGCTAGAAAAGAAGCATAGTATAGTGGAGAGAGTGATGGACTTAGAGTTACCAAAACCAGAGGTCAACTGTGACCTCGGACCCTGACCAGCTGTGATATCACAGAGAAATAATTTAAGCTTCTATTCCTCGATTTCCTCATCTATACAATGAAGATAATAATAGCTACAACACTTATTTCAGAGATGTTTTGAGGCACAAATGAAGTAATGCACTTTGCACACTTGAAAAAACTACATAAATGCCAGTTTTTATTATCAACAAATTTAAATCTTCTCATCCTGTCGTATAATTCTATGTTGTGTTTTTTTCCCTATGAACTCTGTGGGAGGAGGGAAGGAAACAGTCATTTGTTAATCCTTGGCTCTCTATAAATATTATCTTGTTCGATTCTCACAAATTATACTGGGAAATAGGTGCTTTTATTATAGTCATTTTACAGTTGAGGAATCTGAGGCAGACAACAGTTAAGTGACTTTCCCAGGGTCAAAAAGCTAATAAGTATCTGAGGCTGAATTTAGACTAGGGTCTTCCTGAATCCAGACTAAGTTCTCTATCCAGTGCATTACTTAACGTCCTATGCAAAGGAACTACAAAACGATATAGAACTTACTATGGACATTTTTTGTTAATGAACATCAATATACAATTTGAACTAACCATCTGTTCTTTTTTATTACATGACTGGTCACCTCATTTTCTGGGGAAATACCACCACAGAGGATATTATGTATGCCGCTTGTCATGTGTAAATCACCTCTGGTATTATTCTGCCTCCAATGTATACATGTTATTTGTCTTTATAAGACTATTTGTGTCTCCTATAATTTGGAGAGGTCACAAATTACAGTGTCCCATGATTCATAGGCATGTGGCATTATAGGGATTTTTAAAATGAATTTTTGGCTACAAGAAGTAGGTCAGGATTTTTGGAAGCACTGCTCTTTTCCCAAGTGAAATATAACCTGGTGTCCTCCTCCTGTTCAATCCTCTGTACAATTTATTTTCTTTTTGGAGTACTTATCCAATACTCAGAGTATCTTAAAAGTCTCAGTGACATTTCAATTTATTAAAGCTACTCATGCTATTTTTCTAGGCTTGACATGGTGCTAAAAGTTTAGAGACACTCTTTATGTTTTGACGGACTAACTTACTGACCATACCATAGTGTTCATGATTTACATTCTTCCCAAATCCTGGTAAGAATTGCTAATATAAACTTATTGGACTGGCCATGGTTTCATTGACACAGATTGCTCTGTGTCAGTGTCAATAAAAGCATCGTGAAACTTCTCAAGTGTAATCCAACTTGTCTTCTATTCAGTTCTGTACTCCGTTTATCATGTCTGAAATGCAATGTTTATTAAATAAATGCACACATGTATATTATATGCATATATACACACACTTACATATAGGTACATAGATATGACAGGTATATTACCTTCCATTTTATAGATGAGGAAAAGGAGGTACAAAGATGTTATTTTCCTATGGTCATAATGCAAGTTAGGTCATGACTTTCTGTTCATACTTTCTATACACTGTACCATCTTATTTTTCCAGTAGAGAAGAAAGCCCATATAGTATCATGAGCTTTCCATGCAGATATATATAATTATTATACATTATGTGTGTACATGTGTGTGTGCATGTGCATACATATACACAGAGACAGGTCTATACAAAGAAATGGATCTGTATGTGTATATGTATACTTATGTACACATGCAGGTACATGCATAAATGTGTATATACACATGTGCACTGCACACATACATGTATACATATATGTGTATGTGTGTATATGTATACATACATATATAATATATAGATATATATGTATACACACACACATACACAACACAGATCTGTGAGCCACCCACCCAGGTATTTATCATAGTCTGGGCAATAGGGATTCTTCTCCTACTTTTTATTTCCTCCTTTATAACTAGTTAGAGTTCTTTTCAGTTGTTGTAGAGCTAAATATGGAGGTTCTGCAGTATTCAGCAATTAATGAAGCTGATACAGTGTCACCTACAAATAGGACTTCATAATGTATAATGAATTTTTTTTAGTTTGGACTCTGCCCTGGATCCTCCAGGACAGTAGGAAATATCTTTAGCAAGCATACCTTCTCCCTGTTTTAACTCTTTTATCAAAACAGTGAGTTTTACATACTTTAACATAGGAAAGGAGATACCTTGTGGGAGGAGAAACTTTAAGGCTGAATTTTGCTCCACCAAATCAAATTTTTTAAAAAAATGGTCAACAAATAATATAATTTTATTGCAATCTTCAGAGAATTACATGACTGTAAATATGTAGTTGCTGTTGAATATTGCTTGTAAAAGCCTGTCTTTTCCTTTCTCATATATTCATCAAGGATGTTCTCAATCAATACATGTGCAGATAAAACGGGCTAGTGCTTATTGATATATTCTGGATCATCATTTTTGTTATTAATTCATGTTAATTCATGATTTTTTTGTATGTCAGATATTTTAAGAATTAATTCCTTAATATCCTCACAATTGATGCCTTTCAGGGTGGATACTTGCAGTTCATTTTCTCTGTATATATTTTGATTAGTCATTTCTACTCTGTGTAGCACATTGGGGACTGTGGTTAATCCAAATAATCATGATGCAGTTGTTTCAAATGGAACGACTAGTTGGTTTTAATAATTATACTGGAACTTTTCCTTTTTTCACCTATTTGTTGTCATTCGGACTTCATTCTAAAATTGTCAGGGAATGATCTTAACTGAGTCTTTTGTCAAGCTTTCTGTGCCTGTGTTTTCCTCTTCATTGCTTCTTCTTTATTAGAGAGTATAGCTCATGTTATTCCACCATCTCCCGTAGTAAGATTTTACTAGTGAGTTTAAATTCCTAAGTCATTGCTGTACGGTGTGTAAATTTGGCCAGGAAATCAAACATTTGCTAGGTAAGGCCATATTGGATTCTCTTGTTCCTTGCATTGTGATATCTGATTTACACCACTTAATGTACTTAGGAAATGGTGATGGTCCAGATAAATGTTTGAGTTTTTTTAAAAAGCAATCACTTTCCAGTTTTGTCATCAATACTTTATTTAAATAGTTCAGGTTGGAATTGTTTCAATTGTACTCTATGGCTTCTCATTTTTATTCTTCTAATTTGATAATGATTTTTATCTTTGTTCTAACAAGTTTATTGTCTGTTTATACATGTAGGTAATTCAGACATGAATCCTACATTGACAACCAATATTTTCTTATTAAGTTATAATCAATTTTAATTGTTCTGTTATGTGGTATTTACTGTGTACCCTGTCTTCTTGATTAAACCATTCATGATATGCAGACATTAGACTTCTGTGCAGACTATCGCCTTTTCTTTTCCTTTGTTTACTTTTTTTACTCTGCCATATTTTCCAACATATTTAGTCACTGTTCTACACTGTACCCATTTTTTATCAAAGTCATAAAATATTAAAATACACATACATTTGCTTTTGAGGGTTTAACTGGATTCTTCATATAATTGCTACCTCCTCACGGTCTGCAGTACTGGCCCATAAGATGTCATTGTCTTCTTTGAGAGGTGTCTATAAATGGACACCATGAACATATCAATGGAAGATGAAGCTGTATAAAGCTTTCCCATGTATAAAGCTGTTCGTTATTTACTTTGAATACATGACAAAACTAACTGCCCAAACCTTTATTTGCTTTACCAGGAAAGACTTGAGATTCATCCTTTCATTCAGCTGCAAATCATTTTGTCTCCTGGTTTCTTTTGTGGGGTTAATGCTGACATTAACATGATTTGTTCCTTCTACTATTATCATGCTTATTGATAAGTGGATCTCACATTTAGAATAATAATAGCTACGTTCACATTTGTAGAAAATGTCAAACTATGATTATTAGCACTATCTCCTCCTTTTTGTAAGATGCTGCCATGGTCAGTACTCCAGAAGTAGAAATGAATTGCATAAGAATAAGGCAATTTTTAATATTTCTTGTTTCATGGATTGCTATGACAAAGAAACTTATCATTAAGTAACTGACCAAGTAGTAAGAAGCCTTTCCATGCTTAGCTAGACTTTTCCTTGGGAAGCAAACATATTACGTTACCAGGAATACCAGAAGCCTTTCCAGCATTGTAAAACTTACCACAACTTGCATTCCCCTGGCACAATCTTTTCCCTAGGTTACCTCTATGCCACAGTAAATATCTATGAGTTGACTGACATTTTATTCATCTCACACTCTGTTTCACTGAAGTGCTGCACATCTCTACAAATCATCCATTTTTAAGCTAGTTTAAGCTTTGGCTAACTAATGCTTATAATTCCCTAAACTTAAAAGTGGAAAAGATTTTTTTAGATTTTCCATCTCTCCTGCCACCATGGATGAATTTTCTCCGTTTAATTATCTAATGTTTTTCTCTATACCCTCTGTACTTCTAAATGTTGTGATTTGCTTTAATGTCCCATTCAATTGATTTTTGATGTACTATCTAGAAGATTTTCCATGTTCCTTTTAAAAATTAACTTGACTCTTTCATTTCTAATGGGTCATGGTGCTTAAACAAAAGAAAATACAACAAGCCAACTATAGCACCTTAGCTTTTTATTTAGAATTCCCTTTTATTCCTGTTCTCCAGCACCTGCGATGATGTAACAATTGCTGCTGTTGTTAATGAGCACTCTAGCTTCAAGCAATTACTTCTATGAAAAACTAAATATCTATACCTTAAAATAAGATTCATTTCAAAAGCATGCAAAAGAATATAGATTGATTAATCTTAAAAGATGAGGCACATGTGGTTAACCAAGAATATCTTTTATTTATCTAGGGTCGTTCTTAAGATATTTGAACTACTAAGACTCCATATACATGCCTTTTCCTTCTTTAGACTCTACAGTCAGCTCTGCTCTATACCTACTAGTCATGCTATAGCAATATGCTTTAAGATTTCTATAGTGGTATTTTTTTCCCCCAAACTATCCCAGTGACTTTCTGCCAGAAAGTTCTGGACAGAACTTGACTTCATTCTTATCTCTTTAGAGAACAATAGCTAAATTCCAAAAAAGTAACACCATAAAAGAGATTTTGTTGAAGACTCGCTGAAACTCTATCAAACAATGTCTAATTAAAAGCTTGATGACATTTTTCACTGTAGCAGGCAACTTTTATAGCTGAAAGATTTTCTCTAAGACAAGATCAGCACCATCAGTTGAAAAGTTGAACATGACATATTCATTAAACATTCATTGTGTCTATAATATGAATAGAACTTTGTTAGGAATTGAGAAATCAATCCATAAGTGTCTGTTAAAAGTAACTTATTGTACTAGACACTATATTAGATTCTAGTTATACAAAAACAAATATAAATATCTCTTGCCCTCAAAAGACTTGCCCTCTACAAAAAGAAAATATACACAATTATGTAAATGCAAAATAATTTTATTGGAGAAACCCTATTACTGGCAGGATAAAGATGGTCTCATCTAGGAGATGGTATTGAAGCTGAACTTTGGAGGAAGTTAAATTTTCTAAGAGGCAAAGACAAGGAGAGAATATATTCCAGGTAAAAAGGGCAGCACATATAAAGTCAGACGCTAGAGATGGAATGTTTTATGTGAGTAAAAGCAAGTAGACTGGTTGTCTAGAGTATAGAGTGCATGAAGAAGGCTAAGGTGTAAGAAGCTTGAGAGGGAAGCAAAAATCAGACTGGGAAGGGCTTTAAGTGCCAAAAGGGTAGTTCATATTTTGTCTCAGAGGCAATAAGAAGTCACAAGAGATTTCTTACACAGGAAGCATGACATGGCTAAGTTATGCTTTATGAGTCTCATTTTTCTTTTTTAGAAATTTATTAATTTATTTGTTTTCAGTTTTCAACAATCACTTCCACAAGTTCCAAATTTTCTCCCTTTTCTTCCACCCTTCCCTCTCCCCAAGATGGCATGCAATCTTATGTGGTCTTTACACATACATTCCTACTAAACAAATATTCACGTTAGTCATGTTGCATAGAAGAATTAAAACGAATGGGATAAACCATGAGAAAATCAAAGCATAACAAAAGAGAAAATAGTCTACTTCATTGTGTTTCATTCCAACTCCATAGTTCTTTCTCTGGATGTGGATGATACTTTGTATCATGAGTCCTTTGGAAATGTTTTAGGTCCTTGCATTGCTATGAAGGACTAAGTCTATCTAAAACAGTCCTCACACACTATGGCTGTTACTGTGTGTAGTATTCTCCTGGTTCTGCTCACTTCACTCAGCATCAGTTCATATAAATCTTTCCAGGTTCTTCTGGTTTTTCATAATTTCTTGTAGCACAATAGTATTCCATTACATTCATATACCACAACTTGTTCAGCCATTCCCCAGTTGATGGGCATCCCCTCAATTTCCAGTTCTTGGCCACCACATGGAAAAGTGCTATGAATATTTTTGTACATGTGGATGTCTTTCCCACTTTTATGATCTCTCTGGGATACAGTCCTAGAAGTGATATTGCTGGGTTAAAGGATATGTGTATTTTTTATAGCCCTTTGGGCATAATTCCAAATTGCTCTTCAAAATGATTGGATCAGCTCACAACTCCACCAACAATAAATTAGTGCTCCAACTCTCCCACATCTTCTCCAGCATGTATCATTTTCCTGTTTTGTCATGTTAGCCAATATGATAGGTGTGATATAGTACCTCAGAGTTGTTTTGATTTTAATCTCTCTAATCAATAGTGATTTAGAACATTTTTTCATATGACTATATATAGCTTTAATTTCTTCCTCTGAAAACTTTTTGTTCATATCCTTTGACCATTTATCAGTTGGGGAATGACTTGTATTCTTGATTGACTCAGTTTTCTATATATTTTAGAAATCAGACCTTTATCACAGACACTAGTTATAAAAATTCTTTCCCAGTTTTCTGTTTCCCTGCTAATTTTGGTTGCATTGGCTTTGTTTGTACAAAAACTTTTCAATTTAATGTAATCAAATTTATCCATTTTGCATTTCTTAATGCTCTCAGGAGTCTCACTTTAGCAAAGGTGTAAATAATGGATTGAAGGAGAGATTTTGAGATAAAGAAATCAAAATCCAGTTTAAAGGTGATTTTTCAGTCATTTGCAACCCCATTTGAGGTTTCCTTGGCAGGGATACCAGAGTGCTTTGCCATTTCCATCTCCAGTTCATCTTACAGAAAAGCAAACTGAAGATGATAGGGTTAAGTGATTTGCCCAGAGTCACACAGCTAGTAAGAGTCTGAGGTCAGATCTGAACTCAGAAAAATGAATCTTCCTGACTCCAAGCATGATATTTTATCCACTATGTCACCTTGCTGCCTAAAGGTGATTAGGAGTTTGAGCTAAGGTGGTGACCCATGTGAATAATGAGAAGGAAATTTGTATAGAAATGTTATGGAAGTAGGTAAGATTTAGCAGCTGATTGAATATGAGATGATGAGAAAAAGTCAAGAGTTGTGGATAACTCTAGGACTCCAAGAGGAAGGTTAATGGAACCCTCAAATAGACAGGAAAATGTGAAAAAGTGGTGGAGTTGTGGGGAAGCATGACAAGTCTATTTCTGGCATATTGATTTTGAGATGCTTATGGGATAACCAAGTGGAAATAATCAATAGGCAGTTGGTGATGTTGAGTTGGATCTCCAGAGAAAGATTAGGGAAACAAATGTGAATCCTATGTTCTCCAGGAGTTTACATTTTGGTAGGGAAAACAGAATGTGCACACTCATATCTTGCTTTAATTTTTATCATTTCCTCAAGGAAAATTTTGTAAGACATAGACAAGATTTTTCATAGGATGAAAAAACTACTAAAGTGTAAGAAGTATAAAAGGGAGGCCAAGATTGTGAAGGCCTTTAAATGCTTAATGGAAGAGTTTGTATTTTGTCTTAGAGGCAATAGGGAGTCACTAGAACTTCTTACACAGAAGGCATGACATTGTTAGACCAGACTTTAGGAGTTTCACTTTAGCAACAGTGTGAACAATGGATTGAAGGGCATAATTCCTCAAACATCTGTTCCATTTGTTGGTGGGAATGGCCATATCAGAGAGATTATTGCTTCTTTGAAATGTTGAAATATTATATACAAGGGTATAATTTAATTAATCAAGTATTTATTAAGTATCTACTACTCTTCTGGTGATATAAAGATAAAACCTTAATCCCTGCCCTCAAGACATTTACACTTTACTGGAGTAATATATAGAACTGGGAGAAGATTCATAAAATAGAAAACTACAACTCTGTGTATGAAGCTAAAGTTTGGATGGCAAACAAATTCCCTGGCAGCATCAAAAACGAACATAAAGAAATTTGTAGCCACCATTATTGTAGAGCAATTAGAGTGGTATAATCCTTTAAAAGTAGCTATTCTAAAATTTTCCTACCTAGATATGTACTTTCAAAGAGATAAAAAAAATAGAGGGGAGGGGAAGGTGCCATATATACCAAATTATTCCACAGCACTTTTTGTTAAAAGAAAAAATTGAACTGAAAAATATTGGTGACCATTGACGTGGTAACAGCCAGATAAATTGTGCTATGTGAATATAATGGAATGTTTGGAAAGATTTATATGAACTGATACAGAGTAAAGTGAGCAGAACCAGGAGAAGTTGGACTACTGCAACAATGTAAATGAAATAAACAAGAAATAGAAACACCAAAGTGAGCACTATGTAACTCTAGTGAGCAGGCTTATTTCTGAACAGGAGATATGATAGGAGAATTACTTCTCTCCCTGCTTTATAGAGGTGGAGGAATATGTGTGTATTACATTGAATATATCATTAGATTTTGTTGATGTGTTGATTCATGGGGCTGAACTGATTTTTTTCTCTTTTTTTTGTAATAAAGGATGACTCACTGAGTGGGGGAAGAATGTGAAGGCAATGGAAAGAATAGAAAAAAAGTTCTCAAAAAACAATGTCATTTTTAGATCATTGGAATATTACTTTCCTTGTAGTTAGCTTTGTGTATCAATAAAGTTACTCTAAAATGCAGATATTCCCTCCTTGGGTGTTAGATGCCCATGCAAAATTACCTTCAAGTGTGACTTCGGACAGGTTTGAGTTTAACTATAGCATATCATTGACACAGTATGATTTGTGAAGCACCAGGACAGCCCCTTCAAAAATGCCTTTTTCCCCTCATTATTTTGTTAGTGATAATAAAATTCTGCCATCAGAAATTAATTCCTTTAGGTTTTTAAGGAATATTTCCTTTAAATTGCTGATAGTTCTTGTAAGAGTGATCGAATAGGTCATAGAGGTTGTTCACTTGTGTGACTGAATTTATCAAGTTTTTCTAAACTTGACAATTTGTTGAGGGCAGCTTCCTAAAATTTCATTGATAAATTTGGTAGGCAGACAAATTCAGAGACATAAATACTGACCTAAGTAGGTTTTATGGTAGGACTTTTCTAGACATCCAGGGAATATCATGAATATCCTTGGAATACATGGAGAAAGAGTCAAAGAGATATGAAAGGTGAAAGGGATGACCTAGAAGACAGACTTACCCTGTTTCACAATTTTGACCATGTATGGAAATAATTATATAGATGCATTTTCAAATGATAATTGAGTTGGGTCCCGTGTTCATCCTCTTTTTGCCAGCATTATGTGTGAGACTCATGTATAATATGAGCTCTTTCAGAGCAAGAGTTCTGAAACAAAATGGGAAATTGGTTTGTTGTAATGCTTTATTTGATGTTTCTGTTCAGTATCATTTGCAAGTTTTCCCCAAAAGACTGATTTTTCTTGTTTATTTGTTTTTTCCTTTCTTCTCCCACTCAACAGAAAATGCATGTCTTCAAAAAGACTCTGCAAGCATTGATCTATCCAATGTCATCCACTACCCCTCACAATTTTGAGGTGTGGACAGCTACCACTCCAACTTACTGCTATGAATGTGAAGGTCTTCTGTGGGGGATAGCAAGACAAGGCATGAAGTGTATGGAGTGCGGTGTCAAATGTCATGAAAAGTGTCAGGACCTTCTCAATGCTGACTGTTTGCAAAGTGAGTATTCAGTCACGTGTTCTGCGTATTCAAGCAATATGGCGCCTGGATGCTTGCTAGGTGAAAATTTGACATTTCTTACAGTGTATTTAGGCTAGTCAGTTAAATAGCCACTGAGTGGAGATTTGGCACTGTTCATGAGATCAATTGCTTTTATACTGTCATTCATATGGAAGGGCCAAGTCATAGTTAGGTCGAGATACCCCAGATTCTCTCCTATACTAAATCCCTCCCTGATTTAGAGGGCTCTGAACACATTTGCTCTTCTTTAGTAGATACAGTTGAGTTTATTTCTGATCTGGGCCTTGCTCTGTTTCATCTTTTTTAAGAACCCTCTTTAGCAGCAACCTTACTCTTTCTCTTTTGGAATCCCAACCTACAGAGGCTTCTGTTCCAGATTCTCTTTCTTTCATGTCTCAGAGTCTCTCTACCACCAGCCAATTTTGTCCTAACAAGCTTGTTTGAAGGACCATTTTTCATCTCTCTTAAGCACCTAAACCATAGTGATGGCTCAGTAACAGCATTCAGGTTTTTATGGTAGAAAAGGGTAGCCGTAACATGAAAAGTAGTTATAAAGGATTTTGGTTTCAATTCAATGAAGTAGGCATTCTTAAAACAAAGCAACCCCAGAAGCAACTGTTCAGTCGTGGGCAAACCCCTGGAACTAACACTGGGGGAGATATCTGACTATCTCGTATTTATATGATACTTTATTTTTTTCTCCTCCAACATATATTCACCTCCTTTATGTAATCCTAACCCAATAGCTCTTTGAGGAAGTAGATAGGTAGGTGGCATCTACAATACAATATCAGTGGCCAAATTATTCTTGTGGAATTGCAGCAACATAAATTCCTGCCTGAGCCTCCCAAACTGAGGACAAAGGAACAATTTCCACAGAGTCTCACCTGGCAGCTACAATCCTACCATGGCCAGCTCTCATAGTGCTGCATGAGTACCCGCTGTGGCCTTTTCTAACAGATTATTTTGAATTGTGTACTTTAGAGCATTCATGCAGCACTCTTTTGCCTTAGTTAACCTTTGTCTAGTTGCTGAACCACTACAACACTACATTATGAAAGGTTGTTTTTTTTAACTTTCTGATGAGGTACTCAATTGCATCTGTAGGTAAAACAAAAGGACCTTTCTAATCTAAAACGCTAACAAAACTATTTCCAGGACTCTCTGTTTAAATGCTGATAGGCACTCACAAATCATACTTTCTTTGACCCATCTGCTCATTTCTCTTTGCTTGGAATGTCCAACACAGGGCCTTGGTGAATGGAGCAGATTCCTTTGTGGAAAACACAGGGAAAGGTCAGAGAGAAGATGAAATCAGAGACACTGCCAGTGCCTGTCATAATCTCAGCCATATACATTCCACAACCTTTTTACCTGATTAAAATTCTCTCTGCATGACCACGCAGAAGCGATGTTAATGGTAATGAATACATATGAATATAACTTCAATATAACTTCAGCTAAAGGAATAGTATTATTATTTTGAAAAATCTGCCATTTGGAGTGCCAACTTAAAGAGAAAACAAAGCCTCTTTACAATCAGTGCCACTAATTCAGTTTATTTAGGGGAACACAGATGCAATTAAAATCTGATCCACTGTATAAAAATGATTAATTGTATATAGTAGTTCTAAGACATACTCCAATCAGAATGATAGGGTGGGACAAAATCAATGGAGGAGAAAAAATGGATTTGCGGCATATAATAAATGACTGGTGTCCTTAGAGGAAGATGGAGAAGATCACACATAAATAATAGCTTGCTCCCCTTTATTCTTTCATGTACACTAGATAATACATTGCTCGTTAAATATCAAAAAGATCTGCATATTATCCTAATATTCACTATTTGTAAGAGGGTAATGTTTTATATTGGCTTAAATTGTGCAGTTCTTTAAAAGACTAGCAGGATTAACTCAAAATATTTGAGGATGGTGATTTTCATGTGTAAATGCATATCCAAAACTCAAGAATAAAATTCAGGCAACATGAGGTCTGAACTGAGAGTTCTAGTTCTGGGTCTGTTGTGACTCATTCCTTGGTAAGTCACTGCCCTTCCCTTCTTGAATTTCTTCATATATTAAATAGGTATAATATCTCTCAGGAAATGATAAGAATTAAAAAAGAATAAAGACAATAAGAATCTTTATTACATATGTGTATATATGCATACATACATAGATGCATATAAAGAATTAACGTGAGAGAGGACACAGGGAGATCAAAGGTATGTGTGAGGGAAACGAATGCTTTCAGGTTGTATATATGCATATGTATATATGTCTATGTATGCACATATGTGTGCATGTATATATATATGTGTATGTATGTATAAGTGTAAGTATGTAGTAGGTGCAACAAGGTGGTGCAGTGGATAGAGCACCAGGCTTGAAAGGCTTCAAATCCAGCCTTAGATATTAGCTTTGTGATCCTGTGATACAGATTTCATCTGTAAAATGAACCAGATAAGGAAACCACAAACCACTCCATGATCTTTGTCAAAAAAACCCCAAATGAGGCCACAAAGAGCCAGACATGACTAAAACAAATGAATGACAACATGCATGTATACACACATATTCACACATGTACACATGTATGCATGTACATATATATGTATATTCTTCTCTTCATTTTTCTATATTCACTCTTTAAGTAGCTTCATCTCACTAAACAACAAAAAGCAGTGAAGGGAAAAAACTAGACTGAAGATAGTTTTTTGTGAAACTCAGTTAAGTCATTTTGTCCCAAGGATGCCTATAGTTGAAACTGAAAGAGTAATAAATGTACGTGAAGGGAAACAGATCATCCATATAGCTATGGAAATACAATCTCCCTAAGTGACAATGGAACCCCCATATATGGATCCTAGCACCTTAGAACCTAATGTGTTGTTTGAGAATGTGGAGTTAATAATCAAGTATAATCTGCAAAAGTAGCTGAACCTAATGGAATCCATATTAGAGAAAAAATTTCTGGAGCAACATAGTTTTAAAGGCACTTAGGAATCATTTCTCAAGTTATTTCGAAGATTGAAACAAATGAACAACATCACATTTTATTATTAAAAGTCTTAGTCCTCAGGCAACCAAAAATTGCCTAGAAATTGCCAGCTCATATACCTCATAAAAATGTTTAATAGAAAGGTCTGTATACATAAGTGGGTTTTCTTAGGTAAAATAGTTAAGGGAACAGGCACGTTTTCACAGATGATTTCCCACAGCAGACCACAAACCTCCAAAGATATCCCCACAATTTCAATTAGTTAATAAACATTTTCCAAATGCTTAATATGTGCCAGGTACTGTACTAAGTACTGGGAATAAAAATGGAAAAGACAGTCCCTTCTATCAAGAAGTGTACAATCTAATTGGGGAGACAACATGAAAACAAATATATACAAATAAGCTATAGACAAGATAAATTAGAAATAATTGATGGGGTGAGGGGATGGCACTAGAATTAAGGAAGATTGGGAAAGTCTTCCTGTAGAAGGTGAAGTTTTTAGCTGAGACTTGAAGGAAGCCTGGAAAGCCAGAAGGTGGGGACAAAGAGGAAGAACATTCCTTGCATGGGGGAAAACCAGTTAAAATGCCTAGTCAGAAGATGGAGTATCTTGTTTGAGAAAAAACGAGGCCAGTGTCATTGGATCACAGAGTACATGGTGAAGTGTATAAAGTGTAAGAAGATTAGAAATTAGGGAGGAGGCAGGTCATGAAAGTCTTTGAATGTCAAAAAGGGGATTTCATATTTAATCTGAGAGATAATAGGAAATCACAGGAATTTATTGAGAAGGGGCAGATGGAAGTATGGTTAAACCTGCATTTTAGGAAGATCAGTCTGGCAGATGAGTTATAGATGAACTGAAGTGAGGAGAGACTTGTTCAGATGGGAAATAGTGAGATCCTGTAAGAGAATGGTGGCAGTGTCAGAAGAGAGAAGGAGGTATATATAGGAGGTATTACAAAAGTGGCATCAACAGTCCTTGAGAACAGATTGACTTTGGGGATGAGAGAGAGAGACAGAGACAGAGAAAGAGAGAGAGACAGAGAGGGGGGGGGGTAGAGAGAAAGTGGAGGAAGGGAAGGAAAGGAAAGGGAAAAGAAGAACTGATAGACAATTGGACATTTATGACTGGAGGTCACAAGAGAGTTAAGTCTGGATAAGTACACTTTGGTAATTATTAATGTTGAGATGATTACTGAATCCATGAAAGATGATGAGATCCCCAAGTGAAATAGTATAGAGAAAGAAGAAGTCTCAGGACGAAAGCCCTGTGGGATACCCATGGTCAATGGGTGTGATCCACCAAAGCATAGTGAATAGCAACCAAGTAGGAGACGAATCAGGAGAGAGAAAAACCTTGAGAGAAAAGAGTGTCAAGAAGAAAAGAGTGATCAACAGTGACAAAGGCTACAAAGATGTCAAAGAGTGTTAGGATACAAAAAGGCCAGTGAAGAGGACCTTGGCGACTTTGGAGAAAGTAGTTTCAGTTGAATGGTGAGGTCAGAATCCAGTCTGTAAAGTCTTCAAGGTGGGTAAGAGGAAAGGAAGTTGAGATAGTCTCTTCAAGGCAGCCTTCTCAGAGGTTCAGCAACAAAAACAAGAACTTTTTGTGTTGACACTTGTCTAATATTTGTCCTCTTGGCAATGAATCTGAGCTCTGATGATTTATAAGAGAACTCCAGTGAGAATGAGAAGGAGCAGTCAGATAGGGAGTGGGAAAGCCAAGAGTGAGTGGTATCACAAAACCTGGAGAGTGTCAAAAAACCCTACAGTGTCAAGGAGAGATGGGATGATAGCTGTTGGAGATGGATAAATCAAATTTATTATAGAAGCACCACATTCCTGTGACCTCCTTCACAGTAGGGTTTCTCATAGCAAGCATGGTCATTGGGATCCCAGACTTCTTAGATTGATAGCACCAGGAGTCATCAACCAGCATTTAGGGTTATGTTAGTTGGAGATATTGTTCAGTCATTGCAGTCATATCTGACTTGTGACCCCATTTAGGTCTTGGCAAAGAAACTGGAATAGTTTTGACATTTCCTTTTCCAATTCATTTTACAAATGAGGAACCTGAGGCAAACAGGGTTAAGTGACTTATCCAAGGTCACACAACTAGTAAGTGTTTAAAGCCATATTTGAACTCAGGAAGATGAGACTTCCTAACTCCACAGTGGGCACTCTATCCACTGCTTTATCTGTATAGGAAGGAATTAGAATTTCAATCCAATGAAGTTAAGAGGACCCGGGATCAAATTCTTACCTGTATTGTTTCTTTACCTATAAAATGAGAGAGTTGACTTAGATGATATCTAAGGTCCTTTTCAATTCTAAATTAATGTTCTTATAAATGGAATTAAAAAGTTGTGGGGCTAAAAAAGGCCAGAGGTAGAATGTTGTTTCTAATGTAGAAATAGACTCAAATGGTTCATTAGAGCCAAGGTTAAGGCTGTAATTATTTGTTACGAAACATGTATTGGTGTTTTGTCAACCAAAAAGTTATCTTTTTGCCACGTGAATTTTGCCTGTGGGTATCTCTGCATTTTTATTTCCTAACATATATGCCTAGTCCTGACCTCATGTGTCCTCGGAAGTCCTTTCAACTGGATGGCTTGGGACAGAAGAGTTCTTCATGGAAGTAGATGGTTCCACATGGCAATAGACAGCTTCCTTTTCAGAGATCTTGTGATTATTGAGTTACTTTTGTAAGAGTTATGTCATTTACTTGAATACATAGGGCATCCATTTTTTTAAAAGACAAAAACAGCAAATAAGATGATTCCATGACTGCAAAAAAGCAATAGAGAAAATAAATGTTATTGGAATTCAGAGGAGGGAGCAATCATTTTCTGAGGTCAGGACAGGGCTTGGTCGTTTAGATTAACAAGGAGGAATAGAGAGCATGGCCTCTGTAGGAAGAAGAAAGGTTCACAAATGCACATGAACTGTTCAGGAGAATATTACTGTAGTTTATATGGAGTGGACAGTTCATGGGGGAGTTGCAAGAGATTCAGAAAGTTTGGGGATTCTGTTTGGAGCATAGATTTGGATGGTCTTCAGATGCTACTGGGTCCAGCCCCTTGCTTTACAGATAAGGAACATGAGATTAAGTGAGTACTCAGAAAGTCACCCAGCTAGTAAGTGTCTGAGGCAGGATTCAAACCCAAATTTTCTTAACTCCAAATCCAGGACATTTTCTGCTGCCGTACTCAGCTTCTCTCAAAACCTCTTGAGATGGATCTCGTAAGTCAAATATTGTCTCCAATATAATATCCCTTGGTACAACTATTGGAAAAAGTGTAACAAGCCAGAGAGGCCATAGTTCTCACCTAATGTGTCCTTTATTATATAGACATGTGTCTCCTCATCTAAGTCCGGATAATATCATTATTAAGTATAATACAGTAGCAGCAGCATTGATAATGTAAGAATGATAACAAAAGCAACAGCTACCACAGTAAGAATATGAATGAGAAGAAACATGATGTAGCCAATAGAAGACCTGCCTTAGAGTTAGACTTTAATTTCAAATCCTTCCTCTGACACATCATATCTGTGCAACAGTGGGCAAGTCACTTAACTCCCCTACGCCCAGCACCTCCCCAGAACCCTCAGACAACTAAGTCTTTTCATTGCAAGGGAGTGGCAGATCTGTATCAGTAGAAGTTCCGACTTAGGAGATCTTTACACTTATTAAATCACATGTCTAACCCAACAACTAGAACTGAAATAAAATCTCTCATATAAATAGCATGTTGGGATTCAAAAGCACTTTCCAAACAACCCCATGAGATGGGTTATCCCATTTTATAGGTGGGAAGCTTGAAGCTCATAGAGGTCAGATGACTTTCTCAATGTCATTTGGTAGAACTGAGGCTCAAACTAAAGCTCTATTGGCACCTAGTAATCTCCTTCCCCCACACCATACTGCTACTTAGTGTACCCATGCCAAGTGGCCATCTGCTTCATTAAGGACCATTTTGGCAAATACAATGAAAAAGAAAATAATAATAGCTAATGTTAGTCTATGCCAAGAACAGGGTTAAGTGCTGTACAATTATGACCTCACTGGATTCTCACAACATTTTACAGATAAAGAAATTGAGATTAAGTGAATTATCCAGGATTACAAGACTAGTAAGTGTCTGAGTTCAGATTCAAACTTGGTCTTCCTGACTCCAGGCCCTGCACTCTATCCAGCGTGCCACCTCGCTGCCTCTAAAATGTTGGAGGAAAATAAATCAGTCTCATTGGAGGCATTTTCTTGAACTGGAGGTCAGAACTGTGGAGTCAGTAAAATGGTGTTTGTGGTCTATGCAGTTTTCTGAGCCTGAATCCAGGGTATATACAGGTCATCCACCAATTTCTATCGTATAAACAAGATTTATAGGAGAAGAAGGGAATACCAAATTTCACTTAGGCTAGAGTCTAAACAGTTCTTTGAAGTGTTACCCAAAGGTTTAACCAAAGAACCTTTTGATAGTTTGCCTGATAAATCTGATTTTATCATAACGTTAACTATGTTGTTTTTAAAAGTTATTTTAAAAAAGAAGCAACATTCACTGCTTTCACTTGATTTTCATTTCATTTCATTCAAAGTCTATCATAGTAGGTTTCCTTGTTGATAGGAATGTTATTCCACTCTCTTCTCCCCTCCCTTTAAAGTAGTTATGTGACCCTGAGCAAGTCACTTATCCTGTTGGCCTATTTCCTTATTTTTAAAGTGAGCTGGAGAAGGAAATGGCAAACCACTCCAGTATCTCTGCCAAGGAAACCCCAAATAGGGTCAAGAAGCGTTAAACAAAACTGAAACATGACTAAGCAAAGGCAACTGATAATTTCAAGAAACATTTCTTAAAAACTGATAAAGACAAAGCATGCTTCAGGGCAGAGAATCTAACTTGAGAAAAACTCAAGGATGAGGATTAATATTAAATGTAATTTTAAAAAAAGTAAATGGCCTATATCAGAGTACATGACACACCAAAGTGAGTAACGGATTGCTCTGTCACCCAGACCTGTATTTATTCATTCATGTACGCCTTTATTTATTTATAATTCCTACATGCATGCATTGATCCAGCTAAGTTGTATTAAGCACCTACTATGTGCCAGACTAATGGTAATGGTTGCTGAGGGAGCTCAAATATGTATAAAACACATTTCCTATATTCAAAAGCCTTGGGATAAGATAAGTAAACAGTCAATTCTAGGCTGTTTACTTGGTGTCACTATTCCAGAAAACATTCCCATAGTGATCTCTCTGTGAAAGAGAACAAAGCATGCACAATAAGAATTGGAGGGCACCTCAGATATCATCTGGCATCCTCCCTACACCTGTTTACAGACAACAGGGAGGCAACACATCTCAGCTGGAAGTGGTCTGAGCTCTCAGTGTCATTTCAAAGCCTTCTTTTATGCTTGGTAATTGCTGTTCAGAGAAAACAGAATTGAAAAGGGAACATGAATGAAAATGACAGTGTGGCTGACATCCCTATAATCTGTCAGTTAAGCAGTATTAGTGTTTACATTTGAATGTTTCAGAGATGGAAAACGGCTTGGGGAGAGCACTGCCAGGATCATAGACCTCATTCTATAATGTATGCCTCACCCCTGTGGTTTGGGGCTGCCTAAAAGCCAGGAGAGATTCTTTCCCAGAAAACATGTTTTTCTGACTAAAAGTCCTTAAAGGATCAATTCAGTACATCTGCAATTTCTAAATGTGATATTAATGAAAGGAGGAGTAGAATTGGAAAAGTAAGATTTAGGCCAGAAATCAGGGAGAAATCATTTCCCCCCTTCTTTTGAAAGCACATTTTAATTCTTTAAAAAAAAAGCAGTCTGTTTTTGTGTCCTTTTCATTCCTAATACAAGAATAAAGAATTGTATGATTCTTAAAAATTTGTAGAAGCATGTGAAAGTAGAAATGAAGTAGCTTCCCTTTCAGAAGTTCCTGAGTTTCTCTGGTGCCTTACCTCTTTTTCCTCAAAACGTAAATGTACTGGGTGTTCTCTTACCCTTCTCTCTAAGGGCCTGACTTTCTGCAGTTGGAGGAAGCTATGCAAGAGATATGGGATAGTATGGGGGTTCTAAGAAAAGATATAAAAAATGAAATAAATGAGAGGGAGTCTCTTTCCTTTCCATAATCCTATAGGATACAGGCTTTTTCAGAAAGTTATTACATTGTTACTGGGGAAGTTAGGTGATGGAGTGGGTAGATTGCTGGACCTGGAGTTAGGAAAACATGGCACTTAGTAACCGTGTGACACTGGGCAAGTCACTTAACCCTGTTTGCCTCAGTTTCCTCATCGTAAAATGAACTGGTGAAGGAAATGACAAACCACTCCAGTATATTTGCCAAGAAAGTCCCAAATGGGGTCATGAAGATTCAGATATGACTGAAATGACTGAATAATAACTTCAACGGCATGACTTGTCTCCGTAAGACCTGTCTTTCCTTTACCCAATTGGAGAGAGCCACGTAAGAGATATGGGCTAGTATGGGGGTTCTAAGAAAATATAGAAAAAAATAAATAAGTGGGAAGGAATCCTTCTTTTCAGAGTCCTGTGGATAAGGATGATTTTTCAGAAGGTCACACTAAATGATATTTTATTTCTGTTTAATTTATGAACACATGGTTTCATTTTGTATAGAGCTCTCCGTGGAATCATCAGGAAACAACACAAAACTACCATGAGAGGGAGTGAAGAGAGAGGACCTGTGAACTTTTGAAAGGGATTTTTTATTGTTTCATTCCAGGGAAATAAAATTATTTTTGCTTAAATCTTTTCCTCCATTTTTAATTTTGGTTTATATTCACATTCTAAGATGTGAGTAAGAAGAATTTAGTTGAGCATCTCTGACCTGGTCCACCACCATTCATCGAAACCTTCATTAATCTTGGAGATTCTCATCTCGATTTACAAATATGGTTTGTCCATTGTGATGCAGCAGTTTGGGGCAAAGTTAATTGAGAATTGGTTCCCCTGACACATCTCTCTTAAGTAATTCTTCTCATACCTTGTTTCATTCAAGCAAGAGAACTTCTATGCAGATGTAGTTGTAAATATGTCATCATAAAGCTAAGCAAACGAAAGTTGGAAGAAGTATCTAGTCTAGGTTTTCAGTGTAAGTATCCCTTCTGTGGTACCATGGAGAGATAATCATCTGGCTAATGCTTTAACATTTTCAGTAGCAAGGGACCTGATAGCTCATGAAATAGTTCTACTGTTGGGAAGGTTAGGGTTAGGGTTTGGATAATAGTTTCTACATTAAGCCAAGATTTTCCTTTCTCTTCCTTTAAATTATTGGTTCTAGTTCTCCCTGGCAGTTTATGCTTTGATGATATCTATCATATCTTTTGTTATTCTTCTTTCTCTATGATAAATATCCTGAATTCCTTTATAATTCTATGATTTAATTTCTGGAACTTTTACCACCTAGATCAGGGGTGGGGAAACTGTGTCCTCCAGAGCATATGTGAAGATTAGATTCAGCCAAAAGGCTACACTTGAGGACCTAGAGGACCACATGTGATCTGGAGGTCACAGGTTCCCCATCCCTGACTTGGATCATCCTCCTCTAGAGTCTTGGTTTCCCCTAAAATGTAACTTCCAGAAATGTTTAAAAATTTCTTTTTCTGACCAATGCATAGGGGAGGGTATGAAAAAGAGATTTGTGAAGTGGTTTTTAAGGTACTATTTGTTTACATTTAGAATCACTTCCTTTCCTAGTGCTAGGTTAGGGACTTAAGCATCCTTTCACAGAAGAAAAAGAAGCAGGGAGATGTCATGATGGCACTCACTGCTCTGGTGTCTCCATGAAGTGTGAAAGATACATTGGACATGCAAACACTCCTCCAAAGGAATAACTTGGATGAGTCTGCTTAGTTAGTTTGCATAGTTCTCTGCCTTCCGCCATTCTGTCCAATAGCTTAAAGCAGGACGAGCAATCTGTAGCACCCTGGGCACATGCTCTTCTTTCAAGAACATACTTGAGGCTCCTTGTGCCAAATTAATAAATCTAAATATACACACAAATGTGCACTGCTTTATTGGCTCTTGCATTAGCATGAGTAGAATTCCCTATTCAGGATGATGAATCATTTTGCTGGGTAGGCAAGTTAGAGCTCAAGCCCGGGACTTTGATTCTGTAAACCCTCTACCACCTAAATTGTCAGGGCTCATCACAACTCCTAGTGGATTATCCCATTTACCTTCTTTTCCTCAGGTAATATTCCCTTTCCCCATTCTCTTCTGGACTATCCTTGATGTTATATTACCTCCCCCTTTATCTGCCTTTGAAGGTCTCATTTAGCCAATAGAATAAGCTGCTTGTAGGCATGTGTTAATTAGAGAAGGCTATTGAAGTCTTCAGAGCCCATCCTTCAGTTCCTAGGCAATATATACATGATAACAAGGGTCTCTTGAAGAGGGCAAATAGTCTTTCTATGATATCAATGTTGATAAATCGAATCAAATAATACAAATCTATAAATCAGTACAATTCAAATTGGCATAAAATTACTCTGGTACCAATTGAAATCTATGTGTGGTGATGGTGGTGGTAGTATGTGTGTGTGTGTGTGTGTGTGTGTGTGTATGTACACAAACAAGCCTGGAGAGAACTTGTATGAATGCATAGTATATATTTGTCAGCATTAATGAGAAAGAGTGAGGATGACCATGAACACAGACAGCAAGCTAAGACCTGGTTTTGAATTCTGTCTTTAACCCTTATTATCTGTAGTTCCTTAGACAAATTATTTTATCCCTCTGTACCATAGGAGTGGGGGTGGGGTGGGTGTGTAGTGTTGTGCTATGTGCTTTGCAAATATTGTATCATTTGCTTCTCAAAGGAACCTGGTGATACTGGTACTATTATAATCCCCAATTTATGGTTGAGGAAACTTGAGAGAAGCAGAGATTCAGTGACTTGCCCAGAGACATAAAACTAGTAAGTGTCTGAAGCCAAATTTGAATTCAGGTCTTTGTGACTCCAGGTCCAGCACTGTATGTATCTAGCTGCCTCAGGAAACTGCTCAGGATTTACTAGTGAGACATAGATTGATATATGTATCAGTGGAGAAAGTCCTCATCCTGGGATTTCTCATCCTCAAAACAAACAAGTGAACATAGCCCTTTTGTGTGTGTGTGTTGGTGTGTATCATGGCTCCAAATCAAATCACATCTAGCCCCTATCCCTACATGTAAAATCTACATTATTAACATACATATACATATGTGTGTATGTATGTATTTAAAAACTGATTCCATGGTAGTTTAAACACACAAAGAAGAAGGAAATCAGTACTGTATTCTTTAAATCACTATGACCCCAGCTGTAGATCTGGTCTTAAACATCTCAAGAATAGTTGACTATTTCAAGGCAGAAAATTATATGTTTAAGGGGTTGAAAAGATTATGTGGACCATCCTTTTACTTGTTTTTCTTCCTCAAATAGGGAAGGGAAAATTATATGAGAGGGAAGAATATGTACATTTTTGAATCTTAGGTCTATAGCTAGAAAGGCCTTCAGATGTTATCTAGTTCAACTTTTATTTTACAGATGAAGAAATTGGGGTCAAAAAAAGGTTAAGTTATTTGCCTAGGAGATCATTCAGGTGGTAATTGTCCTACATGAGATTTGAACTTAGATCCTCAGATTTCAGTGCCTGTGCTCATTCCACTATGACATACTGGCATCTTCATGTTGTCTAACTGAGTTGTCTATAATTTTATTAAATTTGATTTAAGAAGATTCCACAACCTCCTTGATTGCACATTCTAAGGACTCTAAGATCCAATCACCTGCCTGCCTATAGATAGAAATAATTCCATCAAAGATATGGAAATGTGATTTGTTCCATATTTTATATGATCTCTCCTATCAACTTTCTAATGTGCTTAACACCTATTTTATAATATATAATTTTCTTTTAAAATAGGTTGTCTTATGTAATACAATGTAATGTAATATTTAACATATATTATTTAATAATAATAATGTTATATATACATTTATATACTTAACACTTATAATGCATCTAAATATTATAACAGATTATAAATTGATTGAATTAGTGAAATCTGATTGATGTGCTCTTTTTTACATATCAGGGATTAGATTCAATTTAGTTTTATTTCCCTTGTTACACATACATATATTGCTGCAGCACCACTTTAAATCCATCAGTTAGCCCTTAATGCGTATGAGTTTTCATGGTGAAGCAACATATAAACAATTCAGAGGTAGCAAGGATAAGAACCTTGACCATTAACCTAGTCTAAAAAGAAGATAAGGAAGGCATAGATAGAGATGGGATGAACTCAGAAGATTTATAAAGCCACACACATCCATCTACGTTTGTACAACGACACACTGAAGTATCAAGTATTGGAAAGATAGAAGGGGAGAAGTTACTGGGAGTGGAGGATCCTAGATCTGGGGTTGAAAGGGATGTCACAAGTCATCTAGTTCAACTTTTCACTAGAAAAGGATCTGTTTTGGAGACAAGAAAATTTCTACTTCCTTTCCTTCTAAATTATATTACTACCTTTTTGTTCTGCAGGCTAGTTCTTCCAAACTCTACTTCACTTCTTTTAAGTGAATAATGCCTAGTTACTCAGCATAGCACAGTGTAAACAGGTGACTTAAGGTCCATACCCATCTCTGATGCTTATTATCTATGTTGCCTTAATCGGATGATTTCATTTCCTGAAGTTCTACTTTGTAGATGAAAAAACTATGGGCTAGACAGATGATGTGACATGGACTGCATAGGCAGTCCACTAGAGGTGAGATTTTTAGCTTGAGTCCACTGATGGTACAATCAGTGTTTCATCCAATGTGTCATACTGAATAGCTAAGTTTTGTCTATTACAGAGAAGGTGAGTTTGGAGTGAGTTTGAAAGAACAGTCAGTTTGGTGGGGAAAAATAATAAGACATTTCAGCAAAACTTTAATTCTCTGTTTGACATTCAAAGTCCTTCATAATGTAGCCAGGCCCTTCCTATCTTTCCAGTCTTCTCACTTCTTCTTCCAGTGATTCTAGTCTTTTGGTTCTTCCTCCAACAATACAGTCCATCTCTTGGGTCTGGGTATTTTCTCTGTCTCCATGTCTAGAATGCTCTCCTTCCTCCACTTTGACTGCTGACCTACATGGATTCCTTTAAGTACCAATTCAAATCCAAACTTGCTATAGGAAGCATTCTTGGGGAAAGGCCCTAGTCAACCTATCCTGGTTATGACTGTACATTTCAGGTATGGCAAATTGTGTGAACTGGCTCATAGTGTGAAAGGTAATAATATACCATGTTCCCTGTGAAGTCTTCTCTCATCATTGTCTCCTGCCTTGTTAATTATCCCATTTAACTTCACATGCCACATCATTTTGCTCTTCCTTAACACGTTTATAATACGAAGTTGTGTTACAGTTTTCTGCTTGTCATATTTTTCCCTCTTCTTGACTGTCAGCAACCTGAGGGTAAGACCTGTGTCTTATCTGACCTTATAACTGACCCAGTGCTCAGCACTCAGTGGGTTCTCAAGAATTCTTTATTGCACTATAACAAATAGAATTGCTTTTCTGGAGCAAGATAATCAACTCCAGTTTAAAAGGATGAATCAGTCAGTTTCATTTGGTGAATGTCCCCTGTTGATTCATCCTCCTTTTCATGTTATGGATGAGGCTCTAAGCCACTCAACTCTGGAGTAGGAACACTCTTCCTCACCCAGCCATTTCCTACTCTGACAAAAGACCTTCCATCCCCCTTCTAATCTCTTCCAAAGCAAATTGTAATCAAATCAACACTACTATAGTAGTATTGAAGTGGTCTTGTGGGTGACCTCCCTTTATTTGTACTCACTATCTTTGTAACTTACACACACACACACATGCATACACACACACACACACCATATTACCCTACCCACCATTAAAATGTAGGGTCCAGAGAGGCTGCCTGGCCCATTGAGCACAGATTACTTACCTGATCTTCGTTAATTCCCTTAACCTCTCATTGTCCGAGGCTACTATCTCAAGAGTATCAGTTGTGTAGCAGGTTCATGTCTGCACTGGTATTTATGGGAAGTTCCATCATGGTCATTTTCTTATATCAATTACTTATGTCCCCAAAATGAGAGGCAGTGACTGGCCCTTTTCCCAGGGCTCAGCAAAATGTGTAGCACATGGCATAAGGCTTTAATAAAAGCATTTCATTCATTGCAGTCATTATCTGATTGATATGCTATGGTAATGTTAAACAGGCTCTATTGACTTCTGCTGTTCTAGGAAGTCATATGAGATAAAAGCATTGTCATATTGTCATGCTTGCAAAAAAACTGTCTGTAAGACGTGTCACCTCACTGTATTATTAATATTCTCTTTTATACTCATTGCTTCACTGAATTACTAGTTCAGAGTTTTGCTTCCATTGGATGCTTTATTAACATTTCAGAAACAGTTTTAGCTGAACTCAATTTGGATAATATTTTCCAGAATAAAATATTGCCACATTCAGTGTTTTAAAAAATGGACAACAAATTAAGCTAAATGATGGGTCAATTAGTCTAAGGAAATGGAGAACAGTGTACCTTAAATAGAATATTGTGTCTATTGGTTTCCAGAGACATCATATTTTAAAATAACTGAATTTGGCATGAGTCTAAAACTTCCAAAGTGCTTTCTCATACACATTCTCATTTGGTCTATCAATAACCTTATTAAGTAGGCAGACCAGGTATAAATTACCCTAATTTACAGATAAGTAAAGAGAGATTTAGAGGTTAAATGACTTCCAAAGGTCACATAGCTAATGCCACTACTACTAATGATGATGATAATAATAAATAGCTAACATTTAACGTTTACAAAATACTTTTCAAGTATTAGCTCATTTGGTTTTTACAGCAATTCTATGAAGTAGGCTATTATTTTCCTCATTTTATAGCTATTTGTTAGAGGCAGACCTCAAACACAGGAGGATGTTTTAGAAAGTTGTTTATCTAATACACTAAGGAATTGGTAGGGCTATGTGGAGTAAATTACCTAAGCTATTGACTTATGCAGTCTGTATCACTAGACATCTTCAAAGGAAAACTTGATGACCTTTTCTTGAGACCTCTTCTCCAAGATTCCTATTCGCTTATGGATTAAGTGTATATGATATTGAACTCTGGGTCAAGAAGACTTTAGCATGAAGGATGCCTAGGATATTTACTGTGTGACTCTAAGTAAATGACCTCTTTCAAGTATTGCTGTTTCATTATTTTTACTATTGTTATTATTATGTAGGCAATTTTTTTTTAGTCCTCTCCTACTTCCCTTTTGGTAATCATTTTTCCCTGGTTATTTAACATTCATGCTGCCCATTCAGAGGTCCATGACCTGTAGTTGACTTTGATTTGAGTAAGGGAGGGCTGTGCAAGGTCACCAACCTCACTTTCTTCTCCTGAGTCATCTGGATCCATTGGCCTGATATTCCTTCCCCTCATCTCCCCTACCCCTACCCCCTTCCTCCTTTTCCTCCCTCTTTCACCCGCCAAAGCTGCCTTTTTTCCTCTCAGTTTACTAGCTATATCTCTTGCTCAAAGACCAAGCCTTAAGCCCAATTCACTCTGGAGCTCATAGACTGGACAACAAGTCTCCACCCACCTAGCACAGAGTGGATTTAAATGGTAAATCATAGTTGTTTCTCTTTCACCCAGGAACCCTGAAGGTCTTCTTCCAGTTTGATTTTTTTTTATTAAAGGGGCCATCCCATCAGAAACTATTTAAAGAAGTCTATTTATTGAATGAATCTCACTCAAAGTGAGAATACTGTAAGTAGGACCTTAGCCCGAAAGGGCCAGGGTCTCACATTGCATCCTGGGCCACCTCCAGTCATCCTGATGAATATCAGGCCACTGGACCCATATGGCTCAGGAGAAGTAGGTGAGGTTGGTGACCTTGCACAGCTCTCCCTCACTCAAATCAAAGTCAACTGCAAGTCATTCCATCATCTTGATGTCCTAGTCTTCTTGGAGAATGAAGGACAGACACAACAGCAACAATTCCTCTTCCGACATGCAAATCTTTCAAGGCTTATTCAACCTAGGCTGTCCCTCAAATTTTAGACATCTTTCTCCCACATGAAAGCATACTTATCATGTATCCTACTTCTCTCTATTTGCATACTTTTATTGGATGGAAAATAACCTAATAAGCAGAAAATAGTACTTTAATCTAAAGGAATATATCAATCTTTTCTTCCCTAATTCCTACAACTTTTTATAACATTGAGTTATCTGAGAGAGTTCTAGTTTTAAAAATAGCAGTCATTCCAAGCCCTGCCACTTAATACCTCTATGACATGGAACAAGTCACCTATCTTGAGTCTCAGTTTTCTCCTCTGTAAAATGAAGCAACTGAACTTGATGGCTTCTACTAAGATCTCTTTCAGCTCCAAGTCTGTGTTTCTATGCTGTTATAATATTTTGGAAATTTAGGAATTCAGAGATTACAGTCAAAGTGATTCCCAAATACCTACCAGAGAAATAAAAAAAAAATCTGTGTTGGGAGTGACACCAGGGATGGTGATGATGATGATGAAGATGATGATGGTGGTAATGACGATGATGATGACAACTAGCATTTATTTAACACTTTTTGTTTTGCAAAGTGACATTTCTATATGTTACCTCATTTGATAATAACTGTGATTCAGATGCGATTATTATCATTTTACAGATGAGGAAACATGCTTAAATAGGTTAAGTGACTTTCTCAGGGTCATGCTATGCAGGATTCATACTCATGTTTTCCTGATTCAGAGTTCAACATGCTATTTGTTTAATCCGTAAGTGAAAAGGAATCATGGAGAAAAGGTCCCAAGAAATGATGACCTGGCTTTCATTTGAGGACTTCTAGTGATGCAGAGCCCACCACTTCCGTATAACTCAATAGTTTAGAGTTTTTCCTTATGTTGTTGCCACCCACTGATTCCCTTTGTGACTCAAGGGACAAATTTAATCCCTCTTCAGATCTCATGGTCCTTCACATACTAAGTGTCCTTCACTCTAATCATGTCTAGTTTCTTCAAGTGATCCATATATAGTCTCTCCCATCTCTTTTCGCTCTGTTCTCTTTTCCTTGTTTTCTCTGTTCCGCTTCTGTCTCCCTGTTTCTTCTTTCTTCTCTCTTGCCTTTCTTCTTATCCCTTTTCTCATAAAGGAAGTAAAGCTAGTTTGGCATAATCTATTCTCTATGACCAGATACTGGTAGAAACCACTGGTAGAAATCACTTTTCACCCTTTGAAAATATTTCTATCATTTCTAATTCATTATATCATAAGACTGCAAGTCATAGATACAGTCTTCTAAAAATTGAAATTGGGCATCACTCAAATGGCAATGAAAAGGGTCCTGGTGGGTTTCAGTAAGCTGATATATATATATATATATATATATATATATATATATATATATATAACCAATTATATATATAACCAATTATATCATATGTATATATTATATAACCAATTAGATATTATGTGTGACCAATTATAAATAAGAAAGGACAAAGGAGAAACACTGTAGTGGATGTCATCAAATCCATATATGAGCTCTAAAGAAAATAGTCATATTACATGAATAAGGATAATTGATGAGTAATGTGTGAAATCCATCAGTCTGTTTTTATTTTCATGAGACAGCAGGGGAGGCCCCAAACATATTGAGCAGGCTGGATAAACTTAGCTAGTAGGGCATGGCATGGACAAAAAATTCATAAGATGGACCAGCAAGTCTGGGTTGTGACTCTCATTAACAGAAGGAATCTGTTATCAGATTCCCACATCAAGGAGGCCATAGAAACATTAGAACACTGGAGCAGCAGACATTCTTGGCCTTTTTGATTTTGTGGAGTCTTTTTCAGATAATAGTTTTGAATGCATCAAGAAAAGTACATAGGATTATCAAGGGACCCAATTATATTAAAATTCATATATCAAAATACTTTTTAAAGAAATCCATGGGCCCTAGATTTAGAACCCACAATCCTTAGAAATGTGATGAGATGGATGTGTTACTTTGACTGACAATATTAAAAACACATTCGAAATTTTGCACTTCTTTATATTTAAATTATTTTTCAAGTATTTAAGATGGCTGACTTTTTGCCATATAATAGCAAAATAATTATAACAGTAATACAGTAATAGTGTTTATTAATATTGAATTTGTTTAGCTGAAATGAATGTTTCTTTTTTAAAAAATATTTAATTAATTTGTTTTCAGTTTTCAACAACCACTTCTATAAGTTTTAAATTTTCTCCCCCTCCCTCCCCAAGACAGCATGCAATCTTATATGGGTTCTACAATACATTCTTATTAAACACATTTTCACATTAGTCATGTTGCATAGATGAATTTGAAATGAATATTTCTTTAAGGCTCAATAACTGGTTAAGTGTTTTCTTTCTCATTTTACAGGATCTAATAGTGCCATATGTCGTTCTGGGTCATAGTGTCTAAGTACCCTGTCTATTTTAAACATAGTTACCTTTGTGACAAAACTAGAGTCTTCTATTGTTTCCAAGAAAACATGTGGGGGCTTTTATGCTTTGATTTCATGAGGGGGAGGAGGAGTTTGGGAATGGGGGAGCTGCAATTCTATTCCTTGGAAGAATTCGAAGACAAGTTAAAGGGGGAGTCGATGAGATCATTTGTATATAAGGCAATTAAAGGAAAGGGGAGAAAACACCAAGAATTCACCCACCTACAGCCTTTCACAAGAAATGGAAAGGAAAGCAAAAAGACGCTGAAAAACATTGTGCCCTAAATAGGAAAAACAATATAGCATGTGAATGATGATCTGAGATCTACTATGTATGCAAGGCAGTATTGCTTTCTATTTTCTGGTAAATTGAAATTTAAGACTCTAAAACAATAATGAACTTTTCCCCCTTTAGTTTTTTCAGATGTTAAATGTCCATATTTTCAATTATTACTTTAATGTAAATTTATTCAATACCTATTATATTCCATGAGGTGTTTTTAAAGTTCCAGGAGATGTGAGAATAAAACCCTTGAAATTATTTTTCAATTAGAGCATCTCTATATGTTGGTTCTCCTGCTCCTCTCTCCCCTTCCTGGGCTTGTTTCTCTAAAAGTGGTTTGTTTCGTAATGCATCTCCTCTTAATCACTGAACATCAGGCTGGTTACAGGCTTTTGTGCTGACTTTTTTAGTACATGCTGCATATGGGCCAAGTTTTGCTTTCTAGTCATGTGTGTATGACCTCCTTTTCTTGAAAGATACAAGTCTGAAGCCAAGGACCTGATTAACAGTAATTTTCTATAGTATTGTTTCAGAAAAACAGCATCGTGTAGTGAAGAGAGAGCTGGCCTAGAGGTCAAGAACACTTAGGTTCACATCCTACCTCTGGTCATACTGCATGTGAGGTTTTTCCTGTGCAAGTTACTTAACCTGTCCATAACATCAAGACTCTCTCTAAACTTGGAGCAGTCATTGCAAATATGTACTGGTAGATGGAGTTTCCTTATGAGGAATTCCCTGTACCATTTAAATAGCAGGTCCATTAAAATAATTTTACTAGTTCAACAGTGTTTGTCACTTTAAATTGAAACTGGCATTGAGGACAGAATAGAGCCACCAGAACGATAGTTTATTAAGAATCTAATTATTTCCTTGTGTTAACTCTGGCTCTGGTTTCTCTATTGATCTAGAATTGCCATAGAGCTAGTCCTAAGATGAAGTGACCTGAGCTTTGCCCCAGGAAATCAAAATCTAGGGTGATGGTATCACCATCCTGAGACGTGCTTTCCCTCCCTCAGTGACCACAATTCTAATAACACCATCCCTCTCTCACCTCCCTAGTGGTATTCAGACCTTTAGCAGCATGGAAACCTCATCTGGATACATACATTCTCCCCATATCCTATCTCAAATATAACATTCCCTGCTTATGGCTTTAGATTATCATGCTGTGAATTCTATCACAAAAGTTGATATAGGATAATATTTGTATGCCTATCATTTCAAATTTTCTTTAGCCACAACTTTGTGTAATTTATTTTTGTTTTCTATTATTTCATTGTCTCCTTTGCTGTTGGATTAGAAATATCCTTGCTCTGATTCCTATATCAGGATGAATTTCACCATCTCATGCTCACTTTTACTAACAGCTGGAGATCACTAGATGTGTATGGACGAAAGACTTTGAGGATAAGGTGAAACAATTGGGTTTCTAGCCCAGAGAAGAAAAGACAGGGAATAACATGATAGCTAGTCTCAAAGATCTGAAGGACTGTCTTGTAGGGAAAAGGGGGATTGGATTTGTCCTATTTGTTCCCATGTAGCTGATGTAGTAAAAACGGATAGAAGTTGTAAAGTGGTAAATTTTTAAAATCTAATACAAAGGGAGGGGTACATCTTTCTCACAATTAAGAACTATCCAAAAGTATGATTGCCTCAAAGAATCCTGGAGGCTTTCAGGTGTTGGCTGGATGACCACTTGTCAGCCTCATTATAGAAGAGACATGTGTTAAGATAAGGTGTTAGACTACGCGAATGCTGAGTTCCCTCAAAACTCTACTATTCAGTGATTCTGTAATATTCTTTAAAAAACCAAAAAATCTAATACAAAAAGGTATCTGCAGACCACTACTGATTGTACTGAGAGTAGGGTAGTCTCTTTAAAGTTATTCATTCATTTAAAACAATGTTACGTACAATTTGTTTTGTAAAAGAAGTATTTCTTAAAACATTCCGCCTACCTTATCCGATTCCTTGATGAGTCATTTCAGTCATGTCTGACCTTTAGTGATCATATTTGGGGTTTTCCTGGCAAATGTACTGGAGTGATTTGCCATTTCCTTCTCTAGCTCATTTTACAGATGAGAAAATGAGGCAAACAGGGTTAAGTGACCTGCCCAGAGTCACACAGCTAGTGAGTGTCTGAGGCCAGATTTGAATTTGAAGATCAGTCTTCCTGCTTCCAAGCCCAGTACTCTATCCACTGTGCCACCTAACTCCCCTACCAGATTCTACTTAATCCCAGATAGAAATCTTGCCATATCCTTTTAGTATACTTTTCAACCGTTTTCCTTTTTTACCAACAATCAGTGACAAACTACCTTTGATTAAACACATCTATTGGACATTTACTCTGTGGAAATCATCATGAGCCATGGGTGTGAAATGAAATGGATCTCATATAATAAATCAGCATATTAATTTCTAATTCATTTTGGCAGTGTGATAATGTGGTAAGAAAAGTGGATTTGGAATTAGAAAAGTTGAGTCTGAATGCCAGTTCTGTTACTTGTGTAATGTTGGCCACTTCATTTCACCTCTGGGCCTGAATTTTCTCTTCTATAAAAGAAAAACTTCAGGCAAAATGGCCTTTAGAGTCCCCTGTTGCTTGAAATCTATGATCATATGATTTTTGTATATCAAATTCTACTTTTTCATTGACTTGCATTATAATATGGCAGATGTAGTCCGCTGGAAATGTTTTGGGCCCTAAGACATAAGGGAAATCTTTTTATATGCATAAAGGGATAATACTGATGGTAATAAATAGTAAATTAAAAACTGTCTATGGAAATTCAGTGCAGTTTTTTTTGATGTGTTTGACATAGCTGGTGAATTTAAATGTGTTGTGAACTGAATTTACACAACACTGTAACATGACATTATTACTTTTTAAATTTTTTTTAGAATTTAACAAAATTTCTAGTATGGGCACAACAGTTACTATAATATTATATAACTGTAGACCTACAGGCATGACCTAACAAAAGGAAGGAAATATGTTTTAACACTAGTGTACTGGAGTCAATAGTGACTGTTGCATTGGATCTGAATTCTATTGTTTTTATTGATATATTAATTTTCTATTAGAATCTTCGGACATATTGTACTAATTCTGTTTTCTAAGCTATGCATTAGGTTTTTACATGTCTTCTCAACTTTTTAGACTTCCTTATATCTACCATTCTTTATGAGTTATTAATATTCATATACCATAATTTGTCCATCCAGGGTACAGTCAATGGGCACCTTCTTTATTTCTAGTTTTTTTGGTGCTACAAAAGGTTCTTCTGTTACTGCTTGGCTAAAATGCAGCCTTTTCATCTGTCATTGATGTCTTAGTATATAGATCTAATAGTAGAAACATGGGATAAAAAAGCATGAATGGTTTAGTAACTTGTTTATGTTTCCAAATTGTTTTCCAGAGTGGTTGAGCCAATTTGTAACTTTATCAGTGGCACAATTGGTTTAGAGTGAGGAGGAACTGTAATTAAAATCCTGCTCTGGTATTAAGAATGCAAGGGAGAGCTGCCTAAGTCTTCCCCTATATTCAGTTCTCACTATTTTTGACACCACTTGGAGTCCACCTTGAGCTATTTTGTGTGTCTCTGTTCATCCTTCATTGCTAAAGAAGACCATGCCATCAGAGAAATAATGACATGACTTGCACTTGACTTTGTTTTGAGTGAGGGAGGGCTGTGCAGGTCACCAGCCTTACTTCGCCTCCACAGCCATCTGAATCCAGTGACCAGATATTCCTCAGAATGACTGGAGATGACTCAGGATGAGGCAGTTGGGTTTAAGTGACTTGCCCAAGGTCACACAGCTAGTGAGTGTCAAGTGTCTGAGGTGAGATTTGAACTCAGGTCCTCCTGACTTCTGCACTAGTGCTCTCTCCACTACACCACCTAACTGCCCCTGCATTGAGCTATTTTGCAGTAATGGAGTACATAAAACAAATAATTATGGGACACATAAAAGTATAAATAACTTTTTAGGGTTTCAAGGTGGATTCCAGATGTTTCCAAATGAAAGAATATTCCTAATTCCTTAGTTTAATTACATTCCTGAACCTAAATAATGTCCTTTTCATTATTCAATCAAAATTCACTTTTCATAATGACAAGTATTTGTTACTATGTTTAGAAAGGGGGAAACTTGATCTTTGTTTTTCATCAAAAGACAGTTATATGATAATCAGTCTCATGCCTCAGATTCAAACTTGGAATGGGATGTTCTGATCATAGAATATTTAGTGTTTAATAAAAGAGGGCTGCTTAGCCATGACTGGGAAGCATATTCAGTGAGGATGTACAGTTGATTTATTTGAATGCAGCTTTATTGTGCCGGTGATAGTCTTGATTCTTCCAAGTCTATTGCTCAGAATGCTCTGAAGAAGAACATACACCTTTCTATATCCTGGCCTTTTTGTGTTTCACTGACCAAGAATCCATGTCAGTGGTCCAAGTCTCTGAATTCCTGACTCAGTTAAATAACTGAGATGGCTTCAATACCTTAATGGAAAGTTCTATATTATAAGTTTTATATTTTATAACTTAGGCTTGCAATATAAAACAGAATACATGTTGTAATACGAAATAGTTACATGTTCCTTCTACCACAAGAATTTATGGTACTTGCCCCTAAACTTCATTCTTATTTAAGGAAAATGATTAAATTTTACAAAGTTCTAGTTTTACTTGAAATGGCTTTCACTTACCTTTTCCCTGCTATGCCAGCATGGTAATGCATTTAGAGATTCAATTGTACTCACACTGTGACCCATCAATGGGCTTTCATGATTTCCTTCAAAATTTAAAGCAAAAAAGATGAATCATTGATTCCTTCTGGCTTCCTACTGAACACCCTAAGATAGCTCTCATCATATTCTACTTAAGACCTTTTTAGAATATGGTTACTTTCAGGAACTGGAATCCTAATGCAGTAATGAACACTTTAAGGTGTGTATGTTTGTACTTGGTTAACATCTCATTATGATTTCTTAAACTGTCATCGAAACTTATAGTTCACAGAATCAATTTGTATGCATTGATCTTGTGGGATGACTTTTTTTCTTTCCTAGTAATGGGTCTTTGGGCAAGTAAAATTCTACAACCTTATATTTACCCACTTCCAATGATGTAGACTTCACAGTTCTTCAGTCTCTTCAATGAATTCTTTCATTCCATCTCAGTTATACTTAAGGATGCATATAACAAAGGACCTTTGAACTATCACCCACAGATATTCCATTGCCATTATGTGAGATTGTCTTATCTGACCCTAATCTCCTTTTATTTCATCTCTCCTTAGGCCTCACTCCAACTAAACCTGTTCTTTGATATCCCCATGACCTTCAGTCCCTCCATCTCTTATTATTCCTCTAGAGCTGCGTCTGAGCTATGGTTTCACCGACTTGCCTTCCCAGTATTGGGAAGTTATTGACTTGTGTAATATTGCACTTTCCTTCATTTTCAAATTCCTTGCCTCCTATGTGGAGGCAAATTCTTTGTATTAAGTTATTGCCACTACAAATTCATGTTGTCATATTTCAACTGTGGCCTCACTGCAGGAAGGAAATCCTTTTTCTTCTCCAAAATTGTTCTCAGCCCTCTCCACATGTATTCTAAATCTTCACCATTATCCTCAAGGTTCCCTCCCCTCCCTCTCTTCCACCCTTTCACCTGAAATTTAGCTTTCTTCTCCTTTTTCTCTTTTTTTCTTTTCTTTCTTCCTCCTCCTCCTCCTCCTCCTCCTCCTCCTCCTCCTCCTCCTCCTCCTCCTCCTCCTCCTCCTTTCTTCTTCTTCTTCTTCTTCTTCTTCTTCTTCTTCTTCTTCTTCTTTCTTCTTCTTCTTCTTCTTCTTCTTCTTCTTCTTCTTCTTCTTCTTCTTCTTCTTCTTCTTCTTCTTCTTCTTCTTCTTCTTCTTCCTCTTCTTCCCTGATAATTTACAGCTCTGCTTAGTCACGTTCATGCCTTCTAAGTCAATCAGGGCCTGACTTTTGCTGCTACATTGTGGTAGGTTGCCTTTTTCCTTTCTGGCCTTGCTCATGAGAAGGATCTTTTGATTTCCTCAATGGGACTCTGAGTAACTGTTTTTTAAGTGCCCTTCCCCCCAACTACTCTGATGTTGCTTCTCTACTGGTTTGATACTGTATGTAGGTGATTGTATCACTTTGTTCAGACAGTTGGAGCCCTTTCTATTGAATCTCTGTTCTAATTTCTATGCTTTTATTTTCTATACTCATGTCTTCCTACTTATCTGTAATTAATGTAAGATTGTTGACCCGTTTGAAGCTGTCTTTCCTTTAGAAAATCAGATCAAATAACCTATGCTACCAGGCCATCCTGAGTGTGCTCAAGTGCTTGCTGCTATACCTGGGTAAAGAAAAGATTTTAAAAATTGTATAAAACAAGACCTATAACCTCAAGGAACTTAGCATCTAGATTATTCCTAGTCCTTATGCCTGAAAGTTGAAAGGAGTAAGAAGATAAATTTTGATATTTTTGGGAAGTATTTGCTAAGCAAATTAATATAGTTTTGCTGATATTACTGGCATAACATAGATAAAGCAAGTGTTTCTACTTGCCATTGGTCTGACTGAGCTTCATTTTCAAACATTAGCTTTTTGTCTGTTGATTAATATTTGTAAAGTTTTCAAAGTGAATTGTAAAAACTTTTTCTTTTGTCTACAATCTTTGAATATGTTGAGTTTAGGTCTTTGAACAGAGATTCTCTTAAACTTCCAGTTTCTACGATGGTGCTCATTGCTTGAAGGCTCTTGCAAATAATAGTGTTGTTGTGGCTATTGTAGTTGAGTCATTTTAGTCATGTCAGACTCTCCATGACCTCATTTGGGGTTATTTTGGCAAAGATAATGGAGTGGTTTGCCATTGTCTTCTTCATCTCATTTTACATATGAGAAAACTGAGGCCAATAAGGTTAAGTGATTTGCCAGAGTTCCACAGCTAGTAAGTGTCTGAGACCAGATTTCAACTCGGAAAGATGAGTCTTCCTTGTTGAAAGGCAAGTGCTTTATCCAATTTGCCACCAAACTTCACTCTTTTTTCTTTCATAATATGACTTTGGAGATACAGATTTTTTCCTAAAGACTTCTTTATCAGGATCCTCCCCCGCCCCCTCCCAAATTTTGGCATGTTGTCTCATTTTTATTACGATTTTTTTTTATTTTTTTAAGTTGTATTTGACCTCATTACTGATGCCTTGGTTTTTTGTTCACACTCTTATTGTAGTAATTTTTATTTCATTTATTTTTTGTAAAAGATATATTTAAATTCATGCCTTTTCCATTTATGAGTTCTTTGTGTTCTACTCTAGTCAGTTTTAATAAATGCATTGCACCATACTGAAAAAATAAGTGTACTCTTAATTTCTCATTTGGCAGTCACCAAATATATTTCATATCTATTTGTGAATATTTTATTCATATCCTTAATTGCTTTCCCAATTATCTTCCATATTTGTCTAAGTTCAAAAGACGCATTAAGATCCTCAACAAATATTGTCTTACTGTCTAGGTGCTAATTTAATTAGTTTTAATTTTAATTTTTTGCATTGCCATTTAATGTATATGTGTGTATGTTGTGTGTATACACATTTATATATGCACATATATTTAGTATATGTAAATATATTTATAAGTGAATATATATACATAATTAACTATATGTATGTAGTTAATTTTAGTATTTTTTCATTACATGTGGCACCATTAACTATAATTTAGTTTCTTTGCCTCTTTTAACTATACTTCTACATACTTATATCTTCTGAAATAAAGAATGTTATGCTTGCTTTACTGAACCTTGAACATTCTATTACAGGGTGTAACATATTTGACATTCCTCTCTGGTTTTGACCCATAAATTTTAGAATGTACATGGTGACCTCTGATTCCAGTAATTCCAGATACATTTTCTTTTATGTTTCTTGAATTATAGTAGTGAAATGTTTGTGGTTATTTTGTTGCATTATGTTTTCATGGAAGACAATTGATAGATTTTTTTTCTCTTTTTCTGTCCTTATTTCTTAGCTATTTTAATGGTATTAAATGATCTAGTTTCCTGGTTTTTGGCATGGCTCCAACATTTATTTTTGTGTCATTTTGACTATTCATGGTCAGAAACTTCTTGTTTCCCCAACTATGATGGACTCAGACAATTAGTGAGGATCTTGTCTCTCCCTCTTGCAGTTAGTTCCAAAGTCTTTACTGAGTACCCACTATAGCTACCAATCACAAGAAGCATCCAGCTCAGGACTAGGTTGGAGTAGGAACTGGAGGGACAAGCAGAATGTTGTGTTAATAATTTTTTGTTATTGTTATCATTGTTGTTGTTTTAATCTGATGGAGATATTGTGTCTTAAAATGCTTGTTCTTTTACTACATTTGTTGAATTTCTTACTGTTTTTGAAATGGAAGTAGGGATAACTAGATTTGACCAGAACGTTTCCCTTTGCCACTTTCCTAAAGACCATTAGCTATGTAATTGCAACAATTTAAAACCAACATGAGATGATTATACCATATAAATGTATGCATTCTATTATTAACTTGTTACAAATATGTTTAATATTTTAATATGCACAAGTTGTGATTGTGTGACTTCCCTAGAGCACATTAAAATGGATGACAAGGGCATTTAGCATGCTCTTTCAAATTAGTTTTAATAGGATGCTTCCATTTTAAACTATCTTTTGCTTTTTAAATGTCAGTATAAAATTCCCAAAGATTAAGTCAAGATAAAAAAAAAGCTAATCAGCTTTTTCTATACTCATAGTATTCATCACTTTTAGTCATTTCTAATCATTTAGTAGTTTTATTCTTTTTTATCTGTTTACTATAGGAAATAAATACTGTACCTATCAAAAATGAAAATTTTAAATTGTATAATTTCTTAAGAAATTATATTTTAAGAGATCAAAAAGGAAGTCAATATTCAAGCTTTTAAGGCTGTCCCCTATAGTTAATATTTTGATTAGTATGCCCAGCAAGCAGAAAGATTCTAATTAGGAAGTATAGTTGAGTGGACTCATATTTTCTTCTCTTTACCATTGCCTGGTATGTAAGAAAAGGGGATGTGAAAATAAGTCTTTATTTTGTTCAATTTGTGTTGGCTATAGCATCGTCATAATTTTATGTAAGCAGAGAGCTTTATGTGGCTAGATGCAGGCATTGCAATGATAGATGAGTGCACACACACACACACACACACACACACACATATATATATGCTATATTGCATATAGATGAGTGGCTTCTAGGCAAGTGGGTCATGCAGCAGGTAGTGTTGGATGTGGAGTCAGGAACACCTAGTGTAACCGTGGGCAAGTCATTTAACCTCTTTTCACCTCTGTTTCCTAAACTGTAAAATGGGGATAATAGCTGCACCTGCCTCACATGGTTGTTGTGAGGAACAAAGGAGATCATATTTGTCAAGTGCTTAACCCAAGGTGTGGTACATAATAGGTACAATGTAGAACTGATTCCCTTTCCTCTCTTCTACATATAAAAGACAGAAAACCAATGAAAATAAAACCTATGATTCTGGAAAGCAGGACAGAACTGGGAACTGATCATTGAACTTGAGAATCTCCCAGTCTGTAGATTATATATTTCAGAGAAAGAATATGTGAGGAGTGCATTTGGGTAGATCATGGCTAGAAATTATAAAATTATCAAAGTCTATAGGGTTTTGAGGGATGCTGCTTAACCACATTAAAAGCTCCAAAGGGAATAATCATACATTTTTAAACTGGAAGGGAAGTCCAATTCTCTCATTCTTTTAGATTAAAAAAATTTTAGGCTCAGAGAGATTAAGTGCCCCATGCAAGAGTGATAATTCAATGAAAAAAAAAAATTTATTAAGCACTTTCCACATGTCAGCCAACTGTGTTAGGAAATTAAAAAAAAAAGACAAACCTTCCTCTCAAGGATTCTTACATTCCATTAGGGAAGGCACATAAATAAGTCCATATAAAATAAACATAATAAAAAGAATATTCAAGGAGGGAGGAGACTTGTGAAAAATCCTGTGCTTATGCCAAATCTTAAAGAAAGTTAAGAATTCTGTTTTCTGAGGCTAATTAGTTATGCTTTCAGGTTTCCTGAATCCCAGGCTGTTCTTCCCATTGCATCACATAGTCCCCACATATTTCTGTACTTCAGTGTTGCTGTTATTTCATTGATATGTATATTCCTTCCAATGGTACAGGTATAAACCATCTTAGGCCACTCCATCCAGTGTAACTCTTATCCATCTTCTTCTATAAATGCTCCATAAGTATCCATCCAATCACCTGGGTGCTTTCCTTGAAATTTTTCACTATCAGGTATTGAATGGATACAAATATCCCTCATTTCTCAATCTGTAAGCAAACATTATTAAGTACTTTCTATGAGTCAGACATTATTAAACCTAAGTGCCTAGGATACAAAGAAAGGTACAAGACTATCCATGCCCTTGGAAAACTTGTAACATTTCTCAAATGATATCATTGCCATTGTTATAATATTCCTTATGCTTCTTCATAATAGGGTAATCTAATTTATCCATCCATGTTGACTTCCATCAACAGTCCAATCCAATAAGCATACATTGAGTATTTCCTGTGTGCCAGGCACTTTGTTAAGTGCTAGGGGTGTAATTAATAAAAAGAAAGACAGTCCCTCCCTTCAAAGAGCTTATGAGTGGGGGAAGGCAACAAAGAACCAGGAAGATGGGAGGATGGGACAGCAAGGATGCAAGGACAACATGTTTGTTGGAGTTGAAACCTGGCAGACCAACAGATGCAAAGTGGACATACAACCATTAAAAAATAAGTATACTAATAATGCTTAACTTTTTGTCCTAGGAGCTGCAGAGAAGAGTTCTAAGCATGGTGCTGAAGATAAGACTCAGACGATTATTACAGCCATGAAGGAACGGATGAAGATAAGAGAGAGAAATAGACCAGAAGTGTTTGAAGTGATTCAAGAAATGTTCCAGATCTCCAAAGAAGACTTTGTACAGTATACAAAGGCTGCCAAACAGAGTGTATTGGATGGGACATCTAAATGGTCAGCTAAAATAACGATCACAGGTGAGAAGGTCCAATAAAATACGGCTCATTTTTAGTTTGAATTTGAGAGAGCTGGAGTCAAGTCCTGTCTCAAAAACTTACTAGATATATGACTCAATTTCTGTAAGCCTCAGTTATTCTCCTATACAAAATAGATATAATAAAATCATACATCTCTTAACCTGTAAGACCCAAATAAGAATACATGTAAAGAATATTGCAAACTTTGAAATGCTATATAAATGTTAATTATTACTGTTATTATTTCATAATTAGATTTTTATCCCAAACCTTAGGAATTATAGGAAAAACATCAATAAATTATAGTAGAATAAACTATAGCAATTAATTAATTAAAATAAAAATGACAATAATAAGACAGAATAAGGGAGAAAATTTTGTTGTTGTGCTCTCTCTTTGTCAGAGAATACAAGGAGTATTGTGATCACTTCTGAGGACTGTTAGAGAAAGTATATTTACAAGCTAGCAACTACACTAGGGTGGTAGCAGTGTCAGAGGAGAGAAGGGAGGCATGTTGGAAAGATAGTGAAAAGTTAAAATTGACAGGCTTTGGCAACAGATGGGATATGAGTGGTGAGAGATAGTCAGGAATCCAGGATACCTCTAGGGTTCTGAGCATGAAGAAGAGTGCTGGTGTTCCCCTCTGCTATAATAAGAAAGGTAGGGGGAGGGTTTAAGGGGAAGAAAATGACTTTTGACATTTTGTGATTCTGAAATGCAGGGGATTTAAAATTAAAAACTAAAACGTGCCTGATTATCACAATACATCAAATAGAAACTTTGTCATTATCTCATGCCATTATCAGCTTCTAACACAAATTGTAAGTAAAGTTATTTTTTCTAGCCTAAAGATATTTTTCTGTTTTATAGTTGAGGCTACTTACTTTTTTCTTTTTTGAAATTCTCTTCTGTCTACTCTGAGCACCAGATAAATTGTAAAAAATGCTACTCTTTTAGTGTGTCATTGGAAAAATTACCTATATCTTCTATGGATTTTGTAATAAAACAAAGATCACCTCCAGTTAGCACTTGAACATAGAAGTTCAGCATTCTCTATCTCTTAACTTCTTGAGTCATATTTAGAATCTTTTCCACTTTCCTATGTCACTAAGAACAACTGCTATTGCATCTGGAAAAATCTACTCAAGGTCCTTGAATCATCTGTGTTTACTTTATATAGTGGAAAATAACATGAAGATTTTGTTCATACTTGGTTAATTTGATCAAAGACAGCAAAATCATCTAATTCATCGATATATAGGGCTGGAAAGATTTAGTGACCACTGAATCCCTCTTTTACATGTAATAAAAATTGGCCTGGAGAAATTAAATTACTGGCAGTGTCATATAGATAGTTATGTACAGAGGGGGAAGTTGAACATAGATCCTTCCACCAGTGAATCTACTTTAATTCACTACCTTATTAATAAAAACTTAAATGCATCTGTGATCTCATCAGTCATAGACCGATCCTTCCCTGGTTGCCTTTTAGTTACTCTTATCTATGTCTTCCCATAGTTTGGGTTCAAGGAGTCCATCCAGTGTGCTGGGGAAGTACTTGGTTGAGTTTTCCTGATACAAGGATAGAAATGGAGCATGTACACTGGTCATTAACTATCCCATCATTTTAAATCTTTTTTTATGACATCATTCACTCTAGTTCTTTGTGATTCCTTATTTGCTATGTAGGGGCAGCTAAGTAGCACAGTGAATGAAGCACAGGCATTGGAATCAGTAATCATTTTCATTTTTACTTTAAATGCAACCTCAGACACTAACTGTGTGACCTTGGGTAAGTCATTTTACCCTTTTTGCCTCACTTTCCTTGTCTGTAAAATGATCTGGGGAAAGAAATGGTGAACCATCCAGTATCTTTGCCAAGAAATGGGGTCACAAAATGTCTGGCATAGCCGAAAAACAGCTCAACAACATTTGTTATGTATTATAGCCTGCTAATATCCACCACTCACCTTTAAATTCCCTTATGGGTGATTCTCAAGTTTAATTTTTTAGAAACACTAGTGGTCCATAACTTTATACTTTCAAGCACTAATAAATATTAATATGACAATAAATATTAATGAATATTGATATGACTAAATACTAATAAATATTGATATGACAAAGTTAAGCCTTAATTTTCTGGAAGAAATTTAGAGGCATTAATGGAAATTTGCAATTTCCCAAAGGCAATCCAATGCTCTCTCCTCCTCCTCTTTAATTCTAGGCCCAACTCACTGTCCATTTGCAGTGTCAGTACAAGCTAAATGTACTGATAGATGATTCCCATAGTTCAGACTATCTAACAATATGTCATGATCTGGGCAATAGGAATTCTTCATCCTTGTGACAATTTTCATATGCAGACCAATCTCTTCTGAGCGTTTATAAATCTTATGCTGGAGACTCTGCAATATTCTCAGACTTGATGCAACCAGCACACTGTCACCCATATATAGAAATACTGGGAGGGATCCACGACTATAGAGAAACTCTTTTCAGTGTGGATTCTATAATAGGTAAATACATTGACAATGGCAGATGCCATTAGAAAAACATGACTCTCCTTTTTGAATGCTTCTCCTTATACTGTGATCAATATTACTTCTGTTTTTATATCTTACAGACTCTTGAGTAAGTTGGTCATATTTTGACACGCTGTTAAAAGAGAGCCTTTAATGTGCTCCCCCAAAGAAAATGCCTTTTTTATATCACCAACACACAATAAGTACAGTGGGATCTTATATTTTCTATGACTTTCTGGCAATTGTGTAATTTAAAAGATATGATCTGTTGTACAGGGGGAATTTAGATGGTGCAATAGATTGATAGAAGACAGACTCATTTTCACGAGTTCAAATTCAGCCTCAGACATTCCTAGCTGTGTGTCCCTAGACAAGTCACTTATTTGTGTTTACCTTAGTTTGCCATCTGTAAAATGAACTGGAGAAGGAAATGGCAAAGCACTCCATTGTCTTTGCCAAAAAATTCCCGAATTGGATCATGAAGAGTCAGACATGACTGAAACAACTGAATGATGACAACGAATGAACTATTATGAAAAGTCATCTGTGGAAATATGCCTGTTTCCTACTAATGCTCTTTTTTGGGGGTTATCAGGAAGTTATTGCAATATCAGAAGATGACATTGTTTTAATTACTTGCCATAGTTTCTCTCATTTCTATTCTTCTGTCTTTGTATTAATTTCTTTCTTTGAGCCACCAAATCAGTGATCTGACTCTACATAGGTTTTTCTGAAATGCTTCTCATATTGTAATGAGTCATTTCCTATCTACTAATATATAATTAATTTCATTGTTGTGATTTTATTCAACATTCTCTGAATATTCTGTATCTTCTAACTCTCCTCTTGATAGAAGTATTTGTCATGTACCATATGGCCACAAAGCTTATTGTAGTCTATAAATCTTTGGCTTCTCTTATTACTTACTCCTGATACTTATTTTCTACTTGTTTTAAAAATTCCTTATTTTTCTACTTTATGTAGAAGTCATTGAAGATCAAGAATTTTATAAAATTCTTCCTAGAATTTTTTTCTATCTCTTAATCCTCTGCAATGCATGTCATTATATAGGCAGCAGTTATTTTCATGGTGGTCTTTTTGCAAGTCCTTGGGCATGTTGCGATAGGAGATGACCAGATGTCCTACAGAACTTTTCTTGTTAGCACTAGGCACAGGGTAAAGCCAACACTACCAATTCCTCTATTGGCTTCCTTAGGAAAAACCTGTGAGCCAGTCTCCCATTCTGCCACAATGTAGTCTGATTTTGCTTATAAAGAGAGTACCAAGATTAATAAGACTCAATCTATTAAAAAAGAAAAAGAGGGAGGGAAGGAATTCTTGCAGATTATGTGCAGATTATTATAATTTTTTCTATACATACACTTATAAAGATAAAGATGATATAAGCATACGTAGGTGATGCATAGCAAAAGGCTTGTCAGATGAGCTTTCTAATGTTTAGTATAAATGAAAATATCGACAGCCACCCACTTGAGATATGCATGAACCACTGAGTTCATGAGTTTATCTTGACTGAGTAAATTACACTGCTCAAGAGGAAGGAGGTTATTGCAGTCTGGTGTATTGTGAATATTAAACAGCCCTTTCAGGTTAATGGTATATATTAACATGTTGATCATTAGTTGTAATAATAGACATTTACTTTATTATTAAAACTTTCATTGAACTAATAAGAATTGGATCAAAGTTAGAACTCAGAGATAGCTTTTGCTTCTTTCATGTGTATTGGGGAGAAACCCACTGATTTCTTATTTAAAATACTCCCTATAAATTTCTTGAGTTAAGTTTAGTTTCCTATTTATTAGCTGCCATCATACTGGAAGGAATAGAAAACCATGGGTTTTCATAGAAAATAATGATAATAAATTATTATCACTATTATAATAATAGCTCATCTTTATATAGCAATTTCAGGTTTGCAAAGTGTGTTGCATATGTTGTCTCTTTAGACCTCCTAAAAAACCTGTGAAATAGTTACTACACGTAATGAAACTGTGAAAATTAATACTTGATGGAAAGACAAAGTGTTTAGGTGACAAGGCCTAGGCTAATGGAGCTTCATGGATATTAGGTGGATCTTGAGTATCTGTTAGTGCTTCATTGGGTCTATATTATGATAGCAAGGGGTAGCTAGGTGGTGCAGTGGATAGAGCACCAATGCAGGAGTCAGGAGGACCTGAGTTCAAATCTCATCTCAGATACTTGCCACTCACTAGCTGTGTTGAATTCAAATCTCACCACAGATACTGGACACTCACTAGCTGTGTGACCTTGGTCAAGTCATTTAACCCCAACTGCCTCATCCTGGGTCATCTCTAGTCATCCTGATGAATATCTGGTTCCTGGATTCAGATGGCTCTGGAGGAGAAGTGAGGCTGGTGACTTGCACAGCCCTCCCTCACTCAAAACAAAGTCAAGAACAAGTCATGTCATCATTTCTCTGATGCATTATGATAGCAGATAACTAGAGCTAACTTTTTCTTCTTACCAAGGCTATTAGCTATAAATGAATTTTGCCAGCCATCTAAGTTTTACTTCTAAATGTAATTAAAGATACAGCACAGTTCTTAAGTCCTACTTCTCCCTAAAAATGAAGAACTATAAATTAGTTCTTTTTAGAGCTAATTAGAAATTAGTTCTAATTAGAAATTTACTTATTATTTTTGTGCCAAAGGTAAATATATGTATACGTATATGTATACAGACATGAAATTATATACATAATATTTTATTACCATATATACACATCTACTATATAATTACATTTTATGTATAGATATGTGCATGGATGTATACATATAAATATGTGTATTATGTATATGTTTTCATGTCTGTTTATGTATATACATTTACACATGGAAACAAATATACTAAGATTAGTATGTATGCATTAGTGTTTATATATATACATATTAAGAAACATCCTTATTACATATATATTTCCATGGGTATATTGATATATATACATGTATATACATATGTATATACATACCTTTGGCTAAAATAGCTAAATATATACATATATATGTAAAAATAGATACACTCATGGGTTATGTATGTTTTCATGTGTGTATACACGCATTCACCTTTGACTCAAAAAATAAGATTACATGTGTGTGTGTGTGTGTGTGTTATATTCCTCACAGTTGTGTTCCTCTTGTCACCTTGTCCATACAGCTCCCAGTGTATAGAAAGGGAAAAGCAGGGAAAGAAAGGGTGATGATAGGAATACTACTTTAAGTAACATTTACGCCTTGACAATCATTGTACGATGTGGTACAATGGAAAGTACACTTGAGTTTGGAGTCACACCTCCTGGGTACGATATTTGCTATTTATAGTAGAACTGGGGCTAGCCTCAATCTCTCTGGAATTCTAATCAATTTCATTACTGGTGGTCCCATAGAACACTGATTAGTGAATCTGCCTTCTACCTCTTGGTAGAAAGGTGATGGATTCCAGATCTGGAATGAAGCATACAATTCAGGTATGACTGATGTCTTGATTTGGAAGGAGGAGGGGTAACTGGGTGGCACAGTGTATAGAACATCTAGCCTTGAAGTCAAGAAGACACTGCTTCCTGAGGTAAGATCTGCCATCAGATACTTACTAACTATGTGACCCTGGGCAAGTCACTTAACCCTAATGGCCTCAGTTTCCTTATCTATAAAATGAGCTAGAAAAGGAAATAGCAAACCGCTCCAATCTTTGCCAAGAAAATCCCCAATGGGCTCATGAAGAGTTGGACATGAACAAAAATGACTGAACACATTGTTTCTTTGGCTACTTATTTATTAGGACAGAATTTTTTGGGGGGTGGGGAGAGGATTTTGGAAGGATAGAACTGGTTCTATATAAAAAGAAAAAGAATACCAACATAATTAAAAAAAACACCTAACTCCAGACCTCAGTTTTCTCATTTGTAAACAACAACAATAACAAAAAGAGGAGGGTGGAATTGCATGGCCGCTATCTTGAGTCTAAATCTGTACTGTAGATATAGCGAGGATTGAGTGTATCTTCAGATGCAAAGACCAAAAATAGTAATATACATCATAAATAGTGTTTCATTCAGTGCCATTTGTTTCCCAGAGACTACACTGTGCACATTAATTCAACTGAATTTTAAGATATTAAACACAGCTATACACAGATCACTCTATATTAAATTTTATAGCTTATTAATTAAGAAAATGTGACACCTATATAGATAACCTATATAAAATGCAAGATAATATCTGAAAAGTTTGTGAGACAGATGAAAACTAAATGCTTTGCAGGATCCAGGCAGTAAAAGGTCATTACTGACATAGATTAGGAAAGAAGGCAGTGTAGAATCAGGGAAAGTTACATGGAAGAAATGTAATTAAAATTTTAAAAATAGGAATTCATAGTTGAAGAGGATAAGAGTGAGAGCAAAGAAGTCATAGAATTTAGATCTGAATGAGACCTTAAGAGATGATCTAGTCCAATCTTTCTGAAGGGGAAGAGAATGGGGTCATAGGAAGTAATGTGACTTGCATCAGGTCATAGGAATGTTAAATATTAGAGGCAGCTTTTCAATCTAATTCTGTCTCAAATCCAGCGTTCTTTCCAGTATTTGACCATGGGCATAGTCAATAGCATGAGCAAACTCTGGAGGCAGAAAAGCATGAGATGTGTTTAGGAGACAGTAAATAACCTCACATAACTCTAACATGGAATACACATAGGGAAATATCAGGTAAGGATACAAATGATGATGATTAGTCCTACAAATGTAGGACTGGCAAAGGAGTTTGAATCTGGGTTATGAAATTAGATATCAGTGAATAATTTTGAGTTGAAGAGTGATTTTATCTGTACTGGAACAAAATCAGTTTCAGAGGACTGGAGAGGAAAATATGAAATGGAAAGAAAGAAGAGAAAATCAGTTAGATGTTTATGCTAATAGCACACTCCGGATGTAATAAGGGATTGTACTATGTGGTAATAGTGGGAAAAGAGAGCAGGGGATGGACAGTAAGACACGCAAAGGAGGATTTGGTAGACCATCTAGCTATGAAAGATGAGGGATAGGGAACAGTCAAAAACAATCTTATTTCTAACATAGTGGAATATTTCTAAGTGAATACATTGATGTATTCATGAAAATAAAGTGTGTTTAGGGAAGTTGTTGAGTTTAATGAACAAGCGAGACATCATTCAGATAGCTGAAGCAATACTATGTTCTGGGATAAGCAACATTACCTAGAAATAAAATAAAGGAGTGCAATGGGGTAACTATGTCTCATTAAGTATCCATCCCATAAGCCCCTGTGCACCTACACTCCTGCCAACCATTGGGATGCTGTGTTGTCATAATCCTGTGAATTTCTTAACAGTAAAAGCCCTTTCTTTTGGTTTTATTTCAGTGGTTTCTGCTCAAGGCTTACAAGCTAAGGACAAAACAGGATCAAGTGATCCATATGTTACGGTTCAAGTTGGAAAAAACAAGAGAAGAACCAAAACTATTTTTGGAAACTTAAATCCAGTCTGGGATGAAAAGTTTTATTTGTGAGTATGCAGTATGTAACTAAGTGATTTTGGAGAGCACAATACGGCAAATACACAAGACAAAAATCATTCATTTTTCCTTCAGAAAGTACTCAGTAAAATTAGCAATAAGAACTTATTTTGTTGTTCTCCTGATATAAAATTGTCAGTCATAATAAGCAAAGAATTTTTTAAAAGTACTTATCAAAGTTTGATATAATAATGGAAACATTTTATAGGGAAATTTAGGATATTAGGTGGTTCAAAATTTGAACAACCTCACAAGATATATAAATCACCTGAAGTGAAGTAAAATAATTAAATGAATTGATACACACACACACACATAAAGTCAGCCTTAAAAAAATCTTTATAATATTTCTTCCTTTTACTACAATCACACAAAAGATTTTGACAAACATTGTTTAATTCTTTATCATGAAACCTCATATCATATTGGTTGTTTTTTATGTTTCTGAAGTGTCCATATTTCTAAATCTAGCCTTCTGTATAGCCTATCAAGAGTTCCAAAGGTATAGAAATGTGCTTTTCTTGAGTCCTTAGCTAAGATTCCTTACCTTTTTTGTGGCATGTTACAGTGTTTTGCTACAGTATCTAGTAGTCGGTCTGAGAGTTAGAAAGTAGTGCTGGTGTCATTGGATCTTTGATTCTCACTGACTGTTCCCAGTTTTCTAATTTTTAATAATATTCCTGGTTAAGAAAAGATGTCAAGTTTTATACTGTATGGAATTGGGGGGGTGGAAGTACAGAAAATCTGGGAATTAAAAGAGGAACTAGGTTATAGGGAGAGGAGAGGGAGAGAGAGAGAGAGAGAGAGAGAGAGAGAGAGAGAGAGAGAGAGAGAGAGAGAGAGAGAGAGAGAGAGAGAGAGAGAGAGAGAAACTGTCATCCTCAGTGGCAGCATCTTGAGCAAGGCTTAACCCCTTTTCTCCCTTTTTTTCATTCCCATTGTTATTATTCCATAACACTTTACCTTCCCTCCTATCTGCTGTGGAGTTTCCAGAACCACTCTTTCTTGATAAAAAGATGGGAGCTACATTAATATATTCATCAGAGTTCATCATCCCCTCAGTGAGATCAAGATTTTTACAACTTCAGGAAATTAAAAAAAGTCCCCCAAATATTCTAGGAGTGAATGTTTAACAATATGACAAAAAGATTCAGCTCTTGGAGGCTTCTTTTGACAGTGGTTTGTAGTGTACACTTGAATTTAAAAAGTGATTTTCATCAGTTTTTTAGTTTTTTAGTACTCCAGTTCTTGTGTTGCCTGATAATCAATTTTTTCTACTTCGTAGAAATGGTTATTCATTTCCCTCCCAATTCTCACTGTTTTTCACACTTCAAGAAGCATATGACCTAATTGCTAGTATCCTTTGAATGACTTTGCTTCCTTTATGAAGCTTAATTGAGCTGCTTTTCTTTTCCTTGGCAATGGTTTGTCAGTTCTTGGTGCTGGTTTCTCACTTCACTTTGTGTCTTGATGTGACTGATCTATTTCATTGTGGGCTTGAATGTTCCTTGAAACACTTGACTTCCCTCCCCCAGGATCTTCTTCAGTATCTCTTACAGTAACTGAAATGGCTTTTTAAAAGCTTCACCCTTTGCACTCTTCCTTGGTCATTATTAAAAAAAAAAAAACAACAGAATTAAAAGCAGTTAAAAAATGAACAGAAGAATGTGTTTATGACAAATAATCCAGCACTCCATTGACAGAGAAGTATATAAAGGTGAGAAAATCAGATAAATCTGGTTTATCTGGTCAAGGTCAGAGGTGGTGATTTCAGCTTGGAAGCATCACAGAAATTCTCTCCCTTCTCCTCCCTCTTTCTTTCTCTCTCCTTCACCCGCTCCTTCACTATCCCTTTTTCTTTCCTTCTCCTTCTCCCACTCCCACAATGGAAGTATGTCACTTGGCAGCCTTTGCATAAAAGTAAATAGATACAGAAAAATTTTGCCTAAAGAGTTTTGAAAATGAAAGTCAGCTAGCCCATTCCTCCAGGCTGAACCACACCTGTACCAGCACAGATTGAGGAGGCATCTGAAATGTTTTTAATCATCTCTGAGAAGAGATCGTTTCGCTCTCTGTAACATTAAATTTGTAACAGCTTTTTGTTAGGGAATTCTTTCTTAAATATAACTCATCTTGTAATGCTCCTAAAGCCAGCAGCTGAAATAATTTTTCTCAAGTGTCCTTTACCCTGTTCCTTTGCTCAAAAGAACATAAAATGCCTATCAGTAACATATTAGAGGATAAAAAAGGAAAATGCTCATCCTAGATTTCAGACTCTCCAAAAACTGTTTTTCCCTTTTCCTAGACTCATTAGACATAGCTCATATCATTCACTCGAACCTAGATGACCTGTTTACTATTTTCTGCATATATCTAGCTTTCTCTTCCTATGCCTATGTGCCCCACACCCATTACTCACCCCAGAGATTGCTCCTGTCTCTTTCATGAAGCTTCTTGTGACTACCATTAAAATCATTGCAACTCTCCTTTAGCTTTCATGGATGCTACACATATTTTTCTTTCATGATTCTCAGTTGTGTATCTGGTCGTATTTTTTTGCTATACATTTCTGAAAACCTTTTTGTTTGTTTGTCTCTCTTGTTACTCCATTAGGTTGTGAGTAGCTGTAATGGTAATTTAATGGAAAGATCTTTCCCATTCATTAATAGGCCCATGTGATCTGCGTTAATCGCATGGAAGCCTAAGTCACATGTGGTGGGAGGAACTTGCTAAACAGATAGAACAGGAAGGGTGGAGCACAGCTGGGAGGAAGTGGATGAGAGCAGTCAGAGTGGAGATAGGAGAAGACCCAAGCAAGCACATAGCTAGGCAGGCTGGTGGGGGGGAAAGACAAGTCAATATTGTTGACTCTTGTGGTTGTAGTGACAATTCTGTGTGACTCACAAAACTTTGCCTATATGCCATATGATGATAAAGTACTAAATACCCAGAAATATGACACTTCAACGTCCAACACCTGGAAGCTTCATTTTGGAAGCATGGACCTGTGTGAAATTAGTATAGTCTGAATTGTATTCCCCTTGGATGTGCAGGTGCGCAATGAACATTTGTCCTGTTGAACTCAAGCTTAACATCTGATAATGTGTAGAAGAACTGTGAAAATATAATATGGTGAAAAAACCCATACTGACCTTCTTTCAGGTTTATCCAAACCCCTACAATTAAGACTGAACCCACTTTCACCATATGGTGAAATCATATGGTGGACCTAATCAAGGTAAACCAGAGCTATAATTTGGTACAACAACAAGGGCTTTTATCCTAGTACTGGTCATCTGAGAGGATCCTTTCTCTACCCTGTTCTCCTGCCAAGCTTGTTCTCTTTCCTTCTGTTTCCCCTAGGCTACAGAATTGCTATTTACAGCTCTGAAGTAGGCTAGGTGTAGAGAAAGGAACAGGTGAGGCTATATTGGAATTCACTAGATTAATTCCTCTCTGGGGATTTGGAAATAATGTTATAAATCACTCCTTCTAGTTAAATAGGAAAATAAAAATAAATAAGATTGCTAAAGCATCTGAGTTAGAAAATGGAAGAGTTTCTACTTGGTCCAAAATTGTGGCTTTACTCCTTAATCCCACACCAATCCTCCAGATGAATTTCTCTGGAATAAATATTGAAAATATGAATAATTTGTATTTGTATATCTTGGTTGAGATATGGATACCATTGTGTTTAGGTTTATTTTTTTTAAAAGCATTTCAAATTATATTGACACTCACAATGTACCCATTTCCTGCACATTTCAGTGGCATTTTTATATATTTCAATGAAGCAGCAGGAATTCCAATTTAAATCAGTGGTACCCTGTCAGCCATGGAGAATCCTGTAGATAAAGTAGATATGCAAGAAAAAAGCCTGTGGTTTAAAATGTTAATGTTTCCATTGGTTTTTCTTATGGAAATCATCCAAAGAATTATTAAAATCATACACTTATTTTTTATAAGTTTTATTTGCATTTTATTTTTTACGGTGACCAATAACTTCAAGTTGTAAGAAAAGTTTGAGAGAATTACTTCACTGATTCCTCTAGCAACATGATCTGTTTGGAGAGAGTACATGAAGAGAGTGATGACTTTAAAACCAGAAAAATCTGAGTTCAAGATCACACCCCTAACTCTTATAACCCAACAAAATATCTAACCATCCTGTGCATTTAATTGCTTAGAACTTATTGTTAAGTCAATACGAAATTAACACAATGAGTTCTCATGGCAGGATTTCACCTCTAAATAAGTCTTTTCCATATGTGTGTCTTTGTCTGGTAAGTATATTTCCAAAGGATGCCATTATTGTCTTTTAACTCAGTTAATTTTTGTCATATCTTTTTGTGAATTTTAGGGTTTTGTCATGATCACAAAAATTTAAGCTAGTTTCAGAACTGACCTTATTGAATGCAGATGTTCATTTTGCTTATAAAATGACATGGGGTATTACAAATTTATCTCTCCCATTGTAAGGGGTTTCTGCTTTAATGAGAGGAAACTAATTCATGCTGAGTTATTTTTAATTATATTTTTTTCAAATTCACACATGTTACTGGCAACCTATTCCAATCCTGAAACAATTGCTAATCTACAAATCCTGTTCTGGGTTGTTAGGTATGTGCTTGGGTTTCCAGATTGCCCCATGCAAGAAAAACCTGAGCTTTCCTCACATCTTATCCCCTGTTATCCAGATTTGGGAGTGGTTTGGGTGTAAAAGAATTCATTTAGACATTCATGGCCAGAGGCGGCGGTGACTTGGACACTGGCATGGGCTTCTCCTGCAGCCACAGCTCCCACGACTACTTTGCACCCGTCCCTTCCCCTCCAGATGCTCTTCCCAGCACCTGACACCTTAGGGTAAGTAATTCATCCCATAGCCAGTTTCTGCAGGGAGTTGTCCCCAATGGTCGGAACAAGAGTGAGCTTAACTAGAAGACGGAAAGGACCACATATTTTGAAAATGAAAAACAAAGTACCTTTGGATTCTCATAATGTTACCAAAGAATCTATCCTAACAGAAGAGTTGATTACAGAGGGAAAATGGGTCAAGCTTGAACAAACAACATATGTGAATCCCACTGTAAAACAAGAACTTGGGAAACTGTGAAACGTAATACTAGGAAAGAAGGACTTTCTGCTGCTGGTCTGACAATTATCCCAGTATTACAAAGAACTCTTCATTATGAATGCATTGTCATGGTGAAGTAGTTCAGACCCCACAATGGGAGGCTACTGCTTAGAGTTCCCTGCAGGTCTCATAGATGACAATGAAAGCCTAGAGACAGCTGCTCTTCCTGGACTTGAGGAAGAAACTGGTTACAAAGGTGATGTTGCTGAATGTTCTCCAGCTGTATGCATGGATCTGGATTTGTCAAATTCTACCATACGTATAGTGACTGTGATAGTTGTCTCAGAAAGATGATGTAGTTTTAGAGGTTTTATGGGAGTTGAAGATTAAAGACAGGACAAGAAATGATTTTGTTAACATAGGAGGAGGGTAACAAAAGGAATTCTTTAGGGCTTAAGGATTTAAGGGTGGGACAGGAGAACTCAGGTTAAAAATTAAAGGACAGGAGCATACAGGATAAGGGAGACAAAACCAATTCTTTTGGTACAGGCTAAAGATAAGAGAGAAAGGACTTTGGTATACTTTCAAGAATAAGCTATGGAGCTCCACAAAGTACTGGAAAAGAAACCCTTAATATTCTTTTTGACCCTTAGGACACCATTTGTACCCACGTCAATCCATGACAAACTTTGGACTAAATAGATCAATAATATTTTTATCATGTCAAAAACCTATTGATACACTAAGTTATAGCTGGGCCAGAGTAGAAGTAAATAAGAATGTTTGAGGCAATGTCAAATATGGCCTTTGAAAAGGCTTTGGGGTACCAGCACAGACCCTGCCATAGCAAAGCCAAGTAAGAAGCCCTGGGAGGTCTGAAGCAACAGTAGCACTGTAAAATCTCAAACATATCAGCTCAGGAAGGGAGTCCAATGGAACTGAGTGAGAGAGAACTGCAGAACCCCTGATAACTACAGCACCTGCTCCTGAGACTATCAGCTTGGATAATTAAATATCTGTAAGTCACCTACTTTAACTTCCAGGAGCCAAGATGTCAGAGTGATTGGTAGTTGCTATCTTCCTCCCCTTGTTGATCTTGAAAAACCCAGAGAATATTTCTCCAGGAAAAATCTGAAAGCAACTGAAGGGGTAAACAGTCTCTTAACCTATGAGGCTAGGAAAATCGCAAAGGAGGGTCCTCTTCCTGTGGCTAAAGTGGACCAGGGCAGGACCAGAGCTGTCCCAGACAGCCCCACTTCAGTGAACCAGGAGGAAATCCTGAGCCCAAGGGGGGTGGAGCCCACAATCACCAACACCAGGACCCCAGGAGTACCTCAGCACAGCCAGGGGAATCAGGAAGACACTGACACAAATGGGGTTTACCAAACACTAAGCTTGCCTGTGCTCAGAAGAGACCTCCTGTGCCAGACCACTCCTCCCCCACACTTAACACAGCTGTCTCCAGGATAACTCCGGGGAAATCCAGAAAGAATTCACCTTGCCTCTGCTTTCTCACACCAGCCAGCTCATCACTAGGTAAGCTACAGCATTCTTTTAGCTCAAAGACCCAGAGATCACAATACACAAAGCCTCAAATTCTAAGCACAAGAACCAAGAACCATGGGACAGAGCTCCCTGTGCCCCAGAAGCAGAGATCCACTTTAAAAGTCAGGAAAAGGGTGATCATCCTGAGCAAGAAGCAAACTAGAAAAAAAAACACCATAAAATCTTTCTATGGTGACAAGGACCAAAACACAAATACCAAAGAGGTCAGCACTTCAGAAGGGAATACGAACTGGTCTCAAGTCCAAAGAGCATTCTTGGAAGATCTCAAGAAGAATTTTAAAAGTCAAATTAGGGAAGTAGAAGAAAAACTGACCAATGATTTTAAAAATATGAAAAAAGAAATCATGAAGAATTTAAATGGAAAATTGGTCAAATGGAAAAGGAAGCACAAAACCTTACTGGGAAAATTGGACAAATGGAAAGGGAGGTAAAAAGCTAACTAGAGAAAATAACTCCTAAAAGGAACAATTGGACAGATGGAAAAGGAGATGCAAAAGTTAACTAAAAAAAAACAATTTGTTAAAAATTAGAATTGGGCAAGTAGAAGCTAATGACTCTATGAGACATCAAGAATCAGTCAAACAGACTCTAAAAAATGAAAAGATAGAAGAAAATGTAAAATATCTCATTGGAAAAACAACTGACCTGGAAAGTAGATCCAGGAGAGAAAATTTAAGAATTATTGGCCTACCAGACAGCCATGATGAAAAAGAGTCTGGATAATATCTTCCAAGAAATCATCAAGGAAAACTGCCCAGAAGTGCTAAATCCAGAGGACAAAATTATCATAAAAAAAAAAATCTAACTTTCCAAAAGGGCTCCCAAACTAAAAATACCAAGAAATATTGTTGCCAAATTCCAGAACTATCAAGTGAAGGAGAAAATACTATAGCAGCTAGAAAGAAACTATTCAAATATCCAGGAGTTATAGTTAGGATCACATAGGACCTTGCAACTTCTACATTAGAAGAACGAAGGAATTGGAATATGGTATTCTGTAAGGCAAAGGAGCTAGGACCTCAAGCAAACTTGAGCATAATATTTCAGGCAAAGAAATGGACATTTGGTGAAATAAAGAATTTCCAGACCTTCCTGATGTAAAGGCCAGAAGTCAATAGAAAATTTGGTCTTCAAATACAAGTCTCAAGAGAGACATAAAAAAGACATAAATAGGGGGAAAAAAACCTTGTTATTCAATATGGGCAAACTGTTTACATATCTATATGGGAAGATAATACCTGTTAATCTTGAGAACTGTATATTTATTTTGATATATAAAGGGATATACATAGACAGAAGGCGTGGGTATAAATTAAATGATGTTATGATAAAAACATGATTTATGAGTGTGAAGGGATAGTAATGGGAGATGTGAAAAGGAGGAGGCAGAAAAAGATCAACTACATCACAGGAAGAGGAACAAAAACATATTGCAGTAGAGGGAAAGAGGGAAGGGAGATCATCATTTGTGATTTACTCTCATCTGATTTGGTTTGAGGAGGGAACAACAAACTCAGTTAAGTATAGAAATCTAACTAGCTCTATAGGCAGTAGGAGGGGAAAGGGGAAAGAAAAGAGAGGAGACTAAAAGGGAAGGAATAAGTAGTAAAGGTAAAGGGGAGTAAAAGGGAGGGGGACTGAAAGAAGATTAAGGGAGGTGGTGATAAAAAATTAAACCTCTATTGTGGAGGGGAAGGGAGGAGGGAGAGCTAAAAGCATAAAATGAGGGGAAAGATGATGGGGGAAAGATACAGATAGTAATCATAACTGTGAATGTGAATGGGATGACCACTCCCATAAAACAGAGATGGCTAGCAGAATGGATTAAAAACCATAATCCAACAATATGTTGTTTACAAAAAACACATTTGAAATGGGGGGATATACACAGGGTAAAGGTCAAAGATTGGAGCAAAACATGTTGTGCTTCATCTGATGTAAAAAAAAAAAAAAGCAAGGGTAGCAATCCTAATCTCAGACAAAGCAAAAGCAGAAATAAATCTAATCAAAAGAGTTAAGGAAGGACATGATATCCTGTGAAAAGGCACCAGAGACAACAAAGCAATATCATTACTAAACATATATTCTCCAAGTAGTATAGCATCCAGATTCTTAGAGGAGAAATTAAGGGAGTTACAGGAAAAAATAGAAAGCAAAACTATACTAGTGGGTGAACTCAGCCTCCCCCTCTCTAATCATGATAAATCTAGCCTCAGAATAAACAGGAAGTTAAGGAGGTAAATAAAACTCTGGATAAGTTAGATGTGATAGATCCCTGGAGAAAACTGAATAGTGTAGTAATAGTGTAGAAAGCAATATACCTTTTTTCAGCAGTACATGACACATGTACAAAAACTGACCATGTACTAGGGCATAAAGTAAAAAATAGTCAATGCATCCTTCTCAGATCATAATGCAATAAAAATTATATAATAAAATAAATTAATAAAAGGCCATGAAAAGAGAAACCAAAAATTAATTGGAAACTAAATAATCTAATACTAAAGAATGAGTGGGTTAAGCAACAAATCATAGGAATTATCGACATCTTCAAGACAATGACAGTATTAGACAACCTACCAAAATTCATGGGATAATGTGAAAGCTGTTCTTAGGGGAAGTTTTATTGAATGCCTACATGGGTAAAATATAGAAAGCGGACATCAATGAAATGGTCATGCAGCTGAAAAAGGTAGAAAAAGAACAAAAAATTGCCAACTAAATACCAAGTTAGAAATACTCAAAACCAAAGGAGAGATTAATAAAATTGAAATTAAGAAAACTACTGAACTAATAAATAAAACTAAAAGTTGGTTTTATGAAAAAAACCAATAAAGTTGATAAACCTTTGAACAGTTTGATTAAAAAAAAAGAAAGAGGTAAACCACTTTACTAATATTAAAAATGAAAAGGGTGAACTCACCTCCAATGAGGAGGAAATTAAAACAATAATTAGAAATTACTTTGCCCAACTGTATGCCCATAAATTTGACAATCTAAATGCGATGATGATTATTTTAAAAAAATACAAATTGCCCAGATTAACAGAAGAGAAAATTGAATACTTAAATAACCCCATCTTAGAAAAAGAAATTGAACAAGCCATCAATGAACTCCGTAAGAAAAAAATCTCCAGGGTCAGATGGATTTACAAGTAAATTCTATCAAATGTTTAAAGAATAGTTAATTCCAATACTATATAGATTATTTGGGAAAATTGATGGAGTCCTACCAGATTTTTTTGTGATACAAATATGGTTCTGATACCTAAATGAAGAAGAGCCAAAACAGAGAAAAAAAATTATAGACCAATTTCTCTGATGACTATAGATGCGAAAATAATTAAATATTAGCAAAAAGAATACAGCAACTTATCATGAGAATAATACATTATGATCAGGTAGGATTTATACCAGGAATGCAGGGCTGGTTCCATATTAGGAAAACTATCAGCGTTATTGATCATATCAACAATAAACTAACAGAAACTATATCTCAATAGATACAGAAAAAGCCTTTGATAATATACAACATCCATTCCTATTGAAAATACTAGAGAGTACAGGAATAAATGGAGCCTTCAACAAAATAATAAGTGATATCTACCTAAAACCATCAGCAAGTATTACAGGGATAGATTGGATGCATTTCCAACACGATCAGGGGTGAAACAAGGATGTCCATCATCACCACTGGTATTCAATATGGTACTAGAAATGTTTAGCAATAAGAAAAGAAAAAGAAATTAAAGGAATAAGAATAGGGAGAGAATCTCAGAGAATCAAGTAAAATGCTACTGAAATAATAAACAACTTTGGCAAAATTGCAGGTTACAAAATAAAACCACATAAATCATTTGCATTTCTATATACTAACAAAGTCCAACAGCAAGAGATAGAGAAATTCCATTTGAAGTTATGATAGACACTATTAAATAGCTGAGAGTCTACCTGCCAAAACAAACCCAGGGACTATATGAACACAATTACAAAACTCTTTTCACATAAATAAAGTTATAACTGAGTAAGTGGAGAAACATCAGTTGCTCCTGAGTAGGCGGAGCTAATGTAATAAAAACGAAAATCCTACCTAAATTAATTTTCCTTTTCATTACCATAACATTCAAACTACCACATAATTTTTTCTAGAGCTAGAAAAAATAATATCAAAATTCATCTGGAAGAACAAAAGGTCCAGAATATCAAGGGAATGAAAAGAAATGGTAGGGAAGGTGGCCTGGCCAGACCTGATCTCAAATTGTATTATAAAACAGCAATCACCAAAATTGCTTGGTACTGGATAAGAAATAGAGGGGTATACCAGTGAAATAGGTTAGGTACTCAAGACACAGCAGTCAATGAATATAGCAATCTAGTAGTTGATAAACCCAAGGACCCCAGCTTCTGGGATAAAAACTCACTGTTTGACAAAAATTGTTGGGAATGCTGGATAACAGCATGGTGGAAACTGAGCAGAGACCAATTCTTGTCACCACACACAAGAATAAAGTCCAAATGGTCACATGATTTATATATAAAAACTGATACTGTAAACAAATTAAAGGAGCAAGGAATAGTGTATTTGTCAGATTTATGGAGAGTGGAGAAATTTTTGACTAGACAAGAGATAGAGAACATTATAAAGTGCAAAATGGATAATTTTTCTTACATTGAATTGAAAAGTTTTTGGACAAACAAACCCAATGCAACGAAGATTAGGAGGGAAACAGAAAACTGGGAGAATTTTTGCAACTAGTATCTGTGATAAAGGCCTCATTTCTAAAATATATAGAGAACCGAGTTAAATGTACAAGAATATAGGTCATTCCCCAAATGATAAATGGTCACAGGATATGAACAGGGAGTTTTCAGAGAAAGAAATTAAAGCTGTCTATAGTCATATGAAAAAATGCTCTAACTCACTATTGGTCAGAGAGATGCAAATCAAAACAACTCTGAGGTACCACATCACACCTATCAGATTGGCTTACATTACAAAACAGGATAATGATAAATACTGGAGAAGATGAGAGGGTTGTGACACTGATTCATTGCTGGTGGAGCTGTGAGCTGATCCAACCATTCTGGAGGATGGTTTGGAACTATGCCCAAAGGGCCACAAAAATGTCTATACCCTTTGACCCAGCAATATTGCTTCTAGGACTGTATTCCAAGAGATCATAAAAATGGGAAAGGATCCCACATGTACAAAAATATTTATAGCAGCTCTCTTTGTGGTGGCCAAGAACTAGAAATTGAGGGCATGCCCATCAACTGGGAAATGGCTGACCAAGTTGTGGTATATGAATGTAATGGAATACTATTGTGCCATAAGAAATGATGAACAGGAAGACTTCAGAGAGGATTATACTATCTTATATGAACTGATGCTGATTGAAAGGAACAGAACCAGGATAACTTTGTGCACAGCAACAACCACAGTGTGTGAGGAATTTTTATGGTAGACTTAGCCCTTCACAGTAATGCAAGGACATAAAAAATTCACGATGGACTCTTGAAACAAAATGCCTTCCATATCCAGAGAAAGAACTTTGGAATTGGATCACATAATGAAGCAGACCATTTTCTCTTGTTATGTTTTGTCTTGTTTTCATGGTTTCTCCCATTCATTTTAATTCTTCTATGCAACATGACTAAGGTGAAAATGTATTTAGTAGGGATATATGTGTAGAACCTATATAAAATTGCATGGTATCTTGGGGAGAGGGGGGGAGGATCAGGGAGGAAGGAAGAAAAACTAAGATATGCAAGTGAGTATAGAAAATTGAAAACAAATAAATTAATTAAATAAAAACAAGAAGAAAAGACTTTGACCTTCCTTTGTAAAAACTTATGGTAAGTTCACCCTTTGCCTTTGTTGAAGCTCTATTTGTATGCATATCACAGTGAACCATAAAGCTAATCAGATGAAGGGGTCATTTAATTAATTAATTAGAAATTTACATTTAAAGTTTGAGTTGAAATCTCACCTTGTGCAGATGGCATACGAATACCTTTTCATAGATTAGGAAAAATATTCAGTGGAATGTAATGTCATATGTCCCTTATCTATAGGAAAGAAAAGTGGCATGATTTCTTCTAAAATTCACTCTTGCTCTGTATTCTCTCCATTTCTAATCATTAACCCACGTAGGTTAGCCCTAATTCTACCATGCATAATTCATTTCCAATCAAAATTAGTTACAATGTTAGAATATAAACAATCTATTATGTATTCAGCGGATTTGCCATCATTCTGGAGACTCCTTTGTAAATGTTTCAAATGCTTGTGACATATTTCTTAATTTGCTTCTAAAGACATAAGGAATTATGCATTTGTCTATTAGAGAGAAAAGATCAACATCTGTGTTGTTCTTTGAAATGAATAATGGTAATTTTGTAGTCTTAGTAGGAAGGGAAATTTTAATCAGCTCAGTTATCACAGCCAGAAGATGAGAGAGTTGGCCAGTGCAGCTTGATAGAGGATCTATATATATAATGGTGATCCATGTTGGCTATCCATGGCTCAATACAGAATCCATATTGCTTTTGTAGAATATTCTCTGCTTTCCTCCCTCATTTCTTAGCAAATAAAGAGTAGTGTGACACTTTGGGATGGGCCCTGGAGTAGGAGACCTTGATTTCCATTCTCTGTTCCCTCAACACTATTTATTGCATTTTCTTAGGCAAGTCCCTTAACATCTCTGAGTCTCAGTTTCCTTAGCTATGAAACAATGTTTGCTCTGTCCTTTCTCATAGTGCTTAGAAAAGGGGATGGGGAGAGAAAACAAGGAAAAGTAATTTGAATTTTTTTAGTTCAATAAGATGTGAAAAAGCATTGTGTTAATTTGAAAGGCTGGTAAATTAGAGAATTGTAAATATGAATAATGTTTCTTTGCCTTTTCTAATAAAATCTTATGAAGGAATAGTAAAATAACATGCAAAGGTGCTTTGAACAATATCAAGGACTATCCAATTGTAAACCATTATTTTTTTTATCTTGGATCCCAGTACAGAATTGAAAAGTTTATCATTTCATGACTAATTATAACTTTTTTTCATATTTGGCTTGTACTGAAATCTCATACATTGGATATAAACTTTCTTTAGAAGCAAGGGGATTCGATATTTCTTTATGTGTTCTAGGGAGACTCATCTTGCCGTCCAAGTAAAGCAGTTTGGGAGTTAGAAGGCTTGGATTGGATGCTTATATTGTCATAGATCATATAAAAGAAAAGTAAATTCAAGATGATTTAGAAAAAAAAAGAGCATGCACATTAACAGCTAGGGAAGGGTTATGTGGGTCAGAATTAGGGATGGCTTCAGAGTAGAGCTAGGTAGCATCTTGAGCTGAAATCTGACATTCTGAGAGCTAAGAGAAGAGGGTACATTTCAGGTATGGAGACAGCTTTTGCAAATTCACTGCAACACTGGTGATATCTGCTTGTTAGTCCCACTTGAAGCATGTGTCAGTCATACCCCTATATTAACTTTGGCATTTTCTGAGTACAGTGTAGATACTTAGTAGCTTTATACACAAAGGTGAAACATTCTCCATCCACATAAGCATGCTGTGAAGGGTTAACCCCTTGTGGTTTTGTCTCAGCCTAACCTATGGGGCAAAAAGTGGAGCCAACTAAATGAAACACACATTAAACTCTGTTGCAGAGTGCACATTAAATATTATAATTTTGATTACTTCACAATGCATTCAAGACTAAGATTAAAATGGCGGTGCAAAGGAAATCAAAGATTTAAAATCAGTTAAATTCTACCTTGAGAGGAAGTGTAATATAATGCAGAAAGAAGTGGACTCAAAACTAGGAAAAGGTGTTTTCAAGTCTTGCCTTTCTCACATGTGGGACCCTTGACAAGCCTCTTCAACTCTCAGGGTTCTAGATAATTCTCTAAGAATATAAATTGCAGAAAGATTTTGATCTGTGTTGGTAGAGGGCTTTTTCTCACCGTAGAAGCTCCCTATACTAAAAATATCACATGGCCAATCTCCATTCTTAAACCTTTGATTGGGATCATGGAACTTTGTATTACAGTGAATGGAGCTCTGGGCACAGTCAGTAAGACTTAAGTTCAAATACAGCTCCGGCAACAATGCTTGTTCCCTTCCTCCTTCTCCTTTGTCATAAAATATATATTGTGTAGAAAGTGAAAATTGTTTTTGTAATCTGAGTCAACACATAATGAATTTAGTGTCATCATTAGTATCATCAAGTGATTTGTCCTACAGGATTATACTGCATATGTCAGTAGTGACAGTAGACTATAAAGGATATTAATCATATTTGACTAGGTTGGAAAGCATGAAAATGATTATTTAAGAAATATGCCATGCAAAGTATATAATCATAAGGATTGCTCTTGAATGTAGTATATAAGCTTAACAAGTAACACATGAACCCAAAATATACCTTATTCTATATCATCATTTCATTGGTTATTTCTTCTATATTTAACATAAATAAGTATTGAAAGTTGGTCATCTGAGAAGTAATGTAGTATGGCAACAAGAATGTTGAGGTGGAAGTCAGGAGATCTAGGTTCTAGGCTCATGTTTCACCAAGTAGACCTGCACTAAATCACTTACAATCATAGAACAGATTACATCTGCAACTCTCACCAAAAAAAAATTGTGAAGATCTTTATTAGTCCTTTGGGTCACTGTTGTACACACATTGTCAGATGTGTAGTCACCATTCAGTTAAAGTATTTGAACAATCATTCATTTGCCTATTTAAAAGATATTTATAAGTGTCTGCTATGGAAAGGGACAGTAATTGCATACAGTGTGATCATGTGATTTAGAAAAGATGCTATTCTTGGCGTTACGCAAGTTACAATACAGAAAAATAAACAGATAAACAATGAATTATAATAATAACATTATTAGACATGGGGGATCACTTGAACAAAGGTAAAGAAGTGGAAGATAAAATATTGTGTATGGAGAAGAGCTGTAGCCTAGTTTGATTGCAACCAAGACTATGTTAATGGAAATGATAAAAAGTAAGACTTGAAAAGTAGGAGGGAGTCATAGGAGATTGTAAATTCCCAGCTGAGGAGAGAAATAGCATGGCATATTGATTGGATAAGAAAACTAACCTTGGCAATAGAAAGACCTGTTCAATCCATATTTCTGAAACATGATACCTCCCTGACTATAACAATGTGACTGAACCTTTCAGATCCCAAGCAACTGCCTAAGGCTGTGATAGAATAGTTAACAATCTGCAACAGTCTGGTTCCTTACTTGAATGAGGTACCTTGATGCACTAAATGCACACACACACACACGCACACACACACACACACGCACACACACACACGCGCGCACACACACGCACACACACACACACGCACACACACACACACACACACGCACACACATGCACACACACGCACACACATGCACACACACACATACACATACACGCACACACACACACACGCACACACACATACACACACACACACGCACACACACACACACATACACACACACACATACACACAACAGCCATCATCAAGGACTCCCATCTTAACTGATAGCAGTCATGTCTTACCCCACTTTGATTCAGGCACTCAGTATAGCATAGAGTCCTTTTCAGGCCCTTGCTTAACACTCTGCATTGGTTAAAAATAGACTTTTGGTTGTTATTTAAGTTTTCAGTTGTGTTCAATTCTTCATGACCTCATTTAGGACTTTTTTTTTTTTACCAAAGACACTAAAGTGGTTTGCCATTTTCTTCTCCAATTCATTTTACAGATGAGCCAACAGAATGAAGTGACTTGCCTAGGGTCATACATTCAGTAACTGTCTCAAGCCAAACTGCCTCCAACTCAGATGACTCCAGGTCTTGACTCCATTACCAGTATTCTGTCCACTGTGTCACCTAGATGCCCCTAAAAATGTACCGCCAACAATTAATTTTATATCCTACCAGCTCATAGTGCATTTTGCACTTCTAAACACTTTTTTGTTTTTTATTTAATATTTTCCCCTAATTACAAGTAAAAACAACTTTAACATTTAAAAAATACTGAATTCCAAATTCTCTCCCCTTTCTTTCCTCCTGTTTCTTGAGAAGACAAGCAATTTGGTATGTTATATGTGTGTAGTCATGTAAAACCTATTTCCTTATTAGGCATATGCATTTCTTAACAATTAAATTGTTCTTTTTCTTCTCTTGAAAAGCCCCACCACTCTTTTCTCACTTCTTATAGCTGTCTTTATAACATTCGCTTCTAAGAAGTCTCAGAGGTTGGTTTGATACACCCTTGCTTTATTACTGGTGCAATATTTTAAGAAATGCAGTTGTGTTTTATGAGTGGAAATGTTCTCCCTCTTAGATCCTCATGTTTTCTTCTTCCCTTACAAAATGTTTGTGATTCTGTTCTGATACTCTAGCTTAGCAATAAACTTTGATGTTGTCATTGATTAGAATTGGACCCCATGGACGAATAAAAACCAAGAGGCATGAGAGAAGCTTTTCTGAATATACTTGGAGAATTAAGATAAAGAACAAAAAAAAATGAGCTCTTCTACTTTATTCTAGCTGGATCCACATGCCTGATGTATAGCTAAACATAAACATAAACATACGTGCTATATACCAGTGATGTCAAACTCAAATAGAAGTGATCCCTTTGGGTGTCATGTTGACTAGAAAACCACAGATTAACATTATCTATGTTGTGTTTTGTTTTCCTAAGTATATTTTAATCTGGATTGGCTGTACCCAGGAGTATTGCTGGACTCAGATTTGACACTTTTGCATACCAAAACCAGAAAAGGTACTTAGATGTCACATAGTATGGAAAGTTGTCCCTATTGTCAGTTGAAAGAGTTTTGGTGTAAATCTCATAACAAAGCAGAGAAAAACTTTTTTTTTCAAATTTAATCTCTAATGGGTCTAGTTATCCTATAGGGAATTTTTCTACCACTCTTAGCTTGTATCAATATTGGAAACCTGGGACAATACATGTAGGGTACTCTCCCAGTATAGTGAGAATAAGTCCCTACATTTTCAACATAGTTTATAACATTAGTTATTCATTTATTTTTGTATACAGTCATTTATTTATTCATAAAGTTGTTTATTTATTTCAAGTCCATTACCCCCAGATTAGGAACTCCTACCTGCTTTGAATTTTCCAGTCTTTTGATGACATATTCCATTGCAAGATAAAGGCAAAATGTTCCACAGATTTACTCTTCCTTGGCTTCCACAGTTCTTTATCCCCTTTTGTCTTTTCTGTCTTAAAATAATGGTTCTAGAACTGAAAGAGACTTTAGGTGCCATCTAGTTGAAACCCTTTATTTTAAAAAAGAAACTACAGCCCCGAAAAATTGGGTGACTTGCCTAAGGTCACACAGATAAAAAGTGGCAACACTCAGGCTCTCTGAGTCGAGACCCAAATATCTTTCCTCTATAAGGCACTATTTCTGTCTCAGTTATTAGCACATTTGTTGCCTGACATTACATTTCTTGTGATGGAAATGCTTTATTTTCTCCAGTTACTTATGAGGAAAAGAGCAAAAATTTCCAGCATTTAGTAAAAGTAGTTCTGGAAATAGTCTATGTAGTATCAATGCGTACTCTTGCCTTACTTCAAAAAGGGCTTTAAAATGGTTAAACTGATATTTTCAAATAGCATTGCCAAACCAATCAATTCAGAAAACGTAAGTCACTAAAAGTAAAAAAAAAAGTAACTAGCTTTGTCCACAAATCCTTCATATAGGGAATATGAATATGTGAGATCCAAAAGAAAAAAAGCATGGCTGGTAGACATATTCATAACTGACTAAACCTTGGTGCACTGGTACCTTTCTCCTACTGTATTTGCTGTCAGTTGCCTGACATGTCCTTTCTCGGAATGCTGCTATGGAGTGGGTTAATGTTGACTTGGAAAGGGGTGATGTTAGAAGTGACAGTGTTTGGAAGATGGCCAAAGTTGCAGCATGATGGGTGTGAGTCTAGAGATGTGGTAAGTTAGGAATACAGATGCCACATCCCAGTCTGAGAAAGAAAAAGATGAAACTCAGCAATCTGAAAGGGAGGAGAGGTTTCATTCAAAATATGCTATGATGTTTAATACCAAAATGTTTGAAATGGTTTCTGGCAAGATATCTTACTGCTTATGTAACTTTGGATAAGTAAGCCTACTGCTGTGGGCCTCAGTTTCCTCATCTGCAAAATGAGTGGGTTGAGCTCCAAGGGCTCTGCTGTTCCTTCCAGTGCTAAATCTGGAGCCTATAAAACTTACCTGAATATAGGCTTAAAAAGGTACTTTGAATTCTATAACTTTAATTATAGTTTTATAATGAAATATCGTATGTGAGAGTTTAAAAGATAAAAAAGTGAAATCTGACTAATTCTTGATGAGAAATTATTGCCTTTTCTCAGAAGACAGGAATGATTAGAGAACTCTTAATCTGGAGGGACCAGTTAATGGAAAGGAAAGGTTGAAATTTTGACAGGAAATGATCCTATCATCTTAGAATTCATTATAGTCAAGAAGGGGAGTACTAATTATAATCAGCTATGTATGTTATACTTAAAAAATAGTAGGTTTCAAGAAACTGAGATGAAAGATACTTATCATCATTTAGCTTAACTCTCAGAAAGGGAATATGGTCAAGAGGGAAAGAAATAAAGTTCTTATGACATAATTTCAAATGAACCAAATGAGGAAAAGAAAAGGAAAAGCACATAAAAAATAAATGTTATCTCATAAGGAGTTTTTTTATCCATTTTAAAATGCCATGTACAAAAGATGAAAGCAGGGATACTTAACCAAAGAAGAATACCAAAGACTGGCATGAATGAGTAAGAATGGTATGTGCACATCATAATGAAAAGTTGAATAAACCAAAACTAAAAAAAATTGCAAATATAGATGCCAGGGACTTATAGAAAAAATGGTAAAGACTAGAAGCCAACAGAGGTTATTACAAACAAATCATGCTAAAATGACTTCATTTTATTTCAGAATTTTTAGAATGACAATCAATGAAGTTCAGTGGATTTCATAAAAAAAAATTTTGATAATCTTTGGATAAAAGCATTAGTTAGCTTTTGGAGTCAGTTTGTTAACAGTGGTAAGGGTATTTGATTTAGGGTCAGAGGACTGGGGTTCACATCCCCACTCTTCTACTGATTTTTCTCTGAGACATTGCTTTTTCCAGTTCTTCATGGGGAAAACAAAGAAATCTTAGCACTCAATAAAAGCAGTACTAGAGACAACCTATGCAATAGCAATGTATACTCTTTGTTGTTGCGTCTGACTCTTTGTGACCTCATTTGGGGTTTTCTTGGCCAAGATAATGGAGTGGTTTCCTTTTCCAACTCATTTTATGGATAAGGAAACTGAGCCCAACAGGGTCAAGTGACCTACTTAGCATCACAAGGCTAGTAAATATCTGAGGCTGAATTTGAACTCAGGACTTCCTTTCTCCAGACCCAGTGCACTATCCACTAGGCTACCTAGCTGCCCCTATGTATACTCTTACCCTTCCTCAAAAGTATTTTAAAATGGCTAAACTTACGTTTTCAAATAATAAAGCTAAACCAATCAACTCAGAAAACACAAGCCACTAAAAGTCACAAAATAATTAATTTTATACACAAGTGCCTAATTTGAGGAATATGTATATATAAAATATGTATATGTATATACCAAAATATATATAAAATCAAGAGTTTGGATTAGATCAAGAGATTAGCAGATTTCTGGTCTTAGGACCCCTTTACACTGTGAAATTCTTAGGGAGGCTCCCCAAAGCTTTTCTTTATGTAGTTTATGTCTATTGATGCTTATTGTATTATAATTTAAATGTCTTAGCATTATTATCAAAATAATTTTGATCTTTAGACTTATGTGGAATGGATATGGCTATGCTTATGACAGATTGTGAAGGACAAGCCAAACATTTGCCAGGATTAGTGGAAAATACCCCATGAAAGAGTCTTTGGGCCCTTTCTGGTTCCTTGCACCACACTTTGAGAATTGTTGGAATAGGTGATCGATAAGGCCTCCTCTACTCTTAAACTGGTAGTGGAGAAATTTTGGCTGTATGATAATACAGTAAGATAGTTAAATGAGGAGATGTCAATGGGGAGGGGGTAGGATAGTCTGTGAGATGACATAATATCATAAATGATGCCTAATCGATTCAGTTCCTGCACACACACATACACACACACACACATACACACACACACAGTGCTCCATTGCTCCATACCATTACTACATTTTCTCAGTTTTGGTTAATATTATTATATGAAATTCAGTAAACTTCAAGAACATTATGAAAATGGCCCAAGGTTCTTTTCCTACCCCTATTCTGTTCAATATTTTTAAAAAAAGATTTAGAAAAAATTTAATATTTGTCAAATTGAGACAAAGCTGAAAGGAATGGTGAATGAATTGAATGTCAGATTTGGAATAGAAAAAAATTTCCAATAGGCTATAAATATAGGTCTAATCTAATAAAATGTATTTTAATTGGGTAAAAGGAAAAATCTTGCACTTGGATTGAAAGTTCATTGACGTGAATAAAGAAACAGGAAGATTCGACTAGCAAGCAGGTCCTGTGAAATAGCCTTTGGGATTTTAATGAACTGCAAGCATGATATGGCTGCCAAAAAAAAAGTAATACAGTCTTAGCATATTATAATAATAGAGGAAGAATGCAAGAAACCTATACTTCAAGGAGAAAAACAGAAGACTCCAGCAGTCCTTTAAAAATAAGGAAGATGATCATCTTATCTTACTTACTGTGACGAGTCACACCAGAGCTGGGTGATTGTGATCTATGGTGGATGTCATATTTTAAGGAGGATATCAACAAGATGGAATTCAACCAGAGGAGGAAAGATGGTAAGGGATCTAAGATTGATGTTATGTGAAGAACATTTGAAAGAACTAGAGATGACGACTCTGCAGAAGAAAAAAAAATTAAAAGGGATATAATAAATGTCTTCAAAAATTTGAAAATCAGATATGTGAAAGAGAAATCAAACTTACTCTTTTCTTTATTTGTTTGTACCAATCAAGAATAAGTGACTTTCCTAGAATCACCCAGTTAAGTGTCTGAGGCTACATGTGAACTTAGGTCCTCCTAACTTTAGTTAGGTGGTTAGTGGTGCTCTATCCACTGCACCACCTAGCTATCCCTAGCCTTGTTCTGAATGCCTAAAGAGGAGAATGAGGAACAAAGGGTTAAAGTTGTAGGAAGGAGGAGTTTAGTTCAGAATAATAAACTATTTTCTAACCATTTGAATCACCTTAAGGGAAAGAAAAAAGGATTGGATTGCCACATTAGATAGTAAATTCTCCATCACTGGAAGTATTCATGCAGAATTATGTGAAATTGAATTATTAGTCAGGGAACTGGTCACATAGGCTGACAAAATTCAGGAGATTCAGTCATGAAGATGATCCAGGGAATCAGATAAGTAGGGGAAAGAGACCAGAGAAGAATCTCCAGGCTAGGAGGTTAGGGAAGATGCTCAATGAATGCGCAGAGGCTGACAGTCAAGGCAGGCAATAAGCATATTTTAAGCTTTTATTCTGTGCAGGGCTAAGCATTAGAGATACAAATTAAAAAAAAAAAGATAATCCCTCCCGTCAGGAAGCTTATATTCTAAAGGAGGGGAGAGGAGGTGAGGAGTAATACATAAAAGTGAAGAGAGTAGAAAAGAGTACCCATTTGAAGGTAGGGTGTTGAAGTCTAGAAAGTCACAAGCACAGCTGGTGGGGAGATGAAGGTTAGTTGGCTTTGGACCTTCCCCAAATGGGGGAACTTGCCAGTTGGAAAAGGGATATTCCAGGGTGAGAAGGTAGATGTTCCAGGGTGAGGAGGTCCCAGGTGCTGGGCAAAGCTCAGAATGCTTTTGAGGTGTAAAGCCAGAAGCACATCCAGAAGTGAATGAAGTGGCCAGGGAGTCCATCCTATAGTAAGCAGACTGGAAGTCAAAGAATATCATGTCTCCCTGAAGTTACGGAAAACCTAAAAGAGTCTTGACAGGTCCAGAGGTTTGAGCTCTGATGAGGGAGACAGGTAGTGCCAGAGGTTGGCTAAAAACTCTGAGGGACAGATGGTTAGGTCAGGGAGGCCAGCTTATGATACAGGCAGAGGTCAGCCACTTAAATGGACAAGTCAGAGATGGACTCCAACATTGTTGATTGGGAAATGATTTTGTTCAGTTTAGGGGAAGCTTGGTCATTCAAAAATTCCTGAGCAGTTTCATAAAGAGGATTATCCTGATGATCCAGAAAAGTGGCATGTTTCAGAATCAAGTTTAAATGTTTTGAGCTGAGGGTCATGCCCCTATCCCTTGTGCAATATCAATGCTTCTAATTTTTACCAGGGTTGATATAGAATGTGTCCATTTCCCCAACATGTAACAACTGTTGCGCCCTTTTTGTCAAATAAGACATTAAAGAGATTTGTGGGGACAGTCGCACCCTCTGACTCTGGAAAAATTTCTAGAATCCCTGAACCAGGGTAGCATCTCCTCTTTCTTTTTTGCCTACTTTACTCTTTAGGTATAAAGTTACTTTATAAATCTGTAGACTGAGTCTGTCTGGATTAGTGGTTAGTTTCATATTACTCCAAAATAGATACCAACATTTTCTCATTTGCTTTTCCATTTAAATAACTAGCCTTATTTGTGTTCTAAAAAAACAAAGTGACTTTGAACAAAAAAAAATTATCAAGTTACAACAAAATGAATAAACTTAATTTTCTTTTCTTTTTATTAATTAATTTTTAGGTTTCAATATTCATTTCCACAAGATTTTGAGTTCCAAATTTTGTCCCCATCTTTCCCCTCTCCCACCCCAAGAAGACATGCATTCTAATTACCCATTCCCCCAGTCTGCCTCCCCTTCTATCACTCCCCCTCTTATCCACTTGCCTCTTACTTTTTTGTAGATAAGATAGATTTCCATATCCCACTGTCTGTATATCTTATTTTCCAGTTGCATGTAAAAACAATATTTGACATTTGTTTTCAAAACTTTGAGTTTCAAATCTTCTCCCTTCTTCCCTCCCCACCCACACTCGTTGAAACGGCAAAAAATTCAACATAGGTTATATATGTATAGTTATGCAAAACACTTCCATAATAGTCATGTTGTGAAAGACTAACTATATTCCCCTCCATCATATTCCTTCCACTTATTCTATTTTCTCCTTTGATTTTCTCCCTTTTCAAAAGTATTTGCTTCTGACTACTCTCAATCTGCCATCTCTTCTATCATCCCCTCCTTCTTGTAACTCTTCCCCCTTACTTTCCTGTAGAGCAAGATACCCAATTGAATATATGTGTTATTCCTTCCTTAATGAGAGTAGGGTTCACTCATTTCCTCTCACCTTCCTCTCTTCCCCTCCATCACCTGTTTTTTGTGAGATAATTTTCCCCATTCTATCCCTCCCTTTCTTCTTCTCCCAATATATTCCTGTTTCATCCCTTCATCACTTGATCTCCTACTGTCTGTGGGTCCAGAGCTCCTGAAGTAGCTGCTGATGTTGCTGCTGCCACCACTGCTGCTTCCACCACCACTTCTCCTGACCTGGGGTTGGGGCTGGACCCAAGCTGGATGCTGCTTTTTCACCCAGGTTCCACAGAGTTTTCCCACTGACTTTCGGTGCTGTCTTTGGTTTTTGTGGTTTAGTTCCAGACATCTGGAAACTACCATAGCTGCCAGTGATTCAGTCCTCTAAGGCCTACTGTGGCCCCATTTATGCTGGCTTGGCCTATGCCGAACTACACCCTGCTTCTAGCCCAGTGTGATATACCCTTCCTTTCAAACTTTTTTGTTTCACTCTGTCATACTGTGGGTATGATAGCTCTAGAATTTGTTTAGAGTCATTTTTATAGGTATTTGGAAGGATTTGGGAAAAGCTCAAGCAAGTCCCTGCTTTTACTTCACCATTTTGACTCCAACACTCAGTATGTTTTTAATAGCTTTCTTTTTCTTAGGAATGGATAACAAAGGACTTTGAATGTATCCTTATGATTGATAGAGCTCTCTCACTAGGAAGACTTGATTTGTGGGTTGCCTTAGGGTAGAATTGGTGGCTTTTGGTGATTACTTCATTGCAGAGGAATCAACAATGTGAGACCTGTATCAAAGGTAAAAATATTCATATTTCAAATCAACTTTCCCTAATTGCTACTTGTGTGTGTGTGTGTGTGTGTGTGTGTGTGTGTGTGTGTGTGTGTGGTCCCACCAACTACCCCGATACTGAAAAGTTGTAAGAGTTACAAATATTGTCTTTCCATGTAGTAATGTAAACAGTTCACCTTTGGTAAGTCCCTTATGACTTCTCTTTGCTGTTTACTTTTTCATGCTTCTTCTCATTCTTGTGTTGGAAAGTCAAATTTTCTTTTCAGCTCTGGTCTTTTCATCAAGAATGCTTGAAAGTCCTCTATTTCATTGAAAGACCATATTTTCCCCTGAAGTATTATACTCAGTTTTGCTGGGTAGGTGATTCTTGGTTTGAGTCCTAGTTCCTTTGACTTCTGGAATATCCTACTCCATGGCCTTTGATCCCTTAATGTAGAAGCTGCTAGATCTTGTGTTATCCTGATTGTATTTCCACAATACTGGAATTGTTTCTTTCTAGCTGCTTGCAATATTTTCTCCTTCACCTGGGAATTCTGGAATTTGGCCACAATGTTCCTAGGAGTTTCTCTTTTTGGATCTCTTTCAGGCGGTGATTGATGGATTCCTTCAATACTTATTTTGCCCTCTGGTTGTAGAATCTCAGGGCAGTTCTCCTTGATAATTTCATGAAAGATGATGTCTAGGCTCTTTTTTTGATCATGGCTTTCAGGTAGTCCCATAATTTTTAAATTGTCTCTCCTGGATCTATTTTCCAGGTCAGTTGTTTTTCTAATGAGATATTTCACATTCTCTTCCACTTTTTCATTCTTTTGGTTTTGTTTTGTGATTTCTTGGTTTCTCATAAAGTCATTAACCTCCATCTGTTCCATTCTAATCTTGAGAGAACTATTTTCTTCAGTGATCTTTTGAACCTCTTTTTCCATTTGGCTAATTCTGCTTTTGAAAGCATTCTTCTTCTCATTGGCTTTTTGAACCTCTTTTGCCAATTGAGTTAGCCTATTTTCTTCAGCATTTTTTTGCGTCTCCTTTAGCAAGGTATTGACCCATTTTTCATGCTTTTCTTGCATCTCTCTCATTTCTCTTCCCAGTTTTTCCTCCACCTGTCTAACTTGATTTTCAAAATCCTTTTTGAGCTCTTCCATGGCCTGAACCCATTGGACATCCACCTCGGATGTCTGGGATAGAGAGGCCCCGATCTCCACATCTTTCCCTGATGGTAAGAATTGTTCCTCATCATCAGAATTGAAAGGTGGGAACGTCTGTCCCCCAAGAAAATAGCTTTCCATGGTCTTATTTTTTTTCCCTTTTCTGGGCATTTTCCAAGCCAGTTACTTGACTTCTGAGATTCCTCTCCACCCCCACCTAGATCTGCCCAGCTAGTGCTTGGGGCCTGAGATTCAAATGCTGCTCTCCAGCCTCAGGGCTTTCAGTGGCAGGCGCAGCTGCTATTCAATGTGAGCTTAAGTTCTGGTGCTTGGGTGGGGGCAGGGACGCCTCCCAGCCTCAGTTCCCTCAGGGAGTTTATGCAGAGATCTTCAGTAATGGCCCTGAGCTCCTGCCTGCTGCGGGAGTCCCAGGCTGCTGTTGCCTCTGCTGCTGCCTCCCGAGGGGTCCAAGTCACCGAGACACCCCGCTCCCCTTTCGGCCAGCCCAGAAGTCTCTCTTGCTGACCTGGAGTGCCTGTGGACGGAGGGACCTTCGTGGCTGCTGGAGGTTCCGCCCCTGAAGGCTGCTCAGATCTGCTCCTCTGGGGCCACTCTTCCAGGGCAGTGTAGGGGTGGGCTCCTCTGTCTGGTGCGTGATGGACCCCTGGGGACGGCTTTCCAGGGCTCTCTGGAACAGAAAGCTCTTCCACTGTGTTTCTGCGTGGGTTCCACTGCTTCAGAATTGGTGGGGAGTTCTTTTTACAGGAAATTTCTGGGCTGTGGATTTGGAGCTAGCATACGTGAGTCTTTCTACTCCACCATCTTGGCTCCTCCCCAGGAATTTTAGTTTCTGCCATTGCCTCTGAAGAAGTCATAATTCATAGTAATAGAAGTTATAAATTCTGCTTGAAATACTCTTAAACTTCAATTTTCAAATAGGAGCAGTAGCTAAAGCCTGAAATTCTACAGGCTAAAATTTTATTTTAATCAAAAAGTCAGTGGGTTAGGCAATATATTTTCATATGCATGTATTGGTGTCATTTCCTCTCTATGAGTCAATTCTACATTTGGTAATGGGGGAAAGAAATAGAGGGAAGAGAAGTGGGGGAGGGAGGGAAGGAGAGAGAACAAATTAAAGAGAGAAAAAAGTCTTCCTTTTTAGAAACTGTTTTTAGCCCTCATTTTTCACCTAAATTCTTCTTATAGTGTACTCCGCAAGATAACTTTATATTCTGGAGACAGGTTTTTTTTTTTCTTCTCTAAGTCACCTATTAATGCATATTGTGGCAAAATGTCAGTTTGTGTTGATTTTTCTCCCCTACAGCTGCTGTCTTACAAAGATTTGGAGATGGAATCCTTCTTAGGTCACAACCATAATCCTTTGCCCCTTGTGATGCTGTGTGTCCACTATCAGATGGTAATTGCATGAAGGCAGGGACCATTTCTTATTTAGGTGGATTTTAATAACTGTGGCACTGTACTGTATTGCCCTCTGGTTCAGGCTGACTTCCTGTACCCTTATGTCCTTTTACCATTCCCAGACTTACAAATTCCCCTAGAACTTGGCTGTATTTTCAGTGTTCCCCTACCCTTCTTTTACTTCTTGATTCTCTTGACTCAGGCTTCCTGCAGAAGGGGATATCAATATCCACCTTTTCCTATATCATGCTACCTTAAGAATAAGCTCTTAACACTCCTTTAAGATTTTAGGAGTTTTGGCTCATTGTCAAAATGTTTATCTGATTCCTTTGTCATTGTTCTTTTTCTCCTACCTCATTCACTTGTGTGAACCTTAGACTTTTTTCAATTATTCTGCTTTGGCAAGTCTTCTAAGCATTCTGTTAGCCTTTCTCTCTCTTCTAATTTTTCCTTGACATTAGCATATATAGGTATAACAATAGCATATAAAAAGGATGGCATTGTGTCTGCAAAATTGCTATAGAGAGATAAAGTTATCTCATTATAAACATTTCTTTTTTTTGAAAGCAGAAAAATGCAAAACTCTAATGGATTCACCTTATGAAATCTCAGGCTCTTACATTTTTTAATATTAAAAAATTATGAGTTTAATAATTGCTCATGGAAAACTCACTTAGAATAAACATTATGTTAGTATAACTCAAGTGGATGGAGAGGCCAGCACCTTTGTCCTCTTCTTACTACCCCCTTTTGCCTCTAGAGATTTCATTATCCATGTGATTAGTTTGGATATGTCTTTTCTTTTGGCCAAAGGGCAATGAAATGGCTCCTCAAGTTCACATGATTCCCTCTTCTGCTGTATTATGGAATTCATATTAAACAAAAAATTTGGAATTTATTCAGTTGCTCAGTGCCCAAAGACAGAAACATCCTTAAACATTTAGGCAGAGGTTGGACTTTTTGTTTTAATTGGAATGTATATTTATCTTTTGTTGACTCCTGGCCTCTTTATGGTAAAGGCAAAATTCAGATTAGCAGAAATATCTGAATAAAAAAACTGAGCAGAATATCCTACAGTGTCTGTTAATAGAAGGGCATTCGGAAGGATTCTTTTTTTAAACAAAATTATTTTTAGTTTGCCTCTCTCTCTTCCTCCTTTCCCAAGATGGCATGCAATCTGATATGGGCTATGCATGTACAGTCATTTTAAACATATTTCCACATTGGTCATGTTGTGAAAGAAGAGAACAAAAGGGAAAAACCATGAGAAAGGAAAAAAAGAAAATCATGTGTTTCAATCTGCATTCAGACTCTGTAGTTATTTCTCTGGTTGTGGTTAGCATTTGTCATCATGAGTCTTATGGAATTGTCTTAGATCCCTGTATTGCTGAGAAGAGCTAATTCTGTCAGTTAGTCATGACACAACGTTGCTGTTACTGTTTCTCCTGGTTCTGTTAACTTCACTCAGCATCAGTCCATGTTAAGTTTTTCCAGGTTTTTCTGAAATTTGTCTGCTCATCCTTTCTTATGGAACAATAATATTCCATTACATTCATATACCTCAACTTGTTCATCCATTCCCCAATTGATGGGCATCCCCTCAACTTCCAATTCTTGGCCACCACAAAAAGGACTTCTGTAAGTGATTTTGTGCATAAGGGTACTTCTCCTTCTTTTTCCACTTGCTTTAATTAACTATTTTATTTTTAATTTTCACATTCATTTCCACAAGATTTTGAATTCCAAATTTTCTCCCTATCTCTCCCCTCCCCCCACTCCAAAACACTGCATTCTGATTACCCCTTCTCCCAATCTGCCCTCCTTTCTCTCACAACCCTCCCTTCCCTTATCCCCATCTTCTGTAAGGCAAGAGAGATTTCTATACCCCATTGCTTGTATTTCTTATTTCCCAGTTGCATGTAAAAACAGTTCTCAATATCTGTTCCTAAAACTTTGAATTCCAATTTCTCTTCCTTCTTCTCTCCCCACCCACTGAGAAGGCAAGCAATTCAATATAGGCTATGTTGCATAGTTTTGCAAAAGACTTCCAAAATAGTCATGTTGTGAAAGACTAACTATATTTTCCTCCATCCTTTCCTGCCCCCTATTTATTCTGTTCTGTATTTTGACCTTGTCCCTCCCCTAAAGTGTTTACTTCTAATTATTCCCTCCTCCCATTTGTCCTCCCTTCTATCATCATCCCCCTCACCCCACTTATACCATTCTCCCCTACTTTCCTATAGTGTAAAATAGATTTTCATGCCAAATTGAGTGTGTGTGTTGTTCCCTCCTTAAGTCAAATGTGATGAGAGTAAGCTTCACTTTTTGCCTCTCACCTCCCCACTTTTCCCCTCCATTGAAAAAGCTTTTTCTTGCCTCTTTTGTGAGAGATAATTTATCCCATTCAATTTCTCCCTTTCTCCTCCCAATATATTCCTCTCTCACCCCTTAATTTTATTTTTTTAGATATCATCCCTTCCTATTCAACTCACTCTCTGCCCTCTGTGTATATATATAGATATATATCTATATATATATGTGTGTGTGTGTGTGTGTGTGTGTGTAGTCCCTCCAACTACCCAGATACTGAGAAAAGTTTTTACAGTTACAAATATTATCTTTCCAAGTAGGAATGTAAACAGTTCAACTTTAGTAAACCCCTTATGATTTCTATTTCCTGTTTACCTTTTCATGCTTCTCTTGATCCTTGTATTTGAAAGTTAAATTTTCTATTCAGCTCTGGTCTTTTCATCAAGAATGTTTGAGAAGATGGTGGAGTGAGAGCAACTAAGCTCTTAGGCACACTCCTTCAGATACCCCTAAAAAGAGAATCTGACCAGATTTTGGAGGGGTAGAATCCAATAGGACACAGAGTGTGGCAGATTCACAGACAGACAGGACAGACAGGAAAGTCAATGGGAAGGATCCATTGTGCAGGGCTGGAGGAGCACACAGTGCACAGGCTGTCCCGCTGTGTCATCACCATGACAGGGCCTAGCAGGAAGCTCTGGGTGGTTTGAGGAGGCATAAAATATTTTCCCAGAAAAATCCTGGAACAGAGGAATGAGCAGAAGGGGCAAACAGTCTCTTGGCATGTGAGGCTAGGAAAATTGCTAAGGAGGGTACCTCTTACTATGGCTGAAGGGGACCAGTGCAGAACCAGAGCTGTTCCAGACAGTCCCACTTCAGCTTACTGGGAGGAAATCCTTGGCCTGAGGGGGTGGAGCCTGCAACCACAAATACCAAGATCCCAGGCATGCCTCAGCACCTCAGGGGAATTGGGAAGACACTAGTGCAGATGGAATCACCAACTGCTGAGCTTGCATATGCTCTAGCTCAGCAGACGAGACCTGCTGTGGCCAGAACTCTCCTGCCCCACACTTAACACAAATCAAAGTATCAGCTAATTATTTTCTAGAGATAGAAAAATAATATCAAAATTCATCTGGAAAAATAAAAGATCCAGAATATCAAGGGAACTATTGAAAGGAAATAGTAGGGAAGGTGACATAGGCCTACCAGATCTCAAATTGTTTTATAAAGCAGCAATTATCAAAACCACTTGGTACTCGCTAAGAAACAGAGGGGAAGACCAGTGGAATAGGTTAAGTACTCAAAACACCATAGTCAATGAATATAGCAATCTGATGTTTGATATACCCATGGTCCCCAGCTTCTTGGATAAAAATTCAGTGTTCAACAAAAATTGCTGGGGAAACTGGATAACAGTGTGGCAGAAACTGGGCATAGACTGATGCCTGACACCACACACAAGAATAAAGTCCAAATGGGTACATGATCGAGGTATAAAGATTGATATTATAAACAAATTAGTGGAGCAAGAAATAGTGTATTTATCAGATTTGTGGAGAATGGAGAAATTTTTGACTAAGTGAGATAGAAAACATTATGAAGTGCAAAATGAATAATTTTGATAATATTTAATTGAGAAAGTTTTGTACAAACAAACCCAGTGCAACCAAGATTAGGAGGGAAGCAGAAAACTGGGAAAGAATTTTTGCTACTAGTATCTGTGATAAAGGCCTCATTTCTAAAATATATGGAGAACTGAGTCAAATGTACAAGAATACAGGTTATTCCCCAATTGATAAATGGCCAAAGGATACGAACATGCAATTTTCAGAGAAAGAAAATAAAGCTTACTATAGTCATATGAAAAAAATGCTCTAAATCACTATTGATGAGAGAGATGCAAATCAAAACAACTCTGAGGTACCACATCACACCTTTCAAATTGGTTTACATGACAAAACAGGAAGATGATAAATGTTGAAGAAGATGTGGGAGAGCTGGAACACTAATTCTTTGTTGGTGAAGCTGTGAGCTGATCCAGCCATTCTGGAGAGAAATTTGGAGCTATGCCCAAAAGGTTACAAAAATGTGCATACTCTTTGACACAGCAATATTGCTACTAGGACTGTATTCCCAAAAGATCATAAAAATGAGAAAGGTCTCACATGTACAAAAGTATTTATAGCAGCTTTGTTTGTGGTGGTCAAGAACTGAAAATCAAGGAGATGCCCATAAATTAGGGAATGGTTGAGTAAATTGTGGTATATGAGTGTAATGGAATACTATTGTGCTCTAAGAAATGATGAACAGGAAGATTTCAGAGGCCTAGAAAGATTTGGATGAACTGATGCTGAGTGAAAGGAGCAGAACCAGGAAAACTCTGTACAAAGCAGTCATACTGTGTGAGGAATTTTTCTGATAGGCCTAGTACTTCATTGCAATGCAAGGGCTTAAAAAAATTTCCAATGGACTCAAGGCAAAATGCCTTCCATATCCAGAGAAAGAACTATGGAATTTGATCAAAGAATGAAGCAGATCATTATCTTTTGTATTAACAACAACAACAAAAAAGAATACTTGAAAGTCCTCTGTTTCATTGAATGATCATTTTTCCCACTGAAGTCTTATGTTCGGTTTTGCTGGGTAGGTGATTTTAATCCTACTTACTTTGACTTCTGGAATATCATATTCCAAGCCCTTCAATACCTTAATGTTGAAGCTGCTAGATCTTGCATTACCCTGATTGTGTTTCCACAACACTCAAATTGTTCCTTTCTAGCTGCTTGAAATATTTTCTCCTTGACCTGAAAATTCTGGAATTTGGCTTCAATATTCTAGGACTTTTTCTTTTCAGATCTCTTTCAGGAGGTGATTGGTGGATTCTTTCAGTATTTATTTTGCCCTCTGGTTCTAGAATATCAGGGCAGTTTTTCATGATTATTTCTTGAAAGGTGATGTCTAGGCTCTTTTTTTGATCATGGCTTTCAGGTAGTCCCATTATTTTTAAATTTTTTCTCCTGGATCTATTTTCAGATCAGTTGTTTTTTCCGATGAGATATTTCACATTGTCTTCTTTTTTTCTTTGGGTTTTGTTTTGTAATTTCTTGGCTTCTCATAAAATCATTAGCTTCTATCTGCTCCATTCTCATTTTTAAAGAACTATTTTCTTTAGTGAGCTTTTGAACCTCCTTTTTCATTTGGTTAATTCTGTTTTTTAAAGCATTCTTCCCCTCATTGACTTTTTGGACCTTTTTTTGCCATTTGAGTTAGCCTGTTTTTAAAGATGTTATTTTCTTCAGCATTTTTGGGGTCTCCTTAAGTTAGCTATTGACTCACTTTTCATGATTTTCTTGCATTGCTTTCGTTTCTTTTCCCAATTTTTCCTTCACCTCTCTTACTTGATTTTCAAAATCCTTTTTTGAGCTCTTCCATGACCTGAGATTGCTGCATATTTATTTTGGAGATTTTGGATGCAGAAGCCTTGACTTTTATGTCTTCCTCTGATGGGATGCATTGTTCTTCCTCATCTGAAAGGATGGAAGAAAATATCTATTCACCAAGAAAGTAACCTCCTATAGTCTTATTTTTTTCCCTTTTTGGGGCATTTTCCCAACCAGTTTCTTAATTTTTGAGTCCTTTGTGAAGAGGAGGGTATACTCTAGGGACCTGTAAGTTCTCAGTTCCTCCAAGGTGAAGCAAGGAAGAAGAGTTTACTCCACTCTTGGCCTCCACTCTGCTCTGAGAGTGACTACAAACTTTTCTGCCCAGGATCTGTGAGTAGAATTCCCTCAATAGAGCCTCCACAAGCTCCACCAGTCAGTGCTCATTCTCACCACAGGACCTGCACTCAGGGCTGAGATCCAAATCTGTGGCTCAATTCCCCCATGCCTGGGGCTGCCTCGGGCTGCGTCTAGGGCAGGACCCTGCTTCCTTCTCACCCAGATGAAGGAGCTTTCTCACTGACCTTTGAAGCTCTCTTTGGCATTTATGAATTGAGTAATATGGGAATCATAGCTGCTGCCCATGATTCTGTACCCTGAAGGCTGCTCCAGTCCTGTCCCTGCTATGCTGCATGGCCATGGCTGAACTGTGCTCAGTGGGCTAAGCTCTGCCCCAAGCCTGGTGTGATAGACCTTTCCTGTCAGCCTTCCAGGCTGTCTTGTGCTGGAGATCTCTTTCACTCTGTCATTTTGTGGCTTCTGCTGCTCTAGAATTTGTTTAGAGTCATTTTTTCCAAGTATTTTATGGGCCATGGGGGGAAGAACTTCTATAGGTCCATCCTTCTAGTCCTCTATCATCTCCTTTTCCCTTTTTTATAATCTCTTTGGGGCATAGATCTAGTAGTGGTATTTCTGGGTCAAAGCGTATACACATCTTTATAATCCTTTGGGTATAGTTCCAAATTGCTCTCCAGAATGCTTGGATCACCTCACACCTCCACCAACAATGAATTAGTGTTCCAACTTTCCTACATCTTCTCCAACATTTATCATTTTCCTGTTTTGTCATATTAGCCAATCTGATAGGTATGATGTGATACCTCTAATCAATAGTGATTTAGACCATTTTTATATGAGTATAAATAACTTCAATTTCTTCATCTGAAAGCTTCCTGTTCATATCCTTTGACCATTTATCAATTGGAGAATGTCTTGTATTCTTATAAATTTGACTCAGTTCTCTATAGGTCTAGAAATGAGACCTTTATCAAAGACGCTGGCTGCAAAAAATTCTTTCCTAGCTTACTGCTTCCTTTCTAATCTTGGTTGCATTGGCTTTGGGCAAAAATGTTTTAATATAATGTAATCAAAATTATCCATTTTACATTTCATAGTGTTCTCTATCTTTCGTTTAGTCATTAATTTTTCCATTTTCCATAAATTCAACAAGTAAACTATCCCTTGCTGTCCTAATTTGCTTATAGTATCACCCTTAAGGTCTAAGTCATGTACCCACTGTGACCTTATCTTGCTATATGGTGTAAGATTTTGGCCTATGCCTGGTTTCTGCCATGCTATTTTCTAGTTTTTCCAACAGTTGTCAAATAGTGAGTTCTCATGCCAGAAACTGGAGTCTTTGAGTTTATCCAATAGTAGATTACTACTGCTATTGACTACTGTATCTTCTGTACATAACATATTCCACTGATCCACTGCTCTGTTTCTTAGCCAGTACCAAGTAGTTTTGATGATTGCTGCTTTATAATACAGTTTTAGATCTCATATGACTAGGCCATGTTTCCTTGCCTTTCTTTTCATTAATTTCGTTGGTATTCAGGACATTTTCTTCTTCCAGGTGAATTTTGTTTTTAATTTTTCCAATTCTATAAAATAAATTTTAGTATTTTGATTGCTATGGCCCTGAATAAGTAAATTAATTTAGATAATTTATAGATTACATATTATTTAGGTAATTTATATTAACTTGGCCTACCCATGAGCAACTGATATTTTCCCAGTTGTTTAGATTTGACTCCCGTAAAAAAAGTGTTTTGTAATTGTGTTCATATAGTTCCTGGGTTTGCCTTGGCAGGTAGACTCCAAAATATTTTATGTTATGTACAGTTACTTTAAATAGAATTTCTCTTTCTATCCCTTACTGCTGGACTTTGTTAGTAGTATACGGAAATACTGATGATTTATGTGGGTTTATTTTATATTCTGCAACTTTGGTAAAGTTGTTTATTATTTCAAATATTTTTTCAGTTGACTCTCTAGGATTCTCTAAGTATACCATCATATCATCCGCAAAGAGTGATAACTTTGTTTCACCTTTGCCTATTCTAATTCCTTCAATTTTTTTTCTGAGGAAGAATTCTAGGGAAAAGAGAATAGACTTTTTTGTTGAAATTTCCCACAGTCCTTGAAGAAGTAGACATAATGTGGGCTACAGTCCAAATTAACTAGGCCATGATACCTCTGATGGCCTTCCTTGATTGCTGCTCAGCCTAATCTCTTTTTGTCTGTTACTTAGTGCCAGCAATTATTTTAGTTCAGCTCTTGAGGTTCACACTCTTTCTTTTCCAGTTCTCTTCTCTTCTCTCTCTCTCTCTCTCTCTCTCTCTCTCTCTCTCTCTCTCTCTCTCTCTCTCTCTCTCTAGCTCTCTTTTTCTGTCTCTCTTTTTTCCATTTCTTCTTCATACTCCTCTCTAGAAAGATTTAAAATTCCTGCTATTAAAAAAATTCACCCTCGAGTTCTGCTTCTTAATCTGGAAAGAAATAGAAACTTACATACACACACATATACATATATACACACATACATATATATATGTGTATGTGTGTGTGGCTATATATACATATATTTGCATACATGTGTATATACACACAAATTTTATACATATATATAGTTATATGTGTATGTATTTATGTGTGCATGTAAATCTAAATCTATATATATCATGGTCTGTGGCTTCAAGGAGCTCATTTTTTAGAAGAGAACACAAGGCTACTGTAAATCCAATCACAGCAGCACACCTGAGAACTGCTGCTGTGAATGATTTCAAGGGTCTAATCACATAGTATAATGGACCCTCTATTTATCAGTAACAAACTAAAGGTTGTTCAACAAAGTAAAGCATAGCAACATCCTCAAGTAACACATATCATTCAATCAATATATATCTCATAACAATAGCAGCATCCTTAATTAATTCCAAGTATCTAAGTTAAGTCCTTTTTCAAAATACTACATCATCCACCCCTAGGTTATTGTAAGAACAGTATCCTAAATCAATATCAAGTGTCCAAGCAAAGTCCTCCTTCACCTTAACTTGAGATTGACTTCCAAGTTCCACGGCTCTTCTTCTGTGGACTGACTACCCCCAACTCTTGCCTGGATTCACATGTAGACTTGCCCCATAACTCAGCTCAGAGGGACTGCTCCAGTCCATAGCTTCTGTCTCTAGGAAAACAAAGCTCAGCAGGGCAACAGCAATACTAACACATACCACAAGCACAATTATCTCAGTTCGCTCATAAAGACCAACAGGCAGGACTTCTGTCTGAGAAATCAACAGATACGGCTTCCTTCCAGCTCTCAGAGGTCTTCTCCATTCTCTGAGGTCTACTCTCAGCTCTCTTCTACTCAATCAATGCTGACTCACCCCTTTGACACCGACTATCTTTACGTCTGCTTCTCTCAGCTCTGGCTCTCTTTATATGCAGTTCTACTCAACATCTGATTGGCTGGAGCCAACATATATCTGATTAGTTAGAGCCTACTTGCTCATGTCTGATTAGTTAAAGCTCTGTGTATGATATATATATATATATATATATATATATATATATATATGTATGTATATAAATATATATAATACTGTTTCTAGTCAAAAACTCTTGATTAGTTAAATCAAAGGCAACATTCAATCAGAGGCACTTAATTGTCTAAAACAAAAACAGCCATTACAGATATATATTCAAATAATTCACTGTAAGTTCTCATATGAGTTGAATAATTAAGAATCATAAAAGGCTCAAGGGAATGAGGAAATGTGATGTAGAAAGGTTACTGACTGACAGTCAAGAGACTTGGGTGTAGCTTCTCTGCTTATCATGACCTAGCTGTTTGACTTCAACAAAACATTTCAGCTGCCTAAACCTTATTCTTGTAAAAGGGAGCATGTTTGGCTAGATGATCTCTGATATTCATCTCTTATGATACTCTGAAACACTTCTAGATGGATTGGTAAGAGATAGCTTTATGAACCAAGTTGTATGTGATCTAGGCCTTGAAAGATGATTGTATTGTTTTGTTGTGTGGAGACTTGATGGAAATTAGGCATTGGAGGATGAATGAGCATCATGACAAGAGGTCCACCAGTGATCAGTCAGCATGCTTAGCTTCCTAAAGCATGCTTAGGAAATGGGAGTGATTCACTTTGGCTTGATTTCTTATGGGGAAATATCAGGAAAGAAGAACCCAAAAAGGTTAAAGATGGACAGGGAAAAGGGGGATAAGTGATAGGCGATATATACAAAATAATCCATACAAATTTATTTTAAAAAGAAAAGAAGCAATAGACTGGGCTCAGATAATGAGGCTAAAGAATTTGGACTGTGGTCATTAAAGACGTGTGTATATGCATGTGTGTATATGTGTGTGTGTGTGTTGGTGGGGAATGAAATAAAATATATGACCTTAGAGAATTATAGTATTATAAATCTATAACTAGAAAATATCTCAGAGGCTATCTTGTCTAACCCTTTCACTTTCCAGATGAAGAAACTGACGCTTGAGGAATTGAAATGACTGCTTGTCCAAGGTCATCCAGTTGGTCAGCATCAGAGACAGAATTTAGCTAACCACTGAGGCTGTGTTTTTTCCATTAAGACATACTATCTTTTTATAGTCTAATGAGATTTGGGTTTGGGAGCAGGTAGAAAAGAAAGAATATGGGGGCAAAGGAATAGACTGAATGACCCTGCAGGAGACATTGTGCATCTGTATCAGAATGCTCTAAGGTACAGTAAAGCTTTGAGACATCCTTCAGATGGTATTTTTAAAGCTAGTAGTCTTTGTTGGAAAATGATCCTAAACATGGAATTCAATACCTATTTCTATTCATTTATTCATTGTATCTTCTCTGTCTTTGATAGAGGGTTATTTCTAAATAGTATAGCCCAATACCACAAAAAAAACCTAATGAAAAGTAAATTGTTAGGGACTGTTTGTGATTCTCAGTTATCCTATATGTGTCATTACTGAATGCAACTGAGTTTGTCTCCAAGACTCTAACATCTGCTTATGTCCTGTAATCAAATTTAAAGCTAGTAAGTTTAGCATTTTTGGCTCAATAGTGAGTTGGATGCCAGTATTCTAATAGAAATGGGCTACTTGCTTCATAATTAGTCAATAACAGGAAATGTGAAAGATGAATCTCTCATAGTATTTCCATTTGGTAGGTCAGAGTTGGAGGGCTTAAGCTGTAATATGAGAACTGAATTGCTTTATAAAAGGCTGATGTTGTTTTGAATCCAAATGGCTACTTCCAATGAAGCTATGATGATGATTTCCTCCTCTATGGATAAGCTCCTTCCCCTGGGCTAAGATCAAAGGACATCTATTATGTCCAGAAACAGTTGCTCGTGTGTGTGTTTGTTGTGTGTGTGTGTGTGTGTGTGTGTGTTTCGTAAAGCTAATGGAAAGGAATGCCCCCTTCTGATTTCTGGAGAGGCGCTGTGACATAGTAGATAGATTCCCAACTGATTCAGGAAGATCTCCGATCAAGTGTTCTGACATATGCTGACTACTTGATGCTGGGAAAATCTCTAAGACCACATGGTACAGAATAGGTCCAATCTGTCTTAGCAGAGGGAGTTGCTTTGTTGGGAGTTCCAGGCCTAGATGAAAGAAAGAAAATAAAGAAAAAAAAATTTAAAAATGGGAATGTTAAGGGCAGGTAAAAAAGAGTGATTGTTTGCTTAGTCTGGTTTTAGTTATAACAAGGAAAAAGAATGAATTGATTACCTTAGCCATAAGGGAGGAGAAGGAGTGAATATGATACCCTTGGCCTTATGAGATCCTTCAAGTGTTCATTTCATCTCTGAGATACCTAAATTAGCCTGTTGGAGAGATCTTGTGGCAGTAATAGTAAGACGTATTGTCAAGGAGCTTGTCTTCTAAAAGTAACAAATTATTTGTATCTATTCAGGTACACTTTATTAAACTTGACTCATCTTCATTTACACAGCCAGTTTCTGTGGTGTGAGAATAATAAAAAGAATAAGTGAAGTTATCCTAAAAGTCACTCAGGCTGAGACCCTGATTTTTGAGTCTTGAACTTCATTTCTACGGAGTTGCTGTTGACTTTGATTTTTGGAGGGCATGTGATTAGGGATTTGGGAAATAAATTGGTTGAGGTGAGAGGGCTGGGACATGGAGAAAGAGTTAAAAGTATAAGTATCAAGATAGAGGAGAGTTCTGTAGGCACTGAAGGCAAATAAAAGGGCTTAAAATTGAAATGTAGGAATTCTGGTTATGAGGTGTAGGATTAGCATAGTCAGTCAAAAATATGTGTTACGTGCCTACTATGTGCAGTCACTATGTAAGGACTGAGGATGCAGAAGAGAGCAAATGTTAGTCCCCTGTTCTCAAGGAGCTTCAAGTGTAGTAGAAGAGACAATATGGAAACTAAGTATTTTTTGAAAGTTATATACAGAGTAAATTTGAAATAATAAAGACTGAAGGAAGTAAAAGAAAAGAAAAGAAAAGGTGGCATGTAGAAAGTGAGATTTTAACTGCAACTTAAAGGAAGCCAGAGAAGCCAGGATGTGGAGAAGAGGAGAGAGAGCACGTAGGATTGTGGACATTGGAGGAATCTTCAGGACTGAGTGTAGTCATTGGGGAAGGAGTGGATTGTGAGGAGAAGTGAGGGAGGAGATAGATATGGGAGGATAAAATTTAGGATAAAAAAATGGAGGTGTGGGGGTAGAGAAATAAGTGTTGGGACTTAGAGAAAGGAGATAAGGATTGAAACTAAGGTATGAGATTTGGAGTACAAGGGGGAAATAAAGTACAATGATGGGGAAAGAAGAGGTTTTGATAGACTGAGGGTTGAAAGTTAAATGAGTGCAGGAAGAATAAGGAAGGGTGTAGATATTTGGGTTGGTTTATAGGAAAAATTCAGAGAAAGAGAAAAGTCTATGAGTAGAGATTAAAGTACTTAACAAGGGGGTCCGGCCATGAGAACTGAGCATAGAGCAGTTGGGTGTAGAGTTTGTGTTGTGAGAGTGGAGGGAAGGGTGTGAAGACTGCTCTATTAGAGAGTGGAAATTTGTATCTAGGGGAAAGGATCCATAGGGAAATTTATATCTATTGGCTGCAGCGTAAGGGGTAATTGAGTGAAGGGAGTGGGAAATCGGTATTAGATTTGGGATTTGTCATTGGTACTGGGGGTTTTTAATATCGATGTGGGACCAGAACATGAATATGAAAAGGGGAGGAAAGAGAGAGACTGTGAAGTTGAAGCATGATAATGCAAAAGAATGGGATGAAGGAAAAAGCAATTGTGGAGATTCATAAGAAGAGAGGGTCTGTGGAGGAGAAACAGAAAGCAGTGTTGTGTGTTAGAAAGAAAAAGGGATTTGAGTTAGATGACCTGGCATTTGTGTAGTATGTTAAGATTTGCAAAATACTATGTGTCGGTATGCTATCTCATTTGATCCTTACAACAACCTTGTGAGGTAGGTGATACTAGTGAGAAGGGGCCTTAGAATTCATCTAGGCCAATATCCTCATTGTCCAGAAGAAAGAATTGAAGCCCAGAGAGGGCTGAACTTGGAGTAAGAAGGCCTTTGTCCAGTCATGCTCCTGAAACTTACTAGTTGTGTAAGACTCAGTTTTCCCATCTGTAAAATAGGATAACATTTGCACTAATAACTTCACAGTATTTTTGTGAGGAAAGCTCTTTGTAGACCTTCACAAACTACAAATGTGAGAAGTAATGAGGGTGAGGTGCATTATAAACCTATGGATTAGAGTTCTTGAAGGATTGGAGATCTGTCTTGACTCTGTGCCACAATATAAATTGAGGTTCTTATGTTTTCTGTAGAGTGTCTGTACTATTTTATACACTTCTAACAACCGGACCTTGGCTTTCCATTCCTACAATTAAAGGAGCCTAATTTTTTCAGATCTTGGAGAAAGCAGTGCATACTTTAGCAGATCAAATCCCCGAGTCTTTACTGAAAAATAGAATTATTTCTAGGGTAGATGGATAGAGTTTTGTCCTTGGTTTAGAGGGCGTCAGAAATATTTGTATTTCTTTAGGAGATAGAAACAATTAAATTTAGTAATTAGTTAACAAGAATAATTGTGTGTGTGTGTGTGTGTATCCTTTGTTGCTGAAGAAGATCATGCCATCAGAGAAATAATGACATGACTTGCACTTGACTTTGTTTTGAGTGAGGGAGGGCTACATGCAGGTCACCAGCCTCACTTCTCCAGAGCCACCTGAATCCAGTGACCAGATATTCATGAGAATGACTGGAGATGACCCAGGATGAGGCAGTTGGGGTTAAGTGACTTGCCCACGGTCACACGGCTAGTGAGTGTTAAGTGTCTGAGGTGAGATTTGAACTCAGTTCCTTCTGACTTCTGCATTGGTGTTCTATCCACTGCACCATTTAGCTGCCCACAAGAATAATTAGTTGAAATAAGAAGTTAGCCTCTGTTTCAGTTGACATGGGGATTTGGTGATTGAGCTCATAGGTCTTTTCCCAAAGTCTCTCTTCTCTTTCCCTCAGGTACAATTTATGATCCTCACCCAAAATACCCAGAATTTCTAATTACTGTTTTAGAAAGGGGATATAGAATACATATTTCAGGGTGGACATATCAGGGTAATAAGAAAGAACATTTTATTCAGGAAAGTAGCTACAAAATAAGAAAGAGCGTTGTCATTATAATTTTTAACCCAATATAAGATTTTGCTTGTTTTAACCCCGTGTTGATACAGTTTGGTGATATTTAAAAATCTACCCAAGAAAGGCAATGTGAAAGATTCTGTGTGTGTTTTTAATTAGTTAGGGAGGGTTTCATTTAAACAGAAAGACATAAAACTCAGTTTGAATTCAAAATTTTCTTACTTGAATCTTGAGTTGCAGGAGATGAACCAACCTGAATGACATGGGCTGTGCAGAAATTTGCATTTAGTGAAAGGTGAAGGCATACAAATGATTCTTTTAATGGCATCCATAAAGACAAACTGATTCTCAATAAGAAATTTATAAAGTATACCAAGGAAATACATTAGCAACCCTTACTAGAACTCTTAAATGTGAAAATAATTATAAGATTATATATGATCAAAATGCCATTAACAGTAATATAGCTAACATTTATGGAGTGGTTTATTGTTTGTAAAATACGGTGTACGTGGCATCTCATTTGATTCTTACAATAACCCTGTGACTTAGGTGCTATGATTATTGTCATTTTATAAATGAAGAAACTGAGGTTGAGGAAACTTAAGTGACTTGCCCAAGGTCACCTGGGCTAGTAAATGACTGTGGCAGGATTTGAACCCAGGTTTTCCTGAATCCAAGTTCAGCACTCTGTGATACCTAGCTGCTAAAAAGTCTATTGTTTTATTATTTTTTAAATCTATCATATGTCTTATATATTTATTTAACTAATTTATTTATTACTTTGGTTTTCCATGGTCTATTTTGTGCCCATGTCTTTGGATGACCCCAGGTAGGTAGACATGGAAAGGCTGCAATCTGCATCTATGAAATCATAGATCCATTTACATATCATAATATCAATCTTGTACTGCAGATTGGGAGTTTTACTTTAAGTTGATGAGTTAAAAATGACCATCAGGCATGCAGTAATTTTTTCCTTAAGTAGATCTCCCAAGAAAACAGTTTCTGATGTGGGATCTCATTTTACTCTAGTATTCATACTTTGCTATTTTTCATATTTTTACTCTTGATTATATTTTTTCAATCAAATCTTTATATAAGGTGATCCTCTCCAGAAATTCTCTCAAATGATCTAAATAAATGATTCATTTATAACTTAGTCTTAAAGAGTTGCTAGTGACCCTGAAAGCTTAAATGACTTGTCATAGCCCTACAGCCAGTATGTATATATCAGAGGTAAAAACTGAACCAGGGCTTCTTGTCTCCAAGACCAGCCCATCAACCTACTTTGCAGTGCTACCGTCTCATTACGAAATTCCATGATTACTTCAACATGAGAGGCAACATTCATAGAAAATAGAGAACTGGTCTCAAAATCAGAAGGAACTGGTCTTAAGTTCTCATTCTGACACGTACTGGCTCTGTGATCCCTGGACAACTAACTTAACCTCTCAGTGCCTCCAGACAACTCTCTGAGACTGAGTAGTGGAGCAGGTATATATCTACATTGGTGGAGTCCATTTCCTCACTGTGTCTTTATTTCTATAAAGTAATAGGTCCAGTCCCAATCCTCTTCTCCATTATTTATTATTATATGATGTACAAATGTAATATGTCTTTAAATGATATTACATCTCAGAATGTACCCATTATTTTTAAAGAAGAGATCCATAGCAAATAGTAAAATGAAAGTCAAATACACTCTAACACATAAAAACATCACAGCGATGGCTCCTTATAGGCGCCAAGGGGGACATTTCTATGACTCTTTAAAGTCTCCAACTGTTTTACATACATTATCTCATTTGAAACTCTTGACAAGCCAGTGAAGTAGGTTTGGTTTAATCTCCATTTTACAGTTGGGGAAGCTAAGTTAGAGAGCAGTTTAGTGACATAATTAAGGTCATTCAGTTAGCATCTGAGGCAGGATGTGAACATAAATCTTCTGAACTTGAAATTCGCTATCATCTCCACTATACCATGTTGCCTCTCTGAAGTTAGAGAAAAAATTTGAGTTAATGGGATAGTTAGTTGGAGGCAAAAAGAGACTTTTGTAACCACCATTGCTGATGCATAGCTTGCAGCAGTTTCCTCTTTCACTGCCCCCATAATCTGATCTTGCTTAGGGGAATGAGAAAAATCTTAGAAGTCATGCTGAGACTTTCCAGGTAGTGTCTCATCTTTTCCATTAAATGAAGGATAGAAGTATGTGTATATGTCAGTATCAATGGTTGAATTACTTCAGAGACAATATAATTGCTTTTGGAATAAAAAAAGGAAGGAATACATCTAGTACTACTTGCTTCAAAAATGGTCTTGTAGTTTTACATGACAAAAGATTGCATTATTACAGAAAAAAAACTTTGTTAGAGACAAAATCATATCAGATTGTTAGATATTATAGTGAATGCTCTAGAGGGGAAATGTAACAAAGGAAATATATTTTTTTCAGCTTTAGAGGAACAAAGATGACGTGACCTAATTCTTAGTAGTTTCTTTTAGCCCACTTTAATAAAATTAACATACGCATTAAAAATAGACATTCTGGCTGTAGCTATACAAATTACAATCTCATACTCATCTGTCTACATACTCAGTCTCTTTAACTAGACATCTTATTATGTAGTTAAATATTATTTTTAATTACTTGATTATTTAGTGAGTAAAATATTAGAGGTTTAATGGGGGGGGGAATGTCTAGATATGTGAGTTAATGGCATAGAGAACTTCTAGCGGGCCAAATCCCTGTACCAATGAAGATCAGCAACTCCTCTATAATTTATGGTCATTGATAGATATCTGGGACTGAGGGAGATTAAAGGAGAGATATGCCTGTGGTCATATAGTAACTGTCAGAGGCTGTGTTTGAACCCAGGTCTTCCTGACTCCAAGTCTACTTTCTTATACACTATTCCATGCATCTCAGTTACTAGTTGGTTTCCATTTCCAGGGCTTGGCATAGTGCCTAGCACACAGTATGTAAGTGCTTAATAAATGTTTGATGATTGACTACTAACCTATAACTTTATCCAAAATGAGCAAGGGAGTTATATATGTAAAGTTTCTGCCTCTTCAGGTTGTATCAATATAAATCTACCCATATAAAACTAAATAGGTGACAGCTAGGTACCTCAGTAGATGGAGTGCCAGATAGGGAGTTAGAAAGACTCGTCTCTATGAATTCAAATCTGGCCTCAGCAATTCACTAGCTGTGTGATCCTGGGCCAGACACTTAACCCTGTCTATCTCAGTTCCACATCTCTAAAATGAGCTAGAGAAGGAAATAGCAAACCACCCCATTTGCCAAGAAAACCTCAAATAAGATCATGAAGAGGCAGACATGGCTGCAAAAATGACTGAAGAGCAACAAAGGCCAAGCGAAGGTGTGGCTGAGAATTCGGGTCTAATAGGGTATTAAGGGCCTAGGAGCGTATATGGGGTATGTTTAAAAAGTCTCTCCAGCTCAAAGCTCCCCCCCAAAAGTTCTGGGAAAATTACTCTATGGCACCACAATAAGTTGCCTTGTAAGTGAAGAAAACAAAATACAATTCACAATAGAGTCTTGGAAAATAAAGATATTTCTCAGCTCTCTTACTCCCCAGGGACCTGTCCAGTGTCTCCATGAAATGACTGAGGCTCTCGGCAGGTTTACTCTTTTTATCGTAGGGGTTTCTTCTCTAATACATTGCAGTTCTTGGTGGATCCCATCATCATCCTTCATCAGGAGACCCTAGTCCTATATAAGGAAAACTCCAGTTTCCCTTTCTTGAAAGATTCAACTTGTTCTACGTCATGTTTCTGATACACTGCCCGATGAGTGACTGCTGCTTGGCGGGTTTACCCCTGTTTTTGATGTTTTTTTGTTAGGTCATATATCATGTTTCCTACAGGCATCTGACCTCCCAGAAATTTCCCTGAACGTTGTAAACATAACACTCCTGTCCATGTAAGTTAGAGTTTCCCACAGCACATTCAGATATAGCAACACCAAAGCTTGCAGATCGCTCTCTACGGTACGTTGGCGACCCCCTGAGTAAGCATTTCCTCCTTGACTTACTTTCCTTTTCCCATCCATTTGGATCCAGTAAGCTTATATTGTGTCCTTCCACATTAAAATTAATTTTGTTCTAAATCTGTTTATTCTACCAGGGGCGCAGAGAAATTGGGGTGGGGGAAAAGATGGTTCAGATCTAAGTCTGATCAGTTCTTCTTCTGTAAGAAGAGGTGCTTCATCTTTATAACATTTTATACGAGTGAAACAGATTTCAAGATCAGTCTTGGCCAGTGTCCTAATACAGAAGAAGCAGTAAATAGAAGTTAGCAGTAAGGAGAAAGTGTCTCAAGGGGGAATAATGAGGCTTAAGGCAAACGAAAGAAGTGCCTTGATGCTTTGGCTAAAGAAACACCAAGAAGATATTTGTCCATGAATTTTATATGAGCACTTCAGGTCATTAGTAGTGCCTGCTTTTTCCACTCAGTCAAAGACTCACTGTTCAGTCCTAACCACCTACTATCTTGCAAGAGTATATGTCAATACCATGTCTTGGAAACAGAAATGGGAAAATAATTACCCTTAATTACAAATAAATAGAAAACTGCAATATTTTGTCCCTCCACTTTGAACTGTTTCTTTAGGTCTCCTTTTGGAACTTTAGTCACCCTAAAAGTGAATACTTAGAGAAACAATAGTTCATATTTCATTTCTTTAGCTAGGTCCACATTTGGTTGTGTTTGGAAAAATAAATACTAAAAAGTAAGAAGTAACAATGATCACAATATGTAATATTCTACAATAGTCTTTCCTTGTAGAAGTCCTCCATGTTTCACTCTGGGAATTCTTGGAATATGATCTAACATAAGCACACACACAAATGTATACATATATGCAAATATGTGCCTATATTTGCATTTATATGTGTGTGTAAACATGCATGCTCATGTCATGTGTATATACATGTGTGTATTGTATTGTCCATATAATACACATATCTATATCTATGTATATAGATATATACACAAACACACACATAATGTTCCCCCCCTACCCTACCCCCACCCATTATTCCCAGAATCTATGTAGCATTTGTCACTATTGGTCTCAAACTTTAAGTTAACCAGAATCACTGGTTTTCAGAGTTGATAATGGGTTCTTGACTGACACTTTCTCCAAAAAGACTGGTAAGATGGAACCCAGAGAAGACTCAGAAAAATTGAGACCAGAGAATACATTTCTTAATGATTTCTTTCTTCTCTTTTGACATTTTTCTATGATACTAGGTGAATTTCTTACTGTTCTAAGTTTGGTAGTGGGGAGAAATAATTGGAGATAGAACTACTGTCAGGTCAGAAGCCCTCCAATAACTTTTTCAGTAGAATATTAAGGAGAGAAGCCATATTGAAAGGAGTTGAGGAAAAAAGTGGGTGTTGAGGACTTACAAAATGTACCCTAAGATTAGAGAATCAGTTTTCAGTCTGAATATTATCCCCCTTCTATCAACCTTATTATGGCTTCACATTGTGGGCTGTTACATCTCCAGTACCTCATGTTTCCATCAATGTCAGGCAGCAGTAGCTTTGATAAAACCTCAGAATATTTCTATATGTAGAATCATCCATCACAAGTTGGGTTAAGCTATGCTTATTTGTGCTGGAATGGAAGAGGAAATAGGGTCATTTTATAAAACAGAAAACCCATCTTAGAAAATCAGTTTGGTAGTTTGGTTTGTATATTTGTACTTGAAAAAGATCAACTATAAAGCTAATTTCATTGATTATAAAAACAAATGAGGCCAATAGTTTGAGTTGCCATATATGTATGTGCGTATACACACATATATACACTTATACACATGCACACACATATACAGTTATGTGTATGCATATGTATATATACATATATTATGCGCACACATATATATCTTATTGAGGCTTAATTTTCACTGAGATATTTGGGACGTCAAGTGGGGTTATACATAATCAGGTATAGAAATATACACGCATATGTGTATATATAATTTCAAATGGCAGACATTAACTTTAAGGAAGGTATGAACACTGAAAGATAAGATGTTTTTTTCCTTAGTTCCCCCAGTAGTTCCCTAAAAATAAGGAAAGAAGGAACTGTCATTAAGAGAAATTGAGCAAGATTGAACTCAAAATAGTTAAAGACCTGGGTTTTTTTTCATAAAATGACAAAGATTATTATTTTTCCATCATCAACAGAGATTTTCCTTTGAACCTTTTAGGTGTTGATCAGTTATTTCAATTGTGTCTGACTTTTCATGACCCCATTTGGGTTTTTCTTGGCAAAGATACTGTAGTGATTTGCTGTTTCCTTCTCCAGCTTAAAGATGAAGAAACTGAGGTACGCAGAGTTAAGGCACTTCCCCAGGATCACAGTACTTAGTATCTGACTCAGTTTTGAACTCAGGAAGATGAGTCATCCCAAGTTCAGGCCTGGAACTTTATTCACTGCACAACCTAACTACCGTTCAATCGAAACACAGACTAGCTCTTTTAGTGAGGGGAGGAGGGGGATATCATTAACAAACTGAGCTTATATCTTTTCCTTCTCCCCCTTTGGGTTTTTTATCTTATTCAGGCTAAAAGAGCAAGAATTACTCATGTTTCTTTGTCCAGCCTGAACTCATTCATCCCTCTATAGATAAACTGGTGGCCCCTTGCTCTTGTGAGCCACCATATTAATGCTGTACTTAGGGATGGCTCAGAAGCAGAAAATGAGACTGGTGACCTTGCACAGTCCTCCCTCACTCAAAACAAAGTCAAGTGCAAGTCACATCATCTTTTCTCTGATGTCATGATCCTCTGTGAAAACAAAGGATGAACACAGCTGACATACTCAACTGGCTTAGCCCACCGCAACATAGAGTTCCCTAACTCAGGAGTTTCACCAGCCTCAGTCTTCTTGTAGCAGGACAAACCCATCATGGCCAGTGAGAACAAATTGTTTGAAAATCTTAAATTTATGAAGAAACTTGAAGGAACAACATTTATCCAGAAAATTTTTTTGCCACTGTCACAGAAGAATGAAGAATTTTCTTTAATCAATGAAGACAACTACCACTGTGATAGACAGATTTTTTTCCCAATTGTTTATCCTACCTCTGATTATCCTATGTTTTTCTTTTCATTTTTATTCCTTGGACTCTTATATATCACACTGTTAACTCTCTGGTCAATCTTCTTGCCTCATTACTAAAGGACTGTAAGACTTCTGCCTTTGGAATCTTATAAAACTTCCTTTCTGCTAATTGTCCTCTGTGAACCGGAACAAAAGGTTTCTTTTCATCTGGACAGAAATAGAGACAGTGTCTGTTGATAAGGAATGTTAGCATCTGTAAAAATATGATGCCTAAAATTAATCCATGAGTTATTTAAATGATTTATGAGTAGCGTAGAGCAGGGGACTTGGAGGCAGAGGTCTTGGTGTATTGTCCTAAATGTGACACTAACTAGCTATGGGGACCTTGGGCAGCTCCACCTCCTTGGACTTCATTTTCCTCATCTTTAAAATGAGAGGATTGGACTAGAAGATCTCTAGGATCCCTTGCATTTCTAAAAATTCTACAGAAATTGTTCAATACCCTGAAAGGAGATATTTATATTTTTAACCTTTTGAGAATGATAATCAAAGTTAAATGCTCAGTCTTGAATGTGTGGTGAATTATATATATATATATATATATATATATATATATATATATATATATATATAGTTGTCACAAAAAATACTTTGAAAAATTCGCCTTAGAAAAACGTTTTTTTTAAACTTTCAATTCTATTTTCTTCTGTGTCTTTCAAATGTTTGATAGCAGTGGTACCATAATAAATCCAGGGCTGGTTTTTCACAGGGTGGATATGGACTTGCCACTACTTTAGTGATTTCGCAGGTATAGTTGTTCTCTATGAGGATAGCCATTGTAACCCCTCTGTACTTTGGTAGACCATCTCTGGAAGTTAATAGGATCTTAGATTTTTAGAGCTGAGTAGGATGATATAGGCAGCAATATGCTGGAGTCAGACCAAATTGGCTTATGGACTGAGTGCTAAATTTTCAATGTGAGCATTTTTACCTGAAAAATAAAAGAAAAACTTCAAATCAGGGTTTCAGTTATTGTTTTGTTGAATAAACATGACAGGAAAATGCCAGTGATACAGATTGAAAGTGTATTATGTTTATTTATTTATTTTTGGTAGAGAGCTGGTGGTTAAACATTTATCAGCTCCACATTGGTTTTTGCTGTTATCAGTCATATCCAACTCTCCATGACCCCATTTGGGGTTTTCTTGATAGAGATACTGGAGTGGTTTGCCATGACCTTGTCCAACTCACTTTACAGCAGATAGGATTAAGTTTCTTAGCCAGGGTCACACAGCTGGTGACTGAGGCCAGATTTGAACTTAGGTCCTCTTGACTCCAGGATTGTGCTCTATCCAGTGCACCACCTCACTGCTATCTGATTCCATCCCTTCATTTTATGCATCAGAAAATTAAGATTCATAAGTCAAATGACTTGGGATTGAATGGAATGATGAGGGGAATTTCCTCTTCTGCTAAACTTGGTTATATCTCACTGAGCTGGAGATGCTGTCTTCCAACTCTATCATGAGCAGGGACATATATGAGTGTGTGTATACACACACACACACACACATAAACACACCTATATATGTGCATAGTGTGTGTTTATATGCATGTATATATATTATATATATGAAGAGAATGAGATACAGACATGTATGTGTTTATGTATATGTGAATATACAGTAGATATTTTATGTGTGCATATATCTGCACAGAGCATCACTCCTGTGTCATATCAGTAGTAAAGAATTTGACTTTGACTTCAACTCTGAATTTGAGTCTGGGCCTGTTGACTGCACATTTACTTTTTCTTCTGTACCATGTTGTTACAGCCATTGACAGAAGTCATTGCCCGATGGACAACTTTTTCGTAATGAACCTCTTCAAACTTAATCTGGTATTAAACTGACAGATATGATACCTCCTTTCTATACACTATCTTTTTGTCTCTTATTTCCCTCTCCTGAAACTAGATAGATAGGGAGATATGTAGATATTCTTGTTTATACGTAGTGTTTTTTACAAGGTGGCTCCCATATTTGAATGTGAGCTCCTTGATGTCAGGAAGTGTTCTTGTCTTCCATTTTATCCCTAGCACATGGCACAGTTCCTAGAACATAGCAAATGCTTAATCAGGGCTTTTTGATTGACTGGGATATACAGTCTGATGTTGGGCTTTCCTTGAAGCTTTTTCAAGCTTTTAGGATCTGCCATAGCAGCTTTCAAAAGTACAGTGTCACGTCTAGGACCCAACGAGTCAGGAATTAGAGATTAGGCCTTTAATGACTGAAGGTTTAACACATACTTTATGAGTTAAAAAACAAAGGCATTAGCTAAATTATAGTAATAATGGTGATCATAAAAGTTGATCATATAGTACTTTGAAGCTTACAATGTATTTTACATATTTAAATGTATATATGTATTTTACATATTATATTATAGTATATTTTTATATGTGTGTATATATATATATATAAAATGGGAAAATATGTTTGTATATATATATATCCACATATATATATATATAATTTTACATTATTTTATTTTATCATTATAATAACTCTATGAGGTGGATGCTACTATTATATCCATTTTACAGATGAGGATACTGAGGCACAGAGAGGTTTAATTGACTTTTCTAGGGTTACACAACCAGTAAGTGTCTAAGGTAGGATCCAACTACACATCTTCCTAACTCCAAGTAGAGCCATTTATCCACTGTGCCACCTTGCTGCCTAAGGGTAAGCTTCTTAATGCTATTTGATTTCTTGTGGTTCAACAATATAAAGTGATATGTGTGTCATGGAGGTCAAGTTAGAAGATGCAGCTCTAAGTCAAAGGCTCTGTTTGGTTCCATGAAGATAATGCTACTAATATAGGGTGTCCCAAAAGTCTTAATGCGACTTTAAACTATTAGAGACTAATATAATATGTATGGTCATGACTTAGTGTGCATCTTCATATTCCCATGAATGGGATCAGCCTGGTTCAAAACCTCATAGATTATGCTTATCACTACTTTTTCAAGAATCAGATGGATGGAAAATCAATTTTGTCCCCAGACTCCTTTGGAGACTACAAAGAATGGCTGTTAACTTACATATTTATTTTTAGTGAATGCCATAACTCTACTGACCGAATCAAAGTCAGAGTGTGGGATGAAGATGACGACATTAAATCAAGAGTCAAGCAACATTTCAAAAAGGAATCAGATGATTTTTTGGGACAGACAATTGTTGAAGTGAGGACCCTGAGTGGAGAAATGGATGTCTGGTACAACCTAGGTAACTATCTTCATAAGTTTCATGAATAAATTACATAAGGGCCCCTAATTTATGTACCAAAATTTCCATATGTGTACAACTGTATGATGTCTCCTAATGTCAACTGCTCTTGGATTTTAAATTGTAGACTAAGCTTGGGGACAAAGCAATGTAATTTAACTGGAAAGTAAAGATGTTTACTTCCCTAGAATGCACATTCAGAGGAAAGAGAAATGGGGTTATAACTCAAAGAAAGACTTACATTTCATATGTAATAAAAATCATTGGTATTGTTGTAGGACCTGTGATTTCATTAATGTAAGGAACCTTCTAAGCAGACCATTTTTTTTCAGTTATGTACATCTCTAGTTTATAGTATTGGATACTGCTCTAAGGCCCTGAGAGGTTAATGATTTGCCTTTCATCACACTGCTAGTATCAATCAACCATACATAAGAACTTTCTGTGGACAGAGCACTGTGCTAACCAAAAAGGATACAAAAAAGGCAAAAAAAATACCTGTCCTCAAGGGACTAACATTCAAGTTGAGGAGATATGTATATAGGTACATACAAAATTTAGTAGCTGTGGAAGTCTAGAAAAGGCTTCCTACAGAACATGATATAGAAGCTGGCCTCATAGGCTCTAAAATTGACCCTCTATTCACTATGCCAAACTGTATCTCAGGGCAAGTGTAAAATAATTATGTCATTTAAAAAATACCTCCAAGAACTAAAATGCATTGGCAAAGATGTGTACCAAATCCCAGGAAAACAAACATCCAAAAATGTGCTTTTGCAGTTTGGGACTTATTGATTGTGGTTCCCCAAATGGAAGTTGGTACCACTTTTTAAAAAATGTATTTTGGATCTTTATTTTTACTTATATATCATGAAATAAATTTTTGTATGTTTGATGATAACCATACTTTGGGCATCAGAAAGAGGTCTAATATATTTTAAGTCCCAGTCCTGACTAGCGATAAAGAGATCTGAGAGGCAAGGACTTCTAGACACAAAGCCAATATGTTTCAGAAGCAGGATTTCTCTAGATCTGTTTAAATTTTAGACCAGCTTTCTACAATGTCAGGCTGTCTCTACCTATCTATATTGGTATAGGATATTCCTTAGTAGGAATTCCTTAGAAGGTCGACTCACTCTCCCACCCCTGAAGAAAACTTCAGTCACCTGTTAAGTAAAAATTAAGGAAATAAAAATCTAAATTACATAGGATGTGCCTTTGACCTCCGACAAAATTTAGAGGTGACATCTATGCAAAAAACTGGTTTACTCTTCCACACAACCGTTAAAGAACATTTCATTCACCAGATCTCCTTTTAAAGTACTGATCCTAGAGACTTTTATTTAGCCAAAGCATTTGTTTATTTTAATTATACTGCTCTGTTAATCCTCAGTGAATTATTGTCCAGTAAGAAATAACTATGTCTTAAAATACATTTATTAGTCTGTAAATACAGTTATGGCAAATGAAAAGATGTTTTTTCTTCTTGAAAAATTTCATACTGGCAATAATTTCACACTTGACAAATTTAAAGGAAAGCTATTGGAATGAATGAGCATCTTCTATATTAGAAAGAAGGTGATTTTATAAGTTTCAAGCATGACATAGTTCAAACCAAGTTTGAACTAAGTTACCTAGTAAAAAGCTTCAGGATACATACTTTAAAGAATACGTTTCAAAAAGAATAGTTTTAAAAATGCTATAAAATATTTATTTGTATGTAAATAGACACTTTCAAAATGCCTGTTGTCACTTGACAAGTTTTTCCCCCCTTTCTCAGGTAATAGAATGCCCTTTGTTTTCTAACTTTTAAAAAAAACACTCTTAATTTGCTCTGTACTTCGAAGACTAGTTTGCTAAACAAGAGTCAATTTCAGCTCAAGCAATGTCCAATTATTTGGAATTACTGAAATCTGAGTCCCTGAGATTAAACTGTACTTAGAATATTTTTCTATGTGACAAAAATGCTTGACTGTCTTTAAATGCATTCCAGCATGGCTGTGATTTAGAATGGAGGCTTCTTCAATTTGGTATTTCATTAATTATTCATGTACAGAATAAACTACAGATATGTAGACCTTTGCTGCAGAGCCTGAATGCTGTTAATAACAATAGATTCTCATGCCTAGAATTTTGTTCTATAACTGGAGATTACAAAGTGTCACAGCAGAGGAAGCTTTTATTTCTTCACTGACATACCTTTCGACCCTTCTTTCTTAATGTTCTTAAGAGTTATTTCTTTTTTAAAAGAAGGGATTTTTGACTAGATGGCACAGAGAATAGATTCTGAATCCCAAAAGACCTGAGTTTAAATCCAGACTCTGGTGGCTCACTAAACCTCTGCCTCAGTTTCCTTCTCCTTAACAGGGTTTGCTGTAAGGATAATGTGAAGCAATATTTATAAAGTGCTTTGAAAACCTCAAAGTGTTATAAATGTCACTTATCATCAATAATAATGCTGTTATTATTATTAATAATACAATGGATAACATTCCTTGGAACCCTGAATCCATATAAATACTTCATTCTTAATCTGTATTCTTTTAATTTGGCATCCATGCCACTATACTGAATAGATGTCCCAAAAAATATACAAACAAAATTTTTTAAAAAGCCAGTGCTTCCAAAAATAGAATTTACTTCTAGAAAAGGTGGGAGGTGGGATGGATAGAAAGGAGATTGAAATAATGATGATTGAAATCAAAGAACTGTGAAAACATACCTGAGGCTCTGAGAGGAGAATCTAGTGACTGATATATCTCAAGTTGTTTGATTTTCTTTTTGCTTCAAAATTCCCAGAAGGGACTTCAGACCTAGGCTGGAGAAAAAGTAAAATAAAAGGTTTTCTTTTCAGCAATCAAGATCTTTCATACTATTGACACACCTAAAGGGAAGTGTCAGTGAAATGTAGTTCCCTTTTAAAAATTCAAAGTAATAAAAATAGGTGGGAAGAATTATGCAGAATCTCAAGACAGATCGTTGGGGACTCCCTCCACTTATGAATTTCAGAATCTTCTTGGCTATTTGTAGTCTTAAGGTTAAGTAAATTGCTCAGGGTCACTCAGTATTTAACAAGGCAAGATTTGACTCCTAAACCAATTCTTTCTTCACCATACCATAATACTTCTCATTACTATAGCTAGGTCCCAATTAGTGCCAATAATAACTCCACCAAAACCGGTCATATTATTCAAATCTGCACTGTATGTTTTCATTGCTATAATCAGTCATATTATGTCACGTAATTATAACTTCAAATACTATGAATAATAATGTGCACTATCCCTTCAGGGAATTCATCATTTCCTCCATTTGGGATATATAACAGGAAATATGTTTAAAGTCAGGCACAGGTGGAGAAAGAGAATGAAGAAAACATCCTACCATTGACTCTTTGTCATTCCCCTTTTTTGCACCTATTTTCTAATTTGTAGTAAAGCTATCATAATTTTGCTTGTATCCCTCCTTTCACTTATGCTACTAGAATTCACATTCAGATGAAGGCATGAGTGGTAAGTATGTATGTATCGGGGAGAGAGAGAGAGACAGAGACAGAGAGAGACAGAGACAGAGAGAGATAGAGAGACAAAGAGAGACAGAGACAGAGAGAGACAGAGACAGAGAGACAGAGAGAGAGACAGAGAGAGATAGATAGAGAGACAGGGAGACAGAGAGAGAGACAGAGAAATCTAAAAGTGGCCACTTCTGTTGATTCAGTTCAAAAAGCCCAAGGCAATTTTTGGAAATGTTATGATGTTTTAGAAGGAAAGCTGAATCTAGAATCTGAGAGTCCACTTTCAGTATCTTTTCTTCCAACCTGCTAGCTGTATGACATCTAGCAAATTAGTTTAACCTCTCTGAACCTTTATTTCCACATGTGTAAAATGCAGGGTTTAATCTGAGTGCCTGCTAATTCCCTTTCACTTTTAAATCTATGAATGTAATTGATCATTTGATTGAATTGAACATTACAGAATTCTGCAGTTTTAATCTAGTTGTCTTCTTTGTAAGCCTAGGCTGTGTATTTGAATCAAAATCTGTTCTCTGACCAAGATGCTTTGGAAGTTCATTTATTGGTGGACAATTATTAACTACGTGTATTAGCCATTCTCTTTGCTTTTCTTGATCTCCCCTCTGCCTCTCATTTGAACTTCAATTCTAAAAGCTTCTGTTTAAGTGCCTATCTTCCAAGTACCTTCAAATGGGAGACGGGGGGGAAGTGATAGATAGATAGATAGATAGATAGATAGATAGATAGATAGATAGATAGATAGATAGATAGATAGATAGATGATAGATAGATAGATAGATAGATAGAGACAGAGACAGAGAGAGAGACACACAGAGACAGAGAGAGACAGAGACAGGGAGCAACAGAGAAACAGAGACACAGAGAGACAGAGACAGGGAGAGACAGACAGAGACAGATAGATACAGAGGCAGGGAAAGACAGACAGAGACAGAGACAGGGAAAGACAGAGACAGAGAGACAGGGAGAGACAGATAGAGAGACAGAGACAGAGAGAGACAGAGACAGATAGAGAGAGACAGAGAAAGACAGAGAGAGACAGAGACAGATAGAGAGACAGATAGAGACAGAGACAGGGAAAGACAGAGAGAGAGACAGAGACAGATAGAGAGAGAGACAGAGACAGGGAGAGACAGAGAGGGACAGAGAGACAGACAGAGACAGGGAGAGATAGAGAGACAGAGAGAGACAGAGACAGAGAGAAAGACAGAGAGACAGAGATACAGAGAGAGAGAGACAGAGAGAGAGAGACAGAGAGAACAGACAGACAGAGAGAAATTCCCAGTCATTCATTTTATTTGTTGAAGCTTTAGAGCAGTATAAAGCTTCTGTTCTGTCCATAAACATTAAAAGTCTTACTCTTCATTGGCCCCATTAGTATAGATGACTTCCTTTCCAATTCAAATTTTCACCTTTGTCAAGAATCCTAAACATGATAAATATATCTATATCTGCAGAAATGCCTGCCTGGTGTTGTTAAATAAACGTAGGTTAACTTGTATTAATGATAGCATTACTTCAGTGATTAAAGCACCTGTGATTTCCTTTGTGATGAATACCTCCAGCAACTTCTCCACACACTAGTAGATGATATTCTTCAACTGTGTGGATAAAAAAATAAATTCATTACCTATTGACTCACCTTATACTACATGATGATCTCCATTTTTAGAAGTATTTAGAAATTGAAGGGGATCTTAGAGATCATGCTACTACAATACGCAGAAACCTTAGACTCAACGGAGATGTTGAGTGGAGTTAGAAATATTCATTTCTAATATCTGTTACTTGCTTTGAGCTTATGTGCTCTTCTGACATAGAATTATGATGGTGTATAAAATGACTAACCAGTTTATTTTCCTTTCATCAGAGAAACGGACAGATAAATCAGCTGTGTCTGGTGCCATTAGGTTGAAAATCAATGTTGAAATAAAAGGAGAGGAGAAGGTTGCACCATATCATATACAGTACACTTGTTTGCACGAGGTAAGTAAATCAAATAATGACTATAATAAAGTTTAGATAAATCTATCTTAATTGGACATCATATGTGAACCTTCAGGCAATTGTGTTTATTAAACATCTGCATTGTGTAAAATATGATGGTCGGTAATGCTGTTGGGAACTATAAAGAAAGAATTGGCTTAATCCCAGCCTTGATGGTTAGCTCAGGCTCGAGTGTCCCTCACTTTTCCAAATGACTTCTTTATTTACTTCCATGTGAATGGTTCTACCAACATAACATAAGCCCTCTGATGGCAAGAGCCATCTCTTTTATCTCTACCACTTTTGCCTAGCATAGTGACTGCCATGTAGTAGGTGCTTAATAAATCCTAGATGCATGAATAAATGAGTGATTAGGCATAGAATTTTGCTTAGAGAGATTGCAATATAATGAGATTTAACACAAGAGACTATTACTGAACCTTTTTTTTTTAAATTTAAGAAAAGGAAGGGATTATAGAGAATCTGAAGTTTATTGAGTATATTGAACTGCAGTTGTAGAAATTCCCTCCTCCAATGCAGATGAGCAGTTCTTCTGTCATTTATGATGTTGAAAAGTTGCCTGGAACACTCAAATACTTAAACACTAGCAATTTGCTCATAATGACACATAGGTCAGTGACAGAGGGAGAACAAGTCATTGGGACTACATGATTGGCCCTCTGTTCACCATGTGATTTCTTATGAAACAAATTATAAAACTGAAAAATTTTAAAACACACTGACATATTCAGAAGACTTCATGGAAGTGGTGACTCTTTAGTAAGGAAGAAAGTAACAGTGGTACAGCTAATGTTAGGTGGGAGGGGAGCCAGTAAATGAAAGGCCTGGACATTCAAAATGTATGGTTTGGATGCAATTCAGAAGTTAATTGGGAGACCTTATATAGAGCTAGAATAATAAAATGCTCATAAATTTATTAATGACTCATGTCAAAATTTAACAGCAAAATAGTGCCTCTAACTTGGATCCTAGTTGATGGAAAAGATTCTTTAAATATACTTTGTTTTCCTCTTCTGAAAGTCTGAAGTGACTCAAATATTGAGTTTGTCAGTCACTAAACATTTATTAAGCACTTTCTGTATGCCAGGCACTGTGCTCTTATGTTCACCCCAACCCTTTTCTTCTAACTGGGGAATGATTGCCACATATAAGAGAGATTGACCAGTTTTACTGGTTTCTCAAAGGAGGTCCATTTGTATATATAGTGGCTTCTTTTCAGGTGTTTTGCAGGTAGGGCCAAGACTACGACTGGAATAATCTTCCTTTGAACATATTGGAACATTCAGTCAGCATGTGAATATAGTGTGGGGCAAGGATGAACAGAGGCTCCTATCCAGATGTTTGCATCTCTAGATAGGTGCACAGCTACTGGCCTCGTAGACATTTAAAAAGTCCAAAAGAATTGTGTCTTTTGTCTCTGAAAATAACTAGAGAGGATCATAGATTTAGAACTTAGAGGTCATCTAGTCCACCTACCTTATCTTATAAAGGAGGACCTTGAACCCAGAGGGCTTAAAGAACTTCTCTAAGGTCACCCAGCTAGTAGATGGCAGAGGCAGGATTCTAACCCAGGTCTTTCCCTTGACTCCAAATTCAACAGTTTTTTTTTTTTTTTTTACTAGACTAACACTAATGTCTTGCTATTCCACCGAATTTAAGTGATTTAGCTCACAAAATTGCTTAGGAATGGAGCCTGGATTTCAAGTCTACTACTTGTGACAATATACCAAAAATAATATCAATAATGCATATTGCTATGGTAGTTTAAGGCTTGCAAAGTGGTATTTAATTTAATATATTTTATCTCAACCTTAATAGGGAAATGTTGCCATCTTCATTTTACAGATGATAACACTGTCATTCAGAGAAAGATTAAGTGATTTGTCTAAGGTTACACTGGTTTTATATGTCTGAGACATATAAACCTAGATCTTCTTATCTCGAAATCCATTGCTCTTGTCCTCCTGGTCAAAGGGACCTTAACCTTTTTTTCTGTCATAGACCCCCTTGGCAGTCTGGTAAAACCTGTGGACCCTTTCTCAGAATAATGTTTTTAAACGCATAAAACAAAATACATTGGATTACATAGGAACTCAATTATATTAAAATATAGTTACAAAAATCTATTTTGAAAAAAGTTCTAGAACCCTCTTCCTCCCCACCCCAATCCAAGCAAAGAACCTCTATCTAAACCATGCTGCCTTTCTATTCCAAAAATTTGAATCATTTTCTTTAAATTTCCCAAAGGTACTTTGACTTTCATATAAAGGGAATTCTGGCACCAAAATATAGGAAGGGAAGAGGCAGACTAAAAGGAGCCATTTATATAGATTACATTTCCTATTCTTTCATGCTGGTCCCAAAGCCAGAAGACAACATGATCTTAGATAGTGGTCTCCAATTTACATCCTGTGTCTACACTACAATCCCTGAGTATTCTGAAATATAGTGAAGTCCTTGACTAAGTGATTAGTAAGCGTCAAGAATGCTTAATTTTAGCCTTGCCTGGACTTTTTGCCACCACTGTACAGTACTTACGTAACTATCTTTTGTATCAATATAGTCATAAAGGCCAGATTGTTCCCCTAGGCTCAGTAATTGACTGGGAGCCCAAGGAAGTCAGATCAGTTAATCAGCTTGTGCTTAGTAATGCAGAAGTATATATACTGTCAGTATTTCTCAGCAACAGTGAATTTCATCTCTAGTAGCTTTCTTGTGCTCCTGAATGTGTTTTTTCTTGCAGGGAAGATAGATATCAAAAATATTTTTGAATAAACCATTTGAGTAAGTAGGTCCATGTATATGGTTAGAATTGAAAGCAAAAATGGTTCTGAGGGAAAGAAAGGGGTGGATTAAGAATGTGCTAAACTATTGCTATTTCCCCAGAGGACTTAGAAGCCAGGTACTTGGTAAGAAACCTTTAGAAGTAAAGATAACATGAGTGAATTTCACTGTGAGTTATGTTTAAACAGTCCTGGCCTCCATTGAGGAATCCTTGAACAATTCAAAACCCTCTTATCTTTAGAACCTGTTCCATTACTTGACTGAAGTTAAATTTAATGGTGGAGTGAAAATCCCAGAAGTCAAAGGAGATGAAGCCTGGAAGGTTTTCTTTGATGATGCCTCCCAAGAAATAGTAGATGAATTTGCCATGCGTTATGGAATTGAGTCTATTTATCAAGCAATGACGTGAGTACAGCACATTATTTTGGGTCTTTTGTTTTAAGCTCAGTGAGAAGTCAACGGAAAAGAGAGAAATCTCACATCTCTATTGCCCCTTTTCTAATGAAATTCTGGTATGAGTTGATAGTGTCAGACCAACCACAATTTGAAAAAATAGAGATACAGGGTCTGATAGTCTCTTCGAGCTAGTACATATCCTTCGTTTTCCCCACCATGACCGCTGTTGCTACAGAATGGAGACATTTATGCCTTTTTGAAAGTTATATTGAACATCATTAAATTAGCATTGGTACTTTTGACTTGGTTTCTCAGTTTTTGTTACTTCAGCTTTTTTTAAAGAATGTTTTAAAATTGCAGAAATATTTTTAAAGCCTAGTTTTAATCAGAAAATATATTTTAATTTCAAAATGTAATATACATGAAATGTTTACTTTGCAAAAAAAAATAAATTGAGGATTTATTTTTATATTCATAGGTCATGTTTTTTTTTTTTTTAATGAGACCTGATAGAGTCCTTCCTTTTCTGATCTAGTCATTGACTCTATTTGTGTGCTGGGGAGTTCTATAATATTGCACAATCAGTCCAGCTTTAGTCATTGGCATCAGCCTTGAAGATTGTCAAAATTTATAGAGTTGCCATTTTTTTTCTTTCAAAACCAAATTTTATCAATGCTTTTTACCATAAAAATTTTTAGTAAAAAAAAAAAAGGAATAAAGTAGCAAAGTCAACACAGTTGGCAGCAATTGAAACTAACAGCATTTACAAAGTCCCAATGCTGTCCACCTTTCTACCTTCCACTGCTTTACAAATGGGAGAGGAAGGTTTCTCATCATTTGTACTTCGGAATTGGGATTGGTCATTGCATTTCTCCTAAGTTCAGCTCTGTTTGAGTCTTATTTTCATTTCCAATAATGTAGTCATTTTATGGATTGGATTCTTGTTTCTACTTTCTTTATTTTGTGTCACTTCATATAAGGCTTCCTATGTTTCTTAAGTCTGTTTCTTATTATACAGTAATGTTCCATGCTATTAATATGAGTATACCATCTTAAAAATACAAATATTAATTCCCTTCCCCTCCATTTGATGCATCCTTTTTCTTTTAAACAAAGGATGTACCTTATTAGATGTTATTATCTGCTCTTACCTTGCTCTACTCTCTAGCAGGGGGAATATCAATCTCATACTTATTGATCTATTTTCTACATTATAAAGTTTATATTTGTATTTTATAATAAAATTAAATATGCATACATATACATATATATGAATATGTGTGTATATGCACACATATACATACACACACATAACTTATTCCAAATGAAAAGGTTAGGTTAAAAGGTGACATGAATTAGCACTGTAAATTAAGAACATATATTTATATGAGAAAATCCAGGAACCAGAGGGAGGAAACATGATAGGGACAATTTGGGTAAAAGTCAAAAGAGAGAAATAGAAATGATTTTGTCATTTGAACATGCTATAGACCACCTGGTCATAAAGAAGAAATAGACAAGAAGTTTTAGAATCAGATCATGAAACTGACACACAGATATGATATAGTAATGATAGGGAAGGGGGAGAAGAGGACAACAACTTAATTTATCCAGATATCTTCTTAATGTCTCTGCCAGAACAGAATATCTAATATTATCTAATATCTAATATCTAACAATATTATCTAATATCTAACATTATTACTTGTTTCTGTAGAATTTCATCTTGAAGAAAGTGGAGGAATCCTACATGAGAAAATTTTGTTCTAGATGTTGAGGGGAAAAGACCATTCTATCCTAGCATTTATGATAGAAGATAGGAAATCTGGATATAATCTCACTGGCACTCTAAATTGTAGGAAATCATATTTCAAAGAATACATAGGAAATACAGTAGAGGACATTAGTGCAGGAGATGCTCTAGAAAATTATTCTGAAAATACTAAGAAAAAGTTACAAGGGGGATGATTTATCTGAAAAAGCCATTATAGATGTGCAAGAAAATTACCAACAAATTTAGATTTGAAAAAAAATAGATACAGAAGAAAAAAGCAAGGCCATGTAACAGTATTGAATATAATAGTTGGTTTTTCAGTTTTTCAGTTGTGTCCAACTCATGGTGACCCTGTATGGGGGATCTTCTTGGCAAAGATATTGGTTAGCTATTTCCTTCTCCAGTGGGTTAAGGAAGACAAAGGTTAAATGACTTGCCCAGGGTCACATAGCTAATGAGTGTCTAAGGTCAGATTTGAATTCATGTTTCCTGATTCCAGGCCTGATACTCTATCCACGGAGCCTCAATAGTTTGGTATGACCCTACAGAAATAATGTCAGAAATGCTAATACTCAGGAAGTTGAGGTTGGTGAGGAAACCAGAGGACAATGAAAAGTTATACCTTTGCTCTATTTTGAGACATATAGTGTAAAAGTGATTTTTATACTGGAAATGACAGAACAAAAATGACTGACAGGGAGTTCATATCAAATATATGAAAGAAAATAGGAAGAGAAAGTCTAAGTGCCTGGATCAATTCTCTTGGATTAGATAACCTACATCCTTGCTTCTGAAAAGACTTGTAGCTATAATTATTGAACTATTATCAGTGGCATTTGAAAGATCATGCAAAGGCAGAAGAGGTACCACAAGATTGGAGAAGGGCAAATAATGTTTTAGTTTTCAAAAAAGTGAAGCAGAGGTGGCCAACTATAGACCACTGACCTGGACTTTGTTTCCTAGGGAAAATCTAGAATTATTCTAGAAAATCTAGAATTTAAGAAGCATTTGGTGAACATGTAGAAAGGTGATTACAAAGACCTGAAATACCATCAGAAAGATCATGGCAATTAACTTAATTTCTTTCTTTTTTTTGACAGGATTGCTAAACTTGTATATATGAGTACAATCTTATGAATATATTCAGCCTAGTTTATAGTACCACTTTTGATGAATTTGTTTCCTATTATGCTTGGGGAGAAGATGGAATGGTGTGGATTAAGACTGTAATCTAGTTAGATAGATTTAGAATTAGTCATTTATGTACAGACTCAAAGAGTGATAGTCAATGGTTCAATGTCAATGTGGTCTAGGTCCTCCGTTAGCATGTCTTAATAATCTATAAGTGGCCCTGTGCTATTTAATATTTTTATCAATGACTTTGATAAAGACATAAAGAACATGCTCATCAGATGAAACAAAACCAGGAGAGATATTGATCATGGGATGACAAAGACATTAGCCAAAATGATATTGATAAACTAGCGCACTGGGTTGAATCTAACAGGATGAAATAAAGGAATAAATAAAAAATGTTGCTATTGAGCACAAAGGATAAATTTTACAGTCATAAAGCAGGAGATTTGATTGTATGGCATTGAATAAATAGATTAATGTAGGTAGAATTGTCATTTTTATTATGCTGGCCCAGCCCCTAAGCAATTAATATTTTTCCAGTGGTATAGATCTGATTTTATTTGTGTGAATACACACATTTGTGTGTTTTACAATTGTGTTATATAGTTCCTGTGTTTAGCCTCCCATGTATTTTATATTGCCCACATTTATTTTAAATAGAATTTATCTTTCTATGCTTATCTTTTAAATTAGATTTATTTTTGCTTTTACTTTGTCTAATATAATGGCTACCCTTTTTTCTTTGTCTGGTTGTTCTTTTGCTTCAGATGAAGCATGGAATATTCTGCTCTAGCCCTTATCTTTACTCTGTGTATTTCTATGCTTCAAATGTGTTTCTTGGAAACAACATATTGTAGGATCCTGGTTTGTAATTCACTCTGCTATCTGCTTCCATTTTATGGGAGGTAGATGGACAATTACTGTTCTTAATAAAATTTAGGATTGCAAGGCTCATATGAGTTAGGGCAAAGTGACTTCCAGAAATGTTTATATAATTGGATGTAGGAAGAAACAAAATTAGTAGGAATACAGAGGTACTCTATTATCTTTTACCTTGAGTATTGTGTTTGCTTCCAAGCACCAGGGTTTAAGAAGGGCATTGATAAACTGTGTCCAGAAAAGGATAGTCAAGATGTTTTAGGGCATTGATTCCATGGCAGATGAGAATTGATTGAAAGAACTGGGTATGTTTAGCCTGGAGAAGAGAAAGTGCCAGAGGGACATGAAGCCATCGCCAAGTATTTGAAGGGCTTTCACAGGGAAGAAGGATTATAAACTTGTTCCATTTTCCCACAAAGGACCAAACCAGGAACCATGGCTAGAAGTTGACAAGGATGACAAGTTGATAATTTAGTTTAAACATGAAAAAAATTCCCAAATCAAATGAACTATCTAAAATGGAAAAGTCTCCCTTGAGAGGTTATGAGTTTCATTTCCTTGACATCTTCAAGTTGAAGCTGGACAATTCATTAGGGTTTTTATAATAAAGATTCCTTTTGTCTACAGATTGAATTAGATGGCTGATGAGATCCCTTCCTTTTCTCAAATTTTGTCAGCCCAGGATGTCACACAATGTATTCAGCCATTTGGCAATCAAAGGACACTCGTGTTTTCCTAGATTTTTGCTCTTATAAAAATTCTCCAACTGTTCTTCAGTTTGTTCTTCCCCATAGATTTCTGCATGTGGGTTTCCCTTCCGGCTCTGTAGCATAGCTAGAAGATGAGTTCTCCCTACTCTCCTCAGCATTTTACCTTCCAGTTGTAATTTAGAATAGCCTAGTATATGGGGAGGTATTTTCTCTTATTGTCGGAAGCTTGGAACACTTTTCTAGTTCATGAGATCCACTAATGACAATGTACTGTGCTCTTGAATTCTTTCACTATGCCAATTATTATAGCTCTGCATATCGCTAATGGTAGAACTTGGGTGCAATTAACGTAAAAGAATAACTAATGGTTTAGAGTAAAGTAAACATCTTCCTGCTGACATAGCTAAATAAAACAGCATTGCTTCGCAAAAGGATCCCAGGGACAGCTGTTGGCTAAACAGTATTTTTTTTTAAATCACCTTGACTACGTTATTTTCATTACTATTCTTACCAGTCACAAAGAAGCTTCAAACTTTCCCCTATTCACATTGAATAAGACAAGTAGTCAAGTTGAAAGGAGGAGACATAGCTCTCCGTTCCATGTGGTATTTTTATCACATTCTCTCCTGTCTTCCTATTTCCGCCTAGCAGCGCAGGAAACACTTACTGATACCCATAGGGTAAAAAATACAGAGCTGAGTGCTCCCAGGCTGAGAGAATTTTGATTATACATAGTCCCTACCCTCATGAAGATAACCATCTAGGGAAGCAAGTTCAGCCACAAAACTATAAGTTTTATCTTCCAGTCATCAAATCTGTATCAACAGTCTGTAAAGAAGTTAATGCCAACATGCTGACAGCTCTGTTCTTAAACTGTTTCTTTATATTCCTATTCTTAGGTCCCTGGAGAGAAATATGTTAATATGAGCAGAGGGCTATTATTGTTTGTCACTTACCAAGTATCCTCACTATGATTATGGATGCTAACTTTTCCCAATAGTCCATCAGGTTAAAAACAGGATGTAGAGCATCTAATTTTTTGAATCATATTTGAACAGTGATGAACAATGAACATAATAGGAAAGGTATGCTCTCATTCTTCATTTCGGTGTGGAGGTAACCATGGGTTTTTAATGGCTGAGTCAACAGAATGCAATGTCTAGCAAGTTCTACCATATTGGAAAGGTTTTGAATATTGTCCTTGCAATGGACGGACTATTTATTCTTTCTGAGAACTATCCTAACCAAGCAAGTACAGAAAAGTTTCTCACTAATAGGCTAGACTAGGTGACACATTATTTGACCATGGTAACCCATTCCATTAAACAAAGAAAAATACAGAATGGTCCCCATTCTAGCCAGACTACTTCAAATTCTTCAGGGATGATGGACCAAGATGCTAAGAGTCACATATTTTATACTTTGTTTATAGACCTACAGACAATATATCTGGCACTATCAAAGTTATTTTCTTGTCTAGTCACTGATAGGTGGAAATGCCACTTGAGGAAGTGAATCATCATTCTTGAAATTCTTGCTATATATGAAAATAGAAAAAAATAAGTTTTAGGTAAATGACTCATAGTTTCTCTTTGGAGAGACAAATGGACAAATTGACATCTTGCTCTCAAATCTGTTTTAGAGGTGGAAAATTCTACAAATAACTAGACAAGACCCTCCAAACTAAATCAAATATTGTAATTCTCGCTGATTTCAGTGCAAGGGTGAAAACAGCAAAAGATGTTTGCAATTGATTGTGCACTCAATGTTGCTTTTGAGGTTGACATGTAACAGAGTATAGATTAATTTTCTGCTGCTTGTGCTCATTGTGACCTGACACTCAATACCAAGAAAACAAATGTCCTCCACCAGCCAACACCACCCCATCCAAACGTGGAACTATTGGTTACAGCAAAAGGAGAGATTTTGAATGCTATGGATAAATTCACTTACCTAGGCAATATACTTTCCAGGATCTCTACATAGAAGACAAGCTTGGTACATGCATTGCCAGAGGTAGCTCATTTTTTTGAGAGTTCTGAACAAAAGTGTGGAAAAGGAGGCTGCCTACCAAACTGAAGGTCCACAGAGCTGTTGTATCCCTGTGAAACCTAAATAGTATACCAGTGCAATGAAAGTGAATTGCTTCCATTTGAATTGTCTTAAGAGTATTCTGAAGATCACCTGGTAAGATTCTCCCACCTGGCACACTGAAGTACTTCCTCGAGCTGAACTCTCAGGTATTCAAATTCTACTGCAGGAAGCACAGCTCCAATAGGTTGACCATATTATTTGAATGCCAAACATGTGTTTGCCTAAAAGGCTATTTGACTTAGAACTCACACAAGGCAAGTAATCACGTGGAGGTCAGAAGAAGTGATATAAAAACACTCTCGAAGTCTCAGAAGAACCTTCAAATTGATTGTGAGACATGGAAGACACTGGCACAGAATTGCCCAGCATACTGTGTCAACATCAAAGAAGGCACTGTGTTGTATGAGCAAAGTAGAATTATGGTAGCTGAAAAAAATGAGATGTGCAAATTTAGAGCCATTTTCACTCCAAATATTCATATGGATCATTTGTGTCTGTCCTGTGGTAGAGCCTTTAAAACTCATCAGTCTGATCATCCACAGTCGGTTCCTTGACCCCAACATAGTGATGGCATATTGATCCTGTCTGAGACTGAAGGATAATCACCAACCAATAGTTCTACAATTGACTACAAGTGTAAAGAATACAATATCACACTGTGCTTGTTCTTCATTTTTTATGAAGATGTGTGTTCGTCAAAAGTGCCTGCCTCCATTGAGGGGGATATAAAACACAGGATCCAAAATGTCCCAGAATGTCTAGGGATTTCCTAGAGATGGTGAATGCAGTCATATACTTCTGTTTGCACATCACATTATACTGATTTGCATCAATCCATGGAATATTTTAGAGTCTTCCATAGAATATGACCTAACAAAACACAAAGGAAAAACCAGATTGATGAAGGAAACATAGGGTCTATATTGTGATATTCAATTCCATCAGCCCATATATCCTGAACATAAACTACAGAAGGAAAATTAATGACCCAAAAAGGAATAGAAGAAAGCAGGATAGATTGCATTTAGAAAATTGTTCAGTGCTTTCACCAAAGTCAAAGTTGTCCCTGAAAACTGTAGACCGTATTTCAAAATATCAATATTCTAAGTACATCATCACGAAAACAACAAAAGATATAATCACACATAGACAAACTTACTCCCTTCTCTGTGAAAGGCTTACTCCTTCTCCCCCTTTCCACAAATTATTTACTCAGTTTCTTTAGAGTCTTTTCCCAGTACCAAGTACAAAATCCCTCTCAGACTCCAGCTTTAGGTATCCTGACTTTCCTATGCTTCCAAACCAGGCTGACTGGCTGTAATATCTTTGCTGGAATACTATCTCCAAGATTGCCATTGCTCACTCTTCCAACTCTGGGGTTCTGTTGAGGATCATTGCTACAAGCACTTGAAACTGAGGAAAGACAACACAGAATAGAAATATACATTCTCAGTGTCATTTCTCAGAGTCCAGAAGCTGGAATGATGTCTCACCAGTTTTAAAGACAATGCTTCTAACCAAAGAAGGCAGCCAGTGAAAGGAAGCTAACCCTGCTCCCTGTAGTAAGCAATCTGGATATATCCAAAGGCCCTTCAAGGCACATACTCGAGGATATATGCATATTCCAAAGACCCCTTACACAAGCATTGCCTGGAGAACTGAGGATTTACTAATTAGCCCAGGGTTAGTCATATCAAAGACAGGATCTGAAACTCAAAGTATATTCTATGACAAGCTACTGTTCCTGAGTAAGAAAGTATGAGAGGGGGACAGAGCCAGGATGGCTAAGTAGAAGGATGGACCTGTAGAAGCTCTTCCCCCATAGATGATAAAATACCTATAAAAATGACACTAAACAAATTTTAGAGCAGGAGGAGCCACAACACAACAGAGTTAAAAAGATTTCGAGGGCAAAGGTGGCCTGGAAGGCCTACAGGAAAGGTATATTGCACCAGGAAAGGTGTATCAGAGTTGAGGACAGCCCATGGAGTGCAGAGCAGCCTTGGCCATGCACTGTAGCACAGACAGGACCAGAGCAGGCTTCAGGGCATAGATCACAGGCAGCAGCTGCAGTTCCCAGATTTCTCAACCCACAAATGCAAAAGACAGCTTCAGAGGTCAGTGAGAAAGCTTTTTCACCTGAGCAAGAAGGGAGGAGGGTCCTATCCTACCCCTGACCTCAGGCAGCAGCAACATCTATTTTTGGAACCCTAAAAACCCTGGGGGAATTGAGCTGCTGATCTTGACCGTAGACCTGAGGGGCAGTCCTGGGGTGAGGAGGAGCACTGGCTGGTAGAGCTAGTAGAGGCTCTAGAGAGGGAATTCTACTCGCAGATCCTGGGCATAAGAGTATTCATGGTTGCTCCCAGACCAGACTGCAGGCCAAGAGAGGTTTAAACTTCTCCCCTTTGACTGTGCCACCTTGGAGGAACTGAAAACTTAAAGTGCCCAGAGTATACTCTCCACTTGACAAAGGACTCAAAAGTCAAGTAACTATCTGGGAAAATACCAAAACAAAGGGAAAAAATATGACTACAGAAGGTTACTTTCTTGGTGAACAGGTATTTTCTTCCATTCTTCTGGATGAGGAAGAACAATGCATCCCATTAGAAAAAGATATAAAAGTTAAGGCAACTCAAACCTTCAAAAAATATGTAATGGTCTCAGACCATGGAAGAGCTCAAAAATGATTTTGCAAATCAAGTAAGAGAGGATGAGGAAAAATTGGGAATGGAAATAAGAGCAATGCAAGAAAATCATAAAAAGTGAGTCAACAGCCTGCTAAAGGAGACCCCAAAAAATGCTAAAGAAAATAACACCTTTAAAAATAGACTAACTCAAATGGCAAAAGAGTTCCAAAAAGCCAGTGAGGAGAAGGATGATTTACAAAGCAGAATTAACCAAATGGAAAAGGAGATTCAAAAGCTTACTGATGAAAATAGTTCTTTAAAAATTAGAATGCAGCAGATGGAAGCTAATGACTTTATGAAAAACCAAGAAATTACGAAACAAAACCAAAAGAAAAAAATGGAAGATAATGTGAAATATCTCATTGGAAAAACAACTAACCTGGAAAATAGATCCAGGAGAGACAATTTAAAAATTATGGGACTATCTGAAAGCCATGATCAAAAAAAAGAGCCACATCATCTTTCATGAAATTATCAAAGAAATTTGCCTTGATATTCTAGAACCAGAGAGTAAAATAAATATTGAAAGAATCCGCCAATATCTGCTGAAAGAGATCTGAAAAGAAAAACTCTTAGGAATATTTCAGCCAACTTCTAGAGCTCCCAGGTCAAGGAGAAAATATTGCAAGCAGCTAGAAAGGACCAATTTGAGTATTGTTGACATACAATCAAGATAACACAGTACAACTAGCAGCTTCTACATTAAGGGATCGAAGGGCTTGGAATACGATATTCCAGAAGTCAAAGAACTAGGATTAAAACTAAGAATCATCTACCCAGTCAAACTGAGTATAATACTTCAGGGGAAAAATCGTCATTCAGTGAAACAGAGGACTTTCAAGCATTCTTGATGGAAATAGCAGAGCTGAATAGAAAAATTTGACTTTCAAACACAAGAATCAAGAGAAGCATGAAAAAGTAAACAGGAAAGAGAAATTATAAGGGACTTACTAAAGTTGAACTATTTACATTCCTACACAGAAAGATAATATTTGTAATTCTGAAAACTTTTCTCAGTATTTGGGTAGTTGGAGGGAATATATATATATATATATATATATATATATATATATATATATATATACATATACATATATATATACATATACATACATATACACACACATACATATAGAGGAGGAGAGGGACATAACAGGGTAAGTTGAATAGGAAGGGATGATATCTACACAAATATAATGAAGGGGTAAGAGGAATATATTGGAAAGAGCAAGGGAGAAATGGAATGGGGCAAATTATCTTTCATAAAAGAGGCAAGAAAAAACTTTTTCAATGGAGGGGGAAAGGTGGTGAGCTGAGAGGGAAAAAGTCAAGCTTATTCTCATCACATTTGGCTTAAGGAGGGAATAACATGCACACTCAGTTTGGTATGAAAATCTATCTTACACTACAGGAAAGTAGAGAAGGGGTTAAGTGAGGTGTGTGGGGGAATGATAGAAGGGAGAGCAAATGAGAGGATGGAGTAATTAGAAGTAAATACTTCTAGGGAGGGATAAAATCAAAAGAGAGAATAGAATAAATGGCGGGCAGGATAGGATGGAAGGAAATATAGTTAGTCTTTCACAACATGACTATTATGGGAGTCTGTTGCATGACTACACATGTATGGCCTATATTGAATTGCTTGCCTTCTCAGTGGGGATGGGTGGGGAGGAAGGAAGGGAGAAAAGTTGAAACTCACAGTTCTAGGAACAAATGTGGAAAATTGTTTTTTACATGTAACTGGGAAATAAGAAATGCAGGTAATGAGGTATAGAAATCTGTCTTTCCCTACTAGAAAAGAGAGATGATGTGGACAATGGAAGGGAGGAGTTTGATAGAAGGGAGGACAGATTGGGGGAAGAGGTAATCAAAATGCAGTGTTTTGGGATGGGGGAGGGGAGAGATGTGGAGAAAATTTGGAACTCAAAATCTTGTGAAAATGAATGTTGAAAAGTAAAAATAAATAAATTAATTAAAAAACACCTTACCTGCCAAGTTCAAATACTCTATGTAGGTTAAAGGTAAGGTTAATATTTAAAATTCTAGTTTGTGGTAGATTATAGTTTCTTTTGACATTACTGTAAGGGGAGAAATGGAATATTAAAATAAAATTCCCAGAGGTATACCAAAAAAAAGAAAGTATGACACTGACACATGTAGAGATTACGTGTAGTAAAAACAATATGTCAGCATACATTTGTAAATCAAATGCTTTGAATTGGCCCACATTGACACAATAAAACACAAAGCTTAATTGAAAAATTCCTTGTTAAGAAATGGTCATTATGCTTTTATACAAGCTCTACTGAAAGACCAGCAGTTAATGTGGGAGGAAGTCCTGTATTCAAATTTCACTTCTGACACTGGTTATATGATTCTGAACAAGTTTCTTCCTTTCTCAGTGCCCTGGGGGTACAGTGGTTGGAGTATTGAACTTGGAGTCAGGAAGATGAATTCAAATCAAGCCTCAGAATCTTACTAGGTTCTTGGCATACCCTGGGTTACCTCTGTCTCACTTCAGTTTCTTCACCTGTGAAATGGGGATAATAATAGCATGTACTTCCCAGGGTTTTGGAGCAAATAAAAAGAAATATTTGCAAAGGTATTTGCATACCTTAAGGTGCTGTAATGTCAACCCCCAAAAAACATGTCCATGAAGTTTTAAATTTAAAACTACATTGAGACTTCGTTGGATATCCTGCTTTCATGTAAAAGAAGATAGAAGCTTCAGAATAATTGCTGATCTGCATTTTTGGAAAAAATTTACATACTGGGAAGTTTCCTACACTAATGAAACTAAAAGTCCATACTTTCCCCCTCTCACACCAAAAAAATCTGACCAGATTACTGGACCTCAATAAATCAAATGATTTAAATAATTTTTTCCATTTTCTGTAGGTCTGAAACTGATTCCATTTGCCAATAGAAAGTCAGAATAAGGTGGGAAAAGTCACTCATCCTGATTCTTCACATTTCATTGACACGGTACAACTAGGAAATCTGGAATCACCCGTATAGATGCATTTATTTCACTTCTCACCTTCGCCTAAGATTTGTTCATTAGGCAACATGAGTTTGTTTTTTTGGTCTTTTGTCTTTTGCTCATGGATAATTATAGAGTTTTTTTTTTTTAATTTAACTACACTTCATATGATCTTTGTTCTAGTTAAATAACTTAGATATTATTTCCAGTGAATTTTTTCCTAACATTCCATATCTTGCCTCTTCCTTTGCCCAGGCTATCTCCCATGTTTAAATTGTACTCCATTCTCACTTCTGTCTCCTTGAAGCCCTAATTTCCTACAAAATACAGCTCCAGTGTCCCTACCTACATGAGGTTTTTCCTGATCCTTCTACTAGAATGTAAGCTCCTTGAGGGAAGGAACTAATTTATTTTATTTTTTACTTAATCTCCAACACCAGTCACAGTGACTTGGTCATAGTAGACACATAACAAATGTTTATTCCATTTAAGTATTTTAGTGCAGTCTTGTCAAACTTAAATAGAAATTAATGGAAAAGGCTCACTGTAATCATAACTAAGTATCTCTGTGAATTGCAAATTAACTTAGAAAACCACACATTGACATTTTCTATGTTTACTATATCTTAATTACATTTTAATGTAATTCCAATGGTACTGCATACCCCATTTGCTCCATGAGCCGTGTGTTTGACAGTCCTGTTTTAGACATTTTATTGTTAGACGTTGAAATGTCTTTTCTTGAGATGCCTTTGATTATGTATTAACAATAAAACAGTTTTGAAGATGCAGTATAAGCATTATTCCCAGAGTATTATTGGATTAAGAATGAATCAGTATGCATGAATGAATCAAGATCACAGACTGGAAATGGGAAACATCTTAGGAGTTGTCAAATCCAAACACTCTCACATAATAAATGAGAAAATTGAGAACTGAGAACTGACTTTCCTAAGGTCATGTAAATATTAAATAAAAGACTGGAGATTTAAATGCATATTTTCTGACTATAAATCCAGCACTGTTGCCACTCTTCTGTGCATTTTTATATTACCAAAAATGGCTGAATGGTTAATTGAATAATTTTTCTCAGCTCTTCTTGAAGCCTACCTTTTGGCAAAGATAGACCCAGAAAGTAAACCAGCCTAGATCAGAAATACAGCGGGTCAAAGCTTCCATGCCAATCAACAATGGGATTGCTTCCATGAGTGACTGTTACACTTTCAGACTGGATAAAATAAGGACGCCTAGTCCCTTGGGATAAAAACAGGCCCAGAGAAAATGTATCCTGCTTAGGTTACTTCTTTTATAAAGTTCATCCATCTTCTATTTATTAATTTATTTAAAAAATTTTTTATTTCTCTTTAGTTTTCAACATTCATTTCCACAAGATTTTGAGTTCCAAATTTTCTCCACATCTCTCCCCCCACCTTAAAACATCATGGATTCTGATTACTCCTTCCTCCAATCTGCCCTCCCTTCTATCAAACACCTCCCTTCCTTTATCCCCATCTTCTCTCTTTTCTTGTAGGGCAAGGTAGATTTCTGTACCCCATTACCTATATTTCTTATTTCCCAGTTGCATGTAAAAACAATTCTCAGCATTTATTCCTAAAACTTTGAGTTCCAACGTCTCTAGTGTTGTAAAAGACCTCCATAATAATCGTGTTATAAAAGAATATATTTCCTTCCATCTTGTCCTATTCCCTATTTATTCTATTTTCTCTTTTGATCTTGTCCCTCCCTAAAAGTATTTACTTCTAATTACTTCCTCCTCCCATTTGCTCTCCCTTCTATAATCCTCCCACTTATGCCCTTCTCTCCTCCTTTCCTGTAGCGTAAGACAGATTTTCATACCACATTGAGTGTGCATGTTATTCCCTCCTCAAGCCAAATGTGATGAGAGTAAGCTTGACGTTTTCCTTCTCAGCTCACCACCTTTTCTCCTCCATTGAAAAAGGTTTTTCTTACGTCTTTTATGAGAGACAATTTGCCCCATTCTACTTCTCCTTTTCTCCTCCCAATATACTCCTCTCTCACCTCTTAATTTTATTTTTTTTAGATATGATCTCTTCCTCTTCAACTCATCCTGTGCTCTCTGTTTCTCTCTCTGTATGTATGTGTATATATATATATATATATATATACTGTATATATATACATACTGTGTATATATATACATAATGTATATATATATACATACATGTATATGTATATATATATGTGTGTGTATAATCTCACCAAGTACCCAGATACTGATAAAAGTTTCCAAAATTACAAATATATTTCCATGCAGAAATTTAAACAGATCAACTTTAGTAAGTTCCTTATGATTTCTCTTTCCTGTTTACTTTTTTATGCTTCTCTTGATTCTTGTGTTTCAGAGTCAAATTTTCTATTCAGCTCTGGTTTTTTCATCAAGAATGATTGAAGTCCTCTATTTCATTGAATGATCATTTTTTCCCCTGAAATATTATACTCAGTTTTTCTGGGGAGATGATTCTTGGTTTGAGTCCTAGTTCCTTTGACTTCTGGAATATCATATTCCAAGCCTTTTGATCCCTTAATGTAGAAGCCATTAGATCTTGTGTTATCCTGATTGTTTTTCACACAATACTTGAATTGTTTCTTTCTGGTTGCTTGCAATATTTTCTCCTTGACCTGGGAACTCTAGAAGTTGGCTAAAATATTCCTAGGAGTTTTTCTTTTCAGATCTCTTTCAGCAGGTGATTGGTGGATTCTTTCAATATTCATTTTACTCTCTGGTTCTAGAATATCAGGGCAGTTTTCCTTGATAATTTCATGAAAGATGATGTCTTGGCTCATTTTTTTTTTGATCATGGCTTTCAGGTAGTCCCATAATTTTAAATTGTCTCTCCTGGATCTATTTTCCAGGTCAGTTGTTTTTCCAATCAGATATTTCACATTGTCTTCCATTTTCTCATTCTTTTGGTTTTGTTTTCTAATTTCTTGATTTCTCAAAAAGTCATTAGCTTCAATCTGCTCCATTCTAATTTTTAAAGAATTATTTTATTCAGTGAGCTTTTGAAACTTCCTTTCCATTTGGCGAATTCTGCTTTGTAAAGCATTCTTCTCCTCATTGGCTTTTTGGACTTCTTTTGCCATTTGAGTTAGTCTATTTTTAGAGGTGTTATTTTCTTCAGCATTTTTTGGGGTCTCCTTTAGCAGGCTGTTGACTCACTTTTCATGATTTTCTTGCATTGCTCTCATTTCTCTTCCCAATTTTTCCTCCACCTCTCTTACTTGATCTTCAAAATTCTTTTTGGGCTTTTCCATTGCCTGAGGCCGTTGCACATTTGTTTTGCAGGTTTTGGATGCAGAAGCCTTGATTTTTATGTCTTACTCTGATAGGTTCCATTGTTCTTCCTCATCCAAAAGGATGGAAGAAAGTACCTGTTCACCCAGAAAGTAACCTTCTATAGTCGTATAATTTTTTTCCCTTTTTGGGGGCATTTTCCCAGCCCGTTACTTGATTTTAGAGTCCTTTGTCAAGAGAACAGTATACTCTAGAGACCTATAAGTTCTCAGTTCCTGTAAAGTAGCACAATCAAGCAAGAGGAGTTTAATTCTCTCCTGGCCTGAACTCTGGTCTGGGAGCAGCCAGTCGAATTCCCTCTCTTCACCCACCTCCGGCTCCACCACACCAGTGCTGCTCCTCACCCTAGGGCCATTACTCAGGGCTGAGACCCAGATCAGCTGCTCAGTTCCCCCAAGGTCTTTAGGCTGATGCCTCCAAAACTGGACCCTGGTGCTGCCGCTGCCTGGGGCCAGGGCTAGGGGTGGACCCTGTTGCCTTCTCACTCAGATGAAAGAGCTTTCTCACTGACCTTTGAAGGGGTCTTTGGTGTTTTGGGGGATCTGGGAACTGCAATTGCACCTGGAATTCTGCCTGAGCCAGCTCCAGTCCTGTCCCTGACATGCGCTATGACCAGCTGTGTGCTGCACTCCACTCTGAGTCCAGTGTGATAGACCTTTTCTGTTAGCCTTCCAGGCTGTCTTGGGCTGGAAATCTCTTTCACTCTGTCATTTTGTGCCTTCTTCTGCTCTAGAATTTGTTTAGAGTCATTTTTTACAGGTATTTTATAGGCTGTGGGGGAAGAACTTCTACAAGTCAGTCCTTCTGTGCCACCATCTTGGTTCTGCCCCCCAAGTTAATCCATCTTTAAAGAAGATGCCAAGCCTGTGGCTACAAGCCTATACATCAATCCAAGGGTCACCTTCAGGAGAGCATGAACAGAAAGAGATTATTTGGTCTTTGTCAAAAGGCTGTTCATTTACCTAGCACCACTTTGACAAAAGATTGGTCCCTATAGGTCTTTAAAATACTATGTGGTGAAAACAATATCTTGTGTTTGGTTATCCTTCCAACTTTTCCCATTACCATCATGTACTAGTCATGATTATCTACCCCTTTTTTAAAGCTTAGTTGTGTCCCACTCCAAATATGTCATTCTTTATTACATTTTTATATTTTTAAAGAATTGGAACCAGAAAGGAATAACAGGATAGTATTTACAGAAGGAAAAATCTGAAAGTAAATTATTAAATTTCCTTTCCATGTGTTTATCATAATGAAAAGGAGAACAATCTGTTTTGCTAGTAAACAACCTGAACATTGAAGAATGGTAATACCATTCTTCCCACTTCTTTAGGGTCCCTCAGGTTTATTATAAATGCACTGTCATTTCCCACAAAGCATTACCTTTAGGGTCCCAATTTACTAGTTACATTTATTGTAGGAAATATATATTCTTTCTTCTGGAACATTCACAATAACAGAGAAGTGTCTGATTTCTGTGTTTGGGGAAGTGATTGATAAAAGATTGGAAAAATTAGTTCCCAGAGGGCAACTACAATCATCAATCTGAAATAAAAACAATTTTCTAACTTAGGGAGGAATAAGAAGTCTGTCATGTTTGCCAAAAGGAGTACAGTTTTTTGTAAATATTTTTTTGTTGTGAGGTCAAGCATGGTGCCTACTTCCATTGCAGAATTTTTTGGGATCTCTCAACACTTTCTGTCATATCAAAAGGACAAACAAGCAGATTTGAAATGGATTGTGTTTCTGTAAGAAAAGGAATATTTATCTTATGCAAGTATATACCAAACAGCTTTTCTGTTTCCTTTATCATAAACAGAGGACTGGACAAAATTGTTTAACTCATCTAGAGGAAACTCCAGGAAATTCTTTATTTAATGTTAAGGTATCCTTAATAAAGATAAAAAGAAGCTCAGGTTGCTGCACAAAAGCTTGACCTTTCTTTAAGGAACTGCAGCTAGGGCAAGCTGACCAGAGCTTTGACTCAGGATAGCGAATTGATAGGGCACCTAAAGCACTTTAGCAGTAGAGAACCAGCATGGTTTAGCACCAACTTGACAAAAATATTTGGTTAAAATAGAAATGTACCTCCTAATGAGTTCCTCCCCTGCTCTGATCCACCTTCAGCTGAAGAAATTTTTCTTATCACTTGCCCTAAATATTGTTCATAGAACTTTCACTGAGTTTAAAAATTCTTAGTTATGTCTGTTAGGTTGTGACCGTTTACCTCTAGAACAAAACAGATGAGTAAATGGTGAAAAACAAAAGTAACTGTTCACTTTGCTTAAACTTGATTTGCATAATAATATATTCCATTCTTGAGGGTTGGTAAACTGAATAAAACTAATATTTTTATTTTTTTTTGTTTTGAAATGTAATGAAGGTTTATCTGACAAAGGTAATCCTTCTTAGCTTGATTGCTCAAAAAACACTTATTACGGCACATTGCCCAAAGGCCTCATGGGAAAACTCTATCTCCTCCTTCCTTGCCTCGGTAGCTCATATCGCCTACTCATCCTGCTGTGTGCCTCCTTTTACCTCTCACACAGGAGCCTCAACTTCCCACCTGTTTGCAAACAGACCTCAACTGGTTCTATAAGCAGCCACAAAGCTTGCTGAACAAGGAGGAGTCTGGGAATTCTACACAACCTCTCAAGTGTCTAGGATGTATGAATATTATGCGTAGAGTATTCTCTACTCTTCTTAAAAAAATGGTGATGCATAAATATTCAAAGTGTTTCTATTGCTAATCATTGCCAATAATTTTTCCTTTCATCTATACAAGTTTTCCTCTAGAGTTTCTTCTAAGAGAGACTTGAGACTCATTGATCTCTTTTCAGTGCTTCTATCTTATGCTCATTTTCCCAAATATTTACTTCTCATTACCTTCTGAAGCAAAATAAAGCCAATATCTTTACTCATTATCCAATTGGTAACAAGCTCATGTGGGAAATCTTGTGAGCTCAATTATAATTGGAGAAGCATCATAATATAAAGAAATAAAACTGTTGAGTGACGCCTCATTTCCTGTTCTGGTATGTAATAACTATTTGACCTTGGGCAAATCACTTCATCTTTCTGAGTTTTATTTGTCTTACATGTAAGATAAGGCAGTTGGTGATGTCTGAAATTCTTGATTATTGGTGTTTATCCTTTTGCTAGCTATTAATCATTAGGAAAATCAGAAGTCATTTGTGCTTTCCAATTTACAAAGAGTCTTGGAAGGATTTTTTCAATCGCTTTCCAAGATTCACAGAAAACCTTAGAGTTGGAAGGGACATCTGAGGCTCTATATTACAAATTGTGCCTAAACTAGAATACTCCCTGCAATGTTGCTAAGTGGTAATCTAGCTTTTGCTTTAATACTCTAGGAGGAATCAACTTCCTTGAAAACTGTGCCCTCTTACCTTTGGATCCCTTTGTTGTTAGAAATGTTTTCCTTATATCAAGCTTGAGTTTGCCTCTCTACCATTTCCAAACCTTGCTCCTAATTCCATCCTCTTGGCTCATGCAAAAGAAAATTATTCCTTTTCCATGTAACATCCCTTCTTATACTTGTATACAGCTCTCTTATACCACTTAAATCATTTCTTGCTCAGTCCAGACACATCATAAGTTCTTTCAAATGCTACTTGCATGGCTCTTCACATTCTCAGTCCCACTCTCACACACACAGTCTAATTTATCATTGTTTTTTTCTGAAGTACTGATCACAATGCTCCATACGTTACTCTGACCAAGTTAGAGTACAGTGGAACTGTCAAAAATCCTTCAAACTGTGGCAATTACTGTAGCTTGTTCTCTCATTAAATCTCTTCTCTGCCATATTATAGCACTGAAGCAAATTGAACATTTGTGATTGTACCTTTTAGTATGAAATCTTTTTGTTGTTCAGTTATTTCAGTTGTATCCAATGCTTCATGTTCCTATTTAATTTTTCCATTTTCTTCTCCAGTTCATTTTTACAGATGAGGAAATTAAGGCAAATGGGGTTAAATGACCTGCCCAGCATCACACAGCTAATAAGTGTCTGACCCTCAGGTTTCCTCTAGACAAAGGACCATCTAGTCATGTCAACTGTACTTTATTCTCATGATGCTGGGATCAATCTTCTTTGTTGAGATCTTTATACCATCTGACTTATCCAGTATGTTAACTCTCTCTCCTAGCTTTGTGATACCTACAGATTTGTTAAACATTCCGGTTCCATGTCATTGATAAACACGTTAAATGACACAGGGTCAAGCACAGATGTCTGGGGAACTCCATTAAGAGACATGACTCCAAGATAATATAGAAATAGTAAAAACTGCTTTTGGTCCTGCTCATTCAGTTAGTTCCAAAGTCATGTCTAGAACACAACTTTATAGTTTTTCCACAAGAATAGCATTTGGGATTTTACCTAACACTTGGTAAATTATACCTGTAGGGTTTCCTTGATCTACCACTCTAAGAAACCATTCCAAAAAGAAACTGGACTAACTCACATGAACTGTTCTTAATGAAGCCATGCTGACTCTGTTATGTTTCCTTTCCTAGATAATATGATTGTCAGAGACACCCCATAAAACATTAGGGCAACTCATGTCTCCTTCATTACTGTATGAAGTATCCTTTCCAGGCTCTTGGTCTGTTTGTCAAATTTTGCTTATCTTCTTTTGTCCATGTAGCCTAGAGTATAGTCTGTCAGCAATAGTACGTTTTTCTTCTGCCTCAGTTGATTTTCACTCAAATTCTTTCCCTGTCTCAATTAGTTAGATTTTCTCACTTGAATAAATATTATGGATGTACAGTCTTATTCGGGCTTCTCTTTTCACTATCCTACTCCTTTTAAATAGGGTATGGATATTCCAGAATAATATTCCACATCTTAAGTCTCATTCTATCAAGATTTAGTAGCATAAATGAGGTCCCATTTGTCTCTTTGTAGGAGGATTTCTCTTTCTTCTGGCTCATTGACAATTTGTCTTACATTGTGTATAAACATAGGATCCATTTTTATTTCATTGCTAGCTCCTTTCTTGGATTTGTTTCCTTAGAATTTCTAGTCATCTCTGCTGTTACTCTTTTTCTTACATTGTCACTAATCTCTATTATGTTTAGCTTGATGGATTTATAAAAGCAGCTTTCTCATCCTCTTTTTTTACTTTAAATGCCTTTTGATTGTATTTTCAAGACTCTTAGGAAATGCATTTACCTTTCTTTGTGAGGGGCACTCTATTGTTGGTCAAGAATCCATCATTCTTGCATTTTATCAGTGACTACGAAATCCAAATTCTTTTCTCAGATAACATCATCTTTACAAGTTATTTCCCAGCCCTCTCTTTCTCTTATAAAACCCTTGCCTTCAGTCAATAGAAATGATGAAAGTACTGTGCCCTTAAAGCTTTTCATTTTTGTTTTTGTGTCCCCTCAGAACTAAAAGATTCTCAGCAATATTTTTTGTGAGTTCCTCAAGAGTAGGGACAATTTTTTATTTTTCTTTGTATACCTAATGCCTAGCAGAGTTAATAGCACCTTTTAGGTGCCTTGCAAAATTATTTGTTGACTGACTGACAGATCTTCTCTGGCAGTATCATTTGATTCCACATGAATTGTCAGAGGTAGGTAATAAATAGTCTTAGAACATTTGCTGGCATATCCTGAAGACATACCGATGAAGACAGCATACTCTTATAGAGTCAAACTGGCAAATCTCTAATTCAAGAATTTCAGAAGGAAATTCCCAACCACTGCTTTTCATCTTCTCCTCTGAACCTTACTGAATGAATCTGTCACTGGCTCTCCTTGTGTGCCCAGATCAGCATTCATTAGGTTATCTTAATTTGTTCTTTTGTTCTAGGAGTCCCTTTCTCATCTTTTCAAGAAGAGGTTACTCTTTATTATTAGAAAGACTATCATCAGCTTTAATATTCATGATTCTTGAGAATATTTAATTTTTAAAAGTAGCAATGTAACTTTTTCTCAGCAGCAAATATATCACTAAACCTTTTTATAATGATTTAAAAATCATTTTGTTATAACTTTGTGAAACTAGAATTTTACTTAATAATTTGTTTTGACATTAGACTAATTTTATTATTGAACTGAAGGTAGGGTATTTTAATACATTCAAAGCATTCCCTCTTAGTCATGTCTTGTAAGGAGGATAGCAGAGGTTTTAACATTTACTGAGATTATAAGGAAAAGATTTGGAGGAACAAATTACTTGACCACTTACTTTTCAATCATCAGGATGTAATATTCTTGTTGGCCTCACAGAAGATTTCTCATGCAGGGTACACAGTATAATTCTCCTTACTCTAACATTCCCCAAGCTAAATCAGCCTTGGTGGAGTGAGAAATAACAAATTTGGAGTGCAACCAAGATCGTGGACTAAAAGCACAGATCTACTCAAGCTCTCTCCCCAAAGTCCTTAAAGTCCCTATAAAAGTGACTCTAAACAAATTCTATAGCAGCAGAAGCCACAAAATGACAGAGTGAAACAGATTTCCAGTCCAAGACAACAGGAAAAGTCTATTACACTGGGCTTGGAGTGGAGCACTGGCACAGATAGGACTAGAGTAGTCTTCAGAGTGCTGGATCATGGGAAGCTGTCAGGATTTCCAGATTATTCAACCCACAAATGCCAAAGAGACACCTTCAAAGGTCAGTGAGAAAGTTCTTTCACCTGGGTGAGAGAGGAGCATGATCTGGCACCAGTCCCAAGTCAGCATCAGTCACTTCTGGAGTTCTTGGCCTAAGACAGTGGGGGAATTGAGCAGTTGATCTTTAGTCTCAGTCCTGAGTGGCCTTCCTGGGGTGAGGAGAAGTGCTGTCATGATGGAGCTGGTGGTTGCTGTGGAAAGGGAATCCTATTAGTTCCAGGGCAGTAAAGAGTGCTTCTGGTTACTCACAGACCAGAGCACAGGCCAGGAGAGGAGTAAACACTCCTCCCTTAATTATGCCATTTTGGAGGAACTGCAAACTTATAGGTCCCTAGAGATATCTTGGAGAACAGCTACACAAAACCTATGAAGCCTGGGATAGTATACCCTTCACTTGACAAAGGACTCAAAAGTCAAGTAATTTGCTGGGAAAATGCCCCAAAGGGGAAAAATAAGACTATAAAAGATTCCCTTCTTGGGGAAAATGTATTTTCTTCCAACCTTTTGGATGAGGAAAATGAAAGGATATAACCAGAGAAAGACCAAAGCATACAACTGGAAGAAGACAGAAAGAGCAAGGAGTCTATACCTAAAACCTCCAAAAAATATAAATTGGTCTCAGGCCATGGAAGAGCTCAGAAAGGTTTTTGAAAATCAAATAAGAGAGGTAGAGGACAAATTAGGAAGAGAAATGAGAGCAATACAAGAAAATCATGAAAAATGAGTGAACAGCATGCTAAAGGAGACCCAAGAAATGCTGAAGAAAATAACTTTAAAAATATACTAATCCCAATGGCAAAAGAGATCTAAAAAGCCAATCAGAAGAAGCATGCCTTAAAAAGCAGAATTGACCAAATGGAAAAGATGATCCAAAAGCTCACAGAAGAAAATAGTTCTTTAAAAATGAGAATGGAGTAGATGGAACTAATGACTTCATGAGACATCAAGAAATTATAAAACAAAACCAAAAGAATGAAAAAACAGAAGACAATGTGAAATGTCTCATTGAAAAGCAACTGACTTGAAAAATAGATCCAGGAGAGATAATTTAAAAATAATTGGTCTACCTGAAAACTATGGTCAAAAAAGAGTGTAGCCATCATCTTCCAAGAAATTACCAAGGAAAACTGCCCTGATATTCTAGATCCAGAGGGTAAAATAGAAATACAAGAATTTGCCAGTCACCTCCTGAAAGAGACCCCAAAAGGAAAACTCTTAGGAATATTGTAGCCAAGTTCCAAAGTTCCCAGGTCAGGGACAAAATATTACAAGAAGCCCAAAAAATCCCAATGCCAGTATTGTGAAAATACAATCAGAATAACAGAGGATTTAGCAGCTTCTACACTAAGGATTTGAAAGGTTTGGAATATGATATTCTAGAGGTTAAAGGAGCTAGGATTAAAACCAAGAATTACCTACCCAGCAAAACTGAATATAATACTTCAGGGAAAAAGATTGAATTTAAATGAAATAGAGGACTTCCAAGCATTCTTGTTGAAATGCCCAGAGCTTAATAGAAATTTTGACTTTCAAGTACAAGAATCCAGAGTAACATGAACAGGTAAACAGAAAAGAGAAGCCGTAAGGGACTTATTAAAGTTGAACTGTTTACATTCCTACATGGAAATATGGTATTTGTAACTTATGAGATCTTTTTCAGTATTAGGGTAGGTAGATGGAATGTGTGTGTGTGTGTGTGTGTGTGTGTGTGTGTGTGTGTGTGTATAGGCATGATAAGCGTGTATGGGTATATATGTATGTGTGTATTACATATGTGTATATATGTGTGGGTGGGTGTGTATGTATATGTGTGTGTGTGTGTGTGTGTGTGTACACACTCACATATATAGATAGATTGAAGGACATAAACAGAGGGCACAGGGTAAGCTGAATATTACATGAGAATACCTAAAAATAAAATTTACTGTTTAGTGGAATGTACTAGGGGAAAGAGAAAGGGAGAGGTAGAATGTAGCATATCATCTCACATAAAAGAGGCAAGAAAGAGCTTTTACAATGGAAAGGAAGAGAGGGAAGATGAAAAGGAATAAGTGAGCCTTAGTCTCATGAGATTTGGCTTGAGAAGGAAGAAATACGCTCTCAATTATGTATGGATATCTATTTTACCATGCAGGAAAGTAGGGGGAAAGGGGATAGGAGAGGGAAGATAACAGAAAGGACAGCAAATTGAGAAAAGGGGTAATCAGAAGCAAACACTATTGTGGGGGGACAGGTCAAGGGAGAGAATAGAATAAATGGAGGACAGGACAGGACAGATGGAAATGTGGTTAGCCTTTCACAACATGACTGTTATGGAAGTGTTTTGCATGACTACACATGTATGATCTATATTGAATTGCTTCCTTTCTCAGTGAGGGCAGGTAAGGAGGGAGGAAGGGAGAGAATGTGGAACTCAAAGCTTTAAAAATGAATGTTAAAGATTGTTTTTGCATGCAACTGGGAAATAAGAAGTACAGGGCGGTGGAGTATAGAAATCTATTTTTCCCTACAGGAAAATAGAGGGGAGGAGATAGAAAATGGGGGAGTGATAGAAGGGAGGATACACTGGAGAAAGGAATGGATGGGTTGCATGCTATCTGGGAGTAGGGAGAGATGGGGAGAAAATTTGGAATTCAAATTCTTGTGGAAATAAATGTGGAAAACTGAAAAATAAATACATTAAATATATTTTTAAAATTATATATATAATATATAAAGAAAAAGAAAGAATATATTTTCTTCAGACTTATCTTCAAAGCTAGTAGCTCATACACTTTTTCCATTACAAAACTCACTAGCTTAAAACTCTCATATGAGAAAATATAGGGTTGTTGCTGTTTTAACAGTCTATCCCCTGTCTTGTTGCTATCTCATTCTAGGCTCCAATAAAATTGAATGATATCTTTAAAACACCAAACTAGAGAAAGTCCATAGCCTTACTTTCTTAAATAATTAGAACTAAAAATGACCTGAAAGATTACCCCATCTAACATTTCTATGAATGAGGAAAAGAAAGCCCTAACTTTTAAAATATCATCCAGTAAATTGGATTAGTCTGTTAACCTTTGTTTCATTCTTTCTATCTTGGACTCCTTCATTCATCTTTGAAAGGTTCTAGATCTCCTAAAACAAAAGTCAGACTGTCTACAGAAAATCCAGGAAATGAGAAGGCTTCCTTTTAGTAGTCATCCTGGAACAACATAAAAACCCTCAGGAACCATCATCGGAATTTTCCCAGAAATTTTCCCAGAAATAACAACCTCAAAGAATCGTAGAATCCCTGAGTTGGATACTGGTTATCTAGTCTAACCCATACAACAAAAGGAGTCCCCTCCATAATACATCAATCAAGTATCATCCATTGGCTTGAAAGCCTTCACCATGGCTCAGGGCATCCCAATCCATTACGATTCTAATTCTTAGGAAATTTTTCCTGACAATAATTTAAATTTTCTTCCACCCAATCCTCCTACTCTTCTGAGTGAGAACCTAGCTGTCAGTGAGGTTCTTGGCAAATTCCGTCTCTCTCCTCAATCATCTGAGTTTCTCTTACTTCCGCAGGGCCACCTACAGTTGCCACATCAGTTCCTTAGTTTATATTTGGGGATGTCAAGGAAATTAAACTCACCATTTGTCTGACAAGTGGCAGCCTAGGGCCATTACAGCACATGGACAGCTGAATTGACTCACATCCCATTCATACTTTCCAGGTTTCTAGAAATGAAAGTACTGTTGAGAAAGCAATGCTAGTTGTTATTTTGTTATAATTTTTAACATTCCCTTTCAGCCAGTAGATTTTACCCAAAAGTCTTAGTGTTACTTTAAGCTTAAAACTGCACTAAGACTTTGAAGGCAATGTACATCTGATTCATAACAAAATGTTCTTTCTTATGAATTTCTAGAGTTATAAAATCAAAACTCTGGAACCTAGAGAAATTAGTCTAGGGGGAAGACCTAATGAACAATGACAGAATTTAGTATCAATGGAGAGGAGGGACCTTCAGGCACTGCCTTTAGGGACAGAGAAAGAGACTGTGGGATACCCATGGAGCCAGTGCTAGAGAGTCACAAATCCAGAGAAAAGTTTAACCGGGGTGCGGACACTGAGGGATCAAAAGAAAGGTGAGAAAATGCACCATGTCATAATTTTACATTTTAATAAACTATTCTTTGATCAATATGTATAAAGTTCAGTAATTTTTACATACTGAAGAAAATATTATCAAAGCCCTTTAAATTTTGGAGCCTTGAGGCAAAGTTTCATTCTCCCACAATAGAGGAAATGACTAACCCCAGTGATGGCTGCTAGCATTGTTCATTTCATGCCTTATTTAGTATTTCTCTTTTGTTCTTATAGTAATATAAAATGTAGAAGCAATACTAGCTCATTATTTAAATTTGAAATGAAAAATAAAATATTTCTTTCATTCAGCTTTCCCAAAAGAATGTGTGTCAAAATCTCCACATGACATTTAATTCTCTTAAAATTCAAAAACAAATCACAAAAAAACTTGATTGTATATATGTTGCCATTAATACTTAAAACCATAAAATACAATATTAACTACTGTATATGCCTATAAAGGTTCACAGAATAATTGGATGGCATGATAAACTATCACATTAAAAGCGGCTAAGTAAGTATTCTGGATATGTTAGCAGTAAATAAGCATCTGCTGATATTGGAATATGAACAAAGCCATAGTAGAAAAAAAGCTAACCATGTATAATATTTAATAAGAAGTACATTTCATGATAAGATATTTGTTCTGAACTTGAAATTACCACTTTTAAAAAAAGGAAAAGGATGGAAATGCATTTGAGATTTTTTCTTGCTATTTTTCCCATGCTTTCATATGTAACCTCTATTAATGATAAGTATTGTACTTGTGATAAGGGAAAATTCTATGCTACGTATTAAACTGAGTGGCCAATAATTATTTTTATAATTAATATAATAACTATTTATATATTTATATATTATTTATAATTTTTCATATAATTTTCACATAATTTATTTATTTATGATTTATAATTTAATATAATAATTAATATAGCTAATAATATATTTTATTTTTTCTATGCTCAATTCATAAGGTTTCCTAAATCAACTTATAAATCCCCACACTATCAGATGTAAGTCAAAGGAGAGATGTAGGATATTAAGCATATTTCCTGAATTTTTAAAAATTGGTGGAGGATGCCATAACCATTATCTTCTGGTATCTTTTCATCATAGAATTAAAGATGAGCATCTTTAGTCAAAAATATCAATCAATCAATGGACTGAGCCCCAATCCATTTCTTTTTGAACTCCTCCCATTCCTATAGGATTGGATTGTAGGGTCATATATCTAGAGTTGAACAGAACCTCAGAGGGCAAGTGATCCCACCCCCAATTTGTAGGTAAGGAAACATACCTAGGAAAGTTAAGTGATTTGTATAATAACAATACAGATACTATGAAGAATATATGGGGAGACAATAATAACAAAAACAGCAACAATAATAATTGCATTTATGTAACACTTTGTTGTTTGCAAAGCACTTTACAAATATTACCTCATGACCCTTACAACTCTGGGAAGTATGAGCTGCTATTGTCCTTGACCTCAGTTTTGTCCACTACAAAATCATAATAAAGTAATGATTTCAAGGTTTATTATGGGGTTCAAATGAGTTGGTATTTGTTATATTTATACCAGAAACATAGTAGACAGTTGATAAATGCTTATTCCCTTTCTTCCCCCTCTTAGAGATGAGGAAACTGAGGTAGGCAGAGTTAAATGACTTGCCCATAGTCACTTAGCTTTAAATGTCTGTAGAATTTGAATTCTATCCATTTTGCTACTTTATGCTTCCTTTTCTTACCATTATGCTAGTGAACACTATTGTGCTTCATCCTTCATTCTCGAAGGGGACCATGACGGCAGGGAGATGATGACGTCACTTGCAATTGACTTTGAGTGAGGGAAAGCTGTACAGAGTCACCAGTCTCACTGTCTCCTCCAGAGCTGTCTGGGTCCAGTGACCAGATATCGATCAAGATGACTGGAGATGGCCCAGCAATGGGCACTATACCATATGGGGGAAGGGACGTACATCAGAATGGAAACGAAAAGAAAAGCACACTTGTGCTTTCTGTCATATAGTAAGGAAAGCAGATTGGTAGAAAAGTGGGCAAAGGGTGCTAAAAATCTCACTGTTCCTAAACTCAGCAAATATCAGTCTAACTCTGTCCAATGATATCTGATGACTTTGGCTTCCTTGTTGCTCCTCACGTTTAATACTATAATACACATAACATACATAATACTCTGAGCATTTTCATTGGTTCTCCCTTATACCTAAAATGTTCTACCTCATGATCTCGGACTTCTGGCTTTCCTGGCTTCCTTCAGGTGCCTTTTAAAATCCCACTTTCTACAAGAAGCCCTTTCCCAATCTTCTTTAATATTAGTTTCCTCCCTCTGAGATTATCCCCAATTTATCTCATATATATTTTGTTTGTACATGACTGTTTGCATATTATTTCTATCATTAGACTGAGCTTCTGAGAGAAAGGATTGTGTTTTGATTTGGATTTTGTTTATTTGTTGCTCATCCTTTATTCTATAAGACAAAAGACACCAAGAGGATGACGTCTTGACTTCTAAGTGAATTGGATTTAAGTGAGGCAGGGCTGTCTAAGTCATCAGCCTCACTCTCTCCTCCAAAATCATCTGAGTCTAGTGGCAAAACATAAGTCAAGATGACTGGAGATAGTGTAGAATGAATCAAACTAAGGTCTTTCCCAGGTCTTAGTTTATCTGGTGAAACACCCATTGTTTGCCTTTCTTTGTATTCCCAATGCTTAGCACACTGATGGTGCTTAATAAATGCTAGTTCCCTGACCAACATTTTGGTGGTACTAAACCAGATCGATTTGAATAGTTTACCATAAATAAAAAAAATAAATTGCAACTAAGTTGAAAAATGGCTTGAAGTTCACTTAGGTAAATAAAGTTGGTATTTAGTTGTTTTCCCAGGATATCTAATGGTAACACAAAGGATCATTTCATTGGATAGTTTTGACTTGCATGGCTCATGACCTGCATAACAAACAAACCATCATGTAGGTAATCACATCTCACTTACCAATGTCAGTTGCAGAGGACAAGACAGTCACGACATCTATGAGGACTTTGATGAAAGCCTCCAAATTAATTCAGTCTGCCCCTTGATAGTTGGTGACATCAGAAATAAGGTGGGCACAAGGAAATTCCTGGGAAAAGGTGTTGGAAAACATTGGGCACAAGAAATGAAGGCCTGTAGACTACTCTAGAATGTCACATCTCTAATAGAATGAATATTTTCTTCAAGAGAGTATCAGAGGGAAGTGTATACAGAGAATGCTAATGAACATTTTTTAAATTCAATTACCTGCATTTTAACAGTTATTTCAGAATCATCTCTCTGTCTATAGCTGACCAGTTAGATTATTTATATCAAAAGTCAAAAACAACAACCAGTAAGAAGAAAAAAAAAGGCACAGCATCAATTTATCAACTATAGCCTTTGAGAACTCAGGTTTACCCTCTTTGCCTACCAAATGAAAGACCACAAGTAGGGCTTTTGTGGAAAGTGGTCCTTTTACTCTAGATCAGGATCGTGCATGTCAGAGTTCAAGAAAAGAAGGCTAGGTTGGATATAATGGTCACAGTCGTACAGAAGATGCTATCTTCCAATTAATTGTTGGGTTTTTTGGTTTGTTTTCAATTGAATAGTGAAAGATAAAGAAATGGCTTCAAATCCAAGAACGCCTACGTTTGAAGCTTACCCTTCATACATACAGGCTCCATGATCCTATGCAAGTTACTTAATGTCTTTGTGCTCTTGACAGTTCTCTAAGACGATAAACTATCAGAAGGGTGCAGACATGTATTAGGAAATAGAGGTTGCTCCATTGGGAATTCTTTTCCTTTACCAATGCAATCACAGGTTTCGTCCCAATCCTTAAAGCTTGATTATACTAAATGTTTAAAATAGAAGAGTAAGTATATGGGCAGAGACTATTGAGGGGATGGTATTCCGGGAGCTGAAGTTAAAGAAAGGACCTCAATCTTTTTGACAATTCCTTAAGGTCAGCAGAGATTGGTCCTTTGGCTTTTGAATACTTAATTCTACTCCCTCTACCAAATTAAAAGGAACCATGTAGTATTTAGAGCAGTAGAGCAAGGCCTTAATTAGTTATCTTGCATTTGAGACAAGAGAACTTGAAAAGGTCAGATTTGATAAAGAAATTCTTTTTTGTCTTAGAAATGGTAATTCTATATCATTTCTCTTTCTTTTGTGTGTGTAGAGTATGTGTGCGTGTGTGTATGTATGTATGTATGTATGTATGCACATACTATAGATTTGAAAAACTCTTTTCTAGCCTTGGGAATGATGTCACACTTTTGTTAAATAAACATGACGTGTATTAAGAGCTTTTAATCCCTTTCTGTTGCAGGCACTTTTCATGTCTGTCCTCCAAGTACATGTGCCCTGGTGTCCCAGCAGTGATGAGTACCCTACTGGCAAACATAAATGCTTTTTACGCCCACCCAACAGTCTCAACTAATGTGCAAGTGTCTGCCTCAGATAGATTTGCTGCTACCAATTTTGGGGTAAGTATGATGTTAGTAAATAACCATGACTTTGGCTTTTCTAAGTTCATTTTCCCGTGATTGTCTCTGTTATTAAGCCTCTGAGGTTGTTATAGATGAACCTGACACCAGTATCTGTTAGTGGTAAGTTGTGAGTTATTGAACAATTAACAAAAAGAGTTTTATTCTTTCCTAAAACAACAAAGGTATGCAACAAGCACTTAGCCTCTTATGTGTTCCCCCCTCACCTCCATATAGAAATATATCTGATCATGAAAGGAGGGTTTAGTGACTCATGTGTTCTTAAATTACAGGAGTCCTAACTCCATGTGTGTGTGTGTGAATTTTTATACCCTTAGGTCACCAGATAGCTTCTTCAAGCTAGGCAGGGTCCAGTCAGGTTCAGGGACAGCTGTGTTATCTTTTAGGGAAAACTCATCCCTCCTTGCAGGTTTTTTGGGGAAAGCGTTATCCTGGTCCTATTCCCAGGGACTTGTGATTTAGATAGGTTGTTTCCAGAATGTCTTTATAAAATCCTCATACTTGTTCTTATTTATCATATAGTGCTAAAGCTTTAACATTTATTTGAATATTTTTAGTGAAAATACAATTACTGATGAGTCAAAGAAGAATCTAAATACAATTGAATTTAAACGTGTAAAAATGACCTTTGATTCAGTAGCAGAAAAGGTATTTTCTTTGTATTCTCATTTTTTTTAAGTGAAATAGGTAATTGCTTACTAACCACATCCACCACAGCTGTGGCTCTTATGGCAGTTCTTGGTATATTCAGATATCTTAGACCTACCTCCCCGAAATCCACATGTTAACATTTTCAGATATTAGAGAGGTAAAGTCATATTAGCACCTGGTTAAGGTCTTCTTTATTTGCACCTAACTGTGACTTTCCTTATTAATGCCTAATGAGAGGCTTTCTTTCTTACCTTAGCAGAATAGTTTAAAGAGCATTAAAGAGAATTTTGGGGCAGGGAGGTGGCACAGTGGATAGAGGGCAGGGACTTCATTTCCCTGAGTTCAAATCTGACCTCAGATACGTATTAGTTGTGTGACCCTGGGTAAGTCACTTAACCCTGTTGACCTTAGTTTCCTCATCTGTAAGATGAGCTGGAGAAGGTAATGGAAAACCACCCCACTATCTTTGCCAGGAAAACCCCAAATGGGCTTATGGAGAGTCAGACATGACTACAGCAACAAGAGGATTTTGCAGATGAAAGGGAGATGGGGGCCTTTGTTATCAGAATAATTATTATAGCTATCATCTGGACCTTTGATTTCATCAGTGTGGGAAAGTCATTTGATCCAAAGCAGGTTAAATCACACTTCTCTTCTGAACCGCACTAGAAGGCACGCCAGGCACTGCATGGCCATGAACAAAGCCTTCAGGTGTCGTGTGATTTCACTGTCTCACCCACATTGAAAAGAATAGTTTTGGGAGGGCATGAGATGGACCTAAAGGGTAGGGATGCAGGAAGAAAAACTTATAGTAACATTTTCCTTCTGTTCCCACACGTATAAAAGGTCAGTGACAATGCCAGAAGCTAAATAGCAGTCAATGAGACCTTGTTAGGCATATTGAGCTTTGACTTGAAAACTCCCATTTCACTCTAGAAATAAAGAAATAACTGAAGGCTCAGTTAAGACCTGGAAATTGAAGTGAAGATGTAATTGGACTTATTTGTATCATTCATATCCAAACAGGCTTATTTGGTGATTGAAGGAAAAGTATGCTTGGCACTTAAAGTATCTAGAAAATTGATGAAATTCCCCTTTTCTTGCCATGTCTATGCAAACACCTAATTCAACAGGGAACTCTTTTCTGTTCTTGAACGTCCAATATCCAATTAAAGCAACTTTTGTATGAATTATTGGTGTACTTGATTATGCAAATTGTGTTCCTGTCTATTTGTTGTTTTTTTTAACCAAATGATGTGATAATCTTCAAGTGAAAATAAACTATAGCTTTGAAACTTTACTTCATTGTCATCCATTTTAATAAAGAGAAGAATAAATATCTTATATAATAGATAAGAAAAATAGGGATATATAGCTAGTTTAAATGGCTGTTAGAAGTGAACTTTTCAGAGAGATGCTACTTTGTAATTTCAATAGATAGTAAATTGTTTAAATGTATATTGCATGACCACATTAATAGACTTTATAGTTGAATGTTGTGGTAAGGATTATGTGATTGGAGAGAGGAGTATCTACCCTATCCTTGGTAAAAAATCCCATTTTTAGTCTACAGATATGAAATATAATGAATGAGTAACTAAAGTCGGAATCTGAACCCAGTAGGGCAAAGGAAATAAGGATATTAAGCTCTTTTTCTCTTCCTATGTTCTTGTACACATGTTTTTTGGGCAGGCAATCAGGGAGTATATGTGTTTTGGGGAAGGTTTTTTTTTTTGTGATGAAGATATATGGAAAGGGGGAGGGGCATGAAGTAGAAAGGGGCAAAGATTTAATGGTCTTTCTCAATAGGACAAAAGTCCTGTAAATGAAATGAAAAGAACATAGAGGTGGTATTCAAGGGGTCTGTTTGTTTTACTAATGAGCTACATGACTTAAGTGAGTCAGTTAATTCCTCTGTACCTCAGTTGCCCTTTCTGTGAAATGGGAAGGGGTATATTGCCTGACTAGCCTATATTTTATGATACAAATCAAATAAAATAATATTTATAAAAACTTTTTAAATGTAAAATTGTTAAAAACATAAACAAAGCGTTCTTATTCTCCTTTGAGCTCAGGTTAGCACTCTTCTGGATTTCAGTCATACCATATAAACAGCCACGGGCCAGTAGTTTAGTTATATATATTGACTCTCAAATGGCCAGGGACCAGAGAATTGACTGTGGCCATATCAACAGAGTAATTATTTATGATCATCCAATGGAATCCAACTGAGCTTTGTTATACAAACCTCACATCTGGAATTGTATCATCAAGAAATTTTATCTATCATGTGAAACAAGCTATGTTTTATGCTTGTTCCATTTCTAAAATCATGCCTGGCTATGCTATAAAGAGTGGCTTACCCTTGTGGAACACTGGACCTTTCTCCCCTGAGGGAGAAAGGATGTTAATGTTATCATCAACCATGAAACCTACTTATAAGAAAGTCATATGAAGAGTCCCTGCATTCATGTTAACCTCAAAGAAAATGCAGAGTGCATTTCAATAGAGCCCAGTGCTTCAGCTGCAATGTGATTACAAAAAATTCTCTGTAAGAGCAAATAGGGCAGGAAACAGAAAAGCGACCTCAATGCTTTAAACTCCATTCCTTTAAAAAACTTCAATCCTGACTCATTGTTCCTATTAGTGGATGATTCTGCTCTCTTTTTGTTGAAGAAAATACATATTATTTTTGGAACATTATCTAATTTTGTTGATACCTTTTGTTTTTTACATCATATTCATTCTAAATATTAAAACTCTTTAAAATTTAAACTCTCCAACTCAGAAAGCCATCCCTTCCAACAAAGTTTTGCAAAGGGAAAGAAGTTTATCAAAACTAACATGCATATTGGACATGTCTGACTATACATAGTAATTTATGTCCATGGATCCTCACCACTACAATGTAAAGAGGGAGGAACATAGAAAACATGTTTTAAAATGGGATAAAACTATTTCTGCAAGTAATCTAAGGCAAGAAAGAATTTCTTAGGAGTTCAAGACACCTAGATAGCATAGTAGGTAGAGCACTGGACTTGGAATTAAAATTCAGCCTCAGAAACTTATTTGCTAAGTGGCTGTGACTCTAGGAAAGTCACTTAACATCTCTTTGCTTCAGTTCCTTCATCTGTAAAATGATGGAATGATAGCACTATATTCATAATTCTGGGGAAATCATAAGTAAATAGCCTGTCTTAGGCTTTTTATATGACTGTGGAAGTTGTCTGGATAATCTGAGACCAGGTTACCTCATTACAGTAGCTCCCAGTCATTGGCTTAACGTGAGCGTCCCTACATATATACTCATACTGGCACAAATCTGAAAGGGGATTTTGATGCCTTTTACTGGGAAATAGCTAGATCCCATGTGATTTCTTGAGCATGAGAGACTGCCTCCACATAAATCCTAAGGAGATGCCTGAGGCACAGAGTTATTATTATGTGATGGGTTCACAGTCCCATAGCTACTGATTCAAAGCCCAGCACTTCATTACTTACAGTGAGATGCTCCCTTTTGCTAATTACAAAATAACTATGAAGTAATTCCAAGAGGGTAAGAGCATGAATGACTGCAGGAAATCAGGAAAGGCCTTGGGAGTAGCTGGTACCTTGTCTGTTCTTTGATAAACATAAGGAATTTCTAAAAGACAGGAGTTAAGGAGGGAAGGCTTTTTTTGGAAGCAAAGAAACAAACAGGTTGCACAAAGGAATGAAAGAAGATAGAAAGCCACATAGGGAAATAATTAACCAGATAATATGACTAGAAGGAAGGTGATAAGAAATAAAATCATAAAGGTAGATAGAAGCAAGATTGTGAAGGCCATTAAATGTCAAATTGAAGATTACGTATTTTATCTTAGAAGCAATAGAGAACCTTGATGATTTTTAAGTTTGAGAGTAACATAGTCAGTTCTGTATTTTAGGAATATCAGCTTGGCATCCATGTATAGGATGGATTTGAGAGAGGAGAAACCAACAAAGAGACCAGTTAGGATGCTATGGCAGTACTGCAGGTGAGAGACCTGAGAGAGGACCTGAGCTAGGGTACAGGCTGAGTGAGTGGGGAAAAGGGAGAAGGGGACAAGTTGGAGAGATGTTGTGAGGCTAAAGTGGATAAGACTTAGCAAATTATTGTACATTTGTTTTGATGCAAAGGCTCATCTATAAAATGAAAAAGTAGATGTGTTCTGTGTCTCACCAAGACAATGGCAGAAATAAAATGAGATACCTTCATTCGAAAAAAGGTGATGCGTGTTAGCAGGTCAATGGTTGATTTTAGATCTTGAAGTCTTTCTGAATCACTAGCAGGGAAGTTGTCCTAGTTAGTTAGAGAAAAGGGGAAATGTATAGGGCCAAGAGAGGTTAAGTGACATGTTTAAAGTCCCAGGTAGATAAATTGGCAGATTCCAAAAGCAGCCTAGAACCTTTTTAAAAGGCGGGGAGAGGAGGAGGCAGAAGAGACTTCTGGTAAGTTTTTTTCATTTATTTATTTTGACACAGTCTTGGCATTCTGTCAACGATTTGTAACCACTGGTGTCAATAAAACAGTGCTCAATTCTCAAAGGGTTATCCTTCTGTCCGAGAAACAATAGATTTCACAATGCTGAAACAATTTTCCACTTTGATAATCCCTCTAGAAGAATAACCTCTTGCTCAATACTAGACAGAGTAATTCGAGTAACTGCCTTAGAATTCTATGAGAACTCCATTGGACAGAAATCCACTCAACAGCCTACTGTAAAGCATAATGTTGTTCATTATACTCCATCCAGGAAGCCCCTTATTTACTCAGTGAATCCTCATTGAGTTGGTATCATCAGTGGTCACTTTTTCTAAGTGTATTTTGATTTATGGACTATAAACTCTTTCAGAGCAGGTTCTCCATCAAATCTTATTTACTAGTACAAGACTCCCCAACATGGTGTGCCCAAGGAAAAGAAGGCACTGTGCTCTGTGAGCAAAGCAGAATTGCAGTAGCTCAAAAGCAATGTGAGATGTGCAAATGTAGAGACACTTCCACTTCAAATGTTCATATGGACTATTTGTTTCTAATTTGTGGTAGAACTTTCCAAGCTCATCTTGGTCTGATCAGCCATAGCTGGATAAACTGCACCTTGACCTCAATGTGGTGAGGTCATTTTGGTCCTCTTCCAGAATGAAAGACAACCAAGCAATGTGTCCAATGTTAACACAGTGCTTCCTGTATACGTTGTACCATCTTTCTTGATAGAATTCAAGTTTCTCGATTGCATAAACTTCTGTTTTGTGTCTTTTCTTCCCTGGTTTCTGGCACAAGCCATAGTATGGGCTTAATAAATACTTGGTGAATGACTAATCATTGGAAGTATGCGTGTTAAACCAAATAATGCCTTACCAGACTCAGCCGATCCATAGGACCTAGGTCAGTCTTTTTAATAGTGAGCAAGGTGCTCAGGAAAGTAATGTATGAACTCAAGCAATTTAATATATGAAATAATTCTTGGTGATCTTAAAGTGTCTAGTTTATGTTAAGGGAATAGCTTTTGCTCCGATGAGAAAGTTCATATTGGTAATTAAGTCTGATTAACTGAAGTGGGGCAGGGAGCTAGAAAGTTCTGGGTTTTTTTCCCTTTGGATATCCTGAGGTCAGGGTTTAAGTAACATTCAAACATGCTTCTGTGCATTTGAAAGAAAGATAAAATATGTGAGTTCATAAGAGTATTAGGACAAACCTGTGTACTTTAATTGGAAATGAAACTGTCAGGTGGTTCAAAACCTTTGTTTTTGCAATATTTTCATGTTTTCCCCTTCGCATGGAAATTATGCTTGTTTTTCTCACAAGGAGCTGGTTAGTGAGATAAAGAACATGAAGAGGAGGAGAAAGGAGACTATTGGTGCTCGCTAATGCGTTCTAATCTGAAGGCTACTGGCTGGGTGCCAGGAGCATTTGTACTGCATTAGGAGAATGGCGCAGTATGGCAGCAGGCATAAATGAAACTCAACAAAACACATTTTTGTAATTTCTGATACGCTTCCCATTATCTCCTAGCAATGCTTGTATGACTATAAATTGAAAACAAACAGATCCCAAGAGGAAGGCAGTGAGTCCATGCTTTATATTAAGCATTTTAGATGGCACATTTGTCCTTTATTTGATTTTTTTAAAAAAAATTATTCATTCAACTTCTAATAAGCATGTGTTATTTTTCTTTTTCGTTTTACACAGAGAGAAAAGTTCATAAAACTACTGGATCAGTTGCACAACTCTCTGAGGATTGATTTGTCAAAGTACAGGGTATGTACAAAATCATCTTCCTCAGAGGAAAAAAAACAGAATTAGGTCCACGTGGCTATTTGTCATGTTACAGAGTAATTATTCATAGAGTAGAATCTTAAGGCTTCCATGCCAATTTGAGGAGATTGATGTTTTCTAAAATTAGAAGCTCCTTTTTTTTCAATCAAGGTTTTTGTTTATTTGTTTTATATATGTTCCTCTGATATGGACTTATTTCTGATTCTGAATATTTGAATTCAACTAAGGGTTTTGGTGGATTTTAGCCAACATGTATTTGGGAGTCTACATGGAATGGAGAAAAGAGATTTGACCTTGGACCCAAGAAGACCTGGATTTCAGTCTCACTTTTGATATATATGGTTGTATGACCCTGAGGAAATTACTTGGCTATCCTTAGTAACCAAGGCAACTCTAAGCTATAAGATGCAAAAAAAGGTGCTGGTCTGTATTAATAGAGAGTTTCCTCCTCTGAGCACTCTACAAACCAATGAAACACAGGTCTAGTTCCTGGGCTCTTCTGGTAAACTGAGTTGACACACAGTCGGTCTTCCAGTGCTTTTCCTCTTCCAAAACAACTCCACCAGGTACCCAGACCCAATGAGAGCCCTCACAGAGGCTGCCTCAATGGCTCTGCCATCTCTGTCTGAACATCACTCCCATGATGTTCTCTCATGCCCCCTACTTCTTGCCCCCTACAGCACTTGACCATTGACCATGCCCTTAGTACTGGATCCTGTAGTTTATGAGGTAACAATTACCTAATTTTGTAAACTAGGCAGTGATTTTAAGAGAAGACTAATAGAGAACCAGGAATCTTCTTCAAACTTATAGTGATATAAATAATTTTAATAATAATAGCAACTAGTATATATAGAGGCTGCTAACGGCACCATGGATAGAGTGCTGGGCTTGAAGTCAAAAAGTCCTGTATTCATTTCCAGCCTCAGATAATTATTAGTTGTGTGACTCTGGGCAAGTTACTTAACACCTATTGGTCTCACTTTTTTCAGCTGTAAAATGGAGCGCTGCCTTTCAAGGTTGTTGTGAGTATCAAATGAGATATTTGTAAAAAAGCATTTAACATGGTGATTGGCACATAGTAGGTGGGATATAAATACTTTCCCTTTTTTTCCCATGTAGTGCTTTAAGCAATTTGCAAATATCTCATTTTGTCCTTATAGCAACCCTAGGAAATGTCTGATTTTTATATTGATTTTTACTGATGAGGAAACTGGAGCAAATAGAGTTCAAGTGACTTGCCCAGGAACACACAACTAATGTGTCTGAGGCTGAATTTGAATTTCAGCTCTTTCTCACTCTAGACTCAGTGCTCTAGCCACTGTGAAACCTGCAGTGCTCTTCTGGACATAATTCCTTAAAAGAATTGATTCCTTCTCCTTACCCTTACTCTCAGAAGTAGACCCCCTAAATGCAAAATATATTGCACATTGGAAAAAGTCTTCGCATTTCATCACAAAAGATTTACTCAGTATATTTGCTATGTCTCAGACTACATTTGAAAAAAGAAATTATAAGGATTGAGAAAATTGCAAGTGAAGTTTACAGATAACCTCCTCAGAATTACACGTATAACCTTTTATTTCTGATTTCTATTGTTTCATGCTTTGATTATTTCTTTGTGGTATTTGATAGGATATATAGTGTGATATAAAGTCTCTGAGTATAGGGTAGATGGGGGGAATAGAATTTTTTCCCATCATTGTTGGCCACAGAGACTCATGACTACTAAAAATTTTGGAGGATTACAATTTACATTTGTAAAGGGAGTACCCATACATTTTAAATCATAGAAGCAAAAATTTAGAGCTAGAAGAGATTTTAAATGTCATCCAACCTGATTCTTTTATTTTACAGAGAAGTAAAATGTGGCCCAGGGAAATTATGTGACTTATTTAAGGTCACACAGATAGTAAGTAGCAAAATCAAGACTTGAACTCAAGTCTTTTGATACCAAATCCATCTGTCTTTATCAAGAGGGCCACACTAATGAATGGATCCTTTGGAATTTGTTTTTCCTAAGTTGAAGAAGCACATAAAGATTGAACTGTTTAATGAATAAACTTTTTAATCTCAATAGTTCAATGTCTTTTAAAAATATATTTTTACTTTCCTTTTTTAAAAAAAGTTTCTCTTTCCTTGGAGTTTGCTGCTGTTAACTTTACCCTCTACATTTCCTCTTTTCTCTAATTAACTAGGACAACTTTCCTGCTAGCAATTCAGAGAGACTTCAAGATCTGAAATCAACTGTTGACTTGCTAACAAGCATCACTTTTTTTCGAATGAAGGTATCTCATTTTATTTCTGTCATTGCCTTGGTGAGACATGAAACACATTTATTTTTTCAGGAAAACTAATGTTTTACTGTGTCTTCCTGATCCCACACAATTCAACCTCAGTGATTAAGGTGCCAGCCTCTGCCTTAACTTGATGAATTTTCCAATAAAGTTTCATTTGAGGAAGCAAATGTCTTTACCACTTATGATCTTTTGATATATTCAGCCTGACTTAGTTTTAAATTATGTCCAACTTGAGCAAGGCTCTTTGAAAAATCTAAGCATATATGAATCTTCTGAGAAAGAATTTAGAGTATGAATTACAATACTTTCCTTGCATTGGTTGAAATCAAAGGGCATCACTGACTTGTTTACCCTGAGAGAGACCAGCTTCTCCAATTTCAACCCGTGTTCTTCAATATTTGCTCCATGTTCCTTGGTTTAGCGTTTGTCACACCAACTACTGCAAACTCTGGCCTTGATTATAGCCAAATGAAATGGTACAATCTTTTACCCAGAAAGTTTGTTTCTCATCAACTAGTGCTTTTGTTCCTGATGTATTCTGACGTTTTACTTTTAGATTTTTGTCTCCTTATCTTACCCTACCTTCCTAATAATTGCTTGGCACAGTGATGATGTGGGTGATGGCACAGCTCATGCAATGCCTCAAAAAGAATCTTTTTGAATGGTTTTCAAGGAAACAGATTAAAAAATGTTGCCTCTTGATTAATATCATACTAGCTCTATTGCTTATTCTGAGTCTGTTTTTCCCCTTATGATTATTTAAGGTCTCATATTCACTAGAAAAATTATAAATTTTCACAGAGGGAAAAAATTACAAGGCTTTTAAAAACTGGATTAAAACTTCTGCTTCTAGATTAAAAAGTAGAACTACCGTGGGTGACTAAGTTAAACAGCTGCAGCTCTAGTAGACAACATTTAGGAAATAAATATCCCTATTTGTCATTTTAATAGGACTGATTTGAGGAAGACATTAGATATATTTATTATAATATTGCTATTGTGGATAAAAACCAAAACAATTATCCTATAAAAAAGTTCCAAAGAAAGCTCCATGTTTAAAAAAATATTTCTGAGATTCCTTTTAATTCAAACTTCTAAAACTCAAATTTGATTGGTAAATGATAACTAAGTAACATGATTGTATGTAAACAGTTAAAATATATGTATGTATACCCATGTACACTAAAATAAATACATGTAGATAAACATACCCCTTTCCATTGCTCTTTGGGTGATCTTTAATCTCATTTCTTTAGAGAATGTCACATGCAATGTCTTATAGCCTTGATGATTAAAAAATTTGAAAGACATAGTTTCTGGGTAATTTAGCCATTTTATTAATTAGATCCACATATTATTAATGAAAGGACAGTTATTTGCCTGCCTCCGTTACACCAAAGACAATTATGGGACAGGCTTAGAACTTATGTTTTTTGGATGAGGAGTAGCAATCACTTTTGTTTAACACAATAGGGGATGTGCTATATTAAAATATAGAGAGTGACATCATGTCAACCATGGACAGAGAAACTGTCTCTATACTCAGACCACCCCAGTGTTGGCCTATCTCCACCCAAGCTTGATTGAATGGAATTCATCCAAGACTGAAGATTTCTTGTAGAGTTGCGTTGTGTCAGTTAGAGGAGAAAATTCAATCTCATCAGTAATGTCCTTCAAGAGACTAAAGTTTTTAAAATCACAGCTTTAGAAGAAGGGAAGAACTCTTTAATAATCATTTTTCTCACAACCAGACAACCACATCCAAAGGGCAAAGGAATTGCATATGCCAGGATGCCAGAATGAAGTGCTGGAGAAGTAGGCACTGAAAAGAATACCATCACAGAGATATAAAACCAGAAAGAAGATAAGGTGATCCCATACTGAAAGCAAGAAATGATTTATGAAGAGTCAGATATTGGTGTTAGGGAAATGTCAAGAGATCTAGGGGAAAGCTGCCAGTATATTGGGTGGATGTTATGCAGGATTTTCAGGAAAACAAGGACAAAAGGATACATAGACATGGATGGTTGATGATCTGCATCTTTGGAAAGGGTATCCACATCAGTGAGACCATAGGTCCATCCAGGTACTTAAAACTTAATTAAATTTGTTTAAAATAAATTTAAATTTTATTTGTTATAAACATATAAACCACTTTATAATTAAATTTTGTATATTGCATATTTTGCTACAGTATTTTACATGTATTTATCAATGAAAAGGCATCATGATGTGATAGCAAGAGAGCTGGCCTCAGAGTCATAAAGATGTGGGTTTAAGACTCAGCTCTGGAAGATAGTAGCTATTTTAATGTGAGCAAGTGACTTAATGTCTGTGTCCCAGGCAGCTAAGTTTATACCAATGAAAGTAAAATCCGCTCTTTTGTTGAGAATTAATAGTATATTTCAAATGATGACTTGTTACTATTTATAACTTCACATGTTGCTGTATTTTCAATTGATGAAAATCTTTTCTTTCTCAGGTTTTAGAACTCCAAAGTCCACCAAGAGCCAGCACTGTTGTAAAGGATTGTGTCAGGGCTTGTTTAGACTCCACGTACAAGTATATTTTTGACAACTGCCATGAACTCTACACGCAGCTAATAGATCCGGTAAGAGCAAATGTATGCTGTGTGTGATTTGTCTGCTTCCCTGGATTTAAAATGGAAGTAAAACAGAATATATGTTTTGTTAATTGTACATCAGTCTAAGATCTTAGAATTATATCATTTTATTCACATAAAAGGGAGAATATTGGGGGAAAATGAAACCTTTTTTCCCTCAGGAAAGGTTAAACTAGTTCTTAGATTAAAACAAGAAAAATTAAATTAAATAGTAGTGTTAATCAGATGTTGTTTTATCATATGCCATATACTTGGTGATGAATATTAGATTAGATAAATATATGTTAAAGGTTTACTATATGATACAAGCGATAAGAAAGATAAGAAAGAAATTCTTCTGTTCTCAAGAGGACAGGATGTGGGGAGACATGGAAGGTAAAAAGTAATTTAAACATTTGGAGACTGAGTCAAGTGGCAAGTAAGCATAATAAACCTGAATAAGTCCTCAAAAAGAGGTTCTGAAGAGGAATCAACAAATCAGAAGAGGAGACCAAAAGAGCAAAAGCATTGCCAAAGTGAAAGGTCATCAGGGGTAGAGATAAAAAGTTTTAATTCTTGTGAAGATACCGTTTTAATTATTAAGCTCCTAAAATTTGGAACCAAAATGTATTTTAATTAACATGCATTCTGTATAGCTACTATGACGTAACTATTCATCTAAATAATTCACATTCATTTGGTCATCCCCCGGCAACTCTACAAAGGTTACACAAGGTAATTATGTTCCACTCTTCTCCTCTTGCAGAGGCTCACTTACGAACATGCAATATTACGAACAACTTAGAATTACATCAATAAGTTGTTTGTTAATAGGTTTGTTGAATAACAAATAGTTCTAGTTATAATCAAGGTGGGTTTTCTGTTTGTTTTAATTTGAATTGATTGGGACTTTTCTAAATTTAGTAGAGTTGCTTAAAGCCACAATAAAATACCTACTTTTTAGGCACTTTAGAAAAGTCATGTCTACATTCAAATCAGGGTAGATATGATTCAGTTTCCACACTATGATGAATTATTTCCAAATATTTTACGGCAGTAAGATAACAGTGATGTTAAAAATAATGTTCATTGGCAAAGGATAATCTAAGAGTATGTTACTCCTCTGTGATTTGGACTTCAAGAATCTAAAATCCTGGAGAGTAGAGATTCTTATTTTTTTGGCTTTGTAATTTGTATTCCCAGCATTTACCCATGTACTATGTGTCTTGTAGAGGATTGATGGGGACTCCAGATCAACTGAATCCTCTGCTTCCCCAGCCCACCTTTTGAAATTACACAAGGGGTAGGAGATTGAGACAGCAAGGTGTTAGCATTTCCTCTTAGTTTCAGACAGTGGCTGAATTCACAGTTTGTCAAAGGTGTGAAACTTTGACTTTCCAATAGCCTGAGTAGCTTCAGATTGTAGGGTGCAAAGACAAAGGAAAGAATTAATTCTCTCCGAATTTTCTATGGGCTCTAATAGCTTCTCTTGCCACCTTTCTGAAATAACTAGAAGAAAATGGAATCTTCTATGCTTTGGGGGATAATTTTCTTGATCCCTAGAGTGTGTGTATAGAACAGATTGTGAATAAACCTAAATGCTAATTGACTCTGACTCATTGACTAGCACAGATATGGCTTAAAAAGCAAACAAACAAACTTATTTTCCTTCTGTCTTTATTGTATTTTTCAGTAGAAAACTTATATCAAGGCAATAGATTAAGTAGAAACAAAGTAAAAACAGAAGCAACTACATGAACCTTGTCCAATATGTCTTCTTGGTGCTTTCCCCTACTGCTAGGGAAGGTGGCTAAACAAGAAAGATTTATTTTGTTGTTCTTTGTTATTTTTTAATTTATTAGAAGAGCAGTTAAAGATTGTGCCTATTCAAGATTACACCAACAGCTTTGGTGAAAAATAAGTCAAATCAAATTAGTTTGTTTGAAACTTGGAGAACAGAAAATTATATGATTGAGTCTTCAAAAGAAATTTTTTTGGTTGTCCTTTGGTGTCATGTAGATATAGCTATGACCTTCTGAAGAGAATCTGTTAATACAGATTTTAAAAACTCCTTTCTTCCTCCTTAAAGATGCTTGCTTATTAACTCTAAATAAACTGGCAAGTTTTAAGCTCTATGCTATTCTTAGACCAAGCAGTTCTGTGGTCTGCAGACTTATCTGCCTGCATACATTTTTACGCACAATTATATCCTTTTAAAGTTGAAACTCACATTTAAAGTTGAAACTCACAATTGAGCCTAATTTTACATCTAGTTGAAACTTATTAAACACATAAAGAAAAGCCCACCCACAAATTAAATTGAAATAATTTCGGATTTTCATGTAATTGGTTGTTTTGAGAATTTGTTCCTTAAATACACAGAATGTTTTTAGAAGGTGGCATGACTGACAAGTGAATACAGTGGGAAATGAGTTCCCTAGCAACGGGGGTAAAACTATGAAATCAGAGGAAGCACATTTTCCCCTTTATTTTCTAAGGTTGAAATTTTTCTACAGTACAATGGCTAAAAGTTAGATAAGACAAATGTTCTTTGCTATGATTTACAAAAGACTAAGGGAAGAAAATATTCTAGTTAGGAAAAATTTCCTGCAAGGGAAAAAGTGTGCAGATACTATATATGTAGGGCAGCTAGTTGGCACAGTGTACCCAGTGCCAGACTTGGAGTCAGGAAGATTCATCTTCCTGAGTTCAAATACGGCCTTGGAGACTTACTAGCTCTGTGACCTTGGGAAAGTCACTTACCCTTATTTGCCTCAGTTTCCATATCTGCTGGAGAAGGAAGTGACAAACCACTGAAGTATCTTTGCCAAGGAAACCCCAAATGAAAAGTTAGACACAAATGCAAAAAGGCTAAACAACAACAGTGTATGTGTGTACCCAAACATATATATAGCACATGTACTTATGCCTTAAGGATCCTGGACAATAAACGGATAGAGAAGAGGTATTCTAAAGATGATCCTTCATATACTGGTTCACCATGAATACATTTTTGTGGTCTAAATCGAAAAATAATAGCAGCAACAATTTAATTTCATTATCATATCTGTGAGCCAGAATATTTGCATGATAGCCACACAGAAATGAACAGTGTAGTAAACTGGAAATAAGGCTGATTTGGAGGCAGGGTAGCTGGGTTCATAGAATTTCGGATTCACTGTCTCAGAAATAATCTGTTCCAACTCTTTGCCTGAAAAACCATGTCCCCTCCACGACTGTGCTTTGTTCTCAGAGAGGATCATGACATCAGGGAGATGATCACATGACTTGCATTGAAATGGATTTGAGTGAGAGAGGGCTGTGCAAAATTACCAACCTCACTTTTTCTTCCAGAACCATCTGAGTCCAGTGGCCAGATATGGATCAGGATGATTTGAGCTAGCCCAGGATGTAGTGGGCAGACTTTCACTTTTTTTTAAGTTAAGATCTTTAACAGGTCTCAGTTTGACTGAGGCAACACCCATTCATTGATTACATCTAGGTAAGAAATTGAGGCAGAGAATAACTTCTTTTACCTAGTTAAAAAAGTCAGTCTTGGAGGAGAAGATCATTAGGATTTCTGGCCAAAAGAAAAAAAAAATTCTATTTACATTCACTCTGAACCTTTCCCATACTTCTTAATTCTGGTACCTTCTCTGTGTTATTTCCAGTTTATCTTGTCTTTTTCTCATTTTAATATAGAAAAAAATTCTCATTTTAATAACAAAATAAAATTTCTCATTTAATATATTTTAATATAGGTCTACTCATCTCGCCATTAGACTGTGAGTTTCTTGAAAGTAGAGAATATATTTTTTTCTTTCTTTTTATCCTCAGCACTTAACAAAGTTTCAGCCATATCCAACTCTCCATGATCCCATTTGGGATTTTCTTGGCAAAGATACTAGAGTGGTTTGCCATTATCCTTCTCCAGTTCATTTAACAAATAAGGAAACTGAGGCAAATAGAGTTAAGTGACTTACTCAGGGTCACACAAACTAGTTAGCATCTGAGACCAAATTTGAACTCAGATCTTTCTAACTTTGGTCCCAGCACTTTATCAACTGTGCTACCTAGCTGCCTTTCAACCTTAAACTTGGATTCAAGAAATCAACTTTATAAGGATGAGACAGAAGGGACATAGCCAGGCAGTAGTTTATCTCTATGATAGGAATTCTCCTGCCTGCAGTCTCAACAGACAAGCAAGTTGATTCTGTTTTAAGTTCCATAAAAAATTGTATTGTATTCAGAAATCAGGAAGTAATACTACCATTTAGTTCTTATTAAACATCATCTGTAGTCCTGTGTCAGTCTTGGATGCCGCATTTTAAGAAGGACATTGATAAATGAGAGTGTCTTGAGGAAGACAGCAAGAATTTTGAGAGCTTTGTATTCATGATATATAAGGATTTGTTGAAGAACCTTGTTAATGGTCTCCGTGATTTGGGGGAGAAAGACATGAGAACATCAAGTTGTCTTCAAATTGCTGAAGATTTTTTACCTGAAAAAAGGATTCGACTTGGTATACTTGGTCCCAAAAGGCAGAATGAAAACCAGAGTGGAAGTCAAGAAGAGGCAAATTTAAGTTCCTCTAAGAGAAAAAAAGTCCTCAAAATTAAGAACAGGGAATGAGAAGTCATGGGTTCCCCTTTACTTCAGGTCTGCATAACATGGAGTCATTTAACCTCTTAATCAGGGCTGCTGGGTGACACAGTGTAATAATAATTTAAATGGAAAGATCTTTCCCATTCATTAATAGGCCCACATGACCTGCTTTAATAATATGGAAGCCTACTTCACATAAGTTTGAGTTATAGGAAGCCTGTAGTGCGAGGAGCCTACTGAAAGGTAGAATAAGAAAAGGTGAAACAGGAAGAGGCAGAACCGGAGCAGAACTGAGAGGAAGTTGGCCAGACTTATCAGAGCTGGGAAAGAACAGGTAGCAACTATGTGAGTGAGAGAGCTTATTTGTGATTTCTTGTTGGTTTGTGGGAAACCTAACAGAGAGAAGGCTTGGAGATCATAGTGCCTTTTGCATTGTTATTGTGTATGGATTTCTTTGTTACTGTGATGGATGTGGTTTTCTGGTGTTTGAATAAATATTTTGGTCCTGTCTTCCATGTGGAGTCTGCTGTGTTTCATGATTCAGAATTGTACCAGCATATTCATGGCTGCCATAGGTACTGTGAATATCATGTTGGCGCTATACATAGTGTATCTAGCTCCAGGCCTGAAGTCAGGAAGATTCATCTAATTGAGTTCAAAGCTGGTTTCAGATACTTACTAGCTGTGTGACCCTGAGCAAGTCACTTAACCTTGTTTGTCTCAGTTTCCATATCTGCAAAATGAGCTGGAGAAGGAACTGGCAAACTCCCTCCTATACCTTTGTCAAGAAGACCCCAAATGTGTCATGAAGACTCAGACAAGACTGAAATATGACAAAACAACAAAAAAGACCTCTAAATCTGTTTCTCATTTATAAAACTGAGGAGAGTTTACTATATGATCTCTAAAGTTTTCTTTCATCCCTAAAATGAATTCGTTCTGTAAGCCTATTCTTATTTATTTATTTTTAGTTTTCAACATTCATTTCCACAGGATTTTGAGTTCCAAATTTTCTCCCCATCTCTCCTCTACTCCTACCCCGAGACCCCATGCATTCTGATTACCCTTTTCCCCAATCTGCCCTCTCTTCTATCATACCACTCCTTTCCCTTATCCCCATCTTCTCTCTTTTCTTGTAGGACAAGATTTCTACACACCATTACTTTGTGTTTCTTATTTCCCAGTTATAAGCAAAAAAATTCTCAACTGTTGTTCCTAAATCTTTGAGTTCCAACTTCTCACTCTTCCTCCCTCCTCACCCATCCTCACTGAGAAGGCAAGCAATTCAATATAGGCTATACGTGTGTAGTTATGCAAAAGACTTCCATAATAGTCATGTTGTGAATGTCTAACTATATTTGCCTCCATCCTGTCCTGCCCCCATTTATCCTATTCTCTCTTTTGACCTTGTCCCTCCCCAAAAGTGTTTACTTCTCATTACTCCCTCATCCCATTTGCCCTGCCTACTATCATCCCAAACCTCACCTATGCCCTTCTTCTCTACTTTTCTGTAGTGTAAGATGGATTTTCATACCAAATTGAATGTGCATGTTAATCCCTCCTTAAGTCAAATGTGATGTAAGTTTCAGTTTTTCCCTCTCACCTCCTCCCTTTTCTCTTCCATTGAAAAAGCTTTTTCTTGCCTCTTTTATGAGATAATTTGTCCCATTCCATTTCTCCCTTTCTCCTCCCAATATATTCTTCTCTTACCCTTTAATTTAATTTTATTTATTTTTACGTATCATCCCTTCCTATTCAATTCACCCTGTGTCCTCTGTCTATATGTATATAATTCCTCCAACTACCCAAACACTGAGAAAAGTCTCAAGAGTTACAAATATTATCTTTCCATGTAGGAATGTAAACAGTTCAACTTTAATAAGTGCCTTGTGATTTTTTTTCATGTTTACCTTTTCATACTTCTCTTGATTCTTGTGTTTGAAAGTCAGATTTTCTGCTCAGCTCTAGTCTTTTCATCAAAAATGCTTGTAAGTCCTCCATTTCATTGAAGGATCATTTTTTCCCCTGAAATATTATACTTAGTTTTGCTGGGTAGGTGAGTCTTGATTTTAATACTAGTTCCTCTGCCTTCTGGAATGTCATATTCCAAACTCTTTGATCACTTAAAGTGGAAGCTGCTAGATCTTGTGTTATCCTGATTGTACTTCCACAATACTCAAATTGTTTCTTTCTGACTGCTTGCAATATTTTCTCCTTGACCTAGGAACTCTGGAATTTGGCTACAATATTCCTAGGAGTTTTTCTTTTCAGATCTCTTTTAGGAGGTGATCAGTGGATTGCTTCAATATTTATTTTACTCTCTGGTTCTAGAATATCAGGGCAGTTTTCCTTGGTAATTTCATGGAAGATGATGTATAGGCTCTTTTTTTTTTTACTATGAGCTTCAAGTAGTCCCATAATTTTTACATTTTCTCTCCTGGATCTATTTTCCAGTTCAGTTGTTTTTCCAAGGAGATATTTTACGTTGTCTTCAATTTTGTCATTCTTTTGGTTTTGTAATTTCTTGGTTTCTCATAAAGTCATTAGCTTCCATCTGCTTCATTCTAATTTTTAAAGAACTATTTTTTTTTAGTGAGCTTTTGAACCTCCTTTTTCATTTGACTAATTCTGCTTTGTAAAACATTCTTCTCCTCATTGACTTTTTGGACCTCTTTTTCCATTTGTGTTAGTCTATTTTTAATGGTTTTATTTTCTTCAGCAATTTTTGGGGGTCTCCTTTAACAAACTGTTGACTCACTTTTCATGATTTTCTTGCATTGCTCTCATTTGTCTTCCAAATTTTTCTTCTCTCTCTCTCTTAATTGATTTTCAAAATCTTTTTTGAGCTCTTCCATTGCCTGAGATAATTGCATATTTATTTTGGTGGTTTTGGATGCAGAAGCCTTGACTTTGATGTCTTCCTCTGATGATGTCCTTTGTTCTGCCTTGTGCCAAAGGAACAGAGGAAAATACCTGTTTACCAAGAAAGTAATTTTCTATAGTCTTATTTTTTTCCCCTTTTTTGGGGCTTTTCCCCAGTCAGTTACTTGATTTCTGAGTCCTTTTTCAAGTGGAGGGTATACTCTAGGGACCTGTAAGTTCTCAGTTCCTCCAAGATGGCACAGTCAAGGGAGCAGAGTTTACTTCTCTCCTGTCCTGCACTCTGGTCTGGGAGCAACTACAAGCTTTTCTGCTCAGGATCTGTAAGTAGGTTCCCTCTCCAGAGTCACCACCAGCTCCACCAGTCCATGCTCCTCCTCACCTCAGGGCCACTACTCAGGGCTGAGATCCAGATCCTGCTTGATTCCTCCAGGGGCTTTAGCCTGAGGGCTCCTAAAATGGATGCTGCTGCCTCAGAGACCTGCCACACTCTGGGGCATTCCCTTCTCACCCAGATGAAAGAGCTTTTTCACTGACCTTTGAAGCTGTCTTTGGCATTTGTGGAATGAAGAATCTGGGAACCACAGGTGCTGCCCATGATTCTGTGCCCTGAAGCCTCCTCCAGTTCTGTACCTGATGCACCATGCCTCCAGGGCTGTGCTGTGCTCTGCTCTGAGCAGATAGATCTTTCCTGTTGGCCTTCCAGGCTGCCTTGGGCTGGAAATCTCTTTCATTCCATCACCTTGTGGCTTCTGCTGCTTTAGAATTTGTTTAGAGTCATTTTTTACGAGTATTTTTTGGGTTTTGGGGGTAGAGACAGAGGAGATCAGTCCTTCTACCCTTTCATCTTGACTCTGCCTTGTCATAGGTTTTAAATAGCTTGTTAGAGATGCTTTTACATAATTTCATAGACTTAGATACATTCTTCTACTTTGATATTATAAAACCTGGTTTATGTGATTTTTTGGTAACATTCGAAACTTGATTCAGTCAGCATAACATCATTGGAAAACAGGAACATCTGAATAGGAATCTTTATCTAGATACAACTCTATACAAATGTATACTTAATATTAATATGATATTTGGTAGCCCATTGTAATACATAAAGAGTGAACTTTAAATTCCTAAAGTTCTGGGTACAAGTACTGTCTCTGACACTTGTCAATGGCTGTAGCAAATTATTTAATCTCCCACTGTCCTAAAGATCTTCCTCGGATTGTGAGGTGCAGAGCACTCATAGGGGATTTCTTTATATGAATGAGATCACAGTTTAGTTCAAAAACAAAAAAATCCCCCAAAACCTGTAAATATACATTTTCTCCAATAAACTCTTACTCTTGTATTTGCTTCATCATAGCACAACAATAACTCTGCATTTAAGAAGATCTTACTAGCTGCCTACAAAAACTAAAGCAGAACTTTCAATATGAATCAGGTGGTATATTGAATTTCTGAAATGGACCATGTTCTTTTGAGATATTTATGGAAGATTTAATTAACAGAGGGTTTACCATCAGGGAATTCATTTTTTTATAGCTACTACTTATGAAGAATGTCTACTAAGGTATAGAAGGAGTTGCCATGTGCAGTAGTGGATCTTTGTGATCTACCCATCCTGCTGGAAAAAGAAATCCTTAACATGTGTGTATATATATGCACACATATATGTATGTACATCTCTACATACAGAGCCTATATGCACACATAAGTATATGCATATACACATAGCCTCGCTGTATACACACAATACATATTTTTACATGTCTATACATAAAAATTCATACATATATGTATGAATAGATAATGAGAAAGTAAAGAGTATTTGTTATTCAGTCATGTCTGACTCTTTGTGCTGCCATTGGGTTTTTCTTGGCAAAGATATTGGGTTGGTTACCCATTTCCTTCTCCAGAGTAAAGAATATAGGATGGCGTATAGAATATAGGAACTAAGAAAAGTATTTTGAAAAGTTGGCACCCTTAGAAAAGCTATTGAAGAATTCTGTTTCAAAAAACTGTACACAGGTATTTTAAAGAAATCAAATGCAACCTTCAGGGATGAAGTACATTGGGATTGACATCAATTTGGAATCAGCTAGGATGTCCTAATTCAATCTGCTTTATGGGTTTAGAATCTAAAACTTGTCAAATTGGTTTGGAACAGTGTTTATTCCTGAATTGCTGTGTCAGCCTCTGGCACTAGTTAATGGGAGGAAAAGGAGCAAAACTGAAGTTATTCAGTCCCTACTTGAGCAAATGAAATGGTTACCCTTAATATTATCTTGAGCCAAGGGCATTTATAGGGATCTGTAGTTGTAAGAGCAAGAGGCTTAGGAGTGAGAAGACCTGGCTAATGGGTAATTCCAGGTCTATTATTTATTTAAGCAACTCAAAGGGCTAAATGAGATAACATGCAAAAGTGATTTTTGGTGAACATTGCATTCTATCATTTTAAGCTTATTTTAGACAAAGGAAGCAGTGGTGAGATTATTCTGACTTTTGAAAATCCATTTAGGTTATTTGATTCTGTTCCATGTATGTCACGTATCTCCCAGGGAAGAGACTTCTTTTCCTTTGTTCTAGCTCCATGTTCTTCCAAGTTCTCAGTGATTTCTTTTGCTCACAAAAGATGACAAGCTAAAAAGAATGGATTCATTTTATTTTTACCTTTTGGCATTTTAGCTACTTTTAATTAAGATGTTTGTAACACTTCGTTTCCCCACCAGGGCTTAGGCATCCCTGAACAAATCTTGCATTGGTTGTATTTCTATGATGGTTGAATGGACTTGGGGCATTGATGAATTCTTAAAGTAAGGAGGATGTTTCAAGCAAAGTTATTTAGGTAGTAAGTCAAGCAAACATGAATGAAGGAATGGAAGAAGGCTATTTGCTATAGCCGTCATTCTATATCTTAGGGAAATCTCAATTAAGCCACTTTCATAGTCTGTCAATCTAGACAATCCACAATATTTACAAACTCAAAGGTAATCAACATGTATGGGAAGGCAATGTGTTTCAGTGGAAAGAATATTGACTCTGGACTCAGAGTACCCAGAATTCAAATCCTGGTTTGGATACTTACTGACTATATGACTTGTGGGCATTTCAGCTTCTTGGGCCTCAGTTTCCTCATATAAAATAAACAAAAAAACAAGAGAGTTAGACAAGGTATCCTTTGAGGTCCTTTCTATCTCTGGACCTATGATACTTTGGAAAAGTGGTTCAAGTGAATATGAACATTCTCTTAAGTTCTAGGTTTAGAACGTATGGATTCAGAAAATAGCTATAGCTAAGTTATGACCTTAATGACATCCATCATCTCAGCTTGGATTTGAATCTCTAGTGTTTCTATAGAAGCAGCAAGAACTTATTGCTTTTTCAGTAATATTAAATAATCTATTGTTATTAACAGGAAATAGTAAATAAAAACTAAAATCCAAATAGTAGAATTAGATATAAAAATGACTTTTGACAGGAGTTCCCATAGCTCTAGCAATTGGACAATCCCCTAAATATTTTCTAATCATCTGTTAGGTGAAAAGAGTGTTATATGATGCTGAGAACCACAAAGATAAGAAGTCATCCTTGCCTTCAAGGAGTTTATAATCTAATAGGATAATAATATGTATATAGATATTTATTTTTAAAATAACTTTTCTCATATATCATGTTTTATTTTTCACATTAAGACTTTGACATAAAGTAAAGATAACAGTTAAATTTTATTTCCATGCAATATTAGCATATTAATAAAAGTAATTGCATTTACATGAAAGCAATTTTATGACACATGTATCTGTGTGCTTCTTTGATGCTTTGCAATTCTTTTTAATAATATCAGGTGTCCCAGCAATGAAAGTAACAACCAAAAAAAAAAAAAAGCTTTGCAGTACGATGGTCAAAAAAACCACCTGAGTCCTGTACATTTATAGTATTTTTTCGCTGTTTTGTTTTAAAGTATCCTATTCATTAAATGTAGTACTGTTGGTACTAATTAATATTAAATCACACTAAATTAATGCATAAATGAAAGAATTTTGTCATGTCAAAATCTCACAGTAAAAGGACAATTTTAACTTATAAACAGTTTCCATAGGATTGAAAGCTTTCCCTTAACAAATTCTGCTCTCAAACCATGACGTTTAATCCCTCAGTTCTCTTCCAGGTCACCATTTCTGTGCTACTTATTCTCTTCTCCTTTCACAAAGGTGAAGAAAATCACAAAATCCTGCTGAGTAGACTAGAAATTCATGTTACATCATTTCAACAAGATCTCTACTGCAGGTAGCTGGGGGACTCAGAATACTGAGACTGTGGGACTTAGAATAAGGAAGACCTGACTCTAAATCTTGCCTCAGATGCTTACTAGCTACATCACTCTGGCTCTCCTCAGTTTCTTTATTTGTAAAATGAGGAAAACAATAGCACTTACCTCCCAGGACTGTTCTGAGGATAAAATGAGATAATATTTAAAGTACTTTGCAAACCTTAAAACAATAAATGAGCATTAGCCATTAAAAGCATAAAAATTTTTTCATACTTCCCTAATTGATTCACCGTCCCATTCATTTTTGCTGTTATTCCAAATTTACTTTAATGAATCAGATCTGTGGTTGCAAGAGTAAGGATATGTTACTTACTCACAAATTTGTTGGGTTAATCCTTTACTCTCTGGACTTCAGTTTCCTCATCTGTAAAACAGATTAAATGACCTCCTCTGTCCCTTCCAGTCATAAATCTACGGTCCTGTGACATATCCAATTAATTGCTGCAGGCAAAAGAAAGTTCCTGACATTCAGCCTCCTGATGATGAACATTTTCAAATTTAATTATACTGATTCTCATACTTCATTGACTTTTTTTTTCAATGATCAGACATTTGTTTTTCTCCCTCTGAATTCCTGCACCCCACTGGGAGCGGATAGGGAGAAAAAAAAACCACTTGTAACAAATATGCTGAGTTGAGCAAAACATATATCCATATTGGATATGTCCAAAAAAGGGTGTCTTCTACTTATACATCATCTCTCTGTCAGGAGATGGTAGCATTATCAGTTCTTTGGAATCAAGTTGATCAGAAAGTTTTCAAAGTTGTTTGCTTTTACAATGTTGCTGTTACACTATAAATCATTCTTCTGGGTTTGTTCACATCACTCTGTGTTAGTTCACACAGGTTTTCCAAGGTTCTTCTGAGTTTTGTTTATTTCTTACAACACAATAGTACATCATTCTATTCATATACCATAACTGGTTAGCCATTTCCCATTTGATTGGCACCCATCTTATCTCCCCCGCTTTTTTGCTGCCACAAAAAGTGCTCCTACAATTATGTATTTTTATGTACATATAACACTTTCTCATTTATTTGATGTCTTTAAGTAGACTTGGCAGTGGAATTGATGAGCCAAAGAGTGTGTATAGTTTAGGAACTCTTTATTCACAGTTCCAAATTGCTTTCCAGAATGTCTGTGCCAATTCATAGTTTTGCCAAGAATGCATCAATACGTCTATTTAACTGCTGCCCCACCAATTATCATTAGCTCTTTTTGTCACCTTTGCCAACATGATGAATGTGAGAGAACTTCAGAGCTGCATTAATTTATGTTTATTAATGATTGGAAACTTTTTTATATGGCTAGAGATAATTTGAAGTAGTTTCCTTGAGAATTGTCAGTTCACATCCTTTAAGCATTTTTCAGTTAGGGAATGGCTCTTAATCTTATAAATTTGAATCATTTCCTTATATATTTTAGCAATAAGACCTTTCTCAGAGAACTTGCGCAAAGGTTTTTTTTTTCTCTTCACTAGTTAACTGTTCCTCTTTCAATATTATTTGCACTGAATTTGTGCAAAAACTTTTATTATTTTCTGTAAACAACTATACTGATTCTTAAATTTTCGTCTCGCCCTGGCAATCATCAAAGCTTTTTCAGTTTATTAGCCTGTTAATGTTTGCTCTCTCTTGCTATATAGTCTTGGGTAACCCAGGGTTGCTCCTATAACACAATATGGCATCAAAGGAATAACTAATACAGAATGGATTGCTGAGTGTGAAACAGATTAAAGATCTGATTAGGATGGAGACTGAACATGCAATCTCATTGGCATAGAGAACTTGGTCATGGGGAGACTCCTCTTACCTCTGCAAGTTATCATGTTCAAGTCTTAGAGTTCTGATCATTGAACACTTAGAGTCTCAAATCCTGAGAAATTAAATGGCTTGTTTAGAATCACATAGCCAGTGTGTGTCAGAAGTAGGCTTTGAACCCCAGCATTCCTGGATTAGATGCTTGCTCTATATCCACTATGCTTGCTCCTACATGTGCCAAAGAAGAAAACACTTGGAATGTCTTGTATGGAAAAGAGAGGGAAATCATTTTGTTATGGGAAAAGCACTATTTGTTTTATGTCTTGGGGAACAGGTAAGATTTCCGTGGGCAGAGATGGAAATGGAGGCATATTTTTTTTTAATTTTTTATTTTTCACTTTTTTTATCATTTTATTTCTTTTAATGTTCTACAATCACTACCCTAAAACTTAGATTTTTACCCCCCCACATCTACCCCCACCACCCCCTCCCTCCCCAAGGTGGCATACAATTCTACATAGGATATACATATACTTTCCTATTGAATATATTTTCAATATAGTCATGCTATGTAGATGAATTAAAATAAATGGAAGAAATCATATAAAAAATAAAAACATAATACACACATACACACACATACACACAAACATGATCTGCTACATTCTGCAAATGAATTCCATAGTTCTTAGAAAACTACCGGAAATTATTTATTTATTTATTTATTCATTCATTCATTCATTCATTTATTTATTTATTCATTCATTCATTCATTCATTCATCCATTTATTTATTTATTTATTTATTTATTTATTTATTTATTTGACTTTTTACATTCATTTTCACAAAATTTTGGGTTCCAAATTTTCTCCCCTTATACCCCCTCCCCCACCCCAATACCCCAAGCATCTAATTTTCCCTATCTCCAATCTGCCCTCTCTTCTGTCATCCCTCCCCTCTCTTGTCTCCATCTTCTTTTTTCTCCTGTAGGGCCAGATGACTTTCTATTCCTCATTAACTGTATGTCTTCTTTCCTAGTAGCAACAGCAATACTAAACAGTTGTTCCTAAAACTTTGAGTTCCAAATTCTCCCCATCCCTCCCTCCCCACCCATTCCCTTTGGGAAGGCAGGCAATTCAATATAGGCCATATCTGTGTAATTTTGCAAATGTCTTCCCTGATAGTCGTGTTGTGTAAGACTAACTGTATTACCCTCCATCCTACCCTGCCCCTCATTGCTTCTCTTCTGTCTTTTGATCCTGTCCCTCCCCAAGTGTTGACTTCAAATTGCTCCCTCCTCCCTTTGCCCTCCCTTCCATCATCCCCCCCCTTGCAATATCTCCTTCTCCCCCACTTTCCTATACTGTAAGATAGGTTTTCATACCAAAATGAGTGTGCATTTTATTCCTTCCTTTAGTCAAATGTGATGAGGGTAAACTTATTGTTTTTTTTTTCTCAGCTCTCCTCTTTTTCCCTCCACTAAAAAGTCTCCTACTTGCCTCTTAAATGACATATAATTACCCCATTCCATTTCACCCTCTTTCCTCCCACTACATTTCTCTCTCACCATTTACCTTAATTTCTTTTGAACTATGGTCCCATCCTATTCAATTCACTCTGTGCTCTCTGTCTCTGTATGTGTGTGCGTGCACGTGTGTACGTGTGTGTGTGTGGTCCCACCAACTACCCAGATACTGAAAAGTTTTAAGAGTTGCAAATATTGTCTTTCCATATAGGAATGTAAACAGTTCACCTTTGGTAAGTCCCTTAAGACTTCTCTTTGCTGTTTACTTTTTCATGCTTCTTCTCAGTCTTGTGTTTGAAAGTCAAATTTTCTTTTCAGCTCTGCTCTTTTCATCAAGAATGATTGAAAGTCCTCTGTTTCATTGAAAGACCATATTTTCCCTTGAAGTATTATACTCAGTTTAGCTGGGTAGGTGATTCTTGGTTTGAGTCCTAGTTCCTTTGCCTTCTGGAATATCCTATTCCATGCCCTTCGATCCCTTAATGTAGAAGCTGCTAGATCTTGAGTTATCCTGATTGTATTTCCACAGTACTGGAATTGTTTCTTTCTAGCTGCTTGCAAGATTTTCTCCTTGAGCTGGGAGTTCTGGAATTTGGCCACAATATTCCTAGGAGTTTCTCTTTTTGGATCTCTTTCAGATGGTGATTGATGGATTTTTTCAATACTTATTTTGCCCTCTGGTTCTAGAATGTCAGGGCAGTTTTCCTTGGTAATTTCATGGAAGATGATGTCTACGCTCTGTTTTTGATCATGACTTTCAGGTAGTCCCATAATTTTTAAATTGTCTCTCCTGGATCTATTTTCCAGGTCAGTTGTTTTTCCCATGAGATATTTCACATTCTCTTCCATTTTTTCATTCTTTTGGTTTTGTTTGGTGATTTCTTGGTTTCTTGTAAAGTCATTAGACTCCATCTGTTCCATTCTAATTTTGAGAGAACTATTAAATTCAGTGAGTTTTTGAATCTCTTTTTCCATTTGGCTCATTCTGCTTTTGAAAGCATTCTTCTCCTCATTGGCTTTTTGAACCTCTTTTGCCAATTGAGTGAGCCTATTCTTCAAGGTGTTATTTTCTTCAGCATTTTTTTGGGTCTCCTTAACCAAGGTATTGACCTGTTTTTCATACTTTTCTTGCATCTCTCTCATTTCTCTTCCCAGTTTTTCCTCCACCTGTCTAACTTGCTTTTCAAAATCCTTTTTGAGCTCTTCCAAGGCCTGAGCCCACTTGACATCCCCCTGGGGTGTCTGGGGTACTGAGGCCCCGCCCTCCACGTCTTTCCCTGATGGCAAGAATACGTCCTCGTCATCAGATCCGAATGTTGGGATCATTTGCATTTGTTGGAAAAAACTCTCTATAGTCTTATTTTTCTTCCCTTTTCTAGGCATTTTCCCAGCCAGTTACTTGACTTCTCAGATTCCTGTCCACCCCCGCCTAGAACCGCCCAGCTAGTGCTTGGGGTGAAATTCAAATGTGCTTTCTGCGCCGCGCACCAGCTAATCAATGTGACCTTTAGTTCTGGTGCTGTGGTGGGGGCAGGGCCGCCTCCCAGGCTCGGCTTCCTCAGGGGCTTCATGCAGAGACCTTCAGGAACGGAGCGGGTTGGGGGGGGCGCCTCCCAGGCTCAGTTCCCTCAGGGGCTTTATGCAGAGGCCTTCAGTAGTGGAGCAGGATGGGGCAGGGCTGTCTCCCAGGCTCAGCTCCCTCAGGTTGTTTATGCAGAGACTTCCAGTAATGGAGATCCTGCCTGCTGCTGGGGGAGTCTGGGGCCGGGGCTGCTGCCTCCACTGCCGCCCACATGTCTGCCTCTGCCGCTTCCTGCCCCCGTCTCTGCCGCCGCTGCTTCCTCCCGAGGGGGCCCGAGTCACGGAGACACCCCACTCCCCCTCAGCCAGCCAGCTGTCTCTCTCACTGACCTGTAGCTTCTGTGGGGGAGAAACTTTCCCGGCTGCCGGAGCTTCCGTCCCTGAAGCCTGCTTGGGTCAGCTTCTCTGGGGCCGCGGCCAGGGCAGCGCTGGGGTGGGGTCCGCTTTCTGGGGACGGGTCTCCAGGGCTCTTTGGAACGGAAATCTCTTCCACTCCATTTCTGTACACCTTTCAGTGATCCAGAAGTTATGGGGTCCTCTTTTTACGTTAATTCTATGGGCTGTGGGTTGGAGCTCGTAAACGTGTGTCCTTCTACTCCGCCATCTTAGCTCCGCCCCCTGGAAAATCGAGGCATATTTCTTAACATAGGGAGCAAAACGATTAGAGATGGGAATGGGAAAAGTATTTATCAAAAGGTGAGGTATCCAATTTGTCTGTAGTATATACTACATGAAAGGGAGGACTGGAAAGATAAGATTGGAAAAGTGGATTGAAATTTATTTGTACCATTTAATACCAAGTTAAGACATTTAGACTATATTCAGACAATGAGGAACTAGTGAATATTTCTAAGTAATGGTGTGACATGCACAGATCTGTACATTAGGAAGATTAATTTGAAAGTGATGTGTCGGACAGATTAGAGAGATAGGTGAGCTTGAACTCTAGGTTGAAAACTAATTATTAATAATATAAGAAATTGTTGTAAAGGGAATCCCTTCTGCTAGAAAAGAGGAAGCCTTAAAATTGAAGGGGGAAAAGAGAATGCAGTAAAGGAATGAGCTGGTATTTTAAATGTGCATTTAAGTTTCTAGTATCTTGTTTTTATGTGTATTAATTAAATATTTATATTTTTAATTTGCACTCTCAGTTCATTTATTGTACAAGAAGCATTTTTATAAATGAAAACACTTAGCAAATACAGCTTAACAATGAATTCATGCCATATGCTGTTGACACTGGAAGGAATACTTAGCAAAGAACATTACCATGCTCTTCTATGATATTGGCTTTTTTTCCCCAGAAGACAGGAAATAACTGATATAAGCAAAATATGTGTCCCTATCATGTAGTAGTATAACACCCCTGTTATTTTTCCTAGATAAATTTTCCTAAGATTCTCTAGATTCTAGATAAAATTTCCTAGATTCTCTTTTCCTAAGAGAAGTAGACTTGCAAAATTTGAATAATAGCATTCAGATACTCTGTTAGGCATCTCATGGGACTGAGACATTTGGGGAAAGAACACAGTGTGCTCTTGAAGTCCTTCATCCATGAAAAGCTGTCCTGTGGGCAAGGAATGCTCTAGCTTATAAGAGAGGATATCAAACTGTGATAAGTCAAGAGAAACTGAAGTGGAATTGGGGAACTGTAAAATTGTCAGATGTGTGAGCACATGGTTCCTTTAAACCCTTGGGAGGACTTTCCAGAGAAGTCATCAATTCATCATTTATTAAACACCTACTATGTGCCAGGCACTGTTCTAAGAGCTGAGGATACAAAGAAAGCAAAAGCTTCTCAAGAAACTCACAGACTAATGGGGAAGACAACATGCAAACAATTATATACAAGCAAGATAAGTTGTGGTTGAATAATTTCTAGTTTTGTCAGACTCTTCTTGACCCCTTTGGGGGGGATTCTTGGTGAAGAAACTGGAATGATTTGCCATTTATTTCTCCAGTTCATTTTGTAGCTGAGGAAACTGAGACAAACAGGGTTAAATGATTTGCCCAAGGTCACACAGCTAGTAAGTGTCTGAGGCTGGATTTGAACTCAGATCTTCCTGATTCCATGCCTGGCACTCCATCCACTACATCACCTAGTTGCCCAAAAACTGTATAAAGAAGATTAATTGGAAATAATCAACAGACGGAAGGCACTAGCATTAAGGGGGATGGAGAAAGGCGTCTTGGAGGAGGTGGGATTTTAGCTGGGAATTGGAGTCCAGGGAATCTTGGAGGCAGACATGATGATGGTAAAGATTCCAGGTATGTGGAATAGCCAGTGAAAATGCCTAGAATCTGGAGAGGAAGCATCACATGCAAGGAATAACCAGAAATTCAGCTGTGGTTGGTTCATAGTGCATCTGAGGTGTAAGAAGACTGGAAAGGTAGGAGGAGGTCAGGTTGTGTAGGACTTCAAAAGCCAGAGAATTTTATATTTGATCTTGGAAGTGATAAGGAGCCTCTAGAGTTTATTGAATAGGAGGATGAGATGATCAGATATGTTTTTTAGGAAGATTAGTTTCAGAGATGAATGGATGATGGACTGCAGGGAAGAAAGATGCAAAACAGAGAGACTAATCAATAACCTATTGCAATAGTACAGGCATGAGCAATGAGAGCCTGAACCAGGATGGTGGTAGTATCAAAGGAGATAAGAGGGCATATGCAGGAGATGTTATGAAGGTAGAAACAAAGGAATTTGGCAACTAATTGGATATGGGGAGGGTGAGAGAGAGCGAGGAGTCAAGGATACCACCTGTGTTGGAAGCCTGTGTGACTGGAAGGATGCTGGTTCACTCCACAGTAACAGGGAAGCTATGAAGAGGAAAAAAATTGAAAGATGTTTTTGCATGTTGAGTTTAATATGCCCATGAGCCATCCAGTTTGAAATATCCAAAAGGAAACTGAAGATCTAAGACTGGAGGTCAGCAAGGAGGTTAGGGCTGGAGGCTAAGTCTGGGAATCATCTGCATAGAGAAGATAGATAAATTTAGGATCTGGTTGTTATGAGCCCAGAAGTCATTGCTTCTTCCTCTTCCTCCTTCTCGATTCTCCTTTCTTGGGCGGTGTCATCTTTGAGAAGACAGGGTCTCAACTATGCCTGTGCTCACATTGCTCATGTTTAAGGTTATGGGGACTTTGATATAAGAAAGCTTTTAAAATTATGCCTGTAACTGGTATTTAACCTTGGGCCAATGTATCTGGAATTAGATAGCTACCTAAGAAAGGGAATCCATGGCATCTGTTGGGAGCTAAGGACAGCTACAGGAAGTATACCTATAGGTAGAATGATGGAGGCTAGAGAATCACAACATGGATTGGCAAGACAGAATGGCGGGGTTGTGAAAGGGATTGTAATGGAGAGTGGCAGAATATGACAACTGTAGGTGTAATCAATGTGTGATCTTCATAATGCCAACTCTGAACAAACAGCTGGAGGAACTATTGAGGAAAGTGCCTACTTGGAAGGGCAAGTCAAAGGGACTTTTGCTAGAGTCCAGTCCAGAGCAGTACGGAAAGTTCCGGAGCCTAGAGAAGCCTCTATGTTCAAAGTTTCCTTTACTGGACCTTTACTGGACTTGTAACACTCAGTGTGGGGTAAGCTGGCCCAGGGCTCTGTCCTAGGTTCTGTTTTTTTCTGTTTGTATTCTCTCTCTTCTCTCTTTCTCTATCCCCTGCATTCCAGTTTTAAAATACCAACTGCTGATAAGGTATTTCTAACTAGGTACCCCATAGGTATCTCCAACTCAACACGTCCAAATAGAGCTCAAAACAAACAAACCTCAGCAAAGAGCTTCTCTCTTTATCTTGAAGGTACCATCAGTCTTCCTCTCAAGTTTAAAAGTTTAGAGTTACTTTTGGCTCTTTCTTCTCTTTACTCACATCGATTTAGTTGCCAAGTCTATTCTATCTCCAAGATATATCTGACAACTATTTACTCTTCTCCACTTACGTCGCCATTCCTCTAGTTCAAGATTTCAACCCTCTTTAGTAGACTATTGTACTCACCTCCAAATTGGTTTCCCACTCTCCTTTCTTTTCCATCTCCAATACATCATGCCTGGATTATTGCAATGGCATACTAGTTGGCCTTCCTGCCTCAAGTTTCTCCACACTCCTTGACAACTTTACTCAGCTGTCATATTACTGATTTTGAACCATGGGTCTGACTATGTCACCTTCCTATTCAATAAACTCCAATGGCTCCCTATCACCACTATGATCAAATAAAAATCTTTTTGGCATTCAAAACTTTTCATAACCTACCTGCCTGCCTCACACCTTTCCAATATTCTTATACTTTATCCTTCCCCACACTCCATGATTCTGTGGCAATGGCCTCCTTGTTATTTCTCACACAAAACATGTAATTACCTGATTCCTGTGCATTTTCACTGGCTGTTTTCTGGGATTTAAATATGCTCTATTGCATCTCATCTTGACTTCCTAACTTCCCTAGATTCCTTCAGGTCCCAGCTAAAATCTTACCTTCTAGAGGAAACCTTTCATAAAGCCCCATTAATTCCAGTCCTTTCCCTCTGCTAATTTCCTCCAATTTATCTTGGGCATATTTTGGCTGTTGATATTTGTTTGCATTTTTCCTCCCCCAGTAGACTGTGAGGTCTTTGGGGAGCTTATGGAGAATATCTTTTGGTTTTCTTTGCATCCACAGTGTTTAACACAGAGTCTGGCACATAGTAAGTGCTTAATCAGTATTTATTGACTGATTTCCTCCATGCAGTTGTCAAATTGGTATTCCTAAATCATAGATTTATACATGTCACTCCTCACTTCAAGGTCTCAGAAAGCTCTGACAACATGCCCACAATCATATCATATCAGAATCAGTGTTGGAGCTGAGATTTGAACCTGGACCTCTGAATCCAAATCCATCAAACTTTTTATTGGCTGTAGGTAATTCTATGTAGTGTGATCTTCAACAAACTGTTTAAAGTCATAATTAATCATTTAAGTTCATAATCAACAAATCCAGGAAGGAAGTATGGCACCATGAACATAATGGAATTTTGAAGGTTTTGTTTGGATATGGTTCTTTCTGAAAAAGGGGCATTTTTTTCATTCAAAAATAGCAGTTTTTCTTTGTTGACCCACTACAGTTTAGGACTATGAAATTTTAAATGTTCAAGCAGAGTTAATAAACTGACCAAACTGATAGAATTCTAGATTTATGTAGCATTTTGTTATTATTTAAATATCACTTGTTAGCTCACTCCCTAAAAATAGATTGTCTGTGATGGAAACATAGAACGTAATCCTCTGCTATCCTCTGAAACTAGCCAAAAGGAAAATAGAATCCCTATGTCTTTGCTGTTTCTACCTTTCATCTCTCTCTCTCTCTCTCTCTCTCTCTCTCTCTCTCTCTCTCTCTCTCTCTCTCTCTCTCTCTCTCTCTCTCTCTCTCTGTCTCTCTGTCTCTCTCTCTCTCTCTCTTCTTATTTCTTTAGTTCTTTCACCATTTCTTATTTTGTGTTTTAAGATTGTAGTGACTATAGAATGCTTTAGGTGTCTTCTTTCCTGGTCCAGTGTAAGTTCTAAGATTCTGTAGTAGCTTTCTTAGAAAATGGAAAAAAAGAAAGTAATAAGGGGAAATAATCCAAGCTATATAGAATTTGAATCTTATTCCCACACTTCAAGTGTGGCATGGAGGTGACTCGGTTTTTGAAGGTTATTCCTACAAGATATAATTATGCTCTGACAAGCCTTTCCTTTATGGAAAGATTCCAAGTATAGGCTTAGATGTCTGCTTTCCAAGAGGCTTATCTCCAGGCTGACCATAGGATGATGAGCCCTTGGGTCTGGGACAACTCTTGAAGAATATGGACTAAAATGTAGAGGTATTGTGGTCAGCAGTCATTGGAAAGAGTTGCCCATACAGATGAAATCATAGGCGGATGGTCTCTGAGCTATCATCAAATCAGATTTGGAGCTGGAAGGACATTAATTATCATCCAATCCAAGTCCTTCATTCTACAAATGACAAAACTGAGACCCAGAGAATTGACAGATTTATCTAAGATCTTGTAGAAGATGATAGGAAGAGCTAGGTTGTACTAGCCCATTTCAGTTCTCACTCAGAAAAGGAAAATAAGAATCACTATACCCCGAGACATCAGTCCAATACACTATCTGAAGGTCAGTCAATAAGCATTTAAGTACTCATTGCATGTCAGGTACTGTGTAACTCTGGTACTACAAAGAAAAGGAAAGAAAAATCTATGCATACCCTTTAATACAGCAATGATACTTCTAGGTCTATATCCCAAAGACATCACAAGAGGAAGGGGGAAAGGACCTATTTGTACAAAAAATATTTGTAGCAGCTCTTTTTGTGGTTGCTGAGAAGTCAAAATTGAGGGGGACGCCCATCCATTGGGGAATGGCTGAACAAGTTGTGATGTATGATTGTGAGGGAATATCATTGTGCTATAAGAAATGACTAGTAGGATGATTTCAGAAAAACCTAGACTTTCATGAGCTCATGCAAAGTACAGTGAACAGAACCACGAGAACATCATACAAAGTAACAGCATCATTGTACAATGAAAAACTGTAAATGACTTAGCTGTTCTCAGCAATATAGTGATCCAAGACAATCCCAAAGGACTCATGATGAAATGTTGTCTGCCCCCAGAAAAAGAACTCATCTAATCTCAATGAAGACTGAAGCATATGATTCTGTCTCTATCTCTCTCTGTCTCTGTCTCTCTGTCTCTGTCTCTCTGTCTCTCCGTCTCTGTCTCTGTCTCTGTCTCTGTCTCTGTCTCTGTCTCTCTCTCTCTCTCTCTGTCTCTATCTCTCTGTATGTCTCTCTGTGTCTCTGTCTCTCTCTTTCTGTGTGTGTGTGTGTGTTCCTCTCTCAGTCTTTTGGAGGTTTTTGAGTCATCTTGTATAAAATGACTAATATGGAAATGTTTTACATGACTACACATGTATAACCTGTATCAAATTGCTTACATTTCAGGAAAGGGGGAGGGCAGTGAGGAAGGGATAAAATTTGAAACTGAAAACATTTTTTTGTTTTAACTTGTAATTTGGAGAAAAAATAAAATATTATTTAAAAAAAGCTAAAAGAACAAAACAAAACACCCAATCCCTGCCCTTAAGGTACTCGGTTCTAATGAAGGATGCTTAAATATACCTATGGAGCCAGTGGAGGCTTAACTCAGAGGACAGCATTGCCAACTTGGGATAGTAGGAAGGGTCTCCTGCTCAAGGTGTCATTTGAACTGAGTCATGAAGGAAATAGGGGATAGTAAAAGGCAAGAACAAGGAAAAGAACATTCCAGGCAAGGATAAAAGATACTATTAGGTCACAAAAATGAAGAGTTGTGTGTGACAATCAGGAAAAAGATCAGTTTGGCTGAATTACAGAGTATGTGAAGGGCAGTAATATACAAAAAGACTAGGAAGTTGGGAAGGATCAAGACTGTGAAGAGTTTTAAATGGAAAAAAATGTTATTCTAGGCATAATATGATTGCAGGAATGGAAGAGAATAATTATTAATGCCTACCTACCAGGTGGCAGTCACTATGCTAAGTGCTTTACAACTAGTGTCATATTTGATGCGCACAACAACTGGGGAGGAGGGAGCAGAGGTAGGTGCTACCATTATTCCCATTTAACAGTTGGGGAAACTGAGGTAGATTTTATTTAAATGATTTGCTCTGGGTCATACGGCTAATAATTATCTGAAGCAGGATTTGAAATTAGTTCTTCAAATCTGACTCCAGGTCCAGGATTTGAAGTTAAGTTTTCTGACTACAAATCCAGCTCTCTATACAATTAGTTACTTAGCTCTCTAGGAAGAAGATTGATATATTCATATTTGTCCTTTAAGAAATTTATTTTAGTAATTATGTGAATAACAGATGGGAGAGGAGAGAGAAACCAGGAGACTAGTGAGGGGTCAATTACCATAGTCCAACTTAGTTGAATGGAAGGATTATGGTGCCTTGGACAGCAGTAGAGAAGTTTGGAGGATGGGTGGATTTAGGGGGAAATGAGCATGAGGTCTGTTTGTTTTGGACAAGTTGATTTTGAGATGCCTTTCAGACATCCAGCTGGAAATATCCAGAAGGCAGTTGGTCATGCAGAACTGTCAGAATTGGGGCTGGATATGCAGGCATTTGCACAGAGGTGATCACTGAACTTATGGGAGCTAATGAGATCACCAAGTGAGGAAGGATAGAAAGAAAAGAAGGAAACTGTCCAAGGACAAAGTCTAGGAGGATATCCATGGTAAGTAGATGTGACCTAGATGAAAATTCAAAGAGAATATTGCATAGCAGCCTGAGAGATAGGAGAACCAAGAGAAGACAATGTCCTTATACCCCTGAAAAGAAAGACTATCTAGGAGGAAAGGAAAGTCAGTAATGGCAAATATTACAAGGAAGTCAAGAAAAGTTAAAATGATAACAATTAAATGTTGAGCATCATCAGGAAGAATATTGGAAACAAAACAAAACCAAAAAATCGTGTCCTTGAACAAAGCCATAGTATAGCTACGCTGCCTTACTGTGGCGTTGGGGGTGGTTCTAACAGCTGGAACACTTAGAAATTCATCTATCTAGACAGTGTCCTGATCAGTGCAATTAAAATGGCCAAGGGTATGGGGTTATTGACATCAGATTACAAAGTTTTGGGGGCTTACTTTTAAGGAACCCCAAACTAATCAATGTCAGTATTTCCACCTATTGCTGTATATCACAGCCATCTGTGATTTCTCATTCTCTTTCATTTCTCTCTGTATATCCCTCTCAGTAAGGATCTACCAAGTATAATGGAGGCTTTCCTTGAGTCTTTCAATATTTTGAAAATAGCATGATATTTATACTCCATTTAAAATTAATCAGTCAACTTTCTTCTTTGATCATGTGTGTCTTTTTATTAGAGTACACTTCATATGTGTACATGCCATTCTTGGTATTATTCTGGAGCCTGCTTAAACCCACCAGATGTCTTTTTGTTACCTTTTAGGTCATCTCCAATTTTCTTTCAACTCTTCCCCACCATTGCTGGTGCCTTCCTTCTGAGATTGCCATCCATTTATTATGCAACTTATCAATTGTAAAATTGAGATATCTTATATGTACGTAGTTATTGTGTTTCCCATCAGAATACAAAATATCTGAAGGCAGGAACTGTCTTTTTGCCTTTCTTTGTATCCCTAATATTTAGTGCAATGCCTGGCACATGACAAGTTTAATGGATGGTTATTTACTAACTGGTTGATTTGTCTGAAACCATAGCTCCCTGATTCAAAACCATAAAGCATGAGTGGGTGAATAAGCACAAGGATAGGGACTAGACTTGCAGTTTTACTGGTATGGGGAAACTCCAATGAGAAAAAAAATAGTCTTTCTACGAAATCAGCAACTGCTCAGCTACTTGAGGTCTTAGAGTTGTCTGAAGCAAGAAGTTAATTACCGATTTGCTCATGGTCCCATTGATTGAATATCAGAGAAGACTTGAACACAAATATTCCTACTTGTCTATCCATTACGCCATGGTGCCTCGAAATTGGGAGAATATTAATTTTTAAAAGATGGGCTTTCATTCCAGAGAGGAGCTTGAGACCAGTGAAAATGTTCCGCATTTTCTTAAACGTCATCCAGCCTGATCTTCTATTCACTTCTGTGAATACTTCATCATCTATTCTCAGTGCCTGTTTAAATGATGGACTAGCTTGATGGGTAGGCAGCATGCATTGAATAAAATATATTAATGTTATATTAAAGACATTATTCTAGGTACTCAGAGGTATGGCCCCAAAAATGTAAAAAATTGTTCCCTGTGAACTCAGAGAGTTTATAATCTGTATAGGAACACATGAAAATAAAATATAAAAAAAATACTCAATTTATTGCTAAGAACATACAAATAATTAGAATTCTAGAATAGTTCAGAGGAGGAAAAGATCACCTCAATAGAAGGTTTTTTAGAGGAAGGAAGATTTGTTTAATGGAAGGAAGAGTCAGATTTGGGTTAATGGATGGAGTCAGATTTGGGTTAATGGATAGAGTCAGATTTGGGTTAATGGAAGGAAGAGTTAAGTGGGATAGATATAGAAAGGAGGAATTAGAAACAAAGAAGTTACAGAATTTGAAAAATAAAATAAAAAAACCAAAAGTTAGTGTGAAAATAGCAATCAATAATGTTTAATTCTCCATACAGAGAAAAGTAAGAAAATAAATGCCAAAGATTATTGTAATGAGGGCATGTTAATGAAGACATTAAGAAAATTATCAACACATCAAAATCTAATTATTTCATTAATAGCATATATTTGAGTTTTAAGAGAAAATGATGAGGGAGAGTATTTAAATGATAACACAAATAAGTTTGCTTTCCACTTATCTAATATGTAATAGCCACATTGGGTTAACTTGTTTTTATTATCCTTTCTAGCTTTAAAAATGTCTAAAAGTCTCTGTTTCTCCATAAAACAAATACTAAAATGAAATGAAAACATTTAAGTCATTTCTTATTCCTAACCTGAACTTTTCAGATACTAACTTTTAGCTTTCTACCATTTAGGGACTAGGTAATTTTCATTGGTCATTCTATTTATCTTTTTAAAACTATATTTAATTGTTCAGAGCAAAGAGTTAAGTAAATAATTGGTACCTGTTGGCTGCTCATTCTCAACACTCAAATTGTCTCTTCATTTTCTCCCAGTTGGCCATCTCTCCAGCCAATCAATTCTTCCCACCTCCAAGTGGTCTCTTATCTCATTTGCATTAGCATTCATTTGGCTTTTGGAGCTGCAACAACTTTCTTAGGGTAAAGCATGCCATTGTACTGCCTTTTTCCCAGTTCCTAATTGTGTTATTCAAGACTGCTCTTTTCAGCTGAAGGTTAATGCAAATGTGTGTCTGTGTGTGTGTGTGTGTGTGTGTGTGTCTGCAAACTCTAATTCTTTCCCTACAGTTTAAATTCAAATACAATGTTGCTTTTAAACATTTCAGTGTTATTTACAGAATGAATTAGTAGACATAAATTTGATCAACTCATATGAGGTGATTACAACTGGGAAGTAGCCTTTTTACTTGAGAAGGGTAAATTGCAGACAAAGAAAAGGAAACCCGACTTTTCTAGAGAGGGTAGTAAACACATGGAAGGCATTTTCTCAACAGTTAGTTGAAAACGTAATTAAAGAAAGATTTGAATGACTTTGTGAGTGAGAGTTTGATTCATACTTTAATATTAAGGAAAAGTAGAATGTTTGAGGTTATACGACTAATCTTTGAGGTTTATATCAAGAAATATATTTTTGTCTTTCCATATTACAGGCTCCTTAGTACCATTGCCATATAATAAATCTGTCCTAGAATGATGAGTCTTCCTGCTTTTTTTCTTAAGAGTTTACGTTGTATCAATATGTTAAGGATCTATTATTTCCTCTGTGCAAGAAATCTCTCTACCAAGGCGCGTTCCAACTCACATATAACTTCATAAATAATGTTGGACTTGCCTGAGCCTCAGGGAAGTTAGGTGGCTTGCCTGAAGTCAAACAACAAGGAAGCTGAGAGATAAGACTTGAACCCCATTCTTGATACCAAGTCTGCTTCTGTCTCCTGCACCATATTACCTACTATTTGAATCCATGATTTGTGTGAATTTTTCTAACATAAGGATTTTATGACAATGACATCTGTCCTAGGATTTCTCATGCCCATAAATGAATAATGAGACAGACTTTGACTTTTTGCTCATACATTTATTTATCCTGTAGAAGTTCAGAATACTGGAGATAAAGCAGTGTTAGAAGGAATAGCAAGTGAAAAGACTGGGCATTTCTTAGTCAGGTCAGTCTGAATTTTTCACTGATTTAGACCCAATGAATCTTAATATGGCCTTTTAACTAAAATAAAATTAATGTTGTCTTCTTGTGTGCCTTTGTGAAGTCTCCAGAGTCCGCTGATGCTGATGCTGTCGATAACTTACCTCTATGAAATAATCATAACAAGTACCTTTTTATTGATATTATTTTGTAACAAGCGACTCTTTGAAAACAGTCTTCCCTCACCTTCACCCCTACTCTCATACCTCATTTTCTCCTTGCGACATCTGCAGAATTGAAATTGATTTTCATCAGTGTTTTTTAGCAAAGGAGAAATGTAATCTTTTTATGGAATATATAATTTGAGAACAAATGTCCATATACCCATCAAATCAAATGTCTTCTGTAAGTGGTGCTAAATAGTTTTCTTCTATGATATAACAAATTTCATGACATTTTGAGTAAGGTAGAATTTTAAATTTTAGACATATACCATTTCAATGTAAAATGTAATGAACAATTTTTGTTGTATTTCCAAGTCAATTTAAGGAATTCTTTCTTTTATTTTTCCCCTTCTAAGCCAAAATTCTGATTTCTTTGGGGGCAGAGGGTGGAGAAACTATGGCCTCTAAGTCCCTAAGTTCAGCCCTTTGACTAAATCCAAACTTCACAGAATGAATCCCCTTCATAAAAGGGTTTGTTTTGTAAAACTTGGACTCAGTCAAAAGGCAGCACTCAAGGACCTAGACAGTCATATGTAGCCTTGAGGTCACAGGTTCCCCGCCCTTATAGGGTATTTTTGGTTCAAAGATTCCCTTCACTACATTAATGTAGATGGATTACCCTTCAGTAACTTATTGTGTTAAAGTTGGGGCACTTAGATATTAAGTGAATTGCCTATTGTCACAAAACTAGTATCTATCAGAGGTAGCATTTGAACTCAGGTCTTTTGGACTTTCACTTTACTTTGAAGATTGCCCTATATCCACTATGTTACTATTTCCATTGCAACATGATACATAGTTATTACATTACAATAGGCATTATAAAGATTTACCCCCAAGCATTCCTATAAAGAAAACTGATCAGAATTCATTCATTTAGAACAGATGTCTCTATTGTCCATGACCCTTTGTCATGTATTAAGTATATGGATGATTTCATAGGCACCAACTACACCTTGGATGAGTCATAAACTGGAAAGTGTCATTCACTGAGTTGGCCTTGTACAATGGTGTTTACTCTTGTAGATAATATTACCAGGTATATTTTACACACACAGTGCTGTCCATGACAGCTGGCTGTAAGCACAAATTAAGCAGTCAGAAATCAAGGCAGCTAAGTGGTGCAGTCAGTGAAGTGCAAGGCCTGGGGTGAGAAGTTGTGGGCAAGTCACTTAACCATATTTACCTCAGTTTCCTCATCTGTAAAATTAGCAGGAGAAGAAAATGACAAATCACTCCAGTATCAGTGGTGCCTTACTTCAAACCTCTGTCATGCTTAGCCATAAAAAAATGCACCAAGATCCCGCAGAGGCCTTTTTCAACTCCTGAATAGGGAAGGGGTTGCCCTAGAACATTGGGCAAGTCCCTTAACCTCTGTTTGCTTCCATTTTCTCAGCTGTAAAATGGGGATAATAATGGAATCAAACTCACAGTATTGTTGTGAATATAAAATGAGATAATATTTGGAAAAAGTGCTTAGCACAGTGCCTGGCACATAATAAATACAAAAACATTTATTTTCTCCCTTTCCTTCCTTCTTCCCTCTATCTTTCCATTCCACCTTTCCTTTGTCCCTCTCTCTCTCTTCATTGCTTCTTTATTTCCTCTTCCCTTTCTTTCCTTCTGAAGAACCACCTGGGAAAATATTTTTTTCAATTAAAAAGTTAAGAATGGGAAAGTCAGCTTGAAACCTGCTTATGGAATATTTTTATGCCAAGTTAAGTCTTTTAAACTTTATTCTTTAAGTGAAGGGGAGTCACTGAAGGCTTTTGAGCACATGAGTAAGAGGATCTGAAGTGTGTGTTGGAATGATTGATCTAGCCTTGATGCACAGGATGAATCTGAGATGCAGGGGGATGCAGGTAAGATTGTTAGGCAGCCGTGCTAGACAAGGATAATGGAGGCCTCAACTGGGGCTAGGGAAAGAAAGTAGGAAGGAGAGAATAGATGCAAAGGATATTGTGAAGTAAAATTGATGGGGTTTGGAAAAACACTTCTTCAATCAAGGATCTCAAATCCCAGGACATCCCCATGGTGTGCAGTGTAACCTTTATTCCCTGATGGACTAAAGGATGTATCATTTCAAATGAAAATAAAGCAACCAACTCAGTGTCTCGCACATAGTTGGTGCTTAATAAATGCTTATTCCTTCCAGTTCTTCTCCTCAGGAGATTAACAAGTATTTACGAAAAGAAACAAACCCTTAGAAATAGGCACAGATAGTCCTGTAAAGTAAAAACAAGCACAGGATTTGAGTTTTTGGTGTACCTGGCACCCACATATATACACACACACACACATACACACTCAAAAGAGACAGGAGGGAATGGAAAGAGGGTGTCAGCTGTGAGCTCCTTGGGAAAAGAGGCTGTTTTGTTAGCTGCAGTTATGTCCTTAGTATCTAATAAAGTACCTGGCATAGAGAAGGTGCTCAATTCATATATATATACATATGTGTGTGTATTATATATATATGTTTATAATTTATATATATTTATATATGTATGTATTTATATATATAGTCACAAATATTGTCACAAAACTAGTATCTATTAGAGGTATATATATATATATATATATATATATACACACATATATGCACCTATATATACACATATACACCTCTATATATACAAAATATATATATTTGTAATTTATATATTATGTGATATATATTATATATTAAAATTTATATATAATATAAAAAGATATATTTACATATATACACACAAATATATATGTACATGTAGATGAGTGGTAGATAATACAAAGTTTTGAGTTAAAAAGAGAGGGGTTGAAGGGGCTTGTGGGATGTCATCTTCCTCAGTAAAGTAGAAGAGCTGAGACAGCCTAGGACCCTTAATATAAGAGTCTTAGGAATAGCAATACTTGTAGCCCAGTGTCCTCAACCATCATCCAGGAAACCAACTGTCAAGTGCAGCCTGGCAACAACTGTTGCAAGCGCTACAGCCATATCTGCTGAAAACTCAGAAAAGAAAAATCTTATTACCAAAATTCTCGACATTCTCAAATATCTCAACATCAGAAACTGCTATGATTTTATCAAAGGAAATGCCATTAAATAAGACAATATACTCCCACCGTACTCCAAGGACCATAAGAACTTAAGGAGAAAAAATTAAAAAAAATTTTTGGACTATGAACTAGATGATAACTCTGAAGGATATAAATAAATCATAGCAAGAAAAGTGTAGTAGCTGAACCCTGGGTCAGTAGTTCAGAGAAGTTTATCAACTTTATTGTTTGACTACTTCTTTTAAATACTGCTTATGTAGAAGCTGATACTTTGTGAGGAAGTGGGAAGTACAGGTGTGACTTTGAGGTTACAAGATATTATAGCTTTTCATAGGTTCAGGTGGTTCCTCGCTATCTTACACTTTATATATTTAGATGCGTTCTTCCTCTGTTGTGTATATTTTCCCCAGGGAAGTCTTTCATGTCAGGCTTTGTTGCTCAGCTGCTAAGACATGAGGCACAGAAAACACTTGGAGGACATGACCATGATGAATCTTTGTTTTTAATGTTTTATTAAAGGTTTTCCTCTATATATTACTGTCACCTTCCCCTCAAATAGAGCTGTCCATCGTAGCAAAAAACAGGCAAAACTCTGTAATCAATATTTGTCACGACATTAATTTGAATTATAAGGTCATCTAGAGATGTTTTTATGGTCATTGTGACCTCTTGGTTTTGCTTTTCTGACTGCATGAGTTCATATAAGTCTACTCAAGTTTCTCTGAACTCATAGTCACTGTTTCTTGTGGTACAATAATATTTCATTACATTAATTTAAAAGTTTTTTTCAACTATTTTCTAGTGTATGTTAACTTCGATGTATTGTTTTCAAAATTATCCTGATTATCTGTATTTCCTTCTAAATTTCTTCCTAGACTCTTCTGTGTTTTTAAAAAATGGTTTTATTTCATTAAATACTTCCCAAGAACATATACAAAATTTAACATTCATTTTTGAAATTTTGAGTTCCAAATGTTCTCTCTCACATCTTTCTCCCACCCATTGAGAAGGCAAACAATTTAACATTGATCATACACATGAAGTCATGGAAAATATATTGCCATATTAGTTGAGCTGCAAAAGAAAAAACACAAAATCAAGAAAAATAAAGTAAAAAAGGATGTTTCAGTCTCACTCAGAGTTAATTAGTTCTATCTCTGAAAGCAGATGGTGTTTTTCATCATGGGTTCTTTTGAATTGTCTTACATCGTCATCTTGATCAGAGTAGTGAAGTCTTTCACAGTCAATGATGCTTACAATACTGTCATTACTGTATAATGTTCTGCTGGTTCTGATTACTTCAGTTTCCATCCGTTCATATAAGTCTTCCCAGCTGTGAATTTTTAAAAAGATTACAATGGCACTTTTAATTTTTGACATCACTATTGCTCAGTCCTAGTCCCCTCAACCTCCAGCCATTAGAAACCAAGAGAAAGAAGAGGGAAGAAAAGAAAGGGAGAGGGAAAAAAGTCAAAAGACTTTGCAACAAATAAGCTCAGTCAAGCAAAACAAATCCAGCCATCATATCTTAAAAATATATTTTCCTGCATCTTTTATCCATCACTTCTCTGTCAGGAAGTGGACTTCATCATATATCCTTTGGAAATGTTTCATTGTTACCATACTTGTATAAATTCTTCTATTCTGCTCATTTTGCATCAGTTCCCACAATGAAATTATCTTTTGTCATATCTTACAACATTGAATTTATGTACTACAGTTTGTTTAGAAACTCCTCAAATATCTAAGAGACAGTCTAGGGGCGGTTAGGTGGTGCAGTGGAGAGAGCACCAGTACGGGAGTCAGGAGGACCTGAGTTCAAATCTCACCTCAGACACTTGACACTCACTAGCTGTGTGACCTTGGGCGAGTCACTTAACCCCAATTGCCTCATCATGGGTCATCTCCAGACATTGTGATGTCATTGGCTTCAGATGGCTCTGGAGGAGAAGTGAGGCTGGTCACCTGCACAGCCCTACCTCACTCAAAACAAAGTCAAGTGCAAGTCATGTCATTATTTCTCTGATGGCATGGTCTTCTTCAGCAATGAAGGACAAACATACATACAAGAAGAGCTAAGAATGATGAAAGAGGATTGATTTGGAGCTCTAAAAAGAGGTTTGGAGGAGACCATAAGGAAATAAAGTGCAATGAATATTTATTAAATATTTTTATATGCCAGATGCTGTGCTAAGCAATTAAAATACAAATGCAAACAAAAAGACATTTTCTCTGCTCTCAAGGTGCTTACATTCTAATACAGGAAGGAAACACAGAAAAAGAGCTGAAAAGCAGAAAGGGGGTAGGGAAAGGGAATGATAGTGAAACAAAACCAGCTTGGGTTCCCTGGGAAGAAATCACTTAAGAAAAAAGGGGACTGGGAAGGAGAGAAGATGTTCCAGGACAAAAAAGCCCTAGGTGCTGAGGGAATTTCCAGGAGGAGAGGACAGCTCAGATATAACAAAAGAGTACTAAGAGTCAAAATTAGAGAATTAGAAATGAGTAAAATTGAGCATCATTGTGGACTTAGCTGAGTATAAGGAGTGTGGGTTGGTAGTGACCTCAATCCACTACAATTGTTCGTTTTTTATGAATATCTGTGTAATGCTTAGCTGCCTGGGAGCAGAGAAAGCAGATGGTGGAGGTTACTTTGGGTGAGAGATTAGCAGAACGAGAATAGTTCATTGTGAATCCAGTATCCTTGCCAATATAGACTGGAGATTTCTTCCTCCAGAGCAACATTATTGATGATCTGTTGTGTCTTTCACAACAAAGAGACTGCCACATTTCACATTAAAAAGAGGTTGCTTAAATTTATCTCCTTCATATTCACAAATGGCCAAGAGCTGAGTTGCTGACTACCTTCTTGAAGCATCCTCACATTCTGTTTGATGCCTGTGGAGATGAAAGCATGCTAATGGTTCACCTGTGTCAGGGAATAGTAAAGATAGTAAAGCCTGAATTATGCTCACATGAAATTTTTCTGTGTTGTCCTTGTGCTCTCCATTCACTCAATCTCACGTATGACAGGTGGAGCATAGCAATAACGTTTGGGGGTTGCCTATCACCATCATAGGTACTGTAAGGGTTAATTTTATGAAATCAGGTTGGAAGATTATGTGGATCAAGTGCTTTTCACCACGAAAAATGCAACATAAATGTGAGCTATCAATATTGTTTTAAAAATTAATCATTCAGCAAGCATTGTGTCAGGCATCATGCTAAGTGCTGGAAATACGAATGTAGTAATTTCTCATATGGCTTATGTCCTCATGACACAGGTAAATAAATATTAGTGTGTGTGTGTGCATAATACACAATACATTTTCGGAAGATAGATGAATTCCTGTGTAACTCCCAGCATCTGGATTAATTAAGCATGCTTAATAAATGCTTGTTGACTGAGCGACTGAAGGAACATCTGGAGAGGCCTTACACAGAAGATCTGAGTTGAGCTTTGAAGGAACCTAGAGATTCTAAGAAGTGGAGATGAAAAAGGTACACTTTATAAGCATGGGGAATAAATAGGCAATGCAAAGGTGCAGAGATGGGAGATGAGATATTGTGTGAGTAACAGTAAGATGGTCAGTTTGACTGAATTATAAAGTGCATGAAGGGGAATAAAAACCTAATATTGGAAAGGTAACTTGGAACCAGACTGTGAAAGGTTTCAAAACCAAATACAAGGGATATGATAAAGTTTTGTTTAGGTGTTGGAGTTTATCAAGCAGAGGAGTGATATGTCAGACCTGTGTGTAGGAAAAAAAAACAAAACATTCTTTTGCGGTAGCATGGAGGATGAATTATAGAGTGACTTAAAATGTAGATCAATCAGGAGCCTATAGCTATAATCCAGGTAAAATGTGATATATCTGAACTACGTTTGTGGTTATATGAATAGAGAGATGGGAGAGGTGCAGAGTTAGAAGCTAAAAGCATGGTAACTGATTGGATATGTGGGGTGAGGGAAAGCAAAGGAAGCAAAGAATTGAGATAAGCTACAAGGTTGCTTGGGAGATTAAAAGGATGGTGGTGGCCTCATTGATAATAGAGATGCTGAGATAGGCTTTGGGGAAAGAGAAAGAGTATTTTAATAGGATGCAATGAATATGAAATACATACAGACAGGGCATCAGTTTGAAATCTCCAATGGTTGGTTGCTTGTTGTCCTTCATTATTGAATAGGACCAAAATGATTTCACCATGTTAGGATCAAGTTACAGTGTGTCTGACTGTGGCTGACGAGACCAAGAGGAGCTCGTAATGCTCTGCCACAGGCTGGGCACAAAAAGTCTATGTGAACATTTCAGATGGATTCTCTACGTTTGCGTGTCTTGAGTTTCTGCTTTACACATAGAACACAGCAACTTCTCTGAGGAGAGCATGCCATGCTGAGTGTCCTGTGCCAGTGTCTCCTATATCACACAATTCCAAAATTCTTAAGACAGACCTTGAGTATGTCCTTGTGTCACTTTTTCTGATAGCCATGTGAACATTCGCCCCATGTGAGTTCTCCATAAAATAATCTATTTGACAAGCGAGCATTTGGCATTCAAACAAAGTGACCTCGCCATTGGAGTTGAGTTCTCTGAAACAGAGTTTGAATGCTTGGCATTTTACTTTGAGAAAGGACCTCAGTGTCTAGTATCATATCCTGCCAGGTGATCTTTAGAATCTTCCTAAGACAATTCAAATGGAAGACATTCAGTTTCCTGGCATAGTTCTGGTACACTAGTCAGGTTTCCCAAGAAGACAACAATGAGGTCAGCACAATAACTCTGTAGACCTACAGTATGATAGTCAGTCTTCTCTCCAACACTTCCCTTCAGAGTCTTCCAAACACTGATCTAGCTCTGGCAATGCATGAGTCAATCGCATCATCAGTGTGTACATCTCTGGAAAGTATACTGTCAAGATAACGGAACTTATCCAGATAATTCAAAATTTCTCCATTTGTTGTAACTGAAGGCTCCACTTATGGATGGTATGGTTCTGGCTAATGGAGCACCTGTGTTTTCTGCATGTTAAATATTAGGCCAAAATTAGCACAAGTGGCCGAGAAATGCCCCGTACTTTGTTGCATCTCAGCTGCAGAGGCTGCGTTGAGTGCAAAATCATCTATAAAAAAAAAAAATTATACACCAACACTCCCTCCACCTTAGTCTTGGCTTGTAGCCTTTTCAAGTTGAAGAATATATCATCAGTGTGGGAGCTGACTTTGGTTCCGTGTTCTTTCTTTCTTTTTTTTTTTAAATATAAATTTACTTAATTAACTTTTGACATTCATTTTCACAAAATTTTCGGTTCCAAATTTTCTCCGCATTTATCCTCTCCCCACACCCCAATACACCGAGCATTCTAATTTTCCCTATCACCAATCTGCCCTCTTTTCTGTCATGCCTCCCTTCTCTTGTTCCCATCTTCTCTTTTGTCCTGTAGGGCCAGATGACTTTCTATTTCCCATTAACTGTATTTCTTATTTCCTAGTAGCAAGAACAATACTCAACAGTTGTTCCTAAAACTTTGAGTTCCAAATTCTCCCCATCCCTCCCTCCCCACCCAATCCCTTTGGGAAGGCAGGCAATTCAATATAGGCCCTATCTGTGTAGTTTTGCAAATTATTTCGATAATAGTCGTGTTGTGTAAGACTAATTGTATATTCCTCCATCCTATTCTGCCCCCCATTGTTTCTATTCTGTCTTTTGATCCTGTCCCTCCCCAAGAGTGTTGACTTCAAATTGCTCCCTTCTCCCATTGCCCTCCCTTCCATCATCCCTCCCTCCCTGCTTATCTCCTTCTCCCCCACTTTCCTGTACTGTAAGATAGGTTTTCATACCAAAATGAGTATGCATTTTAATCCTTCCTTTAGGCAAATGTGATGAGGGTAAACTTCATGTTTTTTTTTTCTCAGCTCGCCTTTTTTCCCTCCACTAAAGAGTCTCCTGCTTGCCTCTTGAATGAGATATAATTTACCCCATTCCATTTCACCCTCTCTCCTCCCACTACATTTCTCTCTCACCATTTACATTAATTTCTTTTAAGATATGGTCCCATCCTATTGAATTCACTCTGTGCTCTCGGTGTCTGTGTGTGCGTGCATGTGTGTATGTGTGTGTGCGTGCACACATGTACGTGTGTGTGCATGTGTGTGTGTGAGTACGTCTGTGTGTGGTCCCAACACCGACCCAGATACTGAAACGTTTTAAGAGTTACAAATATTGTCTTTCCATGTAGGAATGTAAACAGTTCACCTTTGGTAAGTCCCTTATGACTTCTCTTTGCTGTTTACTTTTTCATGCTTCTTCTCCTTCTTGTGTTTGAAAGTCAAATTTTCTTTTCAGCTCTGGTCTTTTCATCAAGAATGCTTGAAAGTCCTCTGTTTCATTGAAAGGCCATATTTTCCCCTGAAGTATTATACTCAGTTTTGCTGGGTAGGTGATTCTTGGTTTGAGTCCTAGTTCCTTTGACTTCTGGAATATCGTATTCCATGCCCTTCGATCCCTTAATGTAGAAGCTGCTAGATCTTGAGTTATCCTGATTGTATTTCCACAATACTGGAATTGTTTCTTTCTAGCTGCTTGCAATATTTTCTCCTTGACCTGGGAACTCTGGAATTTGGCCACAATGTCCCTAGGAGTTTCTCTTTTTGGATCTCTTTCAGGTGGTGATCGATGGATTCCTTCAATACTTATTTTGTCCTTTGTTCTAGAATCTCAGGGCAGTTTTCCTTGATAATTTCATGGAAGATGATGTCTAGGCTCTTTTTTTGATCATGGCTTTCAGGGAGTCTCATAATTTTTAAATTGTCTCTCCTGGATCTATTTTCCAGGTCAGTTTTTTTTCCCATGAGATATTTCACATTCTCTTCCATTTTTTCACTGTTTTGGTTTTGTTTTGTGATTTCTTGGTTTCTCAGAAAGTCATTAGCCTCCATCTGTTCCATTCTAATCTTGAGAGAACTATTTTCTTCAGTGAGCTTTTGAACCTCTTTTTCCATTTGGCTCATTCTGCTTTTGAAAGCATTCTTCTCCTCATTGGCTTTTTGAACCTCTTTTGCCAGTTGAGTGAGCCTATTTTTCAAGGTGTTATTTTCTTCAGCATTTTTTTGGGTCTCCTTTAGCAAGGTATTGACCCATTTTTCATGCTTTTCTTGCATCTCTGTCATTTCTCTTCCCAGTTTTTCCTCCACCTGTCTAACTTGATTTTCAAAATCCTTTTTGAGCTCTTCCATGGCCTGAGCCCACCGGACATCCACCTCGGATGTCTGGGATAGAGAGGCCCTGACCACCCCGTCTTTCCCTGATGGCAAGCATTGTACTTCCTCATCAGAAATGAAAGGAGGAAGGAACATCCGTTCACCAAGAAAGTAGCCTTCTATAGTCTTATTTTTCTTCCCTTTTCTGCGCATTTTCCCAGCCAGTTACTTGACTTCTGAGATTCCTCTCCACCCCTGCCTAGATCTGCCCAGCTAGTGCTTGGGGTCTGAGATTCAAATGCTGCTCCCCAGCCTCAGGGCTTTCAGTGGTGGGAGCAGCTGCTATTCAGTGTAGGTTCTGGTGCTTGGGTGGGGGCAGGGCTGCCTACAAGGCTCAGTTCCCTCAGGGGGTTTATGCAGAGATCTTCAGTAATGGCCCTGAGCTCCTGTCTGCCCCGGTAGTTCCAGGCTGCCGCTGCTGCCTCTGCCTCTGCCTCCCGAGGTGGCCCGAGCCACGGAGACACCCCGCTCCCCTCTCGGCCAGCCCAGAAGTCTCTCTCACTGACCTGTAGCTCCTGTGGGTGGAGGGACCTTCGTGGCCACCGGAGGTTTCATCCCTGAAGCCTGCTCGGAACTGCTCCTCTGGAACTGCAGGGCCAGGGGTGGGCTCCGCAGTCTGGTGCGCGACGGACCACTGGGGACGGCTTTCCAGTGCTCTCTGGAATGGAAATCTCTTCCACTGTGTTTCTGTGCAACTTGCAATGCTTCAGAATTTGTGGGGAGTTCTTTTTACAGAAACTTTATGGGCTGTGGGTTCGGAGCTAGCATAGGTGAGTGTTTCTACTCTGCCATCTTGCAACTAAGCATCTTTTAAAAAAAAATCTAACATTTTATTTTCCCCCAATTACTTGTAAAAGTATTTATAGAAACTGAGCATCTTAAGAGAGATGAATGAGGTTCAGCAGAGGGAGGAGAAAGACATAGAAAGGTAAGATCTGAGGCACCAAAAGTACACCTCAGATACTTCTAGTTTTGCACTTTTCTACAATTGATAATATGTTTACAAATGAGCCAAAAAGTTAAATTTAAAAATCAAAAACATGTTCAGCAAAGTGAAAAAATCAATTACATCTAATCAACATTCAATGCACTCTTTATTGTAGTACAAAGATAAATCATTTGAATAGTCTCTTTCTTTGAAATGCTTGTAGTTAGGGGAATAAAACGTGGGTACAAGTAACCATACTACAAGTTGAATGTGGTGAAAACTTAAGAGAAGTCAGAGTCATAAAATATTGGGAGAGATCATCTAGTTAAAGAAGGGAGTGTCAAAAAAAGTAGAGAAGATAGTTTTTGGAAAAAAGCAGTATTTTAAAGGGGACAGAGATAAAGGCTTTTTGTAAGCATTATGTTAAGATTGAGAACTCTGGGGATGTCAGACAGCTCTGTGGGGAAAAATAATGTTTTACACAGCTTTATGCAATCCTCTGGATTAGAAAAGTTCTCCTGATGTTAATAAAAAAGAGTGGTTTGAAGTGGTATTGAGATATGGCCCCTGGGTATGTTTATAGAGTGTGGAACAGTTATTGAGTAAGTGAAGTAGAACAAGATAGAGAATGGAATGTGTATCAGTTGAATGCAGAAGTGAAATACTGGGCAATGAATGCAGGGAAGGAGGGGTGTATGGAACCATTAAAAATCATGAAGGCAACCCTAGAAGGAAGTGTAACTCTTTGGATATAATTTCATGTTTAGAGTTATTTTGAGGTAAGATGTCTAACCCAACTTTCATGTTGGATCCATAGGAAGTAGATTATAGGACAGGCAGAGACAGGCAACCTCTGCCTATGTAGCTGACTGGAAAGGTCTCAGTCCTTGGGTGTGGATCCCCACTGAATTACATCAGTATTTTGGGAGCTGCAGTAATGAAGCCCTGGCTGATACAAATATTTGCTTGCCATAATTGTGAATACCAGTAATTTTCACCTAGGGAAATGAGAGTTTTCAAGAAGAAGCTAATACATGTCTGAATTTTAGTGCAACAGTGGCCAGTATGAATTGAAAGTCCACAAGGGTTTCTTCACTTAGAAGGTAGCCTGCACCAATGTTGAGAGGTGAGAGAGGACAGAATGAGATCTGCAAAGTGTTATTCCCTTTGACTGTAACATAGAGTGTACAATGGGAAGTAGAAAATAAAGGCAAGAATACTAGTTGAAGCAGATAGTAAAGGATCTTTGCCAAGCATGTGAAGTTGTATGTTGTCACATAGGCAATGGGGGATTCCTAAATATTGTTAATATGGGAGATGTCACAATCACATCTATGCATTAGGAATATTGCTTCAACAGCAATGCAAAGGATAAATAGAAAGGAGAGATGTTATTCCTCAATCATTTCCATTGTGTCTGACCCTTTGTGACCCCCATTTTTGGTTTTCTTAGCAATGATACTGGAGAGGCTTGCCATTTCTTTCTCCAGGTCATCTTACAGGTGAGAAAACTGAGGCAAACAGAGTTAAGCAGCTTGCCCGGACTCACACAGCTAGCAAATGTCTGAGGCCAGATTTGAACTCAGGAAGATACCATGATACCATGCCTAGCACTTTATCCACTGCTCTACCTAGCTTCCATTTTTTTTCCAATTATAAAAGATGGAGGTAATGAAGGCCTGAATTAGAAGTAGCTATGGGAGTAGGAAGATGGACAAATACGTTTTGGAGTTGGAGTGGATGGGACTTGGAACTAATTAGATTAGGGAACAGAGGGAGTGAGATTGGGGAATTAGAGATCCCTTTGAGATTCTGAGACGGGATGAATTTAAGTGATAGTGATACTGTCAGTAAAAACTAGGAAGTTACTATTAAGGACAAGTAGGGGTGGGACAAAGAATAGTGTACTTTATCTTCTGATAAAATAGGTGGTAAAAATGAGCTATATGATGGTTACAAGACAATAGATTTCAAATTGGAAGGGGCCTTAGGAGCCACGTATTGCAAGCCCCTGGCATCTTACAGATGAAGAAATGAGGCCCAGACCATGGGGCCAAGTGACTTGGCCAAGGTCACACAGAGAGCATAGAGAATAGAATTTCCCAGCCAGGTTTTCTGAATCTAAATCCAGTGCTCTTTCCACTGTACTGTACTCCATTTTGCAGATGGCATATTCAACTCTATTGGAAAAATAATAGGTTTTAGATATATTTTCAAATTTAGATAAATTTTCAAATAGGAGCCATCTTCTTGTTGACCCATAATTTTTTTTAAAATGACCTCTCCTAACTTGTCAGTACTAGTTGGGTAAAACCAATATATCTATCTATTCAAGTGAAAATCTGATTTGACCACACAAGATATTAAGTGTACTTCATGCTGAAATAGGTGGGATGACAAAATAAATTATAAAATAAAGCATAAGTTTCTTTCTTTCAGTGACCAGTCAAATACACATGAAATATGATCATAATCTGAGCAAACATGTAAGTTCTTTTGGCCAACACAGATCTATCACAAAGACAAAATTCAGAGATTAGCCTTGTTGCAAGCTCCAGGTGACCATCCCCAGAACATATTTATGTTTTGATTTTTCTCTCAGGTTAAATCAAAATCAATTGTTTCTGACTAATGAGTGTCTGTTTGTCATTCTATCAGTCCAGGCCTGGGTTGAGAAGGACAATAAGTTTTTAACTTATATAGCTATAAGTACATTTTATGAAAAAAAGAATCTAAATAACTTTCTACACCAGGTAAAGCAACTTAAACTTTGAATAAGCTAATAATAGAAAGAAATTGGCCCAATATTTTCACATAAATAGTCAGATCAGCAGTGTTCATTGAACCATTTAATATGGAGCACAAAAAATGAGAACAAGGTCTGCCCTTAAGCTTCCAGCAGCCTGAGATATTAATGCTGAATGAATTTAAGATCCAACATGCCTCTCATCATTGCATAGTTCCTACTTATGCTTTAATTTGTTGATTTTAAAATGATGCAGAAGTAATCCTTGATCAGCCATTTCTGATTAATCCCTTTTGCTAGCCATTCTCTGGATTGTGATAGAAATTCTGTTCTATAACATGACAAAATGAATGAAAAGAGAAGTGAAAAACTTAGAGTACTTATGCTTGGCCCAACCAGATTTTTCTTGTGACTTTACAGCTGTAGATTTTAATCTTCCTACATTTTTTACCCGAGATTTTTTTTTTTACAATCCTAAATCAACTCCTTATATTGGAAAACATGACTGTTCTGAAAATAATTGATCAGGTTGTACTTACCATACCCCACTTAATCCAACATACAACACAACACAACACAACATACAGACATACACACATACACTCTGTTCCATGCAGATAGGTAAAGCACTCTAGTCAACTAATCTGTAATACACATGCCCATGTACAATGCCAATCTAGATGTTGCTGTTATAAATATCACCTGTTGATGTATTTGAAAATTTAGATCAAATGAATGTCCCTGAAATCTGGTTGAAATTGAAGAAAGTATTACTTAATGGAAGGAAAAAATGTTTCTGACATGTTGATGGGGAAAGAAGGCTGTGATGTTTTTATAATATAAAACTTATGACATTTTTGTAATATATCATCTTGGAAGTGAACATTGCTCCCAATGAAGCAATCAGCTATCATAGCTATTAACTTAAAATATTTGACAGAAGTTTGTTTTTCTCTTTTTATGTGGAAAAAAAATGGCTAACCCTTACTAACTATAATGTTTATTTAGTCAACTCTCAATTTTCCATTCAAGCAAAAGTTTGAATAAAGATATGTTACATTTTTTTTTGCCTGGGTGGATCACAACAAAATGTGGCAAATCCTCAAAGAAATGGGAGTATCAGATCATCTTACTTGTCTCCTGAGGAATTTGAATGAGAAACCATGAAGCAAAAGTTAGAATCAAATCTGAAACAATTGATTGGTTTAAGATTGGGAAAGCAGTATGACAAGGCTGTATATTTTTACTTTATTTATTTAACTTATATCCAGAGTACATCTTGCAAACTGACAGGCTGGGTGAATCAAAACCTGGAATTAAGGTTGTCCAGAGAAATGTCAACAGTCTCAGATATGTAGGGGATGCCATTTTGATGAAGAAAGTGGAAGAGAATTAAGAACCCTCTTAATGAGGGTGAAAGAGGAAAGTGTAAACACTGCCTTGAAGCTTAACATCAAAAAACAGATCTTGACAACTGGTTCTGATCATCACTTCCTGGTAAACAGAGGGAAAAGAAGTGGAACAGTGTCAGATTTTGTATTCTTAGGCTCAAAGATCACTACAGACGGTAACTGTAGCAGTGAAATTTAAGGGCACTTCCTCCTTGGAAGGAAAACTGTAGCAAATCTGGACAGCATACTAAAACGCAGAGACATCATCTTGCTGGCAAAGGTCTGTCTTGGCAAAGCTATGGCTTTTATCAGTAGCAATGTACAGCTATGAGAGTTGGATTGTCAAGAAAGCTTAGGGCTACAGAATCAATGCTTTCAAATTTTGATGGTAGAGAAGTCTTGACAGTCCCTTGGACAGCAAGGAAATCAAATAGGACAATACTTAAATAAATTCAGGATACTTGATAGAAGGTCAAAGACTGAAGCTGAAGCTTAAATACTTTGACCACTTGGATTTAAGTGTGAGAGGGCTATGCAAAGTCACCAATTTTTTCCCCTGGAACCGTTTGACTCCAGTGGTCTGATATAAGTAAGGACAACTGGAAATAATCCACAATGCAGTGGGAGACCTCAGCCTTTTTAAACTGAGATCTTTTAAGCTAAGTTCTCACTTTGAATGAAGCAATACCCATTCACTGACTGGAGCTGTTTAAGAAGAGCCAAGGGATAGTCCCTTAATCCCTCCCAAAAGAAAAACCTATTGTGCTATGGTCCATGAAATCATGAAGAGTGAGACACAACTGAATGACTGGCAAAAACATGTTAGATCTATATGTAATACATTTAATTCCCTCATGGCAGTTGATGTCCAATTCCACTACTTACATTAAAACAGAAATGAGATCCAATCAGAGGTCTCTGTAGGGTCCACATAGATCAGAATTTTGGCCCTGTTTAAAAGAAACCTCCCAATTCAATTAGAAATCATTTTTTAAAAGAATGAATGAATCTTTGATTACTTATAGCAATTTACAAAGAATTTATTAATTATAGTGGGTCTAACACTATAATAAATTATTATTAGCAGTTAGGTGGTATAGTGCATTAAAGTACTAGAGCTGGCATCAGGAAGACCTGAGTTCAACTCTTATCTCAGACACTAACTTCATGCCTTAGACAGATGAGTTAATCTCATGTTCCTCAGCTGTACAAAAGAAGATGGTACAGCTATATCACAATTAGTGTGATTAACAAATCTATTGAAGTGCTTGTTAATGTTGCTTCATCATTGACTTGTGTCTGACTCTGTGACTCCATGGATCACAGTATGTCAACACTATCTATGATGTTTTTTTGGCAGAGACACTGGAGTGGTTTGCTATTTCCTTCTCTAGTGGTTCTCCAACGGATTAAAGCAAAGAGAGGTAAAGGGTCACGTAGCTAGTAAATCTGAGACTGGATTTGTCCTCATGTCTTCCTGACTCTAGGCCCAGAACTCTATCCACTGAGCCATCTGGATGCCAATGAAGTAGTAACATTTTTCAAATTCACACTGCCCATTTCCACTAAGTTAGAGCAACTTACCATATTTTCCATGATGAGGCCCTGAATTAAATTGTCAGTATAGAGAAGGAGGAATATTAAAGGAGGTCAAATTGACAAGACTTGACCAGAAAACAGATCAGAAGGTGGGGTGAGAGAGTGTGAGGAGCTGAGAATGATTCCTAGGTTACAAGCCTAAGGGACTGGGAGGATGGTGCTAACCTCATCAGTAAAATGGAAGTTAAGAAGAGGGGAGGGTTTGGGTGGAAAGATAATGAGTTGCATATTTCCAAGAGGGAAGAGAACTGGGAATAATAAATAGGGAAAGGAGGAATTAAAAGGGAAGACAATCACCTGCAAACCAGAGGTTGATTCTCTACTTAGAATGCTAATGCTGCTTACAAGGCAACAGAGCCCAAGATAGAGTATGCAGTTAACTTGCTTCCGAAGATCATAAGGAACAGTGGAACCTCCTGGTTTGGGGGTTTTACGATTTATTTACTTGGATGTTTCTCTGACAATATTGAATTTCTTTCTCTGCAGATCTTTTAGAATAAGATGCATTACTACCTGCCAGGCTGAAGTAAGCTGAGTAGGGAGAAGACTTTTACATATTAATTCCAGTTCTCAAAAATCTCCAGATTTATTAAATCAAAGAATATTGTCTACATACTATGTAGTTAATACAATGCATAATTACTATACGAGTCCTTTTTTCCTAATCTGATACTAAGTGTACTTCCCCTAGCAGGACTATCAAATTGGTAATTGTCAATTTAGGATCATTATTCCCCATGTAACCCTAAACTTCTAAATAATGACTTGGGAGTTAATAAGAAGAAACACAATTTTAAAGCATGCCCCATAAATTTTATGCCTGTAGAATGGATTGATAACCCTTGGGGAAAACTCTGCAGGCTGTTGGCTGGGAGACCAATCAGTTCAATTCAATCAACCAATCAGACAATACTACTAACAGCTCTTGATTATTTACAGATTGGCTACTGACTTTATGGGTCAGTTAGGTGGCTCAGTGGGTAGAGCACCAGCCATTGAGTCAGAAAGATTCATATTCCTGAGTTCAAATTTGGCCTCGGATACTTACTAGCTGTGTGACCCTAAGTAAGTCACTTAACCCTATGCCTCAGTTTCCTCATCTGTAAAATGAGCTGAAGAAGGAAATGGCAAACCCCTGCAGTATCTTTGCCAAGAAGACACACAAAGACTAAACAGCATTTGAGTTTGTGGATTATCCCTGTCCCCTTTTCCTCTTGTTTACTGCTCTCTAGCTACTTGCTTTATGACCTCTGCCAGAGGGAAACAGAGAGAAGTGACCAGTTTATGGGTCAGTCTCTTTACTTATAAGGCACTCTTTCAGGTGGTTTGGTACTGGAGAAATTTGAGAGTAAGAAGATTTTTAGATCATTTGCACTTTTCATGCTATCTCTTTTCCCCATTATTGTGAATAAGCAAGAACTTTGTTGGAAATTTCAGAATTTGTAAGTGAGATACAAATTATATGTTCTATAGGTTAATATATAATGTCCCAGATGAAAGACCATGGATAATACAGTATATATAGTATATACAATACAATATAATCTAGTTTATTATAATAGTACCTCACATTTACATAGAAGTTAAATGTTTACAAAGTGATTTTCACACAATAGTTCTAAGAAGTAAATAATATTCTTATGATTCCTATTTTAAAGATGAGACCAATTAATCAACAGAATACTTCATAATAATAGCTAATATTTTTACAGTGTGTCATTGTTTGCGAAGCACTTTACATATTATAGCTTATTTTTATCCTCAAAACAACCTTGAGACGTAGTGCTATTCTTATCTTCATTTTACAGATAAAAAAACTGAGGCAGAGAGGTCATACGTCTAGTAAAGTTGAATTTGAACTCAGGTCCTCCTGGCTCTAAGTCCAGCCCTCTGTCCACTGTGAAACACAGCTGACTGTCTAGGCTATTTGAGTTAGTAGTGATCATGTTCCAGGGGTATTGAGGTAACAGAGAAAAAAAAAAAGTCCTTGCCTTTAAGGAGTTTACATTCATTTAGAAGAGAGAATGTTGCGAGCGTGCATGTGTGTGTGTGTGACTAGTCAGGGGAAAATCAGGACATGTTTCATGTAAAAGGAGGCATTTGAGAGTTTTGAAGGAAATGAGGAATTGCAACCGTCAGAAGCCAGGAAGGAGTAAATTCTAGGCAGGAAGGACTGTTGTGTGCAAATGTGTGGAGCTCGATGGTAGGGTGCTGCCTGAAGGTGAGAAACTGCCTGATGAAACCCGTAGTCACCTGTGATTGAACTGGGAGGCAAGATTCCTTACCTTAAACCTATGGTTCTTTCTGCTATCCTTCTACACTTACTCTTTGTTCACTATTTGCTAAACAGTTACGGTATTGGGTTACATAACAAAAATCCTTTTATTTTATAATAATAGGTAGTTTATTATCATTTGATCATTAAGAGCTAATATGGTGTAGTAGATGAAAAGGTAACCTCAAAGATAATAATAAATAGTATTTGTATAGTACTTTAAGGTTGGCAAGACACTTAAAATATTATCCCACTACATCAAATTGCCTCCTATTTTCAGAAGAGAGGAGGGGAAATAGGGAGGGAGGGAGAAAAATTTGGAACTCAGAACCTTGTAAAATTAATGCTAAAAATTTTCTTGATATGCAATTGTAGGGAAAAAATAAAATATAATTTAATGCAAAACAATCTCATTTTTATCCTCACAACAACCTTTGGGGCTAGGTGACATTTTTACCTTCATTTTACAGATGGGGAAACTGAAGCAAAGAGAAGTCATGATTTGTCAGAGGTCAAACTAACAAAGTGAGTGAGGGCAGAAAGATTTGCATTCAGGTCTTTCTGACTACAGAACCAGTTCTCTGTCCATTTGATTTTGATACAAGTCTTACTCCTTTCTTGTACTGACTATATTTCTTCTCTAGGAAAGTCACTTGAAACCTTAGTGTTCTTTGCAACTCTTGAGTATGAATTATAGAGAAGGTGCCAACTTGCAGTAATTGTGAGATTTTTCTCAGCCAGGAGTTCTTTATGTCACCAAAATCACAGATTCAGTCCCTATCCCTCACCCATTTAGGCTCTGTGAATTTATATGCTGTCTGTAGCCTTTTCACAACCTTTAATGTTTTGTGAACTACGTAGTCACTTAACTAGGCAAAGAGGAGGAAATGTAGTCCGAGATGATGGCTTGTTCAAGGTTATTCAGCAATCAGAGTGGAAGAGCTATTGCCAAATTGTCCTGAAAACCTTCAGTCACCCCAGGAAACTGAAATCTGAAGCTTCTGCCTGTCAAGGTATTTGAAAGGACTGCGTTAAAAGAGAAGTCAGGATCCTGACATTGACCATTTTTGCAAGTATAAGTTAAACCTTCAAATCCCCTTGCCCCTCCAGCTCATTTTAAGCAATTAAACTTTAAACTTTAAAAATCAGTAAATAATTTATGAGGAAAATCAAAAGAATAGACACATAGCCAGGGTCTACCTACATGAATCAGGTCAAAGGAGATGACAAGGATGGTGGTGGTGATGGTGATGGTGATTCCTGGCATCTTTAATATTCCTAGTTTTGGCAATGCATGTATCATGCTGTCCTCTTCCCTACCTTGGGTATATGAGGTGTGGGTCTAGTCTATTGGAGGAAATTGCTATATTTCCTTTTCTGTGACTTCTCCCCTGATTTCTCATGATGTTTAAATTTATAAGGATAGCATAGGGGAAATAATTTATTCCTAGATATAATTAAATAAAGCAGAGTACCAAAATGGTACCTAGGTTTTATTTTCTTAGCTTGAATATCCAGGCTTTACATTAGTATGATTAACTGAAATTAAAGAAAATGATATACTTTTCTACTCAATTATGGATGAGATAATTTAGCATAATCTATAGAATGTTGGCCTTGGTATGTGTAAGAATTGCATTCAAATCTTGCTTCTGATACTTTCCAGCTGTGTGATATGCAAGAACTTAACCATCCATGACCCCCAGTTTCCTGATCTATAAAAAGCTGATAATAGTACCTATATTATGCATTTGTTCTAAGACTGAAGTGAGAGGATATATGTAAAGCACTTTGTAAACTTGAAACAGTTACAGCTGTGTCAGTTATGAATTATGCATTTCAATTTATAATATAGCTATTAAATCAGCTAAGCAAGCTATATAAGCATTAGCTGGTCACTAATGACTATTTTTTAAAAGGATACATAATTTAGAACTTTTAAAGAAATTCAAACCCTTTAGTACAATTAGGTATATTTATCATTAATTTCTCACTGTCTTCACTACTTTAGTCAAATTCCAGGTTTTCATACACCTTTCTTTTTTCTAAGTACTATGAAAAGTTCTAGTATAGGCAATTTGATGTTTATGGGGCCTTCCTTGGAGTTTACATGTAGAAATGAAGCTCTGGGTGGAAGGGTATGGACATTTTAGTCACTTTTTTCACTTGATTCCAAAATGTATTCTAGAATGGTTGAACAAATTTACAGCTCCACCAACGGTCTATTAGTGTTCCTGTGTCTCTATAAATTCTCTTAATGTTGAACTATTGTAATACCTTCATAATTAGTCTCCCTAGCTATCATCCACAGAGGTGATATGTAAAGTCTCATTCTGACCATGTTGCTTCCTTGCTCATGAAACTCCAGTTGGCTTAGTCTTGTGACTAGGATGAAATAAAAACTCTCCTTTTTGACCTTCATAATCTCAATTTAGCTTATCTTTCCAGGCTGGCTTCTTACTACTTCCCAACCCATCCCCAGTGTTCATTATATTGTAGCTAGTGGACTACTTTCGGTTCCAGGGATGTGGCATTCCATCTTTCCTCTCCTTCTCTTTGCTCTGGCTGTTACATATGCTCTCTCTTTACTGCCCTCTCTTGGAATCCCTGACTTCCTTTAAGGCTCAGTTCAAGTTTTATTTCCTATGTGAAGCTGTCCCTAGTCTTTGTGGTTGATGCTCCCCTCACCCCCAAATTAATTTGCATTTAATATGTATATGTGTATACTTACGTCTGTGTAGTATACAGACATGTATACATACACACATATATCTATATATAGCTATAACTGAAAATCATTTAACTCTCCAGTGTCCTAGGCAATTCTTTAAAAGTATAAATGGTGGAGAAGGTGACAGTCTACTTTGGTACCAGGAGTAACTCACCGTAAGTTTCTTACACAAGTTATGTTAAAAAAATATTACTTAATGACACATACTGTTTCTCTTCCACATCTCCGTTCCCTATCTTTCTTGTTTATCAGTCACAACCTCTTGAAAAAAAGGATCAGCCTGGAAACCATGGAGGCACAATTGCTCACTCTCCGTGTCACCATCTTTAGTCTGTTTTTAGCTATGCATTTAGATTTTTTACCACTGACACCTTTTTGTGATGTCAGAGGTTCAATTGGGTCTGTAAGAAAGTCCTTTATCAGTGGCTTTTAGACAGAGAGGTTACATTCTGTTATATGGTGGATCCCTCTAATATCTACTCCCATTTGTCCCATACTAATGGGCTTCCAGTTCACCACTTGGCCATACTGCCTCTCTTGAGTGTTTCGGAGTCAGAAATAGATGCCTGGATGGAAGGGGGTGCGCAAAGAGAGAAAATGTATAAATAGTCTCCTCTGCTAATGATGAAAAACCATGTCAAGTGTTTGCCTTTCTGTTCCTTCACTTATACAGTCTGAAATACTCTGTGTTATACTATGTGCAGACCACCAAACTAGTTCTTTTGTGATTTTTGATGCGTGTGCTGAGTGAAAGATTATGAAAGATAATACCTTTTTGGCATACTAAAGTCCTCTGATTTAGGGAGTTATGACTTTGTCTCTTTTCAGCACTTTTCAATAAACTTAGGTGCAGGCATCGAATGATAAAATGTTAGATTTGGAAGGGACCTTAGAGATCATCTTCCGAAAAACCCTGCCTTCTACAGGAATCTGTCTTATGTGATCTGTGATTGACATCAACAAGGTTTTGCTTGACTATATCTAGTAACAGCTCATTACTCACTGAGGTAACTCCTGCTTGCTGTTGGACAGCTCCAGTCTTTAGAAAGATATTTCCTGTATTGAAAAGGAAGCAAACACCTTCAAACTGGTTTGTTCTAGTTTTGCTTTCTAAAGCAATAATTTATTCCTTTTTCTATATAGTAATTCTTTCTACAGTTGAAGATAATTTTTAAAGACTCCTTTTGTTCTTTTATTCTCTAAGCTAAATAGTCACAGTGTAATCATTCTTCATGTCGTGGTTATTAGAATGCTCTTAATCCTTGTAGGAAAAAAAATAAAACTAACTTAAAAAAACAAAACAAAATAAAAATTACTCCCTGGTCATGCCTATCTTAAATATATTGATTTCTCCTCTTAGAAATCCAAGCTCTTTGTTTTGTGGTTGTGGTGGTGTTGTTTTGGTTTAGTTTGCATATCTCCAGAACCTAGCAGAATGCCCAGCACACAGAAAGCATTTAATAAATGCTTTTCATTTACTTAATTGATTGCTTTACCCATTCATGCCTATAGGTACATTTCAATCTCTCAGTACCTCTTTTAAAATCTAGCAACCTGAATTTAACTCAGTACTTCATAAGAAAACCAAATTTCTTTTTCTTTCTTTACAACAAATTCAAGTGCAAGTTATATCATCATTTCTGTGATAGCGTGATCTTCTTCAGCAATGAAGGATGAACACAATTCTGTTCACATGTACAAAAAACAGAGCTGAATCACTGAAGATTAGTGTAGGATTGTACTATGAAAAGGCTCTGGATTTGGGGTCAGATAACCTGCATTCAAATCAAAACTTACTACCTATGTGATCTTGAGCAAGTCATTTAACTGGGCCTCAGTTTCCTCATCTGTAAAATAAGGGTGTTGGACTAGATGGTCTCTAATTTTTCTTACAACTCTTAATCTATGAACCTATAAATAGATGTGTGTGTATATGCCTATAATACAAAGTAAGTTTTAAAGCTGCTAAGTTTACATTTGTAGGTAAATGATTATCATGCCTTCCAAATCCATAGAACCATGTAGTCACTCCAAATAAACTGTGTTAACACATTTTGAAATACACATATTAGAAAACAAATATATTAGCAATGAAAATTTTACATTTGCCTCTGAGTTCTGATCATCAGAACCAATAAAACAATGAATTTTTCATCGGATACAACTTTTAGAATATTGGTTCCATGATTTCAAATGGTAGAGAAAGGCATGAGGTACCTTGGACAAGAGTATATTTCTTTTGCTTGATTTGTCTTAAAAGCTGTGGTCTTAATAGCTTTGAATGACTGCAAATGACTTTCTGAATTTGGATGAAACTTACATGCAAATAAGCTTATTTCCATTTTTGTGTACTTCTAAGTACATATAAACAGGAGAAATCCTGTAAGCCAATTGAGCATTTAATAAAGCTTTTATGATCCCCATTACTACCCCAAATTGTTCAATGTACCAAAATTTTCCCCTTAAAGGTTCTTTAATTCTTCTTGTATAGTAAAAGGAAATTTCCTGGTTTTCTATCCTAATAACCTTTTTAAAAAGTTTTCAGAAATTATTGCGATTTCAGAACAATGTTCTCACAATTCTTTTTAATTGGAAGTAAACAGTGTATTTATTCATTTAGGGTTGCTGGTAATGTACTGGTGTCTATACATTAGCATAAAATTCGTTACTAGACCTGTGTCTATTTAGTCTGACAGTGGTCAAGAAAGTTCCTATACCACTATGCTATAAGGATTGTGTTGTTAGGTTCTTTTTTTTTTTAAACTATAACAAGCAGAATGCTCACTTTTATACATAAAACTAGGGAAAAACATGTTCTTTGCAAGCAGTTAGGTATAAGGCTTAAATATAGGCCTTTCTTCATCATGAGAAAAGATGATCATAGCCAGTAAATATCTGGAGTTGGCACCCAAAGGGGGAAAAAATTAATGATCTTGTTTAAGGAGCAGACAGTATTTACATGAAATAAAGGCAGTTTGATGCTTTCTTATAAGAACAGCTTCCGCAGAGGAACATGCTTGTTTTTCTTGTTAAATAAAGTTTTCTATGAAAACCTCCTTAGATAATTAATAGGACGCGTAAAACATATACTCAGCATTACTCTTAAAATCCAGAAGATCTGGATTTGAGTCTCAGCTCTGCTATTGATTATGAGAATTGAGATTTTTTTTTCTTTTAATTTTTCTTCTTTGGGCTTCAATATCTTCATAATAAAAATAGAAAAGCATATAGCACTTTGAGACTTGCAAAGAAAGTGCATTAAACATATCCTATCATTTGATCTTTACAACAAATTCAAGAGACAGGTACTATTATTATCTCCATTTTATTGAAAAGGAAACTGACACTAAGCAAACTTAAGCAAACTTACCAGGAGTCACGCAAGTAGGAAGCTGTCTGAGACAGGATTTGGACCAAGGTCTTCCTAAATACAGGTCTAACATTCTATCCTCCATAACACCAGACTACCTGTAATCATCATCTTTAGGGTTGTGTTCTTGTTGAATGATTTTTCAGTTGTGTCCAACTCCTCAGGACTCCCTTTGGGGTTCTCTTGGCAGAGATACTGTAGTTGTTTGCCATATACTTCGCCATTCTGTTTTACAGGTTAGGCTTAGAGGCAAACAGGATTAAGTGACTTGCTCAGTCACATAGCTACTAAGTGTCTGGGGTCAGATTTGAACACCCAAAGTTGAGTCTTCCTGCAAACCCAACACTCTGTCCATTTATCACCTATCTTCCCTGTAAAATGGGGAGGTGGGAATAAATGTTCTCTAAGGTGCTTTCCAGCTGTAACAGTCTATGAGTTAATGAGACATCATTCTTCAAAGAATCTAAGAGGGGGAAGGAACTTCAGAAGCCATCTAGTATAACTCATACCCAACAAAGAGTCTTCTCTGTACCATCTCAGTGGGTATAATTGTGTTTTCTCAAAGACTTCCAGTAAAGGAGAGCCCAAACTTTGGGGTATTCCATGTTACTTTTGGCCTGTTCTAACTTAACAAGTTTTTCCTTATACCAAGCCTAAATTTTCTTCATTTCAGTTTCTATCCATCTTCTGTATGATAGCATATCAGAAATGTGAGGACAGCTATCATCTCCTCTTACTAAATCTTCCCTTTTCCTAGGTAAATATCCCCAGTTCCTTCATGACATTATCTCTAGTTCTCTCAACAACCTGGTTACATTTTTCTATATTTACTCTATTTTTTATGTACTTCCTTACCAGAATGTACATAATATTGCACAAATGATCTGACTAGGGCAGAGTAATGCAAAACTATGACCTTTTTAGTTCTTGGCCCTATGCCATATTAATAAAGTATAAAGTTTGCATTAGATTTTGTTTTATTTTTTCCTGTTTTTGACTACCTTGTTACTCTGCTCACCTGTACAGAGTCTTTAGTTCCCTAAAATCTCCAGAGATTCTTCAGAGAATCTGCTATCCAGCCATGCCTTACTTGCTCTATCCTTGAAGAGTTGGTTTTTTCATCTAAATGCAAAATTTTACATTTATCCCTAAAAAACTTAGCTTTTTATTCATTCTTTTATTCTTCCTTACCCTTCTGGATTCTGATTCTACCCTTTAGTATGCTCTCTGCCCTTCCAAACTGTGCAATTTTCAAATTTGTCATGAATACCAGCTATGATTTAATCCAAAATATTGATTGAAAAAATGGTGAAATATTTAAAATCATGGGCAGACAAATCTCTTGAGCATTTCTACTACAGACCTCCAGCCCAAGATGGCCTTGACACATTCATGACTACTCTGATTTTGATCTTTCAACCAGGACCTAATTGTAGTAGCTCACATCTCTCCATATTTCTCATAAGAACATGATCATTATATTAGACTGTAAGTTCCATGAGAGCAGGGGCTGTCTTTTGCCTCTTTCTGTATCTCCAGAGCTTAGCATAATGCCTGGCACATAGTAGGCACTCAATAAATGTTGATTGATATAATTTAGGCTAGCCATCTCCTCCCCATCCCTTCGATGAAATGCACTCTTTCCTTAATCTTATAGAACTCTTCTTTCCCTTCAAGATTCAGACCAGATACCACCTTCCTCATGAAGCCTTTTTTGACCTCTATACCTGCTATTTTCCTCCCTCAGTAACTCTCTTTTATTTAAATATCTTACATTTAATTGGATTTATTCTCTTTATATTTAGAATGTATATATTTATATGGGCATATGTCATCTCCATCAAAATGTAAGAGTCTTGAGAATAGGGATCATTTCATTAGGCTTTAGTGCCTGGCACGTGGGCACTAAATAGATGTTTATTGATAGATTGCCCTTAAGGATCATATATCTTTCTGAAAGTCTGGGGAAAGGAGGAATCAACATGTCTTCATATCAGTGCAGAATATATACAAAATGATTTTGGAGGGAAGAGGGGGTAAATTAGCAACTAGGGGGATCGAGAAAAGCATCTTGAAGGAACTGAACCTTGAAAATGGCTAATAGTTCTAAGAAGCAGAGATAACCATATTCCAAGCCTAAACAATGATAAGCTGTGAAAAGGCATAAAGACCAGGCATGGAATGTTGTTCATAAGACATCAAGTAGATCAACTTATTTAGAACACAGGGTGCCTGAAGAAGAGTAATGTCCATTCAGCCTAGAAAGATGTATTAGAGCTAGATTGTGGAGGACCTTTTCAAACAGGGATGTTGGCATTTTATTCTAGAAACAGTAGCAAACCCTTGACTTGAGCAAAGGGAATGAAATGATCGTGGGTTTTAGGAATATAAACTTGATATGAATTAGAGAAGGAAGAGACTGGATAAGAGAGAGATGAGTTAGGAAGCTCTTTCAATTGTCCAAGTGAAAGGTTATGACATCCTTAACTAGTAAATTGTGGCTTGAGTGGTAAGAAGAGAATGGATGCAAAAAAAAAAAAAAACCACTGAGGAAGTGAAACTGAGGAGCCTTAGCATCTGATTAGAGTGAGAGAACAAAGAGATAAGCATGATTAGTAGATTGTTTGCCTTGATGACTTGGAAAAAATGGAGCTCTGCTTGACAGGAATAGAGAAGTTAAGAGGAGAGACTCTAGGGGGGAAAACAGAATTCAGTTTTTCACGTGTTGTGTTGTATATTGGACCTCCTAGTGAAGATATCCAGCAGGAATTGGCAAAACAGGACTAGATATATAGATTTTGGATTGATTTGTACAAAGTCATACATGAGAAGAGAGACGGGACTGGGACAGAACCCTTGGCTAAATCCACAGAGGGTAGGACAAGAATGGCGATCCCACAGAGGTAACTGAGGATTGCTCATATAGGAAGAAGACCATGACAGCACAATGCTGTGAAAACCCTGGGAGCAGAGATTATTCAGGAGAGAGTGGTCAGCATTACCGTATGCTGCCAAGAAGGTAAGGATAGGGACTGGGAAAAGCCTCTTGGAAAAAGCAATGGAAAGGTCACTGGTGACGTTGGAGAGAGCAGTTTTATGAGTGGTGGGGAAGGAAACCAGTTTTCAAGAGGTTGTGAAGCAAGCTTGAGGTAAGAAACTACCTCAATGAGAATAAACAGCTTTTTCCATGACACTTCCTGTAACAAGGAGGAAAGATATAGGAAAACAAAATGAGAGGGATGATAAAACCCAGTGAAAGTTTTATTTTGTTGGTTTGTTTTAGGATAGAGGAAATCTGGCTATGTTTATTTGTAGGCAGCAGGGAAGAAGCCATTGAACAGGAGAGGTTGAAAATTAAGGAGAAGAGAGATAATTTGGAGAGGAAAAGGGACAAGATTGAGTGTACAAGTTTGCATGGGCAAGAAAAGCCACTTCTGAGAGTAACGAGTGGGGAAAGAGTAAACAGAAATTGAGGTTAAGGTGATTTGAAGTTATGGATTTAGGGAAAAGAGGAAAGTTTGGATGGGTGACTTCATTCTTCTTTCTCCTCTGCTGAGAAAAATAGGTGAAAGTAATATAACTGGCCTGAAAAGCAAAGAGCTTTGCAAGAGTGTTCATGAGGAGTAAATTAGAGATCCAAAGTTCTGTTTTAATAACTATTATCAGAAGTATAATTCAAACCCAGGACTTCCTGATTCTCAAACCAATGCAGAGACTCTATTACAGTGCTACTCATTTTTATCCAAGAATTTTGTCAAGGAGGTCTTTATTCCCTAACAAATTTTTCTATTCTTTTTTGTTGAAACATAGGCAAAGTATAGAATTAGCTTTTCATTTTATTGAAGCACTGCCTTGTCATTAAGATACCACTGGAGAACTGTGGAAAGTTGAAGTCAGTGTTGCTTCCTTCTTCATTGATTTAGGGTTGACTCTGCTGCAGTCCAATGGTTAGAATATGATGGTGATACAAAGCCGATGGCAGCTGCTGTCATCTTAACAGGTGCTCTCTCTGTGGGCATTAATAACTACTCCAGGGATTTCTCTATTGGGTTAACACTTGGGGCAATGAGGTGTTAATGAAACCGCAGAAATAACCAAGGAAACCCTTCCACCTGGAATAACCACATAGAAACGATTCATAGTTAGCCCATTTTTCGTCAAATAGCCCTTAATCTGCCAGTAATAGTTTAGCATCTTGAAGGTCTTCTGAGATCAGTGAGAGCATGGTAAAAGAGGAACAGATACACAGTAATGACTTAAATCTGTGTCATTTTCCCTTACGTTCTTAAGGTTGGCAAGATGACCTTGGTACGACTGGAGAGGGGCACTAATACTTCTAATTTGTGCCTGTAAACAGCACAGTTGGCTTTGGTTTTAATTATGACAAAGAAACACTTAGACTGTAATCTAAAATGTGATCTCTCCATACTTACTAATAGCTTAAAATGTGTTGACAGGAAATAAAGTGCAAATGTGTTGTTGGCCTGAGGGAGATGGGAATGATGTGAAGGGTGACCAGGCAATAAAACAAGCAGCCAGGGCTGAGGTGTGGGAAGGAGAGAAAATAGATTTCTGTTAATTTAAAAAATGTGTGAAATGATGCGTAAACTTTTAGATAAGGTAACTGTACTATTAATTTTAATTAGCCATTTTATTTTATTGCAAGACACCTCCCATGAAGTAGGAGTATATAATATAGAATAAAGCACATCAGTAAAACCAAAAGTAACAAAAAAATGCAGTTATCCAGCAATAATGACAACAAAAAGACAAGTGAAGGGTCATGGCTCATTAATATTAGAAAGGAAAATTAGATATAAAATTCCAGAATAAGTCGCTTTGGAAAAGAGGAAGAACATTCAGAAAAATGTGTGTGTGTTTGTGTATTTCTCACAAAATATGCTTGAGTGTAGGAAAGAAAACATATCTTCTGCTCCTAGATAATTAAATCCTGAGTTTCAGATCCCAACAAGAACTAATTTTATGAAGGAGAAGAGTATTTCTGGATACAACAGAGCATTCTACCTTTGACTTTGTTTCCCAGATAAAAAGGGAAGAATGAATGAATGAATACTAAATGATATGTTAAGCACAAATTACATGCCAGGCATTACACTAGGCACTAGAGATACAAATATGAAAGTGAGACAGTTGCTGACATTAAGAAGCTTATATTTTAATGGTGGGGAGAGATAACACACAGAGGAAAAAAATGTATCCAAGTAAAGGAATTTTGGTCTGGGCAGTGATAAAGATGGTGAGTGGAATCACAGAGCAATTGATTGCCATAAACTTTCCAGAAGCAATAATTGTATTAATTTGATGTTTCAAGAATTATAAGTAGAAAGCATAAGAGTAGAAGGGCAGTGTGGTGGCAGGAAAGGAAATGTGGGAAGATGTTCAAGGTAGGTAGGTGGATATTATTGGATGGGATCTGATGTGTGGTCTGGATCTGGCTAGATATAATAGGTTAGATGAATTTACTCACTCATCAATCAGTATAGCTCAATCCCAGTGGGGTCAAGTTCCAGTGCTGTGTGTTAACTCCCCGGGGGATTGGGGCATATCCTAGAGGTTTGGTCAGAAGGAAATACTTCAGGTGAGGAAAAGAGGGAAAGCTGCATAGCAGAAGGCAAGATGCCCACTACATATTATTGTATAAGGTAATAAATGAAATTGATGAACATTGATTAAGTACATATAGTGAGCTAGACAATACTAGGTGCTAGATAAGATGACTTTTTGTTACCTTTTCATATCTTTAGGCATCAGAGTGACTATTACTATTACTATCTGCAGTTTTTTGGGGGGAGGGCCATTAGGGTCCTCTTACCTCAGAAATGTTAGAGATTTATCCATTAAGATTCTGATGAGAGCAAGGGAATATATAAAAGTACCATGGAACTATAAAACATTATATAAAGTAGGAAATTATTATTGTCAATAGGAACATGTAAAGAATTATGAATTAATTTGGCTAATCCAAAATAGGGAACCATTGTACCTATTTTATTAGAGAGTCCTTGATATTATTTATTAGGTGGCTTTATGTATAATTTGTCCATTTTATGTGAACTTTTAAAAAAATCATCTGTTTGACAGGCATCAACAAACATGAATATTTTCTTATGGAAAGAACATAAAAAGAGGATTATATAAGAAACTGAGTCTGTTACATTGAAAGAAGTGGTGTCATACTGATATAGAAATGGGAACTATTTCACAGTGTGGAAGGATCCCTGCTGGTCAAATTTTGACAGAAACGACAGTAACATTGTCTGTATTCTGTTGTATTTCTATTTATTTTGTTAAATATTTCCCATTTTAATCTGGTTCAGACCACACATGGTGATGTTGCCACAGGGTTCATGTTTAACATCTCTTTTGTAAAGCATGGTTTCATTTGAATCTGTAATAAATTTAGCACATTAGTATTAGCCCTGAATTCCTTTACCGAGTCCTCTACAAAATGTCTTTTCCGTTCTGCGTATTGTTTTTAAAATCTTTCACTGATGTCCTTTTCTTTTTCCTGTTGGATTTTTGTTTTTACAGTAAAATGTCAGTCTTATTTTGTGTGTGTGTGTGTGCTTTGTATGCCAAGCCCCACTCTGTTCTGACCATCTGGAATCCTTAGTTCATAGGAGCAAAGGATCATAGATTTAAGTTGGAAACAACTTGAGAGGACAGTTAATTTTACACATAAGCAAAAAAGGGACTCAGAAAATTGTGTGGTCCTGTCCTGGTTCACATATAAAATAAACAGCAAAGTGAGGTTGTGAATTCAGGTCCCCTGACACTTTTCTCTCAAAATGTTTTCAGTAATTTCTCACCTTATTGACTAGATCTTTTAAGAACTGCCGTACATGCTTTTCCAAGTTATTTTCTGTTTACCAAACTTGTAACTATCATCCTCCTGGTTTTCATCAAGAGGTGTTTGATGGGGGGAGTGCCTGAAGTATAACCACGCTTGTGTGATTGAGGTTGATTGGAGATAGAGATCACTGAAGGTGAGGTGGAGGAACTGGGAGGACAAAATATTCAAAGAGTGGGGGGTAGGGATGAAGAAGATAAGTATAAGAACTTATTGAGGAAGAGGAAGAATACCTTTGAAATTGATAAAAGATAGCAATTACAAGTCTGATTGCTGCTGGAGAGAACTTTAAAGGAGAAACAGTCCTCACTCAGTAACAGTGGCGGTGGAAATACATGAAAGTGGCAACAGGGAGCAAGGAGTATGGCAACTTCTCTTCCTGGTCCTATGTTCTGGATGTCAAGGAGATGAGACAGCCTGATGGAGATGGTGTCAAGAGATATTATTTTCTTCATGAAAAACCCAGGTTGCAATGAGTACTAAATAGAAAATAAAAGGAATGTGGAAAAGATCTTAATTGAAAAAGAGTTTGCTAAAAAGTGGAGAAGAATTCCAGAGGGCACAGGGGCAAAGGAGGTCAGGGGATAAATAGGATCTGGAGAAGTCCAGGACTGTGTTTATTATAGTGGAGGTGGGTAGGTTTGTCTTTGCCATAGTTCCCATAGTGATTTGGGGCATCCCATATAGCATGTTGGAAAAGTGAGCCCTAGGAGATGTGACAATAAGTATCCTTTGAGCCAGATGAGAAAATAGTCTGATTGGGCATTCAGCACTCTACAAAATTCAATGGAGACCTGTTTAAAGTATTAGTGATTCAATTTCAGTGAAGACAACTCAAAAAATAAGTTAAAGTACATAGATACCAATCTTGTGGATAGGATTTACCTGATAAAGATCCACTGCTATGTCTTGAGGCCAATAGTTTCAATGTACAGGGAGAGCAGATATAATCCTCCTCAAATGTCAGTGCAGGGTCTGTGTGGGCAATCCTTGTACTAATGTGAAAACAATTATTAGCACTTTAGTAGATAGTTATTATGGCCAAAAAAATTAATCATCCATTAGCCAATCTTCTTCTAATCAATTTCTCCAGAATTGTTGAGACTTGGTCTTTTTTAAAAAGAAGCATGCCGTCTGCTATTGGTTCCATACCCAGGTCTTGTAGGACCTGGCAAAGCTGCTGCTCCCATTGCATAGCCTTAAAGAACCCAACATCACTTCCATGCTTTGATGAAGCACCAGAGTAGAACTTTAAGAGAAATCCTGAGTGATGCTTTTGAAAAATTCAACATACCATTTTAAGTAAGTGAAATGAACATAATTCTTATGGAGTCTATAATCATCTCTCCTTCCCCCTCCACCCCTTTTTCCCTACAATGTTAAAGCCTCTGTGGATTCTCTTTATACATAAAGAAAACACTTTGAGAAATTATCCCTCTCCAGACCCCAGTCAGTTTCCAATAAGCTTAATTGAATTCCGCCACCATCACCAATCTTACAGATGATGTTGTTATTACATGTACAGGAAAGTTACTGATTAGGAGCTTGATTCATCTGAATCAGTGCTCTATGATATGGAAACAGCTCTAATGGGTAAATGAACCTTTCAGTAAATCCTGATAAGAAAATATTTAGAATTCGAAGTACAACAGTGGCTCCAAAAATAAATCCCTCATGCCATGGCGCCTATAAGACTAATGGGTATGTAATCAGTAACATCTCTCAGACTTTTGAATTGACATACATTTATCTACTTTTGACTCTGCCTCTCTCTCTGTCTCTCTGTCTCTTTCTCTCTCTCTCTCTCTCTCTCTCTCTCTCTCTCTCTCTCTCTCTCTCTCTCTCCCTCTCTCTCTTTCTCTCTCTGTCTCTCTCTCTCTTTAAATCCTCCTGTTTTTAGGATAAGTTTGTTGTGATATTACTTATACTATCAATTGCAATTTCCTTTCATTTTACCACGATATTTACAACCTGTAACTTTTTTTTAGTAAACTGCATACACAAGGTGGTGATTAATGAGAATAGTCTATTATTGCCTCCTGGAACCATCAGAACTAATTTTATTTATGCCTTGTTAAAAGTCCCAGGGTTCTTTTGTTTCCTAAACTCTCAGGAAAGAGATGTAATTGAAAGTAATAGAAAATGCAATTAATTAATGTGACAAAATTTAATGGAGACCTGTTTAAAGTATTAGTGATTCAATTTCAGTGAAGACAACTCAAAAAATAAGTTAAAGTACATAGATACCAATCTTGTGGATAAGATTTACCTGATAAAGATCCACTGCTATGTCTTGAGGCCAATAGTTTCAATGTACAGCTCTAGTTCTGGGACCACCTGAGGCCACCAGTCTGTCATTAATTCAACAAAGTCAGCCAGAATTCTCTGATTAAATGGTGTAAATCCTTGTACATTTTTCAGCAGAAAATCTTCCTTGTCAGTTTGACCTAATTTTAAAAGGTCAATAAATACCCAAATGGTCTTGCAGGGAGAATACTTACTAAATGAAAAACCCATTGATCTTCTTCAGTGTAATTGAGAGAAGTGTATAGTATCAAATTGGAGTTGTTTGTAAGGGTACAAGGGCTACTCTATGCTGAGTATGAATATTCAAAATCAGCTCCACCCCAGCACACTCTCAGACCTGTAATGGAGAGTTCTGGGGTACAACCAGTGTGCCAGTTTGAGAAGCTTGGATAGAATGAAAGTCATTTATACAGCTCTGATTATGGAGACCAGAAGTAGGGATTCAGGGAGAAAGCATTTGGAATGATAGGTTCTTGGTCATTCAGCTAAAATTGTGTCCTTGGGAGAGGAGCCAAGATGGCAGAGTAGAAAGACTCACGTACGCTAGCTCCAAATCCACTGCCCAGAAATTTCCTGTAAAAAGAACTCCCCACAAATTCTGGAGCAGAGTAAGTGCGCACCAACACAGTGGAGGAGATTTCCATTCCAGAGAGCCCTGGAAAGCCATCCCCAGGAGTCCATTGTGCTGTGGACACTGGAGCCCACCCCTGCGCTGCCCTGGCCTCGCGGCCCCAGAGGAGCAGATCCAAGCAGGCTTCAGGGACAGAACCTCTGGCAGCTGCGAAGGTCCCTCCACCCAAAGACGCTAAAGGTCAGTGAGAGAGACTTCTGGGCTGGCTGAGAGGGGAGCGGGGTGTCTCCGTGACTCGGGCTCCCTCGGGAGGCAGCGGCAGAGGGAACGGCAGAGGCAGCAGCAGAGGCAGCCCGGGACTCCTGGAGCAACAGGCAGGAGCCCAGGGCCATTACTGAAGGTCTCTGCATAAACCCCCTGAGGGAACTGAGCCTGGGAGGTAGCCCTGCCCCCACCCAAGCACCAGAACTGAAGTTCACATTGAATGGCAGCCACGCCCTCTGTGGAAAGCCCTGAGGCTGGGAAACAGCATTTGAATCTCAAATCCCAAGCACTAGCTGGGCAGATCTAGGTAGGGGTGGAGAGGAATCTCAGAAGTCAAGTAACTGACTGGGAAAATGCCCAGAAAAAGGAAGCAAAATAAGACCATAGAGAGCTACTTTCTTGGGGAAGAGATATTCCTTCCTCCTTTCATTTCTGATGAGGAAGTACAGTGCTTGCCATCAGGGAGAGACGTGGAGGTCTGGGTCTCTGTATCCTAGACATCCGAGGTGGATGTCTGGTGGGCTCAGGCCATGAAAGAGCTCAAAAAGGATTTTGAAAATCAAGTTAGACAGCTGGAGGAAAAACTGGGAAGAGAAATGAGAGAGATGCAAGAAAAGCATGAAAAATGGGTCAATACCCTGCTAACGGAGACTCAAAAAAATGCTGAAGAAAATAACACCTTGAAAAATAGGCTCACTCAATTGGCAAAAGAGGTTCAAAGAGCCAATGAGGAGAAGAATTCTTTCAAAAGCAGAATTAGCCAAATGGAAAAAGAGGTTCAAAAGCTCACTGAAGAAAATAGTTCTCTCAAAATTAGAATCTAACAGATGGAGGCTAATGACTTTCTGAGAAACCAAGAAATCACAAAACAAAACCAAAACAATGAAAAAATGGAAGATAATGTGAAATATCTCATGGGAAAAACAACTGACCTGGAAAAGAGATCCAGGAGAAACAATTTAAAAATTATGGGACTCCCTGAAAGCCATGATCAAAAAAAGAGCCTAGACATCATCTTCCATGAAATTATCAAGGAAAACTGCCCTGAGATTCTAGAACCAGAGGGCAAAATAAGTATTGAAGGAATCCATCAATCACTGCCTGAAAGAGATCCAAAAAGAGAAACTCCTAGGGACATTGTAGCCAAATTCCAGAATTCTCAGGTCAAAGAGAAAATATTGCAAACAGCTAGAAAGAAACAATTCCAGTATTGTGGAAATACAATCAGGATAACCCAAGATCTAGCAGCTTCTACATTAAGGGATCAAAGGGCATGGAATAGGATATTCCAGAAGTCAAAGGAACTAGGACTCAAACCAAGAATCACCTACCCAGCAAAACTGAGTATAATACTTCAGGGGAAAATATGGTCTTTCAATGAAACAGAGGACTTTCAATCATTCTTGATGAAAAGACCAGAGCTGAAAAGAAAATTTGACTTTCAGATACAAGAATGAGAAGAAGCATGAAAAAGTAAACAGCAAAGAGAAGTCATAAGGGACTTACCAAAAGTGAACGGTTTACATTCCTACATGGAAAGACAATATTTGTAACTCTTAAAACTTTTCAGTATCTGGGTAGTTGGTGGGACCACACACACACATACACACACACACACATGTACACACGTGCAGGCACACATACATACACACATGTACACACATACAGAGACAGAGAGCACAGAGTGAATTGAATAGGATGGGACCATAGCTTAAAAGAAATTAAGGTAAATGGTGAGAGAGAAATGCAGTGGGAGGAAAGAGGGTGAAATGGAATGGGGTAAATTATATCTCATTCAAGAGGCAAGTAGGAGACTTTTTAGTGGAGGGAAAAAGAGGAGAGATGAGAAAAAAAACATGAAGTTTACCCTCATCACATTCGACTAAAGGAAGGAATAAAATGCACCCTCATTTTGGTATGAAAACCTATCTTACAGTACAGGAAAGTGGGGGAGGAGATAAGCAAGGGGGGGGATGATGGAAGGGAGGGCAATGGGAGGAGGGAGCAATTTGAAGTCAACACTCAACACTCGGGGAGGGACAGGATCAAAAGACAGAATAGAAACAATGGGGGGGCAGGATAGGATGGAGGGAAATACAATTAGTCTTACACAACATGACTATTATCGAAGTCATATGCAAAACTACATGGATATGGCTTATATTGAATTGCCTGCCTTCCCAAAGGGATTGGGTGGGGAGGGAGGGATGGGAAGAATTTGGAACTCAAAGTTGTAGGAACGACTCTTGAGTATTATTGTTGTTTTTACTAGGAAACAAGAAATACAGTTAATGGGGAATAGAAAGTCATCTGGCCCTACAGGACAAAAGAGAAGATGGGGACAAGAGAAGGGAGGGAGGATTGAAGAGAGGACAGATTGGTGATAGTGAAAATTAGAATGCTCAGTGTATTGGGGTGGGGGGAGGGGACAAATGGGGAGAAAATTTGGAACCCAAAATTTTGTGAAAATGAATGTAAAAAGTTAAATAAGTAAATTAAAAAAATAAAATAAAATAAAATTGTGTCCTTATGCATGTGATTTTAGGAATTATACAGAGTTAATCAAAGAGTTCATTACCTGACCATCCATAGGCTGTTAGAACCCAATACTTTAATTTAAGGTCTTGGGACATAAGAACCAAAGATTGTGAAATTTAATCGTCTTCTGTTGTTCCACAACTGAAGTTCTCATCAAAGACATTAACCAAAGATGTACTGAAAGAAATGATCTCTCCAATTAAAGGTCACCAAATCGTAAATCACACCAGTCAGAGCAGTGCTGTAGCTGCAATCTTGGCATTTATCATAAGCAACAAGAAATGAACCCTCAATTCAACTATAATTTGTGATGTGAAAGTAATAAAAGATGTACTTAAGACAAATTCATTAGAGGTGGGATTAGTTACAAAATTGATTTCTAGACTGCTAAAGAAGTAGGATTGCTAAATTTTTGTATTTTCTAAATTTCTATACTCTGGGACAAGGACCGTTTCCCTTTTCCTTTCCCGTTAATCTAATGTAATGGATCACTTTCAGGTCAGCAAGATTCTTTTTTTCCAGGAGGCAATCAGGATTAAGTGACTTAGTCATGCAGCTAGTAAGTGTCAAGTGTCTCTGGGTGGATTTGAACTCAGGTCATCCTGCTTCCAGGGCCAGTGCTCTACCAATTTGCCCTGCAAGATTTTTTTTTCCAAAGGGCACATGTCACTATCAATGTACAAATGATTACTCAACTAAGAAAGGGAATTTTATTTCGTTTCATTTATTTAAATAACCACAATTTTTTTTCACATTTTTCTCTCTCCATTGCACATTGAAACATAATTAAAATTATTCAATTTGACATTTTTGTTTGTTTTGTGATCTTCTAAACAGAGTAAGAAACAGGATATTCCTCGGGAAGATCAGGGTCCAACCACCAAGAATTTGGATTTTTGGCCCCAGCTCATAACTCTGATGATCACCATTATTGATGAAGATAAAACTGCATACACACCTGTCCTGAATCAGTAAGTATTCTGCTTTGGAAATGGATGGACTTGCCATTCAAGTACATCAGCTGAATAAAATTAACCCTTTATCAATATTACCATAAGAGGATAAGTTATGTTTCAAACTATTTAAAATAATCTACAAAGGAAATTTTAAACAGCCTTTCTTTATGTTTTTACCACTTAAAATAGCATTAAAATAAAATGAACAAATTTAAGATGTTTAACTCTTTGAATACAGTCAGTGCCTAGCATAGTTAATGTGTTCATTGAATTTGGGTTGAATTGGATATAGAGGCAGTTTTTCTGACCACCTTTTTTCTTTAGAACTAGGTTGTTTCCTCATTCTTTCTTGCCTCTCTTTGCCCCTTCTTAACTATGCAGAGCTAGAAAGAATATTAAAGATAAAAATAAAGAGGGAATTTGACTATAATTAAGGATGCTTATGTCTGAAAACCTTACCTTAAAAGGGTTGAAAGTGTTAATTTCAAGCAACTGTTTAGATTAAATATCCCTTTACTAAAGAACCATACCTGCATGAGCAAAATATCAATTTGTCATGTAAAAATAGAGAAAATGATCCTGAATTATTATTATTATTATAAGATTTGACTCTACTACGCACCTATTGAGAATATATTTCATGTATTATCCAACTTCGTATCTATCTTGGCACTGTGCTTTGTACATGGTGGATGATGATTAGGATGGGAATGGGACATTTTGATAGGGCCTTAAGTCAAAATCATCTTGTGTAGTAAACAGTGCTAGTGTTACTATCCTCATTTTGTGGATATGGAAACTGAGATTTAGAGAAGCTGTGTTTTACCTAGAGGCACTAGGCATTTATTCAGAATAAGAATCTGAACTCAGGTCTTCTGACTCTAAGACAAAATGTTCTTTCTGCTGTAGCCTTCCCTTACATATAAATTTGGTTAACTAATTACTTCTTAGCTTCATTATCATTGTCCAAATTGGCACAACATATTTGTAGTTCTATATGAATTTAAATGGACTTTTTCATTTAGACTATTATTTTATTTTCAGGTCCTTTTTATAATTCTTTCCTTTATCATTTTATAGAGGAGACTGTAGTGATTACCACCATCAGACAGGGATATACTAAGTGCTCACAGGCACGTTCTGTTAGGCTATGTGCTGGATGAACAAGTTAGACAAATGTGGTTCACGCCTCCTAGGGTCTTACAATCTGGCTTTGGAAAGTATGTCCAACGAGGGGATATTGGCATATTAGTAGATGCGAACATGATAGACTGAAGCAGGTGTTTTCATAATGGGGTTCCTGTCTTGATAGCTACAGAATGAGCTTCTTATATAAAACATCTGTTGAAGAAAATAAATTTGATAAAACATCTACATTCAGTAAACTGTAAGTTCTTTGAGGGTAGGCACTGTTATTTTTTGCTCTTTGTATTTTTGCTTAGAGATGTACTATGGTATGGAGGATAAGGACTTGGCATCTGACTGAAAACTGCTTTCAAAATCTATCTCTGATATTTCTGGATTGGTTTTTTTTTTTTTTTTTACTTTGGGCAAGTAACTTAGCCTCTTGGTGTTCACAGACAACTTTCTGAGGCTGTAAATTGCAGAGCAAAAATGGCTCTCCATTGGTAGAGAGACTTTTTTCACTGGAAGTTCCTTATGTTAATGAACTCACAAGTTAAGTCCAGAAGACAAAAAGAAAAAGATATAGAAGGAGAAGAGGGAGAAAAAGGAGGTCCCGAAAACTTAGCACAGTATTTTTGCTTGTAACTGCACATGTGACATTGAGTTATTATTTTTTGTTAATATTTTTTATTTTATTATTATTTTTTTTAAGGTTCTACAATCACTTTCTTAAAATTAAGATTTTATCCCCTCCTACCTTTCCCCCACTACCTCCCTCCCTCCCTGCAACAGCATACAATTCTGTATAGGTTCTACATATACTTTCCTATTGAGTACATTTTCACTATAGTCATGCTATGTAGTCGAACTAAAATAGAAAGTCAGAAATCCCATTTAAAGCTAGGGTAGACGCTATAAAATACTTAGGAGTTTACCTGCCAAAACAAACCCAGGGATTATATGAACACAATTACAAGACACTTTTTGCACAAATAAAGTCAGATTTAAGTAAGTGGAAAAACATCAGTTGTTCATGGATAGGCTGAGCTAATATAATAAAAATGACAATTCTACCTAAATTAATTTACTTATTTAGTGCCATACCAATTAAACTATCAGATAATTATTTTCTAGAGCTGGATAAAATAATATCAAAATTCATTTGGAAAAACAAAAGGTCCAGAATATCAAATGGACTAATGAAAAGAAATGCTTGGGAAGGTGGCCTAGCACTACCAGACCTCAAATTGTATTATAAAGCAGCAATTATCAAAACCACTTGGTATTGGCTAAGAAACAGAGGGGTTAGACAAATGGAATAGACTTGGCACTCAAGACATAGTAGGCAAGGAATATAGCAACCTCCTGTTTGATAAACCCAAAAACCCCAGCTTCTGGGATAAGAACTCACTGTTTGACAAAAATTGCTGGGAAAACTGGTTAACAGTGTGGCAGAAAAGAGTTATTTTTAATCAAGGCAATAATCATTTATTCCTATTAGAATTTTGTGTCAGGAATCTGCCTTCCAAAATAATTGGTTATACCTTTACACTTAACTGAATTTCAGAAACCAACATTGGACTATTGTTATTCGGTTGCTTTGGTTATATGTGACTCTTGGTGACTCCCTTTCGGGTTTTCTTGGCAAAGATACTGGAGTGATAGGGCAGTTTTCTTCTCCAGTTCTTCTCCAGATGAGAAAACTGAGTCAAATATGGTTAAATAATTTTCCTGGGGTTACAGAGTTAGTCAAGTGTATAAAGCCAGTTTAGAACTGTGGAAGATGAATCACCTAGCTCCCTAAAACATAGCTCCAGTAAAATGTCTATTATAAAATGGTAGGATATTAACTTTTTTCCACAACTCTTTCTTATTCCCTTTATTACCTATAGATAGCCACTTTCTCAGTTAGCAATGCATTCTTATGATCCGTATTGTGTATTATGTGAGTAAAATGGAATTTTTCAATCAACATCCCACTATAGAATTGTGCTCAAGATTTTGCTTATTAGGGACAATAACATACAATAAGTGTAGTTACTGAAACTGGGATGGGAAAATTATCATATTTACATTTCAGTTTGTTTTAAAGTAATCTCTGCTACTAAATGAGACATGAAGTGAGAAAGAAGATTGTGAAAGAGATGTCATGTCTTATGATACCTAATGTCTAATGAAGTGAACCCTCAATATAATTGAGCAGTTCTTTCTTCCTTTGGTCTCACCCTGAGGCTGTATGTCTTTAATGAAAGTCTGGGCTTTGTTTTATTCAGATACTGACTCAGTAACCTAAAACTGCCATATTGAAAAGGCTGTACCAGTGTCTTTGGATACTTCTTCCTCCTCCTAAATGACATAAGAAATCTGCCTGAAGACAAGTGCTGCCTCCCTTTCCTAGCCTCTCTAGGACCAACCCTTATCTGGTTTGATTTGGTTGTTTGTTTCATAAGATTTCATAGGAAATGGGACCATGAATTTTCTTTTGTTATTACCCTCCATAACCTCTTAGATGAGGAGGTAACTAACGTCTGCACTGATGTAATTGCTAGTAGTGGAAATAGAAAACATCTGTTGCTCCATGAACTGTGTCTGTAGGTGCTAAGGTTAGGGGCAAGAAGGACAGAAGATCGCAGGTTCTTAGCGGTAGCCCAGTTATGTAACCACTGATAATTAAATGGCCACATATATGAGTTATCCCAAGACAGCAGGCAGTTTAGAGCCTTCCAAATCATTTGGTATCAACGTACTTTGAAATAGTGCTATTAGTAATAGTAAAAAAAATAACAGATAACAGGTTAAATGTAGCCCTGCCATTGAAAGAGGGGTGATAGTTAATTAAAGAAATATTTCCACCCTGCTTTCTGAAGGGACACACACTCCTCCAACCAGTGGGTAGAGGAGACAGCAAAGGAGAAATGGTACCTTAGAGTCCAAAGAAACTTGTTTTGACCTTTCAGTCAGTAAACATTTATTGATAACGTAATGTTCCTCCCAGTCAAGTAGCTCAGTAAATACTGGGTCCTGGAAATAGGAAGACCTGAGTTCAGGTGTGGTCTTAGATGCTAACTGTATGACTCTGGTCAAGACTCTTAATTTTTCTTGACTTCTCAACTGTAAAATTTGGATAATGATTATAATAGCACCTACCTTGCAGGTTTGTAGGAAGGATCAAGTGAGATAATATTTGGAAAGCACTTAGCACAATGCCTGGCACATAGTAGGTGCTATCTAAATGTTTATTCTCTCGCTGCTTTCATTTTGCTGGATGCTCTATTATAAAAGCCTCTTTGATGTGACTGACTTCCCTCTTGCTAACTCCAAATCTTTTTTTTTTTCCTGCTTTCTTCTTCTTTGACCTTTTGTGCTATTTGGTACCATGGACCTATGTTTCGGTGATTAAAAAAAAGTATTGGCAACAATTATGAAATCTTAGGCAAGAAATAAGATCATGGGAACAAAGGCTGGGCTTTTGAACTTGTTCTCCTTTGAGGAAAAGAATTCAGAAGGGGAACTTTGATTTGGAAGTGAAGCCAAGTATGAGAATGGGATTTGAACTTCTGGACCATGGCTTAAAATCTAGGGATGGCAAATTTCCTGGCCAGAGATTCATTCTCTTGAATCCTACCAAAACCTCTCTCCCAGACACACCCTTTCCTTCCTTTCACTCACATTATGCCCCTACCCTGTTCAGGGATAAATGCACTGGAGAAGGAAATGGCAAACCACTACAGGATCTTTGCTATGAAAACCCCAAATGGGGTCACAAAAGTTGGACATGACTATAAAAAACTGAACAATAATAAAAATTGAGTTGCTAGACACTGGGGATACAAAGACCAAAATGGAAGCATTCTCTGCTCTCCAGGAACCTATATTCTACTGAGATTCCATTAATGACTTAATTTAAAAACTAAGTGTAATATTAAATATAATGCTGCAATGACAAAATGTAGAAATTTGTTTTTAACCTCGTCAAGGAAAGCAAGCTGTCTCTAGAACTTTGACACATAGCAGCAGCATTATATAGTTAACTGCTGCCCCAGTAAACAGGGAAGCATGGAAACCAGAAGTTAAATAGACAGTAAGGTGAACCTTTAACCAGAAACCCAAGACCTAAACTCAAAAACAGAACCTATGAGCCTACCACACAGAGGAAGAAAAATTTAGAAATTACTTTGAAATATGAAAGGGTTTTGTGTTTGTGAAAAAGTCATGATTTCATCAGAAGCTGAGACATTGGAAATATTTTACATATATTAAAAGCTATATGTTAATTTTTACATCTGTAAATTAAACCATCAAGAACCTTAAATTAGATCATTCTACTCCTGGTAAATATGAAAGTACAGAAAAGTTTTATTATTTAGGCAATGGAGGGGAGTTCAACCTAAATAAACTAAGAATTTTCCTTGGTCAAGATGTGAGAATTGTTATAAATAACTAACAGAGAAAACACTGGAAAGACCTAAGGTAATGCCTTTTGTTTAAGAAATGTTATAAAAAATATGATCAAGGTTATGTCTCTTTTCCTATTGAAACATTCACCCTACCACCTTTACCAGTCCTGCAAAAAATGGACATCACTGTGAATACTTTGATGTCCCTCAAATACCAGGTTATTAAGAGGAAAACCTCTTTCCCTTGGGAAGATCATCTACGAAGATTTTTATGGAAAGACTTAGATAGTCAAGAACCTTGAAATGAGGATTTCAGTGGGCAGTGTTGGAGGAGATGCCAACACTGAAAACATCAGGAGTCATCCAAGTGGCATGAGTCATGTCATTGTCCATTTTCTGAAAACTTCTTAAATTTTCAGGTTTCTGTGTCTGCTTTCAAAGTTTTGAAACTATTGTCTTGATTTGAGAAAAAAAATGGACTAATTCTAGATTAAAACAGAAATAGTGGAAAGAAGATGGAGTACTGTCAGGAAAAATAAGCATGGCACTTTGCCTCTCCATTTATTTTCTACACAGAAAAATGATGAAGTAAAGTATACAATCTCAGTCCTCTTCCAGCTCCAAATTGTAGAATTCTACACTGATTCTGCCAGCTACAAGATCTAGAAGTAAATTGATTTACAATTCCAGATTGATTTAGCAAGTGTTTTTAAATGCTCTGTTGTTCTGTACAATCATTTTCAAGTTCTTCCAATTAAAATTAAACTTTATTTTAAAAATTAATGAAATAATTTTGATACTCTTATGGAAGTTGAGGGGGAGGGGGAAAGGGAAACTTTTATAAATTCTCTTCTACCAGACTACATCTGTATTCTCATACAATTGTTGATTGAAAGGTATTGAGAATACGTCCTGCTGTTACTATGTTTGACTCTGAATATGTAATTCAGTAGAGTAAATGTCACCTTATTAGCTCCATATACATGTCAAAATTATGCACAATTATTTGAAGGATTTAACGAAGACTATGTTGCTCACTGATCTTCTCATCATTATAATGTAATCTCCTTGAGAGCAGGGAGTTTTTAAATTGGTGCCTCTAATGCCAGTCATATTGTCTATCGTACTTCGTAAATATTTTTGATTGGCTATTAACCTCAAATGAAATCTAAAGCAAGGAAATAGCTACTCATCAAAGATTTTCACCAGTATCCATGGACGTAGAACCACAGTTCTCACTCTGTCATTCTCAATGTCAGTGGCTGGTAATGATCTTAGAGATCACTGAGTCCATTTTACAAATGAGGAGATTGAAACACAGAATGGTTGAGTGACACCCTTAAGGTCATACAGTTAGTCATTGTTAGGCAAAATTTGAATCCAGATGACTAGACTGTGATAGCTCATTGACATGTAATTTTTCATAGACTTGTGAAGTATATCTTAAACTCAAAGATGTTTCACCCTCAATTTATAAGCACTTGCCATTAGATTGGAAGCTAATTGAGGATTGTCTCTTTTTGTATCCTTAGTGCTTAGCATAGTGCCTGGCACTTAACAAATTTTTATCAATTGATTAATTATCCATCATAAAATACTTTACGTGAACTGTCCTATTCAATCTTCACAACAATACTTTAATGACAGTAGTACATGTATGACCATGCCCTTTTTAGCTTTGAAGAAACTGAGGTTCATCTAGATAGGAACTCAGCAGATACAAGGCTAGTGATCCATTTAGGAGCTGCTAGGTGATGTAGTGGATGGAGCGTTGGACTTGCAGTCAGGAAGACTGAAATTCAAATTCTGCTTCAGGTATGGACTAGCCTGTGTGACATTGGGCATGTCACTTAATTTCTGTCTGACTCAGTCTCTTCATCTGTAAAATAAGGATAATAATAACTCCACCCAGCTACCCACTCAGGGATTTTGTGAGGAACTGATGTGATATTCAGAAAGTACTTTTGCAAACATTAAAGTATCATAAATACTAGCTGATGCTTAATATTAACTATAATAATAAAAATGCTTATTATGATGCCACCTCCCTCCTGGAATTGTTGTGAGAACCAAATGCGATAATATTTGTAAAGCACTTTTCAAATGTATTGTTTATTAATGTTACTATTATTGATAATTGACAATATTAATATTATTGATATTGATCCACGTCCCAGGATCGAATGGGATAATTATAAGGTGCTTTGCAAACCTTAAATTGTTATTTAAATGGTAGCTACTAGTAGTAGTAGTAGAGTAATGGTGATGGTTGTGAGTGATAGAAGTTAGACATGCTTGCAGTGTCTCTCTCCAAGTCTTCTGTTTTTTCTACTACCTAATGTTTTCTCCAAATATACCCTTAAATTCTATGAAGTTTTTCAATAGAATATTTGTGAATGGCATATTGTTAACTAATACCATTTTCCATACTTGAGAAAATTATTGAGGCAAGTCCTTTCATTCTTATTTGGAAGCATTCTTGTGGCAAGCAGTATCTATGACTAACTTTCTTTGATCAGAATTTAGTTATATTTTCGAATTCCTCATCTTTTTCTCTGCCTGTAGCTGAGTTGTTGCTTTTAAAAACTGTATTTTGTATTTGTTCTATTAAATATTCCCCAATTACTTAAAAAATTTTAACCTTAATTTTTTAAAATTTTGAGTCTTAAATTTTTTCTCTCCCCTCCTCACCCCTTGAGAAAGCAGTGTGATATTGATTATGCAAGTGAAGTCATGTAAAGTATATTTCCACATTAGCCATGTTACAAAAGAAAACACATACAGACACACACACACACAACAAAAGAAAAAAGTATGCTTCAATCCACATTCACAGTACATTCATTCTCTCCAGAGGTAGGTAGCATTTTTCATTGTGGCATCCTTTGGAATTATCTTCAATTATTGTAGATAAATATCAGAATAGTTATCTTTCACAGTTAATCATTGTTACAATAATACTGTTGGTATGAACAGTGTTCTCCTGGTTCTACTCAATTCACTTTGCATTCATTTTTTTGAACCATTTTTCTTGTCATTTCGTATAGCACAATAACAAGTCATTCTGTCACAATAATATATTGCAGCTTATTCAGTTGTTCCCCAGTGATGGACATCCCCTCAATTTCAAATTCTTTGTCACCACAAAAAGACTTGCTATAAATATTTCTTGTAAATAGATCCCTTTCCTTTTTCTTTGATCGCTTTGGCACATAGGCCTAGTCATGTGTTGGGGGCTCAAAGTTTTATAGCCTTTTGGAGATAGTTCCACATTGTTCAAATGATTCGAGCAGTTCACACTTCCACCAACAGTGCGTTAGTGTCCCAGTTTTTCCACATCTCCTCCAGCATTTCTTATTTTTATTTCCTGTCATTTTTATGAGATCACATCACAGAATTGTTTTAATTTTCATTTCTCTAACCAATAATGACGAGAGCATTTTTTTCATTGTGACTATTGATAGCTTTGATTTCTTCTTCTGAAAACTGCCTGTTCATCTCCTCCTTTATCAATTGAGGAATGGCCCTTATGTTCATAAATTTAGCTCAATTTCCTATATATCTGAAAAATGAGCCCTTTATCAGAGAAACTTAAGTGTAAAATTTTTCCCCAGTTGTCTATTTTCCTTTTAATTTCAGCTGCACTTGATTTACTTGTGTAAAATCTTTTTAATTTTGTGTCATCAAAATTTTTCATTTTAATTCCCATGATACTTTCTATCTCTTATTTGGGCATAAACTCTTTCCTTATCTATAAATCTGATGGGTGAATTCTTCTCTAATTTACTTATGATATCACCTTTTATGTCTGAATCAATGTCCCATTTTTATCTTGGTATACGGTGTGAGGCATATGTCTAGTTTCTGCCAAATTGCTTTCCAATTTTCCCAGAAATTTTTTGTCACATGGTGAGTTCTTGTCCCCAAAGCTTGGATCTTTGGGTTTATCAAGCACTAGATTACTATTGCCATTTAGTCCTCTATATTGCAGAGGCAATCTGTTTCACTGATTCACCATTCTCATTTCTTGGCAAGTACTAGTTTTAATGATTTTCACTTTGTAATATAGTTTGAAGCCTGGAACTGCTAGACTACCATCCTTCACATTTTTCCTTGATTCCTTTAGTATTCCTGATCTTTTCTCTTCCAGATGAATTTCGTTATTATTTTTCTAGCTATATAAAATAATTCTTTGGTAATTTGATTGATATAGCACTGGATAAGTAAATTAGCTCAGGTAGATTTGTTATTTTTATTATATTGGCTCAACTTAGCTATAAACAATTAATATCTTTCTAATTCTTCAGATCTGTCTTTATTTGTGTGAAGAGTGTTTTGTAGTTGAGTTCATATATTTCCTGGCTTTGTCTTGGCAGGTAGACTTCCAAGTATTTCATATAATCTATGGCTATTTTAAAAAGGAATTTTTCTATTTCTTCCTGCTGGGTTTTTATTGGTATTATATAGAAATGCTGATGATATCTGTGGGCTGATTTTATATCTTGTAATTTGTTTTTGATATGTGTATGAAAGTTCCTTATGAAAGAAAGTGCTGGGCTCCTATCTAGATCAGCATTCAGGGCCTTCGTCTGAAACCCTTTAATTAAATGTTAGTTTCCCTCATTTATAAAAATGGTAAAATGTAGATGCTGATAATGTAATACCTACCATGGAGGCTTGTGAGACTCAAAGAGGTGACACATACTTTAAAGTGTCATGTGAATGTCCGTTATTACCACCATTGATGTATCTTGTTATTTATTAAAAATAGCATAACTACCTAGCCACCCAGGTGACAGGAATATATATATATACGTATATATATATATATATATATATATACGTATATATACACATATACATTTATATATGTATATATATGTGTGTGTATGTATATATACACAAATAGAAATCTATGTATATTATGTGTATACATGCATATATACATACATATACATGCATATACACAGATATGTGTATGTGTGTGCACTCTTTCCAGGAATGTTTAAGACAACTCTGAATTTATATAGATTTGCATACAGTGAAAATATTAAAACAAAGTGCTGGAAGAAAGCTGGTAACAGGTTCAAATTTCAGCTGTGCTGTCTTACTACATTTGTGACTAAGACAAGTCATTTAACCTATGTGAGGGTGTAATGGCAAGCAAAGTAGAATCTTTTGCTGTTTTTGTTTTAGTATAATCAAATGCCTCTGACTGAATAATGTGATTAAAGATCTTTTCCACCCATTAATGGGCCTGGAAAGATTTGCAGAAAGGCTCATAACTTTTCTTAATGAGGCACTGGTTCCCAAGGGTTGTAATGCTCCCTGGCTCTGAAAAATGTGTAAGTACTCTGAGGTGAGGTTTTACTTTAGGGCTTATTCATTGGAAGTGTTTGTTTGGCCAGAGGAGACTCTGGGTAGTCGCTAAGAAGTCTCCTGGCTTTGAAAACCCAGATGTTGGTGCTTCTCTGTCTATGTCCTCTCTTCAGGTCTAATTCTTCAGTCACTGTGGCACCTATCTGTCTATCTGTGAACTCAACTAATTAAACAGCATTTGCTGAATACTTTTAAAAAAATTGATTCTCAATTTTATATCTTGATTGAGTATAATTAAATAAGTTAGAATCAAAGCCTAAATCATTTCCTTTTTTTTCTGCCTCTATGTCCAAATTTTCCAGCTGACATTGACCTAGAGTTTACTTTAACATTAGTAAAATAGAGGCTGTAAGATGAAGATGGGTCTGGAGTAATAAACTGTGCATTGTACATGTCATTATAATCAAAGAATCTGTGATATTAGTAAAGAAATTTGTAGCTATGTATGTAACTAACTATGTATATATGATCAGACCAATATCTGTCTGTTGATCTGTCAGACAGTTAGAAACTCCATCTGTTGATTTTGATTTCTCTGTATTTTCTCTGAAGTTCAGGGTGCTGACTTTTTCCCCTGAACTAAGTGAATGATATATGTACTTGATCAACATGATTATTGACCCCTCAAGTTGTTTTCCTTTTAGAAAAACAGATCTAAGAACCTGTATAGCAGGCCCTCCTGTGTATGTCAGGGTCCTTACTGTTACAGGGGGCCACCTATAAATTGAGGGGACAAAGAGAGGCTAGATGACCTCTATAATCCTTTCCAAATCCAGTTATTTTATATCTAATATTTTAATGCTAATCTAAATCAATCTAGTTTTTATCATAATTATTCATATTTTAATATTGAAAGTCTTGGTTCTATTGCATTCTATCCAAAATATGCATTTTATAGACATAGTATATTGATCTTTAGGGATGTGAAAAATGACCATTAGGATTAAGAAGCTCCTCAATGATACCAACTTTTCATTGTACTAAATATTGGAATGAGGTCTTATCCTCCAGGACTTTGGCTCATATCTGGATGATCTTTTTGAGTTTTTTCAGTTTCCCCTGAAATCATTAACCCTTTCAATTTATATCATCTTTTTCCCCATTTACTATACCTTGATTTCCACTAACCCAGCAAGCTATTCCACTTCTTTAGACTGCACTTGTGTTAACGAACTAGAATATCAACTATGAGGAAGATAAACAAAATTCCCTTGATTGCTGTTGAAAACTGAAAAGTATAAAAGGGAAAATCTGAACGCTTATTGATGTATTTTAGAACCTTTGCCCAAGTTTCTGTTTCTTGTGACATGCTTGATAGAGTGCTAAGTTTTGAGTCGGGAGACCTGGATTCAAATCTGCCTCTCACATTCACTATTTTTGTAACATTTGCGAGTCATTTACATGTAACATAGACAGTAACCTGGGCTTACTTAACTGTTTACTTGGTATGGAAGCAAATTCCTTTACTAACATCACAGATTCTATGATTATAATATGTACAATGCATAGTTTATTACTCCAGACCCATCTTTATCTTACAGCCTCCATTTTACTAATGTTAAAGTAAACTCTAGGTCAATGTCAGCTGGAAAATTTGGATATAGAGGCAGAAAAAAAAGAAATGATTTAGGCTTTTATTCTAACTTATTTAATTATACTCAATCAAGATATAAAATTGAGAATCAATTTTTTTTTAAAAAGTATTCAGCAAATGCTGTTTAATTAGTTGAGTTCACAGATAGACAGATAGGTGCCACAGTGACTGAAGAATTAGACCTGAAGAGAGGAAGCTATGATCTGAAATATGACCTCAGGCACATATGATGTGAACCTGGGCTGACTTTAACCTTTGCCTGCCTCAGTTTTCTTAACTGTAAAATGGGTGTAATGAAAGCACCTACTTCCCAATCCAATCCAATAAATATTTATTAAGAATCTATTATGTGCCAAGTCCTGTAGTAAGGATACAGTTGATAAAAAGGGAGCAGTCCCTGCCCTCTAGGAATCTAGAAAGATAACACATAAAAAGAGATAAGAAAGCATCATGGGGTTGTGGGGATGGCATGGTGGCACCTTGTTCTGTGGAGCTGGAACTAGGTGGAGCAGGGGAAGAAAAGTGGTGTAAAGCTGAGAGCCAAGGAGGCAGAGAGAGTTGGTGTCCACCAAGGCTTGAGTTAGCAGGATGGTGGTGAGATTCTAGAACAGAGGAGTTTATCCTGGGAGTGGCATCCGAGGTGAAACCAGGCAGAGCAGCAACTGTGAAGTGGAATACGTCCCTTTGTTGCTGTGAAGACAAAATGAGATGTTTGCAAACCTTACAATGCATGCACATTGCAAGCTATCATTGTTATTCGTACCATTAGAAACAAGCCTTTTCACTCTTACTTTTAACCTTTCTCATTTTTTCCTTTTATATCATTGCTTCAAAACCTAATCCTAGCCCTTCTGTAATTTCCTAGAAAGAAGTTTTGCTGTTAAGAGTTACCTTTTGGCTATTTTCTTTCCTTTGAGAAAATTGTAGCTAATTACAGTAATGTATGTCAAGCTTTAAGAGCAGAATGAATTAACAGATACTGAAATTCTTACCGTATGAAAGGGCTACAAATCTCTCCTGAATTCTAGCAATGAAAATGCAACTCTAATTGTATTACTGACACACAATAATGTACAACCTCTCTTGTGGAATTATAATAATGAACATTATTTTCTTCAAAAGCAAACTTTGCATATCAAAGTAATACATCTAATGAAGTTTAATTTTCTCTGTTTGACTCATGAATCAGTATTATCACATTCAGCAGGATAAGATTGTTTTCTTTATTTCACCAAGGGATCTGGATGATAATAAATTGAATTCTAAGGTTATTTACTACTCATGGAATTTAATATATAACACATTCGTGTGTTTTCTTCGTTGCTATATCTTAACTAGCGATATACTCACAATGCCAGTATAAATCAGTTATTTCATGAAGCCTTCTTTATAAGTAATAGATGAGAGATGAACTAATACTTGATGAGTGAGAATTACTTCTTTACATGACAGAATTAAGTTATATACAATTGAGGCTCACTAATTCATACAAGTTTGGGAGATGGCCTAAGTTAGTGGCTAGGAATAGGGACTGGACATCTGATTTTCTTCCTGTTAGGAGCTTCTGCTTTATTCACCAAAGCTGGTTTGGCACCTTCTATGTAACTTATCTGAGCATTACCTAGAGCACCAAGAGTCAAGTGATTCGCTTAAGGTCCTACAGGTGTCATATGTCAAAGACAGGACTAAATTATTAAGTTACTGAATTAGTAAAAAGTATGAATTATCAAACATGTTTAAAGAAATACTGTATTTTTGTTATTTAATATTTTGTTTTGTTTTTACTTCCTAAGATACACTTACTTGAATAAAAAAATTATCAAATAAATTTTTCTTGATTATCTATTCTAGTGAATATCTAAACATTGAATTCAGTTCCAATATATATAGAGTATTATTCTAGCCAGTATGGAGGTCATAGGTCTACAGCAGGAAGGGGAGCCTTCCGGTAATCATAGACTATCTAGTCTAGCCTTCTCATTTTACAGATGAGGAAACTGAGGTTCATGGAGATTAAATAACTTGCCCAAGATGACACCACTGTAGTGGTATGGTCATAACATCAACATTAGATATGGAATAGGAAATCTGAGTCCAGAGTCAATGTTCTTTCCATTATGTTGTATGATGTATGTACCTCAGCACCTACAGAGGTCAGTAGAACATGATAAGATGTGTTTAAGAAACTTACTTTTTAATCTATAACAGGGGCCTTCCTGTAAATTATGAAATCACACTATACCTACTCATAAGCTCATCTCTGAAACAGCTAATTCACTTATAAAGAAGTAGAAGACATGTAGTGGGGCTACCTAAGTATGCAGGGTGTTATAGTCATTCCCAGCCTTGAAAGAGACTGAGTTGTGAAGATGGAGTGAAGAGGTGTGGAGGGCAGCCCAGCATGCAGAGCACATAGCACAGCCCAACAGGGACAGGACTTGGAACAGGCTTCAGGAAGCCATGAGCAGCAGCAGTGCCCAGATTGCTCAAACCACAAACAGCTTCAAAGGTCAGTGGGAGGGCTCCTTCACCCAGGAGAGGGGAAAAGGAGCAGATAAATATCTCAGAGAAGTGGGCTTGAAGTCTGTTTTAGTGGATAACTCATTAGGGAATTTATTGTAGAAGACATTTTTCTGAACATCCTTCCCTCCTCCTAGGAGAGAGGGAGACTTCTAAATGAATGTATGTTAAAAGGTTGACTTTCCAACATGCTTTTTGGACGTGAGTGATATTTCATAGCAGGCACTGCAATGGCAGCTTCCATTTTTGTAACCCTCCACCTAGAGCCCCTGGGGGAATTGAGCCATTGATCTGAATCGCAGCCCTGAGCTCAGACTTAGGATGAGGAGGAGACCTGGTGGGGTGGAGCTGGAGGTGATTGAGGAGAGGGAATTCTACTCACAGATCCTGGGCAGAAAAAACTTGTGGTTGCTCCCACACCAATGTGCAGGCCAGGAGAGGAGTAAACTCCTCTCCCTTGAGTGTGCCACCTTGGAGGAACTGAAAGCTTACAGATCACCAGAGTATACCCTCCCCTTGACAAAGGACTCAAAAGTCAAGTAACTAGCTGGGAAAATTCCCAAAAAAGGGAGAAGAAATAAGACTATAGAAGATTACTTTCTTGGTGAACAGGTATTTTCTTCCATCCTTTTGGATGAGGAAGAATAATGCTTACTGTCAGAGGAAGTCATAGCTTCTGCATCCAAAACATTCAAAATAAATATGCAGTGGTCTCAGGCCATGGAAGAGCTCAAAAAGGATTTTGAAAATCAAGGAAGAGAGGAGGAGGAAAAACTGGGAAGAGAAATGAGAGAGATTCAAGAAAAGCATGAAAAGCGAGTCAACAGCTTGTTAAAGGAAACCCAAAAAATGCTGAAGAAAATAACACCTTGAAAAATACGCTAACTCAATTGACAAAAGAGGTCTAAAAAGCCAATGAGAAGAAGAATGCTTTAAAAATCAGCATTATCCAAATGGAAGAGGAGGTCCAAAAGCTCACTGAAAAAATAGTTCTTTAAAAATTAGAATGGAGCAGATGGAGGCTAATAACTTTAGGAGAAATCAAGAAATTACAAAACAAAACTAAAAATATGAAAACATAGAAGATAATGTGAAATATCTCATGGGAAAAATAACTGACATGGAAAATAGATCCAGGAGAGATCATTTAAAATTATAGGACTACCTGAAAGTCATGATCAAAAAGAGAGCCTGGACATCATCTTTCATAAAATTATCAGGGAAAACTGCCCTGATATTCTAGAACCAGAGAACAAAATAAACATTGAAAGATTCCATCAATCATCTCATGAAAGAGACCCAAAGAGAGAAATTCCTAGGAATATTGTAGCCAAATCCAGAGTTCCCAGGTCAATGAGAAAATATTGCAAGCAGCTAGAAAGAAACAATTTGAGTTTGGAGAAATGCAATCATGATAACACAAATCTGGCAGCTTCTACATAAAGGGGTTGAAGGGCTTGGAATATGATATTCCAGAAGTCAAAGGAACTATGATTACAACCAAGAATCACCTGCCCAGCAAAACTGAGTATAATCTTCAGGGGGAAAAGTGTTCATTTAATGATATAGAGGACTTTCAAGCATTCTTGATGAAAAGACCAGAACTGAATAAAAATTTGACTTTCAAACACAAGAATGAAGAGAAACATGAGAAGGTAAACAGGAAATAGAAATCATAAAGGACTTTCTAAAGTTGAATTGTTTACATATCTACATGGAAAGATAATATTTGTAACTCTTGAGATATATCTCAGTATTCGAGCTGTTGGAGGGATTACATACACACATACACACATATAGATAGAGAGTACAGGGTGAGTTGAATAAGAAGGAATTAAGAGGGGAGAGAGAAATATATTGGGAGGAGAAAGGGAGAAATGGAATGAGGCAAATTATCTCTCATAAAAGAGTCAAGAAAAAGCTTTTTCAATGGAGGAGAAAAGGGAGGAGGTGAGAGGGGAAAAAAGTAAAGCTTACTCTTCACGTTTGGCTTAAGGAAGGAATAACATGCTCACTCAATTTGGTACGAAAATCTTCCTTACACTACAAGAAAGTATGGGAGAAGGGGACAAGTGGGTGAGGGGGATGATAGAAAGGAGGGCAATAGAAGTAAACACTTTAGGTCAGGGACAAGGTCAAAAGAGAGAATAGAATAAATGGGGGGCAGGGTAGGATGGAGGGAAATATAGTTAGTTCTACACAACATGAATATTATGGAAGACTTTTGCAAAAGTACACATATACAGCCTATATTGAATTGATTGCCTTCTCAGTGGGAATGGGTGAGGAGGAAGGAAAGGAGAGAAATTGAAATTCAAAGTATTAGGAATGAATGTTGAAAATTGTTTTTGCATACAACTGGGAAATAAGAAATACAGGTGATGGTGTATAGAAATCTATCTTGCCCTACAAGAAAAGAGAGAAGATAGGGATAAGGGAAGGGAGGGGTGTGATAGAAGAGAGGGCATATTGAGGGAAGACTTAATCAGAATACAAGGCATTATGGGAGGGGAGAGATGGGAGAAAATTTGCAACTCAGAATTTTGTGGAAATGAATATTGAAAACTAAAAATAAATAGATAAACATTAAAAGAAAAGATGGACTGGAGAGTTTTGGACTCAGAGAGAGCTTTAAAATCTTTAAGATCTAACATCCAAGGAGAAATATACATATATATGTGTATGTGTACACATATGTGTGTACACACACATTTATGGCAGCAAGGTGGTACAGTGTGTAGGTCACTAGGAAAACCTGTGTTCATTTCTGGCCTCAGATACCCAGGCAGCTGTGTGACCCTGTGCAAGACACTTAACCTTGCTTCCTTCAGTGTCCTCATCTGTAAAATGAGCTGGAGAAGGAAATGGCCAACCCCTCCAGTATCTTTACCAAGAAAACCCCAAATGAGATCTCAAAGAGTCAGACATGAAGGAAATGATTCGAAAACCCCAATATATTTATTTTCTTCAATTTATATCAATATGCATATACAAATGAAAGAGAATACAAATAAATGCAGAGTTGTTTAATACAAGATAGGGAAAGTGAGCAGTAGTAGTTTAGGGGATCAAGAAGAGTTTGACATAGAAGGTGGTGCTTGAGAGATGGTCTGGATCAAGATTATGGAAGAACCTATCTTTCTGTTTAAGAATTCCTATTTTGTTCTGCATTTTATGAAGAATCATGGAGGAAATGGAAAGACAGTCAGTCAGTAAGTCAATAAATGTTTATTAAGCACCTTCTAGGTGCCAGACATTGTGCTAAGTGCGAGATCAGGGACATATATTAGGAAGATTGCTCTGAAAACCGTGAGAATTAGTTGGAAAGAGGGAGAGTTGTTGGAAAGCTCTTGTAGTTGCCCAGGCAACAAATAGTATGGGACTGAACTAAGGTGGTGGCAGTGGAAATATTTTAGATGGGATATATTCATGAAATATTGTGGAAATGGTTTTAAAATGCAAGAAAAAGAGGGGAACACAATGTGGTAAGGCCTGGAAGATATGGGAGATAATAGAACAGGCAAAGACACCTGGAAGATTACTCTTGCCTACAAGAACAACCACTTCTTCTACGATTGGAGGTAATGAGGAAAGGATCAATTAAGACATAAAGGCTTCAAGAGAGGAAATTTGGGGGAGCCTAAGTCAGGTGGCATCAGTCCTTTTAAAAACAATAAAAGGTATTCTGTTGGTGGTTAAGTCAGTAAGATGGTGACTGTGAATCTGCAGCTCAGAGACTTGGTATAAGCAAAGATGGGCAGGTATCTTCCTTAGCCAGAAAAGGTTGTAAATCTACCTAAAGACTTGAAGAAGCCTCATAGAAAGGTTTCTTTGTGAAGTTTTTTAGAATAGAAGATCATGCTTGGATGAATAGCTAAAGCCATATCCTCATAAAGAAGAAATGATCAGGATTAATATGGGTAGAAGACTTCAGCAACATGTGGATGGTAGGGAGGAGTTTCTCAAAAAAAACCAAAAACAAAGACCAGTTATCCCATCATTCTGCTGAAGAGAAAGTCAGTTTAATTCCAGTGAAGAAAGAATTAAGCAATATTCACTTGAGAAATACACAGCTGGCCTATCTGAAGACAAGGTGAGGAAGAATATGGATGAAGGAAAGAAGAGACTATCTTCAGCCTGCACAGAAAGAGCTTCTGGTTCACCTCTAAAAAGGGTCCAGGAACGGAGTCCCAGAAGATGAGGTTACCCCATAAGGACTGAAAAGGACCCTCATAATCCCAAAATCCAGTAGAGCAAAAGGAGTGGTGGTAGGAACAATGTCTGGGTTTAAATGACAACCAGATGTCAGAGAGACTGTAAAAGACAAGGACCCACATTTCCTTCACTTTCTGCTCAGCCAAACAGAAACCAGCTGTCTGTTACCAGGCAATCACAAAGAAGCTAAAAGGATGTGAAGAAAAAACTGGATCTACATCTATCCAAGGAGCAAATAGCACAGCAATGAACTACAGCAATACTCCCACAGACAGAAAGATATAGGATTTGTGGGCTTTGCTCTCATGGGAGGTGGCATTGTCTCCAACTTACTAAAAATGGGTCATACAGTCACTATCTGGAACCAGGCAGCAGAAAAAGAGGGGGCCTAGCTGGGAAGATCCTCACCCCCCACTGAAGTCATGTCCACCCATGACATCACCTTCACCTGTATGTTGGAACCCAGAGCAGGTAAGGACCTGATACTGGGCTCTCAGAACGTACTTCAAAGGATCTGCTACATGCCATGTCCAGCATGGTGAATTTCTAGAAGCCTCCATCTCAGGAAATCCATCAATAGCTATCTAATGATGGGATACTGTTGATCTTAGCAGGGCTTGTGTGAAGTCTGCAACAGCTGCTTCCAGGCAATGGGAAAGATCTCCTTCTTTATGGATGAGGTTGGGAATGCAGCCAAGGTGATGTTGATTGTGAATATAGTCCAGGCTTCCATGGCTACCATTGTTGAAGGGCAATCTTCCTCCCTTGTTGTCCCAAGTGACAGGACAGTCTCAACAAACATTGTTTGACATCCTCAATTGGGAAAAACTGGCTAGTATCTTCATGTATCAGAAGTGCCAAAAATATCCTATAAGGGAACTTTGAACCTGATTTCTACCTGAAATATATCCATGCAAAATATCCAGAAGGATCTCAGATTATTTATTTCACTTGATTCTGCCAACCACCCAGCTGCTATGGTAGCAGCAGCAAATGAGGTATGTAAATGAGTCAAGGCACTGAACCAGTCTGACAATGACATGTCTGCTGTGTACCAAGCCTATAGACTTCGAAAAGAATTGCCATGAGTGCAGTTGCTCCATCAGGTTTCCCATGGGGGCTCAGGGAAGGGTTGAGAAAGGTGATATTGAATTGTGGAAAACTGAGAAGCAGTCGCTGTACACTTGCCGTGTGAATCACAATGATGGCTGTGTGTTCAAACGGGTCCTACTCCCCACCTAACTTGACTCCCAGAAGTGATGCTGTCAGAATCTGATTGACGTTTTCTCCTTTCTGAGTCTGTCGGAATCTGAGTTCCTTCTAGCTAAAGGGACCAGAGTCTGTATTATCTTCTTTCATTGAGTGGTAAGAAGCAGCTTTCATAGTATCCTAGTTGCAAAATCTAAGTCCCTCAAACTCTTAGGATTGACTCTTCTTTTTTGATCTTGCACTGAATTCTAGGGGAATATAGACTGCTTTGGGAGGCCGCCTAGATCTCCCATATCAGCACATCCCCCAGGGAAAATGACAATGAGGTAGCACAGACCCCAGAAAGGGGCCTGCAGTGCTTCAGACTATAAGCAACCAGTTGGAGAGTGTTTGGGTGTTTAAGCCAACGTCATTCGGAAAAGAGAACTCCTGGTAACCTAATTCCTCCTTACATGGTTTTATGAACTGAAAAGATCGCAGGTCTGAATGAACAGACCTAGCCCACTATCACCTTCCCATCATAGTATCCACCATCTGCTAAGGCTCAAGCTGAAACTGGAATCCCTGTCCCTTGTGAGAATGCTGGAAGGGCTTGATCTAATATAGATGGGATTTAGCTATCACTCACCTGATTTACTATTTGGACCTGCATTTTCTCTAATATAGATGGGATTTAGCTATCACTAACCTGATTTACTATTTGGACTTGCATTCCAGTCCTGCGGGGTGGGAATGGGGAAGGAGAGTAAGAGAGCGGTGAGATTGTATGGAAGAATGACTCCTTTCTGCTGCCCTTACGTCACATGCTCTTCTGACTCCTTGTGAAGTCCTCTTGATATCCTTTTAGATCATGCCATCTGTATTCATGCATAGAGCGCTGTTGCATATGCTACCAACTTTTTCTTTTTCCTACCCATCCCTACCTTTGAAGAGACAGTGGGTATCCTTTTGCCAACTTAGACCCAAACCAGCTTCCCTGCCTTGGGTAACCAACACTGACTGATCATGGGATCAGTTCTTAGTAAAGGAATGAGTTATTGCACTCCAACCAGAATCATGTTCTTTGTGCTTCTGGGACCACAAGATTCCCTGTTTGGGAAAAGAGAAGACTTTGCATGAGATGGGTCCTGACAGACTAGAAAGGTAAACCCAAGTTAGTCTTCACTTTTGTTTTTTTTCTCCTTTTTAAAGAGAAAATGTGGTATTTGTGAAAAATCTGGAAGAAATGAAGTTTTCCCCCTTTCGGTGACAAACCCTCTAAGTAATTAAGGTTGTGAATTTTTTCTGTTTTGTTTTTAATTAATATTTGCCATTCAGAATAGAATGGTGTGATAATGTTTAAATAGCAAAATAAAATGATTTTGTGCAATTAACAAAACTACTGCAAGAAAATAAAACCTTCTTTGGTGAAAAAGAAAATAGGAGATGAGGTCATATGCTTAAAGGGAAAGACAGAGATAGAGTTAGGGAGAATGAGAACAAAGAGGAAAGTTGAGAACAAATAAGGATCAGCTACTACTGGTTAGAACCAATTGTTCAATTTTCAAGGTAAAGATTTACACCTCAGAATTTAGCAAAGTCTAAAATTCAAGGCTTGATCTATTGTTTTGTTAACTGCTAAACTTAAGAAAGTGATGAAGAAGATATTAGTGATTAAATCTAAAACGTATGTCACACGTACATTTTTTTCCTAGAGAATCAGCTGTTAAAATTTTACCAGCACATGTCTAGTAGGCATTATATTGAACATGATAGGGGAGTCAATAAGGATAGAATTTATAATGGATGAAATCAATAGTTTCCAAATAGGGAATTGCAAAATGTCCAGTAGGGTTAGTAATCTAGGTTTAAAGAAGCACAGAAATGAATAGTTGGGGTTACCTAAGTTTAGAGATAATTGGAATAAAAGTGAAAGAAGGTAAAGGGGAAGACAGAATTTAGGATGGTGGTAAGTACACCATTGAAATGCCTGAATGTGAAGTTCAAAAGTAAGAGGTTCCAGAACAGGGATGATAGATTTGGATAATAGTTGGGAAGGACAATAAATCGGTTAACAAACATTTGCATGCTATGTACCAAGCATGGTTTATAGAAAGAAAGGCAAAAACGTCATCTCTTCTTTTGAGGAGGTAACGTTTTAATGAGAGACACAGGGTGCAACAATGGGTATACAGAATAGATAGGAGGTAATCTACAGTGGTCCAAGACAATTCCAATGGACTCATGATGGAAAAAAACTATCCACAATTCCTGGAGTAGCAAAAGCAACAAAAGCATGGGGTGAGATAATTTTCCAGGCAAAGAAAGTTTAGGTCAGCAGGAAAGGTCTGTTGAGAGTGGAACACAATTCAATTCAAGTGAGAATGACGCACAGTCCAATTTAGGCTGTCCCAGCACAGATTCCAGCCCCAGCAAAACAGGAGCAGACCTTGGGAGCCACTGAATCTGCAATAGAAGCTGCTTCTGGAACTCTCAGTCTTCAGACTGTAAGGGGGTCAAACAACTGATCAGAAAGACATTACAGGGACCTCTTTGCTCTCACTAGAAGTAGGATTCCATTGCTTTTTATACTAATATCTGGGTCGTAGTACTGTGTGACAGTCCCAGAGCGAGGAGAGGCACTAGCACACCAGAGTTTGGGACCACAATGGAGGGGGACCCTTGTCACAGTTCTAGGAAGAAAAGAGCACTTGTGGTAACTCACAGACAAGAGCACAGGCCAGGAGAGAAGTAAGCACACCTCTCCTTAGATTTTAGCACCTTGGAAGAACTGAAAACATAGGTCCCACAAGTATCTCTGAAAAAACTGCACAAAACTCCGGAAACCTTAGACAGTGCTCCCTTTACCCTGGAAGCAGAAAACCACTTTTCCAGAGTTAAAAGTCAAGAAATATACTGGAAAAATGAGCGAGCAACAGGAAAAAAACTGACTGTAAAAACTTACTATGATGACAAGGAAGATGAAAACATGCACTCAGAAAAAGATAACAAAGTCAAAGCTCCAACATCCAAAGCCTCCAAGAAAAATATGAATTGATCTGAAGCCATAAAAAAGCTCAAAAACAATTTTGAAAATCAAGTAAGAGAGGTAGAATAAAAATTGGAAAGAGAAATGAGAGTGATGCAAGAAAATAATGAAAAATGAGTCACAATTTGGTAAAGGAGATGCAAAAAAAATATTGAAGGAAATAACACCTTAAAAAAATAAAATAAACCAAATTGTAAAAGAGGAACATAAAGCCAATGAGGAGAAGAATTATTGGTTATTGAGTAGTTATTGTTGGCAGACAAAATTGATCAAATGGAAAAAGGCATAAAAATTTGCTTAGAAAAATTCCTTAAAAAGTAGAAGTGACCAAATGGGGAAGGAGGTACAAAAACTTACTGAAGAAAATAATTCCTGAAAAATTAGAAATGAGCAAATGGAAGCTCATGACTTTATAAGAAATATATAAGAAATAATGAAACAAAATCAAAAGAATGAAAAAATAGAAGACAATGTGATGGAAAAACAACTGACCTGGAAAATAAATCCAAGAGAGATAATTTGAAAATTATTGCATTACCTAAAAGCCATGATCAAAAAAAGAGCCTAGATATTAGCTTTAAAGAAATTATCAAGGAAAACTGTCCTGCTATTCTAGAGTCAAAGAGTAAAATAGAATTTGAAAGAATCTACCAATTACCTCCTGAAAGGTTTCTCAAAATGAAAACTCCAGGAATATTATAGCCAAAATTCAGAGTTCCCAGGTCAAAGAGAAAATATTGCAAGCAACCAGAAAGAAACAATTCAAGTATCATGGGACCACATTCAGGATAACATAAGATTTAGCTACTTCATTAATGGATTGGAGGCTTGGACTATGACATAACAGAGGGCAAAGGAGCTAGGATTACAATCAAGAATCACCTGCCCAGCAAAACTGAGTATAATCCTTCAAGAAAAAAAAATGGACATTCAATTAAATAGAGGACTCTCAAGCATTCTTTATGAAAAGACCAAAGCTGAATAGAAATTTTGACTTCCAAATACAAATCTCAAGAGTCACATAAAAATGTAAACAGGAAAGGGAAATCATAGGGGTGTAATAAGGTTAAACAATTTACATTTCTGTAGGGGAATGATGATACATAAAAACTTTCTCATTATTAGGGCATTAAGAAGCAGTATGTAGACAGATGGTGCAGGTTGAATATGAAGGGATATCTAAATAAAATAAAAATAAGGGGTGAGAGAGGATTGTATTGGGAGAGATAGAATAGGGTAAATTATCTCACATAAAAGAGACAAGAAAAATCTTTAACGATGGAGGGGTGAGGGGGGAAGGTGAGAGGGATTGAGTGAACCTTACTTTCATCAGATTTGGCTAAAGGAGGGAATAACATATATACTTAATTTGAATATAGAAATCTATCTTACCCTATAGGAAAGCAGGAGGGGAAGGGAATAAAAGAAGGTCAGGTAGAAGGGAGGGAAGATTGAGGGAAGGGATAATCAGATGCAAAACACTTTTGAGGACAACCAGGATCAAAAAATAGAAAGAATAAGATAAATAGGCAGGTAGGAAATAGGGTAGAGGGAAATATAGTCAGCAATAGTAATTGTGGGGAAAAAAAATTAAAGTGAGTTTCTGTGATAGAGGCCTCATTTCTCAAAGATGGATAACTGAGTCAAATTTGTAGAAATAAAACCCATTCCCCAATTGATAAGTGATCAAAAGATATGACTTGTTTTCAAATGAAGTAATCAAAGCTATCTATAGCCATAGGAAAAAAATGCTCTAAGTCACTATTGACTGGAGAAATGAAAATTAAAACAGTTCTGAGGTACTATCTCATACCTATTAGATTAGCTAACAGAACAGAAAAGGAAAAAGACAAGTGTAAGAGGAGACATGGGAAAAATGAGACATTAGTGCATTGTTGGTGGAGTTGTAAGCTGATTCAGCCATTCTATGGATTAATTAGGAGCTATGCCCAAAGGGCCCATGTATAAAACTTTGACCTAGTAGTGGCATTACTACTAGGTCTGTATTCAAAAAGAGATTTAAAAAAACAAAAAGGAAAAAGACCTATATGTACAAAATATTTATAGTTACTCTTTTCTGGTGGCAAAGAATCAGTAGGGAAATGGCTGAATAAATTGTGCTATGTGATTGTGATGGAGTACAATTGATGAAGCAGAGCGAAGTAAAATATTATTGATGAAGAAGAAATGATGAGCAGCATTCAGAAAAACCTGGATTTACAGTGAAATGTACTGTGTAAAAAGTTGTAGCAATATTGTAAGATGTTCAGTTCTGAATGACTTAGCTATTCTCAGCAGCACAATGATCCAAGACAACTCTGAAGGACTCATGATGAAAAATGCTATCCATCTCCAAAGAAAGAATTATTTATCCAGACATTCAGAATGTCTGAATACATACTGAAGCATATGTTTTTACTTTATTTTTCTTGAGTTTTTTTTTGGTTTATGTTTTCTTTCACAATATGACTAATATGGAAATATGTTTTGCATGGCTATCCATGTATAATCTATAACCTATCTGCTTTCAGTGAGGGGCATGGGGAAAGAGAAAGGGAAAGAACTTGGAACTCCAAGTTGCAAAAATCAACGTTAAAAATTATTTTACTATAATTGGGGGAAAACAAAATACCTTTTAAAAATAAAATTAATGTTAAAATTGTCTTTGCATTTAATTGGAAAAAAAATACTATTTTAAAAACGATGTCAAGTAATCTGTGAAGACACTAGCATTTGGAGGTGACAGGGAGGGGAGAAAAGATAGCAAAAGCTCTTCTACACAAGGTAAGATTTGAGCTTATTCTTAAAAGAAGTCAGGTTTCAGAGATAAGGAGGAAGAACATTCTAGGCATGGGGGGGTGGTCACTGAAGAACATCAGGTTAGAGTTGGGAGATGGAGTGTTGTGTTCAAAGAACAAAAAGAAGAAAAATTATCACTGGATTGTGGAACGTATAGAAAGGAATAAAGTATAAGACTGTCAAAAAAGTAGTAAGTTGTAAAGGGTTTTAAATGCCAAATAGAGGATTTTATGATGAAGATGAAGCTTGCATATAAGAGGAGCAAAGGAATGAAAAGACAGTAGAGAGTTATTTAAAAGTTCATTATACTTTGGAGAGGTAGGAGTAACCCTGTTGATGGATGACTAAAATGGAATGGAAAATGAGGTAGAATTTTAAAAAGCTTTAGGGCCAACGAGCACATAATTTTGCCTATGAGAACATAATTTCAGAAAGGTTATTGGCGTGGGTGTTAAAGTTGCTGAGTATCATTGAAGAATGAAGAAAAGTGTTATGGAATTTAGTAGATGAATGTGCCAAAGATGAGGTGAGGCTGATATTGTCCAGTGACCTGAACTTGAAAGAAGTAATTATTGACTGATAACAGCAGAACGATGGTAAGGAAATGGGAGAGAAGAACAAGGAATATGCCAGCCATTCCACCTTACCCTGAGATTAGGAGGGTATGTGGGAGAGAAGATGTTTCTTTCAGTTATTCCTGGAAGGAAGAAGGAGAAATTGAAGAAAATGCTAATAACAAAAGGAAAATTGTTTATCATAAAATAGGGATTCAAAAGTGAATGAAAATGTTAGGAGAATGGTAAACTAAAATGGAGTATGCCTGGGGAAATTTAGGGCTGAATTTAATAGGAATGAAAGCATAGAAATTATTTGCAAGAAAGGAAATTTTCACCAGTAGTAGTTGGGAAAATTAGAAATCCAAAAAGTCGGATCCCTGGGTAGCAGTCTAGGGATGAATTCTGATGATACAGAGATGAATTTATAATGGGTAAGCTTTTTTTTTTTAGTATTTGTTAGTGTTTCTTTGTTAATATTTGTTAATGTTTTATTTTTTTCTCCTCCAAATTTTATTTGTTTTCAATTTTCAGCAATCACTTCCATAAGTCTTAAGTTTTTTCCCCCCTTCCCCCTTTCTTCCCAAGATGGAATCCAGTCTTATATGGGCTCTTCACATACGTTCTTATTAAACACATTTTCACATTAGTCATATTGCATAGAGGAATTAAAAGGAATGGGAAAAAGCATGAGTAAAACTAAACAAAACCAAACATGAAGGAGAAAATAGTCTGCTTCATTTTGCATTCCAACTCCATAGTTCTTTCTCTAGATGTCGATGTGGGTAAGCTTTTTTTTTTCCCAAACTGACCACTCTCAGAATACTCATTAAAAAATGAGACTGTCTTGTCATCACTCTATGGCATACCCAAATATTCACTCAGAGCAAATGGTAGGCAGAAGATGTGGAGACAGGAGCTGTTTCCACACATGGGTATCCCTAGGCATTCAACTAAGCCAGTATTGAGGTTGTAGATTTGCAGGACTTGTATGGTGCTTGAAATCAGCTTGTTCTAAACACATTAAATATGACTTCTGCAACCTAGTTTGTACATTTAACTTATGCTACAAATCCCAAACCCATTTATTATAGAGAGCACAAAAGTAAACCAGTTTGGATTTTGTCTGAAATACATTCTAAAGTAGTAGAATTGACAGGAATAATATTTTTGGTAGTTTTTCCAGGCCTTTTAAATTTGTAATTACAATTAGGAAGTAATTGCCTGAGGTAGAAGGAGGAAATGCATGGGACATATTTCAACTTGGGCAAAGTAACCACCAGTTCAGATAAATGATTTGCTGTGTCATTGGATTTCATGTACTCATCCAGCAAATGTGCAGATAAATTGTGATGCTCTGTCAGAATAAGGAAAGCCCAGAAGTGCTATTCTGTGAAGGGAGGCCAGGGGAAATGCAGCTTTGCCTCCTGAATCAAAATTTGGTCATATAATTGCTAAAGTACAAACTTGAAGCCTAGAGCATTTTATGTCTAAATGAGGTTTGATATTAGGAAGCAGCCAAAAGAAAGTCTGATACAATTAGACAGGACTGGAGAAAGACAGGACTACATTTACAAACCCAGTAGCCAGCCAATAATTTATCCAAATTTGGCAAATCTCCCTTTTAGTAGAAACAATAGGCATTGCTCCTAGACCTCATGGTGCCTGTTTCAAATATTTTAGACCATGACAGCTTTGCCCCTGGGGATCTGCAGCTCTTCACTTTTTCATTTCAGTGCAATGAATCAGTGTAGGAGACAGAGTCTCAGGAAGATATTTATTTAGGGGAATATTCTCCCCCTGTAGATATATGGCCTCCATTCCAGATCATTAAAGATATTACACTTTTATAATTAACTGATTTTTAAAATTTATTCTCTCCAAGGAATATGTAAAAGGTAATTATTTCCTGATGGTACTTTAAGGAAGACAGGTAGAAGTAAAATTTTCCTTCAATCAAAGTATCCACAAACCAAATAGAAAGAAAATAAACCAGTAAAGAGTGAAGTAACTCAGTGGATAGAGGACTGGATCTAGAGTCGGAAAAGCTGAGTTAAAATCTGATCTCAGATACTAGCCGTGTGACCTTGGACAAATCACTTAACTTCTGACTGCCTCGGTTTCCTCAACTCTAAGCGGAGGATAATAATAGAACCTGTCTCACAGGGTTGCTCTAAGGGACAAAAGAGATGATATTTCTAAAGTGTTAAATACAATGCCTGGCATATACGTTGTGCTTAATAAATGCTTGTTGACTTCCTTCCCAGGACCACCGAGAAAAAAAACAAATTTCATGGATGCTGTTTTTACTTTTCTTTAACTGAATAAAAATGTCCGCAAACATCAATTAATGTTGTATCAACCAATGGCTGAAAGATCTCTTTTATCACAATAAGTAGATGATAGGAAAATCTGCAAATGACCCTTTCCTTTCACATATACCTAACAAAGAATGTAAACTGTGAATGAAATCGTTTTTACTTCTTTGTCCAAATCAATACATGAAATGTGAATTGTAAAAATACTATATAAATGTATGTTAATGTATTTTTATGTTTTGTTACTTCACAATGACCTAGTGAAATAGGTAATACAAATATTACTAACCCTATTTCACAGATAATGAAACTGAGACTCAGTAAGGTTAAGTGACTATTCCATGGTCATATAGTGTATCATACCATAATAGAAACCTGTGTCTTCTGAGTCCCAAAGGTAGCACATTTTCTTCAAGTCTAAGTTGTCTTCCCAAGGTATTGAGTGCATACTTCAGGAGATTTAAAAAAAAAGACTAAGATATGTCCTTGCCATTTTGTGAAACTCAGATTTTCACAGGCAGACTCTCTCACCACTTTTTCCAGTAATAACCAGGCCTTTACTCATTCTCTTTGGCTGATTGGTAATAGAGGGGAAATCCTCCTCTGTATCAACTACTGGTAAAGTGCTGAACTTGGAGTTAGAAGGATGAGTGAAATTCCTTTCTCAGGTCTTTATAGCTCAAAGATACTGTGCAAATCACTGACATTTTTTCAGCCTCAGTTTTCTTATCTGTAAAATGGAAATAATAGCACACTTACTTTGGTATGAAAACCTATCTTACAATACAGGAAAGTGGGGAAGAAGGGGATAAGCAGGGTGGGGGGGATGATGGAAGGGAGGGCAATGGGAGGAGGGAGCAATATGAATTCAACAGTCTTGGGGAGGGGCAGGATCCAAAGAGAGAACGGAAGCAATGGGGGGCAGGACAGGATGGAGGGAAATATAGTTAGTCTTACACAACACGACTATTATCGAAGTCATTTGCAAAACTACACAGATATGGCCCGTATTGAATTGCTTGCCTTCCCAAAGGGAATGGGTGGGGAGAAGTTGGAACTCAAAACTTTAGGAACAACTGTAGGGTATTGTTCTTGCTACTAGGAAATAAGAAATACAGGTAATGGGGAATAGAAAGCTATCTGGCCCTACAGGACAAAAGAGAAGATGGGGACAAGGGAAGGGAAGGATGATAGAAAAGAGGGCAGATTGGTGATAGGGGCAATTAGAATGCTCGGTGTTTTGGGGTAAGGGAAGGGGACAAATGGGGTGAAAATTTGGAACCCAAAATTTTGTGAAAATGAATGAAAAAGTTAAAAAAATAAATTTAATTAAAAAAAATTTTTTTTAAATGGAAATAATAATAATATCTGTCCTGTAGGATAATATATGTAAAGTGTTTTGCCAACCATAAAGTTATACAAATACTGGCTATTATTATTGTTACCAGTAAAAAAAAAAAAGATATTTCCAAATAAACTGTCCTAGTATAGCATTTCCCAAACATTTCCCATGATGTGAATGCATGTGAGAAATTTTTGTTATTAGCAGTATTTTTCTCTGTAATATATATTATTATATACCTAATAGTTTTACAGTATGAAAATAAGCTAAAATTCCTTAGTTTTGTTCCATGAATAGTAACTTATTAATTGTGATTCTTATAATGGCAAACCTGTATATCATGCTTTAAGGCTGGTAAAGTACTTTACATGTATTATCCTATCTTATTCTTACAATAACCCTGCGACCTAGTGTCAGGAGGCAGACAATCTAGACGGATGGTCCCACTGTAAAGAGAAGAAAACAGAATATCGATGAAAAATAAGGTCCATGTCAGTATGATAGGAAATAGGTTTTATTTGGGAGAACTTACTTATAAGACCTGTCCACAAGTGTAGACAGATGTTATTTTGTGTGTTCATCCTTCCTTGCTGAAGAAGACCATGCCATCAGAGAAATGATGACATGACTTGCACTTGACTTTGTTGTGAGGGAGGGAGGGCTGTGCAGGTCACCAGCCTCACTTCTCCAGAGCCATCTGAATCCAGTGACCAGATATTCATCAGGATGACTGGAGATGACTCACGATGAGGCAATTGGGGTTAAGTGACTTGCCCAAGATCACACAGCTAGTGAGTGTCAAGTGTCTGAGGTGAGATTTGAACTGAAGTCCTCCTGACTCCTGCACTGGTGCTCCATCCACCTAGCTGCCCAGAAAAATGTTCTATAAGGACAGAACAAAGAAAGTTTTAGTGCTAAAAGATTGTCCATGGTCACATGAGTTTTCCCATGGAATGGAGCTGTTCCGCCGTTTACAGTAATTATAAATTACAAGATCAAGCAAGATAATACATATAAAGTACTTTATCAACCTTAACGCACTACATGAAGGTCTGCCATTATAAGAATCATTATTAATAAGCTACTATACAAGGAACAAAACTGAGGAAATTTAGCTTATTTTCATACTGTAAATTGTAACCCAAGGTTATAGTCTCATACTCTCTTACACCATAGACTTAAGTACTGCTATTATCCCCATTTTCCAGATGAGGAAACAGACTGAGAGAAGTCAAATGACTGACCCTGGATTAGAGGGCTAGTATGTGAGACAGGATTCAAAGACAGCTCAAAATTTATCCTGGCATTTTTTTCTATACCAAACATTTATGAGTTCTATCAGTATATTTAAAGCTCAAAAGGTGTTCTATGCCCAAATCATTTTAGGAAATGTAACCTAGAGTTTGCTCTTGTTCATGTGGTAGAAAGGAAAAAAGATAGAAGGAAAAGAAAGAAGCAATATTGCCAAAAGTTTGTACAGCTATCAGAAATTGAAGTTTTGAGTCTTTTGTATTTATTTTGGCACAAAGGTCAGCATCTTAATAGATAAAAGTAAGTATAGCAAGAACTGGGACTCATTTTTTATGTTACAGTATATTGAGCCCAAAATCTAATCTGAAACAGAGCTCAGAAGAACACATTGATATAAAAGATACTATTTTATGTGTAAAAGTACATCTTCTACAAATGGTTATTATTAGGATTCAGAATTCATCCAGCATAAAAAAGAATATTGCATATAATACAAAACCAATTACCCAAAATGTAAATCTTTTAAGGTAAAACCAGTAGACCAATGCAATAACAGATTAGCTGTGGAGACGTTCTTAATGCTTGGGAAGATTTTTGATTCACTGCCTTGTAACAAATGCATAGAGAGGAAATGTGGTCTAGCAGATAGAATATTGGATGGAAAGGTCAAGAGGCAGGGGAGCCATTCCCACTTCTGTCCCATTGGCTGAAGTCATAATATGGGAAAAATATTGAGGATAAGAAAAGCTAGATCTATTTTATTTTTTAAAAAATAGAAAACTACATACATATCAACTTTTTTTGTGAAAGTATATTTGGATATTAATTTTTCAAATAAATTTTATTGCTCTTTTAATCTTAAATTTTCCTGTGAATTCATCTCCCTTTCCCCTTCCCAAAGATTCATTCTTTATAACAAGGAATTGTATAATCAATTAATGAGTTCATTTACATATATGGATATCTGACTTAAATGCTTTGAGTTTCAGTATTTCTTTATTTTGTACACAGGTTTCCACACACATATACATACATACAAGTAGATGTGAGATAATGTGTAAGTGCTGGTAACTGGTGGAATCACATAGGACTTCATGTAAAAGGTGATGGTTGAGCTAAATCTGGAAGGAAATCAGAGTTGTAAGAGATAGAACTGAAAGGCAGATGAGTTCCATACAAGGGCACAGAGATAGAAAATGGAGTGTTGCATGCAGAAGGTTTCTAATGAGAGCTCAACTTCAGAAAGACGGTGAAATGTGAGGATTGGAGGTTAGGAATTCATTTGCTATTCCTAATTTAGGAGGGAAAAAAGATCTCCAAAATGCAAACTCCAATTTATGTTGTGAAAAAGAATGAATAGATGAGTGTAGTGTCACGGTATTCCCTTTCAATAGCCATTACCACATGCCAGGGGCAACTAGGTGGTGCAATGGATAGAGCACCTGTGCAGGAGTCAGAAGGATCTGAGTTCAAATCTCACCTCCGACACTTGACACTCACTAACTGTGTGGCCTTCGACAAGTCACTCAACTCCAGTTGCATCATCCTGGGTCATCTCCAGTCATCCTGATGAATTCATGTCATTATTTCTCTGATGGCATGGTCTTCTTCGGCAAGGAAGGATGGATACACACGCGCGCGCACACACACACACCATGTGTTAAAGTAAACATTTTACACATTCAGTAAAGCTCAGTTTCATGAGCTTTTCTTTTCCTTTTCTACCTGCTTGTTATTAGTTCAGTTACACTGATGGTTCCAGGACAAGGGAAGGGAAGAAACAATGACAGGAAGTATATATAGTCCATAGGGTTCAAGTGAATAATAAAATTGTCAAGATACATTGCCTTCAGTGTTTTATTATTTTATTTACTATATTTTATTATTAATGCTTTAAGGTGACAGAAACCAGAGGCTAGTAAGTATCATGGATCTAGATCTGGATTGAAGCTCAAGGACCATCTTGTCCAAACCCCTCATTTAAGAGATGAGGAAACTGAGGCCTAAGGAAGTTAAGTGACTTGTCTGAGGTCATACAGGAAATAATCATCAGAGGAAGGATTGAAACTTAGGTCCTCTGATGCTCCGACCATTGGCCTTAACACTAGTGTATGATATGTGTATTCTGTGCCATAGCACTGAAATGATCATTGATATTAATTATGAAAAATCACAGTTACATTGTTGGTATTTTGCATTAAATGATATTCCTCACCTTGAAAAATGTCTTTGGTTACAGGTTCCCTCAAGAACTAAACATGGGAAAAGTCAGTGCTGAGATCATGTGGACCCTCTTTGCACAGGATATTAAGTATGCGCTGGAAGGTAATGAAAATCATATCTATTTATTGGAGTCATCCTGGGCATAAAACAGCAAGAGCTGAAACATGCAGAAACATATATTGTTGGTGCTCCAGTTGTGTTCCAACTTTCCATGAAGTTAAGAAGGAATTTGTGTTAGAGGTTGTATGTTAAAGGAGAATGTGATCTTGGAGAATTTAGGAGTATTAAGGAAACCCTCATGTCTTTAATCAGACCTTTCCTGTTGCAGGATTTAGACAAGTGTCTCTTCAAGAGAATTGTGTCCTAGCCCTGACAACCTGAGTCATTTTTTAATATATATTTTTTCAACTCCTACTATTGGTTGGTGACTGGCAGGGCTGGAAATAAGAGACCTGACAAGGGTAGGGGGATGGGCTTTTGCCTAGGCTGGGCAATTTAAAGGGTACTAATGGCACAATATGGAGGGTACTTCTTCCCCTGCCTATCCCACTCCCATGCTGACAACGGTGGCAGCTTCACCTCAGGGGCAATTCAACATTCAGCACTTTAGAAACTTAACGATGTTTGGTTTTCTTTGTTGTTCTCAGCTGCCGTACCTCAGTTAAGCTTGTCCTCTATGCCACCACTACCTTTGGCATTTACTCAAGAGGCAGAAATTGCTAGCTATGACTCTGACAGAAAGAACCAGGTTTCTATCCCATCAGATCTTGAGAAGGCGTTTAAAACAAGGCAGATTAGATATCTGCCCATGAAAAGCTATAAAACTTTACCTGGGAAATTGCCTCAGTAGGACACAATGATTCAGCATGCAGCAAATCTCGTATGTTTACTTGAAATAGTTTCATTTATAATTCTGCCATTGCCTGGGTCCTCCTCTTCACTGTACCCCCACCTCATGCTGGACCATCTCTTATAACATTTTTTTTAATGGAAGAAGGGGGGAAAAATCAGAAAAGTCAGTTTATGCATTAAAATTATATATATATATATATATATGTGTGTGTGTGTATGTATACATACATATACAAATATACATACAAACACATAATATATGTGTAGGTGTGTATTATATATGTACATATATACACACAACATTTCACATAGTGCCCCCCCAATCCCTGCCAAGCTAGTTCTCTGAGTAAGACACAAATAGGGTGGCACATAACATTTCATTCAGCCCTCTTTCTTCTTCCATCTCTAAATTTAGGACTTCTCAGAAGTTTTATTTATTTCTCTTCTCCTCCTCTCTGCTCCTCCATTCCTCTCCTTTGTTCCATTTCTCTTTTCTCCTCTTCATCTTTCTATTCACTCTCCCTTAGTAATCTCATCGAAATTAATGCCTTCAGTTATTATCTCTATTTAGATGACTCACAAATATATGTGCAAAGTCCTAACTTCCTTCTGAGCTTCAGTCCCCCTGTTAGACCATTTCAAACTTAACATTCCCCATATTAAACTCAGTATCTTTAATTACTCCCTACCTCCAGTGTGTCCTTCCTCCAAACTTTCCTATTTTTTCGTGGTAGGATCATCTTTCTACTAATCATTCAAGCTTGACAACTTGAAGGTTGCCAACCAGTTGTGAAGTCTTATTAATTAAAGAAAGGATGTTATAAATCTAATATACACATCTTAGCTATTGGGATTTTTTTAGTTGTTAGTATATCTCTGTAATGTCTACCTCAACTGACTTGCTTTTTGTTAGCATCCTAGTTTAGGTCCTCAGTACTTCTCACTTAGACTGATGTAATAATTTCTCATTTGATCCTCTTGGCTTCATTTTCTGCCTGTCTTATATATCAGTCCTCTTTAAGTCCTTGATGCATTCATGCTGTTACTCCTCATGAAGCCTTCTCTGTTCTTCTCAGCTAGAAATAGACTCCATCATTCTTGAATCTCTCCTAACTCTTTGACTTCCCCTAGAAATTAATCATATTCTAACTAGTATCCAGTGATGGGCTAATGGCTCCTCAGTTTCTCCATATAACATATTTTACACCCTCCTCTGCTTCCCACCCCCAACAATCTCACCTTAAAATAAAAAAATTAATATTTTCAAGAATAGGCAGGCAAGGATTTTTGGCATTACATCATGCGTGACAAGGTCCTTCTTTTAAAACAATCACGTGACAGCAATAAAGTTCTGCTTTGAAAAATGGAGAACAATTCATTGAAACTGAGTATATTTGCAAAGAAAATATTGCTACTCCTTTGTGCTTGACTGTTGTGACAGTGGTAGTGGTAGTGGTACTGGTTTCAGCACTGGTAGTTGTCTGAGGCGATGCTGTTAAAAAACTGAATATGATGTTATGCACTTGCAAGTAAATCCATAATTCCAAGGATCTTCAAAAAGACTAATCAAGTTGAAGACCTCTTACTCTTGCTTCCTCACAAATGTTATCATTCCTAAACAACTCAGTCCTGTGCTGCTTATCTTTCATCACTTCCACTGTGCCTTTTGGAATCCATGCTCCATTGTAAATTAACTCCCTTTCATCCCCAGTCTTTTACTGATACACTAGTTCCCTCCTTCACATTAAAAAACTCTTGACTTTCCCCTGAAGACATTGAGTCCCTATCCTTTATGTCCAATGCTAGTTAATCATACTCTTGTGTTCCTAGATATACAAAATTAGTAAGTAGGGCTGAGATCTTCCTTTCTCCATACTATCTCTTCCAGACCTTTAATATCCTATCTGTCTTCAACAGTCCCTCTTCCTCTGAAGTTTAAATTATCCAAATGGTGATCTTCACTAGATCTTTACCATCTACCTCAAGGACACTCTTCCATCTTCATCAAAAATGTCAAAACCTATTCCATAGTTTTCCTCTGCAACCTATGATATCATTCTTATTGATCTCAATACTCATGTGAACAAACTTCCCAACATCTTGGCTTCAAAAATTCTGTGGCCTTCTTGATTTCCATGCTCTCCATCTCCCTTCTACCACCAGGAAAACGCAACTTAGATTTCACTGTCAATTAAAACTAGACCAATTCAAAAGTCTTGGGATCTCAAATTTGTATTTGACCATGACATCTTCTACTTCTACATTTCCCATTCCTTGATTTTTAAAATTATTCTTAAACTTTATTGAGATCTCTGGCTTCTCAATCCCTACCTTCTTTACTATTCCTCTTGTGATTTCACTTTCTTCCCTAGTTTACACAACCTTGAGGACCCATTATGCAACATTACTCCTTCATTTATCCTTGAACCATTCATACTCTTACCTCTCTGAATTCAGCTTTTCCTGATTCCAAGCCCAGTGTCCTATGCACCATACCACATGGATACCCTTGGAACCTTGAGTGCTTTAGTTCCAATAATAAATTTAGAGCTAGAACAGATCTTTTCAGTCAACTGGTAGAACCTCTCATTTTATAATTCCCTAGGGAATATGTCTCTTGGGCATGGATAGTTGAATTCTGATGTGTACAATTCCATGACCACGAATGGAGAGAATAATTCCTGATCTGTCTTTTTAAAATACTTCCTGTTTCCTATTTCTCACTCTCCAATTTGGTTTTTCCTGTGATTTAATTGTTGAGAACACGAGTAGCAACCTGTTACCTATTTAAGATCTCTGAACTTTTTGTTTGACCATACTCTTGCTTATGGAATGGAACCTTGACTGTTAGGAATATGACAAAACAAATGAAACTGCTATGGATGTATGTGTGCATGTCTTTGACTGAGGTTTCTCCCTAGGAATAGCTCCCAGCCCATGGGATTAGAAGAGAATTAAGTTACCTAAATAAGAATAAACAGGGATAAGAAGAGAAAAGAAATGGGATGGGAGGGGAGGGAAAAAAGAAAACTGTTCAAGGTATATTCATCTCTTTTTTTTTTCCATTTCTTTATTCTTACCATTGTAAATGTTTATAGTATGAACTGCTGAGAAGTGACCTTATTATTCTGCCATCTCTCGAGTCCAGGCTGGTTTTTATAAATCTTTCTCTTATCTCCACAAACACAAATTAAATAATTGTATAAATAAAACAGTAGCAACGTACTGTATTGAGTAGAAGGCAGGCCTCATAGATAAAAAGACCTGGGTTCAAGTCCTACATCTAATGCATACCGGATTTTTGACCCTGTCCATGTAACCTGACATTTTAGTGCCCTAAGAAACTTTTTAAGTTGCAAACAAGATGTCAACACAAACCAACGTTGGTAGAAGGAGCGTCCTCACCTGGGAATTCCAAAATTCAAGAAAATAGAAGTCCAAATAAAAATCATTATAGAGTTGTTGGGAATTTTACTTAAGGGCCATAACTTTGTCTGGGAAAGGGAAAGAAGATACTCTTGTGATGGCTTTTCTCAACTAGGCCTGGTTGTAAGAATTAAAGACCTATCTTGCTTAATTTTTTGGAGTCTAGCCTCTGAAAAAGTTGCAATAAAAGTAGTCAACTCATATAAAACAACTTCTTACTTTTTAAGGGATATAATAATCCTGTGGTCAACCAGGTGAGGATTGTCCCATCCAATGAAAGTAAAGCAATTGGATATTTAGAAAAGTCCTGCTTCCATATTTGTCATAGAGTCTGCCTCTATGACCTTTCACACTGTTCCCCTACATTCACCTGGGTCTTACTGAATATCCAGATGCAGCACAGGGAGCCATTACAAAAACCTTAGTATGTCTTATGTAAGAACTCCAATACACTGCCTTTTATCACCTACCACTTCTCCCATTGGTAGGTAGTTACTTCAATATTATGTCCAAAACATCAATAATCATTTCTAGCCCTAATTTGGTCTCAGAATATTAATCTATTTCTCAGACAATTGATCCATACTATGAAACCAGGACCAAGATAAAGTTCCAAGCAAAAGAACAAGAAACAATTGTAGCAGCAATGGGTTGTATTGTACACAAAACATTACAATTATTACAAAGGATTCAAACTCTCTACAGAAATATTATATAGCTGGCTAACTATATTACTCCCTAAATAAATGTCAGCCAGTGACCAGTTTGTCACTGGTTTGTGGCTACTAAACTGTTGATGAAATGTATCTAAATCTTTCAGCTTTACATCTTGTTCGTACAGAATAAATCACATTCACCATAATGAAGTGGAAATGAAAGATAGCAGTAAACAAATTAATAACAGTACTGAAAACAATGCTTCAAGACTTGATATCCTTATCTCCCTCAGACTGAATGTACAATGACTCTTATCACTCCCGATCCCAATACTGATCTGCATGCTACCTTTAACCTGCTCTCTTCTTTCCAACCTGGCCTGGTTCACTTCTCCTTAAACATTCCATTTGCACCGTACCATACTGAGGCTTACTTAGTTTGGACACCTGATCAACTTTAGCCCTGCAACAGCACAGAGTTCTTTTTTTTTTTTTTTTAATCCTATTTATTTATTTATTTAATTTTTTACATTCATTTTCACAAATTTTGGGGTTCCCAGTTTTCTCCCTTTTTATCCCCTCCCCCCACCCCAATACCCCAAGCAATCTAATTTTCCCTATCTCCAATCTGCCCTCTCTTCTGTCATCTCTCCCTTCTCTTGTCTCCATCTTCTCTTTTCTCCTGTAGGGCCAGATGACTTTCTATTCCTCATTAACTGTATGTCTTCTTTCCTAGTTACAACAACAATATTAAACAGTTGTTCCTAAAACTTTGAGTTCCAAATTCTCCCCATCCCTCCCTCCTGACCCATTCCCTTTGGGACGGCAGGCAATTCAATTTAGGCCCTATCTGTGTAGTTTTGCAAATGACTTCCCTGATAGTCGTGTTGTGTAAGACTAATTCAGGTGACCTACCAGCCTCAGGCTCCCCAGCAGCAGGAACGAGAGGCATGTACCACCCTGCCCCAATATCATCAATTTTTTCTACAGATGAATTGGCCACTGCTCCACAAATTGCAGACCCCTGTCCACAATGAATTACTTTGAATTTATTGAATTAAGACTTCACTTTCCCATTAAGGCTGGTGCAGCTCCCCACTGCCAGCATCCCTCTTCAAATTTTAATTGAAATTAAATGGAGATAACCAATCCACTAACATTCTATGATGTATAAGAAAAAAATATCAGCTTTCACATGGTGTGTTACCTCTTTGGCTACCTCAAATCAACACAAGTTTCTTAAACTGCAGGAGAGCAGCGGTCCATTTACATAATCAAGTGGCTATGGGAATCCTAAAGGGAGGTTCATGAGCAATAGTGCTCACCTGGAGTCCCAAATGAGCTTTTCAAATCCTCCATGACTCAGGGAGGATTTAATAGTCTTCTTTGGGGCCTCAATTAGTATGCACATTTAAAACTTTTCCCCTCAACTTCCTCATATTGCGCAGCGTAATGTCACCCAGGTAGCAGTCAGAAATAAAGTGAGAACAATCTGAACTCAAAAAACGTGTAACCAAAAGGTAGCCAGAAGAGCACTGGTTGGTAGGAGCAAGTACAAGACTGGGATTCTATTGTTGTTCAGTCACTGGCAGTCATCCCTTATGACCCCATTTGGGTTTTCTTTTTCTAATTTATTTATTTTAAGTTTTCAATATTCATTTCCACAAAATTATGAGTTCCAAATTTTCTCCCCATCTTTCCCCTCCCCCCATCCCAAAGTGCCAAGCATTCTAATTACCCCTACCACCAATCTGCCCTCCCCTCTAAAATCCCTCCCTTCCCTTATCCCCATTTTCTCTTTTGTCCTGTAGGGCAAGATAACTTTCTATACCCCATTATCTGTATTTCTTATTTCCCAGTTGTATGCAAGAACAACATTCAACAGTTGTTCCTAAAACTTTGAGTTCCAACTTCTCCTCCTTCCTCCCTCCAGACTCATCCCCATTGGGAAGGCAAGCAATTTGATATAGGCTGTATATGAGTAGTTTTACAAATGACTTCCACAATAGTTATGTGGTGTAAGATTAACTGTATTTCCCTCCATCCTGTTCTGCCCCCCATTTCTTCTATTCTCTCTTTTGACTTTGCCCCTGACCAAGAGTGTTGACTTCTAATTGATCCCTCCTCCTATTGCCCTCTCTTCCATCATTCCCCCAACCCTGCTTACCCCCTTCTCCCCCACTTCCCTGTATTGTAAGATAGGTTTTCATACCAAAATGAGTGTGCATTTTATTCCTTCTTTGAGTCAAATGTGATGAGAGTAAGCTTCACATTTTCCCTCTCACCTCCCCGCTTTTTTCCTCCATTGAAAAGTCTTTTCCTTGCCTCTTTTGTGAGAGATAATTTATCCCATTCCATTTTTCACTTTCTCCTTCCAATATATTCCTCTCTCACCTTTTAATTTCATTTTTTTGAACTCACTCTATGCTCTCTGTCTCTGTGTGTGTGTGTGCATAATCCCACCAACTAACCAGATACTGAAAAAAATTTCAAGAGTTACAAATATTGTCTGTCCGTATAGTAATATAAACAGTTCAACTTTAGTAAGTTCTTTATGATTTCTCTTTTCTGTTTACCTTTTCATACTTCTCTTGATTCTTGTGTTTGAAAGTCAAATTTTCTTTTCAGCCCTAGTCCTTTCATCAAGAATGCTTGAAAGTCCTCCATTTCATTGAAAGACCATTTTTTCTGCTGAAGTACTATACTCAGTTTTTCTGGGTAGGTGATTCTTGGTTTTAGTTTTGATTCCTTTGACTTCTGGAATATCATATTCCAAGCCCTTCAACCCCTTAACGTAGAAGCTGCTAGATCTTGTGTTATCCTGATTGTATTTCTACAATACTCAAATTGTTTCTTTCTAGCTGCTTGAAATATTTTCTCCTTGACCTGGGAACTCTCCAATTTGGCTACAATGTTCCTGGGAGTTTCTGTTTTTGGATCTCTTTCAGGAGGTGATCGGTGGATTCTTTCAATATTTATTTTGTCCTCTGGTTCTAGAATATCAGGACAGTTTTCCTTGATAATTTCATGAAAGATAATATCTAGGCTCTTTTTTTGGTCATGGCTTTCAGGTAGTCCCACAATTTTTAAATTGTCTTTCCTGGATCTATTTTCCAGGTCAATTGTTTTTCCAATGATATTTCACATTATCTTCCATTTTTTCATTCTTTTGGTTTTGTTTTGTGATTTCTTGGTTTCTCAGAAAGTCATTAGCTTCCATCTGTTCCATTCTAATTTCTAAAGAAGTATTTTCTTCAGTGAGCTTTTGAATCACCTTTTCCATTTGGCTAATTCTTCTTTTTAAAGCCACCTTCTCCTCATTGGCTTTTTGAACCTCTTTTGCCAAGTGAGTTAGCCTATTTTTCAAGGTGTTATTTTCTTCAGCATTTTTTTGGATCTCCTTTAGCAAGTTGTTGACCCACTTTTCATGATTTCTTGCATCTCTCTCATTTCTCTTCCCAATTTTTCTTCCACCTCTCTCACTTGATTTTCAAAATCCTTTTTGAGCTCTTCCATGGCCTGAGACCATTGAATATTTATTTTGGATGTTTGGGAAACAGAAGCCTTGACTTTTATGTCTTTCCCTGATGGTAAGCATTGTTCTTCCTCATCAGAAAAGATGGGAGAAGTTATCTGTTCACCAAGAAAGTAATCTTCTATAGTCTTATTTTTTCCCATTTTTGAGTATTTTCCCAAACATTTACTTGACTTTTGAGTCCTTTGTCAAGAGTAGGATATACTCTGGGAATCTGTAAGATCTCAGTTCCTCCAAGATGGCACGGTGACAAGCATGTATACTGGTCTGGAAGAAACCTGAAAGTTTTGTTCCCAGAATCTGTGAGTGGTGGAGTTCCCTCTCCACAACCACCTGGTCTCCAGTTCCACCAAGCCAGAACTGGGGGCTGAGATTCAGATAAGTTGCTCAATTCCCCCAGGGGTTTTCACTGGGAGCAAGGTCACCATTCAGTGTGAGATAAAGATCAGCTGCTCAATTCCTCCAGGAGCATTAGGTGGGGGCAGGGCCACCACACAGGGCCAAGGTAAGGATCAGCTACTCAGTTCCCCCAGGGGTTTTGCAATCTAACAGTGGATGTGGGCTGCTGTGGGAGCTGCTGCTGCCAGATGTGGCCTCTGCTGCTGCTGCCTGGGGCTGGAGCTATAGGACAACCCTGCTCCCTTCTTACCCAGTTGAAAAAACCCTCTCACTGACCTTTGACGACTGTGGGTTGAGGGATCTGCAAACCACCACTATTGCCACTGGGGATATTGCCCCTGAGGCCTGCTTTGGTCCTCCTTCCAGCACTGTGCCATGCAACCAAGCCTGGGCTAGGCTCTGCTCCCTGTCCAGACCTTTCCTGTTAGCCTTTCAGGTCACCCTGGGCTGAAAATCTCTTCCACTCCTCTTCCACTCCATTGTTCTGTGACCTCTGCTGCTCTAGAATTTGTTGAGAGTCTTTCTTTACAGATGGGTTGTGGGGGAAGAGCTGGTGTATGTGTGTCTGTACTCCACCATCATGTCTCTTCCCCCCCCATTTGGGTTTTCTTGACAAAGATACTGGAGAGGTTTGCCATGTCCTTCTCCAGCTCATTTTAGAGATAAAGAAACTGAGGTAAATAGTTTTAAATGACTTGCCCTGAGTCACACAGCTATTAAGTGTCTGAGGCCATATTTGAACTTAGGAAGATGTCTTCCTGATTCTAGGCCCCATGCTCTATCCACTGCACCATCTAGACATGCAAGTTCACATTAATTCAACAAACCTTTATTAAGTGTGTAAGGTATTTAAAGCATGGCACTAAATACTGAGGGTACGATGATACAGACAAAGTAGGGCTGGTCTGCAAGAAGCTTGTGTTCTCCTGGAATCTAAATAAGAGTTTAGAGAAGGGCTGGTGAGAACCAAGATATGAGATGTAGACTATATGAGTTCAGTACTTGGCAGAGCATATGTAACACGAATTAGAAATCTTCTCCCACCCATTAGTAGGCCTCAGGTGAAGCCCATTAAGGGAAGCTTGATTAGGGGAGGCTTGTTTTGTAGGAAGGCCCACACCTTTTGTTAATTAATGAGACACTGGGTCCAAAGGGTCGTGATGCCCTCTGGCTCTGAAAAGTATACATATACTCTGAGGTAAGGTTTTGTTTTGGGGGTTCACTCTTTGGAAGAAGGTTCTTGTGCAAGATGAGACTCTGGATAGCTGTTAAGAACTCCCCCCACACACAGTTTGAAAACCCAGATGTTGGTGCTTCTCTCTCTGATAACTATGTATGTATGTAATGGTCAGACAGTTGGATCTGTCTGTCTATCTGTGATGTATGTGTTGCTTATGGTCAGGCAGTTAGAAGCCCTGTCTGTTGGTCCTTATTTCTCTGCTTGTATTTTCTGTTATTGACTGTTGACCTCTCAAAAGTGCTTTCCTTTTAGAAAGCAGCTCTAAGACCCTGTGCTAGCAGGACATCTTGGATGTGTCAGGGTACTTGCTGCTACAACATAGAACTAACCAAAGTGACAGTAGTCTCAGTTTGTTACACTCACATGGTCTGTGGGAATGTATGCTTATACTTGGCTATGTGTAGCTTCTTCAGCTTCTCTAGTCCATGTCAGGAGAGTTCCCATTGCCCCTATTTACACTGTTTTTTTGTAGCAATGACCAAAGTCAGATGACACCACATAATTCAACAGTCTTTTGGGTTCATCAGTAGTTCTTCACTTCCAAGAAAGGAGCAAATAATGATCAAAATTTTAAATCCATCCTTATAATTTTTCATGTCTCTCCTTCAATTTTTTTTCTGAAATTTAAAGGAGAAAGCAATCCTGGCCATCATAACTGACTAGAATAACTAGGTAATTTAAAGAAATGAGGACTAGCTGAATAAATTATGTTGCATTCATTTAATGGAATTTAATGTGCTATAAGAAAAGATAAAGTGGATCATTTCAGAGAAACCTGGGAAGACTTATACGAATTGATGCAAAATGAAGAGATAACAACTAGAAAAATGACTTGTACAATAACAATAAGCAATTTCATTAAGACAAACAACTTTGAAAAATTTACCTCTAACCAAAACAGTGACCATCTGTGATCCGTAATTCCAGAGAACTGATGAAGCTTCTCCTGACAAGAAGGTGATGGACTCAAGATGTAAAATGAGTCATATACTTTTGGATATAGGCAATGCCATTTGTTTTGACTGACTATGCATATTTATTGCATAGTGGGTTTTTTCCTTTCTTTTTTCTCAAGGTGGATAGAGAGCTGGTAGGAAGAGAAAAAATTATTATTAAAGTAAAATTTATTTTTTAAAAAATAATAATAAATATTTAAGAAATAAATGATGTCTGCCAACATCTCATAGAGTGATATACACATTTAAGAACTCATTTCTTTGGCAGACTGTATGACCTTCTACATAGGAATGGTTTTGTTCTTTAGTTTCTCTGAATGCCCTGAAGTATGTTGTTAAAATTAATCGACTATACTGTAGTGGTACTTCAGATTGCTGACCTATAAAACCCTCCGTGGTGATTATATAATTTGTACTTCATAGCCAGTCTTGTGATTAAAGAATCCAAGTCAACACATTGAATAATGATAAAGTCAAACCAACAGCAGAAAACAGTGGTTGAAGGTGCGTAGGCCTGGGGCATTCACATATAATTTATTACTCTGCAATATATATTCAACAGTCATTACAGGAAAAAGTAATATAGCTGACAACAAATGAATTATTAGCTTTTCATTTCACTGGTATATGCTAACTTAGTCTTAGAAAATGTAAGACTCTAATGGGTTCACCATTTGACATTTATCTATTCTTCCTGGCATGATAAACAGTAATCAGTTTGGCCACTGGGGTCATTAATGTCTTTGAATGGAATCAGAAAAAATGTTCTTATAGCTTAAGAATAAAACCCACCTTGGGTGGTTAAAAGAGTGTAAAAGAAAGAAGGAAGAAAGGCTCAGGTAAATTGCCACATCTATTAATGAATTGCTGCAATTTTATCCTGGAGAATTCTTGCCAGAGAGCAGTAAACCTATTTTCAGAGAGTTGTCAAGGGCTGCAATTTTATGGGCACAGTGTTTTGAGAAAAGTCATAAAACTTTTCATGCATCTGCACACTTGAATATTTGGAACTTCTAAGTCTTGGTAACTAGTTCCCCTTCATGAGTATCCTGTGGTTCACTGGTATTGTTGTAGATAGAGCCATGGGATCTGGGATCAGGAAGATCTGGGTTTGGCTCTCACCTTAGATAACTATGTGACTATAGTCAAGTAATTGAATCTCAGCCTTAGTTTACTTGTATGTAAATGGGAAAAAATAGTAACTATAGCAATTGACTCATAGTTCTAAAGTGAGAAAAATGAGATGATAGATTTAGAGGAGGAAGGGAGCAAAAGAAATAATATATGTAAAGCACTTTGTAAACCTAAAGCTCTATATAAATTACAGTTATAATACTAATAGTAATAACTGTATTTATGTAGTGCTTTAATTTATACACACACATAAATACACACATATCATTCAGTCCTAACAACAATCCCATAAGGTAGGTACTTATTTTCCCCATATTACATGTGAGGGAACTGAGGCTTGGCAAAATTAAGGAACTTGCCTAGTTACACAGATAATAAATATCTGAGAGAGGATTCAAACTCAGATCCTGATTCCAAGTTTAGATATGACCTCACAATCTTTAATGAGTGAATCAAGTGTTTATGGTAACTACATTTTTTTATACTTTCATAGAAATTTTATTGTTATAAGATTCTTTATATAAATAGTGCCACTTGACTCTCACAACAGCTGTATAAGTAGATAGTACATCCCAATTCAATTCAAATCAACAAACTTTATTAATCACCTTCTAAGTCCTAGACACCTTGCTAGCCAATGGAATTCCATAGTCAAAATCGTCCTTGACTTCAAGCAGCTTTCCTTCTATTAAGAGACATAGCATAAGAGATAGATAAATAAGATAATTTGAGGAATGAGCAGGCACTTAGAATAGTGGGATCAGGAAAGGATTGCAATAGCCATCCAGGGAATATGACAGAGAAGAGGAGACTCACATGTCACAAAGTTTGTTAAGTAGAAGAACTGGTACCCAGATTTCCTGATTCAAAATTTCATACTCTTTCTCTAATTGGAATGAAGTAAATTACCTCAAAGACACATTGCATTGCCAACTAGTAGACTTTTTAGGTACATTTTTTAAAAGAAAAGAATATTTCCTTTGATTTTATCAGTATGGTACCCCTCTATAAATGCAAGGTCACGGCCTTCATGTTATAAAAAAATATTTTATTATATTTATTTATATATAATATATAAATCTTTGTATATTATGATAATATATTTACATCTTATATATTATTTCTGTTATATTATTTATTATGTAATATATTATTTATATTATGTTATTTATTATACAATATATTATATTATTTATATTATAATTTCTATTCTTAAGGAAGGCAGAAAACAAACATTAAGCACCTACCATGTGCCGGGCACTTTGCCTATATGATCTCACATGATCCTCACAAGGTAGAGGTAGGTACTATTACTATCTGCATTTCACAGACAAGAAAACTGAATCACACAGTGGTTAAGTGACTTGCCCTGAGTCACACAGCTGGCAGGTACATCAGGCTGGATTTAACTTCAGATCTTCCTAGTCCAGGCCCAGCTCTCCATCCTTGTACCACCTAGCTGCCTCTCTGTAATGTTAAAGGGATGTCCACAAGTAAGTGAGATTAAGTAACTTGCCTATGGGTACCTAGCTAATAAATGCCAGATACAGATTTTGAATACAGGTCTTCCTGACTCTACCCCTTATTCCACTCTGCCTCTCTGTAACTCACATATTCCTTAATACTGAGTAAAACATAAAAGCATTATACTAATTCTATTATATTATAATCGAGTGATATACTAGTGGATATTCCTTTTATGCACAAATTGAACTAGATTAGTGGTTGGTGAACCACAGCCTGTCAACCTTTCTCCAGTTTTTGTATGGAGCTTAGGATGCTTTTTAAAGTATTTGTGAATGTATAGTTTTGTTCCTTTTAAAATGTAAAAACCATTCCCATATGAAACTAGAATTTGCCAGATTTGCCAGATTTAGCTCTTGGACCAGTTCGCTGACCCTGGAATAGATGGGCACCAAAATACCTTCCAAATCTGAATTTCTGTGATTCTCACATTTTATGATTCTTAGATTAGTAAACCTTAGGACCTGGAAGGTACCTTCTAACCCTCAACTTTTACTAACTAGAGGCACAGTGGGTAGAGTAGTGAAAACTGAGGAAAACTGAGTTTCAATTTGGTCTCAGAGACTTAGTAGCTGTTCCATCCTGGGCAAGTGATTTTACCTTTGTTTCCCTCAGTTTCATCATCTGTAAAATGGGGATAATGATAGCTCCTATCTCTCAGGTCTCTTATGAGGATCAAATGAGTTCATATTCACACAACACTTAGTACAGCACCTGGCACATAGTAAGCTCGAGCCTACTAATACTAGCTATTACTGTTAAACTAAAGAAGTAAACAGTCCAGAGTGAATTGCCCAACTTCATATACTTATTGGCTAAATTGGGATTACAAACTGTATCTCCTTAGTCCTAGATCAAAGTCTTTCAATTATTCTGTCCTTACGATGCATGAACATTTGAGGGACACATATAGGGTTTTTTTGACAGTTTATTTTGTACTCGTGTAAAATATTATATGTAATTGTAGATTTTTTAAAGCTAATATGAAATATTGGGTTTCCTGTCATGAGGTCTAAATGAAAGAGTGTGAAGAGTTGAAATGAAAGAGTGTGATTTTGAGCATAGGATAGATATGATTGGACCTTTGCCTAAAACCTCCTTGAAAAGAGTTAGGCTTTTTTTTTTTAACACTGCCTTGACTTCGGAGATAATATTAATTCAGCTCCTACTTCAATGCACCAAAACCTAGGTTTATACATAAGTGAGCAGCATAGTCCTGGCATCCTTTTCAACCATAACCTAAACATCCCAATTGGGATCTCTTAAGGTCTTTTCCAGTTCTAAATGTATGTTTCTATCTTTGATTTGAATCCTGATAAGCAGAGATATGTATGTACCAATCTTTCTGATCTAGCTGCTAAGCAGATGGGCTCTACCACTTAGTTTGCTGGTTATGGTCTCAACAGTTCTAGGAATCATCATAAATGGAGAAACTGTCCAAATGGAACTCCAGTGACCTAGAGGAATCACTAGAGCTTCCTAAAATTCTGTACTCAGCCAGGACTCACTGAGTCAGTTTGTTTAGTTTTGTGCCTTTTCCCCATCCTTTCTAATCTAGCACCAGATATATAAAGATGCATCGTACATTATAATTTTGAACCTTTAGTAAGTTGCATTACTGAATAATTATGATGAAAATGTTCTTTTTTTCAGGACAAACATATAGAAAAACATATGAATACATAAAACAAATGGGAAATAAAGAAGGCAGGACAAATACAGGGGGGAAAAGGCCATAAGGATGAGTAAGCATAATCTATAAAAGCCTTCATTTTGAAGAAGACCATGACATCAGAGAAATGATGACATGACTTGCACTTGACTTTGTTTTGAGTGAGGGAGGGCACTGGTGCAAGGTCACCAAACTCACTTTCTCCACCTGAGTCTCCTGGGGTCAGTCAAACAAAGGGAAATAAATGAGAAAAGAGAAGTAAAGAAATAATAATGTCCGTGGGCAGAAAATGTTAAAGATTTGAATTCAGTTAACCAAATAATAATGTAGAGAAGTGATGTCGAACTCAAATAAAAACAGGGAACACTAAACCATAGATTAGGATCTCTGTACATATTGATTCAGAAAACCCTATATGATTATTAGCTATGTTCCATTGTATTTTTATTTATGTTGTCAAAGGATTCCCAATTACATTTTAATCTGGTTCTGGGTAGGCTGAATCTTGCCTCTACAGGGCTGTTTGACACCTTTGGTGTAGAGCATAGAGCTCTCTGCTTGGAGAAGAACACATGAGTTCAAGTCCCACTTCTGATATCTATATGATTCTGGGGAAATCACCAAATTTATTAGGGTCTCAGTTCCCATTCTCACATATAAGGTAGACTTTATTAATGCTAAGGTCCTTTGGAGCTCTAAACCTATGATCCTATGTACTTTATAACACAAAACAGGAATGGGAAAGGTGGAAGGCAATGAAAAGTAATGAATTATTGACTATGCTAAGGTAGTATGGCCCTTTTCAATGACACAAATGTAGTAGGAAATGCCCATTTTTTAAACATTAAAAAATGGTCTTAAAATTATGAAGCCCCTTTAAAAAGATATTGCCAATTTTGGCCAGTTTCTTAACAAATTAGGCCCACATTCTGTAGAAATGAAAAAAAAAAAACTACACCTGGATTTCTCAAGATGCTTTCATTTTTTTCAGCTTGTAACAAAATCCCTGTTTATGTAAATCAATTTCCTGAGATTTTTCCCATTGTGCTTTGAATCCTTATTTATTTCTCTATATAGAACCTAATGTGAAGAACTTAATCCTGCTTTTAGATTTTTCATTGCTATATAAAGCTGTTACTGAAGATAGAAAAAAACTGTGCTATTTAAGTGACTTACTTTACCATTTGGATTATAGAAATTATGGTGACATTGCTGTGGTGCCATTGGTTTTTTGGCAAAATTTTACCTATTTTTAGTATTAATTTGTTCATTAAAATTCATTACTAGTTTTTTATATATATGTGGAATATATAAGGTGATCTTTTTAAAAAAAATTTATATGGATATCTTTTACTTTTATATTTCCCAAATTTTTTTTTTATATATCTCCTACTTTTTCCTTCCAGAGAGCAATTCCTTATACTACATAACATATATTTTTTAAAAAAGAAGAGAAAATACCAACCAGCTAATGCATCAAAAAAACCCAGACAATATCAAAGGAGTGTAAAGTGTTTTCTCATAGCTCCTACTGCCAAATAGCATAATAATAATAACTGGTGCCAACCAGTCTTGTTCTATGCAATTTCATGACATTCAAGACATTCTTTTTTATTTGTTTTGTGATGGTTATTCTTTCCATTTACATCATAGAAGTCATTGTATGTTATTTTTGTGGGACTGTTTACTCTCATCTGTTCATGTAAACTTTATATGCTTCTCCACAGTCATCATATTTGTCATTTCATTTAACACAATAACATTCTGTTACATTCGTTTTACACAGTTTGATTAGATATTGTGGTAGCCTTCTTTCTTTCTATTTTTTTTACTATAAAAGTGCTATAAATATCTTATTCTATGTGAAGAATTTTTTTTTTTGTTATTAACCTTCCTCATGTATATATGGCTAGAAGTAGAAGCCCTGGGTCTGAGGTTGAGGACATTTTTGAGACTTTCTTCATTTAATTCTAAGGTAATTTTTAATATAATGAATTGCCTGGATAGTGACTATTTAGTTGCTTAGAAATGTTTGAAGAAAAGTATGGATTTACCCCCAAATGTGCCATGTTTATATCTTTTAATTTAAGTTTCCCATAACTATTCTAATAGTCAATGATGTATAATCTTTCATCTGTATTAGATGGAGGAACTTACTTAAGGACTCATGTAATTAATGTATTCTAATATATATTTTCTTTTTTATTTTAAGATAATTCTTATTGGTATCTTATGTTTCTTATATCGCCATAGTTACATGGAGCATCCTTTTCATACTCCTCCTAGAAAGCCATCCCCTAATAATTTTTTAGAGAGGGAAAGGAATCAGCACAATTGATCAATGTATTGAAAAAATTGGAAATATTATTCAGTGTTTAACTGCATAAGGTGGTCCTCCCACTTTTATGAAAGGGGTGTCTTAGGGAGGATAATCTCTCATCTCTTCAATGAGTCCTGCTGTATCTCGATAACTTTGTTATATTTACTTTTGATTTTCTGGTGTGCAGTTCCTTCTGTTTACATTGCTGTAGTTACTGTTTTCTTGACTCCGCTTACTTTGCCCTGCATCAGTCTTCTCTTTAATCATAAAACATAATGACTTACAACACAGTAATATTCCATTACATTCATATATCACAATTTGTTTAGGACATACTTTGTTTCCAGTTCTTATCTAACACAGAAAGTGCTGCTATAAATATTTTGAAGCATAAGGAAATATTTCTTATCAGCGGCTTTTGTAGGATATAAACCCCACAAATGGAGTCTATAGTTCAGAAATATGGGTGTATTAGTTACTGTATTTTTATAATTATAAATTGCTTTCCAGAATGGTAATATTATTTCACAGTTCCACCATCATGGTACTAGTATGTTTATCATTCCACAACCCCTCCAGTTATGACTATTTCTACTTCTGGTCACTTTTGCCAATTTTCAGAATATAAGGTGAAACCTCAGGGTTGTTGTGATTTGTATTTCTCTTAAGGTAATTTTCTATTAGCAAAACAATTAAATTATTCCAGCAAAGGTCACTGCTCATGTGTGGACAGTAATTCAGTAATTATTCACTACAGGGAGAAGAAGAGGGAAGTTTTGGCTGACTGAATTATCTGGTGAAGATTTTTTGTTTGTTTCAGTTCACTTGGAATGTCTTTCTAAAGTATTGTAGCTTGTTTGATTCAATAAGTACAGTACCAGGAGAATACAGTATCTCAGTTGACTTCTCCCCTCCCCCTGCACCCACCATGCACTGATCTGTGTTCTTAAGTTATCAATATAATCTGTTCCTTTTCACAAGCCCTTCAAAATACTTGAAGAAAGCTATCTCATCTTTTCTTTAAATGAAAAATGCTCAGTTTTTTCAACTAATCCTTGTTAGGAATGATCTCCATCCTTTCTTCATCATATTTGTTCTCCACTTGAAGGCAGATGATTTCCTAAAATATGGCAGCCCAACTGGCAGCTCTGCTGCTATTAACATCTGTATATACAATGTACACATTGCATAAGAACACGGGAATTCTCAGTATAAGCAGTAAAGGTTGATGCAATATACTGGCATGTTTGGTTTTTTTTTTTCCTTTTGGAATAAATTTCATAGTAGTAGAGCAAGTTCTATAAGGTTAGAATGGACTTAGGAGCTTTGTGTCCATCACAGAGCTGAAATCTCCTTGAAAAATGTCTGCTTCTCTATAAGGAGGACAGAATTTAATGATTTTTAAAGTATATTTTAAACTACCTGTCCAGATGAATGCCAAAATTTATGAAGAAGCATCAAAAACTTTAAAGTTTTAAAATTATCTAATTATGCTTTCTACATCTTGGCATTTACTTATCTTTTGTGAGCTTGAATTTTGTTCTGCATTTATAAGTCTTAGGACAAAGTGATTCATTAATGTAGGAAAACTCCATCCAGGTTCCATCTAGGTTCAAACACATTTGACATCAACAGAAATTGTCTCTTTTCTAACTTGCTACTTGTGAAAGGTAAGTTAATAGCCTGATGTTATAAAGAGGGATTTTGACACAGCCTTTTCCAGGAAAGGTGTGCTTATTCTGAAAATGATGCTCTTTGCCACACATTCACACAAGTGGGTCTTGATAGGAAATTCATCTAACACTTGATTACTGCACACAAAGTCATTTCTGTAAGTGTCCTATTGAAAGAAAGGTATTCCAAATACCTCCCAATGTCCAGGAAATGTCTGTAAGCTCCTAAAAATAACTGTCTCCTTATTCATGATTTACCATGATTATGACACATGATTAAGGCAAACTTTAAATTCTATACTAGAACTAGTTTTTTCTCTTAAACATATATCATGAACATATCTGCAGAAGTGACAGAATCTTTGTTTATTTCCTTCATAGTTATGTAGACCATATATCATGGACAACATGTTTGCATATCTTAAAGTGCTATACAAATGGGAGCCATTGCTTTCTGCAACAGACATTCATTATTTGTAACACAGGACTAAAAATGCAGGGAATAAGGTGCATAGTATGTGAGAATGCTGCCCTGCCAACATCAGAGATGCTTAAATGAGTTTCATAATAAGTAGGGAAATAGTGCGCACCTACAAAGAGTTTAATAATTCAATAGGCAAGTAAGGATAAATGCAAATAAATAAAAACAGAACCATAAAAACTAACTTTTGGTAGAATAGTAAATAATTGGGAAAGTGAGGAAAAATAATGAAAAGTTTTTTAATGGTTGTGGTCTTATAATTATAATTAAAAGGGGTCATGCCTTGACTCACTTCTTAAAGAGGCCTGTTCACTGAAGGGGCATTATCTCCCTCTAAGTGAATACTTGAAAAGGTCTTAGACTGAAAGAGCCATGGTCTCCTTTTGCATCCTGGGCCATCTCCAGTCATCTTGATGAATATCTCGTCACTGGATCCAGATAGCTCTGGAGGAGAAAGTGAGGCTGGCAACATGCACAGCCCTCCCTCACTCAAAACAAAGCCAAGGGCTAGTCATGTCATCATTTCCCTGATGTCATGGTCCTCTTCAAAAACAAAGGACAAATACAGTCTTATAATTAAGTGAGCCTTGAACATCAACCAGTTGATTAAGATCAGTTGGTTAGGGCTCTCTGATTTATGTAGAGTGACACAAGAGAGTATTACACATGCAAAGAGCATTAGCCAAAAATCTAGGGTCCTATTTTGTGTTCTACCACTAACAAGCTACATGATTGATGCTAGGAAAGATCTTTTACCTCTTTGTATTCAATTCAACTTGTCCAGAATGGAACTTGTTCTGTTTGCCCTTAGCCATCTTTCTTTCTAACTTCTGTGCAAAGAACACCATCCTTGCAGTCCATCATCCATCCAGGTCTGTCAACCCAGGGCAATTCTTTATTCTTTATTCCTCACCCTCCTTTCTGACCTATTGATTCTACACCCACAAAATCTCTGGAATCTTTCCCCTTTTCTCTACTCATCATATCTCTGCCCTCTTCATCCCTTGCCTCAATTGTTACCAAAACCAAGTTGCCTAGGTTCTAGGATTTATCCTCCACAAAGCTGCCAAAATAATAGTCCTAAAACACAGGACTGACTATATCGTTCCTCTAAGTAAGTGTTTCCCTGCTGCCTCTCAGATAAAATACAGATTTATTTTTGGTCTTTGATAAGTTGACTCCAACCTGGCATTTTGGACTGAATTCGCATTACCCTCATCCTCTTGTGTTTCAAACTAAACTGGCCTATTTGCTGATCTTTTTCTCAGCACCGTACCTTTGTGAATGATAGCCACCATACCTACAATTCTCTTTCTTCTCATCTCTGCTTCTGGCAATCGCTGACTCAGTTCAGAAGAGAAAAAAGTGAACAATTCCAATTTCTACATCTAAGATTTATAAAGAATTGCAATGAGAATGCATTCTCATTAGCCCTTCTTTGGAGCCAGCTTTGTTCTTTGTAATTTTGCAACATTCAGTTTTCAGTTGTTTTGTGATCGTTCCATTTCATTGTGTTGTCAATGTGCATGTTGTTTCCTTCACTTTGAGTATTTTGCTCAGTAGCAAATCACTTGCTTTGTTTCATGCTTTTGAATTCATTATGCTTCTAAAGGTGCAGCAATTTTCAATTAGATTCATGTACCACAATTTTTTTTAGCCATTCCTGAATCTATGGGTATCTGCTTTGTTTCTAAGTATTTGCCATTGAAAAGGTGCTGCTATCTTATAGTATGTATAGCATATCGTTGGTGGATACCTATCAATATCTCTATATATAGACACACATACACTTCTTATCAGTAACCTCTTTGTATATATGTCTAGCAATGGAAACTGAGTTAAGGGGATAAAACTTTTAATCACTGTGTTTGCAGAACCCCAAATTGTTTTCCAAAATGATTCTACTGATTCACAGTTCTACCAATGATACACTAGTGTGCCTGTCTTTCTACAACTACTGCATTGAGTATTCCCATCTGTTTTTGTCTTTGCCAATTGGTGGGCTGTGAGGTAAAACCTCAAGGTTATTTTGATTTGCTTTTCTCTTATCATGAGTGATTTGGAGTATTTCTTCTTAAGGATGTTAGTAGTTTGCATTTCTTCTTTGAGAACTCTGTTCATTTTCTTTCGTCATTTATCTATTGGGTAATTAGAGAATGTCTTTTACATATATGTATATATAACATCTATATCTATAAACATATGTATAAATCTATATTAGTGTATGTATAAATACATAGACAGTATAAATATAAAAACATATAGCTATATATATTCATACATGCAAATATGTAACATATTTGTCAGCTGTTTATGTTGTTTGGATACTAAGAAATTTGACGCAATTTTTTTTTCTCATTCAAGTGTCTGAGCTCATATCTTCCTGACTCCAGGCCCAGCACTCCATTCACTGTGCCTACTAACAATCTTAATGACTTTTCTTTATAATTACCATATTGAGGTGTGAAAACCTTTCCAAATGAATTTTGTCGTTACTTTATTCAGTCCTATAAAATATCGCTTTGATATTCTGATCATCTGAAAATGCATCTAACATTCCATATCTGTAGCCCCAGCAACTTCTTTATTTTTAAAGTGTTTTTTGATTAATAGAAATTGTTTTTCTCCCCCTTATTCACATTGGAAAAAAAGAAAAAGTCCTCATAATAAATCTGCTAGTAAAGCAAAACAACTTGTCGTTGAGTTCCTACATACAAAAAGAAAAAAAAAAAGCTATGTCCCATCCTGCCCACTCAAACTATCGTTTCTATCTGCAGGTAGATAGCGTGTTTGAACATCAGGCCTCTGGACTGTCATTTTGTCGATTATAGTTCCTACCTTTTCAAATTTCTCTTTTCAATCTTGTTGCTGTTATAGGAATTGTTCTCCTGGCTCTTCCCACACCATTCTTCATCATTTTATAAATTGCTCTTTTTATGACAGTTTTATATTTATATTTTATGATATTACTATTTTGATATGATAATGTGATATATATTTTGTGATATAATACTACTCATACTTATGCTAGTTCTGCTTATTTCATTCTGTATTAGTTCACATGAGTATGTCATTATTTTTGAAATCACCTATTTTCTATATTTTAATAAATATACATTTGTTAAATATACATTCTCCTATATTTTAAAAACCACTCATTTATTCAACATGATAGTATCCCATAATATTAATATATTATAATATATTCAGCCATTCCTCAATTGGTAAGCATTCCTTTATTTTCCAGGGTAAGGTTTTGGGTTTTATTTTTCTGTTTCTTTTCTGCCACCACAAAACAAAACAAAAACAGCTCCTTGAAATGTTTTTGCATATATAGGATCTTTTCCTTTTTCTTTGCACTCCTTTTGGCATAGAGCTATCTAGCAGCAATATAGTTGGGTTAGAGAGAATGTACTGTTTAATATCTTTTAAAGTACAATTCCAAATTTGCTTTCCAAAATAGTTATACACATTCATAGATGCGCTAACTGAGCATCAATGTATGTTTACCTACAGCTTTTTGAATGTTTATCATTTTTCTTTTTTTGTCATCATTTTGCCAATCTAATATGAGTGAAATGATTTAATTTGAATTTATTTAATTAGTAGTGATTTAGAGTATTTTTTAAAAGTATCTGTATAGAAAGCCTGGGTTTCTTCTCTTGAGAATTATAACTTAGAGAAAGGCTCTTATTCTTATAAGAATTTTTCAGTTTGAGAATGGCTCCTATTCTTATAAATCTGAATCAGATCTTGATATATCTTGGAAATGGGACCTTTTTTCCCCCAGTTAATTGTTTCCTTTTTAATATTAGCTTTATTGGATTTGTTTTTGTAGAAACTTTAATTATACGTAATCAAAATGATCCATTTTATCTGTGCTATTGATTTACATTTGACTTGATATGACAATTGTTTCACAAAATATGACCTTTTCTCTCATATGCAGATCTATTAGATAATATTTCCCATGTTTTTCTAATTTGTTTGTGATGTGACCTTCAATGCCTAGATCACGAATCAATTTAGAGTTTATCTTGGTATAAATTTTATTGTTGATCTGATCCAATTTCTTCCTACTGCTGCCAATTTTTCCTATCAATTTTTATTAGTCCTTGTCCCAGTAGTATTTGTTGAATACTAAATACCCTTTCACCTGTATGCTGTGTACCTACTCTGTTCCACTGATCTCTCTATTTTTAACCAGTACCAAATTGTTTTGATAATTTCTCCTTTATACTAAAGTTTGAGATCTGACACTGTTATACCCCTTTCATTTCCTCTTTTTCATGATTTTCCTTAATATTCTTGAATTTTTTGCTTCCAAATGAAATTTATCATTTTTTTCCTTTATATGATCCTTTGATAGTTGGATTAGTACTTCATTTATAAGTAAGTTAATTTAAATAACATTATTTTTGTTGCATAATTACATGATATAAGAAATTAGTAATTTTCAGTTATTTTGGTCTATTTCTGAGAACAGTGGTTTGTAGCTGTATTTATAGATCTTATATGTATCTCGGTAGATTGACTCAAAAGTATTTCCTATAGTCTATATTTATTTTCATTTGGGGGCAACTAGATGGTGCAGTGGATAGAGCAACAGTGCAGGAGTCAGGAGGACCTGAGTTCAAATCTCACCTCAGACACTTGATGCTCACTGGTAGCGTGACCATGGGCAAGTCACTTAACCCCAATTGCCTCATCCTGGGTCATCTCCAATCATTCTGATGAATATCTGGTCACTGGATTCAGATGGCTCTGGAGGAGAAGTGAAGCTGGTGACCTGCACAGCCCTCCCTCACTCAAAACAAAGTCAAGTGCAAATCATGTCATCATTTCTCTGATGGCATGGTCAATGAAGGACGAACACACATTTATTTTCAATGGAATTTCTTTCTATTTTTTCCTACTGGGTTTTATTTATATTACATAGAAAACTTGGTGATTTGTGTGGGTTTATTTTGCATCCTGCAAGTTTGCTGAAGCTATTGTTTGAATTAATTTTACTTGATTCTATAGAGTTATGTACCTGCAAAAAAAATATTATTTTTCTTCTTTAGCTCTGTTTATTATCTCAGTGTCCTTTTCTTGCCTTATTCCTACTGTTGCCAGCATTTATAGAACAGTAATGGTGAATACAGACATCTTTTTATCACCTCTGCTTTTAGAGGAAAGGATTTTAATTCGTCTCTTTTAGATGTAATGATAGTTCTTGGTTTTAGGTACAAATTATTTATCATTTTAAGAAAGTCCTATGTTTTCTAGTATTTTTAATAGAAATAGGTGGCTTATTTTGTCAAAAGCATTTTTTGCATCTATTGATATTATAATACGGTTTTTATTGATTTTGTTATTAATATAACTAAGTTTATATTCTCTCTTCTAGTAGGTTAATTTTGCATTCCTGGTATAAATCCAATCTGATCTTAGCCTCTCTGCTAAAGGGCAGAGTTTGCTTGTAAATATTTTAATTTTTCTTCAATAATCATTAAGAGTATTGGGCTACAGTTTTCTATTTTCTGTAATTTGTTCAATTCTGTATTTTTCACTTTGTTCATCTTTCTGTTAGATTTACCTAAATCTATGAGAGGGACATTAAAATCTCTTGCTACTTTTACTGTTGTTTTCTTTTTTAATTCATTTCATTTTCCTTTATGAATTTAGGTGCTAAAGTATTGGGAGTATATGTTTAATATGTAGATTGGTTTGTTGTCTATGGTCTCTTTCAATATGACATTGTTTCCTTTTTAAAAATCTTTTTATATTATAAATTTTCATTTTTGCTTTGTCTAGCAGGTTTATTTCAGATCTTTCTTTCTTCTCAATGCATAGTAAATTTTATTCCTGTCCCCTATTTTATTATATGTATGACTTTGCTTTTTAGCTATGTTTCTTTGTAAGCAACAGATTGTTTTTTCTCATCCAGTGTGTCACTCTTGTTCATTTTGTTGGTTTGACTGATTCATTCATACTTAAATTTATGAGAATTAAGTTTACATTTTCTTCCACTTGTCTGTAACATTTTTAATTAGAATTTTCCCCTTCTTCTGTAAAGACAGAAGACTACCTCTTCAGCTATTTTTGCTAAATCTTCTTCCCCTTTAAGTTTCCCCATGCTATTTATTACCCTTTTCCCTAGATTTAGAGTATTATTTAGCTTATTGATTCTTTTTATTTCTTCCTTTTATCTAGTTATCTAATGATCCTTTCCATCTTTTTTTTTTCTCAATTAAGATAGCCAAGCAAAACCCCTTTGATTTCCTTCCTTTCCATTTAATTTGTTCGCTAGGTTTATATTTTTCTCTTTTTCTATAAAGCATTTTTTTCATTCTCTTCATTATTTATCATCCCATGTATGTCTATTTTAGAGTTTTTTTCTCTGATTTATGCTCATTGTATTTATTCTTTGTCTAGTTTGTTTTCCACATACAATTAAAGTTTCTATAAGGTGCCTATTTTGAGTTCCCATTTCTGAACAATTTCTGAATTATTGTTTTGTAGATTTTGCTCTCTCCTTTTTGAGATGAAGATATCAATTCCTAGAGAATATAGGACAGAAATATTGTCCCATGGTGGAAATTTTCCTATATCCCTGATTGTGTATTTCATTGCTTCCCCTTGCCCTTTGCATATTTTTTTTTTTTTGCCTCTCAGTTACTTGGATGCCAGTTATCCTTAGCAACTCTGATTCCTCTTTTCCTAAGGTGGGATGCTGTCTATGGGGACACAGCATTCTGTCAGAGGTATTTATGTGCATTGTAAGATCTCTATCTCCCAATATAAAATTTCTCTCTCCTCCCATGGGAGCATTCTTTGTTGAGATCCCCTTTCATCCTTGGATCAAGATTTCTCCTTTCTTTCTTCCAGTTTCATTTCCTCCTTTCATTCCCTCACTCCTCCTCCTTTAGATCCTCTTCTTTCTAAGAGTCTACAGGAGTTTCTCTTCATTGTTTACATGTTCTCTTTTGTCTTTTTCTTCCTGTCTCCGCTTTTATGAATTCTGTCATTCTGCAATACACACACACACACACACACACACACACACACACACACACACGCACACAGATTCACCTGTACACAGACTGTTGTGAGAATTTTATCTTAGCTGTTTCTGACCTATTCTTCTACGGTGGAAGGGTGGAGACGGGGAAAGTAATCATTATTAAGTAACTACTCTGTCCCAGGCAGGATGCTTTACAACTATTACCTCATTTGAACCTCCCAACAATCCAGGAAAGGCTCATCCTGTGATTATCTCCATTCAAATGAGGAAACTGAGGAAGGTAGAGAGTCACTTAACTAGTAAGTGCCTGTGGCTGAATTTGAACTCAGACATTCCTAACTCCAGGTCCTGCATTCTATCTACTATGCCACCATGGATAAGCAGTAACTGTTTGTTACTATTTCTTGGAAATTCCAGTTTTATCCAAGCCTGTTAAGACTGTGTCAGTTTCATGGTTACTGAATGGCCTTTTTGTGACAAGAAATAGCCTCTTTATATTTCCTTGCTGTTATCAACAATTCTGCTTTTCCACTGAGCCAAGTTGAAGATGCCCCTCTGTTATTATGGGGTCAGAGAAAGGAAGAACATATGGAAAGCAGGAGGAAGGGAAAGTACAGGTAGCCAGCACTGGCCCCTCTGCCATGTTTGGGGAGATCACTTTTTGTGGTTGTGGGATCAATATGCTTCATAGGTTTCTCTCCTTCAACTGTCACCCCCACACAATTTACTCATCTACAAAATGTAGGTGTAAGACTAGATGACTTATTTTTAAATTGTCTTAATTAACTAGCAGTTATTTTCTCTCCCTCCCACCTCCATCAGCCTCTAAAATTCTGTGACAGTAAGACTAAAGTAATTTTTCTCTCCTTATAATAAAAAGGTCTTATTTAAGCACATCCTGGACAATTCAGGAACTCAGGGGTCAGCTTGTGGCAGATAAAGGAAAAAGATTATTATTGTACAGAATTTTGCATCCCATGAAGAGGAAAAAGGAAAACGTTGGTTTAAGCTCAATCTGTTTTTACTAAAATCCTAGGATTGGAAGAATCAAATAAAATGTGTAGGTGAAGTAATAAAGGTGGCCTTTTCACTTTCTCTGTCTGACTAAAATTTGAGGTATTTTTCCTTCATCTCATCTAAATTTTGTATGATGAAATTTTCTGTGTTAATCCAAATGACCTGAAGAGGAGGTATAAATAATTACTCTACAACTATAAGAAATGCCTTTCCACAGTTTCCTGGCTTTTCTTTTTTCCCCCATAGTTAAGTTAAAATTCCTCAATCCATACTTGTAGAGTAGATAGAGAGTATCAATTATGTGTTTAATTCATCTAGAAACATGCTGATGAAAATATTTGATTTCTAAGAAGGAGAAAAGCAAATAGGCCCCCAGGAATACTTGTAGTACTATTCTTTATCTTAACTTTTGGCAATCAAGCTAACTCACCTTATTATCTAGCTCAGTGAAGGATAATTAAAATATGGAGACTTTAGTAGCATTACATTCTCAAGGTAGAAATGACAACATCAGAGAAGATATACAATTAAGCATGTCACCCATTTATTTTTAATGCCCCAAACTCACACTCTCAGGCAAAGTGGCTAACACTGTTACGAAACTGTCATTGGTTTACCTGAATAGAAATAGAAGCATAACAGTTCTCGTAATGTGGCTGAGGTGGCCTCCTGTGCTACAAAACCTCATTATAAATCTTACCTCTGCAACAGTAGCTTCACTGCCCATGTGACTCTTCTGTCCAAGGTCCTTGGCAGACCTTTGGAGCATTGTGCAAACCCAAATTGCTTCTTTTGTTTCTGTCTCTTTGTCTGTACTTTGCCCTTGTTCATTATTAGCTGAGGACCATTTCTAATTCAAATACATTTCAATCCTTAATAGATGTGAGATCTTGACTAATATGGAAATATATTTTGCATGATTGAATATGTATAACCTATATTATATTGCTTGCTGTCTAAGGGGAAGGGGGAAGGAGAGAATTTGGTACTCAAAATTTTTTTAAAGACACAAATGTTAAAAATTATTTTTACATGTAATTGGGAGAAAGAAAATATTATTCAAAAAGCAGATCTGTGATATAAAAGGACGGTCACTATACTCTTCTCTTCTCCTCATAGTTTGGTATTGGTCTTGGACTTAGGAAGACTTAACATTTTAATCTAGCCTCAGATTTTTATTAGTTTTCTGATGCTGAGCAAGTCAATCAGTCTCTCAGTCTGTTTCTTTAATTTTAAAATGAAGATAATAATACTTATTATACTTTAGAGGGTTCCTGTAAGATAAAATTAAATAAATACATATAATATTGTTGAAATTCAGTTGTTTCAGTTGTGTATGACTGTTTGTGACCCCATTTGGGTTTTTTCTTGGCAAAGTTACTGGAGCAGTTTGTCATTTCCTTGTCCTGTGGATCCAGTGGAACTGTTTTGTCAGGGAATAAGAGGTCAAGTGACTTGCCCAGGGTCACACTTCTAGGGAGTGTCTGAAGCTGGATTTGAACTCAGATCCTCCTCACTCCAGGTCAAGTGGACTATTCCCTGAGCCACCTCTTATTCTGGTAAACCTTAATGTGTTGTATAAATGGCAGCTGTTTTTATGCCAGCTATTCTTATTTTCTCTTTTAAATAAAACCCCAATTGGACATTTATACTTAAATAATAAGATAGGAACTTATTAAATCATTCAGTTGGCATTCAGTGTTGTGATGTGCCTATTGTAGCAGCCAATACTCCACTAATCAGAAACATAGTAATGCTGAAATGTACATGGGTTGTTGTAATCAAAATTATTAGTTTAGCTTCTATTAACAGTATCATTTAAAAGCACTTAAATAAATTATTGAAACTAATATTTCTTAGTTCAAAAGTTTTACTACTTTTAAAAAGTGATTACTTGGGATGCAAAAAATCTTATCTTACTCTACCAGGAAGAAAGCATCTTGTTTCTTTCCTTAGTCTGCATTTAAAAAGTTGAAAGATGTGTCTCCCCTCTCAGGAGGGTATATTTAACTCCCCTTCGCTGGGAGTAATCCCTCAATTGTTGCAAATTGAATGCATTCATTCCTTCTCGTAGCATACCATTCTTATCTAAATTCTTCCATACATTTCCATTAAGTATTATGGAATATGTTAGAGGGCACACTTTCATATTAAAAGGTATTATTGAAGGACTCATACTGTCTACCTGTTATTTTGTGTTCCTAACATGACTAGTAGATCTTTTCTGAACATAGATTTCCTCCATGATATCCTTTACATCACTAAACCACAGGTCAAGCCTGGAAATAGGTTTCTCCTTATTGCCTTTCCATTGTCCTCTCAATTACTTTTAATTCCTTTGAGTTTTATATTTGCCAAACATCACTGGGAGAACTTGTCTTGAAAAGAAGAATCTTTCACCAGGAATCAATAAAAGTACTGGTCATTTTTCACACTATCACTTCCTTCCCCTTGTTTCTCCTCTCCACTTCTAAATGCAGTTCATTATTCACCTTCAGAAACTATCCTAAATCTATATACTAATGGATAAACTCAATGGACTGACCATCCAAGTGCTGCCAAAATGTGAAAAATAGGCCCTTTTAAATTTGGTCCAAGGTATTTGAGACGTACTGCAATAGAAGACCAATTATCTCTGTAACACAGTTAACGTGTATAACTTTCAGGTTATTTCACCAAAATTTGGGGTGACACCGATTTTCACTTTTATTCTCTTCCTTGACCCTGGGCTACCTTGAACTTATCTAGAACAAACAGAGAGTGAGAACTGTGACACCACTGGGGATGTCCCTTTGCACCCTTCCCTGGCCAGGATCACCCAGAACCTATTTGTGGGCTCTTTAACTGTCCACACAACAAAGACATGAGTCACAAATTTTATTTCTTACAATGAGAAGGACCACCAGACCTAACTGCCTGCCCTTGCATTCTGAGTCCCTCTGGGTCCTGCCAAAAGCCTTGCTTCCACACTCTCCAAACTCCCAGCATCTGACATACTGATGTAACTTGTGGTTCACTGACCCATGCCATCCCAGGATTTCCAGGATCTTCCTTATTCTGTAGACCTGGGCTTTCTTATATGTGCTGTTTTTCCCAACCAGAGTGTGAGCATATTGAGATCAGGGACTATATCACTTTTCCATTTTGTATCACTAGTGCTTAGCACGACATGTAGCACACAAAAAAGCTTTCTTCATTAATTCATTAATTAATTCATTAATTCATAATTTTTACTCTGTATGTAGTACTAGATTGGAAACTCTTGAATAATCACGTATCTCATTCAGTAGACCCTGCGATGCTGAATGAGAGCTATGGGGCTTCACGTTATTATCACACCATTGTACACAGGTATCTGTATCTGATTACATTGTAGAAAGAATTTCTCTTCCATTAGGACCTTGAACAAAGCTTCTGTAATTTGTCAGTTTCAATATTTTTGATTTGTGTTAAAACTCTGAATGTTATTTCTTTTCAAGAAAACTATCAATTTTAACTTTGATTCTAAAGTTTTATTGTTTTCTGAAATTGAATTTTTAGATATTTTGGGGTACTATACCCCATACTTATATGAATGGAATTAACTACAATAACTCAGAGCGCATTTAGTTGGATAGATCTGGATCAAACCAGCAGATGGGCTGATAGCTCAATAAAAGTTGGGAGCTAGATAAACAAGAGAATAGACCAGAAGCACCTGCCACATACCATGATATTCCAAATGAAGAAGGAAGGATGGAAATTAAGGTTTCAGCTTAACAGGACAGGCCAAGGGCCATCGTGGGAAAAAAAAATGGGCATAAAGAAAAACTGAGCACTAAGTCTTGAATGCAGCAGGAGTAATTGAATGACAAAGCAGACAACAAACATTGTCTGAATGAGATTCAAGAAACATCAGGACAGTAACAACAGAAGTGAATCCACCTGTTGATATGAAATAAGCTTCCCATGCTCCTTTTAGGATCTTCAAGAGTTAGTGCCTAACATTTTAGACAAAGTTTTCTTTTTTCTGTGAAAACACACCTTCATTTTTACAAAGTAAGCTTACAAGAAAATAATTCACAAAACAACTGTATTTTAGAGGCAGTATTTCAGGAATACAACTTTGTCAAAGTTAAAGCTTTTTCTTAGTTCCTATTTCTTTGATCATTTTTTTTGGTAATGCCAATGATTTTTATTTATAGTTTGTTGTTTTGTTTTTGGACTAGATCTGTGACTTTGTTAAAGTATAGTGAATTCCCAATGAGAAAACTCTTTCTACGATCAAGCAATCAGTCAAAAAACATTTATTGAGTATCTTCTGTGTCCCAGTCACTGGGTGCTAGGTGCTCAGAATACAAAGAAAAGTGACAAAGTCACTATCCTCAAAGAACTTATCTTCCATCAGGACAGAAAACATACACATATTTTGTTGTTCAGTCACGTCTGATTGTTTATGCTGTGGACCACAGTGTGCCAACATTCTCCATGGGCTTTTTTTTTTGGCAAGGATACTGGAGCAGTTTGCCATTTTCTTCCCCAGTGGGGTAAGACAATCAAAGGTTGTGAATTGCCCAGGATCACACAGCTAGTAAGTAACTTGTGCCAGATTTGAACTCAGGTCCTCCTGATTCCAGGCCCAGCACTATATCTACTGAGCCACCTAGATGACTCTTGTTATATACAAATAGAAACTCATAATTTGGTGAAGGGATTATGCCTGTAGCCAGGAAGATCAGACAGAGCTTTATGTAGAAGATGATGCTTGAGATTAATTTTGAGGAATGCTTGGGATTTTAAGAGATGTCTGTAGGGAGTACATTCTAAGCATGAAGGGCAGGCCCACAAAAAGTCATGGAAATGGGTGATGGAGTGTTATGAATGATGAACTCAAAGGAAAATTTGGTCATATCAGAGAGTTATTGAAAGGAAATCATATATCACAGGGCTAGAAAAAGTAGGTATAGGGTGTAGGTTGAGTGGACCCTGGAGTTAAGAAGACTAGAGTTCAAATCTCCTTTTTAACTAGATTGTGTCACCTTAGTCAATCAATCTGCAAGCATTTACTTAATATGTGAGTGCCAGAAATACAAATCAAGCAGTAAAACAGCCCTTTCACTAAAGAAGCTTATATTCTAAGTCATCTAACTTCCTCATGTCCCAGGCATTTCTGTAAGACTATAAATTGTGTAGTGCTTTGCTAATCTGCATTGGTAGAAGAAGTTTTCTTATCAGCAGTTCCATGTATCAGTGAAATCACAGGTCTAGGCTCTACCCCCTTCAGGCCCCCAAAGCTTCATTTTAATAAAAGCTAAAAAGAACAGTAGATTTTTAATTAAGCAAAATCTTGATGTGATTTAAGATTAAAGGTTAAATATGAGACAGTTGAGGAAGTGTTCTGATACCTGTCTAACGTCATCTGATTTTTTAAGCTATGCCTCATAGGCATCAGAGTTTTGCCCTCAAGCAGTCTTTAAATTTGAGTCTAGTTAACAATTTCATAGTTAATTATTAGGGTCCTTGGGCCATATATGGAAAAGATTCTTCTCTCATTTGGAAGACCCATTTGATTAACCAAAATAACTATGTTAGAGTCACCAAAAAGAAATTGTGGTGACTAGTACTTGTGATTCTTTGAATTATCTATAATTTCAGCATCGTGTGTAATCCTTCCTTTGATGCAGATTACAACCCATCCATTCTGTTCTTCTGTGATTCTCACTCAGGTTTTTGTAGAAATCCTTCAAAGGATTTGCAATGTCCTTGAAGTCTTTCTATTATATTTTGAGTATTTGGGGTGCAACTCCTCATTCTGGCTGTCATCTATTTTCTCTCATTCCTTTCAAACTGAACTAATTCTTTTATTTATCTCCTCTTACTATAAGCAAGTTATTTTTCATAGTGTGCCACAGGTTACTGATATTTGACCTAGATTCTTCTTGTCATTTTTCCTCCAATCATTTGTAACTTCGCTCTTCTGAGATTGATTGTAGTCATATAGTGTTACCAGGAGAATTCTGATGCTAAAAATAAATTAAAATGTTCAACAGAAATTAATCTGACATCATCAAAAACACTGTTATTCCCCAAATGTGATCCTCTCTGGAAATTCTGAGAATTATTGTCTGATTCTAATACATATCCATAATATGTGTATATGTATATATATACATATATATGTAATATTATATATATATATATATATGTATACATGTTATACAATACCTAGGCAAATTTCCAATCCAATTATATTTATATATAATAACTTGAGTAGTTCCCATTTTTCAGCTATTTCCGTACCTGCCTCCATCAGAATTAAAAAGAAGTAGGAATTGGGCAGTTGCAGAATGTTAAGAGTCACTGTGTGACTATGGTGGCTTAACTCACTTGACTTGAAGATATTTGAGTTGATAATCTACCCCTTCTTTTTTTTTATCCTTCTTTCTTAACCATTTCATTTACAAAATAATATGAGCAAAAGATAAGCAAAAGAAGAGAGAGTAAAATTCCACTTAGGCAAATATTACTTGTCAGCAGCTTTTGCAATTTAAATGTTCCAGGAATGAAAAAATTGAAAATATTGCTAAAATGAAATGTATGAGCCTCCAATTAAATAAAAAATCAACTTCCTAGAGCAGTCTAGAATGCTAATTGTCATTGGGTTTCTCTTTCTGCTACATGTTAAGCAGGTAATTGGAACATCAAGATGATCTCATGTAAAGAACACAAAGACCCAAATGAGATCACAAAGAGTAAGAAACATCTGGATAAAATACACAAAATAGATTGGAGTTAGTCTCAGAGGAAAGGTATTAGCAGTAAAGGGAATCGGGATTTTGTACCTTCTTGGCAATTTGAGAAAGTTACTTAGGGGCTTTAAGAGATTAAGTGATGTCACAGAACCAGTACATGTTAGGGTTGGGATTTGAATCCAGAACTTCCTGGCAACATAAGTAACTCTCTGTGTACTTTGCCACTTTGCCTGCAGACAGGTTTGTGACTCTAAAAAGTGACAGAATGTCATTCCTGTTTTCTTCTCATATCTTCATCCAAGATGCTCTTTTCAACATCTAATTTTATTTTCTCAATTACTTTTAAAAATTATTAATATATTTTTTTTAATTCTAAGTTCCAAATTATCTTCTTTTATCCTTCCCCTCCCTCTCCTTGAGGAAGTAAGCAATCATTGTATGGTCAGTTTTGCATTGACATTTTTCATTTCCTATCTTGGTTTAAACACTTAATTTATGAATTGATTTTTCTCATTGATGCATTAAACTTATCAAAACTCTGTAAAGTAAATACATGTCAAATAATATTAGTAGAAAAGTACAAGGAAGTTAAATGGAATGTCAAAATAGATTTCCTATCCCTCAGTTTAAAAATTTTCTCTTCCTTAAATCAGTATTTATTTAATAAAGCTGTTTGCAAGGGAATTAAATCACATTTTCTTTTCATTTACATGGTAGAATGACCCCTGAGATTGAGAATTGAAGTAAATACTATCTCTGTAGTTTCAACAAACAATGATCCTGATGAATAACAAACTTCCCTGCTGGGCAATGGAAAGCCTTCATTCATTCATTCCACTGAGAGGATCAGGAATTTGGCAGGGGAATGAAATGTAATTGCTAATAGAGCAGGGTGAACAGTTGGTGTGTGGGTTTGGACAGATTTTGCCTAGATAATAATCCAAGTTAACCCATATGCATTCTCCTGGGAAATTTCAACTATTGCAAATCATGTAGTAAATGCGATGTAAAAGAAACTTCTGCAAGACATTAGGAACTTCTGAAGTCCTGGATTTCTGTTGTATTCTCCACCACCATTCTTTTCCTTTTCACCACTCAGCATTATTATTTTGTACTAGAATATTCATTTTAACTCAAAATTCTTGGTTTTAATTTTATTTTAGTGGGTTTAGGTTATTAAAAAGTAAACTACATTGTTAAAGCAAGTGATAAAACTGATTTACTTTTGTCTACAATTCATTTCCTACCTCAAACTAAAAAAGTTTCCTAGATGGAGTGAAGTTATAAGGAACCACCCTTGTTTACATTTACCTCCTGACCCTCGAAAGTACCAGACCTTAGACCACAGGTATTTTCCACATTCTTGGAGAACCTCTTCAGTCTAAGTTCCTACAATTTAGCTTTCCATCTCTTTTGGTCTGGGGCATTTGTAGTGCCTAATATGACCAATTTATAATGTTACTAACTTTGCCAGCAAATTGCCACCGCTTTAGAAAGGATTCTTCAGAAAAAAAAGATTTCAAGAACTATCTACTAAATGCACTAGTGTACTACAGTTTTCAATTCTGTGAGATTTAAATGCTGTGAAACCAATCTGCTTAAAATGAGGACAATTATTATATTAGCAATTTAAAGTAAATCAACTGCCAGTGTAAGTAATCTTTTAAAAAAGAATTGTCAGTTTTATATTCTCTTATTTCATTCCTCAGAGAATTAGCTTCTTTTGATATTCATTTTTAGTACCATGGGCTGCTCAATATATGATTCTATATAGTCCTTACAAAAGAATTCAGCACAAAAGTTTGGAACTGAAGGTAACATAAAATTAATTTTTAAATAAGCTGTTTTTACTTAGAATTAACAAATATGGCAGTTTTAAAGGCAAAAGAAAGAAAACTTTAAAAGAACATATGTAATGGGAGCTTTTGGGGAGCTGATAATGAGGTACAGAGTCTAGACCTGTGACTTCATAAGTATGGGGAATTTCCATGATGGAAACTCCCTCCACTGTTATTGATCAAAGTTCATTTGCAATTTAATTTTTAAAAGCTTTATTAGAAGCACTGAAAGTTAAATAATTTGACCATACAGGTATAATGTGCTAAAAGAGTAAATTGAAGATCAGCCTTTCTCACTCCAAGTCACAAAAGTAGTCTATGACAGCATACTGCTGTTCATTATGCAAATAATGAAGGCTTTGAGTTCCTAAACCAGTTTTTTTCATTAATGAGAGTGAAATAAAGGCCATCCTAGGTATCTTTAACACAAGGCTTAGTGCCTGCAGAAAGTGATGTGTTCTCCCTCTGATCACCCAGTGCCTTAATGGCAGATAGATTGGGTCATTCAGTATATAGAATCTCCTATATGTTTTATGTGAACTCACCAGGCTTTTATTCTCATTCTTTACAGCCTTGGCTTATTGGGTATCCAGCATGGTCTTACAATTGCAAAATTAGTTTCCTCTTGAAAAAATGGCTTTCACCGGACACCACCACGTAGTTTCCACTATTCTTAAGTTGGCAGGTATCCAGATGTCGCAATATAGAAAATGTAAGAAGTACATCTTTAGCCATTTGATTATGTCTATGATATTTTAGTCACGAAACAGGTTCCAGCTGGCAAGCTTGACATAAATATTCAGTAGCATCTAAATATTGTTGTTGTATCTATTACATAAGCTGCAAAGAAACTCACACAACAGATGCTCCCAAATTTATGAAAATTGTAATTCTCATAGCATTTGGCATTTTCATCACAAATCTGTGTCTGGGCATGCATAGCTATGTAATTGATTGGATTGCTCACGTTATAGCCCTCTCCTTGCTTGAATGTATCTGCAGACAACTGGATCATTCTAGATACTCAGTACATATTTCTGGTATTTCTGTGGTTCCTAGGTACTCCTTTTTTATCCAGAACTGGATTACTTGGAAGATTTTAGGAAAAATGAAGCACCTCTCAGGGGCTAAAGGATGGACTCAATAGGGTCAGGTTTTGAAGACAGACTTGATTTTTGGTTGCTGGGTTGGATTTTTGTTTTGTTTTGTTTTGCTTTGCTTTGCTTTCCTCCTCTGTTTCCCCAGACTGCTTATTTAATTAAGGAGTTCCTAATATCAAAAGCACCTCTGTTAACGAGGATTCCTCCGTATCTTCTACCAAGAAGTCTGTTTCCTGTTCTTGAGACAGATAAGAAGTAGGCACTATAGATCCATAGTTGCTGATATTTCTTTAGCGACCTTTAATTTAATTATTTGTTACAATAATACTGTATATGATCTTTTCCACTTTGGGGGGCTTTTCCTTTGTTTGATCTGGAAAATTGATAGTTAAGTGCCTTTAAAACATCATTGACTCCTGTATGCATTTCTTCTGTGTGTAGTTAGTAAGGCTCAAGCAATCCTGTAAGCATTTTAACTTTACTTTAAAATTTCCCTTTATAATCATAAACTTGACAAAACATCAAAAAGCATGAGCATTTCCTTATACAAAGAACAGGAAAAAACATTTCTTAAGAAACCAGGGATATTTGCTACATAGCCTTTTAAAAATACATTTCAAATTGAAGATGTTAGTTTCACCATTACCCTGTTTCTCTGTGTTCCCTTATGAACTTTTTCTGCTCTCTCTTATTTTTGCAGTGAATTTTCCCTCTTTATCACTATGTTGCCACTCTTCCTCAAAATAAAAATAAGAAATAATCTCTACCTTATAAAAAATATAGTCATAAAAAACAAGTCCGTTTATGAATATGTGAAAAAGAATGTCTCATTTTGTATGTTTAGTTCACTATGTTTCTTCCAAGAAAAAGCAAAATGATTCATCATCAGTCTTCTGCAGTAATGATTTGCCTAAATGGCAGCTAAATATCATCATAGGGGATAAAGAACTGGAACTGTTTGCCTTAGTTTCATCAACTGTAAAATGGATATAATAATAACACCTACCTCCCAGAGTTATTGTGCAAGTGAAAGGATAGTATTTATAAAGCATTAAGAATAGTGCCTAGTACACAATAAGCACTTAAATAAATGCTTCATTTCCTTCTTTCTTTATGTCTTTCACAGTTGTTTTACTTTAAAACGTCGTAGTCATTGCATACATTATTTTTATATGATCTGATCAATTTAGTGCATCAGTTTCACACAAGTCCTGAGATTCTCCAAATCTATCCTTTACATCATTTCTTAACAGGACAGAAATGTTCTATTCAATCGTTGTATCATAATTTGTTCAGCCATTTCCCAATTGATGGGCACCAAGTTTGCTATAATAACAGAAAAGTTGTGATGAATGTTTTTTTTGTATATGAGTCCTTACCCTTTTAAAAAAAATCTTTGTAGGATATTTCTCTTAGTCCTCAGCATCTGCACCCGTTCTTCCCATCTTTAATTGATGACAACTATTATTTTAAATAGTCGTACATCTGATTACATGGACAGCTGAGTTCTGAAATTATTCTGCATGCAGCAATCCATCATTTTCTATCTACTGTCTCTTTTTTATTACTATACACATATATGTTACATAGATCATACATATATTTAGATGTATACACATACACATGTATGTAAATACATCTGTTTCCATTAAGCTATACAGAGAGAATTCCCTATGTCCATTAATATTTCATATTTTTCTTGAAAAATACTTTCATATCATATTGGTGAAAATCTTCCTGAACATACAAGTCTTTGATCTCCTTCCCTGTTAAATTCCAAACCATATGTTCCAGCATTTTTAGCCACCACCCTCATTGCCCACCTTGTCACCAAGAATGAGGCTATATGTTGTCAAAGTTTGGGAGCCCTCTTTAGATTTTTTTTGTAGAATTTTACATCCTCAAAAACAGATGTTTGTGCATAGACTCATGAATACAAATTTTTTTTTTACTATATGCCAGTTATTATGGTAAGTGCTAGGAATATAAAGAAAGGCAAAATGGGCATTTCTTGCCTACAATGAATTTACATTCTAATGGGGAAGACAGCATTTATATTAATAGGTTCATAGAAGATACGTACATTAGATCAACCAATCAATGAGTTTTTTACTAAATACCTACTATGAGCCAGGTACTTTGCTATGAACTGGAGAACCATGTAGAATTAATGATATAATCCCTATTCACAAGAAGCTATAGGGGAAGTAACAGTGGGGAATGTTATAACAGCTAATATAAGTTGCAGTTTTTATAATTGTAGATTTACATATACTCATAAGCAAAAGTACATGCCCCATGATTCTTGTGGGCACACAGTCTCATAAGGCCTCTCAAATGCAAACCTTCCTTCTATTCATACATTCACCACCGAAGTTCAGGACCTCGCTACCTCTCACCTGGATGACTGCAATGTAACGCAGTAACTGCAATGCAATCCCTTCTGTCTCTCTGCCTCCCTCCCCATTCTAGTTCATCCTCCCCACAGTAACCAAAGTGATTTTCTTTAACTGCCTATCTGGCCGTGTCATTCACCTTCTCCATTATCTTCAGGTTCAAATTCCAACTCTTTTGTTTAGTTTTTAGAGTCTCACAACCTAGCTCTAGCCTCATTGCTCATGACACCCTTGCTCATACTCTGCAGTCCAACCGAACTGGCCTTGTTCCTGTTTCTCGTACACTGTAACCCCCTATCCTGTCTCCATCTCTTTGCATGCCCCTCATCACTTTCACCTCATGGAATTCTTCTCTCCATGCAAGATCAAACTCAAGCATTATCTTCTGCATTAAATCTTTTCCTGATTTCTCCTAGCGATCTCACTTGTTCTACATTGCATTTCTCGACTTTGCTTTTATTTTCTTTGTCTTATTTACATTTATTCTGTATTATATTTACATGTGTACTTATTGCATATAGGCTCATTTAGAGAAACCTTTTATTTACATTTTATTTTTTATTTTATTACATTTTATTTTTACCTCCAGTGCACTGTAGGTGCTTAAGGCACACTTATTACTTGACTGGTTGAATTTCTTTTAATGTACCACTGAGAAGAACCTTTAATCCATCCTTTTTTTGCTGTGAACTCTTTATGTCATCTCATTTTATTTATGGTAAAAATATCATTATAAATATTTTTCAGTTTTTCTGTTAGTGTATTAGCCCAATTGTTAAGATATTTCTCATTTAGAGGAAGAAACATTCAATTAATGTTCTTAAGCCAGAAGTCTATGCATCTTAACATCCTCTGAATAACCTGATTAATTACAATTTATAATTTCAATCCCAGTTGGTATTTGGAAAAATTGTGTGTCACGACATGAAAGAAAATAAGTTAAAGGGAAAAAATACAAGATATTCCTACACATACACAGGCATTCTTGGAGCTCTAAGTTATCCACATCTTCCTACCTATGAATATACACAATTCTTATGAATGTGGAGATAGTATACAGTTCATAAGTTTATCATTGTTCTAATGCTACATTTTATTAGAAAGTAACCTCCGTAATGTCAGAGGGGAGATCACTAGAAATTATTTTTTCTTTTATAATCATATATATAAAAGCATGAACAGGGAGAAGAAAGTAATGACTAAAGTTGTGAAAAAAGTGTTTATTATTAATTTGAAAATTATATTAAAATACATTTTGTCTTTCTCTTGATCAGATATTTAAATTTAGAACAAGAAAAATGTACTAATGGAAACATAAAATCAATTACCCTGAGGCTATTTCTATTTTAGTAAATTATTCCTAAAAGGTCAAAGAATATAGTCCTTAATGGATATATTGAATTATTTAAGAAGATTGTAGAATGGATCATAGATCTAGAACTCAAAGTATAAATAAAAGGTATGAATAATTTAGTGAGTTGGGATTAAAGGAGTGGTTCCAAGCTATTTTTTCAGAAGTGTTGGATTATTTCATAATTCCACCAAGAGTGTGTTAGCATGTATGTTCCCTGATGCCTCTTCCAATATTTGCCAATTTTATCTTTTGCCATCTTTACCAGTTGGTTTGTTGTGATGTCGAATCTTATAGTTCTTTAAAGTTTTGTGAATAGGAGCAGTTTTCATATGGCTGCTATGATAACTTTTCTTTCCTCCTTTGACAACTGCTATTCTTGCCCTATAACAATTTATCTGGTTGGGGCTTGTTCTTGTTCTAAAATATTTGTGTTATTTTCCTACATATCTTGGATGCTAAACCTTTTCAAAAATCTTGCTTCTAAACAAAATTACCAGAATAAAAAACAAAAATGGCAAATTCACCACCAAGGAAGAAGAAATTAAAGCAATAATCGGGAATGATTTTGCCCAACTGTATGTATGCCCATAAATTTGACCATCTTAGTGAAATGAGTGTTTACAAAAATATGAATTGCCCAGATTAACAGAAGAGGAAATAAAATACTTAACCCCATGTTAGGAGTTGTAAATATATTTTAAACTCTTGCAAATTTGGATCAGCTCACTATGTATTTTTCAAATGAGACCTTTATTGGAAAATCTGGTAAGGCTTTCCCCCCACATTTACCTGCTTCCCTTCAAAACTTAGCTGGATTGATTTTGTTTGTGCAATCATAGTTCTGAACTTTAACTGTCTGTTTCCCTCCTTTCCTTTATACTTTTCCTTCTTTTGACTTACTTTTCCCTTTTTGTAAAGAAAATGGTAGTGAGAGATGTGTGCTCAATACTAGTGCTATAAATTTGGAGCTATTTTCTTTTGCTGCCTTGCCCTTTTCTTTCTCTCACCCAGAGACAAGTTCTTAATCTTTACTCCCCCCCTCTTTAAGCACCTCTACAACTAATGCCTCCCTCAATTTACTGAACCTCTCATTGCCTTCTCTGTTTTCCTTTTTCTTTCTTGTTTCCTTGTTGAGTGAAATGTATTTCTGTACTCATATTTTTATATGGGTATACTTCCTTTCTTTCACCAGTTAGATAAGAGTGAAGTTCCTACGTCAACCAATCCCCTGCTCCTTTCTCCTTGTTTGTATAAACTTCTGCTTATATACCCCAATTATTATTTTTTTATTTTTAATGTTTTACAATCACTACCATAAAACTTAGATTCTCCCCCCACTTACCCCCCAACCCCACCTCTCTCCCCAGTTGGCATACAATTCTATAGAATCTACACGTACTTTCCTATTGAATGCGTTTTCACTGTAGTCATGCTGTGCAGATGAACTGAAATAAATGGAAGAAATCATATAACAAATCAAAACATAATACACACACACAATGATCTATTACATTCTGTGAATGAATTCCATAGTTTTTTTCTCTGAGTGTGGAAAGCATTTTGTCTTGGAAGAACATTGGGAAATTTTTTTTTAAGTTCTTGTGTTGTTACAAAGTTCCAAGTCTACCAGAAAAAACTCTCGCACACTGTGGTCGTTGCTGTGCACCAAGTTCTCCTGGTTCTGCTCCTTTCGCTCAGCATCAGGTCATATAAGTCCTTCCAGGCCTCCCTGAAGTCTTCTTGTTCATCATTTCTCATGGGGCAATAGTATTCCATTAAATTCATATACCATAATTGATATTTCCCAATTGATGGACATCCCCTTGATTTCCAGTTTTTGGCTACCACAAAGAGAGCTGCTATAAATATTTGTGTACGTGTGGGACTCTTTCCCATTTTTATGATCTCTTGGGAATACAGTCCTAGAAGTGATATTGCTGGGTCAAAGGGTATACACATTTTTGTAGCCTTTTGGGCATAGTTCCAAACTGCTCTCCAGAATGGTTGGATGAACTCACAGCTCTACCAACAATGAATTAGTGTTCCAACTCTCCCACATTCCCTCCAACATTTATCATTTTCCTGTTCTGTCATGTTTGCCAATCTAATCTGTGTGATGTGGTTACCTCAGAGTTTTTTGATTTGTATCTCTGTAATCAAAAGAGATGTAGAGCATTTTTATATGATTATAGATATCTTTAATTTCTTCCTCTGCAAATTGCCTGTTCATATTCTTTGACCATTTATCAATTGGGGAATGACTTGTATTGTTGTACATTTGACTCAGTTCTCTATATATTCTAGAAATGAGGTCTTTATCCCCGAGATTAGTAAAATTTTTCCCAATTTACTACATCCCTCCAAATTTTGGTTGCATTGGGTTTGGTTGTACAAAAACTTTTCAGTTTGATGTAATCAAAATTATCCATCTTGCATTTCATAATGCTTTCTATCTCTTCTTTAGTCAAAAATTCTTCTCTTCTCCATAAATCTGATAAATACAGTATTCCTTTCTCCTCCAGTTTGTCCATGGTATCAATCTTTATACCTAGATCATGTACCTATATACCCCAATTATAGGAAATAATTTTACTCACTTTCCTCTTTTTTCCCTTCTCACACTATTCCTCTTGTACCCCATATCAGTCTTTTGAGATTATCAAAACATAACCAAGTCATTCCTGGTCCCTCTGTCTTACTAGACTCTCTTTAGTGATTTCTGTTGATGATAGAATTCAAAGGAAATGTAAATATCCTCTTCCCACATTAGAATGTAAATATTTTATTCTCATTTATTTGCTTATGATTGCTTGCCCATGTTTATTTTTTTATGTTTCTCTTTACTTTCATATTTTTTTTTGAAATTTCATGGAAGGTCTGGTTTTTTTCCAATCAGGAATACTTGGAAGTCCTCTATTTCATTAACAATCCTTTTTTACTCAGTAATATTATACTGACTTTTGCTAGGTTAGTTAGTCTTGGGTATAAATCTTCTGAAATATGTTATCTCAAATTTATCCATTCTTAATAATGGTGACTAACAATATCCCATGATCCTGAATATGATTCCTTGGTACTTGAATTCTTTCTGCTTGTAGCATATTTTTCTTTGACCTAGAATCCCAGGAATTTAAATATAATGCTCCTGAAAGATTTCATTTTGTTGTTACTTTCAGACATTATCTGCTGGATTCTTTCAATTTTCACTTCTTTCTATCGTTTTACAAAATTTGGCAGTTTCTTTTGTGATTTATTGAAATATGGAGTCTAGGCTCCTTGTTGGGTGAAGAGGAGGAGTCATTGGTTCTCAAGTAGTCTAGTGATTCTTAAATTATCTCTCTTTTGATCTAAATTTGGGTGTGTATAATGGGCAAAATAACTTAAGTCACTCATAATTATTCTTAAAATAATATTGCTTGTTACTGTATATAAGATCCTCTTAGTTCTGCACATTTTGTTCATTATTTTGTACAAGTCTATCTTTGTTTTTCTAAGATCATCAAGTCCATTTCTTTTAACACAGTAATATTCCATCACAATCCTATACTTATTCATCCACCAGAGAGTCAGGAAGAGTTTTATTCAAGTCACAAACTTTCTGTATGACCTTGGCAGAATCACTTGAACTCTATCCCCAGTTCACTGTCTAAGACCGTAAACTGGAAAACAGTTCCTAATCTGCATTTATATAGAGAGCTCACTATACTAACTAAACCACAAGTCCTTAACACAGCAACAGTAAAAAAGAATGTATGATTACGTTTGGAGAAAGTGGAAGTGGAAATTGGATATGTGGCTTAAGAAGAGCAGTAAAACCTGGGAGTAGCCCTCTCAGGAATTTGAGAGGCAACCAAATGATTGAATAAAAGTGAATGTTCATTGAGGTTAGAAAATATACATTTGTACTGTGTACAGTCTGAGACATTTAATTATCCAGCGTCTCTTAACCTGAGAGCAGCAAGGATGAGGAACTACAGCTGGAGGTTTCCCAGGGCCAGGAATTAGCAGATTAGAATCAAGTGGTGGATTCCATGTGCTACTTATTGCTTCATTAGTTCGTCCTATGGTGAGGTCCAGGCTAGATAAAGAGACGAGAAAGGATGTGATAAAACAGAGTGAGGTAAGTGGATTTGAAAAAGTAGAGAAATTGAGAGACCAAGGTTTCTGAAGTGTCATCAAGATGAATGTCAGTCGGATGACTCCTAGTTTGCAAACCTGAAGAACTAGAGGATGATGTTATGCTCTGTAGTAATAGGGAAAATGGGAGTGAGTGGGTAAGGGGGAGGGATAATGAATTCCATTTTGAGTATGTTGAGTTTAAGATATTTACTAGTCATCCAGTTTGAGATGTCTGAAGGCAGTTGGAGATGCAAGTTTGGCAGTCATCAGATAGTTTGAGAAAGCATAGGTATATTCAGGTATCATCAGTGCAGTAATGTTAACTAAATCCATGGGAGCTTGTGAAATCATCAAGTGAAGTAAAAATCGAGGGAGAAGAGAAGGTGGTCTAGGTCAGAACTCCAAGAGACACCTGTGCTTCGAGGAGATGATCTGGAAGAGGATCCAGTAAAGGAGACAAGGAAGGAAAAGTTGGGTGTGTGAGAGGAGAACCAGGAGAAAATAGCCTCCTAAAACCCTAGAGAGAAGAAATTATCAAGGAGAAGGGAGTAATTAGTGGTGCCAGAAGCTTCAGAGAGGTCAAGGAGAATGAAGTTTGAGAAATGACCATTGGATTTAGTGCCTGTGATGTTTAGTAGCTTTAGAGAGAACAGTTTGGATGCAATAATAATATTAGAAGTCAAATTATAAGGAGTTAAAAAGAAAGTGAGAGGAGAAAAAATGGAAGCACCTTTTGCAGAGAGCCTTTCAGCTTTGTTTAGCTACCAAGGGCATGAGATATAGGATGATAGCAGGTATGAGAGGATTGAAAACAGAGTTGCCAAGAATACTGAACTCTCTGAGGGAGTTAAAAGAAGCAAAAGAATAAAACAAACAAAAAATGAAGGAGTTCAAGGGATAAACCTTTGGAGACACACATAGTGATGAGTTTTCCACTAACTACAGAGCATGGTTTGATAAATGATCAATCATCATGGACATTGTGTCAAACCTACTTCTGGTTCTTGTTTTGTATGACCTCACATTTAATATAAAGGGTTCTGGGCATATTCATTTATATCCTTTCCTGTTTCTCTGCCTATTATTTTCAAAAAGCCATTATTTTAAAGAAAATATAGAGTTTTTTTATTTGTTATTTTTTGGACTTGAAACACCTTTATTTATGAAATGTTGTTTTTAAATTTTTTAATAAAATAGTTTTACCATTTGATTTATTCAAATATAGAAATCTATATTTTGTATGTAATAAATGGAATTTTCTTTTATTGATGTACATTCAATTCTTTTAAAATTCTTATTTTAGAATAATTTTTTATTAATCTTTTGTTTTCTATTACCCAGACTTTCTTTACTGTATCAGTCTTCCTCCCCTCTCCCAGAATCATTTCTTATTCAAAAGAAGAGAGGAAGAAAAGAGGAAGAGAAAAAAATAAATAAAAACTGAAAAATGTATCAAAAGTTTTTGACATAAGATACCTGTGTATACTCACATACTTTTGCAGAAGAGTGGCAGGGGAAATGACATATTTATTCCTTGGAGTCAAGCTAGTTCTTATAATTTCACAACATTCATTTTCAATTGTCGTGTGGTTGCTGTTTTCATTTACCTTATTTTGTAGTCATTTTTTAGATTGTTTTCCTTATTCTGCTTATTTTACTTTGTATAAATTCGAAGAAATTATTCCTTGCTTCACTGTATTCATCATGTCCATCACTTCTTACAGCACAGTAATAAAACCTCTTTCATTTTTAACTCATTGAAGTCTAAATTTTCACAAGGACTCTCCTCCTGACTTTTAAATTATAGCAAATTATTATAGGCTTTTGGAAACTCAACTTATGTGACAGTATTACCAATTAATTAGTTAGCTACATATCCCTTTCAGTGAAGTCAAGGTTTTGTACTTTTTTCTATCACTGGGTAAAGGTTGAAAGATACCAGCCTTGTGAAAAAATTGGGTTCCTTAATTTATGTTTTCAGACACAGGAAGTTGAGATCATATTGCAGAAGAGATTCATTCATAATCTCCCATTGCATGATGGAAAACTGGAGTCAGGCTTCTCCATGTACTCTATCATCTTACTGAAAAAGTCCAGACAAGGACTATTAAACTGCAGGGAAAGTTTGGCCTAGTTAATTGCAAATCCACTGTAGCATGTAATCCACATTTTATAAAAATTATTACAGAAATAAAACCAGAGGGAACATTTTACTAGTCAGAAAAGGGCATCAAAATTCAGTTTCATTTTGATCAAATTTTTCTTTTTCTTATCTCTCTCATATACCCTCTACTTCCCTTGGTTGTAATCCCTCTACCTTCTTTATCTTCCTTAAGTCATTCTTTTCTTATATTCCACAAGTATTTCTTAAATGTTTACCATATGTCAGGCACTGGGATAAACTTAGAGATACAAAAAGAAATTTAAAGAAGACAATATCTGCCCTCAAGGAGCTTACATTCTAATGGGAGAAGATAACAAATGAAAGAAAGATGAAAGGGGAAAGCATACTCCAGCACATTGTGTCAAAAGCAATCTGGATTGTTAATAGTTGGTCCCAAGGAGAAATGAAAGAGTGAACCTGACTGGCTTGGGGGTCCTTTCTTAACATGGAGATTCCAACAGGAAACAACCAGTCAGAAGAATTGGCTATCAGATTTCCAAGAAAAGAAAGATGATGGAGCACATCAGGAAAAATAGCTTTCAGGCTTAGAAGGCTCCTGGAGCTTGGTAAAGAAAGAAGTCCAGACAGTAAGGAGCATATACATCCTCAATCTATGGTCCATTTCCAGGAAGGACCCCCAGCATATTCATGTTCATTCCTCCGTTCCTCTCTGGGACACACAATTGGCTTTCCAGTTTTCTTTTGCTGCCTGTGCAACAAAAACCTTGCATATAATTGGTGTCTAAAAAATTAGTTGAATTGAACTTGTTCAATAGGATAAATGCATATGTATCCATCTATAAGACATCAAAGACAGTTTGATGGTCAGGATACACACACACAAACACACACACATATATTTAGATGCACAAATACATGATTACAACATATAGAACCCATAAATTTCTTGGATTTTGCCCTGTAGTTAGTTTCCTGGACTTGTGAAGGAGAATTGTCCATTTCCATTTAGAAAAATGGTATGTCCTTCCCTTCTCCTTTCAGCTTTCTTTTATGTGTTATCTTCCACAGTTAAAACAGTGCAATGTAAGTTTATTGGGTGCAGAAATTGTCTTTCTTTTGCTTCAAGTTCACACAATCAGAGATATTTCCTTTGTTGATATTCTTGACTTTAAGATTAACTCTCCATGTGCAATAGATAATTTAGATAACTTGGTTTTCTACCTCCCAAAGTTTTTGTTAAGAAAACATTTTGTAAACTTGAAAATGCAATACGTTGTGTTAATAGTATTTGAAATTTAGTTATATTAATCAAAAGAACAAGGTGTACAGAGCTCTCTAAATCCCATCTTAATCTGTGCTCTCCGATTTTATATGCTTCGATGGTAATCCACATTAGAATTAATTTAACATTTTATTACCCACGTGTTCTGCCCAAAGTTGTGAGACAGATCTAGCCAGTCCAAAGCATAATTATGGAGATGAAGTTGTTTTTAGTGTTCACTACTTTCTACCTTACAACTCTACTTCCTGACACTGATTACTCCCTAGCAGGCACTCTATTCTCCCTAGCTACCCAGGATCTCTTGTTTCTTTGCCCACACAAACCTGCCCTTTTCCACATCATAAGCTTCAACCTTCCCAGTGCCTCTTTTGCCCAATAACCCATTTTCCAAGTAGAAATATACTATAAAAAGGCTAGTGCCTTTACAACTCGTATCTCTCCCAGTCTTCTCAAGAGGGGAAACTAGGCTTTATTGGTGCTGACAAATGACTAAAGCCCCACCTTGTTTGTGTTTGTCTGATGCCTCCAGTTCTCAGTGAATTCTCCCCTGGATTTCTATAGTATTTATTATCTACAGCTCTAATTTGTCACTTATCATATGCCACAACCTATTACTGCTTGTACTGCCTGTATATATATGTTGTCCCTCTAATGTGATTACAGTGGAGGGAACCATGGCTTAAACTATGCATACTGTGCACTCAATTGTTTTTTACATTGTTGGTGAGAATAAGGAATTCAATTCAATTTAATTCGACAAGTATATATCAAATGTTTGTTGTGTACAAGACATCATACTTAATGCTGGGAATACAGAGTCAAAAATGAAACAGTCTCTGGCCTCAAGAAGCTGTAATGCTCTTAGAATGAAGGAATAAAGAAATAAAAAATGAGGGAATGAAGTGTTCAGATGACAAAAATTGGTATAGAGAAAATCAGTACTTCAGTCAAAAATCCCTATTTGATTATATACATATATACATACATACATATCCATATGTAAATACATACATGCAAGCATATATATTAAATATATATATTATATAAAGTATCTTATCTTTCAGCTTTACTGAAGGAAAAAAATTCTTAAATAATAATAATAATAATAATTCCTGGGTTATATATGAACCATTTTAGTACTGAATTTTTAAAACACTACTGCTCTTCTCATTGGTGCTTTTCCATGCAATTTTGTTTGGAAATGAAATAATAACTGACTTTCACAGAGGACTTTGAACTTTGAAAGAATATACATCCTCTCCTTGTACAAATAGTTCTGCTAGCCATAAAGTATATACTTATTCTAGGGTAACTCAACAAAGCATGGACTGTCCTTATTTTAGAGCAACTAGATTTAACTCATCATTTTTGATATCCATAGTCATCTCTCACTCATCTGTCACTAACAGAAGGGAATAATGGTCCAAGGTGATGGGTATGCTGAAAAAAATCATCAGTATTTCACTTTCTTTAAGGTGTCTTATATTTACATTGTTAAGTGTTTTGAATCTGAGGATTCTGCATGCTGAAAGCAAACTACTAAAACAGTAACTTAAAGTGGTTCAGTTCAAGTAATAGGGAGGTAATAGTCCCATTGTACTCTGCTTCTGTAGGAATCCATTAGGATTGTTCGTTTCTGGCTAGCACAGTTTAAGGAAGGCATAGATAAGCTAGAGTCTGTTCTGGAGAGGGAAATGGCTTGATGGTGTCCTGTGAGGATCTGTTTAAGGAAATGGACTTGTTTAAATTAGAGGGGGGAAAAGACTTGGATGGGTTATGTGGTAATTCTGTAAGTGATAGAAGGGATGTTATATAGAGAAGGAATTAAATGTGTCCCCTTCAGCTACAGAAGGAGTATTGCGTAGAAAATACAAAAAAGGGTGTGAGGAGGGGGCAATTTAGGATTCTTTTCAAGCAAAACTTCCTAATAATTAGGGGTCTTCAAAAGTAGAGTGGTTTTCCTCAAGAGATGGAAGGATCCCGTCCCTCTCCTTGTAGATCTTCAAGCACTTATGGGATATATGATAGTAGATTGAACTAAATGGCCTCTTATGGTCTCTTCTAGCTCTAAATCTGTAATTCTTGTGATTTTTCCTCCTAATTCCATGCTGAGAATAGACAGAATCGCCACATAGAGTGACAAAGAGCCAGCCTAAAACCAAGCTCTCTTTTCAAACTTACCAATTCCTATATATTCCATAGGGAGGTTATTGCAGTCACTCTTGACAGGCAACATAAATAAAAATTCCATTGCATCAACAAAATGCTTCGTTAAGCAAGAAAAGAAATACTGTAGGCTTTTCCATTCCTGTGTTTGTTCATGTTCATTTTATTTTCATTAAGTCCCAACTTTGACTCTTCTTTAGTCTGTTCTTTAGGTTAGTTATGTCTTTCCCCTTCTAGATTTCCAAGTGCCGTCCTTCTCTTTCAAAGATTTCTTAAATAAGCCCACTTCATGAAGATTTTTCTAAATGAGAATTGGACAATCCTCCTTCACAAGTCCAGGAAACCAACTACAGGGCAAAATCCAAGAAATTTATGGGTTCTATATGTTGTAACCATGTATTTGTGCATCTATGTGTGTATGTGTGTGTGTGTTTGTATGTGTGTGTATCCAGAACTTCAAACTCTTTGGTGCTTTATATAGATATTTACATGGATATGTATGCATTTATCCTATTGAACAAATTCAATTCAACTAAATTTTTAGAAACCAATTATATGCAAGGCATGATGCTAGACACTGAGGTTAGGAAGACAAAAATCAAGTAGTCTCTGCCCCTGGGGAGTATACATTCTTGCGTTTATTTTTAAGTTCTAGCTAAAATCACAGAAATTTTACACCTAGAAGAAACCTTTAAAATCCTCTGGCCCAACCCCCTCATTTCATAGATGAGGAGAGCAAGACTCAGAGAATGAAATCGATTTGTACAAGGACATACAGTGAGGAGCAGACATGACATTTAAACCATATTGACTCATATCCATTTTTTTAAAAATTCAATTCAGTACTTCTTCATATTATTTTTCTCTCAATATTCAGTCTTTTCAAATAAGTTGAATATTGAACCACTAAAGCAGGATGGAATATTCCTGGGTAGAAGACAAATCCATGATCTTTGAGCTTGTAAGCCAGTATCTTATCAGATAGACCAATGGAATACCAAACTTACTAACCACTGCTGAATGATATTCAGCATGATTCTCCCATATAATCTAATTTCCCATGTAGAATGATGAGTGTTATAAATATTCAGCACAATTCTAGCACCTCACATCCATCTGAGGGGAATGGAGCAAATTATTATGAACCCACCATGGAATACTTAACATGGCATTAAAGCCCCCATCCAAGTTTGTATTTATCAGCTATTGTAAAATAAGTAGTATATGGATAAAAAGTATCTTCCAGTAAAGTAGTTTGATATACAGAAAATAGGAAATTGAGCCTTAAGAATGGAAACAAATTTCCCTTTGACTCCAGAGTGAAGCAGTTGACATTACTCATCCCTAATATTCAAATAATTTATAATTTTTCTTTTTTGTTTCTTATACAAAAATCTCACTTAAAATTATAAAGAACATGCATTTCTAAATGAACACTAGGAAAAACACCCACCTCTGTAAAATATTCTCATTCTTCTGCAGCATTAGGTTTTCTTCCTTTCATAATTTTAATGAAGCATTTTTATTCTAGTGGTAAAATATTCATACTGCTCATTGGAATTCAAGAGATTAAATTTTGTACAAAATTATTATACTGCAGTATGAGAAACTAATTAAAGGGTGTTTTTTCAAAGTTAATGAGAGAGAGGGAACTTAGTTGTCATAATTAAATAAGGAGGAGGATTGATGGCTCAGTAAATTCACAAGAATCATTCACTTTGGATAAGATAGATTCAATTTTGTCAACTTAGTCTATCACTGAGTGAAAAATAATGAGGAGAAATAAAGGCAATTAGTAGTCTGTTTTGGAATTTGACTTCAGAATTTTGTTCATTTTATTGTTAAGTAGCAAAGAATTATTTAAAATATCAATGAAGAAGTGTTAATGAGCTTAATTATTTAAACTTCTTTTAAAATTTACTATGTAATTATGTCGCTTTATTCTTTGCGAGTGATAGAGATCTGGGGAACGGAAATATATGGGTGTTGGTACAGTTATCCACCTCACTTATCAAGAATCACTTATTGGATAACATCCAAAACTTTTTAAAAATGCAGCTGAGGAATCATGAAGGAGGTAAAATGGCCTCAAAGCTGTCAAAGTAGCTGTCCCAAAATCTATACATGAAAACTCCAGCACTCACTCACTGTCAGCTTTGATAACTTAACAAGTTAAGCAAACTCATTTCCACATCTTCATCATATTAAAAGCATTAAATCAGCAAGAAAGTGACAGTATATACTACACCAATACTCTAAAGGGTCTATGATCAGTTAGAATCCCCTCCATCCTGGTTCCTAATATTGCATGAGTCTTACCTATATTCTCCCCTAAATTTTGCAACACAGTCAGTCTTCATGACTTTCCTCCCTTTGTCCAAACACCCCAAAGATACTAATGGAATATTCTGCCTGTGCCTTTGTCATGGCTTGCTCTTTCCACATGATGTGTCTCACTTTACTTTCATTGATGGAATATTTTACTCCTGGTCTTCTTCAGAGTTCTTTGTTGACTATATGTTGTAAGCTAATAATCACCCACTATGGACAACTAGGCAACACAGCATAGTGTGTGACATGGAGTCATGAAGATCTGAGCTCAAATTCAGCCTCAAATGCTTACTAGTTGTGTGAACCTAAGCAAGTCACTTACCTTCTGTTTGCCTCAGCTTGTGAAACTACAGAATGAAAGTAATAACAGTACTTTCCTCACAGAGTTGTTGCAAGGATCAAGAGATAGTATTTGTAAATCACTTGGTGCAGTGCCTGGCATATAATAGGTACTCTATAAATACATATTCCCCTATTGCCTTTGGAGCTATTTATCTTCAAATTTTTGAAGAAGTTGTTTTGCACACCTTGTCACATCAACATACAACATACATACAACAACAGGAAGATGTCAGCCAAGGTGCTTTCTGAGTGATTTTAGTCTCCTCATGAAAATTAATGTATGTTACTTATGTTAATTTATATCATTATAATTTCTGTAACACCTTCTGGATAAAATCATCATAGCCAGCATCAATGTCCTTTCCATTATATGTTTATCATTTTTATTTTAATAACATTTAAATAACAAAGTCAAATATCTTAAATTGTAAGCCTTATCTTTTTCTCAATATTATTATTTTAGTTGTTTGTTGTACATTTTGATCATAACTATGATAATAGTCTGACTGCAAACCTGATTTATTCAGTCTTATGGTTTATTCTTTGTTTTTAAGATAAAGATTTAGGAATAAATGTTCTCTAAGGTCTCTTCTGGATCTCTATCAATGATCCTACAAGTCAATCATAACTCCCATGGCATCAGTAAAAAGTCTTTTTTCTATCTTTTAAAATGTAGCTAGTTTCAGTCTTTGTGATGTTATTTAGTGCTTCCATGTCCAGTGCCAGCCAATGCTTTCCTTTTTTTAAAGAAACTGCCCTTTATGTATGTATGCAAAGATTCAGTATTATCTAAAAAATATTTATTCTTTCTCATTTCTTTCTCTTGAATCACTTTCTCTTGAACCACTTTTACTTGAACCACATGTATTTCTTCCCTTTCCCACCTTTGCAATGAAGTCACCAAGTATCTAACTATGAATTGATTTGTATTTGCCAAGTGTGATCAGTCTTTTCAGAAAACTTCTCTTCTATTTCATCGTCAGGATCTGAGTGATGTTGGTGCATTAAATTCCATTATTTCCATGAAGGTATTTTTTGTAAATATTTATCAATACTGTAATATATGTTGACCCAAAGTCCATGAAATAATATTTCTTGCAGTCTTTTGGGCTACTTACATATAAAACCCATCTATTAACTTCTTTCTTCACTTCTCCAAGGAATACCTGTGACCTGTCATCATGTGCAAAGAAAATCGGCAGGCAGGAAATTTGAGATTTACCATAAAAAATAGTTTGAAACTATGAAAAATATGTAAAAATCCTCCCTTGTCCTTTATTATCTCACTTCAAATACGACAAATCCTATGATAATGCTAGGATGACTATGTCTGCAGATTTGTTCATATTCTGCCTTTTTTCTAAGTTTCCAGGGGACAGGGCATTTTAATTCTCCTTTCTAGCACTTATTCCAAAGTGGGCCAGTCTTCACAATGGATAAATACAGAGGGTTACCTTAGAGGGAGTGTCTTTTCTACATGCTTCTCATCATTGCTTTAATTCTTTCTAGCTTACTCTCTGTGTCTTTGTGTTGGCTGCCTTCTCCCCATTCCTGTAATTCTCTCCCTGCTCATGTCCACCTCCTACAATCTCTAGTTTTCCTCTAGGCTCAACACAAATAACACTTGATCCATGGAAACTTTCCTGAACCCCTCTCGGCCAATTGTTGGTGTCTCTTTACCTTCCCATGACCTTACATTTATTTCATATGTGTTTTAAATATAATTGTGTAAGAAGGGTTCACCTGCTTGTGACCAGATCTCTTAACATGAAGGCACTCTGCAATCTCATATATATGTATGTATATATATGTATATATGTACATATATGTGTATGTATGTATTATATATGTATGTATATACATATAGCTTATATCTCTTATAATTATAAATAAGCATGTCTTCTTCAATAGAAAGTAAGTTCCTTGAACTTCCTTGAAGTTCAAGTTCAAGATCCTTGAAGGCAGGGACTCTTTGATTCTTGCTTTAGTGTTCCCAGGAGCTAACACAGTGCCTTATACATTGTACATAATGCTTGTTTATTGGTGGATTTCATATTTTCCCTCGGAATATCAAAGACATATAAGTAATTAATTTTCAATAAATTTTACAAAACTGATCAAATGATACCTTCGCACAAGCTTAACTGAGGTTAATATTATATGTAAATATAGTGGTTTATGGAGTTTGGGAAGTCTCTGATAACACTGCAAATATCCTTTGTTGAATTAGCAAAAACTGAAAAGTAGATAGAATTGGTCTCTTGGGCTCCCACTGGAGTCTGTGGTGTCTGAAATTGTTATTAATAACAATTTATGGAAATTGGTCGTTTCTGGGAAACATAAGAGCTAAAGGGAAAGTCTAATTCTTAATGGTTCCCAGGAGCCTAACTGTAAAAGGAGGGCCCAGTAAAATTGTTTTTCTGTGAAATCCAAGGTTTATTCAAAGCAATCTGACCTACCAAAAGTGCTACTAGAATCTTTGCAGACCTAATTGCTCACATCACAGGGATGGGGATAGAAATCTTCTTAGGAGCTGACTCTGATTTCTTCCTCTGATCTGGAGGAAGAAATGTTTTCTAGATGAGCTAACAGAAGAATTGCTCCTCCCCTCCTCTTTTTATCCTTCAGAAAAAAAAAAGGCAACATCAAGGGTCTCTTTATATTTCTCTCTAAAATGGGGTTCGTAACCACTTAATCTGGGGTTTGTGAACTTGTTTTTTTAAATAACTATTTTGATATAGTTCACTGCCTTTGTAATCCTTTGTATTTATTGTATTTTGTTAATTTAAGAATATTAATCTGAGAAGGGAGCTAGGTGTCTAAGCAGATAGAGCACTGTATTTGGAGTCAGAAAGACTTTTGTTTAAACATGCTTCAAACTCTAACTGTGTGACCCTGGGAAATTCACTTAACCTCTGCCTGCCTCAGTTTCTTTATCTGTAAAATGAGGGAAGTCGTAGCACTTACTTCCAAAGGTCATTGTCATGGTAAGATGAAATCATAGTTGTAAAGAACTCTACAAATCTTAAAGCATTATGTAAGTAGTATTATCATTTTAATTATAGTATTACTATTATTGTAGAATTCGTAAGTTTCACCAGACTTCCAAAAAGGTAAATAATGCAAAAAACCTTAATAACCCCTACCTTAAAATTTTGTGACCTACAGTTATCTCTTCCGCATCAGGACTTTTCGCATTGTGGTATTGATAGATCACACACTGGCATAAGAAAATAAATGGGAATTTGGGGGGAGTTTTATGGAAGCAACAAATGACACAAATGCTAGCAGATGCCACAGAGAAAGTTTAGAAACTCAGAAATGCCTAAAATATGCATATTATATTGTATAATATCAACATATTTTGCCTTTTAATACCATAATAATTCAGATTTCTGTGGTACAATGGGAGAGCAAAAAATTTTTATGACGATTTTCCAGATTCCTGGGGCACCATAAGCCTAACCGCCATGATGTGGAAGGACGGTTATTATTGTTTTTCGTGGTTTTCTGTTCTGAAGGACCAATAACCAAGAGCACTCATAAACAAGGAACAGGAATTAAATAAAGTCCAGAGGTCTAGGCTATTAATCAACATGCCTTATTTCAAAATACAGTTACATTCATCTTATACCGGGCTGCTCATAAGAGGAGCTGGAATAATCAGACACATGATGTGAAACACATCTCCCCCAATAATGCCTGAAGATCCTCCATTACTGTTATGTTCCTTACTAAGGAAAAGATGTAACACATTAAGTTGCTAACACTGGAAACTAGGTATACCAAAATGTCCCTAAAGGGGGAAGTGGGAGGGCAGGAGGGAAGGGCTCAATGGAAAAATGGCTTTTAAAAAATCAATAGTCTGTAAAGAGTCTATCCTAGAAGCCTTCCCAGTAAGATTAGGGGTGAAGTAAGGATGCCCAAGATCACTACTATTATTCAATATTGTACTAGAAACGCTAGCTGCAGCTATAAGAGAAGAAAAAGGAAGTGATGGAATTAGAGCAGACAACGAGGAAATGAAACTTTACTCTTGTCAAATGATATAATGTCATACTTTGAATTTGGAACTCAAAATTTTTAAAAAGTTGAATGTCAAAATTGTTTTACATGAGAAAAAGCAAAATATTATTCATGGAAAACAATAATATGTGATTCTTCCATTTTGCTTTATGGTGGCCCTTGGGTGGTAAATACTATTACCTTACTATTTCTGCTTTTCAGTATTAATTGGTTTTGTAAAGTGATTTGGATTGATCTTTGTTTTGATCATTAAAACAAAAATTTTAGTTGATAATGCTTAGATCTCCTTATTTAACATTGAAATCTAACTCATTCTACAAACTTCTTATTCTGATACAATTTAGTTGGAAAGTGAAAGGCTAGGATTCAATTTGGTGAGTCAACAAGCATTTATTAAGCACCTACTATGTGAAAGGCACTGGGCTAGGTGCTGGGAATACAAAGAATAAAGAAGCATCTCATCTTCAGAGGGTTTCCATTTTAATATGGAGCAGAGCATACAAAGAGTTATGTACATGCAAGCTATAAATATATATATATATATATACACACACACACATATATATATAAATATATATATATATATAGTAAATGGGAGATGTACATGCAAGCTATAAATATATATATATATACACACACACATATATATATATAAATATATATATATATATATATATATATATATATATATACACATAGTAAATGGGAGATGATTTCAAAGGGAAAACACTAGCAATGTGTAAGACCCAGAAAGGTCTCTTACAGAAAGGAGGGAGAAATAAGCTTGTGTATGTGAGTGTGTGTGTGTGTGTGTGTGTGTGTGTGAGTGAGTGTGTGTACATACATATATATGTGTGTATATATATGTGCACATATATATACACACACTATATGTAAATATATAATAATAAATTTAAATATATAAATATATGTGTATGTATATATGTATTAAAAAGTGTGGGTGTGTATATTATATATACATATATATTTATATGTCCTACTATGTGCCACCCATCACACTAAGCACGTTTTTTAAACAAATATTTGTTATCAGGTAGGTGCTACTATTATCTCCATATTACAGCTGAGAAAACTGAGGCAAACAGAGGTTAAGAGATTTGCCTAGGCTAGGGTCATACAGCATTTAAGTGTCTGAGACTAAATTTGAACTCAGATCTTCCTGACTCTAGACCCAGAACTCTTTCTTTGCACTACTAGCTGTTTCTGGCTTCTAGACTCATTTCAAGGAAGCCAACAGCCAGAGGCAGGAAAGAGAAGTTCCATTCAACCAGTAGTTAAGAGACTACCATTTCCTAGGAATCATCAGGTGCTAGGGATAAAAAATAAACCCCTCTTTGCCCTCAACGAGTTTAGATTCTACTTGCATATCTAAGTGACAAAAAATTGGATTGTGGTTTGTTTATATCTGAAAACGTTTTAGGATTTCTGTTTCCCAAATGCACAATTCCCATGGAGAACCCCAGAATTTCTTAGTGACACTTATTCCACAGCCCAAGAACCTGATTTGGGCTGCTTTTGTTGTAGAAGCAGAGTAGCTTTGTGCCCATGAGAAGTATAAGTGTTAAAATGAGAGCTTCATGAGACTCACTATCATACTTTATCCATATCACCAACATCATTTTTTTTCACTTTAGAGGGTACCTTTTTAAGCTGAATTATTTTGGGGACATCTAAAAAAATATTTCAGATGGTGGGAATTAGAATTAAAGGTAATAACAATGTTGAAAATTCTATAGTCATGGAATATTTTTGGCTTAGCCTAAGTGTAAAAGAGAAATAGTGTGGCTTAAGAGTTACACTTCTTTTAAACTACCATAATTTTTAGCTATTAAATAACCCACTTGATAAATGCAGCCTACTTATTCCCATCTCCATTTTCTATCAGTAATTATGGCTTTAGGTTGATTCATATTGTATTCATGATTGTATGTTTAACTCTTGTCTAATGTGCTTTGTATCAGGATACTTTGTACCAGGATACTTTGTACCAGTATAAAAGGAATAAAAACCTAGAAGCCTGGGGATAAATATAAAAGACTTAGGATGTTACTGCTCTTTTTTACTCTTATCACCCTTCATGGCCAACTCTTTGAGAGACTGGAGTGTTTGACTTATGGTACACCAGTGTTAGATGTGCCTTACCTTCAGATCATTTCAGCATTTTGCAAACACTTTAGTTCTGTCTTTACCAATTTACCTTGTCCTCACATCAATTGTATGGGTTTATTTCTTTTCCAATGCTGGATCAGGAGGCAGTGATAGACAGAAATCGGGACAAAGAAGCATTATTTGCAACCGAAACTTTATTAAATGTTTGATTTTATCTGTTATAGAACATGAAAAGCAGCGGTTATGCAAGAGTACCGATTATATGAATTTGCATTTCAAAGTAAAATGGTTTTATAATGAATATGTGCGAGAGCTCTCTGCCTTCAAAGATGCTGTTCCCGAATATTCTTTGTAAGTAGTGATTTTTTACCCCTTCGTTTTGTTCACAGTATACAGAGCTCCAGTTCGCTTGAGTTCTCGAGCACTAACATTCCTTTCTCATAGTCTTCATGTGATTGAATAGATTTCACATTTTCAAATTTGAGCCAACTGTTTGGTGGTCTTTCATAGTTGTTTCTACTTTGTCTTTTCCATTTTTATTTTTTTTTTACTAAATATAATAGTGGAGAATGTGTCCAATTTAAAGGTGATGATCATACTGATGGGGAAAATGGGATTACAGTGCTAACAATGTGAATTTAATTCTAAAAGTTAGTTTAGAGTACTCTGGAGTTGGAGAAGGCATATTTGAAATCTTTTATGTTATCAGATTGTTTACTTGTCCTTGTCATATATCAAGGTACTTAGATAATCAAACTTTTTCACGATAATTTTAAAAAAAATAGATCATTCAGAAAATCCATTAAAACTTTCTCATGGAGAGAAGGGGGAGAGTGGTATTTAATAAATTTACAGTATTTTCATTTTGATATAATTGCCATTTTGAGTATACTCACTTTAAAAACACACTTAAAAAACCGAACTAAAAAAAAAGCCTCAAAGCCTAATTAAGTGCAAATGAATTGTTTCTCATGGGCCACAGTATTAACCAAATGAAGTCTGTTTGCTTTTTAAGATGGTTTGAGCCCTTTGTCATTCAGTGGCTTGATGAAAATGAAGATGTATCGATGGAGTAAGTTTAATTTCATGTCTTCGAATAAGTAATTGTCAAAAAAAAGCTTTTTTTTTTTAATAGACCTGTGATTTGATTGATACAGAAATGTCCCGGGAAGGAAAATTCCCTATCAATAGTGGAGAATTAAAATTAAGTAATTAGTGAAGTGTTTGAACCATTCCTATTATTTTTAAATTAAGTAATACAATGCAGTGGAGTATAGTGAATAGAGGGCTGTTTTCAGAATCAGAAAAACCTTTATTCAGGCTCTGCCTCTAACACATACTGACTGTGTGACTCTGGGCAAGTCACTAGCACTCAGTGTCCCAGGCAACTCTCTAAGACTTTAAGTTGTAGAACAGGTACCATAAGTTCCATGGTCATTAACCTAAATATGAGTAGAACACTGAAGCTAAAAGACATTGGATTCTCAAGGTCTTGTCCTAAAATCCTAAACCTAGAAATCTCGTAGAACTTGGCTGTGGTCCCAAGATACAGACCAGTGACCTTTCTGATCCATTTGGAGCAAATATGAGCATGAGTTGCCTCTGGCTTCTATGTAACCATTGAAGAACAGGTGAAGATATTCTAACACCTTCTTTTATAAACCCATGTTCAGGAAATACTGAAATGATATATAACCAAGATCTCAGTCCAGCGAAAAGAGATTTCAAATAGCATAAACCTTCCCTATTTTATTGGATCCACAACAAATTTAGTTGGGATTGACTACTTTGAAGCATTTTCTTACTGTGGGATGGTGTTGGATGATATGAGATTCAGCAGTTAAGGAGTAATGATGAACCCACTGTCTCAAATGTGCCAGCTTACTGGAATGGTTTCTGCTTTCTCCTTTCTCAGTTTCAGCAGACCTCAGACCATGCCCTCTTCTCTTGCTCTGTGGTAGATGTCTTTGCACAGCTTAACCAAAGCTTCGAGATTATCAAGAAATTGGAGTGCCCTAATCCTGAAGCATTATCCCATTTAATGAGAAGATTTGCAAAGGTAGATTAAAAATGGTCAATCTCTTTCTCATTTGTGGGTCTGTGAAATTTCCTCATTTTCTTGACTACTGCCTAAATAATTCTGTTGTGTTGCAGTATCTGAGGCAATAGTCAAATTTCTATTTCTTTCCTGTCATAGTATCAACAACTTCAGTTATCTTCAGTTTTGTCCCTCAGTTTGGGACATAAGGAGGCATATTTCTGTGCTATATACTTGACATTTTAACATTATTCCTGTTCATATTCCTAAAGAGATTATAGTGAATAGTTCCACTTTTCAGAGATGCAACTTCCCATTTTCTGTCTCAATGCAACACCTTTATTAAGAGGACCATGCACTACTTGTGTTTGTCCTTCATTTTTGAAGAGACCATGACATCAGGGAAATGATGACATGACTTGTAGTTGACTTTGATTTGAGTGAGGGAGGGCTCACTTTCTCTTCCGGAGCCATCTGGGTCCAGTGGCCTTAGATTTATCAGGACTACTGAAAATGGCCCAGAATGCAATGAGAGAACCTGGCCTTTTTGGGCTAAGGTCTTTTCAGTTTCTCACTTTGAGTGATGTAATTAATGCCCTTTCAGTAAATAGACCTCTTTAAGAAGTGAGTCAAGGAATGACCCCTTTAACTTAAAAAAAAAAAAAAATCCAGTTGAGAGAGGAAGAGCCTTGGGGTTGCTAGTCAAAAGAGAAACAGTTAGTATTGACATTCACTCTGCAACAGGAGGGCCCAAAATATTGCCTTTAAGTGGTGCTTGGGCAGGGACCTATGGTGATCCAATCTGTTGGACAAGGGGTTGGGGGTCAAGAGTTAGCTCTATTAGAATCATGTAATTTGGCTTGCCTAAGCTCATTCAGATGACTAGTGCTAGAACCATTATTTTGAACATAGGTCTCTTAACTCCTAGTCTCTTCAACACTCTTTTTACTCCCCCACATATTATCTCTAGGAAGGAAAGCCATCATATTTGTCCTTCAATTTCTTTACTTGTAAAGTTGAGAAGATCTTTAAGGTTCCTATCCAGCTCACATTTTGTTGTTCTTTAAGGGAAACAAACACACACATACACATACATACAAACACACACATACACACACATGCACAGATATACACACACATATGCACAGACACACCCATACATACATACACAGATACACACACATACATACACACAGCATTTGTAAGCTCCTGAAAGAGCTTACAAGTCATTGAGGAACAAGGCAAATGTGCAAAATAATGGCAGGGGGGGAAGTTCATATATAATTTTGTAAAAATTGGTGGTACAAAAAATTAAGCACAGAATAGGGAAATGATGTCTGCCAACCATAGAAGTTTAAAAAGCCTTCATTGCCCCAGTAAAGAAAAGAGAAAAAATGTTCCAGGACAGAGAAACAGAATGAAGATATTAAAAATTGAAATGGTTATGACCTATATGGAACTGGTATCACTTGAGCTGAATGTTTATGTAGGCAAATAGTATTAATATTTGATATTTACATAACACTTTAACACTAGAATCTACTGGTATGTAAATGAATGCAAAAAATGTACTTAATCCTTCAAAACAGTAGTGTCAAACTTAAATAGAAGCAGGGGCCACTAAGCTACACATAAGGATCTCTGCAGGCTGCATACTGACTTACAAAATCACATGTACATGTGCATGTACATGTATGTATACCAAAATTACTACCAGTGCATTAAAATCATGAAGGAAATGTTTTAACCTGTTTCCAGCACTTGGGAAGTATCATCAGTTTTATGCAACCAGTGATTTGATGCCACTACTGAAAATCATTCTTAAGGATTATTAAAAAACCTTTCAACATTATCTGATCTTTGCAAAGAGCCCAGGAGGTAAATGCCTCAGTTACCAGAGGTACCCAGAAGGTAAATCTGTCAAATATTCATTTGACAGATGAGGAAACTTAGGCTCATAGAAAGAAATTAAGAGAATTATCCAAGATCATTTAAAAGTGAAATTCCTTTCTAGCTCCTTGTCTAGTGATATTTCAATTATATCATAATGGAAAATAGGAAGAGCTCAAGTAGATGTAAATTATGGAAGGCTTTGACATGCACATTGAGGACCTTGAATTTGAAATAGCATCATGCACAAAATAGAGCTCTGAATGTTATAATCCCATCCCAGTTCTACCATTTTATTAGCTGGGTGACCTTGGACAAATTGCTAGACCTCTCCAATTCTCAGACTTCTCATCTCTAAACAGGGGTTATGATGCTTATCAATACTACTTACCTTATAGGCCTGCTGTGAAATTAACTGACATGGATATAAATGTTTTATTAGCCATAAAAGTAGTTTATAAATGTAAACGACTATTACTATCTTAGAGACATTTGGGAGTCATTAGTCACAGTGAGGGATTGACAGTAAGTGGAACCTAACTAGGAATGCTGATTTCATGAACCTTTTCCTGATTCTAAGGGCATAGGGTAGTTCGGTGAGATAGTCAGTGACTGGGGATCTCGTAGAATCTTCAGGAAGTTTTCATCTGAGGCCTACATTTTAATCTGAGAAGGAACCCTTTGTCCCTCAGGTTTTACCTGCAAAATGTGAAGCATATTCCTTTACTTTTATATGATGGCCCCAAAGCATTTATTTAGATGCAACTTGGAAAGGGTTTTCTAGGCAGCAGATGTTTCCTGATTTGTAATACACAGATGTTCACGTCACTCCCTCGGCAAGATAAGCACTAGGGGAAAGAATCATTCAAAAAAAAATCTGAAAGTAAGTCTCCTTCTGATTAGCAGCAGGGTTCAGGCTGTTTGCCAGGAAGAGAAAGAAATGGAGTAGTTGCATGTGAATCTCTCTGGTGCAGAGGAAAGAACACTTAACTGGGAATTAAAGGACCAGCGCTCTTGACCTGGCTCTGCTGTTTGGTATTTGGTCATCTTGGGCAAGTTATCTGACCCCTCAAGGTCTCAGTTTCTTCAACTAAAATAAAAGAATCTATTAGATTCTTCTTCAGGTCCTTCCCCATTCTAAATTTTGAATTTCCAAAAGTCAGTTGATGCATCAATAACATTTATTAAGTATCGGAAACTGTGCCCAGAACTGGAAATTCAAGGACAAAAGTGAGATGGCCCATGCCCTCCAAGTGCTTACATTCTAGTAAGGGCTAAAACTTGTTTACAAATAAGTAAACGTACGGTTATAACAGCAAGGACTTCTATATATACAGGAATGCCTGCTATTGAGGTTCTTAGATATACTTTTCTAAAAGGAAAGCAACTTTTGAGGGGTCAGCAATCACTTTAATCAACCACATATATCATTCACTTAGTTCAGGGGAAAAAGTCAGCACCCTGAACTTCAGAAATAATACAAAGAAACAAAGATCGACAGGATTTTGAACTGTCTGACCATAAGCAATACATAGATCACAGATCAGCAGGTAGAGCCAACTGTCTGACTATACATACATAGTTAACAGAGAGAGAAGCGCCAATATCTGGGTTTACAAAGAGGGGGAGTGGGGGTGGGCTCCTTAGCAGCTACCCAGAGTCTCCTTTGGCCAAACAAACACTTCCAATGGGTTAGCCTTAAAGTCAAACCTCACCTCAGAGTATTTATATACTTTTCAGAGCCAGAGGACAGGACCCTCTGACCTAATACCTCTATAGAGGACAAAAGCTATTGAGGTCTATCAATGACCAAGGAACATCTTTAACTTTTCCCCCCACTCACCATTAACCTTACATTAACATTACAAGGGTACAAAAAAAAAAAAGTGTCACATGCTAGTCCCATAGGCTTATATTATGCTTGGTTGGAACAGAACAAATAAAGTTTTATATATATATATATATATATATATATATATATATATATATATATATATATATATATATATAAATAATATTATATATAATATTAATTATATCATATTATGATATATTATTATATGCTTAATAAGGTGAATAACTGTACTAAATTCAACAGATTCTGCTCAGTAAATGTTTTGTGAGTACCTATTGTGTTTATTTCTCAGTGATAAATCTTGGATGTGAAATTTAGATAAAATCCAGTCAAGATTTCTGACAGGAGGAGTGACATGGCTGTGTTTGTGTGTATGTGTTTGTATTTGTGTGTGTGTGTGTGTGTACGAATTATATTTTTAAAGAAACAATAATGGTGCCTAAACCTTACCACAATGTAAGGAGTCTGCCAATGGAGATCGCCAAAAGAATTGACAGAGTGTTTTAACATGATTTTTTTATAATGATAGTGCACTTATATTGCTCAGTCCTCATATACCAAAAAGAGTTTTCCTCAAAGCAGAGTTTCTATTCATTTATCTGAGATCATTTCCATATATACTGAATATGCTGCTTAGTAACTTCATGGAGAAAATAGGCATAATTCATCTCATTCCAAAAAGGAAAGAGATCATAGTAGAAACTACGCATTCCCTCTTACACATTCTGCATTCCAGCAACAGTGCCCTTCTTGGCGTTCCTCACAGCCAGCACTCCATTTCTCGACTTTTTTCACTTCTGTGCCTTTTTGCACATTTTCTCCGATACCTGGAATGTTCTCCCTTGTATTCCTACCTTTGAGAATCAGTTCAAATTCTACCTTCTACAGGAGACCCTTCTTAGTTCACTTTGTTGGTCATACCATCTCTCTTATTTTTTATGTATTGATACTGTATATATTATATATATGTATGCATAATTGTTTGCATGTTGAGTCTCCCATTACCTTGAGAACAGGGATCGTGCGTTTGATTTTTCTCTCTATCTCCAGTGCTTATGGTGCCTGGCACATAATAGCACTTAATAAATGCTTATTGATTAACTAAAATTGGAAGGGACTTTAAGTGTCATCTCATTTAGCCCATTCATTTTGTAGATGAAGAAATTGATATCCAGAAAGATGGCATGATTTACCCATGGCTACACCATTAGGAAAACGGAGAACCATTATTTAAACCCAGATCTGTTGATTCAAAATCCCATACTCTTTGGACTTTGTTTTCTATTGCTTGTCTCCTTATTCCTATCCCTTTCAAAACAATTGTCCTAATGTCCTACTCTGAGTCTACTTACGTCTTTCCCTGTGCTTTGTGCAATGCCTGTTCCATAGGTTACCCATTTGATTTTTTCTTAAATCTTTTCTTTTCCTCTCTTTGGGCTTTCACTGAAACATAATACAAACTTCCTGTCTATCCTTTCCATCACTGGTTGCACTTTCAACTTATCCCCCACCTTGACTGCAAACCATTGAACAAGGTGGGAGTATTGGACTTACTGCATGCTCCCCATTGTCATTTCTAAGCTTTCCCTCTACCACCCTCACTCAATAATCTCTTCTCTTTTGAGGTTCACTCAATTCATATTTACAGCCCAATTAAAAATTTTTGTATTTCAGCCTCCAAGAAACTCCCCTTCTTTCCTTAATAAGTTTGGTGCCTGGCTCGTAGTCTTTCTCTCTTCAACTCCTGCTTTCATAATAAGGGATTTCAACATCTTATTTAATACTTCTAGACTCCCAATTTCTCAACTTACTCATTTCACATGACCTACTATTCCACCCGTCCTCAGCTAAACATGTGGTTTAAATAGACTGTCTTACCCTTGATGTTGCCATCACCTCTTCCATGATTGTGAACTCTGAAATTCCCTTTACATGATCACAATCTGTCATTTCACCTCTCCCTCAAAACCTCAAATATTGATTTTTGTCCTTACTGTGACCTCCAATGCCTTGACCCTTCAGTTTTTTTCAAGTTACCTCCCCTCCACTGATTATATTTCCCATACTTTACCACTTTCATGAACCAGTTCAATTTGACACCACCTTCTTCTCTCAAGTCAAGGGACTTGATCCTTTATGCTGTTACCAGTATTGTATCGCCAAACCTCAACTTTCTGTTCTCCCCATCCACTGCCTTTGCTGTTATTTAAGAGTTGTTGAACAAAGCTGGAAAAAAATCATAAAGTCGTGCTGGTTGGGTTCATCACAAATGTATGTTACATAATTTCAAATAGCCTGTCACTGTGGGAAGCAAACCTCTTTTACCTCCCTGATCAACTCCTTTTTACAGGACCAGATGATGGTTTCAGTAGATAGAGCTCTGGACCTAGAATCAGGAAGACGAGTTCAAATCAAGTCTGAGACACTTCCTAGCTGTGTGACCTAACCTTTTATTGCCCAATAAAATAGATCTACTGGAGAAGGAAATAGCAAAGCACTCCAATAAATTTGCCAAGAAAACCTCAGATGGAAGTCATGAAGTCAGACGCAACGGAAACAACTGAACAACAGGAACACTTGATTCATTGATTCATTCTCCCATTCACCACCATGACTTTTCCAGACTTTTTTTTATCTCTCTTTTGCATGGTTTCTCCTTTACTCAACCTCTCAACAGATAAAAAAAAATTGGTCTCAGAGAAGATCTTTAGTCTCTGGGAATAAAGACACATAGGTCATTAGCAGAAAAGCTGGAATTTACTCATAGGTCTTTACAATGCTCTGGATAGATAATAATATGTGTACTCCACCTATTAATAAATAATGTTACCATCAGGAAAGTGGAGCAGTGGATAGAGGCCCGAGACTGGAGTCAGGAAGGCCTGAGTTAAAATCTAGCCTTAGACACTAGCTGTGGGACTTTGAGCAAGTCTCTTAACCTCTGCCCCAGTTTCCTCAAAATTAAAATAGGAATCATAATAGCATCTGCCTCACAAACCTTTTGTGAGGAAGAAATAAGTGAATGTTTGTAAAAATCTTAATATGGTATCTGACCCATGAAAGGGCTATTATCATTATTATGATTTATTGAATAGAAGCCTAAGTGTTCTTCTAAGTTGTTCAATCACTTCAGTCTCGTAAGACTCCTTATGCCCCTATTTGGGCATTTTCTTGGCAAAAATATTGGAATCATTTGTCATTTCCTTCTCTAGCTCATTTTACAGATGAAGAAGCTAAGGTGAACAGGGTATCTGAGGCCAGATTTGAACTCTTTTTTTCTTACCCCAAGCCCAGCACTCTATCCACTGAGCCATCCAGCTCCACCTGGCTTTCTTAGATGAGGATTAAGATGGTGGCAGGCAGGGAGGTTGGGGTGAGAGTGAGGAATGGAAATGGTGTGTTCATCTTCTGTTTTTCTGGCCATGGGAACTGACTCGATTTAAAGAGGCAATGTGCCATAGTGGATAGATATCTTATGTCAAAATCAGGAAGACCTGGGGTCATATCTTCTCATCTCTGTGATATACTGACTGCGTGACTATGAACACATCATTTACCGCTTATCCTCTCAGCAATCAAGGCAACTCTTGAAGAAGATAGCAAAGAAAGTGCCCATCTACATTTGTAGAGGGAGTTTTTTCATCCAGAAATTCTCTATACCAATGAAATCACAAGTTCAGTCTTTATCCTTGCCTTGTTCTTCCATAAGAATTAGCACTCTTATTTGGCGCCTGGGGGAAGCCTACTTATTACATAATAAATCAAGCACTCAACTCCAAGATGTGGCTAGCCATTCAGAAGGATCTCTACATCTGGGCATAGGAAAAGACTTCTCAGCAAAGTTAAGTAGATACCACTATAGTTGTTATTATTAAGCCAATTCTATGCAGCCTCATTGTCCTCCTAAGAGTACAATTTTCTGTCATAGAACTATAACTGAATAGTTAGACTGTGACCCAGAGGTTTTATCTCATGATTTGTAATAACAATATATCAGATGGAAGAGCTGTTGTTAGTATCAATACCCCACTCTACCAGTCTTAACCCAAGATCACTTAGGTTCTCATTGACTGGCCAATAACAGGTCTCAGATCAAACCCTACTTGGTCATTGTTTGGGCCCTGATTACCAATCTGATGGGTTGGTTGGTTATTGCCCTTTGTTCTGAAAAAGGACCAAAATGACATCACTATGCTAGAGTCAAGTGTAGCTGATCAGAACAATATGAGCTCAGAATGTTCTACCTCAAGTCAAATGCAAATAGTCTGTGTGAAAATTTGGGGTGGATTCTCTAAATTTGTGCACCCTATGTTTCCTTTGAGCTGTTTCAATTCTACTTTGCTCATAGATCACAGCACCATCCCTGACATGGGCACACCATGTTAAGTGGTCCTGTGCCAGTGTCTCCCAAGTCACACAATCAATTCCAAAGTTCTTAAGAGAGACCTTGAGGCTGTCCTTATATTGCTTCTTCTGACCACTATGTGAGCATTTGCCCGGCATGAGTTCTCCATAAAATATTCTTTTTGGCAAGCAGATGTTTTGAATTTGAACAATGATGCCATTCCTGATAAATTGTAAATAGTTAATATTTCTATTTTGGCTGGAAATTCTGAGGGTCTTCCCCTCTCAGATTTTTTTTTAAAGATCATTCTTTGCCTCATTTCTTATTAGGCTTTAATTACTGAATAGGCTTTGCTTCAGTCAAATTGAAACCTGTTAAAGAGCTTAGTGTGAAAAGTCAAGGTGTCCCACTGCATCCTGGGCCATCTGGCCACTGAACCAGATGGCTCTGGAGGAGAAAAGGAGGCTGGTGGCTTTGCACAGCCCTCCCTTATTTAAATCTAAGTCACTTACATGTCGTGGCATCAAGTCCCTGATGTCAAGGTCCTTTTCTAGAACAAAGGACAAATAGTAACCACACTCAGTCCGTTCCTTAAAACATGTTATTGACCCAAAGCAGAAGAAAGATGTGGTTGTTGTTTTAAAAATTGAAAACTGCTCCTCACCCTGTGCAACGGCTGCAACTCTACTGAGGCAACTAAGGTGTAATAGTATATCCTATTCTTTATTACTTCTCCAATTTCTGTGGACTGCTTGGATAAATGGATTTATTTGCTATTTCTTATTTGTGATGGATTGTCTTTGGTGTAATCCCTATTTGGTAGTAAAGCTTTAAACTGGTGAATGGAAGGCTTACTCTCCCTCTTAAGAGCAACCAGGGCAGTGGCTTTCTTCTAAACTGACTCATACCCCTAGAGCAGAAATATTGTAGAAGGCGCAAATAAGATATAATTCTACCCCACTATTCTTTTGGAAAAGTAAAACAAAGTGTATTTAAGACAAGCATGTGATTTACATATTCTGAAATCATTTGATATGAAATAAAAGTAAGATCCCAAAAAGCCTTGAAAAAGAGATATAAGAAAAAACTTCATCTTTTTGGGGTGAGTGGAAAAATGTGGAACATTGCACATAGCATCATTTTGGGGAAGGGAATGTATTGAATGAGTTTTCTGATTTTTTTCTCCTTTTCTTTCTCTTTTTAAAAATTCTTAATTATAAAGAAATGCTTCTTAGGATGAGGAGAGGGAGGGGTGTAGGGTAAAATCTAGGTGGTGTAAAACAAATCATGATCTAGTTTTAAGATTAAAGGAAATTAGAATGTTCTTATGTTGTCTTTGTGATGACAAAGTAGAATCTTTTGCTCTTTTTATTTTAGTATAATCAAGTACCTCTGATTGAATCTTGCTTTTATCAACCAAGAATCTTTATGAGGAATAAAATAGAGAAATGCGTTTCTTTAGACAGCATATATATTTGTATTGTTCATTATTTTCATGTGATTAAAAAAGATCTTCCCTACCCACTAATGGGTCTGAGAAGATTTTTAGGAAGGTCCACACCTTTTGTTAAGTTTCTAATGAGGCACTGGTTCTCAAGGGTTGTGGTGCCCTCTGGCTCTAAAAAAATACATAAATACTCTGAGGGTGAGGGTTTACTTTGGGGCTTACTGACTGGAAGTGTTTGTTTGGCCAGATGAGTTCCTGGGAAGCTGCTTCTCTCTCTGGTAACTATATATGTATGGTCAGTCTGTTGATTTGTAATGTATGAATTGCTTACTGTCAAACAGTTTGGAAGCTCTGTCTGTTATTTTAGATTTCTCTGTATTTTCTCTGAAGTTCAGAGTGCTAATTTTTCCCCCTGAATTAAGTGAATGATACATGTATGCGCTTGATTAACCCCTCAAAAGTTGTCTTTCCTTTTAGAAAAGCAGATCAAAGAACCTGTGATATTGGGGCCTCCTGTGTCTGTTGGGGTCCTTAATGTCACAGTCTTCAATCTCATGACTTTGTCTTTTCTTCACTTCCCATTTCTTCTCCCCTTCCCTCAATTTGCTACTCAGAATAGTGATCAAATCACAAAAAGGACCCAGTTTTATTTGCTACAAAACTGCGGTGGCATTCTAACCTTTGCTTTTCAAATGCCACTCTTCTAAGACCAAACAGACTAAAGTCAATGAAGACGTTTCCAAAGGACATCAGTGGGTGTAACTTGCAAGGAAAAGAATATTTCTTCCAGGTCTTCTGGGAAAACAGCATTCAGGGATTGTGACGTCTTTTGTGATATCACCAGGGGTCACATCTGGAGATAAAACCAAAATGAGGTTTAGGGAAAGGATGCTAGCACTCTCTCTCCCTCCCTAATAATTCAACCTAACACAAATTTATTCAGAGATTGCTACGTGCAAGGTTCATGCTAAACACAGAAGAAACAAAGACAAAATTTAAAATTGTTCCCTGCTTTAAAAAAGCTTACATTCTACTAAGAGATGAGATGAAATGAGTAAGCACTTAAATAAATACATGCTAATCTGAGAGTAGAGGGACAGGAGGGGGCTAAAGGGAGAGTCAGAGGGAGAGAGAGAGATGTAGAGAAAAGGGAGAGATGAAACACAACAAAGAAAGACTTCTGATAAGTAATATATGAGCAGGGCTCTGAGTGAAGTAGAGATTATGAAAGGTGGTGGTGAGTAATGCATTTGGAGCCAGAATGAGAATAGCCCACAAAATATCATAGAAGCAGAAGGAACTCTGAGTTCAGGGAATCATTAGATCAGTTTGGCTGGAAGATAATGTATGTGAAGGGGAGTAATAAAAAATAATCCCAGAAAGGTGAGGTGGAGTAGTCGAGATAGTATTTGCCTTGCATTTCCACAGGCATTGCATCACTGAAGATTTTTGTGTTGATCAAGTTTTAACTTTCAGTTGGTGCTAATGACTAACATACAACAGGCTCTTAAAATCAGGATGGTTTGTCTTTGTTTTTCCAGTGGAGAGAGCTATAATGAAATTACTTCTACAACCTCCATTTTCATTATGAAATAGTGATTTGGGAACTAGCTTCATAGGTAAATCCCATAATAATTTTCAGCATTATGCTTAAAGTGAAGTTTGCACTGCAGAATTTGTGAGATATTTTGGTACAATCAGCCATCTGTCTTCCTGGATTTATTAGACTGCTTCTTGAGAAGGTATTTTGTTTTACAAAAACAAGTTTCTACTTGAATTAACATGTTATTGTAAACCTCTGTATTTCTCCACAAAACATATTTTCTATCTGCATTTTTATATCCACTTCTAGGTTCTCAATATGATTTTTAAAAATCTATAAACCATGGTGATAGTCACATTTACTTTTGTGAACAGAGAGAGTAAACTTAGCCCCTTCCTTTTCAGTTCCATTTTGTTAATTCCTTGGATTGTTGCTATGCTAGATTCTGAGCCCAGGAAGCAAACGCTGATGAAAATAAATGCCTACCACTGCTCTGTCTCTCTTTCTCTCTCTATTTCTTTCTCTTTTGAAGTCATTTATTTATTTGCAAGGAGTAAAAGAATAAGGAACTAACAATTAGGATGATGAAGATGATTATATAGAAAACATGGTTTGAAAATTCAGTAGAGGAAACACAAGTATAAAAGTTGAAAAAACTTATTACAAAAATTACTGAACTAAATGAAATTCTTGGCAGAAATATTTCAGGAACTCTAATGGTAGTATTCAATAAAATTGATTCTTACATAATTCCAAGAAATATGTTTTCAGAATTCAATATAAATGGGAATTCATTAGCCCCACTTAGTGTCTGATATATGGAATCATGAGAAAGAATTGAGAGAAGGTCTGCAAAGATTCATAGTTGGAAAATGGAACCTATTAGGAAAGATTAAAAAAACTGATGCTCTGAACAAAAGAAGTTGAAGGATTATTTAATAATAACTCTCAAGCATTAAGACCTCTTTGCGTAAAGGACAATGGTCAGATGTTCACTATCTCCTCTGAGAACCAACAAAATTAAATATCCTTAAGATACATGCAGCAAGTGGGATTTAGGTTAGCCATAATGATTTTTTCACAGAGAAGATTATTTCACTTTGGAATAATAGGTCATTGAGAAAGATTATAAAACCTCCTTCTCTAGGGTCCCTTGGGAAAAAAAAATTTATTTTCATCTCTCTGATTTTCTTTTTAAGGACAACTCTTCCCTAGACAACGGGATAGATAAAATAATTTCTCAATGTCCTCTCTAACCAGAAGATTTAATGCAAATAACATTAAGATAGCAATTATTTGGACTGTGTGTATATGTGAAAGTATATATTCAATTATGCATATAAGATAAATTCTTTATTTTTCAGACCATCAGTAAAGTTCTACTCCAGTATGCTGCAATTGTCTCCAATGACTTCAGTTCTTACTGTGATAAAGAAAATGTGGTGAGTAAAACTCAAAGCGTTTCAAAAGCATTTCAGTATTCTTTTAAAATAATAAACCAAAAACTAAAGTGTGCACATAGGAGAATTTTTCTATTTTTCTCCTCATCTCCCTCCCCTCTGTAAAGTATTTTCATTTGTTCCTTTGATTATTACTTGGGAGTATAAAAACCAAGAATGGCAGGGGGAGGAATGTGTTAGTAACAACCACAGCAGCTGACATTTGTGGAGCATCTTAAGGTTTGCCAAGTTCTTTACATATATTCTCTCATTTACTCTTCTCAGCAACTCTGTGAGATAAATATGACTGACATTATTATTTCTGGTTTATAGTGTGAAAGTAAAGATTCAAAGAGTTTAAGAGATTAATCAAAGCCAGGTCACACATGACTCCAACTTCAGTCCTCTTTCCAGTCACCAAGCAGAATAGTTGAAATTAGATCACAGCTACTCATCTTGGTGGAGTGGGAAGAAGACTAGACTTGGGGTCAGCAGCTATGCAGATGCAAATCCAGACTTGAATACTTATTGGCAGGGACTTCTGGGAGCCAAGATGATGGAGTAAGCACTAAGTCACTCTCACTCTCCCTTATTGCCCTCTAAAAACTCAGAAGATATCACCCCAGGAAAAATCCTGGAACAGCAAAGTGAGCAGAAAGATGGAATACAGCAGTCTTTTGGTGTGGGAGGCTTGGGGAATTAACAGGAAATGTCCCTCTAGCTCTGGAAAGGGAGCAGGACAGGAAGCATCCTGGCAAACCAGTGGTAAATCCCACCTCAGCAAACTAATGGGAGATCCTGAACCCCAGAGTGGTGGAGCAGACAGGCTTCAACACCAGGATCCTCCAAGTACCTTGGCACAGCCAAGGGAACCAGTAGACTCCAGTTCTACCATCACATGCTCCCAATGAACAGGCATCCTCCAACAGCCAAACCTCCCAGTACTTCACACTCCAGGTGGATAGGTGTTCTCCAACTGCCAAACTTGCCCATGCTTCAGAGTAGCTCAGGTGAGCAGGTGTTCTCCAAGAGACAGACCACCACCACCAGCCTGAGAACTTCAGTGTAGCCCTGAAGAAATGCAGAAAAACCCACTTGGCCTCAGCATATGCCAGCCATCATCCCCAGAACCCCAACTCAAACACCAGGCAAGCCACCAGACTCCTACAGCCTCCAGCTGCCAGCAACTGAGGCCCCAGCACACAAAACCAGCAACCAGGCTTCTGGCCCCCACACAAGATGCTTCAGGCAGTGCCCCCTGTGCTCAAGCAGAAGAGCATGACTGTAAAAGCCAGGAAATCATGACCAAAAAGCAAAAACTGACAATGACCATAGAGTCTTCCTGTGGTGACAGGAAAGATCAAAACACAAATTCAGAAGAGAACAACATTGTTGATACACTCACATCTGAAACCTCAAATGGGAATATGAACTGGTTTCAAGCCCAAAAAGCCTTTTGGAATAACTCAAGAAGGATATTTTTTGCCAAATTTATTAATTTATTTGTTTTCAGTTTTCAACAATCACTTCCATGATTTCCTAATTTTCCCCCCTTCCTTCCCCAGTGTGCAATCTTATATAGATTGCATTATATATATATATATATGCATTCTTATTTTCACATTAGTCATGTTGCATAGAAGAATTAAAACAAATGGGAGAAACCACGAGAAAAACAAAACATAATAAAGAAGAAAATAGTTGCTTCATTGTGCATTCTGACTCCGTAGTTCTTTCTCTGGATGTGGATGGCATTTTGCATCATGGATCCTTTGCAAATGCTTTAGATCCTTACATTTCTGTAAACAGTTAAGTATCAAAATCAGTCCTCACTCACTGTGTCTGTTACTCTGTAAAATGTTCCCCCTGGCTCTGCTCCCCTTATTCAGCATCAGTTCATATAAGTCTTTCCAGGTTTTTCTGAAGTCTTCCTGTTTGTCATTTCTTATAGCACGATAGTGTTTACATTCATATACCACAACTTGCTCAGCCATTCCCCAGTTGATGGGCATCTGCTCAATTCCCAATTCTTAGCCACCACATAAAGAGCTGCTATAAATATTTTTGTACATGTGTGATGGCAATCAAAATAGGATCTTTTGCTGTTTTTGTTTAGTATAATCAAGTGCCTTTGATTGAATCTTCCCTTTATCAATCAAGAATCTTTACAAGCAGTAAAGTACGAAAACAAGAGTTTTCTTAACTAGAAGCAGTGTATGTATTTGTACTGTCAATTATTTTAATGTGCATTGTGTGAAGCTTGATTAGGGGAATTGTTTTATAGGAGGGTTCCAAGTACTTTTTGTTTTTTCTACTGAGACACTGGGTCAAAGTGTTGTGATGCCCTCTGCCTCTAAAAAAAGGTATAAATACTATGAGTTGAGGTTTTATTTTGGGGCTTAGTTTTTGCAAGAAGCTTTAAGTGCTAGATGAAGACACTGGGAAGCTGCTAAGGAGCCCCCTAACTTTGAGAACCCAGATGTCGTGCTTCCCTCTCTGCCCTCTTGGGTAATGATGGTCAGATAGCTGTACCTGTTCATTGAATTATGGTTAGAGAAAGGAAGCCATGTCTGTTGATTACTTTGGGGCTTACTGTCTGGAAGTGTTTGGTCAGATGAGGTCTCTGGGAAGCCTCTAAGGAGCCCCCCAGCTTTGAGAACACAGATGCCATGCTTGCCTCTCTGGTAACTGTGGTCAGACAGGGTTGAATTCAGGCAGAGAAAGCCATGTCTGCTGATCTTTTGATTTCTCTGTATTTTCTTTGAAATTCAGGGTGCTGACTCCCTGAACTAACTGAATGATATATATATATATATATATATATATATATATATATATATATATATATATATATATATGTGTGTGTGTGTGTGTGTGTGTATATATATATGTGTGTGTGTGTGTGTATATATATACTTGGTTAAAGGAATGATACATGTGCTTGATTAAAGTGATTATTAGCCCCTCAAAAATTGCCTTTCCTTTTATGAATGCAGATCTAAGAAACTGTGATATCAGCAAGCCCCGTATATGTTGGGGTACTTACTGATACAACATATAAGTCCTTTTCCCATTTTTTTGCCTCCATTCTCCATAAAGTTGATAAACGAGCTATTCCTTGTTCCTCTTGTCAAGAAGGATTTTAAAAGTCAAATTAAAAAGGTAGAAGAAAAAATGGGAAAAGAAATGAGAGGTATACAAGAAAGAGTCAAATGTCTTGGAAAAGGAAGGAAAAAATTGACTGTAGAAACAATTTCTTAAAAAAATACAGTTGATCAAATGCAATTTAAAAGCACACTGAAGAAAACAAGTCCTTAAAAAGTAGTATTGGCCAAATGGAAAAGAAGGTACAAAAGCTGACTAAAGAATTTGTTAAAAATTAGAATTGTGCAAGTGGAAGCTAATGACTCTATGAGACATCAAGAATCAGTGAAACAAAATCAAAAAAATGAAAAAACAGAAGAAAACATAAAATACCACATTGGAATACTTGTTGGCTCTGTAACTCTGGATAAGTCAATTAATGTTTCTGTTATTTTACCATCTGTAAAAAGGGAAATGATAATACTTTTAGTACCTCTACCTCACAAGGTTATTAAAAGCAACAAATGGAATAACATATTAATACATATTGCATAATATGCATTATATATTTATATATTCAATCAAATATATTATGGTTTAATAGATAATCCCATTTATTTTTTACATATAGCTCCAAAAATCTTAGAGCAGCTTTAAGCTGTATATGTAGTCCTTTACAAACTATAAAATATTCCATAAATATCAGCTGAAAAATAATCTAGAGTAGTGAAGAAGCCAGTCTTTCAGTTATGAGAAACTGGATTAAAATCCTGACTGACATATACTGGCTTTGTTATTCTAGTTGTCACTCAATCTCTGAGTGCCTCAGGTTATTTTCTAAGAAGATAAATTGCAGATCAGATCCCAATCTGCAGTGGCTCAAGCAGTTTCCTTATCAGGGTTCCCAGTGAAATCATAGTTCTAGTATGTAAACACCAACAACATTACCTATTATTACTGAAAACACACATATTCAAATTTATGAGTTAAATGTATTTTTAGCTTTTGTCTCTAATTTTTTTTTAATTAGGAAGTTTTCTCTCTTTCTCTGTAAAGGTAATACTTTATTTTTTCAGATATTTTTGTTAAATCTGTTTTAAGGCATCTCTCTTCCCACTGGCTCTCTTATTACCCTCAAGTCACTTCCTCCTCCTATTTGTTACCCTATTCCCTACTTGGGGAGTTTGATTAACTTGTTCACGATTTTTTCTTTCTTCCTTTTATCTAGCAATCTAATTCTTTCCTTCTTTTTTTATCTTCTAAATATTCATGCAAACCTTCCCTTCTGCTTTCTTTCAACTTGTTTTATTTGTTGGTTTTTTGTTTCATTTTCTGAACCTTTTTTAAAAAGGATTTATTTTTCCCTATGCTCTCCATTATTTCTTTTCCTTCTGTGGATATTCAACTGTTATATTAAGCATTTTTACACTTATTTATTCCTTCGTTAGTTTCTGGATTCCTTAAGGATTAAAACTTCTAAGATTCCTATTTTGAGTTCCTCTTCTGAAGTTTGTACATTATTGCTTTATATATCTTTCTCCTGCTCCTATTTTCCTGTGTTGCCTCACTTTTAGAAATATCAATTCTTGTAGGAGATAGAAAGGATAGAAATACTGCCTGACAGCAGGAATTTTCCTATGTTCATTTCTTATATGCCACTGATTGTGTGATTCATTACACTCATCGCACTACAACACTATCCTAATTTGGGGAAATTTGTCATAAAATCTCATCTCTGGGACGAAACTTTCCCATTCTTCTAGGTGTCAGTTACCATTTCCCCCATCCCCATCAGAGCTCTGATTTCCCTCCTCCTGAGAAAGCATGCCATCCATAGTGGCATAGCTCTCAGAAGTAGTAATCTCTGTTAATACCAAATTCCTGTAGATTTGATAGAGGAGGAATACTGGGAGACATTTGGTGATATAAAATAACAGCAACAGTGACAAAATTCTAAGTGATAAAAAATTAATTAAAATGTGTGTACATACAGCCATTTTATGACAGTAATCTCAAGATTTTTTATGGTGATGAGAAAATAGGAAAAGGATAAATAACTGAAAGCCACCTGCAGCCCCCAGACATATATACTCCTAATATAAATTGCATGTGCAATCTAGAGTTGAAAACTAGAGAGTTCAGATTTGAGACATAAAGCAAAAACAGAACAAAATTATACTCTGTTTTCCACATTAAACCCAGCTCAACGTTCTCAGTCCCAAGAAACCTCACTTTCTAAGTAAAACGTGATTCACTCTTCTGTTTTTATGAATGAGATTGATGGTAAATTTAAAGAATGAAATGGATCTTGTCCCTGAACAATCCTTAGTAGATCTAAACTTTTTAGTATGATCGAGAAAATACCTATAAAATCCAAAACAATCTTAAGAATTAAGGAAAGGTTATGGCCTTTCCTATATAAGGTCATCTACCAGATTTTGAAATGAAATCATCCTTATTAAACCAAAGAGCTTAGCTAGTATAGAGAAAGAGAAGTCTTGGCACGTGGACATGTTCGAAAGTCATCACTCAGAAAAGAAACGATAGAAATGGAAATTTTCCACAACCATAGAGGAAGGTTAGCTATCTCATTACATAAATTAGTTTTTAATTCCAGGAAAGGAGAAGAGATGCTAGTTTTTTATTGAAAATTCAATAACATCTCACTGATACTTCACAAAGATGTCTCAATCTTAATGGTTCTTGGAAATTCTAAAAGAATCTCTTTCTTTTGGAAAGAAATCAGGCTCTCCTACTCTCTCTAAACTTCCCAGCTGTTATGAGCTGGGCCCCTTGAACGTGCAGGGAGTCATCAGCAACTACCTACTGGCAAGAAGGAGGGACAACAGGACTGAAGATCTGCCTGGCTCCTGTGTCTTAAGGTCCCGTTGACCTTACCACATATTTTGCCATTGTACTCTCCAGTCCCTTGGCCACTACCATCTGACTTGCAGATGTACCATAAGGGTTTTGAGCCTTGATATTCACCATATAAATGAACCCTCAGGACTTCTGGTTCTTTGCATCTGCTTTAGAAATGATTTTCTCCCTTCCGTATATTGATTTCTCCAATGACAGTGGGATCTCTTTAAGTTCTGTGACTGCCTCATTTTTCCATTTGTATTCCTGACTTGGCACTGCTCTTAATAGTTAATTTGGAAACACTAAATAAATGCTCTTTTTATCCATTCATTCATTCATCCCTCTAAAATGTATATGGTATCAAAGACCTAACTTTCCAATCTTCCTATACCCTACCCTCTATCATATACTTCTCAATTCAGTGCCTCTGCCTGCCTGGTCATCCCACAAATAAAACATTTCATCTCTTAGTTCATGTACTCTGGATGTCACAAACCCTAGAATGCTCTCCTTCCTCTTCCCCAACGGCTGACCTTCCTGGCTTCCTTGTAGTACCTACTAAAATCCCACCATATACAGGAAGCTTTCCTTAACCCTTCTTAATTCTAATCCTATCCCTCAGTTAATTATTTCCCTGGATGTAGCTTGCCTTTTATATATTTGTTTGCATGTTGTCTCCCAATTAGGCCATGAGCTCCTTAAGGGTGGGGATTATCTTTTGACTCTTTTTATAGCCCAGCACTTAGCACAGCACTTCACACATAGTGGATGCTTAATAAACGTATATTGCTAGATTGATTGAATCCATGGAATTTTATGAAGAATTTTAGAAATCCAAACAAAGGAGAGCAGATTATATTGATAACAGCTCTTTTAGTATGTGATACAGCACTATTTAATTAAAAGTAAATATGTTTTGATATGTTACTAATATTTTTTATTATTTCAATTATTTCAGGCATCTGTCATCTCATAAGATAGGCACATTAATGATGATCTCAGACCCTTGCATACTTTAATATCAGCCTTGCAATGTCAGAAAAATTCATCACCCTATGGCCAACCTGGGAATAAACCTGTCAAAATTTATTTATATTGGTTTATGGACAGCAGACATGCATAATTCATCACTGGGCCTTTCTAGCTTGATAGGACCTAGGAAGGCATGCACTTAACCTAACTCACTGGAATGGTCTTTAGGAACCCAGGATCACCTACGCATCTCCTTGAGACATCAGAACACTTTAATATCAGATTGATTTTATTAAATGAATTAAGATATAGATGTATATTTTAATAACAGTAGTAGTAACTAACATTAAAATAGAACTTTGAGGTTCACAAAAAGGTTTCCTTGCTTACAACAAATACGAAATATTATTATCCCCTTCATATCATTTATTCAATAAACACTAAATACATTTTGTATGTGAAGAACACTGTGACATATACATGTTATACAAGCCTTATCCTCATTTTGCATAATATGTGTTTATTCTGAAGATACATAAACCAGATAGAAAGAATTACAAATTTATTTGAAATTCAAAATAAACTCTCAGAACATCCCTATTCTAATTTTATCAGATAGTTGAAAGATTCCAAACTGAAATAGAAAGTGAGTTTATGTATAACAGTACTAATTTCAGTAAGCTGCAAAGGAAACCCAATTTTATTTAGTTAGTTAGTAGAATCCTGGTGTCCCTGTCTTGACACATTCATGAGGAGCCTGAATGATCTGATCTCTAGGGTTCCTTGGTCAAAATGCTCTGCCATCTGCAGATCCCTTTCCATCCGCCTTCTTCTATGCATATTCTTCCCTCCCTATTCACTCAGGTGTAGTTGAAATAGTGTACCTGACATCTACGTGGAGGCACATTGTTCTTGAATGCTACATATACCTGAAACTCCAGCACAAAACTTCCCCAGGGACTGTATCATGCTGCATAAGGTAGCAGTTTGGTTTAAGCAAATTAAAGGGATTTCCTTACTGAGGCTTACTTCTTTGATTATCAATATTACTGATTATTCTAATTTATCTAAATAGCAATGTAACAATGATAACAGCAAATTGACCTAAAACCTTCCAGTGATAAATCCCTCCTCTGAGATGACTAGAACTCACAGGTACTAGCACAGTACCCGGCAGAGAGTAGGCATTTAATAAATTCCTGTCGGTTTCAGTCAGGTCTAAATTGATCAAGTTAGGGCACCACATCCAGAGAAAGAGCTGATGAAGTCTGAACCCAGATTGAAGCATTTTATTTTCACTTTCTTTGTTGCGTTGTTGCTGTGTTTCATAGATTCCTTCTTTTGTTCTGTTTCTTTTTGCACAACATGACTAATGTAGAAATATGTTTAATGGAATTGCACATGTATAACCTGTATCAGATTGTTTGCTCTCTTGGGGAAGGGAGAAGGATGGGAGGAAGATAAACTCTTAGAAAAAGTGAAAGTTGAAAACTATCTTCACATATCATTAGAAAAAATAAAATACAATTTACATAAGAAGATTTTCAATTCAAAAAAGGAATATAGGGTACCCCAACCTCTTCAGTAACAATAGGATGTTTCTACTTTAACATGTTATTTTTAGATTTAACTTAGTTGCCAGTCCATCTTATAAGTTCAAGGTTTATCTAAAAATTATTTCCCTATCCCAAAGTTGAGCTGTAGAATGCCAGTCAATTCAAATAGAATTGGTGTCCATAAAGATTGATCTTTATTAACATGCTTCAAGCCGGGTCAACAAGTGTTTATTAAGTAACTACTTTGTGTCAGACTAATGTCTGAGAATACTAAGAAATGCAAAAATAGTTCCCACCTTGGGCAGCTCACGTTCTAATGGGGGAAACAACATGCAAACAGCTATGTAACTATCAGATATAGACTGGGTACACTGAAGGTTGCCTCAGAGAGGAGTCAGTAGCAGTAAGGGGAACTAGGAAAGGCTCATTACAGAAGGGAAGCCTGGAAAGAATCTAGGGAATCCAGGAGGCAGCCATAAGAACCAAATGACCTTTGCTACAGCAGCAGAAAGATAATCCAAATATGGCTGTGTCCCCACTGCCTTCTCCCTCTTTCCCATTATGATTATTCGTAAAATCTAAACTTTATCATTTAGATGTGTTTTGATATTGTTAGAGAAGGGGATAAAAAAAGCAAAATGGAATGACAGCTAGACTCCAAAGATAGATCGCTTATTTTATTAATAATCTTCCAGATATGTTTCTCTAGTTTAATTCATCAATTGATATGAGTCCTCTAAATTAGATTAATATTCCTTTCCCTGTTTTGCTCATTTGATATAAAGGAGATTAGAGTAAAAGCTGTTTCATGATTGAGGTTAAGGTAGATTCGAATTATTTAATTCCTCTTAGTGCTGAATCATTGATTTAATTAAGTAAAAATGAAATTCAAATGCTTCAAAGTCAGGCAGTACATTTTATTTTATATATATATATATATATATATATATACATACATACATATATATGTGTGTGTGTGTGTGTGTGTGTGTGTGTGTGTGTGTGTACATGTATTTTATTTTAAAGACTGGGTCTCCCTGTCTCACTTACATTAAAAGTATGGAGAGGCACTATTCCCAGGTCAGGTCCTCCTCTGATCAAAATTGGAGTTTTGACCCATTCCATTTCCGGCATAGACCCAGTGGTACCCTTACCAAATATTCGCTATGCTAATGCCAAACTAATGCAGACAATCAGCTTAGCTCATTGTAGCTCAGAACTGCTGAATTTAAGAGAGCCACCAGCCTCAGCCTCTTTGCTAGGGAGGGTTACAAGTACTGTGTACCTCCACTACTGGTTAGGAAGTGCATTTTAACAGAAGATCTGTCAAAGTTGCATTGATCTCCAATTAGATAAAAATGACTTTTTCATATGTAATTTTATAATATCCACTCACCTACTTGTTGTGGGTGAGCAACAATTTATGGCAGGACAGTAGCAAAAACAACTGATGGGGCTTATTTTATTTTCAATATCCCTACAAGAAGACCTGCCTCTGGTAATTATTGGTTGTGTGACCCTGAAAAAGCCCCTGTTAACACTAAGTCCCTTTCTGAGCTGGGAAGAAGATAAATTCCAGGTTCCCTCTCTTCCTTTTGGGTGTCAGTTGGTTCAGATGGTCACTAAACAAGGGTATTCTCCCCCTCCCTCCCTCCCCACCTCCCCCATCTCTTTCTCTCTCTCTTTCTCTCTCCCTCCCTCTCAAACCCTCTTCTCCTCCCTCTCCTCCTCCCTCTCTCTCTCTCTTTCTCTTTCTGTCTCTGTCTCTGTCTCTCTCTCTCTGTCACACACACACACACACACACACACACACACACACACACACACACACACACTTTGTTTTCCTGAGTATCTCCATGCCATTCCATGTCCACTCAGGCCATCTCCCCTTCTCCACTGGCAAATTGGACTTTGCCCTGGAATCAGCCTTGGCTATACTAGGCCTGATGGGCTTTATCTTGTACCTTGGATGCAGAACTCCATAGCATTTCCAGGCCATCAGTGTATCTTGCTCTCTGCTCTTTTGAACTTCCCATTATGTTTTCTTTGTCTTCCCCCATTACACTCTAAGTCCATTAAAAGTATTTATTTCTTATATTTCTATCCCTAGACCGTTAGAATAGTACCTGGCGCATAAGTGCTTAATGAATTCTTTATCTAAATAACTATCAATCTACTCACCTATATGTGTATATGCTATTTCAAACTAATCGATCAGTGTTTCTTAAGCCCCTTAAGTGCTTTATTAGATTCTGTGATACGTACAAAGAAGTATAAGAAATAGTTCATACCTGATAAATGTCAAACTCACAGGACAAAAAGTATGACAAAATAATGTGGACCTCACTAATAAGAGAAAAATTTATATAACAAGACATATTCTGAATCCTGAAGGATGTGTAGAATTCAGATAGGAAATAGGTGGAAGATTATTCTAGGTGAAAAAAAACCCAACAATGTGAGTAGTTCTATAGTAGTACTGTAGTACTGCATAAGGTGTGTTAGAGGAACAGTGGGAGATAAAGTTGAAAATGGATGGGAAGAAGTTTGTGTAAGAGCCTTGAATATGTGTCCTGTCCTATAGACCATGAGCATTCATGCAAAGTTTTAAAAATTCAAATGATGTTATAAGAGATATATTAGAATTAGTATTTAACCATTTCACTGATTATCCCACAGTCCTGGAATTCTCTTCCTCTTCATTTCAGGGTTCCTTGGCTTTCTTCCAGTCTCAGCTAAAGTACTACCTTCTGAAAAAAAAAAAAAAAAACCTCTCCTAGTCCTCCTTAGTTCTCAGTGCCCCACCTCTGAGATTTATTTCCAATTTATTCTGTCTAGATCATGTCACTACATGGTTATTTGCATGTTGTCTCCTCCACTAGACTGTGAATTCTTTGAGGACAGGAACTTCCAGTAATAAACAGTGTCTCACACATATTAGATACTTGTTGATTTCACTTACATTTATTTCTCTTATATCTGCCCCCCCCGTAAATAGAATGTTATTGATTAATTAATGGCTAGGTGAGGAATATTCTAATGCTATGAACAGAGGAAGTCTTAGTAGGAAGTTTCTCTTGTTCTAAGGATATCCAAAGATACAACTTTTCATTCCCCTAACATATCTATGCATTATGTTCTTTCTTGTACAAACTCTATCTTAAGACTTACTGTGAAAACACGTTCATGAGTGAGATGATTGGGTAGAAAGAAATTGGTTCATTTTACTGAATTTGCTCAGTACTGAATGGTAACTTACATGTTATTATTAAATTCACTAATTTAATGTAATTTATAAAGGGTTTCTTACTCCCTTTTTTCTTCTTCTTTGTAGCCCTGTATTTTGATGAACAACATCCAGCAACTGCGAGTCCAGCTGGAAAAAATGTTTGAATCCATGGGAGGGAAAGAGGTCAGTAATTCACCCCACCCCGCCCCTGCTATATTCTATTTAGAGATCATTAGCAACATAGGTCTTTACAAAGGAAAGTATCATGATCAAATAAGTATTCAGTTAGTTTAGCAGGAAAAACATTTATAAGAAACTGAAAGCTAGTAACTATGGAGGGTTATTTTTAAACAAATGTAATTCAATATTACCTCTAAGAGTCATATCATAGAAAATCAATTTAGGTAATTCCAAGGGGCAGAAGCAGGGTGGGGGTCTTGTGGAGAGACATGTAGCTCTCTGGTGTATATATGCATATATATACACACACATACATAAACTCATATGCTAATGGTCTGTAAAGTTGTCTCCTACTATAGATGTTTAATGTTGTATTCTGTAGTGCCAGCTTGATATTAATGGTGTTATTCTAATTCGTGGTGGTAGTATGTGTGTTTTTAATGTTCCAATGTGATTTGTTTCCATCTGAAATTCGCTGTCCAAAATGTGCTTTGTGCTTTGTCTGTAATTTGTCATGTCTTTGTCCAATACTTTTGACTTGCAATGCCCTGAGCAGAAGAAAGAAGGAGAAAGATTCTCTTATGAGGTTTGTGATAGTAAGCATCTTGACCATTTTTTTTCTCAAATGAAAAACCATTGCACTCCCTACTTATTCTTATTTGCTCATGTAGCTCAGGCAGATCATTTAAAACTAGCTGCATACCTTCCCCTTCCTGCCACCAGCGTCACCCTCCCCAGCTTAAAAATGGGAAGGCTAATGTTCATCTGGGGGTTGGAAGAGCTTGTGCACAGAGAAAGAGCCATGGGGGAAGTGGCTCTGTTCGCTTTACATTTACTGCCAGGCAGGAGCCTATGTGGCCATCACTCAAAGACAAAATTAAATCATGTGTTACAATAACAAGTACATGAAGTGTTTGAAAACTGAATTTAGACTCTAATATAGGTAGCTAATCTTTTAAAAATTAAAGATGCTATAAAACTCTTCTTCAGAGATCTCCTCTCACGGGATTTTTTTTCTAATCAGAAATGGCATTTATATTTATTTCCATCTCAATATCTTTTTCCCCACCTCCATGAAATATCTGGCTAAGTGCTGGGCATTGGGTTCATTTTAACACTGCATTTGATCATTAGAATCAAATCGATGAGAAAGCATTGATTTCTGTATGTCATGAGGCAAAACTTTACAAATGGGCTTTTTGTGAACTACATTTCCCCTGCAGTGTCTTTTCAATTTGGATAAAATAAGGCTCCATTCCCCTAAGTGTTAAAATTTTGGTAGTTGTAAGAATATAAATCTCATCCTTGAATTCTCCTGGTGAATTAGATATTCACAAGCACTTGGAGATCATAACTGTAAGATTGCGCTTTTCATTCTAGTGATCACTTTTATATGTAGGGTTTAAATATCTTCATTATTTTGGAATATCTTGGAGAAATTACAGATTTCTTGTGGGAAATCCTACTCTCTCCTTCATGAATTTTTAGGGCCACAGATCTTTTAAGGTTTAAGCTACATTTTAAATGTCATCTTTCCTCTTCAAAGCTGCTATTTATTTGTTAACCTCTAGGTACAGCTTCAGCATAAATAACATTCCACAGAACAATGTATTACTCATGATAATGGGAGGCAGGGAGAAATCCTTAATTTATTAAACCTATACTTTACCAAAAAATCATGGAATGTAGAGTAATAAATAAGTGCTATAACAGTATCAGGTCTTGCTGTTCAGTCATTTCAGTCGTGACTGATTCTTTGTGAACCCATTTGGGATTTTTCTTAGCAAAGATACTGGAATGGTTTGCAATTTCCTTCTCCAGCTCATTTTACAAATGAGGAAACTGAGGCAAACAGTGTTAAGTGACTTGCCCACATGTTAAGTGACTTGTCACACATCTACTAAATGTCTGAGGTTGGGTTTAAACTCAGGAAGATGAGTCTTCCTGATTCCAAGCCCAATGCTCTATCCAGTGTGCCACCTTGCTGCCCCATTATCAGGATGCCTGAATTCTATTTCTGGCTCTAGCATTCACTACCTTTATCAATTAAAAATCATTTCTTAAGTACCTACCATGCACCAGCCATTGTAACTAGTCAATGCGGACACAAAACAAAAATGAAGTAGTCTTTCTTTGTCCTCAAGGAGCTTACATTTGCTGTAAGAGGTATTAACTATTGACACGTGATGCATTGAACAAGGCATTTAACCTCTTCAATTGCCTCAGCTGGAAAATATAATCATTGAACTAGATGACTTCTAAAGTCTCTTTAAGCTCTACTATTTTATGATTCTAATGATTCTTGGCATTTAAAGTCAGAGTTTATAAAGCTTTTGGCATATATAATTTCATTTCACCCTAGTAACCAGTTTGGGAAGTAGGTGATATATATTAATATGTAAATTAAGATTTTCAAAGCACTTTCCTTATGACACCCAGGTAGGGTAGTTAACGCCAGTATTATCTTCCTCATTTTATAAATCAAGACACTGAAGAACAAAGAGGTTAAGTGACTTAGTCTGGGTCACACAGTGAATATGGACCAAAACCAAAACTCAAGTTTAGATCTTCTGATTCCAAGTCTGGTATTCTTTCTAATATGTTAGCTGTTATGGTGTAGAAAGTTGTTTAGTATAGGAGACTACTTACTAACCCAAAATGATGCATTCACTTCAACAGAACCTTTCAGTCACATCTGTTCCAAATTTAACTGTTAATAGTTTAGGTTAATAGACTTCTGCCAAAGGAAAAATTATCGATTTCTTACCACAAAAATGATGAAAGAAAGTTTGTGTTTCATCCTCTCCTTGGTAACTTACTCATCCCCATATCCTCTGCTGATATACAATTTAAGAACCCTGTCCCTAAAAAAAATCCTCTTAAAAGAAAGTTAATATACTGGTTGGTACATGTTCTACTTCTTTATTTGTTAGAGATACAGTGCTAATTATCTTCCATCTCACACCTCTTCCCTCACTCCCCCATGTTTACATGGGTCTTCTATTTCTCCTTTGCCTTCTGTCTTCCTATATCTTTCTTTCTATTTTTGCTGTTTCTCTTTTTCCCCTCCATTTCTTTCTTCCATGAGACAGAAAACAAAGAAAGATATGAGGTCGTATCAGAGAGCGAGGCTTTTTAGCAAAATAGAATGAATTTACTCAAGTGTGAGTGTATTTTGCTCACACATTTCCCACATAGAATTTAATTGGAACAAACGACAAATAAAACCTTGAACTCTGAAAGTGTTTTTATTTGTCAATTTTAACCCAACCCTCCTGCCCCCTTCTTCCCCACTCAAAAATGTTTTTTTAACCTTATAACTTTCTTACTGCCTCCCACCCAGCATTTAAGAAGATAAAACACAGTGGAGAAAGGCAAACTAGCTGTGGAGAAAGCAATTTATGCTTGGTTTATTTTCACATTTCTGACTCCTTTTGATTGTAAGAACCCACAGGCAGGGTCATCCTTAAGAATTGCAAAGCCAGGCTATGTCACACAATGTGTCTTCACCTTGCTCTCTCCCTCATTTTCCAACACTCCAATATTTATGTTTATTTATTTATATAGATTACATACAGTAGAAATGAGTATCAAGGGGGGTATTAATGGAGAAAAAAAGGAAGATGACATAAAAGAATAGAAAATAGCCTATAGCCTTGGGTGGCAGGAGAAGAACATAAGAAAATATACACGTACATTTTTATCACTTAACCAGATTATGTGTACCTCATGTCATATCATCCAGATTATATGTACATAGTACCACCTAATGGTACTATTGCTTCTTCCTCTGCCTATTTGGCTTCTTCTCTCTATTTTCCTATAACTTAAGCCCCATGGTTGCTGCAACTCTTCCCCAGAATTAAATGCAACTTGTAATAGCTTAAGAATGGTTCTTTCTGTAGTTCAGTAGCCTTAATCTTCATTGTTTGAATAACAAAGTTTTCACTTATCTAATATATTTTTTCTTTAATTTTAAAAATATTTCTGAAAGGACTTCTTTAGGTGTAAGGTGCCTGGAGATCTCATTTTTATAGGATTATATTTTTAAAAATATATTTTGCCTAAATTCTTGCAGAAGTTCCTTGCATTTATTTGGAATATTAGAGGAGGGAGAGGCAGTCTAGAGATAGGAAAAGAGAAAGGAAGAGTGCTCTTGACCTCCTATATCCCATGTTCCCCCAACTCCAAACATCATCCCTGATCCATCATCATCAATAGCAATCACTATGGAACGTCCATCATTGTAACCTATAGGATCTAGAATTGCAATGATGTATATAGCACAGTCTTGGACCTCAAGTAACTGAAAATTTAGGAACATGGGATGTATTCATAAATAAATAATAATACAATGCAATAGATAATGAATGCCAAATTACAATAAATACTTTAGGAGTTTAAAGGAGGGAGGAATCACTGAGTGTTAAATGAATGACCAAGGACTTAATAAAGGAATCTAAGCCTGCCACTGAAGTCAAGATGTAAAGAAGTGAAAGAGTAGAAATACCATGCAAGGGGAGAAAATGTAAGTTCAACTTGAGTGTATAAATCATGTGAGGGTGGGTTTTTTTTGGGGGGGTGAATAGATTGGAGTTATCAACTTGTCTGGAGCAGAGGGTTCATATAGGGGACTAAATGGTAAATGGAATAATGCATTGTGTAGGGCCAGATTATGCACATCCTCATATGCTAGATTTTATTTTATGTGCAGTGAAGACCTGCTGCAAGTTTTAGGGCTGGGAAGATCCATAAGGAAGTAATGTTTTCCAGATGGTGATCTGGCAGTAATATGTAAGATGGATTACAGGGTGGTAGGAGAGAAGGCAAAGGACCCAGTTAACTCCACTTCACAATTTACCCTAGGAAAAGTGGAGATTCCAACTGTATCTTAGAAGCACATCAGAAAGGTTTTATTCCTTGAAATCTTTGCATTTTTCAGCTACAGTAGAAAGAGGACCATATGGGAATATTTCCTTTTTTTCAAGTTAGCAGTTAAGTACTTTATGCAAATTATTTATTTGCTGAAAGGGAAATTGACTCAGAGTCTAAAATGAGATAAAGCCATCATATAACATTTCTCAATTCATCTACAGTTTCATGCAATCCCCCCTTGGCCAGAAGGAAAGTCTGTGCAGAAAATTGCCTATTAATATTTTAACTAAAAAAAAAAAAAAAAAAAAACAAACTTCTCATCCTGCAGTGATGCTGCAGGTCTCTGCGAGAGGGAGCTGCTAAGATGTCAGATCTCAGGGACTGGTTTAGGAGCATCCTAGTGATCATGCAGTACTAGTTCCCCAATGCCATTATAGTGCCTTTTGTAGGCAAACTCGACCTCATCAACCAACCCAAACTACTTCTTAGTATGGTCTGAAATCTTCCTGTACCACTTCCAGATATAGAGGCGAATCATTGCAATAGATTTTTTTTCCATTTGGCCCACAAACTGGATTTCTCTACTTGGTGAATTTATATTTCTCATCTCAGTATTCTACATGACTAGAAACAGGAGCTTTTGATGGAAGGCCAGCAGACTATATGTTCATACTCCTTTATAAGTGGGTTTGCATCGTTATCACTAGTTCAATAATGGACATGCAGTTGCTGATGATTTCTTTGATCATATCAGTATTATTGTATGTCTGGGTCCAGATGAACAGAGAAATGATTGTATCATTTTGATTTGGAACATGATTACTGTTACTTGCCTTGGACATTCTTGGATTCAACTACACTACTGGAGGATTGGTTATCAATGAGCTGATCGGAAATTTTGTCAGACATCTATACTATTTTTTTATAAATTTATTTATTAAACTTTTTACATTCATTTTCACAAAATTTTGGCTTCCAAATTTTCTCCCCATTTGTCCCCTCCCACACCCCAATACACCAAGCATTCTAATTTCCCCTATTGCCAATCTGCCCTCTCTTCTATCATCCCTCCCTTCCCTTGACCCCATCTTCTCTTTTGTCCTGTAGGGCCAGATAACTTTATATTCCCCATTACCTGTATTTCTTATTTCCTAGTAGCAAGAACAATACTCAACAGCTGTTCCTAAAACTTTGAGTTCCAACTTCTCCCCATCCCTCCCTCCCTACCCATTCCCTTTGGGAAGGCAAGCAATTCCATATAGGCTATATCTGTGTAGTTTTGCAAATGACTTCCATAATAGTCATGTTGTGTAAGACTAACTGTATTTCCCTCCATCCTATCCTGCCCCCCATTGTTTCTATTCTCTCTTTTGATCCTGTGCCTCCCTGAGTGTTGACTTGAAATTGCTCCCTCCTCCCATTGCCCTCCCTTCCATCATCCCCCCCACCTTGCTTATCTCCTTATCCCCCATGTTCCTGCATTTTAAGATAGGTTTTCATACCAAAATGAGTGTGCATTTTATTCCTTCCTTTAGTCGAATGTGATGAGAGTAAACTTCATGTTTTTCTCTCAACTCTCCTCTTTTTCCCTCCACTAAAATGTCTCCTGCTTGCCTCTTCTATGAGAGATAATTTGCCCCATTTGATTTCACCCTCTCTCCTCCCAATATATTTCTCTCTCACTGTTTACCTTAATTTTTTTAAGATATGATCCCATCCTATTCAATTAACTCTGTGCTCTCTGTCTCTGTGTGTATGCGTGCATGTGTGTATGTGTGTGCGCGTGCGTGTGTGCATATGTATGTGTGTGTGTGTGAGTCTGTGTGTGTGTAATCCCACCAACTACCCAGATACTGAAAAGTTTTAAGAGTTACAAATATTGTCTTTCCATATAGGAATGTAAACAGTTCAACTTTGGTAAGTCCCTTATGACTTCTCTTTGCTGTTTACTTTTTCATGCTTCTTCTCATTCTTATGTTTGAAAGTCAAATTTTCTTTTCAGCTCTGGGCTTTTCATCAAGAATGCTTGAAAGTCCTCTATTGAAAAGCCGTATTTTCCCCTGAAGTATTATATTCAGTTTTGCTGGGTAGGTGATTCTTGGTTTGAGTCCTAGTTCCTTTGACTTCTGGAATATCCTATTCCACGCCCTTCGATCTCTTAATGTAGAAGCTGCTAGATCTTGTGTTTTCCTGATTGTATCTCCACAATACTGGAATTGTTTCTTTCTAGCTGCTTGCAAGATTTTTGCCTTGACCTGGGAATTCTGGAATTTGGCCACAATGTTCCTAGGAGTTTCTCTTTTTGGATCTCTTTCAGGTGGTGATCGATGGATTCCTTCAATACTTATTTTGCCCTCTGGTTCTAGAATCTCAGGGCAGTTTTCCTTGATAATTTCATGAAAGATGATGTCTAGGCTCTTTTTTTGATCATGGCTTTCAGGTAGTCCCATAATTTTTAAATCGTCTCTCCTGAATCTCTTTTCCAGGTCAGTTGTTTTTCCAATGAGATATTTCACATTCTCTTCCATTTTTTTCATTCTTTTGGTTTTGTTTTGTGATTTCTTGGTTTCTCAGAAAGTCATTAGCCTCCATCTGTTCCATTCTAATTTTGAGAGAACTATTTTCTTCAATGAGCTTTTGAACCTCTTTTTCTATGTGGGTAATTCTGCTTTTGAAAGCTTTCTTCTCCTCATTGGCTTTTTGAACCTCTTCTGCCAATTGAGTGAGCCTATTTTTCAAGGTGTTATTTTCTTCAGCATTTTTTTGGGTCTCCTTTAGCAGGGTATTGACCCATTTTTCATGCTTTTCTTGCATCTTTCTCATTTCTCTTCCCAATTTTTCCTCCACCTGTCTAACTTGATTTTCAAAATCCTCTTTGAACTCTTTCATGGCCTGAGCCCATTGGATATCTATTTTGGATGTTTGGGATACAGAGGCCTTGACTTCTATGTTTTTCCCTGATGGTAAGCATTGTTCTTCCTCATCAGAAAGGAAAGGAGGAAATATCTGTTCACCAAGAAAGTAACCTTCTATAGTCTTATTTTTTTTCCCTTTTCTGGACATTTTCCCAGCCAGTTACTTGACTTCTGAGATTCCTCTCCACCCCTGGCTCACTAGTGCTTGGGGTCTGAGATTCAAATGCTGCTTCCCAGCCTCAGGGCTTTCAGCAGGGGGTGGGGCTTCTATTCAGTGGGATTAAGTTCAGGTGCTCAGGTGGGGGCAGGGCTGCTGCCCAGGCTGTGTTCCCTCAGGGGGTTTATGTAGAGACCTTCGATAATGGATCCGGGTCCTGCCTGCTTTGGGGGCCCCTGTCCACTGCTTCCTCCCAAGAGGGCCTGAGTTATGGAGGCACCCCACTCCCCTCTCGGCCAGCCAAATAGGGTCTCTCACTGACCTGTAGTGCCTGTGGGTTGAGGGACCTTTGTGGCCACCAGAGATTCCATCCCTTAAGCTTGCTCAGATCTGCTCCTCCTGGGGCCGCGCGGCCAAGGCCGGGCTGGGCTCTGCTCTGGGTCTGGTGCACAATGGACCTTTGGGGTCAGTTGTTCAGGGCTCTTTGGAACAGAAATCTCCTCCACTCCTTTGCTGTGTGGCTTCCACTGCTCCAGAATTTGTTGGGAGTTCTTTTTACAGGTAATTTATTGGCTGTGGGTTCGGAGCTAGCATATGTGAATCTTTCTTCCCCGCCTTCTTGGCTCCTCCCCCCATCTATACTATTTCTTAATGTTTGAATACTCAATGGATTTGGGAGGAAGAACTTTTTTGCCTATACCTCTTCTGGTTTCCTAGTAGGAAAGGAAATGTTTCTGGATTTGGTGTTCCATCTGTGAGCATGTGGGGAACTGCAGAACATCAGCTTGGTGGAGGCAATTAACACAACTGGGTCCAGGGCTTCTGACTAGGAAATCGGTGAAAAATTCAATGGTATTTAGCAAACGGTGATCCTGGGCAGTTCAGGATTCTTTCTGGTGTGAGTTGTGCTTAAGATCTGTATTTTATCTAAATCTGGTAGATCTGGCCCATGGAGATTGTCATTTTTTTTTCAGTACAAGTATTGAGTTGAGTACCTACTATATATCAGGTGAGAGGTAACAATAACATGATAAGTACAGAGTTGCTTTTGGAGTAAGAAAGTCCCAGGTTCAAGTTTAGATACCTCTGACACTTATAGTGTGATCCTGGACAAGTCACTTAGTTAAAAGTCCCAAAGAGAAATGTTTAATTTCCCTCCAAATTAGCATTCACACTCTACTCTTTACTACCATGAAGAAACACCACCTCTGCAACTTTCAAAACCAAAAAAAAACTTATCCCCCAAAAGGCAATTCTCACTGATGAGAATGGCTCTTTTCACATGTATATGTGCCTTAAAAATTGAAATAATTTCCAAGTAACTACAGAACTGAACAGAATGCTAAATGTAGAATCAGGTAAGGTCTGAATTTAAATCCTGCCTCAGTCAACCCACTGAATCTGTTTTCTCATCTGTAAAATGGTTCTAATACCAGTAATACTACCCACATAGGATTATTGTGAGACCTGGATGAGATAATGTTTTATGAATTAAAAAAAAATACTTCATAAATGTCAATGATGTTAATGACAATCAGTGATGATAGTGACGATGATCATAACTTCTCTGATTCTACAAAAGCACAAATGGGCAGCTAGGTGGTGCAGTGGATAAAGCACCAGTGCAGGAGTCAGGAGGAACTGAGTTCAAATCTCACCTCAGACATTTGACACTCACTAGCTGTGTGACCTTGGGCAAGTTACTTAACCCCAATTGCCTCATCCTGGGTCATCTCCAGTCATCCTGTTGAATATGTGGTCACTGGATTCAAATGGCTCTGGAGGAGAAGTGAGGCTGGTGACTTGCGCAGCCCTCCTTCACTCAAAACAAAGTCAAGGGCAAGTCATGTCATCATTTCTCTGATGGCATGGCCATCTTTGGCAAGGAAGGATGAACACACACAAAGCACAAATCATTGGGCCACCCATAGCACAGAGGCAAAGAATCCTATCTGAATACCTTCACAACAAATAATCTTCAGGCAGTAAGTGAGCTCTGCTTAATAGGAAGCTATGAGAATGTGTATTCAGTTCAGTGGCCACAGTTGTCTGTAGCCTCAAACAGGACTGGCCAACAGTGTTCACACATATCCAGTCCCATCCAACAAGTATTGAGTTGAGTACCTACTATATATCAGGTGAGAGGTAACAATAACATGATAAGTACAGAGTTGCTTTTGGAGTAAGAAAGTCCCAGGTTCAAGTCAGATACCTCTGACACTTATAGTGTGATCCTGGACAAGTCACTTAGTTTTCATTATACTAGGCAACTCTGTTTCCTTCTTCCCACCAAATGTTTAAGACAATGAAAAACAAGTAGCTCTTCAAGGAGTTTGTACTTTGGGAGAGACATAACATATAGTTTTGTGGGAAAAGAGAGCACCAAGTGATTGGAGGATCAGGAAGAATTTGCAGTAGGGTAGTACCACCGCTGTGAGTCTTGAAAGCAGCTAAGACTCCCAAAAGGCAAAAAATGGAAAAGGAATGCATTCCAGGCTCCTGTAAAGAGAGAGAGATACAAGATGAGGTTCCAGAAGTAATGGGAGCGGCATGTAGGACAGTAAGTTAGAACACTGAGTGCCTGAAGGGGAACAATATGCCTGGAAGAGTAGGCTGGAACCAGATTAATGCCATTCACATTTTAATGTTAGCCTGTCTGGGACACATCCAGAAATCCACAACATATATTATTAAAAAAAACTTCAGTCAATGGAAAAGCATGTGTAAGTATCTATTATTTGCCAGTTACTGTCCTAGGTGCTGAAGATACAAGTACAAAAGGATCAATTCGTTACTGTATTCTTTTGGTTGAAAAAATGGCTCTACATTTTCCAAAATGAATCGTGAAAATTCAGCTCTGTTTCTTGCTAGCTAACAGTATAAAATAGGATGGCTTTTTCTTTATATCCTTGTTGTTACTCTATTAATATGGGCAATTCTTTTTAACTAAGTCCACCGATCTTCCAAATGACTCCTCACAATTTCCTTCAGTAGGAATTTAGTATGTGCATAAATCATTGTTTTACTCATCAAATTTTTTCACAACTTTCCTTAGATTTGAAGAATATTGAAAGACAGACAATGTTTTAGTGTCCCCACCCCACCCCCAGGAAAAAAGGCAGCAGATTGTGTAAATTATTCTTCTCATCATTTATATGTTCTAATTTAACAGATTTTGACAAATCTGACCATCATCCAGTGATACCTATTTAATGTTTTATGTTCTTATGACTGTATGCCAAAGCCGTAAAGTATATCTAATTCCCATAATTGTATATCTAAGAGCTGTTCTGTGTCATTTTCACGACTCAGTAAGCATAGGTTTTCCTTTAATATTCTTGGAAGGGGGGTGGGAATTCAAGATTCCCAGCTTCATATTTCCCAGTATGATGTGGGGCCCAACTCTCAAAACTATAGTTCATAAGCCCTCACCAATGTGTTTATCCCTAAAGTCAGCCAGTGGACACCACTGGACCCAAACAAAAGCATTTACAAAAATTGACATTATAAAATTGTACCACTCACCTCTCTTCTTCCTCCCTTCATTAATTTGAGACCTACTTTTCTTCAATATACACAAATGTCTGGGAGAGGAGTATATACTAACTGGATATGAAGCACACATGTAGAAACACATGTCTTTAGACCTTCAGTTCCATAGTGACCTTTTTCTTCTCTTGAGGCCTTATAATCTTGGAGCATGCTTTGTAATCTCACCTCTCAGACCCCATTACATCATGTTAATTTTTTTTTTGGTGGCAGCTAGATGGTACAATAGATAGAGTACCAGGCTTGGAGTCAGAAAGACTCATCATTAGCCACAGACATTTACTGACTGTGTGACCCTGGACAAGTCACTTAACCCTGTTTCCCTTCATTTTCTCATCCGTAAAATAAGCTGGAAAAGGAAATGTTAAACCACTCCAATATCCTTTTTAAGAAAACCCCAAATGTGGTCACAAAGAGTCAGACACAATTGAAATAACTGAGCAACAACAGCAGTGATAATAGTGGGAAACAAAAAAAACCAATTAATTTTGTTTCTCTTAATTCACCAAATGTATTGCCACTACTCAGGGAAAAATTGGATTCAGTCTACATGATCTATAAATTAATCTTTACTATAAAAGAAAAATATTCTCCAAAATGAAATTTATTTTCAGTAAGTTGTGATGTGTTATTTGCAAAGTTCCTTAAGAAATATTTTAATAACTGATTTATGAGAATTATGAATGTGTTCCATATGCAGAAATAATAAAGGCATAAAACTTCTATTTCTTCCTTCAAATAAATGTTTATTATCTCTCACAATAATATATTTGAATAATCATCATCTAAAATATAGGAAATCCAGTTATCTATAATTCTGAGAAAATACCAGCCCTGTACATAAAGTAACCACAACACTAAAAATGAATTTTTAATTAAAAAAAAGCCACCTGAGTCTCTTACATATGAATTCACAGGGTTCTTAGCTTGGTGATCACAGAGCTAGTTCAATACCAGATGAGAATTTCAAGGACCAGGAAAGTTAAATGACTTGACTATGGTGGCAGGTTATTGTTCAGTTGTTTTTCAGCTGGGTATGACTCTTTTTGATCCCATTGGGATTTTCTTGGAAAAGATACTGAAGTGTTTGCCATTACTTTCTCCAGCTTATTTTACAGATGAGGAAACTGAAGCAAAGAGGGTGAAGTTACTTTCTCAGGGTCACACAGTTAATAAGTATCTGAGGCCAGATTTTAACTCGGGAAGATGAGTCTACTTGACCACAGGTCTGGCACTCTATTCACCACCCCACCTTACTGGTTGGCATGGGTCATCTCAAGTAAGATCTGAACCCAATCCCTCTGACTCCAGAGTTGGTGTTCGTTCCATTATACAACATTGCCTCCCCTTCCCAATTTTTGCACATACTCTGTGGTCAACAAGTTTTCCTTTTTTTGTGCTATTTCCTCTTTCATTTACCCATCAAGAATGTCCTTGATATTCCTATTAGCCGCTCTACACTTTTATAAAAATTGGGATTATTCACCTTCTCTGTTCATTTTTAAGTAGAAGGGAGAACATTGAGGCAGTCCTTTACCAGTGCATACTCTCAGCACTATGGTAAGCAATCAGCTCCTTTAACTGCCCTTCTTTCTATGTTGTGTGACTACACATGTATATTATGATAATACTACCACATAGAAACAGAGACTCATAGTACTAGGATGAACCTGAAAAAGTCCATCAATAAACATTTGTTAAGCACCTATTATGTATCAAGCACTGAGCTAAGCCTTGGGGTTACAAAAGGCCTCTGCTGCAGCTGGCAATCTAATAAGGGAGATAATAAGCCAATGAATATATACAAACAAGCTATATGAACAGCATATAACACAGGGAAGGCACTAGAATTAAGAAGGGTTGGAAAAGGCTTCCTGCAGAAGACAGGGTTTTAGTTGAGATTTAAGGGAAGTCAAGCATTCAAGTCATGGGGAAGAGTCAGAGAAAATGCCTGGAGCTGAAAAATGCATTGCCTTCTTCATGGAACAACAAGAAGGCTAGTATCACTGGATCAAAGGGTAGGTGGTAGATGGTAAGATGTAGGAAAGCTGGGAAGGTAGGAGGTAGCTAGGTCATGAGGGACTTTGAATCCCAAACAGAAGATTTTGTGTTTGATCCTAAAGGTGATAGAGATTCAAGAGTAGGGAGGTGACATGTTCCAACCTGCGATTTAGGAAATCACTTTGATGGCTGAATGGAGGGTGGATTGAAGTAGGGAGAGACTTGAAGCAGGTGGAACCACCAGCAGACTACTGCAATAGTTCAGGTGTAGAGGGCCTGTACCATAGTGATGATAGTGTCAGAAGAGAGAAGTAAGGTGTATTCCAAATCAATAGGGCTTAGCAGCAGATCGGACATGGAGGGAAAGGATGAAAGATAGTGAAGAGTTAATGATGATTATTTGGTTGAGAGCCAGAGGAACTGGGAGGATGATGTTGCCCGGTGCAGTGATAGGGAAGGGGTAGATTTAGGGGAAAGCCATTAAAAACAGATTTTGACTATTTTTTCTCCCTTATGAATTTTCAATGATAATCATTTCACTTTTTTTCTCATATGGAAGGGTACCTGCATGTGGCATATTTACAACTGAATAACCTTATAACAGATTGCACATTCTCTGTTACTTAACCTGTTTGTTCTTTTAGGACTAGAAAGTGCCAAGCAGGTGCTCATTTGCATTGGTAGAGAATTTCCTCTTAGGAATCCCCAAGGAAATCACAAGTGTAACAAAAAATAAACAAACCCCTGTAACAGATTTATATTCTTTATTTTTTATTATCTAATTTAATTTGCATCCTCTGAAAATTAATTCATAAAACCCAAAGATCTTTACAAATACTTTTTTTAACCAGGTCTCTTATGTTAATAAAATATAACCAACAATAAAACATTAAACAATATTTTATAAACATATTTTATAAATATTATAAAATATTAAATAACATGTTAATGATAGGTCATTAATAAAACCATATGTTCACAAAATCTTTTTTTTTCCATTTTTAACACAGTTCATATCACATAAAACAATTCCAACCTTTGGTCAGGTGATGTTTCTTTTAAAGCATTTACAATATAGACCACAAATTTTTTTTTTAGCATTAACCAACTGAGACACAAATAATAATTGTGTATGCTAACTTCACAAGTCCTTGACCTGATTGTCTCCATACTATTACTAAGAATTCAAGGACCCTAACTTATTGCTGTTGGTCTGAAGTTCTAATCCTAATACTTAATTTTCAACTTAACCTCGGATGTTCCCCTACCAACAATCTATAATTTAATAGATCTAGTATTAAGTTTACAAACCTTTTGACTATAGGAAATTGCCACTAAGAGTAGGAACATTGCAGGGAAACACTACCTCCCTAACTTCATGTCAATTCCAGGCAGGAGTAGATTGTCAACTTGCATTCAGTCAGGCTTAAAGTCTGCCAGGTGACAGTGTGGAAATTGAGTCAGGAGGATCCTACCTCAGCCCAGGCTGAACATCCACTCTCCTACCCTTCCCATGAGATCACCTTTTTCAGTTCATACCAGCATCTCACAGGCTTACTGGCATCATGGATTGGAGGCTCGGACTGCCTTTTTTGCTATCCATACCTGGAGTTAGACTCAGAAGAACATTCAGTTAATAGTCCCATAGCATCTTAAAATAGTAAGTTCCAATAACCAAGTTTCAGATATGACTATAATTTTGCATTGACTAAGGAACATCTTTTGATGCAAGTCTTAAGTGGCTTATATGCCTTTCTATACATGTTCTAGTTCCTGATTAAATAACAATCATAAAATCAAATTTACCATTAAAACCTTAACTTTTCCATCAATGCCAAATTTTATCCAAGGTTACCTGCCTCTAGGAAATTTAGACTAAAATTCTTTTCCCCAAACTAAAAATGTCTCTGGTTTAGTCTCAGTAATTAATTCAGTCAATTGTTTTAATACCAATTGCTTTTACATCACTTTGTAACATGTCTAATTTTTCTCCCCATCTCTCCCCTCCCTCATCCCTTAATACCTTGCATTCTGATTACTCCTTCCCTCAATGTACCCTCCCTTCTATCACATCCCAACCTTCCCTCATCCCCATCCTCTCCCTTTGCCTGTAGGGCAAGATAAATCTCTACACCTCATTACTCATGTTTCTTATTTCCCAGTCATATGAAATAACAATTCTCAACATCCGTTTCCAATATTTTGAATTCCAACTTATCTCCCCCACTTTCTCCCCACCCATCCCCACCAAGAAGACAAGCAACCCAACACAGACTAAACATGTGTCATTTTGCAAAAGACTTCCCTAACAATCATGCTTGCAATACTAACCACATTGCCCTCTATCCTACTCTGTCTCCCTTTATTATTTTATTCCCTCATTTGACCCTGTCCCTTCCCACAAGTGTTTATTTCTAGTTACTCCCTTCTCCCATTTTCCCTCCCTTCCATCATTCCCCTCACCCCACTTGTTGACTACTCCCCTACTTTCATCTAGTGCAAGACAGATTCTCATAAAAAATTCAGTGAGCATGTTATTCCCTCCTTAAGCCATATGTGGAGAGAGTAGCTTCACTTTTCCCCTCTCCCCTTCTCCCTTTTCTCCTCCATTGAACAAAATTTTTCTTATCTCTTTTATGAGTTATAACCTGCCCCTTTCCATTTCTCTCTCCTCCCAGTATTTTCCTCCCTCACCCCTTAATTTTTATTTATTTTTTGTGGATATCTGATTCAACACAGCCTGTACTCTCTGTCTATAGGGTGTGTGTGTGTGTGTGTGTGTGTGTGTGTGTGTGTGTGTGTGTACAATCCCTCCACCTACCCAAATACTGAGAAAAGTCTCAAGAGTTAGAAATATTTTCTTTTCATGTAGGAATGTAAAAGTTCAGCTTTAGAAAGTCTTTTATGATATCTCTTTCCTGTTTACCCTTCAATGCTTCTCTTGATTCTTGTGTTTGAAAGTCAAATTTTCTCTTCAGTTCTGGTCTTTTCATCATGAATGCTTGAAAGTCCCTTGAAGTATTATACTCAGTTTTGCTGGGTAAGTGATTCTTGGTTTTAATCTCAGTTCCTTTGACTTCTGGAATATCCTATTCCAAGCCCTATGATCCCTTAACATTGAAGCTGCCATATACTGTGTTATACTGATTGTATTTCCACAATACTGGAATTGATCCTTTCCAGCTGCTTGCAGTATTTTCTCCTTGACCTGGGAACTCTGAAATTTGGTCACAATATTCCTAGGAGTTTCTTCAGGTCTCTTTCAGGAGGTGATTGATAGATTCTTTTGATATTAATTTTGCCCTCTGATTCTAGAACATCAGGGCAGTTTTCCTTGATAATTTCATGGAACATGATGTCTAGGCTCTTTTTTTGATCATGGCTTTCATGTAGTCTCATAGTTTTAAAGTTGTCTCTCCTGGATCTATTTTCCAGGTCAGTTGCTTTTCCAATGAGATGTTTCACATTATCTTCTATTTTTTCAAACTTTTGGTTTTGTTTTTTAACTGCTTGGTTTATCTCATAGTCATTCATTTCCGTGAACTCAATTCTCTCTTTCAATGAACTATGTTGTTCAGCTAGCTTTTGAACCTTCTCCTCCATTTGACTAATTCCGCTTTTTAAAGCCTCATTCTCCTCATTGGCTTTTTGGACCTCTTTTTCCAATTGAGTTGGCCTCTTTTTAAAGGTGTTATTTTCCTCAGCATTTTTTTGGTTCTCTTTTTAAGAAAGCTGCTAACTCACTTTTCAAGCTTTGCCTGAGCTCATTTTAAGTACCCTTTGGAGGCCCTGAAGGCAGGGACCTTGACTTCCTGTGACAGTATGCCTTGTTCTTCCTCATCTGAAAAGATGGGAGGAGATACCTGTTCACCAAGAAAGTAACATTCTATGGTCTTATTTTTTTTTTTCTTTTTTGTGCATTTTCCCAGCCTGGTCCTATTGTCTCTCCTCTCCCCAGTGCCATGTTCAAGGCTGAGATTCGACTCAGCTACTGGATTTCTGTGGCTTTGGGTGGGGGCAGGGCCATCATTCAGGGCTGAGGCAACTATTCCCTACTGCCAGAGGCTTTAAGCTGAGCTGCTTGGACAATGGACCGAGATTGCTTTCTGGCCATGGTAGCTGCCTGCAATCTGCTGCAATGGCCTCTGCCATCACCTGGGGCTATTGCTAGAGGAAACCCTGGGGTTTCTTCTTGCCCAGCTGGGAAAGCCCTCCCAACCTGACCTTTGGAGCTTTCTTTGTTGCTTGTGGGTTAAGGGATTTGGGATCCTCCCTGCTGGAAACTGTGCCCCAGAGGTCTGTTCATGTCCTGTTCCTCCCAGTGCCACGTGGCCAGGGCTGGGCTCTGCTCCTCTCAGCATCCCATGAGATAGAACTTTCCTGTGAGTCTTCCAGGTTTCTTTTGGCTGGAAACCTCTTTCACTCTGTTGTTCTGTGGCTTCTGCTGCTCTGGAATGTGTTGAGAGTCATTTTTATAGGTTTTTTGTGGGCTGTGAAGGGAGTGCTAGAGTATATGTGTCTTTCTACTCCACCATCTTGGCTCCATGCACAAAATCTTTAACATAATTCTATCTATTAATTCTAACAACACTCTATCATATTCATGCTATTATTGTGTTTGTTTTATGGATGAGGAGACTGAGGTGTAGACAAATAAGTGGTTTGTCCATGATCATATAGCTAGTAAATACCTGAGGCAGGATATGAAACCAAAGTCTTTCTGACTCTCAAGTTTAGCTCCCTATTGACTAAACCAGGATTGAGGAACCTAGAACAGTTTGAGTTCAGTCAAAGGGCTGTACTTGAGGACCTAAAGGGCCATGTGTGACCTGAAAGCCACAGGTTCCCCACCCCTGGACTAAATTATTCCTCCTCTCAAGAACTACCTTATTTGCAGTAAGTCTACACTATGACTTTCTCATCAATGGCATTCTTAAGGATTACTTCTGGTTTACATAGTATTGGTCATCATATATTCTGCAATGTACAAACTTTAAACTAAAAATTTTAAACTAAAACAGCACACTAAATTAGAAATGATAAAGTTCCCTGATCCTTAAAATGTTCATTCTTCCAAAATGAGGAGAGGGAGGATGATTTGCAAACGCATTTAAAATCTCAATGGTAATGTTTTTAAAAAATCATTCTGGCTTTTTTTATTCTTGTTTTACATATTGCTAAATGTATGGGATCATTTGAGCAGTGACAGGAAGATGACAGAAAATTTTTTGGTCTAATTTTCAGTATGTTATATTGCTTACTCATTTCATTTTTCTTTACACCAACATTATATGATTCAACACATAAAAGCTAAATTAGTATAGAATGTGTTGTTGACTCATAATAAAAGAACAATCCGTTTCATTTATCACTTTTTGCTTTTTTACTCTAAAAATATTATTGAAGCTGCTGTCCTCCGTGGAATAAGGCTATTTGCTTTTTTTCTAAGTAATAATGACCTTTCATCCACAGTTGAAAGAAGAGCTCGCGATGCCCTATGGTCCTTGCCTTGACCTGACCCCTCAAAGCCTAGAGAATGCCCCATGGTCAGAACTCACAAGTTTACTATAACTTGAAGAACATCAGGCTAAAATTATCATATTATCATATGATGCCAGATACCTCAAAAGGACAGATCCTTCATGGTTTTCTTCATTGGTTAAATGAAGGGATTGTACAAAGAGGTCCATGAAGTCCCTTTCAGGCCTGTGTCTATGATCCTATGATACTGTTAACCCATTTGCCAAATCCTCAGGTATCATTTTACTGAATTATGTTTTTAAAAAAGACTCATGTTTATCTCTATAATATTATTTGACTGAAAGTTTTGCTTTTTCACCTGTTTGGGAACCACAGAACAATCATAAAGAATGACTAGTGTCCAGATTTCCTATTCTTCCTAGCCTGCCTCCTCCCACCCTCTCCTGTTACAGTGGCACACCTAAAATCCGATGTTCCTGAAACCTCTTCCCTGTGGATATTCCTTCTTCCAATGTAGATCAGAATCTGTGTCTGCCCACTAAATTTCACCCCAAATTGGAACCTAGTAGGAACTCAGAATTACTTAGTTTTAAAATCATTTATTAGGACATCTAGGTAGTATAATAGAATTCCAATCCTGAAGTCAGAAAGACATATTTCTGAGTTAAAATCTGGCTTCAAATACTTACTAGCTGACCCTGGGCAAGTCACTTGACTCTGTTTGCCTCTTTCTTCATCTGTAAAATCAGCTGGAGAAGGAAATGGCAAACCATTCCAGGATCTTTACCAAGAAAACTTCAACATCCACTTCACAAAAAACAACATAATTGGGGCAGCTAGATGGTGGAGTGGATAAAGCACCAGTGCAGGAGTCAGGAGGACCTGAGTTCAAGTCTCATCTGAGACACTTGACATTCACTAGCTGTGTGACCTTGGGCAAGTCACTTAACCCCAATTGCCTCATCCTGGGTCATCTCCAGTCATCCTGATAAATATCTCGTCATTGGATTCAGATGGCTGTGGAGGAGAAATGAGGCTGGTGACCTGCACAGCCCTCCCTCACTCAAAAAAATGCAAAGTCAAGTACAAGTCATCTCATTATTTCTCTAATGGCATGGTCTTTTTTGGCAATGAAGGATGAACACACAATGATGTAATCATTTATTAAATGCCCACTATGAGTAAGACATTGGTATAGAAACTGGAGGGACTAAAAATGGAGGAGGGGAAGGAAATCCATTAAGGTGATTGAATAGATGTGACTAGAAACTAGACACTAAAACCACCTTAAGTTTAACCTAGCCGATAATCTCATTAAAAAAGAATTGTAATGAAAATATCAAGAGTTTTTTGTCTGTTTTTATTCTACCAGATAATCCCCATCAAATGAAAAGGTTGATGCAAGCAGGTGGTGTTCTTAAACTTCCTTTCTCATTACAACCTACACAAGCCAACCAGACTCCTTTTTTTCAATTAGTTTCTTTCAGTCCGGAAACCTTCAGGAGATAGGAAAAGAAGCAAAGATTCTATCTTAGATAGTTCATCCCTGCTGGGACCTACAATACCCTCACAGGAGGAACATGGTAGAGTGGCAAGAGTATGGGAGTCAGAGACCCTGTGTTCAAAGCTTCTGTCATTTACAACCTACGTGACCTTGAACAAGTCACTTGACTTGTTCTTTCATCTAAAAAATGGGGAAATTAACTAGAAGCTGTTATGTGGCTCAGTAGATAGAGTGCTAGACCTGGAGTCAGGAAGACGTGAGTTCAAATTCAGTCTCAGACACTTATTATGTGTAACCCTAGGCAAATCACTTCCCTCTGCTTCAGTTTTCTCAACTATAAGATGGGAACAGTAATAGCACATACTTCCCAGGGTTACTGTGAGGATGAAATGAGCTAATCCTTTTAAAACATTGCCTGGTATACAGTAAGCGCTTAATAAATGCTTATTTTCTTCTTTTTTAGATAATCTGTAAGATTCATTTTAGTTGTGTGAATGATGCTCCTTTCCATTGCATTACTTATTTCCCACTCCAGTCATTCTGATTATACCTTTTCAAACTTTTAGGAATTCGGAAACTAACGAAATCTTACTTCGGACGCAGCTAACCCATAACCATTCTTTCTTGGTGGGGTAGCCTTAAGGTACTCCATATAAAAGAATACTTTGTTAGGAATTTTCTAATCATTTGAGAGGTGTGCTGCCATGGTAACAGTGGCACTTATAGGACTTTAAGATTTGCAAAGTCTTTTTTATGTGCTTTAGCCATCAACATATTCTTCCCTGTTCCCCCTGTTTTATCACTTTTTTTTTTTAAACTAGTAAGACTTTACTCAAGATTCTTACTCAGCAGGAACCTGGCAAGGGGGAGAAGCGAGGAGACTCTTTTTAGACCAGCAGAAAAAGTCCCATTGTTTTCACAAAGTGGTGGAAATACAGGTGAATTGAATCAGTGTTTTCCTTAAATAAAAGAATTACCTCTTTTTGAAATTTATGATGGTATAGTTAGTTTCTAAAGAAGCCCCAGAACTTGACCAAGAACCTGAAATAAATACACAGATCTTGTCAGAAGACATAGACGATACCCATTTTCATCTATAAAACTAAGTCATATGCAATAAATTGATTACAGAAGACATATAAGCATGGGGACTATATTGCTATATTCCCTAAAATATTCCTATAATGTGAAGTTATAATGAAATTCTACAAGAATGGAAATGTGAAGTATTTTTCTGTCTCACACTCACACACACACACACACACACACACACACACACACAGTATAGTTGTGGTCTTTTTTTGCGTTTTTTTCCTGACCCATTAGAACTGATAAAGCTTAAGTTTTCATAAACTTCTTAGTCCCATAAGCAGGAGTTCTTTATTAATCTAACCTTTTTCATAACTAATTTGACTTCCTGTTAAGCATAATTTCTTCCAGTTATTACTTCCTGCATAGCATTAGTATTTGAAGTACCATCCTACCACAGAGGATCCTCATTATGATGCCTAAAATTTATATAAGCTTAAAGATTTGTCCACCCCATTTACATGACTAGATTGTGAGCTCCTCAAGGGCAAGGACCCTTTAGCTTCTCTTTGTCCCTAGTGCTTATCACACAGCCTGGCACTTGGAAGGTACTTAATAAATGTTTATCAACTGACTCACTGACTTTACTTTTACTATCCAGGCTAGGGTAGACATAAGTTCAATGCTGGCTCCTTGATATGAGTGATTATTCACTTTGTATTTGTATTCCCAATTCTAATACTAAACTATAACTTTAAATACAATCTAATTTAAAATACAATTTTATACACAATCTAATTGTATTTAATTCATGTAATTAATTCATGTAATAATAAATTACATTAATACATTAAATTACATTTATATATAAATATAATTATATATACATATAAAATACAAAATATATAAAATATACATATAAATACATTAATTTATATGTATAATACATTAATATACTAAATTAATTAAAATAATTAACTAATGTTACAAACCTCCAATTCTAATACTAAGCTCTCATTTTTAATAAAATTCAATACTAAATTTATATGCATAGTCTCTATATATATTTATGGAAGGGAACATACACATATACATATACATATATACATTTAGTATTAGATTTGAGAATACAAATATAAAGTCATATACATGTATATGTATACATATACACAAAAACACTTGTTGACTTACTGACTGTGGAAAGATTCATGAAATCTCCTCATTAAACTCCTATAAGTCACTCAAAATATAGTCACATCTTATTTCCTTAAAGATTTCCAGGGACACCTACACCACAGTTTGTGTTGTTGTGTTTTTTCTGATATTTCTATTTTTGTCCATTCAGCAAGCATTGACATTTTTACGACAGCATAATCCTGTAATATTTTTTCACTGTTTCCTTTTTTGAACTCTAGTTTATTTTTTTTTAAAACTGGGGGCACAATCCATGTCTTCACTGCTTAGTATCATAAAAAGAAAATCTTTCAGATAAATATTTTATAAGAGAATACAGTTCTTTTTTTATTTTCAAGGAGCACCCGATCAGTTCTTATGTGAGATTGCCCCTGCAAGAACATAAAGCTTTGCAGCCCATTAGTAGCTGTAAGAATGTGAGAACAGCTAACAATGAGTCCAGAGAAGACATGAAACAGGAACAAAATTTTGCAGCATAAATAGTACCAAGTTTAGAAACATTAACTGTCTGCATTATGGAAAATATATTTCTTTCCATCTATAGAAAATATTTAAATATACATATATTTTTCATAACTTCATTAGTTTCCTCACTCAGCATAGTAATAAGAATCAAATTTCATTTTCAATGACAAAATGAAAAGCACCATTGTATCATTTTTTCCACAAATATTGTTGAAAATACGCTAAATCATGCATTAATTAAAAACATTAAGATTAAGAAATAATACTTTTAACGTGATGTAATTGAACTTTTCATCACTGACTCTTAAGGAAAAGAAGCAGGGCAGCCCAATGGAAAAGGCACTGCACTATGATGTATGTTCCTTTATAGCAAATAATATTTTCTTTTTGTCTTTGTTTTTCTACTGCCACAATGCCTTGCATGAAGTGAGCAATATGACAAAAGTCCATAGAATTGAATTGAGAGTCAGAAGATCTGGGTGTTAGTCTTAATTCTAGTACTCTGTGTATTACTGAACAAATAATCATCCTACTTGTTTCCTCATCACTAAAAAGAGGAAAAACCTACAAAATTTTTGTTTTTCCCTAGCTCCGAAAATGTGTAACTTTAAGTCCAAACCCCGCTATAAATGAAAAAGTTTGTTTTCAATGCTGCAAAATTAAGAAATACTTTTTTATTAAGTTAAAGACAAAATATATATATAAAATAAAATACATAAACAATATAAAATAAATATAAAAAATTTTGCAAAAAGAAAAATACACTGACAAGATTAAAAGGTTTGCCTCATTTAATTCCCATAGAAAACGTCTATTTCAAAAGTCAAAATTTTGCAAACCCTCAAGTTCTTTCCTAAATCTGTTGAAAGAGACAAGCCAATCTTTCTTTCTTTCTTTCTTTCTTTCTTTCTTTCTTTCTTTCTTTCTTTCTTTCTTTCTTTCTTTCTTTCTTTCTTTCTTTCTTCTCATCTGGACTGAATTACTTGAAGTCAATGAGTACCCTTAGAGCTAAAATAACAACTTTCTTATAATTTTGTTTCCTGTGCATTATCCTCAATCAGTATGGAAGCTGCAAATATTGATGCTTTTAGGTTTCCAAGACCATAAAGTCAGGAACACAAATTTACATAACAGATGCCTCTAGGATAGCACCTCATGAAAATCGTGAAGGAAGAAAAGAAATGCCACAGACTGCTATCTAAAATGATGGTTACTTAACTGTATGAAATTCTTAGATATTTTTCCTTAAGGCAATTACAATAACATCTCAACAGGAGTCTTCCAGGTAGGGTAGAGAGCATCATTAATGTCTCTTCCAGCTTTAAAATTCTTCTAAATTGTTGTACCTCATATTCCTACTAGCATTTTACAAATACTATTTCATTTGATCCTTGCAACAACTCTGTGAGGTAGATGCTCTTATTATCCCTATTTTACAGTTCAGGAAACTGAGACAAAGAGAGATTAAGTGACTTATTTAAGGTCATATGCTAGTATCGCAGTCCAGAACTGAACTCAGATCTTCCTGAATCCAGACCCAACACGTTATCTGCTGCATCAGTTGTCATGAACATGTGTAAGAAAATACAGTACAATTTCAAGACAGAGTAAGTGCTAACAATGGGGGAAAGGGTGAGATTTCATTTATGAGGTGCTGCTCTGCTCAAAAACCTTCTGTATTGCCTATAGAATTAAAGAAAAAACATAATCCAAGCTCTGTGCTGTCTGGTTTCACATTATTCTTCAACCTTATGTGATTCCTCTTTGTTCAAAATTAGACCTCTGTTACTTAAAACTTGTATGTTGTTCTTTGTGCCATAGTAAAAATAAAAATGTAATAGGTAACATTCACATAGAGTCTTAAGGTTTCCAGAGTGTTTTACAGACTTAGTTCAACAACGCTGTGAGGTAGGTGATACCAAAAAATTAATATCTTTAAAATCAAACCATTTTACAGATAAGGAAATGGAGGCCAAGTGACTTGTCAGTGGTCACACAGGGAAGGCAAGGTTCAAATTCAGATTATGCTAACTCTAAGTCCAGCACTGTGTAGTTAAGAGTACAGTGTATACAGCCCTGGACAGGGCAATATGAGGGAGATCTGAGTTCAAATCTCTTCTCAGAAACATTGTGTCACTAAACTTCTGTTTGCCTCAATTTCCTCAATTGTAAAGTGAGGATGATAATGGTACCTCCTAACTTCCCAAGGTTCTTGTAGAATCAAATGAGATAATATTTGTAAAGGACTTAACACAGGGTCTGGCACATTGTAGGAGGTTAATAAATGCTCATTTCCTTCTTTCTTAAGCACTACCTGCTTGCCTTTTCACCCTCTCTTCATCTCTTCTGTCATCTTCCTTCAAAACACAATTTACCACTTCATTTCTTGATACCCACAGCTGTCAGTGTTCTTTCCATCCTCAAATTATGCATACATTTGTGTTCTGATGCATTTTCCCAGTAAACTGAAAGCTACATGAAGGTAGGAACTACTTTACTTATCTTTGAATCCCCAGGATGCAGCAGATTGACTAGAATCTAAGAATACTTAATGAATACTTGTGAATGATTGGCTGTTGGCAAGGGCTACAGTATAGGTAACAAGGACTAATTTTTTAAAAAGTATTAGCCTGAAGTCATGCAAATCTAATTCTAAAAAAAAAGGCTTTACAGTGCAAAATGAATGGTGGAGAAAACTACCCCTACATATCTACCGTAACTAGAGAATAACCGAATAAATGCCCAGTAATCCTGAGGAAATGAAATACAAGAAAAGATCCAGCAATAAAAGCCACAATTTCTGATGACTGTACACAAAAGAATAAAGAATGGATAAAAAGCCAGACTAGCTGGAGATTAGCTCAGTTCCTGACTCAGAGTAGGTACTTAATCAACATCTGTTCATCAATTATCTAAAGAACATAAAACGAGATAAATTTAACTTAAAATAGGTATCAGTGGGCAGCGAGGTGGCACATTGGAAAAAGTAGTGCCAGGCCTAGAGCAAGGAACACTTCCCTTCCTGAGTTCAAATCTAGCCTCAGTTACTTACTAGCTGTGTGACCTTGGGTAAGTCACTTGATGCTGTTTGCCTCAGTCCCCTCATCTCTAAAATGTGCTGGAGAAAAATATGGCACATCACTCCAGTATCTTTGCCAAGAAAACCCCAAATCTGGTCACAAAGAATTGACACAACTAAAAAAATGACTCAGTAAGAAAAAAAACAACAACAACAAAAAAAACAAAAACAACCTCACCAAGTGAGGCTTGGTGTGGAATGGGAGCCAAGACTGCAGAAGATGATACCTTCTGGCTTAACTTATTCATAGAGAAAAAACTAAGCAAAAAGCTGGAGGAAGGGGGAAGAGAAGTAAGACAAAAGATAACTGTGTATTAAAATGAGACGCTTATGTGAGGAAATCTAGGTATTGGAGAGGAAGAAACTAGAGTGGGGAACATGTGGGTGAAGAGATCAATCAAGGCTGAAATTGAAGCAATATTGACATCGAAGTATGGCACAGACCACCAGGACAGAAGGGAAATAGAGAAATAGATCATAAACCTGGTATATGGTGACATAATATATTAGTGATAGAGGACTTCAATTATCCACATATCTGATAGAATTCTCCTCTAAAAGCAAAGCAGATAAGGTTTTCTTAACTTTCTTTAGGGATGATTTAATCCTTCAAAAAGTGGAGGAAGCCATATGGGGAACATCTATTCTACATCTCACCAACTAGGAGGAATCAGTTATTGAAGTGGAAATAATGGGAAACTTTGGGATTGTGGTTTGTTAAATAGGACCCTGGATTTGGAAAGATATGGGTTCAAATCCTGTCTCAGGGACTTGTTCTTTGCTATCTTCTCTTTTCCATCAGTTTTCTGATTTGTGAAAAAAAGGGAGGAGTTGGACTCGGTGCCCTCCAAGATCTTTTCCAACACAAAACCTCTAATTGTATGATCTTATGAATTTGTGATAGAGGAAAGACATAATCCAACATTGATCTTATAATTTGGGAGAACAGATTTCAAAAGTTTAAGAAAAGGATAGGTAAGATATCAGAGCCTAAAATCCCAGGAAAGAAGGAAATTTCTTAAGAATAAAATTCTGAAAGGTAAGAATGATATGATAACATCATAGCATGAAAGGATCTCAGTGACTATCTAATCCAACCTTTATCTGAAAATGAATTCCCTCTGCAGCATATCTAACCAGTGATTATCTATTCTTACCTATGTTTGAAGGCCTTAGGTGAGAGCCCAATGCTATTTGAGATATGTTTTAGTGATTTTAATAGAGACAGTGATGTCATGTCTATCAAATTTGTAGGAGACTCAAATGTAGGAGAGCTAGCTAACCCATTGAAAGACAGAATTAGCACATCCCCCCAAAAAAAACTTAGCAGACTAAAATATTAAGTTGAATCAAATAAGATGTAGCTTAATGAGAATAAAGGCAAACTACTTCTCTGCATTAAAAAATCAGCTTTAGAGGTACAAAACGGAAGATGTATTGAGAAATAGAAGCCCCTCTACAAATGAAAAAAAATCTAATTTTATTGGTCTGCAAGCTCTATATGAATTAAGAGTGCAACATGACATCCCAAAAAAGTTAATACTGTATGCTAGGCTAACAGAGGGTTAATATCCAGGATAGTGGAGGTGACAGTCCCACTTTATTTTGTGCTTATCACATCCCATCTGGGGAATTGTGTTCACTACATTTAAGGAAGTGTGGGGGTGTGTATTAGAGATGATTTCTGGCTTCAAATTTTTGACATGTGGGAAGTGCGTTAATTAGACTGTTTATACCACTTTTTCCCCTGTATCTTCCTTTATACTATTTTTTCTTTGGTTTTGGTGGCACCAGACTCCTGGTTTTTCCTCCTACCTCTCTAACCAATCCTCTTCTCTCTCTTTTATTGTGCTACTTCCCATGTCAGTATCTTTAACACACGTTCTCCCAAGGCTTTGTCCTTGGCTTTTTCTTCTCCCTACATCATCTCTTCTGGTCCTTTGAGTTGCTCCTGCGATTTTAACCTTCCTGTCGCTGTTCCAGCTGCCTTCTGGACGTCTTCACCTGGAAATCTCATGAAGATCTCCAACATATCTAAGCCTGAACTCACGGGTTTTGTTTTTATTCACTTTTCCCCTGATTTCCCCATTGTTTGTCAGTTGAACTAATTTTCCCTGTTTTCTTGGACTCGATGTAACCTGGGTCATCTTTGACCTCTCCTGTATCAGCTTTATCTTCTCTATTGCACAAATCTCGTTCATTCTAATTCTTCAACGCCTCTCATATCTGTCCCCTTTCATCCTGCCATCACTGTAGTTCAGACCTTCTTCACCTCTGACCTAGGCAACTTTGTTAGTATCCTGACATGTTTCCCAGCAATATAATATACAAGCACCAGATTATTCTTCCTGGAGTTTAGTTATATTGCTCCAGTTTTCAAAAACCTTCTAAGAAGTGAAGAAAAAGGGAAAGGTTCCTCACTGCTCCTTCCTTAGTCTGATATTCAAAGGATTTGTAGGTTTAGCCTTAGCTTTTCAACTTTATCAAGCGCACCTCCCCCCATGTACTCTGCACTACCTCCAAACCAGATTGCTAGCTGTCCCCTAAACACTTCTCATGCTTTCTTACCTCTGCACCTTTGTTCATGCTGTTCTCCTATGCCTGGAATGGCTGCCTATTCCCTATCCTACCAATCTATCCTTACTGGTATAGATTGAATCTACCCTTCAAGGTCAAGTTCAGATGCAACTTCCTCCATGAAGATTACCCTGATTCCCGTAAATGAAAACAATGTTTTCCCCCCTCATCTGACTTCATGGCATTATGTATTCCTTGTGTACATTTATTATATTTTAATTTTGGTTACTTATTTGTGCAGATGTCTTACTTAATAAGCTATATCTTAAGCTCTTTGATGGTAAGGATATGCCTTATTTATCTATGTATTTCTCCTTAACACAGTCTGTTACTTATGGTAGACAATTCAATATTTATTGAATGAAAAGTTAACTGCATGACCTTGGACAAGTCATTTACTCTCTCTAGGCCTTATTTTCCCTCTCTGTAAAAGGAGAGACTTGAAGTAGATGAACTCCCAGTTCTCAGTTTATGACTTGAGTACATTGGTTTGGGAGACTCAATCATGCAAGGAGTATGAGTGTATTGAGAAGTAGTCATACAAGTTCTAGGATTAGAGAGAGTGATGCCTAGAACACTGGCTCCATCTAGAAGGTGAGATTTTACATAGGTGACGCAAAAGGAAGATTTCCAGTAAAAGGTCATGTAAATGAGGTAATAAAAGGCTGATAACTTTAAAAGTGTTATTTGCATGTGAACTATTAAGAGCTAAGGATAGGGAAACTAACTGAATGAAGCCAGTTTTTGAATGAAAGAGGTTGCCTAAGTTTCCAGAGGAAGTAGATAGTTCAGGACCTAGAAAAGGAGACACCACGTTGGCTTAAATCCATAGAATCCTATGTCCTTAACATAGTTCACATGCCATTTTCTAGTGTGGTAAATACAAAGGCAAGACATGTTCAACATGAATCCAAACATCAATCTAGCATTAATCCTCCCAGCTATTATTTTTTATAGCAACCTCTCATTAATACTGGAAATGAAAAAAAAAATCTGAAGCACATTATAGTGATGGATCAAGATAACTTTCATTTATATTACACCTTTCCTCCCAAAAAACACTTTCCTTGGAACAAATCTGAGGACTATATGTCTCCAATACAAAAGCTCTTTGTCGATGAACAGTTCAAAATATCTGCTGTGCCTTTGTGAGAGCCTTCTTTTAGGAACTTATCTCATATCCCTTTTAGGAAAAGAACAGAAATGGTGCAGAGAGGAGCTGATTACCTCACCCTAAAATGGTACCTGTGGCCACAGCTGTAGTGGTGAGAAAATTCGGAAGCTAACTAGCCCTACTCCATGGTTTAATCTAAGCATTTGGATCACACTCGATTTGCCTACCCTTAGGTATTAAAACTCCCACGCATTGCCTAGAATGCAGTCCAGATCTGATTTAGGTATTATGAAGACTGGAGTTGACTCAACATTTCTTTTGTTTGTTATTACTAAAATTATTCTTTTTAAGTGACTCTTCTTACTCTCCCCCTTTTTCTCTCTTTTTTTCCTTTTTCCCAAAGAGGCAGGTGCATAAACTAAACTCAATCGTTCAAACCAAATAGATTTCTAGAAGTCAAACTTTTTTAAATTTACAAAATGTTTTACTTTATAGTCAGTCCAAATAAAGAGGAAAGATGCAGTCAGCTTTTAATAATAGTCATTTAGTATATCCTTACTAAATGCCTATTATGAGCAAAGAGAAAAGGGGAAACATGCAAAGAAATTTAAGATACAGTATCTGCCTTCATGGAACTGGTAATCCAGGAGAGACAAAAAGACATTTACACAAATAACTTCAGCACAAGATAGACTGTGATATGCCATACTGCTTACAGTAACTGATCGGCTAAGGGCATATTTTAAACTTTTTGTACAAGAATGCTTTTGCTAACTCTTTGCTGTTACAAACTTCCAAATAGATAATAATGCTGGGAAAATGTGCTATTATTATCAGTAATCTATGCAGTGAAATTTTCTTTTTTTTTAAAAGGCTCAAAATTGTAGTATAACATTTATGAATATTAGAGGTAGCTAAATGGAGCAGTATACAAACTGGACTTGGAGTCAGAAAGACCTGACTTCAAATCCTATTTGCCCAGTGACCCTGGGCAAGTCACTTGACCTCTCTAAACCTCAGTTCTTCATCTGTAAAATCTGGATAATAATAGTACATGCCTCAGAGGATAACATAGGTAACATGTTTTGCATACTTTAAAACATTTTATACGTGCTAGCTTTTATCATCATTAATAATTGTATCATTATAGATACTGTCTTTGTTATCACCGTTATTGTCACTATCCATGGTTCATGTGACGGTAGTGGAGAAGACACTCTTAATACCTGTGGACTTAAGCAGGAATTGGGTATAATGGAAAGCACTGGAAGTCAAGAGAGTTATGGTCTAGTCCCAGTTCTAGCAGCTATCGGTTGCATGACCTTGTGCAAGTCATTTTGACCCTAAGTCTCCCTTTCCTCACCTGCGAAATGAGAGGATTAGGCTAGGTGATTTTTAAGGTGCTTTCTAGCTCTGACATTTAGTGGTCTAATGTCATTGACAAAGCTAACAAATGATCAACTACAGATATTTATTATAATTAAATGGTAACAATTCTTGTATTGCTGTTCTCATTTGTGCAAGTTACGATTAATTTCAGTCGGTTAAACTATACTTAAAATAATTTTGCCAGTTCATCAGATAGTTTCATCAGACAAACATATGCCACTGTAACTAAGGATTTCTAAGTATCTGACTAAATTAAAGTTGGAAGTATTTAAAATGAAATGAATTAATTCCCCTGTTTAGAACTAGTTCCCTCCTGTGTAAACACAGCCTCTCAGCCTAAATCAACATTTTACATTTCAGAAAGGAGCAGATTTTTCAAATCATAAATTTATGATAAAAGTGCTCAAAATAATTTTATAAGTGGTGTTTGTTATTCAGTCATTCAGTCATGTCTGACTCTTTATGACTTCATGGGCCAAACTGTTGCTGGGGTTTTTTTTGGCAACAATACTAGATTGGTTATTAATGCAAACAGAAGTTAAATGACTTGCCCAGGGTCATACAGCTAGTCCCTGAGGCTGAATTTGAACTCAGATTTTCCTAATTCCGGCATTGTATCCACTGAGCTACCTAGCCGCCTACTGCTATAAGTATACTCCCACTTAAATGCTATATACCACAACAGTCTGTATTATTTTAAAATCTGTAATATAATACTATCTCATAGTGTACATGAAATAGATAAAAACCAATAATACAATTATTTAAAAAGAATAATGATCTCTTTTTCAGAATCATCTTAGTGGGGGATGGGTAGTCCAATGGGAAAATGTCCTTTGGAATCAAAATACAAAGACCAAGATTAAAACTATGGGACTGTGAGCCATATGACTAAGTAATGCCTACTTCAACTCTTTGGATCACAGTTTCTTTATCTATAAAAAGAGAAATGACTCTAGGTTCAAGTTCCTTAGTCCTTAAGATATATAAGCACATGTATTCTTCTCTTGAGGTCCTACCCTTTCTAGTCCATTATGCTTTTTAAGGGGAAATCAGGAGAACTGAAAGGGACTAAAGGATCACAGAGCATGGAGTCTAAAGGGATTAGGTGGAATAGAGGAGAGAAAGTCTCATTCACTTTGACTTGGTAGCAGTAATTTAAGTTTATAGCTGATTGTACCTTTAAATGTCAGTCTTTTGTGTTTTTTGATTTTCATTTTTTTTATTTTTAATACTTAGGTTTTTTAAGAACTGGCAGTCTTCGTGAGTCGCAATGCTTAGTAGTCTAGGTATGACATAACATAGAGGAACCCTACAGAGTATGGGGCCCAAAGTGACTGCCAAGAATGGTCAATCCCTCCCCTCCTCATAATTCTACCTATGCTGGTAAACAGCCAATCAAATGGCAAAAAGGGCTAAAAAACCAACCAAACCAAAGGAAATTCAATCAAATCAGAATAGCAATTTTACAGGAATAGACATCACCCACTTTAAACGAAAATCAACCTGGTCTTAGCCAGTTGACTAATTGCATAGGATATGGAATTCAAGGATTGATTAAATATGGCCTGTGCTAATCAGAAGTCAATTTAAGTTTTCAGTTTCCATCCAAATTCTTACGATCATATGAACACAATCCAATATCAACATCAACTACTGTATGGTATGTAAATGAATGCTCTGTCTCATCAATTTCTGTGAGACATTCTTAATTGCAGTCTGAGAATATTACTTACTGTCTACCAAAAAGGAATAACAAATAGGATAAAATTTCATATCACTAGATTTACAAAATTTGGTAAAGCATATTTTGATCCCTTTGATACACTGAAGAAGTTTCCTAAAGGTATTTCATTTTTCTAACCATCCCTACTGCTATTTACCCTTCATTCTTGAAGAGGACCATGACATCCAGGAGATGCCAGGGACTTGCAAGTGAATTGGACTTAAGTGAGGGAAGGCTGTGCAAAGTCATCAGCCTCAGTTTCTCCTCTGGGATCCAGTGGCTAGATATGAGTTAGGACAACTGCAAGATGCAGTGGAACACCTTGGTCTTTTCAAGCTAAGGTCTTTCACAGGTCTCAATTTGACTGAGGCAGAGCCCGTTCAATGATTAAGGCTTAAAAAAAAATGAGGGAAAGAATGGCCTTGGAAGACCCTCAAGGTTTCTGGCCAAAACAGAAACAATTGTTATTTATGGTCTTTCTGAGCTAACAAGGACCCAAACTATGACCAAGTAGAGCTTGGTCTGGGACCAGTGATTTGGGGTTAAGGCTGGTCTTTAAGAGAACATTAAGAAACATCCTATTAAAGGGTGGAGGAAAGAGTTTGGCTTCAAAGTTTGATCCATAATGAACATCAAAAAGAATGTGCTTGATGTTTCAGTAAACTTTGATTATCAATTTAGTGTTTCCAAAGTTTTTCCTGTTGTCTAATTCAAGTGAAATAAACATCTCCACACTAAAGGTTTTTGTTCTGGATTGATCAGAGGAAAAATGTAGTTTCTTGACCTTTTCTCCTTCTGGTCTTCAGTGTTTATCATCTGGGGAAGGAGGGACAAAAAAGATGTTCATTAAATCAAATTAAAGATGTTCATCCAGTTGTAAGGGTTATGGGATAATAATCCTATAACCTTACTGCTTTCTTTTCCTCTCCCTGTGTTTCTTTTGTAAGGTGTAAAGTGAACTGATGGAGAATTCAAGTGATCTGGGTTTTCAACCTCAGTCCATCACTAATTAGTTATGTGACTCTGGGCAAATGATTTCAATTTTTTGTTCCTCTGTTTTCTCATTTGTAAAATAGGGATAATGATATCTCTCCTGTCTATTTCACTGGGATTTTTGAAAATCAAATAAGACAATGAGTGAAAAACCTGCAGACATTTTACGGATTATAAGGTTATAAAATAGTGACTGCAAAGTTAGAGAAATTTTAATATTTGTTCAAAGAAAGAAACAGAGTTAGTTTTAATGTAATAAATATCTGTATATGCATATCCTTGTAAATATCATCATGTAAAACATGTCAACTCAAACCCAAAGTAGCATTTTTTACTTTATTACTCAGTTTTAACAATTATATTACTGGTAATTTCAAATTTTTGACAATATAGAAAACAGCAACAGGGATGAAGCCAAGTAGGAGTATTTTCAAAATACAAATTTTCTATAGACAAAGAATCATTCAAACCCGAGTTTCATTTCTGTAAAACAGCTTCCATTGATTTTTATAATCATTGTATTTTACCAGGAAAAACAACTACTTGATTGAATCTCCTATCACTCAGCTAACAAATTATTGGCTCTCAAAATTAAAAAATTGAATTCAGTCTCCAGTGCATCTGCCATCTATCCATGGAATGTCAGTGCCTTCCTGGATGTACTAAGGTTAAAAAATTACACCCCTTTCATGAAGTCATTTCATGGTAATGTCATGTCAGATATTTCATCAAGATGTTGAGACTTAAGAAGAAGGGAAAAAGTGCATTTCATCTCAAGTAAAAATAGATTTTTTTTTCTCGAAAAAGATTGTGGATAGAGCAAACATTGCTGTGTTGTGCAGAATTCTCCTTATCCTATTGAAAGAGATTCTGACCTCTGCTACGAGCTCCTTTTCTATGCAGAAACAAGTGCTACCAGAATCAGTTCCAGGAGCTTTTTTTTCCAAGGGAGGTCAAGTTGCTGAACTTGATGTAGGTAAGAATCCACTTCTGAGTAGCCCAGTGGCATTCAGGAAGTGAGAGCCAGTATAGGCCAATCCTGTCACAGCCTGCAGAAACATTTGGAGGATTTTGTTCCTTTCGTTTCATTTGTTTTCTTTTGATTCCATTTATGGAAAAATATGAAGACACCTTCATATAGGAGACATGCTACTCTCTAGTAAAAGCATTTTTCAAATCAAGGAATTGAATTTTAAATGGAATCAGACTTTGAAAATGCTGCTTATTCCCATCAATACCTAGAGGCCCTATTTGCTCACATCATTGTTGAGGATCCTATTGTATTATAAATCAGCACACATCTATCTAGTATGCCATTTTCTCAGTTTTCTAGCTTAGAGGCTACTATAGTCTACAAGTTAGTATCCTACATGCCTTGAATCCCATGGCAGTAGCATGCAAAGGCTTTGCTATTGAGCTTGAGGAGCCTGTTATGTTTTTCTGCATGTTATGGATTTCAAATCATCCTTTCATATATAAGGACCCTCATGGTTTATTTTACAATTTCCTTATCTGGGTGGTGTGTCCATATTTGTTTTCCAAAACTAAATGTTTGAGTCATATTATGTGTAGTTTATTTGTAATACTGTGCTTGCCAAAAAATATGTGGCCATGTTAACCTGAAGCCCCAATTAATATTGTTTCTGGTCTCTTTGCAGCTAGATCCTGAAGCTAGTGGTGTTCTCAAAGAACTTCAGGTAAAACTCAATGGGGTCCTGGATGAACTCAGCGTAACCTACGGTGAAAGGTAATGAACATGACTGATAAGAACCTAAAGCAATGATTTTCATAGTGATAAGTTTTAAGCTAGAAGGAAAGGGACCCTAGAAGTCACCTTGTCCAATACCTTTATCATACAGTTGAGGAAACTGGTCCTACCCTAGGATATTAGAAGGAATAATCAACAGAGCCAGGGTTTTAACCAATGCCAAATCTATCATCTCTCATGGTAGCTAATGATGCTTCCATAGGTATGTTCTATGTACAGTTGAATCTAGGTTGGTAATTAAGGAACAAAAAGCAAAATTGCTAGAAACTAGTGCTTGTGTGGACAAGAAGCAAAGATTTCACATTCAGCAGGGATTTATTAAGCATCTACTAAGTGTAAGGCCTTCACAAAATCTGGCACTAATACAAGCTGCTGTGCTAGATGTCAGGGATACAAAATGAAAGAAAAAGGGTGGTCAGAGTCCTTAGTGGGTTCACATTCTAGTTGGGAAAGGGGCAGAATGACACGTGCTCATTTAAATAAAACGTAATTCAAGAAGTTGTGAGAGCAAACGAAAGAATACAGAGTCAGGACTTGATATGCACAGTTTAGGAAGCACCTCATATTGGAAGGAAGAGGATATGAAGAAAAATAATATGAAATAAAACTGGAAAGATAGGTTGCATGCAGATTTTCTATGGCCATAAATGCCAGGCTGAGAAGTTTAAATGTTACCCTTGAGCAAGTATCCTTAACCAGACTTCCATGGGCCATGGATAAATTTCAAGAGGTCTATATATACCTGTCATATGCCAGGCACCATGTTAGTCATTGAGAATAATAGTGATTCCCTTTGGAGAGTTTATGTTCTGTCAGGGCAGGGGGAGACAATGTATACTCATATACATACATACATACATACATACATACATATATATATATATGTATATATGTATATAAACTATCTACCGAAAAGGAGGTATTATGGTACAGGAGATAATGAGCTGGCTATATAATCAGGTGAAGCTGGATTCGTGTCCTGCCTTTGACATTATGACCCCAGGTAAGTCACTTAAACTTGTAACACTCCAGGCAAGGTTCAGATTCAAAGTTACTGAAGTGCTGGCCAGCATTGGTAGAAGGAATCTCCTCACCTAGGAGTTTCCTATACTAATGAAATCAGGAGTCTCGTCTCTGTCCTTATTCTTATAAAAAAATCAAAGTAAACAAGGAGCATCATTCACACCTTCCCCTGTTTCCTTCCATTCCCATTTTAAAGATAAAAGAAAGAAAGGAAGGAAGGAAGGAAGGAAGGAAGGAAGGAAGGAAGAGAGAGAGAGAGAGAGAGAAAGAAAGAAAGAGAAGAAAGAAAGAAAGAAGAAAGAAAGAAAGAAAGAAAGAAAGAAAGAAAGAAAGAAAGGAAAGAAAAGAAAGAAAGAAAGAAAGAAAGAAAGAAAGAAAGAAAGAAAGGAAAGAAAGAAAGAAAGAAAGAAGAGAAAGAGAGAAGAGAGAAAGAGAAGAAAGAAAGAAAGAAAGAAAGAAGAAAGAAAGAAAGAAAGAAAGAAAGAAAGAAAGAAAGAAAGAAAGAAAGAAAGAAAGAAAGAAAGAAAGAAACTGTAATTTGCCAAGGTTCATGCAGGTAGCAAGTAACAAAGCTGGAGAATTGAACCAAGGTGCTATCATTCCAAATCCTAGACTCATTCCTCTTGTAACCACCATGCCAAAGAAATAGGAAATTTTGGATAATGATGCAGGTAAAATCAGGGAGTGAATAAAATTCAGTTTTGAGCAAGCTGAGATGAAGTGGTCATGGAACATCCAGGTATAAAGAGACATCCAACAGGTGGTGAAGCAAGGGAAAAAGTGAACTTGGGCTGCATATATAGATTTTGGAATTATATGAACAGAGATGATAATTCTCATGAAAGCAGATGTAAATGCTAAGGAATAGAGTTTAGAGAAAAGAGCACCTAAGACATTATGGATTTGTCATATATACATATATTATGCAAATTGAATTCTAAGTTAGTCTCCACCCAGAACTTTATATTCTTGTGATTCGATTTGCAAACAGGCATAGTTCTCCAAAAGAAAGTTGTCTTTCAGAAAGTTTGAAAAGGCAGCCTTCTCTGACCAGTGGACTCTAAAACAAAGATAGACTGGAAAGTGCTTATTTAGAAAGGTTAATTGACTTATCAGGAAGCTTGTTTCATATATCCTCATAATGAAATTCAACTTATGCTTGTATCTGAACTAAGTATATAGTCCCTTATCAAACTGTTAAGTTCCTTAAACTTCTCTGTACCTCCATATACAGTGCCTTACATACAACAGGTTCACAATAATCACTTATTTGACTTGATATTTGACCTGTGTGTCAGATGAGTTAACAAATATTTTTTTTAAGTCTTTTGGCTTCTAGCCAGAGGTATGAGGCAAAGTAGAGGAAATGGGACACTTAATAGTCCTTCTCAGGCTCTGTCTTTTCTCCATATCCTCACTTTCCACATGCTATCATCCATCACACTTCAGCCTTGAAACAGGATAGTGTTTTAAAGGACTAGTCTTGAGATCAGTAAGACCTGATTTTAAGCTCTGCCTTTGATGCATGCCTCTTATGGAATATGGGCAAATCACTACCTTGTGGCACCTTTAAAAGACTACAAATTACGGATGAGTTGAAGATCTAGCATTTGTGGAGAGTTTCTATGTTGTGAGCTCAGTACCTATTAATGAAATTACAAGTATACAGTCATCTTTCAATGATCAAAAGCCACAACAACATATTATTTACTTTTAATTGAGGGGAAGTTAGGGTTCAGGAAAAGCTTGAGAGACTGTTGTGGTTATAGGAAATGAAGTGATTAGCCTGTTTCTGGTCTCATTACTCAGATACTCAAATGGATCTTGAATCTCATCATTGGATGAGATAACAATCCAACTCATGCTTGCCCACACTATGTTAATTTTTTCCATGGCTTTCAACAAGTTTGCCACTGAGAGTATAGTAATATACTTGGGGCCATTCTTACCTTCTTCTAAAGGGAAGAACTCAGAGGCTCTCTTAATAGATCTTCCTTTTCATTTTTACATTTCCATATATTTGTTACATGTTGTTGCTCCCTCCCCATATGTACCTTTCATTTACTCTCTGTGATCATCATATAGCAACACTATTAGAATATTTCTATTTAAAAGATGAACCTTGGACAGAGCCATCATAGTGTAGTAAAGACAGGAACTCCCTTGAGTTCTCCCCCAATCCTCTCCAAATACCCTTAAATAATAACTCTAAACAAAGTCTAGAGTGTTAGAACCCATAAAAAGACAGAGTAAAACAGTTTTCCAGCCCAAGACAACTTAGAAGCTCAGCTGGAAAGGTCTGATGCACCATGGTAAGAGAAGAGCATGGTGTAGCACAGGCTGTGCCAGCTCAGACCAGGCCCCAACAAACCAGGAGCAGGTGTCAGAAACTGAATCAGTGTTAGCAGTGGTGGTTTACAGACCTCTCAGCGACAGGTGGTAAAGGGATCAGACAATGAGTCAGATGGAGATTTACAAGGGTCCCTTTGCCTGCACCAGGGCCATGATTCTGTTGCATTGCCTATACTTGGATCTGAGTTACAGTCATGGGTCTTGGTCCCACTGTGAGAAACAGCAGCTTTCAACTGCAGGGGGGCAGCGATCTTGGCCACAGTTCCAGGGTTTAAAAAAGTGTGCTTGTAGTTACTCACAAACCAGTGCACAGTACAGGAAAGTAGTAAACTCACCTCTTCCTAGATCCTACTACTGTGGAAGAGCCAACAATTTACAGGTCCATGGAATTGCCTCTGAAAAGAGCTGCACGAAAGTTCTAAAGTTTGAGACAGTGCCCCCCTCTACTTGGGAAGCAGAGCCCGACTTTATCAATAAGTTAAAGGTCAAATAAACAACAGAAAAAATTCTGATCATAGAAAGTTACCATGGTGACAAGGAAGATAAAACACACACTCAAGAAGATAACAAAATCAAAGTTTCTACATCCAAAGTCTCAAGAAAGATATGAAGTATTCTCACACCATGAAAGAGCTCCAAAAGGATTTTTAAAAGCAAGCAAGAGGGGTAGAGGAAAAATTGGGAAGAGAAATAGAGTGATGCAAGAAAATCATGAAAAAAGAGTTAATAGGTTAGTAAAGGAGACATGAAAAATACTGAAGAAAATAACATTTTAAAAACAGACTAGGTCAAATCATAAGAGAGGTACAAAAATCCAGTGAAGAAAACAATGCCTTGAGAAGCAGAATTGGCTAACTAGAAAAAGATATACAAAAATTCATAGAAGAGAATTCCTTAAAAGGAAGAATTGGCCAAATAGACAAGGAGGTACAAAACTCACTGAAGAAAATAATTCCTTAAAAGTTAGAATTGATCAAGTGGAAGCTAATGGCTTTATGAGAAATCAAGAAACAGTAAAACAAAATGAAAAGAGTGAAAAAACTAGAAAAACAAATGAACACTGAAAAAACAACTCACTTGAAAATAGATCTAGTAGAGATAGTTTATAAAGTCATGATCAAAAAAGGGGCCTAGACATTATATTTCAAAAAATTATCAAGGAAAATTGCCCTGCTATTCTAGAATCAGAAGGTAAAATGGAACTTGAAAGAATCCACTGATAACCTCCTGAAAGAGATCCCAAAATGAAAACTCTCAGCAATATTATAGTCAAATTCTAGACCTCCCAGATCAAGGAGAAAATACTGCAAGTAGCCAAAAAGAAACAATTCACACATTGTGAAGCCATAGTTAGGGTAACACAATGTTTAGCAGCTTCTAAATTAAAGGGTCAGAGTGCTTAGAATAGGATATTCTGGAAGGCAAAAGAGTTAGGATTGTAACCAAGAATCACTTATCCAGCAAAACTGAGTATAATCTTTTGGGGGAAAGGTGGATATTCAGTGAAATAGAGGCCTTTGAAGCATTCCTAAGGAAAAAACCAAAGCTGAATAGAAATTTGCATTTTCAAATGCAAGATTCAAAAGAAGCATGAAAAGGTAAACATAAAAAGAAATCGTAAGGTATTGATCAGGTGAAACTGGTTATATTCCTGCATGGGAAAATTATATTTAAAACTCCTAGAAACTTTCTCATTATTAGGTCAGTTAGAAGGAGTACACATAGACAGAAAGCAAGGGGTATGAGTTGAATGTGATGGTATAATTATCTAAAAAAATAAAATTAAGGGATGAGGAAAAAGAATGCATGGGGAGAAGGGAAAAGGGAGAGTTCTCTTTGCAGACTGTGGTATAATATACCCAAACTGGCCCCCTGAGTTCTGCTTTATTATTAAATGGATGGTGAAAACTATCTGAACAAGAAAAGGTTATTAATATGAAAAATTACAATCTTTCAATATGAGTATTACGTGGTAATGGAGAGTGATTTTTTTAAAGCGAGGTCCTTCAAATTTGTAGATATAGTTACTTTACATGAATGCACTTTTTATTTAGTGATTTGTTTGAGATTAACTAGAAAAATAATAATCTAGGTTTATGATGATAAAAAAAGATGCAAACCACCTGATACCTGTTTCTGACATACTAAAAACTTAATTGAGAGATTAGCCCTTGGACATATGTATTTGCTTCCATCACTGTGGCTCTATCTACAGTAAGCAAGGTAGACAAGACTTATTCAGTCAACTGATTAATTCATGCCCTCATGTCCACTTGAATCATGTAAGCCCCAAAGTCTTTATCAGTTAGGGGTTCCAAATTAGCCAATTTGACTGTTTCCATTAAAGAAATTAAGTATATAATTGCATGAAGATCAATTTTGCTTTGTGTTTTAAAGCTTAAGATTCAATATTTCTGTCATTTGGTGTTTTTATTGCTGTATCTTTTTAGGAATTCAGAGCATATTTGAGACAGGCAATTAAAAGCCTAGATTCTTTATTGACAAACATAGCATTTACTTGAGAGCTCTGTCTCTCAGGAAGCTGCATTAGCAACTATCTACAACACTATGGGTGGTTCTTTTATGTTTCTGCTAAATGTGCATTTGGCACCTGAAGCTGGCCTGATATGACTCTGAATAAATAAAGCAATTAAGTACATTTCCTAGGAAATGATTTTTACTTGGTTCCTTGGGAGCTCAAGAAATCCAAGACTGCTTGGTAGTATTAACTTGTCTTAAGTGAGTGCAAAATGAGACCTCCTTTAATTTCAAAATGATTGGAACGGAGGGAAAAAAAAACCTGACCTTGAAAACAGACCTGCGTGGTGTATCCCAAGTGTGGAGTCACCATCATTTAATTCCAGAGTAGAATGATGTTTTCAGTGGTGCTTTCATTATCCTTGTTGATGATACCAGAATCTTGGCTACTGTAATGAAATGGATCAATTATTCCAGGATATGGTCTACAGCCAGTGGTCCCTGAGGGGACTCCATTAGCAGAATGACTTTTTACTCCCCTGAAGTGAAGTGAAAATACCATTTCTCAGGGGAAATAGTGTTTGAAGAATGTTTCTTTTCCATGATAGCACAAATGTATCCCTTTTTCCTCCTACCCTCACACAATGACTTGGCCACCCATAAGGAGGAGGGAGCATTACTGGTTATCCTTAAAGACTGAACAGTAGATCAACTGATTAAATATCTATAATACTCTTTATTTAGACTTTTTTAAAGATATCATTAAAGACATTGTTAGTTTAGGCATCAAAAATAAAGGGGAAGAGATTGAATTAGAAATGAAAAAGAACTACCTTCTTACAGAAATGTAAGCTTCTGTTGAGTAGTATAGTGTATTGAAATTAGCTTTGGATTCAGTCAGAGATTTTGAGTACCTTGATATGAGTTCAGTTTCTTTATCTGTTAAAAGGGGAAGTTGAATTAGATAATCTCTAAATTCCCCTCCATTTCAATCCTATGATCTTCTTAAACACCAAAATTTAAAAAGTATATTTATCTTTCTTTTATTTCATTTCTTTGAGATATTGATAGTGATAATTTGAGAGAATACCTTGCTTAAAGCAATCTAATAAATCTATTAGCATTATTTACTTTTTGTTGCCATTAACCAGAATGAGTAGTGGGGAAAAGAGACTGAGCCTGGGATAGGAGGATATTTTCTTTGCTCACTATTTTGACTGTATGATTAAAATAAATTTTCCCTCTTTTCTTACTACCCTTTCAGTGGTGTGAATATTTTGCATCCTTTTCCTTTCCCACCACTCCTAGCTTCCTTTCTTCTCCTAATATACTTAGCTACACAATCATCTCTAAAATATATTCAAGGATTTGGGGGGGGGTGAAGAAAAAAATGAAATCCTTGCATTGTCAGTGTTCCACTAGATTGAAATGAGCTCTTCAGCATTCTTTTCAATCCCTGGAAAAGAAAGGGAAGTTAAATGTCCAAACATCTTAGGAAAAGGAATGTCTTAGAACTGAGTTAGGCAGAGGAAGTAGTAAGCCATATAATCAATTAATATTTATGGAAACACTGTTCAAAGTCAGTGGCACTGGTACCATTCAACAATGTGGATATAACCACAGCTAGTAAAGACCCAGAACAAAAAATTGTGCTACCAAAGTCCTTGACTCTGATAATGGTTTAGCATTAGAAACTGTTAAGTTTTATCAGTGAAAATGGCGTCAAAGAGGAGGCATTACCATCTGCTTTGCCCCACTGCATGCCATCATAAACTTTTCCATTTGACTTGCTACTGAAACCTTTCATATGTGTTGTCTCCTCCAATAGAATATGAGCTCCTTGAGAGCAAGGGTGGTCTTACATACATGCATACATGCATACATACATGTATGTACATATATGCATATACACATATGCATGCATATGTATACATATGAATATATACATGTGTTTGTGTGTCTATCTCTCTATACACGCACACATATGTATCCCTAATGCTTACTTAGCACAGTGCTGTGCACATCGTAACCTTTTAATAAATGTTCCTTTAATTCATTCATTCAGCAATCATTTAGTAAACACCTACTTTGTGTAAGGCATTTTACCCTAGGCATACAAAGAAAAAAATGGCAAATGATGTCACCTTTCAAGGAACTTAAATTCTAGGTGAATAAAACTTGCAAACATTAACTACAAATATCTGAGCAGCGAGAGAGCATGAACAGTTAAGGGTCTAGTCTGTGTCGTAATTATACACACAGGTGTCATAAGCATGCCCATAGACTGAATAGTAATTGCTTATTTTCATGTATCTTCATGTTTATAGAGCACTTTAAGTAATGAAACTTGACCTGATCCTTTTCCCCAACCCCAACCCCGCAAAAGCTATTTAAGTTAAGGCATTTGAGAGGAGGTTGAACATGGTCAAATTTCACTCCAAAGTTCCTTTCTGGGGGGTGGGGTGTTGTGTATATGTTTAGTTTCCAGCTCATAATTGAAGAGTGCGTGAAGCAAATGAGTTTAGAATTGAATCAAATGAAAGGAAATGGAAATACCACCTCCAACAAGAACAATGCAGCTATGGATGCAGAAATTGTACTAAGACCTCTTATGGACTTCTTGGACAAAACGTAAGTACTTCAAGTATTTAACTACTGCCATGGGAATCATTTAATTTTTCTCTGTTTATCATGAAACCAGACTGTCAACTCCTTGAGGCAAAGAGGTGTCAGATTTAATCTTTTTTATCTACCTCTGTGCCTGGTGCAATGCCCTTCATGTATTAGGTGCTTAATAAGTGTTTGAATTGAGCTGAAGTTAATTTTCTTTTCATTGTTCCGTCCAATTTGTTATTCTGATTTGAGTTGCTATGGGTTTTGTTTGCTTTCACAACAGTTTAATAAGCATTTATTAAATGTATCTAGTGAGTGCTACACTGTACTAAGAAATGATGATACAAAGATTTAATTGGAAAGTAGAAAAGAAAACAAAACACAATGCTATCCTTCAAGGAATCTAATAGGATGTTTAAAACGTGCACTTACATGAATATGTCACAAGGTAGAATGTGAAAAGGGCAAAGAAGAGGTTCTAGAAAGAATGACCCAAGAAACATGAGTCACGAAAGACTCTCTTCAGAGAAGGCTTTCCTGAGGGGTGGCATCTGAGTTTGATCCAAGGCATACATGGAACTGAAAAGGCAGAGATGTGGAGGGGAAGGTATTTTAGGCATGGAAGATTTCCTTTGAAAATAAATGGAGGTAGATAGAAGAATGTATTATGAGATGAAAACAGCCAGTAGAAGAGTTTTAAAGTAATGCTTTTCTGCGTGATACAATTTACAATTTTAAAGGAACTGCTAGACTTGACTGTCAATTAAGTAAACTTAGTTACATGCATAATAACAGAATGGCAGAGTTGAAAGGGACCACCTAGACCAACCCATATTTAAAAAAAAGTCCCTTCTACAACATAGCTAACAAATGGTTATACAGCCACTACTTGAAGACTTTCTTTTATATTTACTGACCTACTTACTTTCCTTTTAAGAGATTAGACTGGAGTTTCAATCACTGAATTGGTATTCCTTCTTTGTTACCTGAGGCATAAAAATGCCCAAGTTGTGAGAAGGTGATGCTGTGGGGGTTTAGCAGAATTGAGGAATATTGAAGAGGGGAGTAACATCCATTTGAATTAATAATTCTATCCACGAGTGTTTCAGTGCCTTCCAATCCTTAGCCTGAATCACTGGACCGGCTGAGCTAGGTTTGACCCAGAACGGTGTGGGTGAAGGCATCAGGTCTGAAGGCAAGGTTAAAATACCTCTAAGAAGGTGATTTCCCCAGCCCCTTTACTTACTTCTGCTCTTTGGAGTTACAAAGAACAAATCTAATCATATGCCAGTCCATCAGACCCTCAGGACAATTATCATGCCCTCCAGTCTAAGCTAGTCCAAGCTAGGACTCTCCATTTCCTTCAACTGACCATCATGTGGTATAAATTGGAGATCTTCCATGACCCCTAGTCTCATTCTTCCTCTGTTACATAGTTTATCAATGACCCTCCTGAAGTGTGTCCCTAAAATGAACATATTACCCCAGATATAGTCTGGCAGGGCAGGGTTTAGCGGTGCTATCATCTTGTTTCTGAACGCTTTTAGAGGCAGCTAGGACTTCTAGAGGATGAATACTAAAGCTGGAGGCTGGAAGACCCAAGTTCAACTTTTGCCTCCAACTTTTGTGTGACCCTAAGCAAGTCATCTGGCCTGTTTTTCTCAGTTTCCTCCTCTGTAAATGGGGATAATAATGGTACTTACCTTCCAGGCTTGTTGTAAGGATCAAATGACAAAACAAATGAAGTGCTTTGCAAACTTTGCTATATAAATGCTAGCTAATATTTGTTGTTATTACCACTACTACCACTACTATTTCAGCTATAGCCTAAGATAATGTTAAACCTTTTTGAAATCATACTGTTTATTCATATTGAGTTTGTAGTACCAGTAGAATTTAAGGTATTTAAGGACAAAGATTGTTAAATTTGCATGCCTGGCACATGGGTGCTTAATAAATGCTTTTGTATTGATTGAAATTTCATCACATTCAATTCAGAACAATATTTTAGCTTATCAAGAGCTTTTTGAATGCTATCAGCCAAAGCATTAGCCAGCCTGCTGAGCTTTTTGCCATCTGGAAATAATCATACCATCTTGGCTTTTACCCAAGTCATTGATAAAGTGGAGACTAGCAGTGGTCAAGCAAAAACCCTTAGGGGCCTCTTCCAAGTTAATATTGAATGATTAAGGAATAGTCTTTGGGTTCAGCCATTTACTCAGTTCTGAACAAACCTGACCATACCTTCCACTATTCCATTTCTCTTCAACATTTTCTCTCAAATAGCAGGAAATAGTTTATAAAATATTTGTTTATAAAATATTTTATAATGTAATAATATAATAATATTTTATAAGTATAAATACAGTGATCTATCAATACTTTATGAAATATTTGGCTATGACATCTAATGTCATTTCCCTAATTTTCCAGTTTAGTAACCAAGTCAAAAAAAAAAAGCATGTTTAGTCTGGCATGACTTGTTAAACATTCATGGGTAGCATCAGAACTTCTTAGAGGGGAAAAATATGGTAATGAAACTACTGCTGTGAGGGAGAAGAAAAAGACATGGGATTTTATATTCTTTGGAGACCGGAAGGTGATCTTGTCATTCAGATAAAGGACTATAAAAACTGAGTAACAACTGAGAAAATCTTAGAAACAGTGAGAAAGAAGACAAAAAAGTAATTTTCCTCAGCAGTAACTGCCCCACACCCCATACTCCTATAAATAAAAATATTCTCCAGGACAGAAGGAAAAAAGAAGAAAAAGTTGTTCTTTGGGGAAAATATGGCTCCATGGCCATGCAGGCAGCCAGAAATAATTCACTAAGAATCAGTACTAAAAGTGAGAAGCAGATGATAAGTTGTTAGGCGAAAATATTAATTCCAGCATTAAGTAAGTGAATTAAAAGAGCAAACTGTTTCTTAGTAAGTCTGAATTCTAGGTGAAAATAAGAAAACTGAGAATGAAAACATTTGTACATATATGTACACATATATCTATAGATATGTACAGATATATCTCCATACATTCATGTAAATATGTTATGTGTGCATACATATGTACATACATATGAACACACATATACATTATATCATAAGAATTCCATTGTTTTTAAAATGACTTTAAGGAAATATTTTAAATTTTGGTGTTTAACTTAAGTTCTACACAGTTATAAAAATATTTCTTACATAAAAAGTCTTGTAGATACAAGATTATAAAATAAAGAGAGCTTAAGCAGATATCCACCAGTTTATACTCTTTAGATAATCGGGTCTCTGCGATCGTAAAACGTTTCCATCATATGCAGCATCTACAAAAACAACATCAGGAAGTAACAGTCCTATAAAAAATTACATAAAGCACTTCAGGATATATTTATCAAGTCAAGTTAACAAGCATTTATTAAGCATCTACTTTTGCTAGGCACAATACTAAGAGCTAGAGATACAAAGAAAGCCAAAAGACAGTCTCTGTCTTGAAGGAGCTCATAGTCTATATGCAAACAACTCTGAACAAACAAGATATATACAGGACCAGTGGAAGATAATTAACTGAGGGAAGGATCCAGCATTAAGAGGAACAGGGAAAGACCACTTGTCCAGGTGGGATTTTAGCTGAGACCTGAAATAAGCATTCAAGGCCAGAAGATAGACATAAGGAAGAATTCAAGGCATGGGGTCATGCCAGTGCAAATTCCTCCAGTTGGAGGATAGAACGTTGTTTGTGAGGAACCACAAGGAAGTCAGCATCACTAGAGAGTAAAGTGTAAGAAGACTGAAAAGGTAGGAAGGGCGTGGTTTAAGAAGAGCTTTAAGAGCATGGTAGAGAATTTTTATTTGATCCTAAAGGTAATGAGAAGTTAGTTAAGTTTATATGAATAAGACTGGGGGAGGGGGGAATGTCATGATCAGACCTGAACTATTGCAGTCCAAGTGTGAGTAGTGATAAGGTCCTGCAACAGGGCATATACAAGGGATCATACGAAGGTAGAAATTATGGAAATTATGAAAACAGATTCACTTTGGAGGATGAGAGAGTGAGTACTTAAGGTCTGACACCTTATTTGTGAACTCAGATGACTGGGAGATTGGTGCCCTCAACATCAATAGGGAAGTTAGAAAAAAGGGAGGGTTTGAGGGGGAAAGATGAGTTTTGTTTTTGACATGTTGAGTTTAAAGTGCCTCTGAGGGACATTCAGTTTGAGAATAATAGGTTATTGGAGACATGAGACTGAAGGTCCAAGGAGAGGTGGCAGTAGTTGTTGAGTCTTTTCGATCGTGTCCTACTCTTTGTGACCCCATTTGGGGTTTTCTTGACAAAGGATACCAGAGTGATTCACCATTTTCTACTCTGGCTCATTTTATGGATGAGGAAACTGAGCAAGCAGGGCTAAGTGATGTGCTCAGGGTCACACAGCTAGTAAGTGTCTGAGGCCAGATTTGAACTCAGGAAGATGGATCTTCCTTGCTCCAGGTCGAGCACTCTTTCCACTGTACCACATTAGGACTAGATAAACAGATCTGACAATCATCTGCCTAACAATAGTTAGATCCATAAGAGCTGATGAGATCACTAAATGAAATTATATCAAGAGAAAAGAGATGAAGGCCAATGAGATACCCTTTGGGGACATGCAAGGATAGTGGCTCGATTTTCCCATCACAGTTTCAATATATCACAAGTTGGCATAGGAAATTAAATGGGAATTTGGGAGGAGTTTTGCAGAAGCTAAAAACAACATGTAAAGGCCAACAGATGACACAGAACCTATGACCAAATACTGAACCTAAATTTTATAATAAGGTATTGTAAATACCTCATAAAAGAAAAAGAAAAAATTTAGACTTTTTCTCCAGTATGAGGAAAGAGTCAAAAAATTTACACAGATTTTCCAGATCACAGGGGCACTGTATCCCTAACTCCATCCCTCCAACCTCCCCAAATTCCCCCTCCCCTTAATGTGGAAGGAACATTTTGTATTTCAAATATGTTTTATCCATTACATTGTTATTTTGTTTATTTGCTTTTATTCATTTTTATCAAGTCTGGGAATTCATTAATATAGATAAATCCTAATAAGGAAACCCCTCCCCCCACCCTACCCTTCCCCTACCAATACCTATCAGTATCTACTCAGCAACTTATCTTAGAAAATTGCCTGAGTACTCACAGATTAAATGACTTGCCTTGAGTCACATAGTGAGTATATGTAGATTCAGGACATAAAACCAATCTTGCTAGCTCTGAGGCTATCTAAATACCATTCCACACTGTATCTTTTGATCACAATTAGAGAGAAGAGAATTATTGTACATTGAATTGGGTTTGTTAGGGAAATATATTCTTTCAAACCAGAATTATTTAATGAATCCTTCCTCTACTGCCTCAAATAGCCTGCAAACAATACTTCATTTTCCAAAGTGCCCAATTAGCAATCATAGAGTAATTAAATTATTCAACAAGAGCTGATTCTTATAATCTTAACACTTTAGCAGGAGCATCATTTTATCATTTTAATCTATTTTGATTTCAATTATGTAAATAGACTCCCGTGAATCTGTTTTCCTTGGTACACAAGATAATGTGTTATTAACAATCTTCTATTAGTGGCAAATAAAGAGGTTCTACAGGTAGTAAATAAGAGAGTCCAAATTCAGACCTCAATTGCCTGACTCCAAATCCAGTGATCTTTCTATGGCATATCTGTTACAACAGAAGTCTTTCATGGTAGAATTAAAGAGAATTTGCTATATTTTAAAATATTGCCCTGTTTCTATCCAAAATGAACAGCCACTCATGAAAATAGGTCTACAATAGATCACTCAGGCTAAAGATTTGTCCTATTATCATATTTAAAGGTTTACACAGCCTTCATTAAGTAAATTACTTATTCAGTTCTCCTCTGTCTTGTTTTACGTGAAATTATTAATGGAATACAGAATGTTTTCAGTAACGTACAGTGAAAATAGTGCTGGATTTGGATTTGCAGATCTGATGGCTCTGATTTTGAATAGTTGTGTGACCAGGGTCCTAATCTCCAAAATGGTGAGGAAGGATTTGCCTTTTATGATCTATTCTACTGCCAGATCTGTTTGTGTGCACGTGTGTACATACATACAACCACAAATACACATGAAGACTTACCTCTTGGTGCTCAATGTAGAGATAACCCCCTCCCTCTGGACTGTCAGTGACATGATAAAGTCCATATGAATAAAGTATGTGATTTATGGTTTAGCCATCTCATGAGAAAGCTTGCCATTTTATAAACCTGCTCTAGTAAAATCCAGTTTGTACTTGGCATATATTAAATGAACATCTCCAATTCTATTCCTGTGATTTTATTTCCAGTCCTGTATTCATAGTTAGGCTACTGCTCTTTGAAAGAGTGTTGATCCCAGAAAGAATACCAATTTCTAATTAGAAGCACAAAAAAAAAATGTGAAAAATTGGCTAATTCTCTCCTGCCCCTGAACTTCATATCTTTCTTGTATGCTCAGTTATGCTTTAGAAAACATATATACTGGCTTCAGTGTTAGCCTCAGCAGTCTAAATGTTGGAGAGAACATACCATAATAGTCACTGTAGAGCAAAGGCTCTCAATCTGGACAGACTCATGAATAGATTTTGTGGGGTCTGTCAAGCTGATTGGAAAAAATGGCATACTTACTTTCACTAACTTCGATTTCCTTTGTAATCCTATGTACTTTATTTTGTGAATTTAAAAACATAATTCAGAGAAGGGATCCACTGGGTTCACCAGAACGCCAAAGGGGGCCATGACAAAATACAATATGGTTGAGAATCCTTGTCATAGAGTAACCCTTTGATCCCAGACTGTGCTAGGAATTTTTAAAATGGGTGACCTTGACAACTGCATTATAGACAGGCATAACATGTCAGGGAATACTGGCTATATCTGGGTAGCCACAGCACCTGGGTTCAGATCCCACTTCTGATGTTTACTTGGGCAAGTGTCTTGATCTCTCAGGCCCTAAGTTTCCTCCTCCTAAGAAACATCTGTAACATAAAAGATGTTGGACCAGATGTTCTCTCAATTCCCTTCCAATGCTTAGTTTGTGATCCTATGCTATAACCACATTCTGCGTAACGCTATATACACTCAACTCTTGTCCAGCGCTAAAAGTGCACAAAATGTCTTAGCATTACTATGGGAATCACAGAGGTTGCCCTGCTAGGCCCACTTTAACCTGAGAGTTCTGGCCCTTCCTGAAGCAGGAACTATGTATTCATTATTCAGAACATTTAGCAAATTAAGTGCCAACTATAAGGAATGCACTGATGAATAAATATTGTATTTGGCTAGTTTGGTGTCAACTAAAGTTGGAATCAAATAATTTAGGCTTTTCACTTCATTTCTGTATAAGAATCGGCATATCATTTAACCTCTCTGAGTGTTTCCTGCTCTACAAAATGGAGTGATGGCATCTGCCCCAGATAAAGTTTCATGAAGGTCAAATGTGACAAAGTCATCAATGTAGGAATTCTCATTGGCGGATCACAACCTATCTATGACTCCCCAGCCTGTGGGATTCTTATCTAGGTCCTCTTATGTTTCTGCTACAGGGAAGTTCAGTCAATATGCTGGATAGCTTCCTTTCTTCTTAGTAATAAGTAGATATAATGAAGTATATTTGGTTGTCTATATCAGTTATGTGTCATTCTCCATAATGAGACCATCCTTTTTTGTTTATTTCTTTGATATGTTTGTACAACTTTCCATGAATTATTTCTCATTTGTACCCTTTGTCAACCTGATAATAACTACCATGAAATTTTCCATTGCCCTGTGAATAATTCTCACCTTCATTTCTTTGGAAACTGTAGTGTGGGTGACATTTCTTTGAACATTGTGGTTTTCTATAACTATAGTTTTATATATACTGATACTTAGCTCTTTGTCCAGCTGCAGTGTCTCCTGAGAGAGAGGAGAGAAAGAAAGAGAGGGAGGAAAGAAGGGAGAGAGACAGACAGAGACAGGGGGAGGGAAAGAGAAAGAGGGAGAAAGAAGGGGAGAAAGATGAGTTGTTGGGTTGTCCATCCAAATACATGTCTGATTCTGGAAAGTAAACATTAAAAAATCTTCATAGATTTGTTTGATTTTTCATGTGTTTGTTAATCTTCAGTTTTAGTCTCAAAAGCCTTCTAGATGCTTCTTTGAATCAGTCTCCAAGCTTTTCTTAAATTTATTTTTCCCTCTTCTGCTTCTCATTGTTTTCTCAGGCAATAACCCCTATAAATCTTCCATCATCCTTCTCTGTAAGAATTTACAAATAAAGTTACTTATTAAACTAGTGTTACTTTGACTGCCATAACTCTCTGCTTGACGAGGAGATCCAATATTTGCTAGCTGGAAATAGTTTTTAGATTTGATTAGTCTCATTCTGATATTTGTTTTACATTGCTTAAATTTCTTTAGGAAATGATTATAATTTATCATAATGCATGTTCTTTCACCTTTTTTCCACTTGGGAGAGAGATCAACTGCATATTTATATGATCAGGTTGAAGTTTTAATTGCATGCCATATCTTTTTTCCTCATTTTTGTTCTCATTTGATATAACTTTCTATCTTAACTGTAGATTTGTTACACAAGAAACTGATTTGGGAATTATTTTCACATAAGTAATGAATTTTTCCCCTGTGCCTAAAGAATAATCGGTTTTGTTTTAATTATATTTAGTGCTCATCAGGTCTAGTATCTCACAGTTTTTCCTGAAAGCATTCATATTCTCTAAGCATAAGACTTCTCTGTGGTTTATAAGCCTTTGGTCTCTCTCAGTCCTAACTGCAGAGTTTTACTTTCCAGTATATTTCTCAACACCCTCCCCCTTAAATTTAAGCCACTGAATATCAAGGTGTAGGATGATTTGATTTGGAGAGCTTTACTGCATTGATTTGTTGAATTTTATTGCTATTTTATCCTTTGCAAAATATGTTGGCACCCAAATTGCATTCTTTTTTACAAATATATATCATAAGTAGTACAATATTAGATGAACAGTTAGTTGTGCCACGAAATATTTCTTGTTGCTTTTGATAAAAACTGACTCAACCAATTCCTTTACTTGTCTTTTCAAGAATTTTGGATTTATCCTTATATTTAACTTCAACTTCATGTTATCTTTTGGTTTTCTGTATAATGAGCATGTCAAATTGGAACAATCCATGTTTACTGACTGGTCATTTGTGTGTGTGTGTGTGTGTGTGTGTTCATCCTTTGTTGCCAATAAAGACCATGCCATCAGAGAAATAATGACATGATTTGCACTTGACTTTGTTTTGAGTGAGGGAGGGCTGTGCAGGTCACCAGCCTCACTTCTCCTCCAGAGACATCTGAATCCAGTGACCAGATATTCCTCAGGATGACTGGAGATGACCCAGGATGAGGCACTTAGGGTTAAGTGACTGGCCCAAGGTCATACAACTACTGAGTGTCAAGTGTCTGAGGTGAGATTTGAACACAGGTCCTTCCTGACTCCTACACTGGTGCTCTCTCCACTGCACCACCTAGCTTCAAAGATTCCCAAAGCACTGTGTTCCATGTCATTATCTCTTCTTGCCCAGACCATTGCACTAACTTCTTTATTGGTCTTTCTTTCTGCTTCAAGTATTTCCCTTCTCCAATCCATTCTTCACACAAATGCCAAAACGATTTTCCTACAGCAAAGATGTCAATAGGTCATTCTGCTACTCATAAACTCCATTGACTTTCTATACCTCCAAGATAAAATATAATCTTTCCTTTGGCATTTAATGCCTTTGAAAACCTGTTCTTGACCTTCCTTAGGAATTTTATTGTACAGTACTCCCACCTTCACATTGTGTAGTTTAGCCAAATTGACTTTCTTTCTGCTCCTTCACAACACTTCATTCACCATCTCAATCTATTGCATTGGCTGATCTCTGAGCCTAGAATATAATTCCTCCCAACTCTATCCCTCTGAATCCATAGTCAGGATAAACTGTCCAAACCAGTCAAGATCATGGCTGTATCTAACAACGCATACCTTGCTCTGTCCTAGTAGGTAGCCCCCTACCTCTCTGTCATGAGTCCTTTGCATCAGAGAGTTCTTTTTATTAATGTTTTCTTGTGGTCATTTACAGTTTGCAGCTCTTCCTTTGAAAGCTATTCCTATCCACTGACCACTTGTCTTTGACCCTGCTTCTTATATATTTGGGTCAATTGCTTATGTAATTCTGGCTGTTGAATTTTCAGCATGGTATTTAATACAACTATCTTTTTCCTCTCAACAGAAATTATTTCTTATTACTCTCTGCTTATTTTTTTTTTATCACTAACATCATCACGTCACAAAGGGAAGGAAACAGGACTGACCACCATTCTCTATTTGTTGTAGCTGACGTAGTTGTTTTATGGTCTGCCATGGCCAAAGAATTTATCATCAGTTGCAATGAGCCTCTCCATGGCTGGCTAGGCTGCTTCTCAGAATGTTTGCATAGTCTGTTGCCAATGCTATATTTGAAGCCTTTCCAGCAGAAAGTGCTCAAGCTTGAGCACAGCTGTGACAAGCTCAGGGTCACCTCCATACGTTAATAGGTAGGAGAACATAACATTGTAAAGAATGACTTTACATGGATGTAAATTGTTACTTTTCTTTTCATTGCTACTAGACATGGATTAATCCCTTGTGACAGCTTTGTACACCCTTTTTTCCTTGATAGTGATGTTTAGGTGAATCTCTCCACAACTAGAGTTCATATTAAATTAATTTAAACAGTCTAGAATATAATCTGTTGTCATTCTCCAGTGAAATTATACATAACTTTTCCATACATAGGAGATGATCAATTGTAATTTGTCTCCAAGAACTAAAAATCTTTAAGTACAGTATTGGTTTAATGACAGTGATGAAAATGGAAATTTCTTTGTTCTTTCCACTGTGTCATGGATGTGTATCATTTAATTTTTGTCAGTTGAGAATGATGTTGGGTATTATTTACCATGGGAACCTTGATCTGTTATGCTTAATTATGTGCATACTGTTTCATAGTATAAGCTAGTTGGGGCTATTGATCTCAAGCATTGATTTTGGATCAACCAGAAAAAAACATCAAAAATGTTTTGGTTTTGAATAAATGTTTACTTTGTGCATTTTTTAAAGATAGGCATGGTGATAAAGGACCTTATGTCTGTGTTATGTGAGCATCACCTGAAGGATCTGGGGAGGTTCAGCCTCAGGAAGAAAAGATTTGGAGTAGATAGGAGAGCTGTGTTCAAGTATTTGAAGGGCAATCTATCACGTGGAAAATGGATTAGGCTTATTTGTCCCAATGGACAGGAGCAAGAACAATGGATAGAAGGTGGGAAGAAGTGAATTTATGTTTGCCTTCAAAGAACCAAGATTCTAGCAAGAGTGGGAGTAAAATGAGGTGCCTTGGGGGATGGTAGGTTTCCACTCTCTGGAATTCTCTTAACACAGTCCAGATGACCACTTGTCAGTACGTTAAAATGAACATTACTTTCAAGCATGGTTTAGACTAGATGGCTACTGGGGCCCCTTTCATCTTGAAAATTTTAGGATTCTCCTTTGGTTTTTGAAGTCTGACTATTCACTACTGAAGCAGTTAATGGTGAAAGAATACATAATGAGTTTATATTTTACTAAGCACACAGTATGATGAATTAGATGGTTATTCATTACATAAAAGTTTTGGGCAATGGAAACTGGGTGGCATTTGAAATCAGAGGACCCAGTGTCAAGGCTTTCACCTGCTACGTATTAGCTGTGTGACCTTGGGAGTAGACAAGCAGAAAGACACTGAATCTAGGATTAGGGAATCTGGTTCCTTCCTCTGTTGCTTACTATTTATCCAGCCTTTGACATGTCACTCCCTGAATCTCAGTTCCTTCGTCGGTAAGATCAAGAGAAATGAATTTTGAGATCGCTTCCAACCTTAAACTTGTGATCCCATGAACATCATGAAAACCTGGTAGATTGATGGGCCATGAGAAATTGGCTAGCTAATGCCTCAAAGTCCTGATTATAAAGAGACTTAGATGTCTTGACTTGAAATTTAAAAATGAATGTCTCTTTGATTTTATTTCAGTTTAAGTGTCTCTGCGAAAATCTGTGAAAAGACAGTGCTGAAGCGGGTGTTGAAAGAGCTATGGAAGCTCGTCCTCAACAAAGTAGAAAAGCAGATTGTTCTTCCTCCTTTGACAGATCAAACAGTAAGAAGTTTGGCCCTGGTCTATAAACATTTCAAACATTGGTTTTAATTGTTTTGCTTAATTAATTTGGAATTTGAAGAAACTTCATGCACCAGCCTCCTGAAAACACTCTGATTCAGGGAATTTTTTTCCTAACACTGATGATACTGATGACCCTTTCTCTTGAGGATCTAATTTAATTGATGTCCAATTGCAGAGAAACTGCATTTTTGCCTCCCCAAAGTACATCCCTTTAATTAGAATGTAGTCCAAAGATCACTGTCACTAGATTTCTCCCGAAAATTGAGTAAGTACTATCAAATTAAATTTTTCCTTTGTCTTAACCCACATTTTTCTCCATATGACCTTAGGCAAGTTATTTCACCTTGGTCTCAGTTTCCTTATCTGTGAAAGGGAGGTGATAAACATACCTGTAGTAGCTATCTCATGGAATATTTGTGAGGCTGAAATTGATACGATATGTAAAAATGCTTTGCAAACCTTAGAATGCTCTTCAGATATTGGATATCATTTATTAAGCTCTCACAGGGACACAAATTTGGTTTAAAAATATGCCACCAGTCCCTTCCCCTCTAAGAGTAGAAATTCTAAAAAGAAATGAGATTTGCTCTGAGATATGTGTACTTTCTTTATACCTTCCTGTGCCCTTGACTTTTTCTGAATGATTAAATTTTCCTGAAACATCTTCACTGTGGTTAATAGTGTAGACTTATTTGGTGAGTTTCAGGAATGTAAGACTTTCACTTAAAAGCATATTCACAAGGTGGAGGTGGAGTAGTTTACTATTGCCAGAAAAGATGCACAAGAGGCAAGGATAGAGCTAGAGTTGCCCCTGATACAAAACTCCGGTCATGGCCCCTGGCCCTGAGCAAGGGACCACAAATCCTTTGAAATCCAACATTCTTGAAATGAAAAAGCGAAACAGGAAATTCCAGTATTATCAGACTCTTTTGGTAAAAGATAGTTTACATATTTGGCAATATGTAGCTAGGTATTGATTAAAGTCCAATAGAATGCCTAGCACTTAAATTATAAGGGTAATAATAAAAGAAAAAGTAACACATAGTGTTTTAATATTTGCAAAAATGCCATACGAGCTTTCTTATATTTAACCCTCACAATAATTCTGTGAGGTTCTTATTGCAGGTATAATTACACTCATTTTATAGATGAAGAACCTGAAGTTTGGAGAGGGTGAAAGAGTTTGCACATGTCATATGACTAAGAAAAGTTACAAGCAGTGTTTGAACCCAGATCTTGGCTGATTCCCAGGATCAGCACCTCACATTATTTGGTAAATGCTATTTTCCAGGTCACAAATAAATGTGAAAACACTTCAGTTTCCCATTTCATCAGGCAATGATACCTTTTATGAGAGAGGTTTTGGTTAAAATGATTGATAGGCAATTTTGAGCATTCTTTGTATCTGGATCATTATGAATTTTGAAGAGTTGTATGGTGGCTTTATCCAGGAATGTGCTGGAGCTGGCTCTAACCAATTGGAGATGATTTTTGCATTTTAATTGTGAGCATTTACACCTCAGAAATATGGAAGTCAAAACTTAATTTCTTGTTTCATTGATGGTCTTGACAGGGATCAGCAAATCCCAAGGGCCAAATCTTGGCCACAGCCTGTTTTTCTTTAAAAATGTAAAAATGATCTAGTTCAATCCTAAAACAGGCTATGGGAAGGATCTAGCCTGCCCATAATTTGCTGATCCTTGGTCACTTAAGAAAGTGAGGAAGAAAATGTTCATTCAGATTAAACCTAAAAGCAGTCACATGCATTTTTTCTTTTGGTTCAGCATTTACCAGCATACTCCTACCTTTATTTCCTGTTAGAAAAAACATCTGAGTAAATTTTCTTCCAGTAAATAATTGGCATACATTTCTTTCGTGGAACTCCTATTTACCAGAATCTGGATTTGAACTCAATTCTTGGCCAATCAGAAGTCTTTCCATTGTAACACACTGACCCTTTCATCTTAATAACTCACATGGATATAACCCTATAAAGTTTAGAACCTTTAACAATTTGAGACAGAACCTAATTATTTTGCTATCACTGACCACATTTTTACTGTGTTACCAAGAACAGTTTCTTAACATTTCTCTTTTCACTTTCAGGGACCCCAAATGATTTTCAGTGCAGCTAAGGATCTTGGACAGCTATCTAAATTGAAAGTAAGAACATTAAATGAATATCTGACTATCCCTATAACAACCAGCACTTAGGAAAAAAAGAAATTATTAACCAACTCTGTATTCAGAACTTTGCATTAGGTGCTGGGATAGGTGGGGGTAGGGATATAAATTTAGATAAGACTTAACCCTACCCTCAAAAACATTATAGTCTGGGAGGGATATAAGATACTATCACAGAGCAATACGGTATACAATGTTATGTTATGTGATAATTATGTAACAATGTATAATAAAATTATATTTGAGATTTATAACGCAGAATGCTATATGAAATCAGAAGAGGAAGTAATCACTCACTGTGGGAACCAGGAAAAGCTTCTTAGAGAAAGAAGGCCTAGTGTATAAATGGGGAATGCTCTGTGATAAGGCTAGGGATTTTAGGAGACACTAAATTATAGAAGACTTTTAATATCAGATTTTGAACTTTACCCTGTAGCCAATAGACAGTCACTAAAGTTCTTTAGTAGAAAGCTATGTGTGTTAAAGAGATAATTTCTTATTTGTATGAACTTATTAAGAATGAAATAAACAGAGGGAAGAGTGCTATATATAATGATTAAAAATAAATGAATATAAAAATAAATCTGTACTTTGAGAAAAATGAATGATCCTGGGGAACAGAAAAGGCAACGCACCTTCCTGAGGTCAAAGTCAGGGGATCACTCGGGCTGAATGATGTGTACATTAGTAGATAAATCATGGGATCTGTCATTCTTACTAAATTGTTTTCCTTTGATCTGAAGGGATGCAGTGGGGGAGGTTTTCCCACCTTCAGGAATGGTATAATATATATGGCAAAAGGCATTAGTATATTTTTCTGGCAGTGGTATTCAGCATGTTAGAGGGGAAAGAGGGTGAAGAGTGAGAAGTAGATAGTGAATTATTCTTGATGAGTAGTAAGGCGATTTCTCATATGTGACAGCTCAGAAAGAAGAAAAAGAGGGTGTTGGTGGGTGGGGAAAAGGTTTGAAGAATGGACAGATCTGAGGAAATTTGCAGCAAGGACTCTTTGTCTTCTCAGGCAAGTGGGTAGTTAGGTCTTCTCCTGTAGGTGTGTAGGGCATATGGATAAAAAAAAATATATAGAAAATATAGAATCACAGTGTAGGATAGAGGAAATAAAGACAGATATAGAGTAGGATTGTCAGGGGTAAAATCGAGGTTATTCATCATGAATTAATTATTGAAAACAGTTGAATTTCATGATTTGTTTTCAGGTGATCCTCACTCAGCAGTTTTAAATTAGGAGGTGAAAAATGAGATTTCTTTTGTGATCCATAATGAGGATCCCCAGATTAGGAAAAGTGAAGGCAATAACATTAATTATTCCCGAGATTCTGATGCAGTTAGGGAAACATTAAATTGGCAAACATGATGATATCATAAGGAAGCAAATGAAACCAGAGTGGCAGAGATAGCATGGAAAAATAGGGATGGATAAAGGGATTGAAGTTTGTAATAAAGACAAATAATAGGCTGGATATGAGGGAGAGATTGAGAGAGTTTGTGGTTAGAGTGTGACATTTCAGGGTATAGCTAGTGGGTAATTTTGAGACATAAGAGCTACCATATAACAGGACCATTTCAACGTGTGGCTAATGTAGGGTTGAGGTGGTTTTTGGAACTGAGAAAAATAAGGTACTATATATTCAGGTTGCCAAAGGGATCATCAATAGGAGTACTGAGGCCCCCAAAACTGTACTAGGGAACAGGCTGAAGGGGAAGACTGTGAGCCAGGTAGTGAAGTCTTTTTTTTAATTGTTCCTAGCCTTGTGTAAACTGAAGCCAAGTAGAGAAGTCAATCAGTCAGTAAATATTTAGTGCTTTTTATATTGCAGGTATCATGCTAGATGCTGTAAATATAAGATAAAAATTAAGTAGTCCATTTCCTCAAGGATGGGATACAATATGAATATATGAAGATATTTAAAAAATAAATACAGAATAGATGCAAGATAACAGTAGGGAGAAAAGTAGGCAAAAGAATAATAATTAACATAATAACCACAAGAATGTCAAGGAATGGTGAAATACATCAGAAAATAATGCAATATGCTCCCTCGTGTTAGCTGAGAGGTGATGGATCAGAAAAATAAGGCATATATTATCAGACTTGCCCAGTGAGTTGATTCATTTTCCTCAACTACTGTTTTATTAAAAAGGAGAGGGTGAAAGTGTTCGAGAAGTGAGAGCCAGGTTTTTTTTTAAAAAGCGGCAGTAAGACTTTTCTTTCCCCAGGGAGTGGGTTGGAGAAGATGTCTCTGTGGGAGAAATGATGAACTAATTGCTGGTTCTTGAAGTAAGCCCCCCTTTTCCTCAACTGTGTTAATGTGTATCATAGGACAAGGAACACATGTCTATACAAGGTCATTACTGCTTTAGGACATGAGACGGGTCATCAGTAATATGTTAGACATCTTGTTACTTTGGAATCAGTGAAGATAATTAGACATTTTAAATTGTGTAGTATTCTCTTTTTGAAAATAGCTAGAGCATATGTGCAAAACTGCCATTACCAAGTGGGCATTTGTAGTTTTCATCCATATTTCTCCATTGCTTCCCTGGAATTTCTAATTCTCAATTTCAGAACTTCCTCATTCTGATCCTACGGTTTTGGCACTCACACTTGAGGAGCCATCATTGTCAGAATTATAGAATTACAGAATGTTGGAGCTAGAAATAGCTAGCCATCACCCAACCCAACCACTTCATTTCAGATATAGAGATCGAAGAGCTCTACCCTAAAAATCATAGATAGTTAATAGCAAAGCTGGAACTAGAAACGAGTGTTGTGGTTGAAAGGTCAGAGAAGATCTGAATTTCAGATACTGTTACCCGCTGTGAACTTGAGCAGCTCACTTTATCACTACGGGTCTTGTTTTCCTCATTTCTAAAGCAAAAGATTTGGACTACATGATCTCTGAGGTTCCTTCCAAATGTAAATTCTGTGAATATATGAACTGTCTCTTTTCACTATAACAAGCTGTGCAATACTGTCTCATACCTCTGCTCAGTTCTTAAATCTTATTTTAATTCATATTTAACATTTTAATTCATTATTTTAATTCATATTTAACCAAACAGTCTTTGATTTGCTAAACTGGGGTACCTCCCACAGAGTTGGGCATGTGTCTTGACTCCTCCTTGAGGAAGATGCATCTTGTTGGGATGACACAGGGGCTCCTAATTAGTTTCTAGTAATGAGAGCATATCCTCCGACTTACTGGCCAATCATCTGCAGCACAGACCTAGTCATTAGGGAACAATCAGGAGTGTAGTCTATCGTCCTAGCAATATGGATATCTCTAAGTAAGGAGTGAGAGAGCATGTCTTAGTCTATGGGACACTGCACAGGCAAACAAAGCAGGAATTCCCTTGATCATCCCTGCTACACCCAATTATACCAACCTTTTAGCTTTAAAAAAAAATGACAGCAGCACATTGGACTGATGTCCTCAGGAAATAAACTACTGTGATTCCCAAGGCCTTTTCCTGGTTCATAAACAAGAGGGCCCTTCATTTTACACACACACACACACACACACACACACACACACACACACACACACACGCACACACACGCACACACACACACGCACACACACACACACACGCACACACACGCACACACACGCACACACACACACTAGCTATTCCTAAATGCGTTACATCGTACTTGGAGCCTTTCTTAAAATTCATTTGACCCACTCACTCATCCTCTTCTTGTAATGTTGTCATTAGACAGTGCAGGACTTTTTTAAAACTTCTTTGTATCCGTAGTATTTAGTACGGTGCCGAGTGCACAGTAGGCATTTAAATGCTTGTTGATTTGACCTATACGGCCATTTATCTACCAATTTGTCTCTCTACTGCAACTGAAGAGTGCAGCATCACCCGTAAACTGAGATGTTTCAGTGTATATCCCCTTTCATGTCATTTATGAAGATGGGAAATATAGCCAGTCCTAGTACCAATCCCTGACAGATCTTATTCATTACTTTTATTCCTCTCTATCCAGAGAAGCAGTTTAACAACAGAAGGACTTCTACCTTTTTAAATAAAGCACACTTTCCAATTCAGCCTGACCTCAACTGAACTCTTTACTGGTTTCTGAAAAGCTTCCTTCATATCTCTGTTCTCTGGCCAGAGTATTTTCTTTGGGATCTAAAAACTGAATCTAGAGGATAATTCAAATCATGTACAAATCACTGTAAGAGGCTTTGAGGAAATATGGACATAAAAAGTGCAGAGTCCATACCCTTGACCAGTTTGTAAACTCTAACTTCTTGCTGTTCTCCAAGGATTGGCTAAGAGGTACTAGTCACTAGTTTGTTTTTTTTCATTTTAATTTTCTTATTTGGACTTAGCTGAATTTTTAATAATGATACTATCTCTCACAACAATTTCTAAGGGAGTCTTATGCATGCTAAACAAATGCAAATCCACAGCATCTTCTGGCATGCATGAATATTTTCCTCTTCCTTAAGAATGTGTTGTCATTATAAGCCTACTGACTCAGCTATGTCTTTGACAGACCCCCAAAATGTCAGTTGTGAAAAAAATATGATGCCATGTTGATATGGCCATATTTAACTGGAGGGAATGAATGACCTCCATAGAGGTCATAACTACTATGTCTAGGCAAATTCATCATATGTATTTGGAATCAAACCTTTCAAGCATGATGGAATTATGGGTGGAACTGATCATAGGATTAAAGCTGAAGAGGATTTTAGGGTATGGTCTAATCTGCTCATTAACTAAATGAAGACATTGAACTTCTAACTAGGGAAGTTCCTAGGATGGTTGGTGGGTTGTTGTCCTTCATATTCAAAGAGGACCAAAATGACATCACCATGATAAAGTCAAGTTTCAGTGGGTACAATTATGACTGACCGGACCAATATGGACCCGGAATGCTCTACCACAAATTGTCCATGTGAATATTTGGGGTGATTACTCCAAATTTGCACATCCTACACTTCCTTTGTGCTGTTTCAATTCTGCTTTGCTCAGAGAGCACAGCACCTTTTCTGATGTGGGCATGCCATGCTGAGCGATCCCGTGCCAGTGTCTCCCATGTCCCACAATCAGACCCAAAGTTAGTAAATAGTAGATATAGGATTCGAATTCAGTTCCATTAATTTCCATGTCTAGTACTTTAAGGGCAGCTAGGTAGTGTAGTGGATAGAGTACTGGGTCTGAAGTCAGGAAGAATCTTCTTCATGAGTTCAAATCTGGCTTCAGATACTTACTAGTTGTGTGACCCTGGGCAAGTCATGTAACCCTGTTTATCTCAGTTTCCTCATCTGTAAGATGACCTAAAAAAGGAAATGGCAAACCACTCTTGCATTTTTTCTAAGTAAACTCCGAATGGGGTTACAAAAAGTTAGACATGATTGAAACAAGTGAATAACTAGTGTTTCTGCTTAACAATCCGAGCCTCTTAGAGTCACAATTTATTTACTCTTCTGGTTTTGTTATTTTGTTTATTTTTTTAAAAATAGCAGTATATCATTTTATGTCAAATAGATATTTGCAAGAACTATACTGATGAATAATAACAATAATAGTGGGTTTTTTTTTAAAGAATGTTGCCACATGATGAATTTGCTTTATAGCACAATTTCCAATTACCAGTGCATGTAGCTGTAACTTGCTCCCTGCTCCCATTTCTGTGGGGGAGAAAATACCTAACATAGATCATTCATTCTAAGTTGCGGGAACTGTTCTCTCACCGTTAGAGCTGCTCAATTCCATAAACATTTGTGAAGTTTCCAATACATAGAAGGTATTATGTTAGCCACTGAGGACACAGGAAATTGAACAAGACACAAAGCTTAAACAAAGCTGACAATTCCCTTCTGTCTAATGGAATCCCTCTCTTGTCACACTGTCACTCAAGCACTCCTTTCTTCAAACTTTCCCGATCCCTCTACCAGTGACCTACCAAAATCCCTTGTGTTTATATTCGGTAAATATTTATTTTGCATATATATATATATATTACAGAATGCAAGCTCTTGGAGAATAGCTACTGTTGGTGGTCATTTATCTCACCTTTGGATCCTTAACACAAACTACAGTGCCTGCAATATAACAGCGACTTAGTAAATGCGTGCTGATTGGCTAAATGAATCTAGTATGGAGGATGAGCCAAATATATGTAGGCACACAGCCTATACATGCATACTCACATAATACAAAATCTAAATCAAGCAGGGCAGGGAATTTGAGAACAGAGAGGCATTTTACAGATAAGTGGTTCAAGAAAGGCTTTAAAGAAGAAGTGGGAGGTGATCTGGGGAAGACTATTCCTCAAAGAGGTTAGTCAGTCAGTCAGTCAACACATAGTTATTAAGTAATGCTATATAATAGTTACTATGCTCTCTAAGTTATCAGCTAACACATCTATAAAAAGCCTATTTCTAGGTTCCTTCTAGGTCTAAAATCCTATGATATTACAAGTCCGTTTCACTGATATGACAATATATTTATCCCCAGATTAGCCAAAGGAACTTTTAAGATAAGTTTTTCAGTCTTTTATTTTTACACTAAAATGACAAATACAAATAAAGCCATGTATTTAAAAGTGCGGCTTTGTAAAACTAAATCTGTACCTTGAAATTATTTTCTATTCAAAAAGAATAATTGACTTTATGCAAATAGTATCCAAAAATTAATATTTAATGAAATATTTTCTGCAATCAGGACTTGCCCACATGAATAAAGAGTAATAATATATTATATGTGTTATAGATGTGACATAGAAAAGTAAATCAAGTAGTTTGCCTTAAAAGCAGGAAGACTTGTGTTCAAATCCCACACCTTATATTTGATGGCTGTTTAAGCACAGGCTAATCACTCTCTGAACTTCAGGCAAAAAGGTCTAATACTTTAAGTTATATTAGTTTTTGGATCATTTTCATTAGAGTTGTCATGAAGATGAAAATAGAGGTCCTTGATTATGTTTACAATTTCCAAAATACCTGTATATTTGATCCTTACAGCCACCTAGTGCCTAGGCAAGAAGCATTGATGTTATTACCCCCATTTTATAGATGAGGAAACTAAGGGTCCAGGAGGATAAATTGCACAATTACCAAGATTCATCTTTCCTTAAAATAAAGTTTTCTAAATTAGTCATCAATCATTTACTGAATGTGTATTATATGCCCTGCATGATGGTAAATTCTATAGAAATAGTTGCAAGTATGCATGACAGTCAGGAACTTAAGTGAATGATTGAACTTGTAAATAACACACAAGATACATACAGAGCAGATAGAAGGTAATGCAACAGGGGAAGGCTCTAGCACCTGGGGAGTCCAGGACAGGCCTCCTGAAGAAGGTGGACTTGGAACTGACTTGTTCAGGAAGCCAGAGGAGCCAAGAGGTGGAGGTGGAGGCCAAGAGGCAGAGCATTCAGTGATGGGAAACAAGGTACGGAGACAGTAGCTAGAGTGGCAAATGACTTGTAGGAATTGTAAATAGACTGGTGTAGCGGGTTAGCAGAATATATAGAGGACAAAACGATATAAAAATAATTACAAATATTAAAAGGGGCTTACTTCTGAAAAGCTTTAAACACTAAACGGAGATCCTTTAAGAAAAACAGTGTTACTACTCAAGCTCATTGAGGAAGGGGGTAATGTGGTCAGATCTACATGTCAGAAGAATGACCTTGGCAAATGACTGGTAGAGGGGGTAAGAGACTTGTGGAGACAGAGGGGTTAAAAGGTTATTGCAATAGGTCCGATCAGAGATGATGACAGCCACTAGTGTTGTGGCTGCATGCATGAAGAGAAGGAAAATCTTTTCCAGATGAATGAAATGCAAAATATTAACCTGTTTTTCAGGATCACATGATTCGAGAGGAAGCCAGGGGACTGACTGTAAGACAGTGTGCTGTCATGGAAGTAGTCTTGGCCACAATCAAGGTACCGTTTTGTATTTCTGCACACACACACACACACACACACACACACACACATTATATCTGTAGTAACATTGTACGAAGATAATTGAATTTACATAGTATAATTTCCTTAGAAGTGCTCTCTTCTAATCCTCTGTGAACATTCCCTATCATCCTTGGTCCTTCAGCCTTCATGTCACTGCATGAAATATGGGTGAAGCCTACATGTTTAGAATAATAACATATACATGACCAAAATATTCAGAGCAATAAATGCTCTGGCCAATTGCATAGCCTGGTTAAGCTTTGGTTTTCATCCTTGAATGATGGAAATCTTCCCCAGTTTATTGATCCATTCTCCTGTCCTCCTAAGTACAATAAATATATCGAATGTAATTGAAGTACTATATCATAAATATCCTTTCTCATTGTACCTAGTAAAGAGACTGAGTAAAACTGGTACACTGATATAGTGTCAATATACTGTCAATATACACTGTCAATAAACATTTAAGTGCCCATAGCTAGGGGGTGTAGTGGATAGAATGCCAGCCCTGAAGTCAGAAAACTCATCTTCCTAAATTCAAATCTGACCTCAGATACTTGCCAGCTGTGTGACCCTGGGTAAGTCACTTAACCCTGCTTGCTTCAGTTCCTCATCTGTAAAATGATCTGGAGAAGAAAATGGCAACCCATTCCACTCTCTCTGCCAAGAAAACCCCAAGTTGGATTACAAAGAGTCAGACATGACTGGACAATAATAACTGTGTAGCAGGCACTGTGTTCAGTGCTGGTGGCAAAAAGGTAGCATCTGTTCGTGAAGAGCTCCCAGTCTAATGTGGAAGAAGATTACCTACAAACAAGTAGAATGTAGAACAAATTGGAGCTAATCAAAAGAGGGAAGGCACTGGAATTGAAGAGGAACAGGAAAGGCTTTCTGTAGAAGGCAGGATCTTAACTGGAACTTGAAGGAAGCCACGGAAACCAGAAGGCAAGATGAAAAGGGACAGAATTCTAAGGATCTAGGAGAGCCAGAGAAGATGCAGAGCTGTGTGATGGGATATTATATGAAGAACAGAAAGGAGGTCAAGTTACTGGATCACAGAGTACATGGGGAGGGAAATGTAAGGTGTTAAACACTGGAAAGTGGAGGAGGAGGAGGAGAAAGCCTGGGAGGAGGAAAAGAGGTTACAGTGAGCTTTGATGTCCTAAAAGAGGATTTTATATCAAATGCTGGAGATGAGTCAATGAAGTTTATTGAGTAGCAGGGTGACACGGTCAGTCCTATGCTTTAAGAAGATCACTTTCGCAGCTGAGTGGAGGAGGGACTGGAGTGGGGAGAGACTTACGGTAGGCAGTCTGAGTGTGAGGTGCTGAGGGCTGGCACCAGACCAATGACAGTGTCAGAAGCAAGAAGGGGACATCTGTGAAAGATGTTATGGAAGCAAAAACCTACAGACCTTGGCAAAAGATTGGATATGAGAGGGAGGGAGAGAGTGAAGAGTCAAGGGTGACACTTAAGATGTGACCCTGGGAAACTCGAAGGATGATAGTGCTTTTATTGAATATTAATAGGGGCCTTAGGAAGAGGAGTAAGTTTTCATGGAAAATATTCTTTCTAACTTCAAAATATCAATGGATCTGCAATCTCATCTATATTGTAGCTGTAGCTGCAAATTGTAGCCCATCTATCCTTTTTAATCCTTTGGGGCTCTTCTCCCTGATTTTTTGATAAACTTCTACAGAGAATATACACAGTATACTGGAAACAGCCCTTCAGATGACCTGTCAGTCACTGTTGGTTGAACAGAGGTTTCACATCTTTACTGATGAGAATTAAGGCTAGAAAATGTTTGTAGATATTGAAGAATTTTCTGAGCCCCTTCTGCCCATCCTTTTCTTCCATTCTATTGTTGCTTCTGTGGAGACAGAAGGGAACCCCACTAGACAGAAGGGTTTTAAAAACTGCATTTTGTGCATTGCCCTAGCCAAAGATTTTGTCACTAATGTCTGGCCAATTGCTGTTAAGTTTCTGCATACTTAGCTACATTGGTCTGCAAATAGTAAGTGAAATCTGTTGCTGCAACTTCAAATCTTTTCTATCATAGTGGAAGCCAGCAGAGCTTACACTCAACTGGCATACCCTTCAAGAGACTTTGGCCATCATACCAAGATAAGGCATCAGAGCAGAATTTGGTGAAGGAAGATTTTTTTAAAGTAGATCTCAGGTATCAACTTGTTTTCTTATCATTTTACCTTTTACTTTCTTCTGAGAGAAGAATTGAGGGAAAAATTAAATTTAAATAAATATAAAATTGTAATTAAAACATAAACAAGAAAGTTTACTCATGTATGTGTGTGTGTGCAGTCAAAAGGCAGGCCAGATACATAATTTCATTGTTATAGGGACCTCTAGAGAAGAAATATCCTTCGTTAATGGGGATAAGCACCTGTTCTGCAATTTAGAGCTGCAATTTTTGGACTGCCCCTCCTTTGCCAGGCTGTTGAAGTCTATTCCTCGGGACTCCTCAGAATAATGTTTCAAATGTGTGAAATAAAAAAAAAAAAGGTTACCCAAAAAGAACCCTGACTATATTGAAATACAGTTTACAGTAATTTTTTTTTTAAGTTCACAGACCCTAGGATAAAACCCCTGTCTTAGAGGGTTGCCTAATGCCTTAAGAAGTTAAGTTATTTGCACAGGATCACCCAACCAGTATGTATCCAAAGCAAGACAACTCAAGTCTTTTTGACTCTAAGGCTGCCTGTTTTCAATAATATATGTGTATACACACACAAACACACATACATATATACATATATATTGCTATTTGCATATATACATATATAAGCAAACTTTGGGGAAAGTCTTCTATTTGAAAATTAGATTTTTATTCTTTCCCCTTTATTCTTGCAGTGAACCAGTTTGTCTGTTGTTACCTGGTGAAGGCATCTGTTGTGCAGGATTTATGAGCGGATTAGCAAAGCACTGTTGGTATGGGCCATTGCCAGCTAACAGAAATAGTTTCACTTTGTAGAAACAGATATTCATACGGTATGCATTAAAATAGCAATCAGCCGGAATAACGATTAGATTTGGTCACAAAGCTGCCACCTTGTAGTTTCGGTTTTGCACTTTGCACACCTAAGAGCCTGATTTTTGCCCTTAAATGTTGAACACTGTAAAATAAATTTACAGGTGACAGCTTTGTGATATGTGGTAGCCGTAGTGCAATCTGTGGTGAAATGTGTATATTGAATATCTTGAATTACAATTTTACCTGCATAATAAAAGTCTCATTTTGTGGTGGGGGAAGCTTTTTAATTTTTTAAGTTTTTTTTATTATTATTTTTGAGACCAGGTCTCCCTATCTTGCCCAGGCTGGAAACCCAGCAGCCACTCACGGGCCATACCCTAACACTAATCAGTAAGAAAGCTTTGACCTTCTTGGGCAATTCATTAAGCAGTGGAGGATCTTTGCCCCAACGGCCTCACCATAAGAATGTTGGACCTAGAGAATACACCTCATCATTGAATTTAGGCCACTACAGAGCATGATTCCAGAGCTCAAACAATCTACCAATCTCAGCAGCTGCCAGTAAACAGGGATTGCAGGCAGGTGCCACCTCATCTGGAAGGAAAAGAATTTCTAACACAAGAAAACACAAGGTTAAGAAATTACTTTGGAGCAATCTTTTTTAGATTTTTTTTTTGGACATATGTAAACTGGAAGTGAATACCTTCAAACAGAGCAGTATTTATTCCTACAAACAGAAATGTGTGTGTCCGTCCTTTATTGCCAAAGAAAACCATGCCATTAGAGAAATAATGACATGGCTTGCACTTGACATTGTTTTGAGTGAGGGAGGGCTGTGCAGGTCACCAGCCTCACTTCTCCTCCAGAGCCATCTGAATCCAGTGACCAGATATTAATCAGGATGACTGGAGATGGCCCAGGATGAGGCAAGTGAGGTTAAGTGGCTTGTCTAAGGTCACACAGCTTGTGAGTGTCAAGTGTCTGAGATAAGATTTGAACTCAGGTCCTCCTGACGCCTGCACTGGTGCTCTATCCACTGCACCACCTAGCTGCCCCTTTTGAACAATACTGTGAAGGAAAATGGAAGTGTGGACAATGTTATTTTGAAGAATTATAGATCTAGCTCCAGAAGAGACCTCAGAGGATAACTTAATTCCAAATGAGGTCACTTAGACCCAAGGAAGTTGAGTGATTTGCTGAGAAACACATACAGAATGTCAGCAATGGAACAAGAACCCAAGTCCTTTGACACAAGAACCACTAATGGATGTGGATACAAATCACCATTTCTTAAGGAAGTTGAACAGATTGAAAATAACTGCTGGAATGAGTGCTCCAGAAGAACTTAGAAAGTACCCTTAGGCAACAAACATTTAATCTCACAGATAAGTGGAAAGATGTGGAAGTCCAAGAGAGCACTAATTTAGGATATCAACTTTTATTAAAATATTACAAAGGATAGTAAAAGATTATGAAATATTCTTTTGTTACAAGCATTTTGCTGAAAGCTTGGCAAGAGACCCAACTACGCCAGATCATCTCTTTGGCATGGTGAGGCAGCATGACTTGGCAGACTGACTTCGGAGTCATGACCTGGATGAAAGTCCTACTAGTTATCTGACAGTGGACCAGTCACTTAATGTCTCATAACCCTCCACATTTCCCCCTGCCAAGAACCTCTCTAACACCAGAGCATTTATCAGTCCGTATTGGTGGAGGAAATTTCTTCACTAAGAGCTCCCTAAAAAAATTATAAAATAACGTTTGTAGGGGGCAGCAATGTGCTACATGAAATTAAATTGTAGGTCAATGGTATAAAAGCTTATAGCAAGTATATTTCTATTAATAAAAATAATGGAGAAAAAAATTTATTTTTTTAATTTTATTTACTTAACTTCTTACATTCATTTTCACAAAATTTTGGGTTCCAATTTTTTCTCCCCTTTTTATCCCCTCCCCCCACCCCAATACCCCAAGCAATCTAATTTTCCCTATCTCCAATCTGCCCTCTCTTCTGTCATCCCTCCCTTCTCTTGTCTCCATCTTCTCTTTTCTCCTGTAGGGCCAGATGACTTTCTATTCCTCCTTAACTGTATGTCTTCTTTCCTAGTTGCAACAACAATACTAAACAGTTGTTCCTAAAACTTTGAGTTCCAAATTCTCCCCATCCCTCCCTCCCCACCCATTCCCTTTGGGACTGCAGGCAATTCAATATAGGCCATATCTGTGTAGTTTTGCAAATGACTTCCCTGATAGTCATGTTGTGTAAGACTAACTGGATTACCATCCCTCCTAACCTGCCCCTCATTGTTTCTCTTCTGTCTTTTGATCCTGTCCCTCCCCAAGTGTTGACTTCAAGTTGCTCCCTCCTCCCTTTGCCCTCCCTTCCATCATCCCCCCCCTTGCAATATCTCTTTCTCCCCCACTTTCTTATACTGTAAGATAGGTTTTCATACCAAAATGAGTGTGCATTTCACTCCTTCGTTTAGTCAAATGTGATGAGGGTAAACTCCTTGTTTTTTTGTTTTTTTTCTCAGCTCTCCTCTTTTTCCCTCCACTAAGAAAAACTCCTACCTGCCTCTTAAATGACATATAGTTACCCCCTTCCCTTTCCCTCTCTTTCCTCCCCCTACATTCTCTCTCACCATTTACCTTAGTTTCTTTTAAGGTATGGTCCCATCCTACTCAGTTCAATCTGTGCTCTCTATCTCTGTATGTGTGTGCATGTGTGTATGTGCGTGCACATGTGTACATGTGTGTGTGTGATCCCACCAACTACCCAGATACTGAAAAGTTTTAAGAGTTACAAATATTGTCTTTCCATGTAGGAATGTAAACAGTTCACTTCTGGTAAGTCCCTTAAGACTTCTCTTTGCTGTTTACTTTTTCATGCTTCTTCTCATTCTTGTGTTTGAAAGTCAGATTTTCTTTTCAGCTCTGGTCTTTTCATCAAGAATGCTTGAAAGTCCTCTGTTTCATTGAAAGACCATATTTTCCCCTGAAGTATTAGACTCAGTTTTGCTGGGTAGGTGATTCTTGGTTTGAGTCCTAGTTCCTTTGACTTCTGGAATATCCTATTCCACACCCTTCGATCCCTTAATGTAGAAGCTGCTAGAACTTGAGTTATCCTGATTGTATTTCCACAGTACTGGAATTGTTTCTTTCTAGCTGCTTGCAAGATTTTCTCCTTGAGCTGGGAGTTCTGGAATTTTGCCACAATGTCCCTAGGAGTTTCTCTTTTTGGATCTCTTTCAGGTGGTGATCAATGGATTCTTTCAATACTTATTTTGCCCTCTGCTTGTAGAATGTCAGGGCAGTTTTCCTTGATAATTTCATGAAAGATGATGTCTAGGCTCTTTTTTTGATCATGGCTTTCAGGTAGTCCCATAATTTTTAAATTGTCTCTCCTGGATCTATTTTCCAGGTCAGTTGTTTTTCCCATGAAATATTTCACATTCTTTTCCATTTTTTCATTCTTTTCGTTTTGTTTGGTGATTTCTTGGTTTCTCAGAAAGTCATTAGACTCCATCTGTTCCATTCCAATTTTGAGAGAACTATTCTCTTCAGTGAGCTTTTGAACCTCTTTTTCCATTTGGCTCATTCTGCTTTTGAAAGCGTTCTTCTCCTCATTGGCTTTTTGAACCTCTTTTGCCAATTGAGTGAGCCTACTTTTCAAGGTGTTATTTTCTTCAGCACTTTTGGGTCTCCTTTACCAAGGTATTGACCCATTTTTCATACTTTTCTTGCATCTCTCTCATTTCTCTTCCCAGTTTTTTTCCTCCACCTGTCTAACTTGCTTTTCAAAATCCTTTTTGAGCTCTTCCAAGGCCTGAGCCCACCCGACAACCCCCTGGGATGTCTGGGATACAGAGGCCCCGCCCTCCACATCTTTCCCTGATGGCAAGAATATTTCCTTGTTGTCGTCAGATCCAAAAGTTGGGATCATTTGCATCTGCTCAAAAAAGCTCTCTATAGTCTTATTTTTCTTCCCTTTTCTAGGCATTTTCCCAGCCCGTTACTTGACTTCTGAGATTCCTGTCCACCCCCGCCTAGATTCACCCAGCTAGTGCTTGGGGTCTGAGATTCAAATGGGCTTTCCGTGGCAGGCGCGGCTGCTATTCAATATGAGCTTTAGTTCTGGTGCTGGGGTGGGGGCAGGGTCACCTCCCAGGCTCAGCTCCCTCAGGGACTTTATGCAGAGACCTTCAGTAATGGAGCGGGTGGGGCAGGGCTGGCTCCCAGGCTCAGCTCCTTCAGGTGGTTTATGCAGAGACTTTCAGTAATGAAGATTCTGCCTGCCTGCTTGGGGAGTCCTGGGGGCCGCCGCCGCTGCCTCTGCTGCTTCCCGCCCCTGCCCCTGCCTCTGCCGCTTCCTCCCGAGGGGTCCCGAGCTGCGGAGACACCCCGCTCCCCTCTCGGCCAGCTTAGATGTGTCTCTCACTGACCTGTAGCATCTGTGGGCGGAGAAACCTTCCTGGCCTCCGGAGCTTCCGTCCCTGAAGCCTGCTCGGATCAGCTTCTCTGGGGTCGCAGCCAGGGCAGCACTGGGGTGGGGTCCACTTTCCAGGGCACGACGGACCCTGGGGACTGCTCTCCAGGGCTCTCTGGAATGGAAATCTCTTCCACTGTGTTTCTGCACACCCTGCAGTGATCCAGAACTTGTGGGGAGCTCTTCTTACATTAAATGCATGGGCTGTGGGTTCGGAGCTAGCATACAGTGAGTCTTTGTACTCTGCCATCTTGACTCCGCCCCCCCTGAGAAAAAAATTTATTGAACACTGAATACTTGGCAACATTTTGTATATAAATACAAAGATGAAGACAGTCCCTGCCCCTTTACATTCTACAAAAAGCAGATGACATAAAAGAGAAAATGTTAGCCCAGAAGGAGCATTTTGGTCCAGAAATTTATTGAGCTAGTGAATAGAACCACAGGAAAGTAGACTGACACAACCAGTCTAGGAACATGGTAATTGGTTTAATTTGATCACAGCACATGATTTTAGGACTGGGAAGGGAGAGAATAGGGAAAGCAATCAGGGATGAGTAGACAGGGGAGAGAAGTGAAGCTTGGCTGGTGTTTTTTCCCTGAAATAGTGCCTCTGGTGAGGCAGTCATCAGTCAAGAGAACTGTGTTCCATGGAAAAATTTCTCCAGGACAGAAAGATTATTGTGAAAGCTATAGAGTAAGCATTTAGTACATTAGGTTTGCAAAGTGCTTTATCAGCGTTATCACATCAGATCCTCTCAAACAACCTGTGAGGTAGGTGCAATTATTACCTCTGTTTTACAGATAAGGAAACTGAGGCTGAAAGGTTAAATGACTTGATATGATCATTAATGAAGGTGATGTCTTCTCAAAAAGCTAAAATGAGAAGCCAAACTCAGAAGCTGAAATGACTATCTGAATTAGCCAAAATTGATACGTGGCTTTTGGTGATTTCTTCTCTCTTACTATGCCCCCAATATAAAGAAAGCATCTGAAAAACTCAGTGGGATTCTTTGTTTCATACTGAAGGGAAAAAGTCTACAGGTGACTAATAGCCAACCTTGTAACATGGTCATTAAAACTAGCTTTCTTATTGACACTCTATCAATGAGATAAGACAATGGCCTGAATTTTCTGTTTGTAATAGTGAGATAACAGAAATTGGGGGGGGGCTGTTTTCCCATTTTATGGAGCTTCTTTTAGAATTGAGTTTTTGTTTGTGTAACTATAGTATACCTTAAATTAGTTCATCTATCTTACAACTTGTTTTTCTTCTACACTGCTATTGTACTCTGGATTCTAGCTTAAGACAGAGAAGTCATTCCTGTTCTTAAAAGTCTCCTATTATTCATTAAGTTGCCAAAAAGAACCCTTCACGATGTTGTGCTAGCTGCTGTTAAATCAACAAGGCCTGATTCGGTACCCAGCATTGTGCTATCTCAAACTCAAGAGCAAGCCTTATGTCTTACTCTAATACAAACTAATGTCCTATTTAAGTTTTAGACGATTATTTCACTTATTATGCTTAATAGCTATCTCTTATCACTTAGTGACTTTTCTCCCCTCCATTTTCTGTAGGTTATTTTAAAATGGAATCTTGAGAATTAATGAAAGAAATTAAGTGAATGAAAATTTCCTAATAATATTGATCATAATTATTGCTTATTAACCCCACCAATTCCGAAGTGTGACTTACTAACTTTTCTGTAAGCCATGTATAATTACAGTTCAATCATATCTGTGACCCTTTTTGGGATTTTCTTGGGAAAAATACTGGAGTGGTTTGCCATTTCTTTCTCCAGTTCATATTACAGAAGAGGAAACTGAGGCAAACAGGGTTAAATGGGCTGCCCAAGGTTACACAGTTAATAAGTATCTGAATTGAATTCAAGAAAATGAGTCTTCCAGATTCCAGGTCCTGCACTCTATCACCAATTAGCACCAACTAGTTTCCCATCCTTGATCTATGTTATAGTTAAAAGACAAGATAACATTTGCATTCAGGGCACAGATCAAGATTTCCATTCTCCGTAAATCCCATCCATGACGTCTAGCTCCAACCTACATTTATCTCTTGCCTTCTCTGAGTTCCTATCGCCTGCATCACCTGTTTCACAATGAAGTCTTTATTATTTTCTAATCGTCTGCTATCAGTCCTATCTCTCCAACTGGACTGGCCGCTCCTTAAGGGAAAAGACTATTTCCTATTGAAACCTCTAATGCCTAATATAATGTTGTGCTCATGGTAGCCAGTAAAGAATTATTTGACTGATGGATGAATGTAAAAACACTTGGCATTTCTCCGAAGAAATGCCAGGTGTAATGGCAGGGTTTTCATTTTTATTTATTTATTTTAGAATTGACTTGTGGCCCCATTAAGAACAAGATCAATCACTTCCCCTCCTCCCCACTCACCCTTCCCCATTCAGCACTATGCCTGTTAGTTACAAGAACTTCTGTTCCTAATATTGTGTGTGCTTCTATGCCTGGGAAAGACTCACTTTTAAATGAATGTACGTTTCTCCCCAGGGGAGTTGACTGAAGACTGACTGCCAAATGGAAGAACTGCAGCTTTAGACTGCATGCTCCATTCTGGAGTGCCCTGGACTCCTCCTCTGGATCATGACCTATTTTAAGGTCTTAGACATAGTAGAGGAATACTGTCCACCTTTATGAGTCTTTCTGACATCCCACCTTCCCCTTATATAGGGAGAGAATAGTCCCTTTGCAATTTTTTTTCTGTTCTTTCATTGATCAGTCTAAGTTCACTCCTCTGTGTGATTACGGAGAAATCTTTTGCTTCTATGACATTTATTTAGAAATACTCCCTTCCAAATTGATGCCAATGTATATTTTTAAATGTTCTTTATTGATATTTTTTGGTTTTGTGTCACCTGTATTTCCAAACATATACCTGCCTTTCCTGTTCCAGAGAGCCATTCCTTATAAGAAAAAATGAAAACAAAGCAAGAAAAACAATTCAGGAAAAGTAACCAAAACAAAAATCGGACATTACATTATAATACAAACTCCTCAAAGGTGGAGAAACCTTTCACTTTTTCTTTATATCCCTAGAACTTAAGAGTTTAATAAATGCTTATTGATTGACATTGGAATATTTCTTGCCCAGAGCAAGTTGTGGAAAGATTCCTTTATATTTCTCCGCTTGAGCCAAAATTATTCATTAGAGACAGCATATAAAACTTAATTAGTATGTGCAGAGGCTATTTAGTCATTGAGACTACAGTAGAATTTTTAAAAATATCCTCTAAATCTTTCTTTGTTTTTGGCTTCTTTACGAAGGGGTATCCATTTACCTGGAGCAGTTAGGTGGCGCAGTGTGATTAGAGTGTTGGATCTGGAGTCAAAGAAGACTCATTTTCATGAGTTCAAATCTAGTCTCAGGCACTCACTTGCTGTGTGACCCTGGGCAAGTCTCTTAACCCTATTTGCCTCAGTTTCCTTATCTGTAAAATGAGCTATAGAAGGAAATAGCAAATCACTCCAGTATCCTTTCCAAGAAAACCCCAAATGGGGTCACAAAGAGTTGGGCAAGACTGAGATGGCAACAACAAAGTGCAGCATTGGGGAGGTTAGATTTCACTACTTGAGTCTGTTTGTATTACAATGTATTATGTAAGTCCCTGGAGAGACTTTCATACTATCACTACCCTAAGACAAGTCATATATCAAAGGAATGGGCAAATAAGGCAGCGGTGGAGTTCTGGAAAACACCATTTCCCCTTGGGTGGACCTGTGCCAGACAAAACAGGACACTAAAACTATGCTACAAAGCACTTAAGCATTTTTTCTAATGGTCTATGATATAATCTTTATCTTTAGCGATGATGGTGGAGAGAGCCTTGCTGTGGTCTCTGTTGTCAATTATGAGAATTCCAAGTGAAGACTTAGACTCATGGGACTAGACTCCATATGTCTTTTTTTAGAGATTGCCCACTCCTAAGGAAAGGAAAGGTCACCTTCTTTATGATTATCTCACATTGAGGGTGCCCTGGAAAATAGGAAAGGAGGAACAGCTGTGCTCCTGAGGATGAATCATACACAGCTGTCCTTAATTCCCCAGGCTTATTTAAAGGTGTCAGAAAGTGTCTTCAGAATGAATGTTTGAGTCAAAGTTTCAGAGGCTAGCCCAGAAGGAGTGAACATGGGAGTATAAAGAGAGAGCTAGTAGACTTTTGCTGAGAGAGAATTAAGAGAGAACTGCACTGAGAGACAACATTTAGTGTATGAAGAAAGGTCTGGCTTGGAAAAGTAAGAGTGCCCTAAGTCACTGGAGAATGCAAAAGCATATGGAGACAGTGATTCAGGGAGCTCAGAGAGAAGGAATTTTTGATTCAGTAAGGAAGGAAATGACTGAAGTCATGAAGAGCCAGTGCAATTTCAGAGCTTGTGAGCCCAGTCTATGTAGGGTATAACCTATGTTCTACTGACCCATTCCCCTACAGAATATATATATATATATATATATATATCAACAAAAGAAAGCCATGAGGAAAAGCTATTAACTGGACTTTACCTTTAATGATATAAATAAGACTTTTTTTCTGAGCTTTTCTTAGCTGTGTTTTGTCAAGTAAGTGTCTAGCAGTGCTTCTTAAACTTTTTTCCACTTGTGACCCACAGTTCAAGAAGCACTGGTCTACAGTAGCCCAGAGCCTACATGACTGTGAATGATAGCCTCATGACAATGTCTTCCAGTGGTAAAAGCTGTACCTTCCAAAAACAGAAAGGGTTTCAGATTAATTTTTATTTCAATGTCTTATTATTTAAAGACTCTGATCATAAACTTACCTTGGTATTATTTGCATAATAAAAGGTAAGGATGAGAGGAGACATTAGACTCATAAGATAGTCAGGAACCCAGGGTCCTCTTAAATTCTAAGGGGTTCCAATTATATGAGGATGACTTTAAGTTGTACATCTAGGCATTCAATTAATATTGAATGAATCAATAAATAAAGTTCCTTTTAGCTCAAATAATATTTGATCAATAGAATGTAAGCACATAATAGCAAGAATGATTTCATTTTTCTCTAACACCAGTACCTAGCATAGTGCCATGAACATGATTTTTACTTAATCTATGTTAATTGAATTGAATTCTATCACATGGTTTATAACATCACCAGTTTGTGTTCCAAGTGGTAGCTTTCTATAGTGAAAAAGGCACGGACTTGGTCAACTGCTGACTATGTAACTATGAGAAATTTACATAAATACAAAAGACCTCATTATCAATAAAAGAAGGGTCAGAATAGATGGTCTGTGAGAGTTCTTTATGGGTGTGTCTGTGCTTATTTTTTTTTCTTTTTTGTTAACAGCAATATTTTCATGCTGGAGGAAACGGTTTGAAAAAGAACTTTTTGGAGAAGAGCCCTGATCTTCAGTCTCTTAGATATGCTCTCAGTCTTTATACCCAAACCACCGATGCCCTGATAAAGAAATTCATAGACACCCAAACTTCTCAGAGTAAGTAATATACTGAGGCTAGAAATAACTACAGCTCAGAGGTACAGTAAGTTATTATTATTCATATTGTTTGAAATATTTTACAAATCACACTAATTAGTGGATATATTATTACAATATTTTTGTTTGTTTTCTACATAGAGAATGAGATATTCTGGTTACAAACAAGAAGATTCACTTTCTTGCTTCTATAGTTTTGAGATAATTATAATGCAATACAATGTATTAAATACTAAACCATACTGAACATAATTTAAACTTTTTAAAAGTATTCCAAAATTCCCTTGAGAGATATTACATAACTATGAGCCATACACTATTGTTCCCAATAAAATGTCTTCTTATAGAACAAGAACCCACAGAAACTCCAGGGCTTACCTATTCTGATTCTTCTGTCCTTGTGGGGAAAACCGTCAGGACAATGAAAATAAGTAAACACTGACAGTTTTTAATATATGTAACTTAGGATCCCTTGAAGACTTTGAGTTCGTGTAAGTCAGATCCAACTCCAGGGGTCTGACATCAAGTTGCATTGTTTCATTTTTACTACATGAGGTTTCTCTAACAAAGTCTCTTAACTATGCCCATGTTACAGTACTGTTTGCCCAATGGGAGTAACAGTGTACCTCGGATGCTACACAGGAACTAAGTTGCAATGTGGGGACTGGTTTCTTCCCCCACAGAAAATACATAAAATACAAAAAATCATTGAGACCTATAAATAGCAATGGCAAAGAGGGTTAACACATCTAATTCTTCACCATCTCTTCCCCCATGATGTTACTCCAGTCCTCCAATTATAGAGGACATACACACACACATATATACATTTATATGTATGTACATGGTTGTATTGTTGTCCTTTGTCTTCGAAGAGGACCAAAATGACATCACCGTGATAAAGTGAAAATTCATTGTGTCTGACTATGACTGATTAGACTAATATGAGCTCAGAATGCTCTGCCACAGGTTGGGCACAGATGGTCTATGTGAACATTTGGGGTGGATATCCCAAATTTGCACATCCTGCTAAATTTACTTTGTGCTGTCTCAATTCTGCTTGCTTGCTCACAATGGCATGTTTACCCAGCTTCTGGATAACGGACAAAGCTCTCGTGCTTTCCCAGTCACCAATGGAGTGAGACAGGGCTGTGTGCTTGCTCCCATGCTTTTTAGCATGATGTTTTCGGCCGTGTTGACAAATGCTTTCAATAAAGATGAGCACAGCATCAAGGACAAACTACCATACTGATAGTAAGTTCTTCAATTTGAAAAGGCTACAAGCCAAGACCAAAGTGGAGGGAGTGTTGGTGCATGATTTTCTCTTTGCAGATGATTGTGCACTCAAAGCAGCCTCTGAAGCTGAGATGCAACACAGTATGGATCAATTCCATATTGCCTGTGCTAATTTTGATCTAATAATTAACACCAAAAAACAAAGTGCTCCATCAGCCACCACCACACCATTCATGCATATATATATATGTATATATATATATATGTATGTATATGTACATGTATATCTATATATATACATCCTCTTCCTCCTCCAAGAAGCACGTTATAGAGCAAACTTCCACCTTTTTAAAGTCAATGCCTAAACTATTTTTATATGATCTACAAGATGATCCCCTAAACTGGGAAGGTCTACTTTCTGTCCCTCTCCTTTAGGACCTAAATACATTCTTTTCTCTATGATGTGCTTCTATAGGAATACTACCATCAATGCCCAGCATCTGAGATAAAGTACCTTCTCAGAAATTGTTGTTCCTGACTTTTGTTCAGAAAAGGAAATAGGCAAAAGACATCAGGAACTTAAGGCACAGGAATCCAGGGGATGTAAACATACACAGCTCACCATATGGTTTTTACTACGACCCTTCAGTAACTGCTTTGGATGGGAGAAGAAATCTCCTTCTTTCATTGCCCCAACACAGGTCTATTCTCCTTGGAAGAACCAAGGGAAGAGAATGGGAAATGGAAAAGGAAATGGCTTTTTCAATAAAAGCCTAATCTCTGGTGTTCAGTTGCCAACTATCTTAGAGACAGCCACAGTCACAGAGAATCACTCTGAGGAGTTGCCTGTATCTTCTCAGCAAGGTACCAGTGCACAAATTTCGCTCCATGAGAGATTCATAAGATTCTAGTTCTAGATTTAGACAGCACCCTAGAGATTACTTTAGAGATGGAAAAATTAAGGCACAATTTTGGTGTTAATTGATTTTACCAAGGACACACAGTAAGTGGCAGACCTAGGACTGAATCCAGGTTCTGTGATTCCATAGTCAATGTTCTTTCCATTTCTAAGATACATTTAAGATGCCACCATACAGAGATCCACATAATAAAAAAAAAACATCAAAATTATTTGAAAAGTTCATCAAAAGGTTTCATCTTCCATTAAGTTATTATTCTCCCTTCCTCCTCTCTCTCCCTCTCCCTCCAGCTCTCCTTTATTTCCAACTGACAAAAAAAACCCCACTTCACTTTATTCTGTGAAAAGCATGAGAATGTGCATCTAAAAGTTATATTTTAAAGGAAAACATTTCCATCTTCAAGACGTTTGAGACATTTCCTACAAACTAATTTTTGGCATGTTTCTTTTTTGACGCTTAAAAAACCCACCATCATGAATAGATCCAGTGTAATCCCTGGTGTCCTCATCAGACACCAGGGAATTTGTTTTGCATTTCAACATTAAACAAGGGTCTAGAATCTAAATGTGCACTTCAACTCCCGTGAATAAGAAATTTCAAGAAACCATTTCATAGGTTAAGGCATCTAGAGATGCTTGTGAACTGAGAGATCTGTGAATACAGTTACCAGAGTGTCTCTACAAAGTTCATTTTTCATTGAAGCTTTTCCAAATCTAATTGCAAAAGAGAGAAAACCCCTGAGGTGCAAGTATTTTCTTTTATAATTCTCTTTAATCCCTGATGTCTTCTAATGACTTCCAGTTAAGGTAGATTTTCTAATTTCTCTTTTAACAGTAATAATAGGGAGCCCCAGGCAGAGGTAGGGTTAAAGCAGACGTTAAAGTTGTAGCTAGAGAAGCATCAGCAAGTATAGGATTAAATTTAAATACATATAATGTTGACTCAGTATCTAGATTTTACAATCTACTCATCTGACAATGCTGAAAATCACTAAAAAAGCACTTCTTAGAATTGTCCTGCTGACTTGTCACTTTCAGCTACTAAATCTTTCATTCCCTCTTACTCTTAGGTAAATCAGTACTTTGCCCTACCAATTTTGGAAGCTAAGTTGTGGAGGAAAAAGAAAGAAAATCTGTGTCTCACTGTTCTGGTTTCTGAAACAGTTTTCAGGAACGCACTGTGTCACACACACACACACATTCACACACACATACACATGCTAGTACTTGGTTACCTAAATGACTATAGCTGTGATGGATGAATTATTGACAATTCTGATGTGAATAAAATCCTTATTATATATAGAGAGATGTATTCTTCTGTTTAGATATTTGAAATTAAAATAATACTTAGGCCATGTCTGCACTATTAAAGTGAATAAATTGCCAATTTGTATGAAAAATATGCAAAAAAAGTTAAAATATCTGGATAAATCCAGCAAGTATTTGTTTGACCTAAATTCCTCAGCCCTTGAGTTCACTGTTTTGGATAAATGTAACATAAGAGTCTAGGACAATATCTAACACATTTCACATGGTAGATTGGTGAATAAACCATCCATTTTGCCTCTCTATACATATTCATATTAATGAGTCTGAACACCTAAATTCTGTGTGAATTTTCTGTACTCTCTCCTCATCTCCCACATTTATCAGCTTCCTCAACCCCTCTCCCTTACTCCATTTCTTACATGACATTTTAAAATTGTGGCAGAACAAATGAAAAAAATTGAAACCTAGACATAATCTGATTACATTTCTTGTTGGGAAAATGACACTTTCTAAAAAAGATACCATAAGATCAGCAAAATACAGACATAGCCATTCATTAATTTTTCATTTAATTTCCAGCTGGTAGTCTGTAGGGAAATTATTGCTTGCAATTTATTAGAAGTTTGTTCAGATATTATCTCATGAAATGGAATGTTATTCAAGGGGCTTTATGTCTAGGCTTTTATGCTTTCTATGGTTCACTTAATTATGGTAAGTTTCATTTTTCTCATGTATAAAATAGGGATAATAATACTTGTTCGACCTACCTCACTGTTATTATTAGCAGGGGCTTTATAAATCTCCAAGTGGTATCAAAGTGATGGATACTATTATAGTTAACACTTTAGAAATATAGGGGGTTTATTCACTCCCACTTTTACTAAGCAAGCTTCCTCATTTCTGTTTATTCTCTCTTTATTTTTCTGTCACTTTCCCTCCCCCTCCCATTTTTCTTGAATATTGCTTGAGCCCATTTTCTTTTCCTGTTTCAAAATTGATTGAATTTGGTCCAAGGAAATATTGAATAAAACTGTAAGATTTTAAGATCTAGAGATACTAATACAAGCAAAGAAAGCTAGTCCCTGCCCTTACATTTGAATAGATGTGTCATAGTAACTGTAAGATCTAAGCAGAGCAGATGAAAAGTAATCTGAGACAATAAGGTACTAGAAGCTGAGGAGACTGGAAAAGACCACCTGCCATGGGAGAGTTTTGATCATAGTCTAGATGGAAATCTAAGGGCTAAGTAAGGAGGCAGAGCATTGATTGGGTGTGATAGCGGGGTGGGGTGAGGGATAGAGTCAAGGTCAGACAATGCAAAAGCCTTGAGATAGCAGAGTATTATGTTTGAGGAACTGCAATTAGGTCAATGTACCTAGATTATAGAGGCATGGAGGTGAGGAAAGTATAAGGAGAGTGGAAATTTAGAAAAGGGCCAGCTTAGAAATGCCAAACAGAGGACTTTGTGTAGGTAACCACTGGGGCTTCATGGGAGTGGGTTGTGGGTGGGAAGGGGGAGGTGATATAGACTTACACTTTAAAACTATCACCTTGGCACCTGAGAACACTGACAGATTAAGTGAAGGATATGCATCCAATGGGCATCACAGGCAAGACTTGAACTTTCTTCCAAGGCCAGTTCTGTCCCTCTGTTAAGTCGCACTGTCTCTTTATTTCTTAGGTAAGTGTATATCCATAGGGACTTTTGTATTATCATAGGTTCTTAATATCTGTTGATTGATTGATGATTGTATCTTCTAATTTGTTCTCCTTTATTGCTCTTGTGTCCTTCTGCAGATCTTTAATTGGGTGTTTTTCTTACCTTCTCTTTTATCCTTCTGGATGAAATTGGATTTTGCCTTTTTATTTCTTGGTGCCAAACAGGACACAAACCATCAACGATGAAAATTCATTAGAAATTTATGAGTCACAGAATTCAAATGAGTTTTTATCAACTTAGAGTCTCTTTTATTTCAAATATGGAAAATGTCCAAACAAAGGTCCTTGAAGAATCTTCTCTTTTCAAGTGAAACAGAAAGTATAAATTATTTGAAATAGTAATATCTCAGTTGTCTTTATGTTGAAATGGTCTGTGACTGACCATTAACCTGGATTCTTAATATTGGGAGTGAGCACCCTCTAAGAGAGTGATGTCAAACAAATAGAAATGAGAGTCATTAAATCATACATAAAGTTCCTTGCAAGCTGCGTATTGACTTAGTTTCCAAATGTACTATTTTATATGTTTTATTGGATGTTTATTTTGTCAAGTATTTGAATCTGGTTTGGGCAGTTCTCTGGAGTGTTGAGGCTACAGGTTGACACCTCTGCAATAAGATATAAATGTATTTTACTTGTGTTGGATTTGGATTTACACCTATTTTCTGACCCTGGGATCTAGAAGGATTTCACTATCTGACCCTAGATTCAGTGCTTTTTCCACTGTTCTAAGTATAATGCTACCTAAGTGAGGACAAAGTCTGTGAGAAGAAAAGGTAATGACTCTTGGAATCTACTTCCTACTACAACAGGTGAGGGGAAATATTTTGAGAAAAGGACCTGATAGACAAAAGTAGCAAAAAATCTTCAATGGACTTGATGCAGAAATAACATCTGAAAAAAGTAAAAGGGAGTAGGGAATCTCATGACTTATACATGGAGACCCAGCATTAATGAGACCCTTATTAATTTATGAAATATTTTTATCATTTTATTCATATATATGTGCATTATATATACATACATACATATATATCCCCATGATATATAATAATGAACTTTTAAAAGAACATGAGAGAAGCTGCTTATTATCTTCCTTAAGCACATCCCAAGCCAGGAAGATAAGGCTCTGCATTTTTTTCCAGCACACAGAATCATGCAGCAGGAACCTCAGTCCAGAAGTGAAAGACTTTGGTAGTGAGAAATCAGAGGGCCAAGTAAGCAAGTCCTGTCTTACTGGGCTAAAAATAGTAAAATTTCAGGATATAGTAGGTCCAGGTCACTGTGATCCTCTCATGGCAAGTTATTTGCTGCAGAGGCAGGTTAATAAACTCTAATGTTTCTGAGATGGGAATTACAGTAGGGCTGACTTCTTGTCTTCTGTGTACTGTGACCTTGGGGTAAATTGATTGGTGGCCTGATGTATTCCATTTATTAGGGGTAGTTATATACTACCATAGTAAAGGTACAAAGATCAATTGACCATCTAATTGGTTCCAGGTATTTAAGGGCAATGGGAGGGACTGGAAAAACAATCTCCTGAAGGTCAAGATAGAATTTTTCTGAGATTCCATTGCACTTCCTTAATGGCTAGTCAGTTTAATCTGGTTGATCATGGCCATGATTGTTAAACATAGTGTTAGCTGAAAAAAATATTGAGGATATCCTCTCACCCTCACTCTCACTCTCCCTCTCATTCTCCCTAAAGGAAGATGTAGAAAACATCACAGAATGCTTATATAAATATGAAGTGGAAAGATTAAAAAAACTATTGTAGAAATTCAATCAAACTGGCTTTCATTTTGTAGATTTAGAACTGGAAGAAAACTTAGATGCAAACCATTTTTCATTTTAAGGACAAGGAAATTGTAGAAGGCATAGTGAGATTAAGTGATGTCCATGATCAACCAACTAGCAAGTTATCTAAGGTAGGATTTGAACTCAGGTCTTCCTGACTCCAAATCCAATGCCCTAACCACTAAAGTGTGCAGCTTCTTTCTCCCTCAAGATCATTAGGTGAAGAATTGGGGGTATTCTGCCCCAGAACTTGAATGAATGATTTCACCCTTGAGTGTTAATCCACTGAGAAATTAGGGAAAACAGCATTCTTGGCAGGTGGCAGAGGAGTGGGAGGACAGTATATCTTTTACAGTAATTTGATCACAGTGAATAGTAATATGACTTTTTTACCCTAAATTTATTAATTTGTTTTCAGTTTTCAACAATCACTTCCATAAGTTCCAAATTTTCTCCCCCTCACTTCCCCTCCCACCCCAAGATGGCATGCAATAATATATGGGCTCTACACATACACTCCTATGAAACCCATTTTCACATGTACATAGAAGAATTAAAATAAATGGGAAAAAACCATGAGAAAAATAAAACAAAACATTACACAAGAGAAAATAGTCTGCTTCCTTCTGCATTCTCTGGATGTGGATGACATTTTGCATCATGAGTCCTTTGAAAATGTTTTAGGTCCTTGCATTACTGTAAAGGACTAAGTCTATCAAAAATAGTCCTTACACATTGTGGCTGTTACTATGTATAATATTCTCCTGGTTCTGAATCTCTTCACTTTGCATCAGTTCACGCATGTCCTTTCAAGTATTTCTGAAGTCCACCTGCAAGTCATTTCTTATGGCACAGTCATATTCCATTACATTCATATACTGCAACTTGTTCAGCCATTCCCTAATTGATGGTCAATCCCTTGATTTCCAGTTCTTGGCCACCACAAAGAGAGCTGCTATAAATATTTTTGTACATGTGGGACCTTTTCCCATTTTTATGATCTCTTTGGGATACAGCCCTACAAGTGATATTGCTGGATCAAAGGGTATGCACATTTTATATAGCCCTTTGTCACAATTCCAAATTGCTCTCCAGAACAGTTGGATCCATTCACAGGGCCACCAACAATGAATTAGTGTTCCAATTTTCCAATTGGAATAAGTGTTCCAATTAGTGTCCCACATTTTCTCCAGTATTTATGATCTTCTTGTTTGTTATGTTAACCAATGTGATAGGTGTGATGTGGTGCATGCCTCAGAGTTGTTTTGATTTTCATCTCTCTAATCAATAGTGATTGAGAGCATTTTTTCATATGACTATAGATATCTTTAATTTCTTCCTCTAGAAATTCACTATTCATATCCTTTGACCATTTATCAATTGAGGAATGACATATTCTTGTGAATTTGACTCAGTTCTCTATATTATAGAAATGAGGCCCTTATCACAGATACTAGTTAAAAAATTTCTTTCCCAGTTTTCTACTTCCCTCCTAATCTCGGTTGCATTGGGTTTGTTTGTGCAAACAATTTGATTCTTTTCAATTTGATGTGATCAAAATGATCCATTTTGCACTTCATAATGTTCTCTGTCTCTTGTTAGGTCGTAAATTCTCCATTCTCCATAAATCTGACAAATAAACTCCCCTAATTTTTTTATAGTATCAGCCTTTATACCTAGATCATGTACCCATTTGGACTTCTTTCAGTTTTTTCAGTATTTTCCAGTTTTCAGTTTTCCCAGCTATTTTTGTCAGACAGTGAGTTCTTATCCCAGAAGTTAGGGTCCTTGAGTTTATCAAACAGTAAACTGCTATAGTCATTGACTACTGTGTCTTGTGTGCCTAACTTATTTCACTGGTCTAGTCCTCTATTTCTTAGCCATTATTCAGTGGTTTTCATGATTGCTGCTTTATAATACAATTTAAGATCTGTATGGCTAGTCCACCATCCCTAACATTTCTTTTCATTAATTCCCTTGATATTCTGAAACTTTTGTTCTTCCAGATGAATTTTGATATTATTTTTTTCTAGTTCTATAATATAATTTTGGTAGTGTGATTGACATGGCATTGAATAAGTAAATTAATTTAGGTAGAATTGTCATTTTTATTACATTAGCTTGACCTACCCAGGAGGAACTGATGTTTTTTTCCTGTTATTTAGATCTGACTTTATTTGTGCAAAAAGTGTTTTCTAATTGTGTTCATATAGTCCCTGAGTTTGTTTTGGCAGGTAGACTCCCAAATATTTTATAGTGTCTACAGTAATTTTAGGTGAGATTTCTCTTTCTATCTCTTGCTCTTGGGCTTTGTTAGCAATATATAGAAACACAGATGATTTATGTGGGTTTATTTTGTATCCTGCAACTTTGCTAAACTTATTATTTCAAGGAGCTTTTTACTTGATTCTCTAGGATTCTCTAAGTATATCATGTTGTCTGCAAAGAGCAATAACTTAGTTTCTTCTTTGCCTATTCTAATTCCTTGTATTTCTTTTTCTTCTTTTATTGCTAAAGCTAACATTTCTAGCACCATATTGAAAAACAGTGGTGATAATGGACATCCTTGTTTCACCCCTGATCTTAATGGAAATGCATCAAGCTTATCTCCGTTGCATATAATGATTGCTAATGGTTTTAAGTAAATAATACTTATTATTTCAAGGAAGGCTCCATTTATTTCCATCTCAGTGTTTTCAATGGGAATGGGTGTTGTATTTTGTCAAAAGCTTTTTTCGACATCTATTGAGATAATCATATGGTTTCTGTTTTGTTGATGATATGATCAATTATGCTGATAGTTTTCCTACTGTTGAACCAGCCCTGCTTTCCTGGTATAAATCCTACCTGATCAAAGTGTATTTTCATGATAACTTGCTGCAATTTTTTTGCTAAAGCTTCTTCAATATATTTTTGCATCTATATTCATTAGAAAAATTGGTCTATAATTTTCTTCCTCTATTTTGGCTCTTCCTGGTTTAGTTATCAGCACCATAAGACAGCTAGGTGGTGCAATGGATAGAATATGAGTGCAGAAGTTAGGAGGACCTGAGTTCAAATGTCACCACAGACACCTGACACTCACTACACTCATTAGCTGTGTGACCATGGGCAAGTCACTTAACCCCAATTGACTCATCCTGGGTCATCTCCAGTCATCCTGATGAATATCTGGTCACCGGACTCAGATGGCTCTGGTGGAGAAGTGAGGCTGGTGACCTGCACAGCCCTCCCTCACTCAAAACAAAGTCAAGTGCAAGTGATGTCGTTATTTCTCTGATAGCATGGCCTTCTTCAGCAACAAAGAACGAACACACATCAGCACCATATTTGTATCATAAAAAGAATTTGGTAGGAGTCCTTCTTTGCCAATTTTCCCAAATAATCTATATAGTATTGGAACCAACTGTTCTTTAAATGTTTGATAGAATTTGCATGTAAAACCATGTGGCCTTGGAGGCTTTTGATGGCCTATTCAATTTCTTTTTCTGAGATGAGGCTATTTAAGTATTTTACTTTCTTTTCTGTTAATTTGGGGAATCTGTCTTTGTAAATATTCATCCATTTCACTAAGATTGTAAAATTTAAGGGCATAAAGTTGGGCAAAATAATTTCAAATTATTGTTTTAATTTCCTCTTCATTGGAGGTGGATTCACCCTTTTCATTTTTAATACTAATAATTTGGATTTCTTTCTTTTAATCAGATTGACCAAATGTTTATCAATTTTATGGTTTTTTTCATAAAACTAGCTCCGAGTTTTATTATTAGTTCAACAGTTCTCTTAATTTCAATTTTATCAATCTTTTATTTGTTTTTCAGTATTTCTAATTTAGTATTTAATTAGAGATTTTTCCATTTGTTCTTTTTCTCATTCTTTCAATTACACGTCCAAGTCATTGACCCTCTCCTTCTAGATTTTAATTATGTAAGTATTCAGAGATATAAAACTTCCCCTAAGAACTGCTTTCACTGCATTCCATAAGTTTTGGTGGGTTGTCTCATTGTTGTCATTCTCTTGAATAAAGTTATAGATTGTTTCTGTAATTTCTTGTTTGACCCACTCATTCTTTAGAATTAGGTTATTTAGTTTCTAATTAATTTTTGGTCTGTCTTTCCATTGCCCTTAATTAAAAACAATTTTTATTGCATCATGATCTGCAAAGGATGCCTTGACTATTTCTGCCTTTCTGCACTGGATTGTGAGGTTTTTATACCTTAGACTATAGCAAATTTTTGTGTATGTGCCACGTACCACTGAGAAAAAGGTATATTCCTTTCTATCCCTTCAGTTTTCTCCAGACATCTATCATTATCTATCTTTTCCAGAATTCTGTTCACCTCCTTAATTTCTTTCATGTTTATTTTCAGGTTAGATTTATCAAGTTCGGAGAGGGGAAGGTTGAGGTCCCCCACTAGTATAGTTTTGCTGTCTATTTCTTCCTGTAAGTCCCTTAACTTCTCCTCTAAGAATTTGGATGCCATGCCACTTGGTGCATATATGTTTATCAATATCATTATTTTATCATCTATGACACATTTTAGCAGGATATAGTTTCTTTCCTTATCCCTTTTGATTGTTTCTATTTCTGCTTTTGCTTTGTCTGAGATTAGAATTGCTGCCCCTGCTTTTTTTACATCAGCTCAAACATAATATATTCACTCCAGCCTTTTACCTTTACCCTACGTGTATTCTCGTATTTCAAATGTGTTTCTTGTAAACAGCATATTGTTGGATTATGGTTTTTAATCTATTCTGGTATCTGCCTCCATTTTATGGGAGAGTTCATCCCATTCACATTCTTATATGTGTCTCTCTCTCTCCATCCTATCCACCCTGTTTATACTTTCATTTCTCCCTTCTCATCCTCAAGAGTTTTATTTTTGACCATCACCTTCCTCAGTCTTCCCTCCCTTTTCTTTCCCTTTTCCCCTCCTACTGCCTGTATAAAGCTCAAACATAGTCAGGGTCAGCAGCTGCTGAGCACTGTTTGAGCTGGTATCTATCTAATTTTCCTGGCTGTCCTAAAGGACACCTGGGGTCCTGGTGTTGAGGCTTACCACTCCACCCCACTGGATCTCCTACTTGTCTGCTGAGATGGGGCTTGCTGGGATGGCTCCAGTCCTGCACTGGTTCCCTTCAGCCACAGGAACAGTGACCCTTCCCATCAATGTCCCTAGCCTTCTGAGCTAAAAGACTACTGTACCCTGCTTCTGCTGGCTCCACTATTCTAGAAATTTTCCTGGCACAATATACTCTGGGTTTTTCTTTTTTCCAAAATTTATTAATTTATTTTTAGTTTTCAACATTCATTTCCACAAAATTTTGAGTTCCAAATTTTCTCCCCATCTCTTCCCCACCACCTAAAGACACCATGCATTCTGCTTACCCCTTCCCCCAATATGCCCCTTCTTCTATCACACTCCTCCCTTCCCTTGTCCCCATCTTCTCTCTTTTCTTATAGTCCAAGATAGATTTCTATGCCCCATTACCTGTATTTCTTATTTCCAAGTTACATGCAAAAAAAATTCTCAACATTCATTCCTAAATCTTTGAGTTCTCACTTCTCTCCCTTCCTCCCTCCTCATATATCCCCACTGTGAATGCAAGCAATTCAATATAGGTTATATATGTGTAGGTATGCAAAAGACTTCCACAATAGTCATGTTGTGAAAGACTAACTATATTTCCCTCCATCCTATCCCATCCCCCATTTATTCTGTTATCTTTTGTCCTTGTCCTGCCTCGTGTTTACTTCTAAATACTCTCTCCTCTCATTTGTCCTCCCTTCTATCATCCCAGCCAGAGCCCACTTATCCCCTTCTCCCCTACTTTCCTGTATTGTAAGATAGATTTTCCATGCCCAATTGAGTGTTCATGTTATTCATATTATTCATATTCATATTATATGTATATTATATACATATTGCATATGTATATAATCCCTCCAACTACTCAAATACTGAGAAAAGTCTCAAGAGTTATAGATTTTATCTTTCCATGTAGGAATATAAACAGTTCAACTTTAGTAAGTCCCTTGTGATTTCTCTTTCTGTTTACCTTTACAGGTTTCTCTTGATTCTTGTGTTTGAAAGTCAAATTTTCTATTCAGCTCTGGTCTTTTCATCAAGAATGCTTGAAAGTTCTCTATGTCATTGAATGACCATTTTTTCCCCTGAAGTATTATGCTCAGTTTTGCTGGAAAGGTGATTCTTGGTTTTAATCCTAGTTCTTTTGACTTCTGGAATATCATATTCCAAGCCCTTCAATCTCTGATTGTAGAAGCTGCTAGATCTTGTATTATCCTGATTGTATTTCCACAATACTTGAATTGTTGCTGCTTGCAGTATTTTCTCCTTGACCTGGGAACTCTGGAATCTGGCTACAATATTCCTAGTTGGTTTTTTTTTTTTTTTTGGATCTCTTTCAGGAGGTGATTGGTAGATTATTTCAATATTTATTTTACCCTCTCGTTCTAGATGATCAGGGCAGTTTTCCTTGATAATCTCATGGAAGATCTTTTTTTTTCATGGCTTTCAGGTACTCCCATAATTTTAAAGTTGTCTCTCTTGGATCTATTTTCCAGGTCAGTTGTTTTTCCAATGAGATATTTCACATTGTTTTCACCTTTTTCATTCTTTTGGTTTTGTTTTGTAATTTCTTGGTTTCTCATAAAGTCATTAGCTTCCATTTGCTCCACTCTAATTTCTAAAGAACTATTTTCTTCAGTGAGCTTTTGCACCTTCTTTTCCATTTGGTTAATTCTGCTCTTTAAAGCATTCTTCTCCTCATTGGCTTTTTGAATCTCTTTTGCCATTTGGGTTGGTCTATTTTTAAAGGTGTTATTTTCTTCAGTATTTTTCAGCAAGTTGTTGAATCATTTCTCATTCTTTTCTTGCATTTCTCTCATTTCTCTTCCCAATTTTTCCTCCAAATCTCTTACTTGATTTTCAAAATCTCTTTTGAGCTCTTCCATGGCCTGAGACCATTGAAAATTTATTTTCAAGATTTTTGACAAAGAAGCCTTGACTTTGATGTCTTCTTTTAATGGTATGCTTTGTTCTTCTTCATCCGAAGGATGGAGGAAAATACCTGTTCACCCAGAAAGTAACTTTCTATAGTCTTATTTTTTCCTTTCTAGCAGCATTTTCCCAGCCTGTTACTTGACTTTTGAGTCCTTTATCAAGTGGAGGGTAAATTCTAGGGACCTGTAAGTTCTCAGTTCCTCCAAGGTGGCACAGTCAAGGGAGAGGAGTTTACTCCTCTCTCTGGTCTGGGAGCAACCACAAGCTTTTCTGTCCAGTATCTATAGGTAGAGTTCCCTCTCCACAACTACCTCCAGTTCCAGCATGTCAGTGTTCCTCCTCACCCCAGGAGTGCCACTCAGGGCTAAGATTCAGATCAGCTGCTTGATTCCTCCAGGGTCATTACTCTGAGGGCTCCAAAAATGGATGGTGCTGGGTTGCCTGGGGCTGGGGCTGGGGCAAGACCTTGCTTCTTTCTCACCCAGGTGAAAGAACTTTCTCACTGACCTTTGAAGATGTCTCTGGCATTTGTGTGTTGTGAGGAATCTGGGAACCACAGCTGCTACCTGGGATTCTGTGCCCTAAAGCCTGCTCCAGCCCTGTCCTTGCCATGCCTTGTGGCCAAGGCTGGGATGTGCTCAATGCACTGCATTCTGCTCTGAGCCTGGTGTGACAGATCTTTCCTGTCAGCCTTCCAGGCTGCTTTGGGCTGTAAATATCTTTCACAATGTTGTTTTGTGACTTCTGCTGCTCTAGAATTTGTTTTGAGTCATTTTTACAGGTATTCTATAGGCTTTGCGGGGAGAGCTACAGTAAGTCCATCCTTCTACTCTGCCATCTTGGCTCTGCCCTTCTCTGGGATTTTCAAGGTCAACAAGGGAAGTTGAGAGCCCTCACAGTTTACTCTGCCATCTCAGTTCCCAGAAGTTCAAGTAGGTGACTTTTAAACTTTTAGTCTGCAAGTTGATAGCCCTAAGAGTAGCTGCTATTGCTGCTTTGGGCCCTGCACTTCTCTCTTCCCCCATTCTGCCAGATTCCAGTCCTGTGCTAAGAGGTTTGGGAATCTGCACTGCAGCTGGTGAGTCAATCCCCCAGAGCATTCCCACTCCACTATGGCCAAGTCTGCACTGGTACAGCCTGTGGCCTCTGCGCTCCTCCAGCCTGGTGTAACAGATCCTTCTTTTCAACCTTTTTGGCTGTCCTGGACTGGAAATCCACCACACTCCGTCTCGTAGTAGATTCTGCCACTCTAAAATTTGTTCAGATTCACTTTTTAGAGGTATCTGAAGGAATTTGTGGAAGAGCTCATGGGAGTCCCTGTTTTCACTCCACCATCTTAGCTCTGCCTTTGTACACAACTTTTACGTAGCTGACTTGAGCACACAAATATCCAATCTAAAATCCCATGGTAATAGCAATCCTCATTTTAAAATCAGAGTATTTAATGATATACTCACAGAGTATACAGCCTTGTTTTGGAAAGCTATAAAATATTTTTTTTTATTCTTATCGACATGTATACTACCACCATTGCTTTCTGTACAGTGGACATTTCCTACCCTAAAGTTCATGTAATGATTTGTATCTCTTGAAATGTTTTGCTATGCTTCATATTATCTACATGGAAAGAATTCAGAGATCTATAGTAATTACTAAAGAATTATCCTCTCCAAGGTCATATACATAGCTTACATTGATCAGCTTGTAGGAAAAATTAAATGCTGTTGGTTTTTCTTTCCCCTCTATGTGTCATAGTTTTAGAAGCTAAAATATCTATTTTTTAATCACAGTATTCACCATCAAATATGGTTTTGCTAATAGCCACTTCATTCTGCTAGTGGGGTATTTGAATATTTCGTAGACAGACAATGAAAAATGTTGAGTATTAACTTAGTAAATATAGATTTTTTATTTCAAGAAATGGATAGCACAGTTTAGACTTAGGTGTAGCATGATTAATCATCTTTATTCAGTTTTCTTAACAGAACTTTCATTATGATGCAGAGAGCCTAAACTGTATAGGTGATAGGCATAAAAGAAGCTATTTTATATCAAAGATAGGCTTAGTTACAACTGAATCATGAACCAGCTTTATCATTACTGTCTTTATGAATTAATTTGAGCCACAGTGTTTCTCCTATTATATTTCTTCTTTTCCTTTTTTATTAGTAACATTTTGAAGTTGCTACTTATTTCACATGTCCTGAATATTTAAAGGAGATACATTTGGCCATTTTCATATCCCAGCTGCTGCTAAAGAATACTGTAACATATTTTTGTTTTCAAGTAGGAGAAGTGATTCTAGTTTTTGCCTACATTTTAGACATCTATGGAATGACTTTGTTCATAGATAGAGATATTATATTAGTGATGTCAAGTGACGTTTAATTTTTACAGAAAAAATCTTCAACATTCTATGTGGAAGAAATAGAGGAATTTAAGAAATTATCTGAAAAATTATATGCTTATGTTTCAAACTGAGCTAGGTCTTAAAGATTATTTAGTCCCACTCCCTTCTTTTGAGATGAGGGAATTGAGGTCCAGAGGAAGGAAATGAATTAGAATGTCAACAGCAATGTTCTGATCAAACACTTCATCATGGAACTTAAAGTGGGAATGACCTTTTTAAAATAACATTTTATTTTTTCTCAATTACATGTAAAAGCAATTTTTAATATTTAGGCTAGTTTTCTTTTAATTCAAAATTCTCTCTTCCCCCCTCCCTGAAACAGTAAACTGAATATAATTTATACATGTACATTCATGTAAAACATTTCCATATTAGCTATTTTGTGCAAGAAAAATTGAACAAAAAAGATGAAAAATAGTACTATGCTTCAGACAACATCAGTTTTTTCTCTGGAGATTGACAGCCTTTTTCATCATGCATCCTTTGGAATTGTCTTGGATCACTGTATTGCTAAAAATGGCTAAGTCATTCACAGTTGTTCATCATACAGTATTACTGTTACTATGTACAGTGTTCTCATGTTTCTGCTCCCTTCACTTTGCATCAGTTCATGTAAGTCTTTCCAGGTTTTTCTGAAATCATCTTTCTTAAAAACTTAATAATAATCCATTCCATTCATATGCCACAACTTGTTCAGCCTTTCCCCAATCAGTGGGCATCCCCTCAATTTCCAATTTTTAATCATCACAAAAAGAGCTGCAAATAGGTTCTTCTTCCCCCTTTCCCCTCCCCACACCTTTTTTAAAATTCTGGATCAAAGGGTTTGTACAGTGTTATAGCCCTTTGAGCACAATTCCAAATTGCTCTCCAGAATTGTTCGACCAGTTCCCAATGCTGTCAACAAGTACATTAGTGTCTCAGTTTTGCAGGAGTGATTTTTAATAATTGTATCATGTGGCTTCTAACTAGAAGGAATCTTAAAGATCTATTTCATTTTCAAATGAGGAAACTGAGGCCCAGAAACATTAAGTGATGTATATCTAGTCATTTTTTATTATCTATCACTATTACTTTTGGTCTCACCTGTGGTACAGAGGGAGAAGAGTTATGTGCAACAATAAAGAAGAAACCTTTTTTTAAAATTGGCTATGACAAGGAATGATTAATTTCAGGTTCCTGAGGAATGAATACCCTTAAAATTTAGGAAACTTGTGGTGTCTGATAGACTAGGGCAAGATATGCACTTTCTGAAGTCAGTGATTATTATTATTTGATTTGTCCTAAAACATAGGTCTGACCATGTTACTCTCCTGCCCCAGTGGCTCTGCATTGCCTGTAGGACAAAATACATACCCCTCTGTTTGGCATTTATAGTTATTCACAGTCTGCTTCCAGCCTGACGTTCTAGTCTTATTGGATATTAGGGACCTTTGTACATTCTATGTTATAGGCAAACTAGCCAACTTGTTATTCCCTATCTGCAATGTCCTGCCTCCCACCTTAGTAAAGACTAAATATACCCTTAGTTCTAGAATATGTTCCCTTCTCATTTGTGCTTTAGAACGTGGTAACTTCCTTAAGGGCAACTCAATGGTGGCATGAAATAGAGCACTGCTCTTGGAATCAAAAAGACTCTTCTTCATGAGTTCAAATCTGGCCTCAGGCCCTTACTAGCTGTGTGACCCTAGGAACCCCATTTGCCTCAATTTCCTCATTTGCAAAATGATCCGGAAGAGGAAATGGCAAACCACTCTGGCATCTTTGCCAAAACTACCCAAAATGGAGTCATGAAGAGTTGGACATGACTGCAATAACCCAAGAATAACAAAACTTCCTTCAAGGTTTAACTCAAATGCCTTTAACTGAAATGTTTAACTCCAACTTGATACCTTGGCTGTTCCTTCAGATTTAGTACTCTCCCTTTCTGGAAATAACGTTGCAAACATTTTGGTATTTATGTATTTGTATACGTATTGCCCCACCCTTAATAGAATATAACTATTTTTTAGAAAAAAAATTTCCAATTTTAGTAATTTGTTTTCAGTTTTCAACATTCACTTCCATAAGTTTTAAATTTTCTCCCCCTCCCTCCCCATTCCCTTCCCAAGATGGCATGAAATCTTATATGGGTTCTACACATACATTCCCATTAAACACATTTTCACATTAGTCATGTTGCATAGAAGAATCAAAACGAATGGGAGAAGCCATGAGAAAAAGAAAACAAAACATAACAAAAGAGAAATCTTCTTTCTGTGTTCTTACTTCATAGTTCTTTCTCTGGCTGTAGATGATATTTTGCATCCTGAGTCTTTTGGAAATGTTTTAGGTCCTTGCATTGCTGAGAAGGGCTAAGTCCATGAAAATCAGTCATTGCACACTATGGTTGCTACTGTGTAGCATATTCTCCTGGTTCTGCTCACCTCACTCAGCATCAGTTCAGACAAGTCTTTCCAGGTTTTTCTGAAGTCCACCTGTCTGTCATTTCTTATAACATAACAGTATTCCATTAGAATGTAAACTTCTTGAGGAGAAGGATTATTTTTATATTTGCATCCTCAGTGTAGCACACCACTATCACACATGACTTTTTGTTAAATGAGAGGAAACATATTCTTAGTTCAAATGCAGACTGTTATCTACCTTCACTGCACTTACTTCTCTACCATTGATTTTTATATATAATGAGAGATGGTTTCTATTATTGCCTGGCAGACTGTGAGTAAGCAACAGAACAACACAGAATTAGTCAAGGAAGGTCATACTTGAGAAGGGCCTAAAGAGGTCAGCCAAACAAATTTCCTTTTACCCGTGACAAAATTATGGTCAATAAATTTAAATAACTTGCCCAAGGTCACATAGATATACCTTCTTCCATAAAACATTTTCCAGGCTCCTGGACTTGGAACCTTCCTGGAAGAATATGGTCTTCAGCAGATCACATTGGCCTCAGCAGGGCAGGAGCAGAAAGAAAGTAGAGCTTATGAAGCCAGGACCTTTGCATATACATTTCTGTTCAAATGGCTAAATGTTGTAGTAGAGTGGATAGAACACTGGACTTAGAATCAGGAAAAGATGAGTTCAAATTCTTCCTCAGTCACTTACTAGCTGTATGATCCAGAAAAATTCATTTAACTTTTTTCAGCCTCAGTTTCTTCACATGTAAATGGGGATGGATGTATCTCATAGGGTTGTTGTTAGGATGAAATAAGATAATGTATGTAAAGTGTTTTACAAACTTTAAAAAAATGTATGTTTGCATGCGTGTGTGTGTGTGTGTAACATATGTTAGCTATTGTTATTCTCACTAATGGAAGAATACATTGTTTCATCTGCCAATGTAGAAATAATAAGTATGTTATAAGGTCAGAAATGGCATCTATAGCATGAAATATAATTATCAACTTTTCAGATTCATTTCCATACTTTTCCCTTTGTAAATGTACTTCCATATTTTCTCCCCCAATTTTGAAGAGGAAATAAATCATATTTCTTTCCCACATAGGCCTCTTCCACCCCACCTCCCCCAACATCTACTTTTCTATTCTTTACTTAGATGTAACTAAGGCTCTTTCCTGAGCAGGAGAGACTTTTACAGTTTGAGCCTCTGCCTTTGTAGGCACAGGCAGTGATTAGCCTCTCCCATCATATTGCTGGTTGATTCTCCTCCTTCCGGTTTCCTTTATCTAGACTGTCACCATTGGACATGCTCAGGAGTTAAATATTAAATAATGAATTGAAAGCTTAGACCTCAGGAGATGCTAGTGTGAATGGTTATAGAAAATATTTTATTAATTCATTAAAAATCTGTATCCCAACTACCAACATTATTTATATGACATTCTTGATTTTAAAGTGTCTATCCAAGGAATCAGGATATTATATAAGTAAATAAAATAGATTGTAAAGTAGTGAAACATAGGATATTAATTTATGAAGCCCATTATGGAGTTTAGAAGGTAGTGTTAGCTTTGAGTGTGTATGCATGCACATATGTTTTTAAATAGATGTTGAAAGAGATACATTATATTAGAATAGATAGGAAATCAGGAGGAAAATAAGCCATTTGCAACTTTTATGATGTTTTCTTTCTCTCATTATGTTACACTTAAAAGCCACCAATCACATAAAGTATATCATTGTGCTCTTGTTAGCTCAGCAAGATGTTTCCAGATGAATGAGTATCAAGGATTCTTTACCATGGTAAATTGCCTTAATTTTACTTTGCCTTGGCTCATGGGCATTGCCTCTGTTTGTCTGTTCACATGTTATTGTCATGAAATAATGAGGACAGACCTCAGGAAATTTCTCTATTAACTGAATTCAGGTACTTTGATGATGGAGCAGTCCCAAAACTGAACAAAAGAGTATAAGCTCTTCATGTCTGTGAATATTATCTGTTTACCTAGGTGCCTGAAAGAGACGAAGGGCGTTCTGAAATGGTGGATAGCATGTTAGACTAAATTCAGGAAGACCTTGATTCAAAAACTGTGTCAGATATGTTTAATTTTGGGAAAGTCAATTAATCTCTCTAGGCCTCAGTTTCTTTACATGTAAAATGAGGGGACTGGACTCCATTGTGGTTCCCTTTATTTCCAAGTCTATAATCTGATGCCTAGCGTAAGATTGAATGCCTAGCACAATCAACTGGGAAAATTGAGTCCTAATGCAATTCAACTTGCTTTTGGAGGGTATCATCTACTTAAATGTACATCATTGACAAATACAGTATTTTGAGGTACTTAGGCCAGGGCAGAACTTATATGTATTGATTTAAACTCCTGTTCACATATCTTCTGTCATAGAAATAGGTACTTTTTCCCAAGTTGCCCATGGGACAATACTCAGTGTAATAGGAGAATGAACAAAGGCATTGGCTCTGGTGTAGGAAGACCTGTACTAAAATCTAGCCTATAAACCTCATTTCTTGTGTGACCTTGCATAAGTTCCTAAAATTTCCTGGGACTTTGTTTACTTTTTCATAAAATGAAGTTGTGGGTCTAGACTGTAGTATCAAGGAACCTGCAGCCTCAAGGCCACATGTGGCCCTCTAGATCCTCAAATATGGCCCTTTGACTGGTTCCAGACTTCACAGGACAAAGCCCCTTAATAAAAGGATTTGCTTTGGAAAACTTGGACTCAGCTAAAACACTGCACCCCAGGTATCTATAATGCCACAGGTTACCAATGTGGCTAGAGGGTTGCTAAGGTCTCTTCCAGTTCTAAATTCATATATCACTGTCTCACAAGCTGAGGAGCTTTCTATACTCACTACCATGATGGAGCACCCCATAGGGACTGAGTTAGCAGAAGGAAACCCTAGGTGAGTAGAATTACTCCTGGCTTTGTAATTGATTCCGAAAGGAGGTCAAACCTGACTCTATAAATTTTTAAAGTGTTCATTATTACTGAACCTACTGTATGGCATATAATGTCTCAAAAAAATCATAGAGTAGAGGAACTTGTGACTTAGTTAAGCAACTGTTTCCCTATCCCAAGTCCCAAATACTGTAGATTTAAAATAATTGGACTGGAAAAGATAGAATCAAAAACAAAAACTAAAGGGAGTTGGGGCAGCCAAGTGGCACAGTGGATAGAGTGCCAGCACTAAAGTCAGAAAGATGAGACTTCTCAAGTTCGAATCTGGCCTCAGACACTTACTAGCTGTGTGACCCTGGGCAAGTCATTTAACCCTGTTTGCCTCAGTTTTCTCATTTGTAAAATGAGTTGGAAAGGAAATGACATGCCACTCCAGTATATTTGCCAGGAAAGCCCCAAATGGGTCCACATTCCTGAAAAACAACTGAGCAAACAATAAGAGGTTGATGTCTAAGATAAGTAGGAAGACAGTGAAAGAGCACTGAGCTGACTTTAAAGTGTTCAATTCTCCACACCCCAATGAATGACATCCGAGGGAACTGACATATTTGATTGCCAGATATTAAGAAAAATTCATGATGAACAGGAACATTGCCACTGGATTGAAAGGAAAGAGAATAATGGTAAAAGAGATGCATATAGGCCCATGAGATTAAGTTCAGTTCTTAGAAAAATTCTCCAGTATATTATTAGTTACAATAGTGAGTATCTAGAAAAGAACATGATGATCTAAATCTAAACCTAAAGAAATAATATGGTTTCCTCAAGAATAGGCCACAGCAGAAGAACTACATTTCTGTTTTTGACAAGTTAACTAAATTGGTAAGTCAGGAGTGTGCTATGGATATAGTTGACCTAGATCTGAAAAAAGCATTTGACGAAACATCCCAGGCTGTTCTTATGAGGGTGGGAAATGGAGACATGGGTTAGATGGTAGTAAAGTTAGGAAGATTAGAACTTGATTGAATGTCAGAGCTGTCATTTGTAGTTTGCTTTCTTCTGGAAAGAAGGTCTCCCAGGGAAGACTTCAAGATTTCTACTTCGCTCTATGATTTTGAAGAACTTGATTTGTAACTTCAATAATAGCTTAAATTTCACACTCATCAGACTTTTAGAGGACAGAATACAAAAGAAATTTAATATAATAGATCAGAGTAGGGATCCAAAAAAAACAGATTAGAGCATTGAGCTAAATAAAATAAGGCATAATTGAAGTGATAGTGACTAGACCTATGAGTTCATTGATAAAACTCCTGTGTGATGCTGAGACCTCTCCCAGTTCAGATTCTTGCCTTTTCTGCAACATCTAGTCTTGGGGAGTTGTCTAGAGCATTTAGAGGTTATGTATCTTTTTCCAGGGTCAGACAGCCAGTATGTGTCAAAGGGAGGACTTCAACTTAGTCATCTCTCTCCAACGCATTAAATCTATCTGGTTCAAGATGAAATTTAATAGAGCTAAATGTAAAGTAAGACCAATAATAGAATCAGTCTTAGAGCCGAAAGGAACTTTAGAAAACACATAGTTCAATTTCTTCATTTTGCAGACAAAGAAACTGGGGCCCAGAGAGGGTAAATGATTAGTCCAAGGTCACACAGTTAGTAAATGGCAGTTGAGATATGAATATAAGAAAACTCAATGCTCTTTCCACTGCATTCTGCTGCCTCCCTATGTTCAGTCTTAGACTTGAGATAAAAATAGAATCGACTTCAGAAGGTTAGACAGTAGTTTGTCTGGAAAAAGACCTCTTCGTATTATTTTTTTTAATTTTTAAAAAGTTTATTTTATTTTCAGTTCACAGAACAAAACAAGCATTTCCATAACACAGTACAATAAAAAAGACGATTGTGCATGAAACTGCAAATCTACCATGTACAACTTACTATTCCCTACAAATATGCAACAAAGTTATCATGTAAATTTCTTTTTTTAACCACCCTTCACCCCCAGAAATGGCTACCACATATATATATATATATATACACACACACACATACACACACACACATACATACACACACATGCACACACATAGTTATATATGCACACAAACAATATGCATGGATGTATATTATATCTGTAAAATTATTCTACAGATAGATAACTTCTTTTTATATATACAGCATTTCTATAGATAGAAAGATAGCATCTTTCTTCATATGTCTTTTATTTTTAATTTAGGTATTCTTATTCTTAATTCCCTAGGTTGTACCTGAATGTGCACGCTATCACATGACCTTTTTCCCATACAGATACACACACATACATCATATACACTGACCATCTTGCCACTTCTACAAGGCTCCTATACCTTAATTTTTAAAAATGATATTGCTTATTCTAGGTGACATCATTATGCTAGGGAGCTTATATGTGGCTTTATAGGAGGCATAAACCGAAAATCAATAGCAAAAATACTGTGAACTCAGAGAAATAAATATTACAAATAATAAAAAAGTCAATCACAAGGTACATGCAGCATATTACCAATAATTTTACCTATATGCAAAATATGGTGTAAAAAACATCATCCAGCATTTGTATGACCAGATGTGAAGGCTGGATGTTTGTGGTAAGAGAAAGACGTGGAAAGATGGACAGTTTGAGCACTACACTTATATCCACAAAATATTAAAATATCTAGTAGATCTCCAGTATATTCTTTTTACTTTTTATGGATGATTTTGGGACAGCTAGGTGGCACACAATAGGTAGAGTGCCAGACCTGGAGTTAGGAAGACCTGAATTCTAATCTACCCTGAGATACTTACTAGGTATGTGATCCTGGGAAAGTCATTTAACCCTGTTTTCCTCATTTTACTCATCTCTAAAATGAGCTGGAGGAGGCAATAGCAAATCATTCTAGCATCTTTGCCAAGAACACCCCAAATGGGGCCACACAGAGTCAGATCGGACTAAAGAACAAAAAAATGTGGATGATTTATGGGAAGACAAGAATTGCATTGGATAAGAAAAGCTAGGTGACTTGAGATAAGCGCTATTAAGGACGATGTCATGATAGAGAAGATCCAGGTTGAAAAAAAGTATCAAAGTCATTGAAAGATTTTTATTGTGGGACATTGCTAAACTTAATTGCATAATTAATTTTTAGAGACAAGTACAACTTCTTTTGTTGGAAATAAATGAGCATGAATAGATTATAAAGCATTTTTTTTTTCTTGAGCTTTGTATTCATTGTTTATGTAGGGCACATACACCTTACAGATCAAAGGTTGGTTGGTTTGTTTAGAATTGATAAAAGTATCAAGCTGAGATTAAAGTCAGCTGTAGTATTGTTTTTCAATTCTAATAAATTGAGGACTAAGGAGATGTCAATTTCTTTAATGACTGAGTCAAGAACAGAACATCTGATGTTTTCCAAGACTTACCGAAGTTATAACCACTTCTCTGTGGTTCATTGAAAACATATTAGAATTCTGGTGGGGTCAGCCCATGGTAGATTAAATAGATTGAAAACTAGAGAGCGTTGATTTAGTAATTATAGATGCTCCCCAAAATCAGTCTGTAAGAGTTGCCTTTTGACAGTTTTCCCAGTAGTTTATTAAAATGGTAATTCGTCTGGAATCAAGTCAGATAGTTAGAACTCATTGTTAGACATTAAAGACCAAGTGATGTAAATCTTCCAAATAAAGTTCTGTATCTTTTTGTGCTTAGGGAATGATGGGAAGAATGAGGACCCATTATTATGTATTCCTAAAGTGAGCCTTCAGCATGTAGCTTTAGAAAGAATCTTGGACAGAATTGTTTTTTGGTCATGAGTACATTAAACTAGTATTTTTGTGACTCTTGACAGGCATTGGTACATGCCTGCTCCTGATCAACTCTCATGGTCATACTACTGTCTTCCCCATCCAGATCAGCAGTAAAGGACAGGGCCAGCCATCGGCTGGGACTGGACATATGTGTTCGTGGTCTAGATTATAATTTCTCAAGGAGCAAGACAAGCCCTGATCCAAGAGAGACCACAAACACCAGGTTAATCATGCAGAGCCAAGCATATTAGGTGTGCTTAATATTTTGTAAATATCACCAGGGATGAAAATAGCATGCAGGATCCAAATTAGAGGCTTAGTTAGTACCAGAGAATCACAGTTAGGGGTAGATAAAGAGAAGAGATTGAGGATCTAACAGAAGGTAGGTGCACCATGAGTATTAGAAGGGCTCAAGTTTAGCCTGAGGAAATTTGCTGAACTCAGCATCTTATAGGTGACATGAATTTTTTGTTGAATGTCCAAAACTGTGGAGTCAGCTTTGTTGTCTATCTTGTACTAAGTAAGTATCATCTGGACAGCTCTCTGTGAGATAACATGGCACTTCTGAAGAGCATTGAAATTGTTGATATCAGACAAGTCCAAATACTAGTGATGCTATTTACTTCTTTTATTATCTTTAGCCAGTTACCCTACATTTCTGGGCTTCCATTTCCCATCTATAAAATGAGGGGTTAGAGTAGATAATCTCTGAGGTTCTTTCCAACTCTGAATTCACAGTTCTACCCCTGATAGAATGCCTTCACAGAATCTACCATCTACTAAGGGAGTACTTAAAAACCCATGGCAGATAGCAGCTGAATAGTTGGCTCCTTGAAGTCATGAGAATCACATAGGGATTAGGCTCCAATGAATTCATTTTGGTCAATCAGTCCAAAGATATCTATCCATCCTATTACATGAGAAACATTGTGTACTAAAGCAATATAAGTCATGCTTCTGCCCCAAGACAAAATGACGTACAAAGTGAGACAAATTAGTGGAATAGGAAACAATTATTCATGTGGTTAGTAGTACAAAAAAGTTATCAGATGGCTGCGCATTAAGAAATGGATTAGATTTACTTAAGCAAAGAAAGTTGTTCATATAAGAAAATTATTGCAAGTCAAATTACAGAAGCAAGAATTTGAGTGGTGAGGAATTGAGGGAGTAGTGAGTAGACCCTTCTGGTTGGTGATGATAGTGGGGAGATAAGAGCAGAAAGTGAAGTTGGGGTGATACTGTGGAGGGCTATATATATCAGGTTCGGACTATATTCTGAGTTATAGTAAGGTTTCTGGGCAGCTATGTGACAAGAGTAGACAGAAATTTTTGGAAAATAAGTCTGTTGGTGTTATATTGAATAGAAGCACTTTGGAGCCTTCTTCCAGGTACCTTTAGCCCTTTTGCATTTGCCAAACCTCATTAAGATTTTGGTTATGATATCTAGGAACAAATGGTTAAGATAAAGATTTAAGTCATTAATCCTCATTCAGTTATGAAAAAGAAAGGTTGTGCTATATGCTTAGTTGTAGCCCCCTGCTAAAGAAAAATAGCATAAAAGTATAGCCGTTTATGTAAGTGATAGGAGGGAAAGTTTGATCATAGCATTTTATTCCAGTTATAGCAACAACATTTCTGTAAAACTGGGTTGAAGGGAAACCCTAACAAGAAGGGAAGTGATAATAATAGGTCTTTCTTTCTTCATACTTCTGCCATATGCCTTTCTTCTATTCCTACTCCAGCTCCCAGTTGCAGAAGCTAGGACCAGCCTCCCAAAGGACAGGTGCCCAAATTCAAGGTAATCTATGGGTCCTCACTCAGCCTCTAAAAACTACGCCTCACAAGTACCCACCAATGCATTTACCTTTAACTGTCATCCAGACAATAAATTAGATCAAAACAAGAACATGTTGAGGTATCTTAAGAAAAGTGGAAACAAAATATTTTCCCCAAATACATAGAGTCAACTAGAGCTTCCATAGGAAGTGTGGGCACACAAATACGGCACATGTAGTGAACATATTCCCAGGGCCTATGTGGAGAAGAACACCTAACATGTTGTAGGGATCACTGATGTCTTCCCACCAGACCTGCTCCAAGCTCATTTGACATTCTCTTCTGGGTATTTTATTGCTCTGCCAAAGACATCATCTCCACTACCTCTAACTTCTTGCTGAGGTGAAATACAAGAAATAGGGTGTTTCCATGCTTAATTTAAAACCGGTAAACTTCCTTATGCTCATCAAAAGCAAAAAACAAAAACCCACTCATGTTCTAGGATCACAATTCTCTACTGCTTTGTTCCCTCAAGGTCTTGGCTACTAAGGCATTATATCTCCCTAGAAGGAAATTTTAAGCTGCAGGTATCTAACTTTTTTTTTTTCAAGTGTCTAACTTTTAACAAAAAATAAGGTTCTCCCTGGGCTCAGATCCCTTACCCAGAGACCTTAAATTAGCTTAGGATATTATTCCATATGTTTCCCTTTTCCATTCTCAGAAAACCAAGCCATAAACTGGGTAATGGTTATTTACCTAAAAAGTACCAAACAACTCTAGAAATTTAAGGTCCCCTAGATTTTAAAACCTAAGTCTATTTTCTCCTGTAGATGAAGAAGAAAGCCCAGAGGAAAAGTCAGTTACGGTCTCTGCTGCCTACTCAGTCACATTCCTGGCCCTCTTGTGTACAGACATAAACACTCAAAGGAAGAAACAGGCTTTACTACATACCTGCCTAACCCTACCACAAAGAGCAAATATGGTTATGGTGATCCAAAGGGAACAATCCCCACTCCAATATCTGGAGTTAACCTTTTCCCTTGGAAGACTGGATTTGGTCCATCAAAGGAGGCAAGCTATCTCAGGGTTACTGGCACATTTCATCCATCAGAATTTTTCAGGTTAACATAGCAAATGTGCCTTGATTCTATGCATACTCTATATTTGTATAGTAAGTTCTAAAATGGCCAGCCAACCAGTTCCATTAAAACAGTTATAGGCATCCTCATTCTTTATAAACTCTGAACCTTTCTCATTTTTTTCATCCCCTCATATGGGATTTAGTTTAAAATTGCAGTTTTCTCTAGAACCAATGGATAATTTAATGTTTGGAACATTCTATAAATCAACAGAATAGTTTTCAATTATTTGTCATTTTATTTTTATGCACGTGTGTCCATTAATGAATAAAAAGCCAGGTTTCCATAAAAAAGCCTATTTACCTATAACATAGTTTTATAATGTTTAATTAGAGGAGAAAATACAATGTATTTGGCATATTCTAATTCTGATTTGTGTAGGTTATCTTCTGGTGTGTCATGATGCCTGGCTTTATTTAACTTTCCACTTAGATTTTTTTTTGGGGTGGTTTACCAACTACCTTAACATCTTTTTAACTGGGAGTGGTAAGAGACAGCAAGTTAATTTGTTAGAGCATTTCCCATGGAAATCATATTCCAAAATGTGAAGCTAAATTTAACAGATGAAACTATAGCCAATATGTCCCATGTAATTGAAGAGTGCAAAGGTCAGAGGAGAAACAATTTTATAATTGAAGAAGATAGTGTTGAGGAGTAGAAACGCCATCCAGAAAAAATAAATAGCCAGCTTACTACCTGTTAAAGGAAAGAAGAATCCTTTTTTCTTTTGTAATAGATACTTTTCAAAAACTGGGAGACAAGTGGATTGTGAAAATCTGTAGATGATAAATTTAGAACATTTTTTTAATTAAGAAATGAGTGGGTAGAGGAAATTAAAATAGTGAGGGTAGACCAGTCTTTTTAAAATTTTCACAAATGAAGGGACGGGGGTGGGGGGTAGGAGATGTAGATATCCCTGAGGGATTGTACAAAGGAATATCAACTTAACATGTGGTATAATGAATAGTGCACTAGCTTTGAAGTCAGAAAATATGAGTTTCAATTTTACCTTTACTTTTACTTCCTATATGGTCTCCTCTGGACTTCAGTCTCCTCCATAAACTCATGTAGATTTGATGATCTCTAAAAGTCCTTTCTAACTCAAAATTGATGATTCTTTGATCCCTCCTAGATTAAAGTTCCAATGAAATATGTTTTCCTTAGCTCCAAATATATTTCCCTCAGTCTTTCTTCCATATTGACTTGGTTGGCCATTTTTTCACAATTGCATGTTTTAAGCTATTCAGGCACTAGAGTTTGGAGAACAACCTGTATACAAATACAAAACAATTTTGAAGGGACATTAGCTGGGGTTTGTGGATGTTTCATGTAAAGATAGTATTTAAGTTGAATCTTTAAGGAAACTAGGGACTTTTAGAGACAGAAGTGAAGAGGAAAAGCATTTCAAGAATGGGTAAGGGACAACCAGTGAAAAGTAAAGACAAGGAGATGGAGATCTATACATGAGCAGAAGTCAGAAGGCCAGCTTGGCTGGACTCAGTCATACTCAGGATAATAGATTCATTTCCCTTTTGCTGATGGTGACAGATAGGCAGAACTATTTTTACATCTAAATGCTATCTACCCTCCAAAATTTATGAATATTTTTCTCATTCTTTTTTCCCTTGTGTACCAAAGCCAAAAGTAGATGGAAGTTTTCCATTGGTTAGGGGATTTATTATTGTTTCAAGCAAGAAATTATAAGTGGAAGAAATATGAAGGGGAAATAAATGCCTTCTACTGTCTCTCCTAGTCCCTTGTGTAAGAGGATAGTCAAGAACTGGCCAGAGTGTATGTGGTCCCACATACACACAACCTATTCCTCAGCAGGTTCATCTTCTACTGAGGATAGGACCTTGGACAGAAATGTGAGTAAGACCTTAAGAGATTTTATTCTGAATGACTGAAAGTGTGTTGCAGAAGAACTTGCCAAGCATTGACTGGTTTCAAAGAGTGAATTACTATTCAAAATGTAATCAACAGTCTGTAATTTGAAGAGAATATGTTAACAAACAAGGATACATGTTTTATCATGTAGAGATACAACCATCAGCTCTAGGTTCCAATGCTGTCTGTAGAAGGGATTGTCATTTAAACCCCATAAAAATTCACTGGAACTAAGCTGGCTGGAAAAGTGAGGGTCTTGTGTCTTCTGTATTTTGGCAGGTAATTTAATGACTAAATTAAAGTTGTATAGGTGCACTTGAATATCAGAAAAGCTGAATAAGGGATTGCCATATAAAATGCAGCCCTGGAATATGATATAGATCTTACTCAGTATAAGTCATATTTAGTACTGTAAGAGATTTAATAGGTTTTAATTCAACTCACTCATTTTACAGGTCAAGAAACTAAGCCTCAGGACATAAAGGACTTGCTCAGAAGCTCACAAGTAAAATAGCAGAACCGAAATTAGCACACAAATCCTTGACTCCAGATGGAACATTCTTTCTGAAGGGCAGCCTGGTGTAGTAGAAAGAATATTGGATTTTGAGTCAGAGGACCTGAGTTTGAAACTCGAATTTATTTCTTACTATGTTGCAACCTTTGGAAAATTATTTTTGCTTCAATTTTCTCATTTGTAAGATGACCATAAAAATGAGATGACCTCTAAAGTCCCTTACACTTCTAAATACTATAACATAAGTGAAGGTTATGTTTAAATAAGGTGAGAAATGCCCTTCCACTCAGAGAATTTCAGGAAGAGCCCTCAGAATCTTTCTGGCCCAATTAATACCTATCCAGGAATTCTCTCCCTAATATTCATGACAAGTAGGCCAACAACTTCTTAAAGATCTCCAGTGAGCAGGAACCCACTAATTCCTGAGGTAAGACATTGCGTTTTTGGAGAACTCTAATGATTAGAAAGTATCTCCTTACAATAAGCCTAAGTCTACTTCTCTGAAATTATCACTTATTACTTTAACTTCTACCCTATAGAACTAAGCAGAGGATATCCAATCCCTCTTCAGCGTAACAGTTTTCACTTGACGACAATCATTGATTTCTTTCAACTCTCACATTGTCCCTTTTCCAGGCCACATATTCTCAGTTTTCAAAGCTTCATGTGCTATGATTTCAAATACCTTCATCATCTGGATCATCTTCATCTTCTGTGATATGATGGAATAGTCAATATCCTTCCTAAAATGTGACCCTAGAGACTGAAGGCAACACTTCAGTAGTTTGCCGAGGGCACAGTACAACAGATCTGTATTCTTCCTTGTTCTGAATACTGTGCTATTCACCACAGCCTATAATATCATTAACTTCTCAGTTGCCCATGTAAATTAACTGATTAAAAGTGGTAACTAATATGGAGTTTCCAGTCTAGTAAACCCCCGAGATATTATTCACAAGACCTATTTTCTATCCATGCTTTCCCTACCCTGTGTTTATAAGCTAATTTTATAAACCCATGTACAGAACGTTAGGTTAATCTATCAGATCTCATCTTCTGGGATCTGTCACATGGTTTCACATGGTCAGGATATTTTGGAATCTTGCTATCTCTCTAAAATTTATACCATTTGAAAATTTGGGAAGCATGCTTTCTCCACCTTTATCCAATTCATTAGTAAAAAAGATATAACAGCACTGTACTAACATAAGATTCCTAAAGCATTCAATAACAGATATCACATCTAGTTGACATCAATTCATTAACACTACTCTTCAAGTACATTCATTCAGTTAGAACCAACTATCATCATGTAGCTCACATCATTAAATGCCTTGTTGAAATCTAAATACATTATGGCAATAGCATTCCTCTGATCCACCAGTCTGGTTACTTTCATCAAAAGAGGAAATGAGGTTAATTTAGAATGACCTTTCCTTGATAAAAAAAAAAATGCTGGCTTTCAATGATCGCTACGGAAAGTGTTCACAAGCTATCCCTTTAATAATGTTTTTATAGAATTTGCCTAGGAATGGAAGTCAAACCCCCTAGCCTATAATTTACAGGCCCCATATTCTTCCCATATTTTTTTCAAAATTAAGCCACCTTAGGTTTTCATAGATAGTACTCATCAAGCTCTTTCAGTACCCCAGAATATATTTCCTAAGGGTCTGATACCTGAACTCGCGGAAGATGACAAAGTACTCTTTTAAGTTTCCCATTTCTCTTTAGTATCACATTCCCTATTAAGCAATTTTTTCTATCTTTCTCAGACCAAAGGTCATTCTCCTTGAAAACGAAAACAGAAAAAAAGTAAAAATTAAACAGTTTTGCCTTTGCACTCCCATCTTTTATCATCCCATCTTCCTGAAGAATAACTCTTCTCCCTTTTCAAATCTTCCTTTTGCCCCCACCATAGCTCTAGTTTTTCTTTTCTCTTTTGTTGTCATTAATATTTTTCATTAGCTCAGTTTATCTGGACTTTAGCACTCCTGATTATTTTTGCAGAACTGCACTACTCTTTTGTAGGGACAGTTACGTGGCCTGAAGTCAGGAAGATCAGAGTACAAAATCCTGTCTCAGACTCTTACTAGCTGTGTGAACCTGGACAAGTCACTTAACCCTCTGTCTCAGTTTTCATATCTGTAAAATTGTAATAATAATAGCAGCTACCTCCTAGAATTGTTTTTAGGATCAAATGAAATAGTAACTTCAAACTGCTTAGCATAATGCCTGGCACGTAGCAAGTTCCACATAAATTTTTTGTATTAGCTATCTAAAATTAGTAGTAGTAATAGCAGCAGCAGCAGCAGCAGCAGCAGCAGCAGCAGTAGTAGTAGTAGTAGTAGTAGTAGTAGTAGTAGTAGTAGTAGTAGTAGTAGTAGTAGTAATGCAATCTGTTATTTTCCCTAGATCCTATCCTCTATATGGGTCTTTTCAAAAATTTGCAAGTCTAGAAGAGCATTTCTTCTTATCATTTCCTCAGCCTTTTGAAGACTGAAAGTATCATTGAATTAAAATCAGCTATCTCCATAAAGGGGGTCTGCTTTTGGAGGAGATGCAGCTCTAGCAGATTTCCAGATAAAGTCTCCCATCTTAAATCATATGTGTCTGTGTTGGACTTGTGATATGTTTCCTGAACTCTTAATTCATACTTTTGTCCAAATGATTTTGCTTTGTATTTCTATGATAGTCACTTTTGTTCTTTCTTCTATCATATCCCTTACTTCCTGGGTTTCAGGATTTCATGTATTTAAATATATAATGTAACTCCATTACCCCTTTTTATCTTTAATGTTCTTTTTTAATTCCAAAGCCATATTTTCATTGCAAACCACATCTTACTAAGTCTCAAGGTCAATGAGACCAGATTTCCCTTGTTAACAATTATACACATACTTCAGCCTATTAACTCGTTATACATTTGTATGAAAATATCATTGCTTTCTCTCTTCTTACAAGTCATCTCCTGTGGATTTTATTAGTTCTTTTTTTTCTTTTCGCAGTTTTCTATGATATCCTTCTTTGCAGATAGATGAGGGTAATTTTCCCCTTTCTCCTTCCTCTTCAGCTTAAAACCTTCTTGCTCAGATCTGTAAGACTCTGGGCTAATAAATCTTTACTAATCCTAGCTAGACTCATTCTATACTTTCATATTCAAGAACTCATCATGTCTGTATTTTAAGTCAGATCCTCAGATGTTATCGTTCAGTCATTTCTTTTTTCAGTAGTGCCCAACTCTTCATGGCCCCATGTGGGATTTTCTTGGCAAAGATATTGAAATGGTTTGCCAATCCTTCTCCAACTTATTTTTACAGATGAGGAAACTGAGGCAAACAGGGTTAAGTGACTTGCCCAGGGTCACACAGCTAGTAAGTGTCTAAAGCCAGATTTGAATTCTCAAAGATGAGTCTTCCTGACACTATGACAATTGACTACCACATCTTATTCAATTATTCATTTCCTAAATGTGTCCTATTCTGAATCCCTTGTAGTCAATTGAAAGTAACGAAAATGACACCAACTTTGTTCCCAAGAGTTAACACATGGTGGGGGCAGCAGTTATCACATCCTGAATACACATCCCCAGGAAGACAGCAAAGTTCTCTGTTGTTTTGTCAGGTTAGCATGTAGCCTTTAGGACTTCTTAACATAGTGATAACCATTGTCACTTATGCCTTCCTTTGAACGTTGCTGGATGATTTCTTACCTGGTAGTTCTTCTTTCTAGTCTAGGTCCATATTATCACTCCTTATTATACAAAGAACTGCTTCCTTCTGATAAATCCCAGCTTATCTACATCATCAAATGAGCATTAATATAGGAACACCTTCACATGTTTTACTCCCAGTAGCTCCAAGAATTTAGTCATCCTTTTTCCCTTCTTTCTCTAGTATCTTTTGTGTCTTCCAGGGCAGGTAGGTGGTGCAATGGATAGAGCACCAGTGCAGGAGTCAGGAGGATCTGAGTTCAAATCTCACCTCAGACACTTGTTAGCTGTGTAACCTTGGGCAAGTCACTTAACCCCAGTTGCCTCATCCTGGGTCATCTCCAGTCATCCTGATGAGCATCTGGTCACTGAATCCAGATGGTTCTGGAGGAGAAGTGAGGCTGGTGACCTGCACAGCCCTCCCTCACTCAAAACAAAGTCAAGTGCAAGTCATGTCATCATTTCTCTGATAGCATGGTCTTCTTTGGCAATGAAGGACAAACACACACACGATGTCCTCCAACCTTCTGATTTAGTATTTCTCTGTCGGTTTGCTTTAATTCATCCTGTCAGCATCTTGTTTCTACCTCATTTTTTATGCTGTCTTCCCTGTGAGTTCCTTAAAAACAAGGAATGGTTTATTTCAGGGTTTTCTGTTTATTTATTTTCATTCCTCCATATACCTGGTGCTTAGCACAGTGCCTAGCCCGTGGCACATAGATGCTTAATTCACCTTCTTCTTCTAAGTTCTTCTTCCATTCTTTTGAAGAATATATTATTTTCCCTGATTTTTGCAGAATAGGGAAGTATTCCCTTCTTTAGGAAAGACAGTAATTAGCACTTTGCACTATGTAGATGTTGCTTGGTAATAGCAAAAACATAAATATTATGTACTTTCTGTAAGTCTTTTAACACAGTCCTTTGCCCTCTTTTGCTAGTTTTTATTTCTTTGATGTGGTTTTAAATTTCATCTATTTAGCTAATCTTCTGCCAGCTAATGTAGATTTCCTGAATGCCAGGGCTGTTAACTGAGCTGGGGTCTTCCGAGTCAAGTGTGATTTACTTCTTGTGATCTTCCCCTCTGCTATAAAGTGAGGCTATCGGCTCTGGTTCTACTAATTGACAACGTAGTGCATTTCTGTTTCCTCATAATATAAATAGCTTCACAGGCCTCAAACCTGTCAGTGAGTTAGGGGAGTATCTACCACAAACATGTGTAAACTTCCAGCAGAATGGGTAGATGAGAACAGTTTGTTGCAATGGCAGTCAAGACAGCTGAAGCAGGTGCTGTGGAGTGCTTAGTCTTAGAGCTTGGTCAGACATCAAAGACAAGCATCCCGGGTCATCGCCAATCATATGGACTTTTGTCTTGCCCCTGGACTTTATGGACTCTGGGAGAGTGAGGCTGATGAATGTAGAACTCTGCCTCACTTAAATACAACTCATGAGCAGGTCAAGGCATCAGCCCATGATATCACTGGTCCTCTTTGGAAACCAAGGCCAAATAACAGTTACAAATCCAGTTATTCGGTTAGATCTGATCATTCCCTGCTTTCTCTTTGCTCACTGACCTTCCTTGTCTACATGACTTTCATCTCTCTTGTAGAAATGAAGTAGGTCGTGCATAGTACTCAGTCCCACCTTCCTGATCAGGGTCATTGGGCTAGCAGAACAGGGAGGGCAGTTTATTTGGTCAAAGTAGTGACTACATTAAGAACACAATATTCATTACAGTAACTTGAGATAAGGTCATTGTTCCAAAGCTGGAAGGGACCTTAGAGACCAGCTAGTATAACCCCTTCATTTTGCAATTGAGGTAACTGAGGCCCATTGAGGTTAAGTGACTTGCCTAACATCACATGGGAAATAAGCATCAAATGCAAGATATGACTTTGTCTTCTGACTCCAAGTTCAGCTCTCTTTTTCCTGTGCCAGTTTTCCATTCTTCTTGGAAAATACTGCCAAGTACTTAAAATTTCCCTTGTCCCTCTCTCCTCTGCTTTCAAATTCAACAAATTCAAAGAGCTGATCATCAAAAAGTTGCTTTGGGAAGTAATATTCTCTGCTTATTGATTTACCTTAACTTGGCACTCTAAGGCAGGTACAGAAGAAAGAAGAGGCGAGGGCGGAGAAAGTGGTTTTGCCTTAGAATTGGAAATTATGACAGTGACAATGATTATTACACCTGAGGTCAGGGCAGATGGAGAAGATCAGAGAACTGGCAGAAAATATTGTGTTTGGCTTATAGATGAGTGGGAAAGGTCTATTTGGGCTATAGGTGGCACCTGGAATTATAGTAAAGTCGTAGTTCAATATATGTTGTTACTGAGCTGTTTTTCAGTCACATCCAACTCTTCATGATCTCATTTGGGGTTTTTCTTAACAAAGATACTGGAGCAGTTTACCTTTTACTTTTCCAGCTCCTTTTACAAATGGGAAACTGAGGCAAACACACAGTAAGCAAATATCTGAAGTGGGATTTGTACTCATCCAGAGGAATCTCCAGGTCTTGTACTTTATGCACTGCCCTTTGATTTGATACTGCCTGGTTACTTTCCTTTCCTCTGACTTAGAGAATTTACACCTAGAATGGATCTTAAAGATAATTCTGTCATTTGCAGATAAGAAAATTGAAGCCAAGAAAGGAAAGGTGAGGGACCTTCTCCCTCTACTAGAGATAGTAAGGAGATAGTGAGAGATAGTAGAAGGTTAACATGGAGGTCTCTTACTCCAGGCACCCTCTTTATTGTCCTCCCCCCTTTGCCTTTCCTTCCTCCCTCATTATTCTCTAATTCGCTCTGTCTTTCTCTCTCCCCTTCTCTCTCCCTTTTCACTCTCCACTAATTATTAAATTCAATTGAAGAATGTTATGCACATCAAATTAGATTAATTTATTAAAATTTATATTCTTAATATTTAAATTTTAACATAAAGTGAATTGAACATTTTTTTCTATTTTTCCCCTCAAAAGAAACAAACAAAAACAAGTTGGTTGTAAATTTTCTTTTACTTGTTTATGGCCCTAGGTTGGTTTTTCTGTGGATCAGTGGTCCCCGGCAAAAAGACGTTTCCCTCCCCTTAATATGCATAGTGACAGTCTTGCCACAAGTTATTGTGTTCCTTAAAATCTACTTAAACACATTCTTTTGGTTAACACAACCTGAGCTGTTCTCTTCTCATTATAGTTATGACTAGATCTGTGAGGTTCAGAGGGAGTGGGGATCAATAGGCCCTTTAATTCTTTAGTTCTTGACCAAACGCATACACACTCAATTTCATGGGATTACATATAGTGATGGTGAAACAAATACAACACTCAGTTTTTGTGGGCCTATTCAGAAGAAATGATTCCTCTAGTCAAAACTAAGATAGGACCACTGGGTCTTTTTCCAAAGTAAGGAATATAGATGGTGATATAAGTTCTTGTCTTCTCCAAGGAAGAAGGCACAGGAGGAGAAGAACCTAGCAATAAGATGTAATGGGAAATATATTCTGGACAGTTAAAAGGTTTAGTGATGGCCTTGTTTATCAAGTCAAGGTCTAACTTGGTGTAGGCCTGAAGGTGGGACTCTGGATTTGAAATGTCTGATGCTTATACCCCGCTGCAGTATGGAGCAAGTCAAAGACCTTGCTCCCCTGCTAGGCTCTGCTCCTTGAAGTATACAGCAATGGGGTATGGATGTCTAACAAGGACTAAGGGGCTATTTCCCTGCTCAGCTACTTATTTGGTCAGGAGACTCAGGGTCAGTGCTTGGGAAGAACTATGACATTCCTGAGAGAATTTTGACCATATCACACACACACACACACACACACACACACACACACACACACACACACACACATACACACATGGAAATTTAAAAGTTTCAGTTGCTTAACTAAAAAAGAGATGAACTGGAATCGGAGACCTTGCATCCTAGTTCCTGCCATGACCCTAACTCTTAACTCCTGTTTCTTCCTCTCTGAAATGACAAGGTTGGGCAAGGTAATGACTTTGACTCTTTTCTACAGTCTAAAAGTCTGATTTTCTAAGACTTAGGTTCTATGTAACCCCTTTTTGGTAAAAGTTGACTGATGCTTTGACTTTCGGTAAATCATTTCCCCTTTCCGGGACCTCAGTTTCTTCCCAAATAAAATGAAAGAGTTGAGCAAGGTCATCCTTAAAGTCCTTTCCAGCTCTAATATGTCATGAACTATTTTCCAATAGTGAAAACATATATGGTATTTTTAGTACTAAATATATACCTTTAATGTATATTGTTTAAATCCAAATATCAGAGGGCATATAGTCCAATCTATACAAGAGTTAGAATTCCCTCTACAGCATTATTAACAATTGGCTATCCATCCTCCCTGTGAAGACTTCCCATGATGGAGAACATCATACCTCCTAAGGAAGCCTATGGCATTTTGGCATATTTTTAATTATTGGGAAGGTTTTTCCTCTTCTGTTAAATCTAAACTTGCAATTTCCACCTATTGCTTCTGTTTTTTTTTCCATCAAGAGCAGGTAATTTATCCTCTTTAAATGTCATCTTATTAGATTCATCCCATAATTCTAGACCATCAAACCTCTATTAGCTCCCTCTCCCATCTTGGCATTATCTTCAAATTAACTAAGTATGCTTTCTATGTCGTGGTCCCAGTCCTTGATAAAATTATTGGATAGCATAAATTTCTAATCTCAGATGGCTATAATCAATGTGTAAAATTTTCCAAAATGACTTTTCAAACATTTCTTTCCTGAAGCCTTCAGAAAAATACCTCCTGAGAAATTTATAATGATGTTGCTGCCTCCACTACCAGTTGTTTACCAGTTTATCAAAGTTAACTGCATTAGGAAGCAAACTCTCAATACTAAAAATAGAGAAATTATTTTATTAAATTAAATAATGGTTGTGGGTATTGTGTTACTATTTGAAACATATGTTCCTATTATACACATGTCTAGATATTCAGTGTAGCTTTTAAATTGTTACCTTTTTGTTATAAATGAATTATTTAAAGCATAAACTATAAATGTCTTGTTTTAATTAATTCATTTTGAGAAATTTAAAATGTTAGGTCAAAGAGTGATCCCCTCAGTTTAAAGTAATTTTAGACTTAGAATAGAACACTTTTAGACCTTTTAGCTTCTTTTTAGACTCCAACAATTTCTCAAAGTTTAAAATTCTTCAAAAGTGCAAAGAATTATTGTTATCCTACAAAAAGGAACTAGTATTATTATGGACAACATCTTGACCTTAGGGGACTTGAATTCTAGTTCCAGATCTGTCTCTGATTCCCTGTGACCTTGTGCAATTTTTTAACCACTTTTGCCTCTTTCCTGATTTGTAATATGGCAATGACACCAATCTTACCTGTATCGCAAGGCTGCTATTAAAATAAAATTAAATATCTTATAAAAGTCCAGTAGTTCTATGAATATATAAATGTTAAATTATTACTGTAATTGTTTCTATATTTCAGTGGGTTCCTGATTTCATTGATGTGGGATCTCCTTTCACCACTAAAAGATTATAGCCCATTCAGGCCTTCTCACCCTGAACAAGTTGAACTCATGTATTTGAAGAAAAATTTCATCCATGATGCACCATTAGTGCTGGAGGCCTTCCTCTGGGTCTTTTAATATTTCATGAATACTAGTGCAGCACTCAGTCTGTCCAGCTGCTTTGCTTCCCTCTCATTACACGATCAGCTCACCTTTTACATGCCCCCAATGCTATTTCATCCTGCTTCACATTCATCCATTATAATATGTGCTATGAATCTTTCCTCTATGATTCTTTTGAGATTGTGGTGTTCCATTACTCAAATCCACATAGCATCAGCAGGAGGATATTGACATTAAAAAATGTGCTTTGATGGCAGGGAGTGACTGTGGCTTCTATAAAATCTTATGCAATTTCCCCAACACAATTCAGCCTGACTAGCCCCCAGAAATGCCTGTCCAAGATAAATGACTAATGTACTGATTCACTGGGCAGCCCAATCAATTTCATGCCATAATCAGGACAGCATGCACTCTTCATCCATTTGATTTAAGCTATATAGGTTGCTTTGGGGATTTATCTTGGATGCTATAGCTCTCATCTGGGGGATCTTCTGGTGTCAGTAGTCTCAATGTAATCAGCGTGTGAATAGGAGGTTCTGGGAAACTTCATCTAGAGGGAATCCCTCACCTGTTTGCAATTTGTTTAGAGCATTCCCCCACAACAGTGACAAACACCTTTATGAAGTCCACATATTTTTATCCATGGCTTTGTTAGTAATGAGTAATCTTTGAACAAAGTTAATCTTGTGTGATCTTAGGGCTATGGACTGGACCTCTTGATTTTACTGGTAGAAGGAACTTGCAGGTGAGGAAATTCCTTCTACCATTATATGTCGACACTCTTATAGACTTCTCTGCAACTTGGTACAGTGGGTAGAGTGCTGAGTCTGAGTCAGGAAGACTCTTCTCTCTGAGTTCAAATCTGGCCTCAGACACTTACAAGATGTATCACCCTAGGCAAGTCACTTAACCCTGTTTACCTCAGTTTCCTCATGTGTAAAATGAACTGGAGAAGGAAATAGCAAATCACTCCAGTATCTTTGTCAAGAAAATCCTAGATGAGAAAAAAAAACCCTAGATGGGTCAAGCAGAATCAGATATGGCTGCAAAACAACTGAACAGCAACAGATAACTTATGGTCTCAGAAAATTGCCTAGATTATTGACAATACGCATTCTTTAGTCTAAGCGACACTCTGGATAACATAACCACTATGTCAGATAAAATTGAACACAGTTCTATCTGAATTTGAGATCATCTTATCTACTGTATCTCATTGCCTCTCACATGCAAGTGGGAAATACCTTGGAGAATTTTTAAGGTTGTACATTTTCTCCATACATAATGAGTACTTTGAGATCCTATGTCCTCCTTGTGGTCAAAAGGCTGGCTGTAAAGATGTTATCTATAGTAGAAAATCATTTTTAAAAGCCTTCCCAATTCCTTCACATTTTCATCCAGGATGCTTTTCTTTGGAAGAATCTAATTCATTTATTCCTCTTTCCCTTAGAGTATCTACCTCAATGTGGTTGTTAGAAAAGTAGTTGTATATTCGTCTATTTCTGGAATCTTTGGCATTAAATGAGCGCTGTAACCATATGTTATTAACTTGGCGCTCCCTTTACATTTTTTTTTTTTTTGGCTTGTCTTAGAAACTTTTGCCTCATTGTTAGCAACAAAGCTGTACATTTGGGGAAGAGGGTTCAGTTCAATAGAGAATCTACAACTATTTCTTAGAAATATTCTGCTGTGTCTGCTCTTCCAGATGTATCAATTGTTTCTTTTAGAAGAAATTTCCCAATCTTCTCTTGTCATGCAAGCACCTATTACTAGATCATTGTGGACATGGCTCCATCCATCATTCAGGTTACCAATTTTCTTGTCAACTTTTAGACATTGTCCAATTACTTCCTCCTTCAATGTATTCAGCAATTTGGTCATGATCTCTGCTCTGTGGGGTGGACATGTGTCCTGGTCATAATTGATATATGGCACTAAACTGTTGTTTTTAAATACAAGAAAAGAAGAATTTGCTGCATAAACAGGAAGAGATTGGGGTTTTTTTAAACTAATTCTGGAATGACAGGAAAAAAATGATGATCTTGACATAGTATAGTGATAATCTAATACATCTAGTTTAATCAGTTCATTTTGAGAAACTTAAAATGTTAGGTCAAAGAGTGATCCCCTCATACTTTAAAATAATTTTAGACTTAGAATAGAACACTTTTAGACTTTTTAGCTTCTTTTTAGACTCCAACAATTTCTCAAAGTTTAAAATTCTTCAAAAGCGCAAAGAATTATTGTTATCCTACAAAAAGGAACTAGTATTATTATGGACAGCATCTTGACCTTAGGAGACTTGAAGATATATCTTCCTGAATTTACCAGCTTAGATGATTTGAAGGATTCAAATGAGTTTATTGCTTTAGATGTTGACTTCAATTCCTTATTGACTTCCTATGCTGTTTTTTGTCCATTTTCCCTACAAACTATCATTTAGCCAATGGTCTTAAAGGCCTCTTTCCGAGACTTTTTTCCTCTTCCAATATCATAAGATCATAGATTTAAGGTTGCAAGGTTATCTAGCCCAACACCTTCTTTTTACAAATGAGGAAACTGAGACCCAGATAAGTGACTTACCTAGCATCATTCAGTAAATTATTTGGGGGTGGGGAAGCTACCCATGTACCATTATTCCTCATTCTTATTTTATAATGTGAGTATCCCTTCTTTTTCAGTCAGATATAAACTCAACATCCAACTAAACTAACGCTTGCATTTTGGCTTCTTGAGATTAGGGTTTATAATATGCCTTGTATATAGTAAGTGCTTAATTAATGTTGATTAAGTTGAATTGTGTTATTCTGTGATTTGTAGTCACAGAGAATACTGGTGTTGAGAAGACTGAACCTTGAAGAAGCAAACCATCTGGAATCACTAAAAATACCCACAAGTATCTGTTATTTCATTAATTTAGATAATCCTTCCAAAATGTAAGTTGTAGCCCATCTGTATAGTATATATACATATAGGTATCTATGCATCCTGCATAACTTGTCCATGTCCATCACAAGTCCTCTTCCCTGGTGTGCTAGAGGCTTTCATCACTGATATCAAGTTGATAACAATGGAGCACAGAAGCGTCCACTGATCAGCCCCAGCATTTTCTGTGTATCTGGCCCACTTTCTTTTTCTGTCATTTGTTTCTGCAAAATCCTTTACTTGTGTTTTGTTGCAGCTTGTTGACTCCTACCATTCACTACTCCCTTGCCTTCTCTGTGATAATCATTTATATTTCATCAGAATCTATCATGTGCCATGTTTCATGGCTATATAATAACACTCATCAAATGTTGCTTTTAAATACAGCTGTTTCAGAGAAAAGTGTAGAATCAGTAAAGGATCTTTATAAGCTCCTGAAGGCAATGTGGTCCACTTCCCTTTCCGGTTTAATCCTGGCCCCTCCTCATACATTTTTACTGTCGGTCCCCAGATATACATACCAATATTTAGGCTCTACTGATTGTCCTACAACTGCATATCGTAAGTTGGGCATTGAACATTCTTCATCTATTTGCTTTTGCTAGTATGGATGATCCTTCTCTTGATGCCCTTAGAATTATGTTGCATATAGCTCTTCAGTGTATACTTGGTTTAATTTTTCTTTCTCTTAACTGCCATTCCTACTTTCCCTACAATCACATCCAGGGCTGTGATATTAGTTTCTTCAGATATTTTTCAGTCTTGTCTGACTCTATGACTCCAGTTGAGGTTTTCATGGCAAAGATGCTGGAGTAGTTAGCCATTTCTTTCTCTAACTCTTTTTACAGATGAGGAAATTGAGGTAAACAAGGTTAAGTGACTTGCCTAGGGCTCATGCAGCTAAATAAGAGGCCAGATTTGAACTCAGAAAGAGGAGTCTTCCTGACTCCAGGCCCAGCTCTCTATCACTTGCGCGCTACCTGGCTGTCCCCTAATTTATGTGTGTAGTCTGTTAAAATATAGTCATTTTTTGTATGTTATTTGGAGCTTATCACATCTAACACCTACCAATTATTTTCTCATAATATTCATGATATAGGTGTTAAGATTTCTATCTCATCTACAAGTCTTTCATGATTCCCATTCTTATACTTAATCTATGTCTTCCAACGTATTTCTCACTATTTTCATGTGTTCTGTCTTTGCTTTGAAGTCTCTATATAGCCAAATATATGTTGAATTGATTTGGAGAATGAGAGAGAGAGAAAGAGAGAGGAGGAAGTTCTATGTCCCAAATGAAGCAGAGAAGAGTGATGATGAGATCTGAGAAAAACCAGTGGATTTGGTGAGAGAGAAGGTGACTAGAGTTTTCAAAGAGCAGTTCTGAAATAGTTTTGAGGACACATTTCAGGTTGCAGGAAGTTGAGGGTGAACTAGGTGGAGGCAACATGTACAGAATCCACTAATTCGATAAGTTTCAAAATTAACAGCTGGAGGCAAGAGAGTAGATGAGGGTCCCAAAGGATCAAATAAAGCTTGTTCCTATGTATAGATAAATTTTCATTAGACTTTATGAATTAATCAATAGAGGAACCTTGGAAAGACTTATAAAATTGGGCCTCTAATATAGTACATATATTTAGCCATTGATCTTTTGTATCCTATTTGTAAAAAGTTTCTAAAACAATTTCGTTCAGTTGTTTCAGTAATGTCCAACTATTCATGACCCCATTTGGGATTTCCTTGGAAAAGATAACTAGAATAGTTTACTATTTCCTTCTCTATCTTATTTTATAGATGAGGTAATGCAAAGAGGGTTAAGTGACTTGCCTAGGGTCACCCAACTAGTAAGTGCCTGAGGCCAGACTTGAACTCAGGAAAATGGAGTCTTCCTGACTCCAGGTCTAGTGCTCTATGTACTACACCACCTAACTGCCCCCTAATTGTTCAGTCATTCAACTCTTTATGATCCTGTGGACAATACTGTCCATGGGTTTTTCTAAAACAATACATAGATAAAAAGAAACTCCCTGTTCCTTGACAGTCATTGAGTTTAGCCCATTTTTAATTGAACTACATTTCTATAGGTTTCTTTAAATTAATTCTTTAAATTAATAAAATTAAAATCTTATTTAAGTAATAATTTTCAAATATTGCCTTTTAAAAGATCCTACTTTCTTATCAGAGGAGGCAAGTCTTACATAGGATCTCCATTCCCCATAGACTGTTGCAAACAATTAAAATTGAGATTTAAGGCTGTGTCTACATGATACCAGTAGATCCAGAAAAAAATAGTGAATTATCTAGGTTTTTTTCAAAAACCCCAAACATTTGACATTATATATGTAAGATGTTTGGCTGGACTTTTTCCTCATTTTTATCAAGAATGTCTGGTATTAATTTAGTAAAATAATCAAACAGCCATAATTTTCCATGGATGAGAATTTTAAATAATTTTGAGGAGTATACAAATGAATGAGGAGTTGTTACAACAAGAAGGTATGCTGTCATCATTGCAAAATGCTAATTAGTAAACTTTAAAATAACTTATTTTGACAACTCATTTATTCAAAAAATATTCATTAAATTCCTATTATGAGTGAGATAGTATGCTTAACACTGGGCATGCAGAGATCATTATCAAACATTTCTTGTCCTCCAAGAGATTGTACTCTTTTTGGAGGAAACAACAAATACCCATACAAATAAAATACAGTCATTACTAGGTACACTAGCATCTGCAGGCCTCATGTAGGAGGTGGCACTTGTGTTGAGCTCTGAAGGAAGCTGGAGATTCCTAGAGGTAGAGGTGAAGAGGGAGTACATTCCAGTTATGAGGGACACTCTGCCCAAGATTGGAGATGAAATATAATTTCACTGCAAACAGCAAGCCTGAAGACTGTAGGAAGGGGGGCAATGTGTAATAACCTGGAAAGATATTCTGTAACCCATCTGTGAAAGGTTTTCAATGCCATACTAAAACATTTGCAATTTATCCTAGAAACAATAAGAAAACGCTAGAGCTTTTTGACTAGCAGAATGATATGGTCAGATTTCTGCTTAAGGAATATAATTTTGGCAGCTACATGGAGAATCTTAAAAGGGGGGGAGACTCTTAAGTCTGGGATGCCAGTTAGATGTCCAACGAAATAGTCAATGAGGGTCTAAAGTAAGATGGTAGCCATGGGTGTGGAAAGAAAATCAGTTAGACTTATCAGCGAGTATTAACTTCTGAATTTTGCAATTCTTTGATTATATGTAACAAAAGATTGCCACCGCCTCCCAAAGCACTTTGCCTATTGCATCTAGGTGGTGCAGTAGATAGAGCACTGGACCTGGAGTCAGGAAGAGTTAAGTTCAAATCCAACCTCAGATCCAGCCTTAGTTGTATGACCCCAGGCAAGCCACTTAACTTCTGTCTACCTTAGTTTCCTCATCTGTGAAATAAGGATAATAGTAACAACTACCTTCCATAATTTTTGTGAGGATAAGATAATATTTGTAAAGTAATTTCAGTTATAATTAATAACTGTTGTAGTTCTTATTGTACTTATCTGAAGCTCTTACTGTATTCCATTTTGCTTCACAGTTTTGCATAGTTGTACTCTTTTTATATAGTATTACATATCTGTGAGTGTGACATTCCCACTGACTGGATGATAAAATATTAGCAGGGACCATGTTATGTATCCTTGTCTATCTCTCAATGCCTTAGACTTCATAATAGCAGAAACTGGGTCATGAATGAATAAGTGAATGAACACATTAACCTTAGACCATAGACTAGATACCCATTCTCCAGACTAGATTTCCACCCTATGCTAGTCAGTGATGGCATAAGGCCAGTTAGTGAACCAAGAATGGATTACATTCTAAGAGAAGGTGAAAAGTACCCTGGATGCATAATGAAGGGAAAGGAATAAGAAAAATCATTTACCTATAAAAACAACATTATAAAGATAAACAGTTTGGAAAAACTGATAAACACAATAGCCAGGTATGATTCCCAAGGATTAATGAAGTCTGCCTGTTACCCACCTCCTGAGAGAGCTAGAGAATTCAAGGTAATGTAGTCAAGATACCAAAAAAAAACAAAACAAAACAAAACAGACATACATTTTTTGGATGTGGCTGTTACTTTGTTTCACTTATACATATTTGTTGCAAAGATTTTTTTTTTCCACCTGGTGGAGGGGGAATGAAAGGAAGAGAAAATCATTGCTTATTTTTTTTGTTTGAGAGTAGCCTAGAGCTATATAACAATACAGTACAAAAGTGGCATCTCTAGAGTAACCACTTTATTCCTAACTTCCTGATCTGCATAGAAAACTAATCAGTGCCCATGTAAGAAACAGAATCCCCTTTATCACAAGCTCCTTGAAATACCTGTTAAATCTAGCACTTCTGTGGAATTACTAATTTTAGTATTTGATATATCAAAGTGTTAAGTAATTACATTATAGAAGAAAAATATGAACCATGTCAGTATTCCCTAGGGTACTTCATGAGGTTTTGGAAATATTTATCAAGTATAAACTGGGGTATGATTTCCATTGCCAAAGGACATTGGAAAGACACATGGTAAGCATAAGAAAACTACAGCATGTTAGCACTGAAGCCTTGTCATTGGAGAAGTATGAAAAAGTCATCAAGGAAATGAAATGCATGACTGGAAAAGGAGGTTAAATGATCATGTTAGGCTTTGAGAAATCATAGACGACCCAAGTACTACATTGGTACCTTCCAAGATATTAACAAAATCAGAGGTACGTTCCTAGTACCCTGGGTGAATTGGCTTTGAATGATTTACAGAAATATATTGACATGGAGAGAGTATGGTGCAATGGAGAAAGTACTGATCTTGGAGTCCAAATCTTGGATTAAACACAGTACCTTTGAAATACACTTGACCTTTCTGGGCTTCACTTTCCTCATGTAGGAAATTAAGGAGATGAATTAGAGGGCTACTGAGGTCCCTTCCAACAGCTCTAGAACTGGAATCCTGGGAATTGTACAGGTTGAGAAGGGTGCTAAGTAGAGTTACAGACAGAGATTTACAGAGGAGGATGTCCGGCCGTGCATATGGCGACTTTACATTACAGAATATCTGGTGATCATGCCCCAGTCAACTTTATCCACCCAGTTTTTACCCTCTTGCCCAGACACCAAGGTATCCTGATTTTGGAGTAGGTAAAGTTTGTATGGATTTGTTCATGGTCCTTAGAAAAAATAATGGAAATAAGTTGAGGAAAGGAATTAAGCAAAGGGAAGCAGAGAGTCCTTGGCAAAAAGATAATTATCAGGGACAACCAGATGAGAGTTGAAGTGTATTCTGTTGTGGAGCTGGGTACATTTAATATATTATGTAAATTTGACTATTTGTGAAGCAATACAATATAGTCCCAGAGCAGGAGGCGCAAAACTGGGTGGATTAAGTTTCTTGGGGCATTTATTGCATAAATATTTATTTATTAAGCACCCTCAGTGCCAGGCCTGGTGCTAAGCACTGATGATACAAAAAGAGGCAAAAGACAATCCCGGCCCTCAAGGAGTTTATAGTCAATGTGTAAAGTCTGATGGTCTGGATGATGCTGTGGTAGTACAGATGGCCAGAAGGTAGCCATCTCGGTAACCATGCGGAAATTACAAAACCACATTAACAAGGGACAAGAGAATCTTCTGTAATGGAAAGTGGTAACAGAATATCCTAATTTGCAGTGTCTTCCATCTCTCCCACCTCTCTCATATGTTTTTACTATAGTACAGAGAAAAAATGATTCCCACCCTGTCTAGAGAAAAGGATTTCTGGTCGGGATGTTTTTAATTCCAGCCAAAGAAATCAAGTCAGTACAAGTCTTTTGCTGTCATTTGGTGAGAGAGCACTGTACAATCTTGGTGTATTCAGTAATGTTTGCTGTCCATGGCAGAGCAGAATGAATGGGGACCAAATCCTGAATCTACTGACAAAAGCCTAGATTTAAAATGTTCATTCTCTTTAAAAGAAGCAGAAAAACATAGCTGTTTCTTGTTTATAATTCTGGCTCAAATTTTTATTTTGTTTTGTTTCATCCTCAGGAGAAAGTAAAGATTTTCTCCTATCCTTTTTTTTAACCTTTTTACTTTCCTTACCAGACTAGATCCTCCTATATTTTTAGTTCAATTGGAAAATACTACTGTCCATTTTGACTTTTATTCCATGATAGAAAATTCACTGTCATTACAATGAACAAATGCCACCACAGATCTAAAGGCCAGGCTGTCATAAACCCATGGGGGAAAAAGCCCTCAGGGGATTCAGTGGACAATTCATCTCCCCTTTCTAGGGAGACTTTTTCTGCAGTCATAAAATTCAGGTCACTGAGGATATGGATTTTTTTTTTTATTTTAAGAATTTTTATAGCCTTGCCAAATACTGTCTCATATTTTCATCACTCCCTACTTCACATTATCCTAAATCAGGAAGCATTGCCCAAAGGGATAGGACCAGGTAAGAGACTTTGCAAAGAAACAGTTGCCAAAATTATGTAACCCAAAAGTCCCAGCTTCCAACAGGACCTATAGGGGGATGAAATGCATGATGACACATGGGGAGAAAAACCATCTGCTTATTTCATTATAGGTGATACACCCTGAGACAGAGAATCGATCCACAAGGAAAACAGACTACAAGAAAGGCCCAATACATTAATGGCATATCCAGTGATAGGGACTTTGCTCCCTAGATCCCTCATGGAGGTACTTCAGTTTCCAAAACCAGGTGTCTCATATAAATCATTAAAGGACTGTGACCAGACCCAAACTAGATTCACTGCAGACCCTTAAAGCGATGTGACAAGTTTTGGTTCACACACACACACACACACACACACACACACACACATATATAACTTCTTTGCATACCTTAGCCTGTGACATGTGTTTTGATGTGCTAATGATCCAGTGTCAGACAATTCATATGGCAAAAGACCAGCACTGCTGGATTTCTACTGCTTAATCCCTCCATGGAGATTTAAGGCAGTCAGTCAACCAAAATGCATTTATTAAGCACCTCCTCTTAGGTACTTGGTGAGGTACCAGAGAAACAAATGCAAAAATGGAATAGTCTCTGCTCTTAAGGAGCTTAAGTTCTCCTTGGCAATCAGAATTCCTAATCACTTACAGTTCAGAGTTCTATTCTGTCTCGAACACTATCTTTCAAAATCCGCTGCAGAATGGTAGATCTGGAGGACTCTTCACTGAGTCTGAGTGAGGCAGACTCCTGGTATTTTCTGCAGAGGCAGAAATCAACTGAAAGTACAATATAGAGAAAACCAGTTCCTATTTCCATTTGAGACATTTTAAGAGATCAGTTGAATTCTTGATGGATTAACTGATCAAATACAACTGTTTTCATCTGTAACTTTGGAAGCTCCATGACTGTAGAAATTACTCCAATAATTTAGTTTTTCCTATATAGATGTTTATTATTTTATTATTTTTATTATTTATTATTTTATTATTATTTTAATTCTCTTGTTTGAATTTAAATTCATATTGCTGAATGCTCTATACTTTATGTGGTAGACTACCCTGATTCAGGCCAGTCTGCTGGTAGAGATTTGATGCTGGAATGAAATTAAACATTAAATTAGACATTAAGAAAAGTTTGCTTGGCCAGAGGATGAAAAGGGATACTCAGCAAAAATACAACATTGATTTAGGTGAATATAACTTTCTTCATCTAAATACGTAAGCACTTATGTTCCATAAGGGACATCCACCATATCTCAAGGGCACCAGCTCTCTATGGGACTCTTCTGTCCAGGAGTGATTGTAAAGCCATGATAGGTTGGTCAATTAAGTCTTAAGGATAGTTTCAATACCTTTTTAGGAAAAAAAATCTAATACGACCCTTGAGGTATAGGACTATAGGAAATGTAGCCCAACTCACATGGTGGAGCCCATTTAAATATTGTTTCTGCCATGCCTTCCAACCAAATACATCAGTGACAGTTACTGTTTATACAGACTTCTAAGGGACCATTCTAAAGAAGAATATTATTAAGACATAATAAAAATGTTGTGCCTTTTGCAAAAAATCCTTATTTTCAGTTGGAGAATTGGTCTGCTTTCCATTGGGTTCCTTGGCATAAAGAGCAGCTTATTCTCAAGGGCTATCTCTGACTCAGCTGAGCAGTGAATTTCCACATCTTGGCATGTCAAGAAGAAGGAAATATGTATTTTTCAGTCTAGTAAATGCTTCTACCCCAGGGGTTTGCTGTCAAGTATTTGGCCAATGCTGAGAACATAATTATGGATTATTCCTATCTGACCCTATAGATCACTATGAAGGCATACATCCTGAGTATACTCTAGATGAAGAATAGAAAAAAGCCATTTGGGAAAAAAAGGAAGAAATAAGGAAAATTATGTTTGTTAATAAGCATCTTAATCATTTTCTATTAAAAGATTCTGGGCATGTTTCCTTGGCTTTTAGTTGTTTTTTAAAAAAAATAACATAACACTTCTCTTTAAGTAAAGGAGCCAAGCATGAGCTAATGTATTTTCCTAATTTGTGGCTTGCATTTTTAAACTCCCTCTTAGCCAAAGACAAGATAAATGAATTATTTAAATTTCAATGATACCAGAAAAGCAACAGAGGTTCCAAACAAAAGAATATTCTGGTTAACCCTCTTTTGACCAGAAAATGTTATAAGGGCATTCCATCTACAGCTATACCAATTTGTGATCTGCCCATCTCTGAATGGGAGAAAAAATGAGGAAGGACTTCCATATCAGGGAGTTAGTGAAAGTTAACCTTTACTCTGAGCAAGGATTGAGAAGACTTGGTCTGTACCCAGGAATACCAAAATTAGATTCAGTAGAATTTAGTGCCTTACCCAACTATTTTTCAAGTAAGTTTCAAGAACAGTAGAAATTGTCCTGAACCAGAAATCAATCAACCTGGATTATAGCCCCGGCTCTGCTACTAGTTGCCTGCCTCACCTTGGACAAGATATTCAATAGGTTTCTACCTTGGTTTTTCTCATCTTTAAAATTTCTAAATTATAGTTGTTGAGTATCTTGATGTCAGCTCTACTCCAACTAGTGAATACCACTGAATAGTAGAATCTATTGATGATTTTGTTTCACAAAGCATTGGACAAATTCCCTCATGCTAACATTGTGGACTCATTTTTAATTGTTCTGAAAATGTAGTGTTCCAGGACTCTGATCCATGTAACACTGGTAAAAATATTAAAATTTTACTATAATGCTCTGCACATCCTTTGATACAGCAATACTTCTACTAGGTCTACATCCCAGAGATTTTTTTAAAGGGTGGAAAATTAGTTTATTTGCACAAAAATATTTGTAGCATCTACTTTCATGGTGAAAAAGAAGCGGAAATTGAAGGGATACCCATTAATTGAGGAAAGGATGAACAAGTTGTGCTGTATAATTTTAATGGAATATTATTGTGCTATAAGAAATGACAAAGGATAATCTTACATGAATTCATACAAAGTAAAGTGAGCAGAACCAGAAAACATTGTCCACAGTAACGGCAATATAGTACAATATAAGAAATTGTGAATGACTTAGTTATTCTCAGGAATACAATGATCCAAAGGATTCATGATGAAAAATGCTATCTCTCTCCAGAGGAAGAACAGATGTCATCTGAATACAAACTGAAGTACACTATTTATATATTTTTTCAGATCGCTCCCGGAATGATTCAGTGGGACAGATATCTGTTCATATAGACATCTCAACCATTCCAGGAACTGGGGACCACAAAGTGACTGTAAAAGGTAAATCTAAAGTCTGAGCAACCCAAATATCTGATTACAATGTTAGATAACAACTAGTAAAATTAAAAGTTTTTTTCTTTTCTTTGAATCTCTATCCAAAACAAAATACCTTTGGAATTTTCTAGATATTTTTGGGTAGAACTTAGAAAATTTAATATTTGGAAAAAATCTCAATATTTTGTTGGTTCCTTTTTTTGAGATTTTCTAATGACTTTTGGTTTTATATCATAGCTTTCCTCATTTCCCCACATAACAAAATGTTTGCAACATTCCTTGGTAACATAGAAAATACTATGAACTAGCACCAAAATAGCTATTAACCAACCAATCAATATGACATACTAGTATATGCGACGTTCTGCATCAATAGTTTCCCAAATTCTCTCTCTTTCAAGAGCAAGGTAATGTTTTTCACCATCTTTTCTCCCAGGAGGAGTCAATGAATGAGTTTTAGTCAACAAGTATTTATGGGCCATTCCCTACATTAAGATGTAGATATATAGACATTTTAAGAATGATGACAGCAATTTGTTTTTACTACACTGAGGAAAAGATGATCAGAAGGGATGCAGAAGAAAATATAATAATTTGTTAAACGATATATACCTTTTAACCAATTATAAATAATTTGATGCTTGTGGTTCTGTGTAAAATCCCTTCATTTTGTTTATTTAAATATGTCATTGAAGCCTAGTAAGTCTAGAACTTAAAAATAAAGTTTAAAGAGTATAGGTGTCAAGAATATCTTGCTATGGGGTATAGTCTAGTATCTGATGGATTTTATCTATGATTCCCAACATTTGGGCTTTTGAAAAAGAATCACTGAATGGCTTAGTAATTTTGGTACTGTGAGAACACCATCTGAATACTCACTAATGCTAATTTTAACCTCCAAAACTATTTGATAGAAGAACATTAAAGGGCAACTACATATTGCTTAGTGGGACAGTAATTTGTTTTGCAGTAGCATTGCATCTCCCTTTTTTTGAGGAGGGAGAGGAGGGAGAGATCATTGATCTAGAGAACTCCTAAATAAGAAACTCACTCTATCAATGCAAGTCTGTAACACATTGTCTTGCTGAAGTACTGAAAAGTTAAAAGTTACCTGTATGTGTGAGAGATGGGGCTTCAATCTACCTCTTCCTTAATCTGACACCAGCTCTCTATCCATTCTGCTTCTCAGTACTGATCTCTTGCTGACTATTAATGACAAAATGGGGAAATTTCATCTTTCTGTACATGTTCCTGCTAATACTTTCTCCTCCCTTGTCTTTTCCATTTTAGTCATTGCCATCAATGATCTACACTGGCAAACCACAGCTATGTTTCGCCCCTTTGTGGAGGTTTTCATCCTGGGGCCCAACCTTGGTGACAAGAAAAGGAAACAAGGCACCAAAACCAAAAGTAACACCTGGTCGCCCAAGTACAATGAAACTTTTCAGTTGTGAGTATTAGTTAAATCTCATTTATTTAATTGTCTATCAGTCATAACTCAAGTCTGTCAAACAATTAGAAATGTTTCTAGTGAATAAAACAAAACCTAGGACCCATAACTTACTGTTGTTTATCCCATAATATCAAGGCCCTAGTCCCTCTTAGGTGACTGTGGGAATCTTAATAACAATTATTGTGGCTATTATGATTTTATTTATATTGCCACATAATAATAATTTTATGCTGAAAATTATATATGTGTAGATATGCAGCACTTTATCATTGCAAAAGATTTCCATTTCTCATTTGACTCTTCAAATAGCCCTCTCCAGGACAAGTAGCCTTTTCCCCATTTGATAGATGAAAAAAATTAGTTTTCTAGAGTTTTAATAATTTTACCTAAGCTTGTACAACCAATAAATGACAGAGCTGGGACCTGAACACATCTTCTGGACTTAAGTACTTTTACCTTTTCTTCTATTGCACATCATTCCAATTGGTTTCTGGAAGAAACTAAAACCTAACATCTGATATACTTCCCCAAAACAGGTGGTCTTAATCCAGTTGAAATGCACGTATGTGTGTGTGTGCAGGCACACACATAGATACAGAAAATCCTATGAAGTGAGACCATCATAGGCTATGAGGAAAATTCTTTTGGATATGGCATAGCATTTGATTTCCTTACTTTTTGTGTCAGGAGTACAGGCTAATTCTAAATACGTACTAATATTTCTCAATCTCCACCTTGCTTTATATCTCATATCAAGTCACTATTTACTTTTGCTTTAGATTCTCCCAAAAATGCACCCTCATCTTAGTTAACAGTTTCCTCCAGGAGGAAAAGTTAGACTCTGCAAAATGTTTGATCGGAAAAAATCAGGAGTGAAAAGCAAGTCGGAAATTTTTACTGCTGGGACATATATAGTGTATTCATTAAGGGCCCAGAATATCTGAAGATGAATCAAAAGAAGGTTGGGGAAAGGAATGTTCCTGGAATATCACTAGTCAGCCTTCTTCATTATGTTCTATTCTGCACTGCCAAGTTGTCTCAGGTTATTAGTAGAAGCCATCATCAGCTTACATAGCTGACAGGTCTAACTGTTGCCATAGGAAAGAATTGGCATGAGTTCTGTTGTGGTGTGGAGAATTTGGATTCAATTTAAATGCTTGAGAGTAGTTCTTGATTTTTTTTGTGCAGGGTCTTCCCCTGAGAAAATCAGCAGAGATAGAATTCTTTAGTCAAGGTTTGGACAGAGAGAGAAGGGGAAAGAGAGAAGGGGAACTGTGGTATATGGTCCTAGGGTGTTACAAAGCAATCTCATGAGTCTCTAGGCATTGACCACCACCTTCTTCTCTGATCTTTGCATCACTGGAGAGAACAACAAAGAATACCCAAGGAGAGGTAGGAGAATAGACTGGATGGGCAAAAGGACAGGTTTATCAAAGATTTTGAATGCTAGAATGAGGAATCTGAATATTGCCTGATGGGAAAATATTGTGGGTTTGAGCAGCAAGGTGGTGCAGCTGAAAGAGCATCAGTCCTGGAATCTGGAAAACTTGAGTTCAAATCCAATATCAGATGCTTACTAGCTATGTGTAGGACCTGGGACAAGTCACTTAAAAAAACCTGTTAGCCTCAGTTTCCTCATCTATAAAATAAGCTGAAGAAGGAAATGGCAAACCACTCCAGCATCTTTGCCAAGAAAATCCCAAATGGGATCATGAAGAGTCAAAGGTGACTGAAACGATTGAACAGAAACAAAAACAAAAAATTGTGGGTTTATGAACAAGGCACATGATAGAACTCAGAAGATCATAGATTTAGGGCCTGAAGGAAACTTAGAAACCATTAAGTACAACCCCATCTGTTTATTGCCCAGGGTCACTCCATATCATATTCAAGGAGGGATAGTCTGGGTAAAATTCAGCTAATAGAGAAGTGAAATAGCCACCTCCATAAAATGAGAATGGAATGCAGTGGCATTAATCATCCTGGGATTTCAAGCTGGAAGGGGCCTTGGTCATCAGCTAGTCTAATCCTCTTGGGTCATAGATGAGAAAACTGAGCACCACAGTAGCAATTTGCCTAACATCACACAGGTAGTAAGTAGCAAAGTCAGTATTCAAACCCAAATCATTTGCAAACAAATCCAGTGCTCTTTCTTCTGAAGCCCCTGACGCTGGTGGCCCAACTAGATACAGTTAAGACTACCAAAAATAAACACACTGAAACAAAGTTTAAGTGTATAGTCCAACAAAATGTTACATGTATAATGAGCAAATTATAAGAAAGCAATACAAAATGTTTATCTGAATGGCTCTGGATATTTGTTGTAAACTATAATTCTGTCTAGAAATTCTACAGAAATTATAGGATGGAGTGGTAGATAGCTACATTAGAAGAAAAAACTCATAAATTTTAAGGAATGATATCAGTGTTTTAAATCCAGTGCTCTCCAGTTACTAAAGTACAAACATATCTGAATGATATATAAAACCTTCCACAAGATTCCAGAATTGGTTAGGGGATCAGAGGATAGGGAAGAATGTCCTTCATCAAAATTCACATTTTTAATCCCTACAGCATCCTGAGTAGTGAAAACCGCCCAGGAGCCTATGAACTTCACCTCTCAGTTAAGGATTACTGCTTTGCACGGGAAGATCGAGTTATCGGAATGACGGTGATTCAACTCCAGAATATAGTGGAGAAGGGGAGCTCTGGGGCATGGTATCCACTATTGAAAAACATCTTTATGGATGACACTGGCTTGACAATCCTTCGGATACTTTCTCAAAGGACCAATGATGATGTGGCTAAAGAATTTGTAAGACTGAAATCTGACACAAGATCTGCAGAAGAGATTTCCTGAAACCAATATTGCAAGGTAGCATCTTCAAGAACCTAGATAAGCTGTGGTTGTTTGACTAGTGCATGTGTGTGCAAATCAGTGGAAATGCATCATCAACTGTGTTTAAGTGTTTATCAGTACTCTGGTGTGTGGAAGACCTGGATGACTTTTGATGCCTATTGGGGTTTGGAAAGTTAGTAGTTCCATAAAGTGCCAAAATGATGATTAAAGATGCATTATCAAGAGTATCTTTTCAGACGTTGATTTCACTTCATGATCAAATTTCCACCTCCTCAACTCATTCATACATTACTTGTCCTTTGTTCATTGTTTTCCTTATAATACTGTTATATGTAGTTTAACAAGTTAACTGCCTATCTGTGCATTGGAGAGTATTTCGTATTCATATGCTTTTTGTGTTACTTCATCATTTTAGATGTCTGACCAATAACTTTTTCTACCATAGCTAGAAATGCAGATACTTCTAGAAAGTGTTTGTAATTTTATAATTACTAATGTAATGTGATGACTTTTGCATACAAGTGAAAATAGAAATGGTGGGAAATATTTTATGCTGACCACTTTCCAACCTTTCTGAACTATCACTGTGAAGAAATGCTATTAAAGCAATCTTATACAAAGCAATGCTCACTAGTTTGTTTTAAAAAAAAGTTTGATATATTGAAAAAACTTTTGTTCTTCAAAACTGCCAAGGTCCTATCATATTTGTACAAGAAGGTAAGTTAATGTATTTGCTGTGTGGCATAATGCTTTTACCAAAATTCTTTTTTTTTTTTTTTTTAGAAAGTGATGTATTCAGGGTAAATGATTTAGAAATAGGAAGGCAAATTTGTTTCTCCAAGTCATCTATTATATGTAACGATACTGTTAGTGTTTTCCTTCTGACAGTTATAAAGATCACTTTACATACTTAGCTGTATAATCAGTTAAGTCCTTTATCTTTTTCTTTAAAAAATATTCAGCAGTTTGTACTGAATGCAACATAACTATGTATTGCACTGAAGCAAAAAAATTGTCTTCGTATATTTAGTGAAAAAAATGTAAAATAAAGTCTGACGAAACTGCTTTCAGTTTTGTAATTTATGTCACTTATGTACCCACAAAGTACCAGATATAATCTTGAACTTGAAAGAGAGAGAAGATGGAGGTTCTTGAAAAGTATTTTCTATTTGAAAGCCAATCTGACTGTATTATTGACTGAATGATATTTCCATACATCCATAATGATCTTATGAAGTTGATGTTTTTATATAAACTATCTTAACATTTTCATCTTCTATATTCTATAGTTCCACTTTCCCAGCTGAATGTCTATACTCAGGTATACAATGGTACTTTCCAAATGCAGTAAATGAATGAATCACTTGTAGTAAGCTATCTATTATATAATGGAGTCCGTACTACTGATAATCCAAACCAGACCTGATCAATTAGATCAGATATTATGAGGATAATAGTCCTCAATTTTTCCATTGCTCTATATAGTGAAAATAATATAACTATACAAAATAATGGGAAAGAGAACCTCTCTGGCATGGCATCATCCTCTTTGGAAAACAATGTCTTTATGCATAAAATTGGCTTGATGATCCTTAGAGATTGTTTTCTTAAAGCATTTCAATGTTGCATCTTGGGCAATTGCTGGATCAGTGATTGCTTACAATGCATGGCAAAACCACAATATTTTAGCACATGCATTAATAAATACTTGTATGTGGAAAACTTACAATCTTTTATAAAAGATTTCCTGCCTCCCTCTTTCACTGATAGAGCATCACTTCCTTGTTTAGAAAATGGAAAACTCAGGTTCTTTTGACTCTAAGTACCAATGAAATATGTTTGTGAAGTTCAAAAGTAATGTTATGCCTTGAGAACATTTTTCTACATAATTGTAGTTACTGAAGTTACTAAAGACAATAAGCAGCATAATTTTTAAACAACGGCATTGTTCAGAATATTTGCATCTATGCTTCACTGAATATAGTTGTTTGCCCCACTAAGGAAACCGGATATAAAAAAATGAGAACTTACAAAATAAATGAGGGAGTAATTTTCACTGTACTTAAGGACCTGCTATATGCTTTCCTAGAGCAAGGTCCTTTTGGCACATTTAAGAGACAATGTGGTACTGTGGATAGAGTATCAGATAGCAAATGCTGGTCTTTACTAGCTGTGTGAATGCATTCGTAAGATGCCTCAATTGTCCAAGCCTCAATTCTTTATCTGTAAGATGTAAGACTTGTACCGACTACCTCACAGGAAAATGCTTTGTAAAGAGTAATAGAAATGGGAGTTATTTAAAACATGGTTCCATTTCTAAAGTTTTGATGTACACTTTTCAGAAATACATCTTTAAACACATTCAGATGCCACTCTTAACAATGAAAGGACAGCAAATCAGGCTCAATTCTGTTTTCTTTTCTTTGTTTGATTGGGGAGGAGTTAGGGGACAGAATTGCACCAATTTTGTAACTTAGATTCTTAGAGGGTTATCTAGGAGCATTGCAAAGTTAAGTGACTTGGCCTGGGTCACACAGTCAGGTCTCACTGACCCCACGACCTGCTCTTCATGCTCTATAGCAGGCTTCCTCTGATGACTTATTTTTCATTTGTGATATCAAAACTAGCTTGAAGAATTCAGTACTTTTCTATCACTTTGAAAGCAAGATCTCCCATCATCTTTGCTCCATCTGTTTACTATCATTATTAAGAGGAAGCAAGGGACAGTAGACAGAAGAGTAGACTGATAGTAGGTAAAGACGTGAGTTTGAGTCCTAATTCTAACATCTATTATTTCTGTGAACATAGGCAAGTCACTTTACCTTTTCTGAACCTAATTTCTCATCTCTACAAAGACTAGATCATGGAAATGGGGTCAGGAAGAGCAAGGTAGAGGAGAAAGGAATACTAAATTACATAGTGCCTACTATGCATGGAACACTGTGCTAAGCACTTTATAAATATTATCTCATTTGCTTCTCAAAACAACTCGGTGAGATGAGAGCGGTCCTTATCCCCAGGTTATAGTAGAGGAAAACCACATCTTGTCTTGGACACTAATTAGCTGTGTGACCCTGAATTGTATGACTTGATTGCTCTCAGCCTAACTAAGGCTTCTTCATCTATGTTATTGTTTAGTCATTTCAGTCACGTTCAACCCTTTGTAACCCAATGTGGGGTTTTGCTGATAAAGATCCTGAAGGGGTTTGCTATTTTCTTCTCCAGCTCATTTTACAGATAAGGAAACTGAGGCAAACAGAGTTAAGTGACTTGTCCAGATTCACACAGCTAGAAAGTATCTGAGGCCAGATTTGAACTCAGAAAAGATGAGTCTTCCTGACTCCAGGAGTGCTGGGGCACTCTAGCCACTAAGCTACTTGGCTGCTGCTTCGTCTATAGCATGGGGCTAATCATAGCACCTACCTCCCAAGGGTGTTGTGAGAATCAAATGAGATAACATTTGTAAAGTACTTTGCAAACCTTAAAGCATCATAGACATTCTAGCTATTTTTATTGCTACTTCATAGAGTTGTAAGAAAAGCAATGGTAAATCTTAAAACATTGTAAAAATTCAATTCAACAAACGTTTGTCAAGTGCCTCTAAGCACAAGACACTGCTGTTAAAGTGTAGAGGTAGTGGGGTAGAGAAGAATGAGGGCTAAGCCTAGATGCAAATGCTGACTCTGCTTCTTTCAGTAGATGTGTTACCTTACTCAAGTCATTAAGCTCTAAGGAGTCTCTCCCCATTTTAATTCAACCTCTACTCATTTGTCAGATTGCTGCATTGGTCTCCTCCCTCTCAATAACCTCCAGTGGTTCCCTCTCACTTCCAGGATCAAATCTAAAATCCTGTTTGGTGTTCAAAGCCCTTCATGGTGTGGCCCCTTCCTACCTCTCCATTTTTCTTATACCTTATTTCCCTTGTATTTTGCGGTTCAGTTACACCAGCCTCCTTCCTGTTTGTCAGACAATGTATTTCCCAATTCTGTGAATTTTCACCGATTTTCCCTCATGCCTGGAATTCTCTCCTCACTTACCTCTGCCTACTCACTTCCTTCAGATATCAGCTAAGTCCTATCTTCTGCAAAATGCCTTTCCTAGCCTCCTTCCCTCTGCTGTTTCTCGCTCATTATTCTTGTATATTGCATGTTTGTACACGGTTGTTTGCATGCTGTCTCCCCAGTTAGACTGTGAACTCCTTAGGAGCAGAGACTTTCTTTTGCCTTTCTTTGTATCTACAGTGCCTCACACACAGTAGACCCTTAATAAATGCTTACTGATTGACGGACTCTGTTACCTTATCATTATTTATCATATATCTTGATCTCAATTGAAGCTCCTTCATTAAATCTTATATAAAATGAGGAGACTATGCTAGGTATTCTCTAGTGACCTTCGTGGCTCTAAAATCTAGGAGAGACAAAAAGAGAAAGAGAGATGGGGAAAATCAAAATCTCAGCTCCCTGGAAGCTAATGGTCTCCTGGGAGATACAACATGTAAATAGATGGATAAATGCAAAATAATTTAAGGAAAGAGACACAACTAAAAACTGTGGGGAGATGGGAGGATCAGGAAAGGCTTCCTGTAGGAAGTTGTCCTTCAGTAGAGCCTTGAAGGAAATCAGGGATTGTAGAAGGTAAAGGGGAGGATGAAGTGTATAATATGACCTCTTATTTACTATTACTATGTTTTCCACATAAAGTGCTACACTAATATCAGCTCTCATTTCATTTGGTCCTCACAACAGCCCCATCAGGGTTATAATATAATGCAATATATTATATTACATTATATCTTATAACATATAACATGCAAATATAATAATGCAAGAATTATTATCCCTATTTTGCTGCTGAAAAGGAGGTTAAAAGAGCTTAAATGACCTGTCCAGCTTCACACAACTTGTAATTGACAAACCCAGTCTTCTTTCTGCTGTACCAGGCTGGTGATGGCTCCCTAACAGCTGATGTTTGCTCCCTGGATTCCATTTAATTAGATCCATACATTCCAGGTTTTTGGACTCAGTACCTAGCAGTGACTAAATATGGTGCTATGAATTGTCAGAGTGAAGTTTATCATCACCAGAAAACACAGGTAGTAATTTTGAAGGCACCATTATCTGAAAACCTCAGTGCTCCTCAAGCACAGGTATATTTCTGTGATCTTTGGATCTGAGCTAAATATCTCTGAAGTTGTACCAGATAATCTCTAAGTCTTTATGACTAACATTCTTTCATTCTAATTATTACAACATCTTTCACTATGCCCTTGAGTCTATGATATAGCTGAACTAACCATGACAAGGTAACTTAGGAATTCATAAAAATTTGTCTTGATGGTATGCCATCCATACACATAATCTAGGTGGAATTAATTGCACAGTGGATCTCAGTTTCACCAAATTAACTGGATTTATGCCATTGACTTGTGGGGAGATATTATATAGAAATCATATTACATTAGAAAGCTAGATGACTCAATGGAAAGAGTGCTGGGCCTGAGTGCAAATCTGAGCTCAGATACTTACTAGCTGTGGGACCCTAGGCAAGTCACATAACCTCTGTTTGCCTTAAGCCATTGGAGAAGGAAATGGCAAAGTCGTCCAGAATGTGCCAAGAAACCCCCTTGGACAGTATAGTCCATAGGGTCATGAAGAGTCAGATATAACTACTCAGTTGAACAACAGCCTATAAACTACTTGACATAGAAGTAAATAACAATAGTGTTAACCTAAATACATTTTTCAAGCTGAGTTTGCATAATACAAAAACAAACCACATCCGCTCATTAGTTCATTGGTGGAGGATCTGGGAAATAGAAGGTATAATCAAATAATTAAATGGATAATAAAACAGAATAAACACATATTGAGCTTAGTTTTTCCCCATTTTTTTCCACCTTTGATGTGGTATCAAGGTTATGCCAGCACCATAGAATTTTCAGATCCACCTAATCTAAACTATACCTTACCAAGAATTCCTCCTGCTACATTCCTAAAGCCTTCCCTGGGGTAATTCAGTGTACTTTTTGGACACCTCTGATTGTTAGGAAGTTTTTCTTTACATGGATCCTAGTTTTACCCTCAAAGCCAAGCAAAGGAAGTTTAATCTAAGCCATTTTAGACAATATAGAGAGCGGTCATCTCCTTTATTAAGTATCCTCTTCTCCAATCTAAATACCCCCAGCTATTGCAACTGAATCCCCTATAGTGTAGTTTCAGGGCTTTCACACTCCTGGTGACCCCTCTGGACAGCTTTTAGTTTTTTTAAAATGTTCTTTCCTAACATAAGCTGTCAAGAACAGAACACAATACTCCAACCAGATCAAAATACCATGGAATTATTACCTTCTTTTTAAGACACAGCACATTTTTTAAAAATTCAGCTAAATATAACATGACTTTGGGGTAAATTAGGGGAGGGGTAATATAACATCACTTTGCGGGGGAGGGTTTAGAAGAGGGGTGGTTGTTTACTCATACTGAGTTTTTAGTTCACTAAAATCCCCAGATATTTTTCACAAAAATAGTTTTCTAGCAACACCTCTTGAGGCTGATTTTTTTGAACCCAAGTATAGGACTTTACATTTACAAATATGTGAAATGTTTACATGAAAAAAAATTTCATTACCACTCTTCCTTCTCTATAGAGGAAACTAGTTCTTTCTATGAGATATTAATTAGCCCATCCCTTAGAGCTAAAAGAGGAAAAATCAGTGATTAAAGATGAAAATTTTCCAAATGGAAAAGGAATATAGGTTTTCCCCACTTTTCCTTATATAATTTTTCCCTATTTTTCATCACCAATACCAATTTTATTGATAGGTTTTGCACAAAGGCATTGGTATATCCCAAATAAGGGTGCTGTCACATGCCTATCCTCACAATTTCCTAGTGAGAAATGTTTTCAAACTTGTTTTTAAAAATAGTGCTGATGACCTGGTTGATTTCTCTCATAGTTTCTCAATGAAGTGTGAAGTATTCTGATACTATGTCCAAAAAATGTCAAGTATTGTGACTCCTGACTACTTTCCATAGTATGTTATCAAGAAATACACACACTGTAGCGAAGATATTTCTGGTAGGTCCAAGGCCAGAGCCTGACACTTTGATACTCAGGGCAACCTTTGCAAAAGGTAGCCTCAAATCAAAATTTTGAAACCAATTCCATTTAGAGGAATGGTACAACTCTGATGAGAGGAGATAACAAGATATATCAAGGACACTCTACTATGGGGGAGATGGGGTGGAGGAGGACAGAGTGAGTGAGAAATTAAACTAGACTGCGACTGACAGCAGAAAAGGGCTGCTTCCTGCTAGCTAGAGGAGACAATTGCCATAGTGGATACACAGTCAGTGAGAGTCATGAAGTCATGAACCATGAAGAGGTGGTTGAAATCCCAACTCTGACATAAACAATATGACCCTAGGGAAATCACAAACTCTCAGTGAGCCCAGGCAGACGTCTAATTGTGCTCATTCTTCATTTTTGAAGAGGACCATGACATCAGAGAAATGATGACATGACTTGGGCTGGACTTAGTTTTGAGTGAGGGAGGGCTGTGCAGGTCACCAGCCTCACTTCTCCTCCAGAGCCATCTGGATCCAATGACCAGATATTCATCAGGATGAGTGGAAATGGCCCAGGATGCAGTGGGACACCTTGGCCTTTTAGGCTAACGCCTTTTCAGTTACTCACTTAGAGTGACGTGATGTCCATTCAGCCCATTCAGTGAATAGGTCTCTTTAAAAAGTAGCCAGGGGATGCCTCTTTTCCTCTAAAGGAAGGTCAAGGATAATACCTGTCCCCAGTAGTGTCAGGACACTTAGATCAAGGAATTATGATGAGAGCTTGTGGCTTCTGAAGAAATTGTTTAGCACTGAAACCATAAGCTCAAATATTCGAGAAAATCTTCTTTATCTCTATATGTATAAATACCTCCAAACTCTCACCAATAAATGTAATTAATGAAATCTGAAGTGGGAAGTACAGACAAAAACCAACCCTAGACCTAATACACTCATGAATATTTTGTTCTTATTCTTGTTAATATCCCATTCTAATCCTAAAGCTAGTAATTTATCATTTGAAAATAGAATATCACTTTCACATGTACAAATTTGAAACCTGTTCTCAGTCACCTAATACAACTGAAGAGTAATTGCCAATCTACCTTTGTAGAAGACATTTCCTTATAAGAATGTCCTATGCTAATTAAATCATAATTTCCCCCCTCAAAAAAAGAAAAAAGAAAACTAACGCTAAGCTCAGGTGTTTCTGCTCTACTGAAAGAATGTAAATATCAGTAATTTCTAAATTTTGGAGCCCTGGAACACAACCCCATTCATCATGCCCTAGCTAAAGGTATAGCTTTATTTTCAAAGGAGGCATGAAGTATAGGTACAAAAAGAAGGAGAAAAAATACTTCCTTGAGTTTCTGGGACGGTGATAATGTAAGACTATTTTATGATGGGAAAATAGATTATAGCCTCCTTTTTTAGGAATAAAAATACTTCGTTAACCCAATAACAATTAGAGGACTGGGTGGTAAGAAAGACTTAGCAGAAATTTTTTTTTTTCTATTCCATTCCTATGAGCTACTATTCAGCATGTAAATTATGAACAACTTATAGGCTAGAATCTAGAAAATGAGGAGGTGGTTGGAGAACAGAAAGGGAAGAAATATGGGGTTAGTACAGAAATGAGAGAAAAGATGGGCAAGGTATGCAAGCTCAGGGACAGGGGAATATAACAAGGGACAGGATTAATATTTCTTTTTGTACAAATGTACACAGTTTTAGTGACAAAAAATTCTACTCTCTGTATGCATGTATTTTGTGCTTTGTCTTTTCACATGTGTTTAAATGAAGGCACAAAGCTCAGGAAGACTTTGAGATATAGAGAGCTCCGATTTTCAAACATTGCCCAAGGTATACAGATGCCCTGTTACAATTCAGTGTTAGCCTTTACCTTTAAAAAAATGTGTTTTAGGAGGAGAAACAACATGAATCATCAACAAGAACAAGAATATAATTTATTGACCTCCTACTATTATGAACTAAGCTTGAGAGTCAATAGAGTGCTTTAAAAAGCTATTGGCTACAGAGAAATTTATCAAGAGAAAATGAAGCCATCAGTCCCAATTTTCTGTTATAGCTTTTTAAAAAGAAAGATGTGTTATCCAAATTATTCCCTCCCCCCACCATCCCCATCCAATTATGTCTAAATTCTACAGAGGTGGGTGGAGACAATATTAATTACGTATTTGATATTTATTATAGCTAGTATTTTTATTTTATGTCAGAATTATCAAGTTAAATGGTATTTTTAAATGCTATGTATTATTGTCTCTTGGGACTTCTTTATACATGCAATATGTGTGTTACCTGTAGTTATTTTCTAGAACCTGGAAAACTATTTCAACTATTTTTCAATTTTTTTTGAGATAAATAGTTGTATAGTTGTATTTTTTGCTTTTATGATATAATATTGGTCACATCTTTGCTTTACCTGAATTTTACTCCTTAATAAGGGCTTGACCTCACAACTACCACATTGATTCTATCAGAAAATATGTCCTACTTTATACCATAATTTCCAGAAATTCAAAAAGGCAAGAATAGATCCACTTGAGAACACAACTGAAATGTGAAAACAGTTTATAAATTACACTGTTTGAAAAACAAAGTCAAAGACAAAACTTTGAAGATCACCTAACAGTAATCTTCTGACTTTCACGGTAGCTATGTTCTTAGTCAGTTGTATGTAAATCAAATTTTTATAAATGAAATTATTTTTTAAAATTCACTGAAGGAGTGAACTATTCAAAGGAACTTGTATTTTAATTATTCTGTAACATGAATAATAATGACAGAAGAGAATAATAAAAACAGCATGGGATTTAGGCTCAGAAGACCTTGGGTTCAAATCCTGACTCTGTCCCTTACCACCTGTGTGACTTAGGGCAAGTAATTTGTATCTCAAACTCGGTCCCTCATTTGTAAAGTGAAGAAGTTGTACTACATAGTCTCTTTTGTTGGTATTTTTCAGTTATGTTTGACTCTCTGTAACCCCATTTGGAGTTTTTTTTGGCAAGGTTACTGGCATAGTTTGACATTTCTTTCTCCAGCTCATTTTGCTGATGAGGAAACTGAGGAAAACAGGGTTAAGTGACTTACCCGGGGTCACCCAGCTAATAAGTGTTGGAGGTTAGATTTGAACCCATGAAGATGTCTTCTTTACTCCAGGCCCAGTGCTCTATTCATTGCACTACCTCACGTTCCATAAAGCTCTAAATCACATGATCCTAATCACTCTCTAGTCTTTTTTTTAAAGAACTTTTATATATGGAGTTTTCTTAATGTGGGGCACACCTGTGATCTTACACCTGTATTCCACAGTATTAATCACAATAGTTGTTTGCTGTTGCGTTTGTCCTTCATTCTTGAAGAGGACCGTGACAGGGAGATGATATGACTTGCACTTGACTTTGATTTGGGTGATGAAGGGCCTTGCAAGGTCACCAGCCTCACTTTCTCCTCTAGAGCCACCTGGGTTCATTGGCCAGATTTTCATCTGGAGGACTGGAGATGGCGCAGGTTGCAATGGAAGGCCCTGGCCCTTTTAGGCTAAGGTCTTATGAGGTCCTCACTTGGAGTGAGACATACCCATTCAGTGAATAGGCCTCTTTAAGTAGTTACTCAAGGAATGGCCCCTTTAATAAAAAAAGAAAAATCAAACTGGGAGGGGAAGACCCTGAGGGTTGCTGGTCAAAACAAAAACAGTTACCAATGACATTCACTCTGAGCCAGAAGGGCCCAAAAATACCACTTAAGTGGTGCTTGGGCAGGGACTCATTTTAGTGCAATCTATGAGCTCCTGAACAAAAGGGGTTTAAGACTTGGTCTTTGAGAAAGAGAGCTAATCAGGAAGCCCCAAGTTTGCTCAATTCGCAACAAGGCATACTGGCTAACAAATGGGCCATATAGTCAGAAAGGACAAGATTCAAGTCATCTTGGTCCCATCCCCATTACCTAAGCCCTCTACAGCCAAGACAACTCACTAACAATTGGAAGCTGCTTGCATTTTATTGACCTATGTTGGTGCAAGGAGTTTCCACAATGGGACCTTGCCTACACCAGTAAACTCACACATCAGGTTTAATACTGCTACTGATGAAGATGATGGTGGTTGGTGATAATGATTACAAGGATAATAACTGGTATGCTGTTATTTTTCATTCAATTCAGTTGTGTCTGACTCTTTGCTACTCCATTTGGGGTTTTCTTGGCAAAGATAGTGGAGTAGTTTGTCATTTCCTTCTCCAGTTCACTTTATAGATGAGGAAATAGGCAAATAGGGTTAAGTGACTTGTCCAAGATCATTCAGCTAGTAAATGTCTGAGGTTGGATTTGAACGCATGAAGGTGAATCTTCCTGATTCCAAGTCTAGTGTTCTATTCACTGTACTACCTGGCTGTTGTATTTGTCCTTCTTTCTGGAAGAGGATCATGACATCAAGATGATGACATGACTTGAAGTTGACTTTGATTTGAGTGAGGGAGAGCTGTGTAAGGTTACCAACCTCACTTTCTTCTCCTGAGCCATCTGGGTCCAGTGGCCTGATATTTATCAGGACAGCAGGAGATGGCCCAGGATGCAATGGGAGGATCTTGACTCTTTCAGGCTAAGGACCTATGACATTCTTGCCTAGCTGCATCTAACTAGTATTTTAGAGCATTTTAAAGTTTGCAAAGCATTGTCTGTATGTTTTCTAATATGATCCGCAAAACGATCCTATAAGGTATTCCATATACATTTTAAAGAGCATAAAGCTAAAACCCAAAGAGATTAAGTGATTTGTCCATAGTCACACAGCTGTCAAGTGCCAAAGACAGGATTCCCACTGAACTCTCTCTGAGTTTAAGTCCTGGGTTGTCTTTCCCCTATACCATGTAACCTCCTTAAGGAGAAGATGTTTGGCGTTCACCTTGCCTCAGGAATTTTTTTGCCTGAGGCAAAGGGAAGATATAGAGGGATGGAACTCTTTTAAAATGTGCTATATGGAGGAGTGGAAATACACTGCAAGATGGTGGAAGGAGTAGTACTCCCAGGAAAGTATACTAGAAGGAAAAAGAATGTGCCAGTAGAAACTAGGAAAAATGAATGTCCTGTGGAAAGGTCCCATTGCTTTGCCCTAATTATAGCTCTGATTGCCTCCTTTTTACCTGTCTACATTGTATAAGTATTCTTTGATGGTGATACAGCCATTACTTTATCTCAGCACTAAAATAATGAACTGCAGCAGTTCTGCATAAGATTTTTCTCTTTACCTCTGGGAGGGTGAAAGTAGCACAAGCCTCTGCATATGCTGAACAAGTTATTCTCTTTCATTTCTTGAGTTTGTACATGAAAAGCCCCATGTCAGTTAATGTCACAATTAATGATATCATTAAGACACCAATTTTAAATTCTTCGGGATTTGTATGGTGTTGATGGAATGTTTGACTTTTACCTGCTTTTAAAAGTCACCTTCCCTGTAGCCATTTCAAGCTATTCAAACAGCTATTGCTTTTCTTTGTTTCCCAGAATTCCCTCATCCCCATTCCTTATGGAGTGAAAGCCATGGGTTTTCCATCACCTCAATCCTTCTCCTGCTCAACTGATAATATTCTTTTTTGGAGGAATATTCAAAAGCAGGATAATGACCAAAGGGAAGGGAAAAGAAATAAACATTTACTGTACGAAGAGCTTTACAAATGCTACCTCATTTGAGACTCATAACAACTTCAAGATTATGCCATGGGGAGATCTGTTGAAGGAACTGAGAATGATCAGCTTAGAGAAAACTTAGAAGCCACATGATAGCACAACGTGAATTAGTTATAACTGTCCCTGATATAAACTCACTTGGGGAGAACACAAAGGATAGTTCTACCATAGGTATAATGTTGGCAACACATTTCCCAATGTCTAGAATTGTTCCTGGGAGAGCTAAGAGTAAAAACACACCTGGGGAGAAGGATGGCTGCATTGGGTGCTACCGAAAAACCACATGGCATGGCCAAGAGAACTACTTCCTCTTCCATTGTGTGTAGATCCCCTGAGTCAAAGTGTCATTTGGCTTTCATTAGTTATGATTGAACAGTGGCTGTTGTTGAGTATTTGAAAGGCTTATCCAAGGAAAAGGGATTAGTCTGTTTCTTTTGGGTCACAGAAAATAGAACGGGGAGAAATAATGGGAATTTGCAGAGGACTTTAGGCTTGACATGAAGAAGAAAAGTTCATGCAATTACAGAAATTGCGTAGGTTGCTTCAGAAGATAGTGGGTCCTTCCCCGCGTAGTTACAGGGAGGAGTAGGTGGCCTCTAAAGTCTTACTCAGCTCTGAGATTGGATGACTCTGCGAGTATAGAAAGCAACAAATACTGTGCAATGAGGGAAAAAAAGAGCGTAGTCACAAGTCAGAGGATCTTCCAGCTCAAGAGTCCCTAGCTAGGAGTCTGTGAATTTGATGTGTGAGTGTATAGTCTGTAGATTCTCTCTTAGAATAATGTTTTTATATGCATAAAATAAAATACATAGGATTACAATGGAAAACAATCATATTGAAATAGTTACTACTATATACTGATATTTATATAATGATAATTCAAAATAATCATGATTGTTTAATTGCTTGTATGTATATATAAATATACTGATAAGTATTTGAATACAATTGTTTAATTGTATATACTAACAATTATTTTGATATAATTGTCTATATATACCGATAACTATTTCAATATAATTATTTTCAGTGGTAATCCTAATTGCATGTGCATCTATACATATAAAATAGATCATTTGTTTTCTGCTCTAATCTTTTGTACTTTATTCATTTAAAAGCATTATTCCAAGAGAGGATTCACAAGCTTTACCAGACTGCCAGAGGATCATAACAGAAAAAGGCTTAAGGGCCTCTGATCTATTGGTTGAGATCTTCCTATAAATGTTCTGGGTGGCAGGAAGAGGAAGAGGAAGGTCCATTCTCTACCTCTCTTGACATTACCTGGCTGCCACTAGAGCACATGAACTTTCCTCCAATAATCTCTGCTCTGCCTCTATGACTGCCCTGCCTTTTTTGCCTGTCAGGCATCTCTCTGACAGTTTATGCTTCTTGTATCTTGCAATCAAGTCTCCATATATACTATAAGCTATTTACAACCATACTTCATTAAGTCCCTTAGCTGACATGGTGATCCACAGTTATATTCACAGTTATAACCTTTGGAGAATGCAGGATCTTTAATTTGCTGCCTGAATTAATAGGAGAATAAGGTTTTGTTTTGTTTTAGTAGGGTTTTATTTCAGGCATAAAATTTGTAAGTATATGGAGTATGTATATGGAGTACCTTTGTTTCCTCTGTCCCTCCTTCCCTTCAGACTGTCATGGAATCAGAAAATATGCCCCAGGAAATCAGCAGCCACACATATGGGGTCCAGTTTTCTCCTGTCCTGTCACAATCCACTTGCACTTTTAGCACTCCATAGTCCACATCCAGCTGAGGGTAAACCCCATCACAGCAAAGGTAGGTAGTGCTATCATGATTGTGTGCAGAAGGCACATGGAGAAAGCTAGTGGAGACAAAGTAAAAAAGTGGAACTTTAACATCTTTCCAGGGCATGCCACACTGCCCATGCCAATTGGGTTAGGCACTCTCACTGCCACTCCACCGGAGGGACCTAACTGAATTCTTTTTAAGCACCTAATGGAGCCCTGGGTTGTTTAAATCAGTTTAAGTAGAATGGTTCTTTTTCTCTAGCACTTAACTAATTGAAATTAAGGATAAAGTTGGCCATCCCAAACCACTTTTCAGTTTGCCTTTTTTAATGCCTTTCTGAGTCTTATAAAGCAAAGGACATGATGTTGTTCTGCTGAGTAAGGCCATAAGCATTTATAATTTAAAACCACCAAAAAGGGATAAAATGGACAAGCATATTTGCCTCTGCCAGCAAGCAATAATGTTTGTTTTAGAGCATTATATTTTATGAAACAAAATCCCTGCACCTAAAGTATTCAGAATGTCGGTATTGCAAGGGACTGCCGAGGCCATTTGATCCAACCCACACATGAACAAAAATCCTTATAACAAACTCCAAAGTGAACCATGTGGGATCATAAATTTACAGTTAAAATGGACATTGAGGGCCCTAGAGTCCAGCCTTATTCAATATACTATACTGCCGTCAACAAGGGAAAGTTTTCAGGATCAAGTCAATAAATATATGCATATTCCCAACATTGTTAGGCACTGGGAATACAAGCAGTAAAAAAGAAAGTACCCATCCCTTAAAGAACTAGCATTCTACTAGTGATTGGCAGATAATACCCAGACACAAGCTGAAAAGAGGGGTGATGGAAAGAGAGAAGAAAATACTGGTATGGGGGAGAAAGTCTAAAGAGTTAGTAGAGGAGTGATACAGAGAAATGAAGACATAACTGGCCTGGGTCCTTTTCTTAAAATGAAGGTTCTGGGAGGAACTGGCCTCCAGGGCTGAAAGAACTTCAAGAATAAGAAGGCCAAAGGTCAAGTGAACTTCCACAATGACAAAATTGCTTCCACACAACAGAGAAAGTCTACAGAGTCACTAGCAGAACCAGAAAAGGTTGTGATTATTTCTTTTTCCCTAAGACAACTGCATTACCAAAATGATTATAAAACATTGAGATAATAAATGATAATCTATTTTGAAAAAAAGGAACATGATGCCTATTGATGAGACTTTTAAAATATGACTAACAGAAAACTCTCCACCTCACCTACTCCCACATCGGATCTCCCTGGAGTAAATGACATAAATTTTTAAATAGCAGAAAATTACTGGTTATCAATGGATGAATTTTTTCTCAATTTGTTATCTGTGTACATGCTAGAGTATTGATTTGTTAGAGTAAAAAGTAAAATCAATACTAAATGGGAAGAAAGAAAAAAATAAGGGAAGGTGTACATTTGAGACAGTACCTACCTGAGTTATTTTAATAAGTTCTTCATGCTGTGAAATAGGAAATAGATAAAGGAACAGATGGAAGTTCAGTCCATGTAAAACAGTCAGAAAATGAGAATAAGAGCCACTAGAAATAGCCTCAGCTAGTCAATACATGCTTTCCTTATGAAACAGATGTGTCATCCAAAGGAAACACTGGTTTATAATATAAATTTGTTTTAAAAATATTACTTTGAAATATAATGGTAAATATGAACAATGCCACATCATAAAGCAGCAAAAAGATGTAAAGAAGAAAAGGAGTTCATAAAAAATGGTCAAAGCACCAAATTAAGCAAGATCATGCTGGAACATTTAAGAATAAAAAAAGGCATTGGTAGCTAACTGACACAGTGGATAGACCAACAGACCTGGAGTCAGGAGGACCCGAACTGAAATACAGCCTCAGACATTTACTAACTGTGTGATCCCCCCCAACCCTGGGCAAGTCACTTGACACTGCCCTTTCCCCCCAAAACAGAAAAGAATAAAACACAGAGGGCAAAAGATGAAAAATGGAAAAGATCTAAAAATAATTTTCTAACAAACTCTTCCCTCAATCTTCATGGGGCCACCAATTTGGACAGTCTATGATATACTATATAAAGTAATATTAATAACTAATATTTATATAATGCTATAAGATTTGCAATGTGCTTTACATATTTTATGTCATTTTATCTTTATAAGAACCCTGTGAAGCAGGTGCTCTTATTATTCGCATTTTATATATAAGGAAAAAGAACCTGAAAAGATTTATCCAAGTCTATACAGCTGATGTGTTTGAGGCAAAAATTTAAACTCAGATCCTCCTGATGCAAATCCAGCATTAGAGTCAGTACTACATCAAGCATGAAGAAAACAAAGACGGTTTCTATTATGGAAATGAGAGATTTTTGAAAATGGAAATGATTCTAGATATTTGAAAGATGGAAGGACATAAAAGGCTTGGGAAAATGCCATGACTTGGAAACAAGAAAAATAAATATTGACCAAGAGAATTTTTTAAAACTAAAATACATTTCGGTACAAATGAAAAATTGTTTGAAAGTATAATGGCATTATATCTGAGCAGTGTGAGAGCCCCAACACAACTTGTCCACCATCTTCAGTGGCATGCCTTGCTGTTATCACAAGGAAAAGACCTTGCTAGAGTTCTTCAATGCAATCTTTCTCTCCAATAGCCAATCCATATCAAAATCGTAGGTGGAAAGGGAAATGATTTCACTATCTAACTTTCACTTGCTATTATTACAAATAGGAACACTTCAATCTATGCCACATCTACTCCACATCAAAAATATAGAGAGAAGAAAAATTATTTCAGTAACTCTGGTTTTCCTTTCATGTGCTATTCTTATGAAAAGAAACTCAAAACCTCCCCCTGGAAAGCCCAGGTATCCACAAGCAATCAGCATCATGTATATGTTCCAGAAGTCATAGACCTCCCCTGTAACACACACACACATACACACACACACACGAATATAAATAATTATAGATTCGGGCCTATCACTACAAAAATTTTATGAGAATAATCTGTACACATGTCATGGGCATCCCTGATGAAAGTGGCAGAGGCAACAGCAGGCATGCACAAATGATAATCCACAGTCTTAACTAATGTGCATTTTCCTAAAAGTTATGGAAAATATGACACCACTTTCTATAAAAGTTTTTACCCTATCATAGTGGATGCCTAATGAACAGTCCAAATAGAAGGGGAATTCCCTATAAATTATGAAATACTCCAGATATTCCTGCTTGCAGATGCCACTGTACTGATTGCATTAGGCTGTGAAATATATAAGAGTTTACAAAATGAAGTTCATAATTACTCAAAAGATTTCAGCCTAACTATTCATGCAGGAAAAACAAGCCATAGAGATGGTCCATCAGTACATGTTTCTTGGATAGACATTGTACATGGACAATACCATCAACCCAGAAATGAACAAAAAGGAGAGAGCAGGGATTGCCTCGGAAAATTATGCAGTTATTTTTAATAACCTCATATTTCCCCTGAAACCAAAATCTATCTTTTTTAACACTGATATTCTTCTGATGATTCTTTATGAAAATGTGTCATATGCTGTCAGTTTGTGAATTAAGAATTAAAGTTGAGAACTGCCAAAGGGCAATGGAGATGTAGGAAGTATATATTCATATGCTACCATACATGACCAATTAAGAATTATTCAACAGAAGTGATTTTAAAAAAGACATCAGCAGAAAAATATATGATTGGAAAAGAAAATGGCAAGAAGAAAGAAAGCCAGGCGGCATGTCACATAATTTCAAAATATCTGTGGTTCTTCTCTGCCCCTTCCCACCCCTGCCAAGAGTTCACCATGGATCCCCTATGGAGAATTTATACAAGAATGTGGACTAGATTCACAGAAGATGAGAAGGCGCCGGTCTAAATGGTGTTTTTAAAGAGAATACCCATATCTATGAGATCACAGATTTTCTCAAAATATCTGTTTACTGGCCAGATCCCAGGGTCAGTAACTAAATGTAGTTCATATACTAATTAGTCTGGGTTTTTCCCCCCTCAGGAACTAGCTTGCTTTGAGTACTCTTTTTGAAGCTTGGAAAATTCATTTATTGGCTGAAAGTGAACATATACAAAGCATTGCTCCTTTCCCTTGCGATATATAGAAGCCCTGAGCTTCAAAATCTGCAGGTGGGTTTGCTCAAACATAGCCTTTTAGGCAGTATTAGTAACAGAAACTTTGGGGTAATAATTTGGCAATCCACTCTAGTTTTCAAAAATTAAAATACTTTTATGGTTTGGTTTTTTAAAAAGGTAAACCCAAGTTGAGGAGCAGTAAGATTATGGAAGAATTTAACCCAATTCACTTTTTTTGTTTGTCCTGTGCTTAGCACAGTATTTGGTATTTCATAAATACTTTAATTTTTTTCCTTTCAGTGTTTATTTTCATTTTAATGTAAGGTCATAATTGCTTTCTTGTATTTGCAGTGGTGGTTGTTCAGTCACATTTAATTCTTTGTGACCCCATTTAGGGTTTTCTTGGCAAAGATGCTGGAGTGGTTTCCCATTTCCTTCTCCAGCTCATTTGACAGATGAGGAAACTGAGGCAAACAGGGTGAAGTGACATGCCCAGTCACACAGTAGTAAGCATATGAGGCTAGATTTGAACTCAGCAAGAGGAGTCTTCCTGATGAGGCTGGGTACGCTATCCACTGGCCACCTAGCTACCCAAGCTTGTTTGCATATGACCTTGAAAGGCTAGAATACCTAGAGTAATGGGTAATCTACATATAGGTTCAGCCCCAGAGCAGGAGTTGAAGGACCATACAAAGATGAATTTGGGGGATGCTACCAAAGGAACTTCTGGAAGTTCCAGTGAAGGGATGGAATAGAATATAAACTTGGGACTTTATTGTTCTGAGATCCTGGCTCTTCTTCACCATCCCCTAAAAAACCATCTTTGAGAAAAAGGTCAATTCCCACTTGGCCTTCATTATATTACTCACACAGAAAAAAAACAAAAAAACAAAAAAAACACCACTTATCTGTCAGGAAGCCTGGTGGTAAAGGGCAAGAAATAGGAGCAGGGACTCAGATCAGCTATCCATAAACTCTAGAGCTGAAAGAGTAGCCTCCGAGTCAATTCACAAGGAGTTCTTAACCTTTAGCTCCTTCTCAGAATAATGTCTTAAAATGAGTAAAAGAAAACACATCAGATTATAAAGAAAGTCAATTATGTTGAAAGAATTAACAAAATATTTTTAAAAACAAGATTATGATGCTGGGTTTGGATCCCTGATTTCCAGTCCAACTCTCTCATTTTACAGATGAGAAAATTGAGACCCCAAAAGAATAAATAACTTGCTCTAATATGCCTAAGTAGCTTGAGGCAGGATTTAAATTCAGGTCTCCTGACTCCAAATTTATTATTCTTTATCCTACACAAAGTCAACATAAAAACCTTGAACCGTAACACAGCCCTTAGATTCCCAGGGGAATATTTGGCCCAGGAAACAAGGTTTCACAAGCTGTGAAAATTTCTAACAATCAGCAAGATGCTAAAAGAAATAGTGTCTCTAGTTAGGATATGAAACTGGCAAAGAACTGACTTGTGCTGAGATCATTGAAAGGTTTATGATTAAATTTGAAAAATGTGGAAAATGACCAAACAATGCCCATAAAAATGGGACAGCATACATATATTTATGTATACATAAATACATACACATGTATAGGTGGCACAGTGGCAAAGTGCTGCCCTAGAGTCATAAAGACTCCTCTTACTGAGTTCAGATCTGGCCTCTTACTAACTGTTTGACCCTGGGCAAATCACTTAACCCTGTTTGCCTCATTTTCCTGATCTGTAAAATGAGGTGGAGAAGTAGTGGCAAACTACTAGCATCTTTGCCAAGAAAAACCCAAACAGGGTCATGAAAGAGTCAGACACAACTAAAAACTACCCAACAACATATATTGATATATACATATATATACATACATACAGTTAAAGGCTAAAAGAAAGTATACTCATGCAAATGGATTAGCTGCAGTCTTTTCTGGAATACAAAGAATTAATTTATTCTCTGCAAAAAGGTCCTTTTAAAAATCTAGTATTCAAGAAATATCTAGAATATTAGATCATCAATTCCAAGTAAGCCCTTTTCTGTGCTGAAGTCCAAACTCATAGAGGTATGCCAATTAACATAGATATTATAGCCAGTCACTTACCATGGACTTGATGGTAGTCTTGGGTTCAAAAATATTAGTAATGAGGAGGGTACACATAAGAGAAGAGAGATACTGTTAGGTTGAAAAGACAAATCTGTATAATTACGAGGGATAATAGATGAAATGAACCACATCTTTCAGATCTCAGAATACAGGCACTTGCCATCAAATGTTGATAATTTCACATCTTTATGTTAGGTGATACAACATTACAGGGGACAGTTGAACATATAATAGTGCTAGAAATAGGTGAGCTTTATAATAATGCTAAGGTTTATTTCTCTAGTTTCTTTTGAGTCCCAGCTAACATTCCACTTTCTAGAGACTTTCCCAATCCCCTTTAACTCTAATGCCTACCCTCTCTTGATTATTTTCAGTTTACCTGACATATAGCTTATTTGTACAGAGTTGACTGCACACTGTCTCCCCTGTCCTCCACTGTGTCAATTGCTCAAGAGCAGGGCTTGTTTTTTGCCTTTCTTTGTATCCCTAGCACTCGACTGACTAATAATGCCATGGTAGTGTAACAAAAGTGACAACCAAAGTTGGAGTGTGACAATTTCACCTTAAAGTCAAACTTGACATAAACAGCAATGAAATGGTGTGAAATCAGGAAAAAAAACATTTCCAAAGACCTTTCTACCTCCTTCTTATCCTATACTCCCCTGATTCAGTGTGAGGACCACAGAATTTAATTTATGTGAAATACTGATTAGACATTATTAGGATTAAATCTATTCAAGGGCAGGTAATACTTTATTCTTTTAGCATCATCCACTTAGCTAAAATGGCTAAGAAAAATCAGGTCATGCCCAATGAACTGGGAACATCTAGATTTTTTCACTCTTTAGAGATTCAGGTCAAGTGCATAAAAAGCCCACTTAAAGATATAGCCACTTATTCCTTGATAGGATTTGTGTTTAATTGGGGGTATGGAGATGAGGGAAGAGGGGGGAGTGTAAGAATCTGGAAGCTAATGAGTGAAACCCACAGTTGGGCAGCTAGGTAACTCAATGCATGGAGTGCTGGGCCTGGAGTCAGGAAGACTCATTTTCCTGAGTTCAAATCTGGCCTCAGACATTTAACTAGCTATGTGACCCTGGGCAGGTCACTCAACCCTTTTTGCTTTGGGTTCCTCATCTGTAAAACAACCTGGAGAAGGAAATGACAAACTACTCCAATATCTTTGCCAAGAAAACCCCAAAAAGGGTCATGAAAGAGTTGGAGACAACTGAAGCCACTAAACAAGGCTCACAAATATTAGATTAAGCTAATATAAAACATGTCAACTCAAGTTGAGTTGAGTCAACTCAAATAGGCAGCTCAAGGTAGCCTTTGCACAGTCATGTCCTCTTGAAGTACCAGTGATTCCTGGCTGAAGCATAATCCAATGTGATCAACTGTTGTGTTTGTCCTTCATTTTTGAAGAGGACCATGACATCAGAAAAATGATGAATGACTTGCACTTGACTTGGTTTTGAGTGAGGGAGACTGTGCAGGTCACCAGCCTCACTTCTCCTCTAGAGTCATGTGAATCCAGTGACCAGATATTCATCAGGATGATTGGAGATAGCCCAGGATGCAAAGGGGAACCTTGGCCTTTTAGTCTAAGGCCTTTTCAGGAACTCACTTAAAGTGAGATAATGCTCATTCACTGAATAGGCCTCTTTAAAAAAGTAGTCAGTCGATGGCCCCTTTTAATAAAAAAGAAAAATAAATAAATCAAGCTGAGAGGGGCAGGAGCCTCAGGGTTGTTGTTTTGAAAGTTACTATTGACATTCACTCTACGACAGGAGAGTCCAAAAAACTACCACTGAGTGGAGCTTTGGCAGGGACCTATTGCTGGTCAATCTATGGGCTTTAGAGTGCAATGGGTCTAAGGTTTTAGGGCAGACAAGAGAGGAAGGAAGGAAGGAAGGAAGGAAGGAAGGAAGGAAGGAAGGAAGGAAGGAAGGAAGGAAGGAAGGAAGGAAGGAAGGAAGGAAGGGAGGGAGGGAGGGAGGGAGGGAGGGAGGGAGGAAGGGAGGAAGGAAGGAAGGAAGGAAGGAAGGAAGGAAGGAAGGAAGGAAGGAAGGAAGGAAGGAAGGAAGGAGGGAGGGAGGGAGGGAGGGAAGGATGGAAGGAAGGGAGAGAGGGAGGGAGGGAAGGAGGGAAGGATGGAAGGAAAGAAGGAAGGAAGGAAGGAAGGAAGGAAGGAAGGAAGGAAGGGAAGGAAGGAAGGAAGGAGGGAAGGAAGGAAGGAGGGAGGGAGGGAAGGAAGGAAGGGAGGGAGGAAGGGAGGGAGGAAGGAAGGAAGGGAAGGAAGGAAGGAAGGAAGGAAGGAAGGAGGGAGGGAGGGAGGGAAGGATGGAAGGAAGGGAGGGAGGGAGGGAGGGAAGGATGGAAGGAAAGAAGGAAGGAAGGAAGGAAGGAAGGAAGGGAGGAAGGGAGGGAGGGAGGAAAGAAAACTTGGGGTTTACTGTCTAATGTGATCAATAGGAGAGAAAGGGAGGGAGAATAAGAAAGAAAGAAAAAGAAGGAAAAGACAAAGACACAGAAGAAGAGTGAAAGTCCTCCAGATGAGAAGAGCACAGCAGAGACTGAACTCCAACCCTTATTTAGTCCTTTTTACAAGATTTTGTCTGAAAATAGCCCCAATGGAAGAGCTTCTGTACCTGAACCTCCCTCCAGAGACCTGTTATTTTTACTCTGAAGTGTTTGTAGCTCTCTGAACAGTCTTGTTATCTTTCCAGGTGTGGGTTCACACTCCTTAGACTGTGGTTGCTTGCTGATTCCTGAACTTAATCTGTTTCTACAGCATCTCCCTCACATTACCAGGAGGGCAGTCATAAGTACCTTCATAATGTTTTATAGAACATAAAAAGAAAATAAATCCTTCTGAATCGACCATTGCAGTAGTACAGAAACATGAGGAAGAGGTCAGAACTTTTTCTGTGACCCAACAGCCTATGAGGATGGCTATCTGAAGTTTCATGTGTGTTTGAATATGTGGCTTTGTTGCTTTTTGCCCCTTCTCCTCTGATGATTCAGGGACACAGAATATTATATGCTTTTAGATATTTAGCATTGAGTAGTTTCATTATTCAGCTCCATAAAGCCAAGCCTGACTAAAGGGGCCAGCCCTAATGGGCTCTGAAGCAAGGAGCTAAATCCTGCCATTTCTATTCTGCTAAAGGATTTCAAGGGCTGTACACTTGGAACTCTTTAATTTTGTGCCTCAATTTCTCCACCCTAGTTATGACTTTGATTATGTTTAAATCTCTGCTTGGTCTTGAGGACACAAAAACCAAAAGAAAAATGGCTCCTGTTATCAAGAGCTTATGTTCTCATAAGAATGTCATTATCACAGGCGATATCCTTTCTGATGATGACCTGATGAAAGAAGCCATTGAATTCTTTTCATTGTTGGATGAACAAATTATGGCATATGAATGTAATGGAAAAATCATTGGGCATGAAGATATGAAGATTATCAGAAACTCGGAGATACATGGGAAGATTTACATCAGTGAATGCAAGGAAATGGGTAGATCCAAAAGAACAGCATATAAAATAGCTATAAAAATGTGAATGAAAAGATCACTAAAACAAGGTAGACTCTGAGTAATTAAAACCCATTTATGGGCAAATAAAGATGATGGAGTGAGAGTCAGCAATCTTGCCTGGTTCTCCCAACATACCTCCTCCATAGCAACCCAGAAAATGTGACAAAATGAATTCCCAATATGAAAGCCAATAAAAAGTCACAGTGAGATATATTTCTATCCCAGAGCAAAGACAGAGGGATTCACAGACACTGGGATTGGGGCTAACCAGGAGCATGAGGCAATAGGCAGAAACAAAAGAGAGCAATGGAGGCAGCAACAGTGGTGAGGAGAAATGCAGCACCCAAGGATGGCAAGGGACTAGCACTAGGCACAGAAACAGCTATCATTTGGCAGTTTTGTCATTCATTATACAGTTCCAAATCATCATTCAAGGGCAGAAAGGAATGAGAGAACAGGTATTCTGCCTATTTAGGAAGCAAGGAATAAGTTCCAGAAACATAGCTGTGTGACTGAGTTCAAGAGCAGAGGGAGAACTCAACCCTAACTCAAGGGCTATCCACACATAAGCCTGCAGTGCATAAACCAGGGCAGGAAATCAAAACCAAGAAGGAGACAATGGTTCAATTGCCTGAACCTGCAGAATCCCCCAGCAGGCTAAATTTTATGAGTCCATCAACAGTCTATGGAAACCCACACAGAAGTCAGCAGACCCAAGTCAGCAATTTGCAGGACATTGACCAAAAAGTCAGTGAATAAGATCTTTCCCCAAATCACACTACTTTGGAAGCATTAAAACCTTATAGGGCCCTAGACTGAGTTGTGAAAGCAACATAAGGATATAAAATACAGAAGCTCAGACCAGACATTCCTCCCAGGGGTGAACAGAGTGCTACACAACATGAAATCCAGGAAAATGAGCAAACAAAAAAAGAACCTAACCATAAAAAACTACTATGGTGACTGCGAAGTTCAAGATACAAACAGAGAAAAAGACAATTACTTGAAAATATCTACAAGTGAAGCCTCAAAGAAAATGATGCGGATGGGACACAAGCCCAACAAGAATTCTTAAAATACTTTAAAAAGTTATTTTTTTAAAAAAATCAATATGACATAAACTGGAAAAAGAAATATAAGCTAAGCAAGAAAATTATGAAAAGAGAATTAACAGCTCAGTAAAAAATAGTACAAAAGTGCTCAAACAAATTTGTAAATATTAGAATTGGCCAAACAGAAACCAAAAGAAAAAACCCAAAACATTAAAGATCCTAGAGAACAGATCATGAAACATTCCTTCTCTATCTTCACATAGAGTCAGTAAATAACTATAAGAGCAGAATGTTTTTGTATTTTCAGTCAAGCTACTATAGCACTTGTTTTTCCTTATCTATTTTTCTTTGCTACAAGAAAATATATAATCTATAAGACTTTCTGAAGCAAAGAGGAAAATGGGAATTTCCAGATCTAACTGATTTTAAAAAATAAATTTTTAATATAACATTTTTAAGTCAAGGAAATAAATTTTTAATATAACATTTTAAAGTCAAGGAAATTAATTTTTCATAGATTACTTTTAAAATGGTTAAAATTAAAAATTTCAGTTCACAAAGGGTCTCTAAATAGCTGAAAAATCCATTAATATACAATAACTCATTCCTTGAAGATATCAGATGAACCAGGTATCCTTGCATTGGCATCTGAATGAAGGAGAGTGTTCTTAACCATGCCCATGAGCATATTGAAAGGTATTTCAATAATTCCTGTGAAAGGACAAGTCTGGAGAAATATGACCATGATATGTTTTGCCATCATTGTCAAAATGGCATAAAACAACCTCAGAAACTCTAGTAAACATTGTTTTACATTGCTTGGGTGATTTTTAAAAAATATGTCTTGTTTCTGTATTGACTTTCCCATTGTTGAAGCAGAAATACGTTTGCTGTCAACCAGTTGACAAGACAGATGCCTCTGACCTAGGAAAAATTAGCTCTTGACTCCATGGTGATGTATTACTTTGTCAATCAAATTGAGTTTTCCTAACCAGATCAGTAAATAGTTTTATTTAGACTTTCCAACCATTCTTTACCCAGAAGCTATAAACCATTTTGCCTGACATAAAGCTGACTGATCCAAACAAGATAGATGTCTGTCATCTATACATAAAAAGAATTTTCTAGCAATTTCCTTTGAAGTGCTGTATGTGTCTCAGTAGATAAACTAAAGAAACATGTATTTGGGTAACAATATATTTCTAGCTTATATAAAGAAAGCATATTGCACCCAAAAGATTCTCAAGTTGCCAGTTTTCATGCAATTCAACAAATTCAAGTGCTTGCTATGTGCAAAGCATTGTTGTAGGAACTGAGGATACTAAGAAAAAAAAATGTTCTTTCACTCTGTAAACTTACATGCTGCAACTAAAGAACTGTGGAAACACTGCAAGAATGAAAATAACTTTCAGATAACTCAAATAATGTCTAAAAGGACATGAAGGAACATTAGTGTGTAAGGCATTGTTATCCTTGTTAAATAATATGACTTTGTTGTAGAAACTTTGCTTTTGGTATATTCACCTAAGTCCTTGATTCAGATTGATCATACATTTAGGCACTCAAACCTAGTCCACTCCTGGATTATCCCAACTGGTGATTTTATCTCTGCTACTACTGATGCTGGCGATTACTGGCCTCAAACTGGAATTGGCTGAAGCTGAGAATCAAAAGGATTAGAATAGCAAAACTGACAGAACAGGAGAAGTGTAGAATTTGGTTAGTGGTGGGAAGATTTTAGACAAGATAAGATGACAGTGGGTGTTGGAGGTGCAGAAGGTGTGAAGCTTTTGATGCAGACAGTGAATAAAATAATGGGACAATAGAAGTTAAGGTCACGTCTAATGACTTTGACAATCTAAATTCCTAGACAGGGAAAAGAAATCAGGACTAATAATGATGAAAATCTATACTCTTTGGTAGAAAGAAACAGGAATATTCATGCCAAGGTAGTGTTAGCACAATAGGGAAGGCAATGCAGTAGAACTACAGTGGCACTTCAGATATGCTGTGATATTCTCATTCAGGGCAGTATGTAGCAAGGATAGTTATTCAGAGAGGTAAGGTCGTCCTTACTGGTACTTTTGAGATGAGCCCTCACCTGCTAGTACTTTATAAGAGAATGTAAGGGAAATCAAGTACAGTAACAAAGTAGTAAGACCATACTTTTTTGGGATCCTTATGTATTTTCCTTCTCATGTGTATATGTGTATCCTGTTAGCATGAAACTCATTATTAGGAGGCATTCACTAAGGGTCCATAGTTAGATTTATTATGGCTATGGATTTGAATCCACTTTAAGACTGCTCTTGGTCCTCAGCATGTTAGAGGTTCTGCTCTAGTCACAGCACAGATACCAGAAGCTATATGACCTTAATGGATTGTTTGGGATACTTCCAGAATATGCAAAAAGTAGAGAATGCCATTTGATAATAGGTTTAGAGATGAAAGGGACCTTAGAGGTTACCAAGTGCAACTTCTACCCCATTTTTCAGATGAGGAAACTGAGGTTGAGAAAGATTAAGTGACTTGCTCAGGGTCACACAGACAGTAAATGACAGAGGTGGTATTTGAATCCAGGTCTTATTGGCTTCAAGTCCATAACTCCATCTACTGCACCATTCTGTCTCTCAACAAGGAACAACAAGAAGGTGGTAGTGGATGAAAGATGCCTTCCCTATTGAAGATCACAAGATTTTGAACTTAGAAATGAAAGTGGTCCAGAGGGCAAGTGACTTAGTAATATATGGCAAAGATGGGATTCTAATGTAGGTCTTCTGACTCTAAATTCAACTTTATGGTTGTTGGGTTTTGGAAGCAATTGGGGTTAAGTGACTTGCCCAGAGTCATATAGTTAAGTTAGTATTTGAACTCAGTTCCTCCTGACTCCTGCACCACCTAGCTGCCCCTTTTCTTGTGTTTTAAAAGCTTTATATATAATAAAAACCCTCATTAGTTTCATTTTATGTTTTAAAAATGAATTTTCAAAGATAATGATGATGATAACATTTTATTTAATACCAGTTATGTGTGAGGCACTGTGGTAAGCACTTTACAAATATTATCTCAAACTAACCTTGCAATAATCCTGTGAGGTAGGTATTGTTATTATTTCCATTTCACTGGAGGAAGCAGAGGCAGAGATTAAGTGACCTTCCCAGGGTCATATTATCTGTAACTTTCTGATGTCAGATTTAAAAACAGATATTTGTGACGCTACGCCCAGCATTTTGTCCATTGTGCCACCTACTGACCTCAGCTATCATTCTCTGTCTCTCTCTCTCTCTCTCTCTCTCTCTCTCTCTCTCTCTCACACACACACACACACACACACACACACACATCATCATCATCATCATCATCATCATCATCATCCTCACCCTATATTTAAAGAAAAAGGAAAAAAATGAGCCAAGAAAAATAAATTGCTAACTCACTATTTCTGGAAAATATATTTATTATTCTGCACCCTGAGTCCATCATGCCTCTGTCAAGAGGTGGATAGTATCCTCCGAAACTGTAGTTGATCACTGCAGTGATCAAAGTTCTAAAGTCTTTCAAAGGTATTTGTCTTTCCAATACTATTGGGGTGTGTAAATCCTACTTCTGCTCCAGTTCACATAAGTCTTTCTTGGTTTCTCTGAAACCACACTTCTTGTCATTTCCTATGGACTATTTGTGCCCAATCTGTGATACAGCCTTCCAAGCTCGTATTGGTCAGATCAGTCATAGTCAGGCACATTATACCTTGACTCCAACATAGTGATGTTACTTTGGTTTTCCTTGAGAATGAAGCATGACAACTGACCAACAGTCCAACAATACTCCATTACATTCAGATACCATATTTTCTTCAGTACCTATTTAGTTTTATTCTAATCAAAAGTTACTATCAATATTTTTATATATTGTTTCTTTTTCTTATATCTTTAATAAACCCATTAGTGGTATTGGTGATTCAATGGATAAGGCACAATTCAGTGACTCTAAGGCATAATTCCAAATTCTTTCCAGCATGGTGTAAGATTCTTTCCATTGCCATCAGACAGAGCATCTTAAGGGCTTACAAAATGTCTTCTTCCCTGATATAGAGAAGCTATGAACTCAGAAAGAATATTTGGAGACAGAAAAGTAGAGAACTAGACAAGAAAGGGCAATGTTTAATGTCAGGGTATTATGGGATGTTCTTCCCCAAACTAGAGACCAATACTGCTTTGATCTTTCTGAGAAGCTGTGCCTGCAACATATAGGGTAGATGCTTAATAAATGCTTATGAATTGTTTGAATGACTAACAATTAAGGATATGGGAATGGTTTACATGTGAGCATATCTCTCTTAGAAGACCAAAAGTTCTGTGAGGACAAGGAATGTGAATTATCTACTATGAACATTTTTTCTATTTCAATTGTTACGAAGGTATTTTCAAACAGTTTGTGTTTAATAAGTGCTTTTAAATGAGTGAATGAATGAATATGTGAAGTCATAAGTCACTGAAGAGGACTGAAGTTTCCTCAATGTATGTATCTTTTGGCATGGGAATTGGTTCATAATACACAGTCCATCTGGTGATGTGGAAGAGTATCAGATCCTACAAATCAGGTTATGGTATCATCCCTACAACTGATTCATGGGATAAATGAATGACTGAAAAACATTTAGGTTTGTGTTATGTGCCTGGCACTGTTCTAAAGACTAGGGATACAAAAAAGCAAGCAAATAATTTTGTCCACAAGAAACTTATATTCCAATAGGGAATTGATGACCATGAAGGTGTATCTTGATCTGGGAAGTCACAGGGATTTTAAATGGAGCCATAGGACAATTGAGTGACATTTACTTTCTGCAAAAGGTTTCTATCAATTTGATTACCACACTCAGAAGAAGGGATGAAAGGAATGGGAAAAGGAGACAAGGATATATGTATGTAGGTGCCAGAATGTCATAAAGATGACAGCAGAGCTGTATGCTGTGATCTAGGTCAAGTTATATAGGAAGAACACTCGCCTATTTAGAGTCTAATACCCCAGAGAAGAAGCTGTGGTCCCAGATTATAGCCAAGGCAGAAGCGATGGATAGAGCATGGCATGGCATTGTTGTATTCGTCCTTCATTTTTGAAGAAGACTATGACATCAGAGAAATGATTTCAAAACTTTGTTTTGAATGAGGGAGGGCTGTGCAAGGTCACCAGCCTCACTTTCTCCTCCTGAGTCATCTGGATCCAGTGACCAGATATTCATCAGGATGACTGGAGATGACCCAGCATGTATTGGGAGACCTTGACCTTTTTAGGCTAGACTTTTTCATGTAAAGGGAGGTAATGCCCATTGAGTGAATAACCTCTTCAAAAAGTAGTCAGAGAATAGCCTTTATAATGAGCAAAAGAGAAAAAAAGAAAATAACTAAGTCAAACTGGGAGGGAAAGAGCAACTATTATGGTTGATAATAACTCTTAGTCAGCTATTAAGTGGAGGTTGAACAAAGACCTATTATTGTCCAACCTATGGCCTTCAGAATACACTGGGTTTGCAGTTTGGGGAGAAGGAAGGAAGGAAGGAAGGAAGGAAGGAAGGAAGGAAGGAAGGAAGGAAGGAAGGAAGGAAGGAAGGAAGGAAGGAAGGAAGGAAGGAAAGAAGGAAGGAAGGAAGGAAGGAAGGAAGGAAGGAAGGAAGGAAGGAAGGAAGGAAGGAAGGAAGGAAGGAAGGACATCTAGCCAGCAAACCCCAAAGGAAAGGGAGAGGGAGATAGAAAGGAGAGGATGAACTGGGTTACCCACAGTTCAGACAGCTTGGTCTGCTCACAGGTTGGGTTCATCCTTTGTTTTTGAAGAAGACCATGACATCAGAGAAATGATGACAGGACTTGCATTTGACTTTGTTTTGAGCGAGGGAGAGCTGTGCAAGGTCACTAGCCTTACTTTGTCCTCCTGAGCCCATGGCGTGGCATAAAGATGATTAGAAAACAGTGTACTGGGGTATAGATCTGGCTAGATATGGGTCATCTTGGTCACTAATAAAATGATAAAACATTCACAATTTCCTGTATCTATTTTCTCATTGGGAAAAATTAAATATTTACCTGTGCACCCTCCTACTATCATCAAATGAAATCATCTATATCTTCACAGGGGTTACTTCCCCAACTCCCACTTGCTCTGGTGGGCCAAGACTCCTATAAATCCATATATATGGATTTATATAAATCCATAAAATGGATTTATTACTTTTCCCCATAGGGTTCAAGAGATAACCTTGAAGTACTTATTACTGTCACTCATGAGTCTCTATCCAATATATTCCCTGTTGATTATCAATTACCCAGCCAGAATAATTTAGTGTTAGAAATTGGTGTTTACTATAGCGAGATAGCTTAGTAATACTTGGTAATTCTCCTCTGTTCCTGACCCCCACCCCAAACTAGGGACACACTCTCTTCTTTCTTGTAAGGACTGTAGGGATAGTGGACTCAAACTTAAAGAGTTTGAATAATTAAACTCTAATAATTAAAATCTAATATATAATATATATTATATAATATATAATATATATTATTATTTATATTATATTATATATTATATAATATGTTATATAATATATATTAGACTGTCTAAGAGGAGTGAGGATGGGGGGCAAACTCACCCAGCCCATTGGTTGGTTTTCCTATCTTGTCTTTCTCAGCTCTTGTCCATTCTCTACTCAGCTATCCAAGCGATCATCCTAGGGTACAGATCTGACCATGTCCCCTCACTAGTCATTAAATTCTAGTGACTTTATTACCTTCAGGATCAAATACAAAATCTTCTGAATTTTAAAACCCTTCAGAATCTGACCCTTTCCTACTTTTCTAAGTCTTCTTACATGTTAATGCCTCCACCCCCTATGCTCTGTGATAATGACCTCCTTGGTCCTCATACAAGCCATTTTCATTGGCTGTCCCTCAAGAACTCTCTCCATCCTCATCTCTGCCTCCTTGAAAATTCCTTCAAATCTCAACTATAGTCTCATCTTTGGCAAGAAGCCTTAGAAGACCATTGTACACACATACCCTTAGTATAGTGCCTTTCCTCTGTTCAGTATCTCTAATTTATTATATCACACTAATTGATACTGTTTGCAGGTCGTTTTTCCGTTAGACTTTGAACTCCTTGAGAGCAGGAACTGGGTTTTTTTTCTTTATTTATATTCGAAGAGCTTAGTGCAGCCTGGTACAGAGTAGGTACTTAATACATGCCTGTTGATAGGAAGGAAGGAAGAAAAGAAGGAAGGAGGGAGGGAAGGAGAAAGGGAGTTCAGGAAGGAAAGGAAGAGGGAGGAAAGGAAGGAGGGAGAAAGGAAGGAAGAAAAATGCAAGAAAGGAAACAAGAAAAGAATGGAAGGAAGGAATAACGAATGAAAATGTTGGAAATGAAAATAAAAATTGCAGAGAAACTACTGATCTTGTATGTCAGGGGAATTTCCTCACTGGAAGTTTTCTATGCTGATGAAATAACAGGTTTTGTCAGGAAAAAAAACACTATAATATTACCAAAACAGTACACTTAATTAAAACCAAACTGTTTATTATAGCTCTTCACTTTATTTTATTTTGTTTACCCACAGCTTTAATATTACCTCAAGGGAAGTTAAATAATACTGTGTTTGAAGGATATTCGGAAATATCTTATTTTCAGTCTCTAAACACCAGGAGTTTGCAGTAATCACAGGTCTTTAGTGGTATATTCACATGTTTAGTTGTCTGTCTCCTTTGGATATCTTTGTTTGCACAGAAAATTAGCTTCTAATAGAACAACCACTGAATTTTGGCATGTGTTTACAAAATATATGATGTTAAATACATAAAGGCAAAAGCCTCAACAGTCACAAAACACCAAAGGAATAAGTGTTTCCAGATATTAAATGATTCATTATAATGACCAAGGTCTTTTGCAAAAATATGAAGAGAAATGTGCCTTCCTGCTATTTTGTTAACAAGGATACACATATAACATTTTGTCAACATTTTCTATGTCACAAATTCAATTTCAGCATATTTAGGCACCATTTGACAGATGTAAATCTTCATTCACTGGATATATTGCTATGAGGTGCTGTAAATGACCTTTGATCCATGATCTGACTTAGAAGGTCTTACTCACAGGTTTAAGATAAATATTAAGACCAAAATTTTTCAAACTTGTAAAAAAAATAAATAATAGAGCAGGTGATCAAATAGCAAGTCTTACAAAAATAAACACCTAGGTACAATTTGGTGCCTTCCTCACGAATCTTATCTATTGCCAACCAGACATCTCTGTTCACATTCCCTGGTCTGAGTAGGGCACAGGCATAGGAGATTAGTGGATTCAAAGTAAGAGAGATGAGCTCTAGTTCTTACTCTCCTAATAACTGGTTATATATCCTTAAACTCTCTAAGCTTCCTTTTATTCATCTATGAAATAAAGATGTAAATTAAATTCAATTTTGGTGATTGGCAGTTAAAGTGTCCCAGATAGGGCTTTAAGAATATTTATTTTAGCTATTTTAACCAAAAGAATCAATTGAATCAGTCCCTGAACTCTGACTCATCTCATTAACATCTCTGACGGTAACAAAACAAAAAAGGAATGAGTATCTAACGTTTTATATTGAAGAGCTCATATAGAGACCTCTGCTCCTATTTCTTCTCTAATATTTCCCTCCTGCTCAAAGCACATTGCCCCACTGGAGCACATTCCCAACAGGATCACTGGTCCTTATTCAAGGTTGCCATCAGGAAACTTTCCAACCTACATCTTGCTGCTGACCTGTTTCCTTCGGTCTTCATCTCTATTATCCCATGACTTATATCCCTTAGAGTCAGGCTCGCCCCAAAACTGTTGCTCAATCATGTCCAACTTTTTGTAATCCCATTTGGAGTTTTCTGGGCAGAGATACTGGAGTGGATTGTCATTTCTTTCTTCAACTCATTTTATAGATAAGAAATTGAGGCAAACAGGGTTAAGTGACTTGCCCAGGGTAACACAACCAGTAAGTGTATGGACTAGATTTGAACTCACAAAGAGGAGTCCTGCCTGGCTTCAGTCCTTTCACTGTGCCACCTAGCTGCCTTCTCCCCCAAATGGCAGTTAGCTAATCTGAAATATTAATTGTACTAATGAGAAAAAGCTATGAAAATAATTTAGATACCCCTATTAGATCCTAGGCTCTGTGAGCATTATAGTAGGAGTCTTTACTCGGCAATAAGTATTTCATCCTTCTATTGTGTTATATTAGTATTTATGCATTAAAATCACAAAAATGAGTATTTGTACAGATGAGGTTGGTATGAAGTCTCTGTTATCAACTAATATCTATGTGCACATATATACATATATGTATATATCTGTGTGTAGATTATATCTCTTCAAAAATTATATTCTAAGACTTATTTTCAAAAAGTTAAGACTTTCTGGATCCTAGACTAGATAACAATTAAGAATTAATTTCAAATTTTTATGAGACTATGACAGAATTCTAGAATTTGGTTTTTTTTTTTTCCAAGTCCAGATTACCAAAGCAGAAGGATTTGCAAAAGTTGTCTTCTTAATATGCTGTGTTGGAGTGCCAACTAAAGTTTAAGTTTTTTGCTACATTAAAGAATCCAGAATCCTATAGGATACACAGAGTTTCATGCCTCTACATTACAAATACTTTCTTCAGGAATTGGTGTAGAAGGTGATGATTATCATTAACACTAAAGTACTCCATCAAAATATGAATGAATATATCTTAAGAGAAAGAAAATGACTATGTACAGATGCACGTCATTTTTTAATTAACACTTCAAGGACAGTGAATTTTTATGGCAAAGACTGAAATAACCCCCGATTAGAAGAAAAAAATTACGAAACAACATTATTGCATGTAAATAAAATACTTTCACCATTTGAATAAACTTTTGTTATAATTTAATTGCCACAGTGAGGCACCTCAAAACTACCTTAGCCCCAAACACTTGATCTTTTTGTCAGGTGCTTAGCACAGCACCTGGCACATAGTAGGCACTTAACAAATATTGACTAGTGAAGACACTGGTATAGCTAGGTGGCACAGTGGATAGAGTGCCCAGCCTGGAGTCAGAAAGACTCCTTTTCCTGAGTTAAATCTGGCCTCAGACTCTTACTGGTGTGAGACCTTAGATAAGTCATTTAACCCTGTTTGCCTTGGTTTCTTTTTCTGTAAAATGAGCTGGAGAAGGAAATGGCAAACCACTCTATTATCTTTTCCAAGAAAACCCCAAATAGAGTCACAAAGAGTTGGACACAACTGAAATGACCGAATAACAACAAAGTAAAGACATTTGACTGCTAAGGGAAATATCAGTTGAGAATATAGCATCATTTTCAAATGAGGAGGGTGGAAAAATATGGATAGCGGAGGAAGGAAAAATGGTTAGAAAACAATCTTGGAATTAGACCCAATTAAGCCGGATCATCCCAAGAACATTTAAAGTTTAAATGGTAAAAAAAGGCAATAATAAAAGGCCTGTCATCATTTTTATAACAAGCTATTTCATTTATCAATAAAAATGAAGCTAACACATTTATAGTCTATCACTATAGTCTCTAATGGGTTTATTAAGATGTGGAAACGGTACTTTAATAAAGATGGGGAAAGCAACTAGAAGAGACTAAGTTTACACAGAAGAGGTCTGTATAAGACATGAAAAAAATTTGCAGGCAGTGAGGGATAGATTTCTCAAAATATCTCAAATAAAAAACCCTATTACTACTGGAGGAGAGGAATTACCAAGTCTACATAATAAATTCTACATTGACATTCGATCTAAATGACAAAATGTTTTGTTTAAGCAGAAGAAAATGGAAGGAAATATCTTTCACAACTGTAACTAAGGCAAGAATGAATAAACACACACACACACACACGCACACATACACACACACATACACAAAAGGAATAGGAGATCCTAAGGGACAGAGAACTCAAACATCATAAAATTCCCAAACTTTTGCTGAAGTAACCTTTGAAATAAATGTCTTTAACAAAAGTCTGACACCCCATTATACATGGGAAATTAATAAAAATTTAAAGAACCAGGAGACATTTCTGAATATTTAAATGATCATAGGATATGTGCAATCTTTAAATAAAGAATTATAAGCTATTAAGGAAGATTTGAAAGACTACTCCAAGAGAAATGTAAATTAGAACTGAGATTTCACCGCATAACCAAAAAGTTGGCAATGATATTTTAGGTAAAAGTGGTTGATGTTTAAAAGACTAGAAGAGAACCATCTGGAGTTATTACTGAACACTTAGTAATATTTTCCAGGGCTCTGGGGATGCAAAGAAAGGCAAAAAGATAGTTCCGTCCTCAAGGAGCTCACACAATTGATTGGTACAGAAAGTAGATGATCTCAAAGTACTCACTTCTTGTTGATATTAAGAAGCCCTTGATTTTGAGGGAATTGAAGCAATTATAGGAGCAAAATGCAGCTTCAAAAGTTGTCTTTCAACCAGATGCATTCTATGCATATTTTAAGATCATGCAAGATTCTTTAACAGATATGACACAGCAGCAGAGGTAACTTTAAAGACTATTTGATTATTAGTATCAAGGTAGTTATTGAACAAAGAGAAATATGCTCACTAAAACATTTTCCACTATCATGGAGAATCACTGCATATAGCTTGGAGAAAAGAAAATTAATTGGACCCAAAATTAAATCAGAAAAAGAGAGCAGGTTGGATTGCCTTTGAGAAACGAAGTAGCATTTTCATTGACCACAAGTTTATCCCCAAAAGAAATGTCTATCTTTTAAACATCAATATTCTTGAAGGGATTGGGGATCATAGAGTGTTACAATCTCTGAAGGAACAAAATTGCAACTCATCTAAAGGACTGAAGAGAGAAATATGGTGGGCATAAATAAGCTGATTTTTGTCCGAAAGACAAATTACATACATGAAGTGGCCCAGAGGGCACAAGAGAGATATGGGAAAATGCCTGAAGAGGTGGTAGAGTTCTCCTTGGAGTACCTTCCAGCTGAGGCTAGATGCCTACTTATAAATTATGGTATAGGATCTTTTAAGGTCTGGATTTGACTCGATGAGGGCAGGTAGGTGGCATAGTAGATAAGAGTGCTGTAAAATCAGCTGAAGAAGGAAATGGCAAACTACTCCAGCATCTTTGCCAAGAAAATCTCAAAAGGGTCACAAAGAGTAGGACAGGACTGAAAAAATAACTAAAGGACAACTTGACTAGATGGCCACTAAATGCCTTCAAGCTGTCACATTCTATGACATGATTGACCAGAAAAGGAGGCATGCCAAACATGAAACGAGTGAGAGGTAATAGATGGACAGCCACTTACTTAAGCTTCTACCCATGGAATGTTCAAACCAAAAGGAAGACTTCTAGAACATCAGATTGACTCCCCTATAGAGGATTAAAGGAAGACATGAATTAAAATGATATAGAGTAAGGTGTGGATCATTTGTAATCTCCACCATTGAAAGGATTGACTGTATTAGTTAGATAAAAGATCTATTAGAGTATTAATAATAGTTATCATTTCTATATTGCTCTAAGGTTTGCAAAGCACTTTACATGTTTTATTTTATCTGATCCTCATACCAACCCTGGGACATGAGTCCTATTATTATCTCTATTTTACAGATGAGGAAACTGAGGCAGGAAGAGATTAAATGATTTTTCCTGAGTTTCACAACTTGTAATGATTTGAAATATCTGAATTTATATCTGAACTCAGGTCTTCTTGACTCCAGAGCCAGAGTTCCCTTTACTGTATCTCATAAATAAGATGGGAAAACTGAGGCTGAGAGAGGCTGTAATTGTCTAAGGTAGTCCTTAAACTCAGGTTTTTCTGTCTCTAAACACTGTCCACTGTGTCACCTAGCTGGCTTCAAGTTATGGAATCAAACCAAATTTAAGTTCTGTTCACTATAGAAAGTATTTTTCCTTCTTCTATTAGGAAAATTAAGGTAACAGAAAAGAAAGATTCACAGAACTCTAGACTTTGGGTTTTTTTATAATTCAGTTTCCAATATACAAATGTCAGAAAAGAAGCTTGCTTTATTTCCATTTCCAGATAGAGGTTCATTTTTGCTGTTATTCCTGTTGGAATTCACACACCTTTATTGCCTGTCAGGGAGAAGACACATTAATATGTCATCTTGCAAGGAAGAGAATCCTAGGAGTGAATGCAGATGTTCTCTTTATTAAGGCACTGCCTTCTTGGCACTGCTTAATTTGTTAGAGCTCTATAGCTGCTCAAGGAAACCATTTGGTTTTGAAAACAGCATTCCCTCTATTTTCCACTGAACAATCCTGTGGCTGCCTCTACATCAGGCTGCCCTGCATGTCACTGAGGGCTCCACAAGATATTTAATAGATGTTAAGTAACACCTTCCTCCTTTGAAACAGATCAAACTCCTTCCTCAATGCAAAATTGATTTAAGAGGTTAAGCACACTATTTCAATCCTTTCTCCACTCCTTTGGGAATTCTTTTTGTCATTGTAAATGAAGCCAATATATTCATGATTCCTTCAAATTTATGGGGAGAAAAAGTCCTGTAGCTTGTCACATTAGAGCTAGCGCATTTGCTGCAGAAGGGCCAATCTTAACATCATACCTTCCATGCATATTTTAAGATCATGCAAGATTTATTAAAAGATATAACACAGCAGCAGAGATAATTTTAAAGACTATCTGGTTATTCATATCAATCTAGCTATTAAGCAAAGAAAAATATGTTCACTAAAATGTTTACCGCTATCATGGAACCTCCATGATAATGTTAATGAACACTGGAGAGAGAGGTAAGGAGGAATGATAGATGGAGAGGGACAGGAAGAGGAAGAGAAAGGTACCATGACAATAGATCTCTGAGGGATAGCAGCTATGCCACTCAGTCTTAGAGGACCACAAGGTAAAAATAAAAGATAGTGGTTCCCATTAAAGAAGATCATTACTCCCTGCCCTTACCCCTAACCCTACCACCCATATTAGTATCCCATTTCAAACCCTCGTCAACTAGTGCTAATTATGGATCTATGTCATATCAAATATTTCACTGAATATGAGGCTATTTCTAATTTTCAGATATATAAGGGGAATTCATTTTCTCCTGCACTGGAATACTTCACATGGAGCTAGGCATCCACACTTTGTCTCCTTTAGGTAGGACAAATTTTCTGGCTCTTTGCTAAGGGTCACAAGTGAACTAAACAGGAGTTGCTGGTCACTCAAAATCCTTTAGCAAGAGCTAAAACATATTTTCCTCCCCAGGAGTTCCTGACACTGTCAGATTATACCTACACAAACTTCAGTATTGTGACTCAGTCATTTCAAAATGATTAGAAAGAATACTCCTACAGCAAAATGGATTTTTGAAATGCATTTTTGTTGTAGAAGCACTCTAATAAAGAAGGGTTTTTGAGTATCTCTTTGAATTAGAAAGAACAGAAAGTGACAATTGGCTTAAGCCTTTATATAATCTGGAAATCCACATTGGTAAGAAGGAAGAATACTAAATTTTAAAGCCTGAGCTTAACACCAAAAATATTGTATACGTTAGAGGTGCTTGTGTTTGTCTCCGATTCAAAAGTCTTAAGCGATTTCAAATTAATGCCTCTAGGACAGGATACAAAATCCTAAGGCTCTCATGTAAAGGCTAGCACAATCTTGCTCTCACCTACCAGTTTACTGGTCATCTCTCATGTTAGTCCTTTTCATTCATTTCCACTTTCCAGTCAAATTGTCCTACCAGCTATTTCCCAACATGGCATTCATTCTCCTCTCTCTTTCTCTGCCTTTGTGTAGACCGTTCTCTAAGTCTCAAATTCACTTCTTCCTCACCTCCATTTCCAAGAGAGCCAGTTTCCTCCAAGGCACAGTTCAGGCACTGCTTCCTTCAGTAGATGTTTCCCAATGCCCCCAGTTGTTAGCTATCTCAACCTTTTCAAATTTTTATGTATCACTTTACATATATTTTTATGTGTACTTATCTCTTTAAGTGTTATATTTCCCAGTAGAAAGAACATAAGTTCATTGAGTTCAGAGATTTGTCAGTCTTGTTTTCCTGTCCCCATCATCTAACACACTGCCCTGCACACAGTAGGTACTTAATGGATTGTTAAACTGAACCAATTAAGCTGTTCTAATTTTGGATTAGTTGATCATTTATTACCATTGCTGTGACACCAACAAAAGTATTTAGCAGTGACCCAACATTTTGTACTTCTAGGAAATACTGTTAGGTGAAGTATTCCATAATAAACCAATTTACCAGAGGATTTATGTTCTCATCCATATGGATCCTTTCTGCAAAGATGCAGATCACAAACCAGCCATGCTTGCCAACTTTGTGGAATTTTTGCTCATGTCTTCCCAAGAATTTTCCCATACAGAATCTACTTAGTGTAGTACAGTCCTTCTAGTTTCCTTGACATTTTAAGGGCAGCTAGATGATGCCATAATGCATAGAGTCAAGAAAACATCTTCCTAAATTCAAATCTAGCCTGATATTCGTTAAATGTGTGACCTTGGACAAGTCACTTAACCTGTTTGCCTCAGTTTCCTCATCTGTAAGATGAGTTGGAGAAGGAAATGACAAACCACTCCAGGATCTTCACCAAGAAAAACTCAAAAAGGGTCACAAAGAGTTGAACATGACTCAAAAACTGGACAACAACAAGGAATCATGTATCTACCCCCTTGTTCTTACAGAACCTATCCTTTTTCCCTACATACACATCTCAAATGTTATGCTTGGCATCACTTTTCCTATATAATTCATAGATTTAGGATCATAAGATCATAGATTTGGAGCTAGTGACCATGAAGTACAAGCCTTTAACTTTACAAATGAGGAATCTGAGGCCCAGAGAGGTGAAGTCTTAAGACTGTCTTTTGCTTCATTTTGTATCCCCAGAATTTAAGACAGTGCCTGGCACACAGTAGTCACTTAATAAATGTTTGCTTGATTGATTAATTGGTTAAGTAACTTCCAGAGGCCACACAATTAATAAGTATCTGAGGCAGGATGCTAATTCAGGTGTTTCTGACTCCACGTCCAGGACTCTGTTGTAGCCTGCGCTTTATTTAGTATGTACTTCTGCATCTCATTTATACGAGATTGCATTATAATCTGCTCATGCCCTCCCTTCCCTTCTCCATGCCCTCTAAGGCATTGCTCAGTCTCAGTTCTTCAAAGACTATTCCATAATTCTTAGCCACATATTACTGAAAGAACGTATATATCTCCCATATGAATAACACATTTCAAACATGTTATAATAATCTCAAATGCCTTTCTGTCCATATGTTATGTTAACAATATGTTAATAACAGTGCTGCCATTATCACTGCCTACTATAGCAGAGTCTAATTCACAGAAATCACTGAAAACTAACATCATTTCCTAATTTCTATATTCTAATTAGTATTTATCCTCATGTCCCAGACTATGAAACATGGAGTTGTGCTATCTATATGACAATAATCTTATCTATAAGTCAATTCACTCTCTCTCACAGTTTCCTCATCTGTAAAATGACTCAGTTGAATTTAATGATCTTAATGGGCCCTTTCAATTCTAATTTTTATGATCTCTGATTTTTTTTATCCATCCCTTATATCCAATACATCAATAATATTCTTTAGTATCACTATTTCCTTTCTCTCTCATACTACTCAAGACCACACTCTCAACAACTCATGCCCAGGTAATTGCGCAGACTTACTTCAGACTCATGTTGTATGAAGTTAAACTCTTCTTGACTTTAATCATGCCCTCAGAATCTAGTCCCCAGGCAAGGTCATATCAGCTCACACTCATAACCTCTTCAGTACTCCCTGACCTTAGGACCCTCCTGCCCCTTGACTGGAAAAAGTGGAAGGTGGACCAGGGAGAGCTCCCAGATCCTCCATTTAAGGTTAGTGTCCAAGGCAGCCATTTTATCCTTTCTCATCTAACAACTCTGGACTGTCCTCATTCCCCTTTTCCCAGGGAGCCTCCTTCCCCCACCACTTTCCAGCTTCTTTTTATATGTTGTCTTCCCCTAGAAGACTGTGAGCTTCTTTGAGAGCAGGAAGAGTATTTTGCTTTTTTTCTGTATACCTAGTATGGTATCTGGCACGCAGTAAGCACTTAATATTAATTGACTAACTTCTCAGTGGTCCAACTGCCTCTAGTTTCACTGGCTTCCATATCCATCCAGCTTACTACTAAAAGAATAATCTATTTAAAATGTTGGATAAAAACATGAATTTGGTTTTGTTATTCCTTAGATCAGGGACATTACAAAATGGGGGAAGGGGGAAAGGGGGTGAAGCATAAAAGTAGAAATAATAGCTGTTGGGGGCAGAGCCAAGAGGGCAGAGTAGAAAGACACCCATATGCTATCTCTTACCCCACAGCCCATAAAATACCTGTAAAGAAGAACTCTCAACAAATTCTAGAGCAGCAGAAGTCACAGAACAACAGAGTGGAGGAGATTTCTATCCCAGAGAGACCTGAAAGACTGACAGGAAAGGTCTGTTGCACACCAGACTCGGAGCAGAGCCCAGCCCTGCCTTGGCTAGGCAGCACCAAAAGGAACAGATCTGAGCAGGCTTCAGGAACAGAATCTCCAGTGACAGTGCAGATCCCTCAATCCACAGGTGCCAAAGGTCAGTGAGAGGGTCTTTTCGGCTGGCTGAGACAGGGTGTCCCCATAACTCAGGCCTCCTCAGGAGGCAGCAGCAGACAGGGGCTCCAAAAGCAGGCAGTGACCCACATCCCTTGTTGAAGGTCTCACTGTAAACACCTTGAGGGAACTGAGCCCTGTGTGGTGGCCCTGCCCCCACCTGAGCAGCTGATCTTAATCTCACACTGAATAGCAGCCCTGCCCTCAGCTAAAGCCCCTGGGGGATTGCAGCAGTTCATCTGAATCTCAGCCCCCAGTGCTGGCTTGGCAGAACGGGAGGCCAGGTGGTTGTGGAAAGGAAACTCAGAAGTCAAGTAACTGACTGGGGAAATGCCCAAAAAAGGGAAAAAAATAAGACCATAGAAGGTTACTTTCTTGGGGAACAGGTATCTCCCCCTATCCTTTCAGATGAGGAAGAACAAGCCATACTGTCAGAAGAAGTCAAGGCCTCTGCCTCCAGAGTCTCCAAAGGGAACTTAAATTGGACTCGGGCAATAGAAGACCTTAAAAAACAAGTTAGCAGCTTACTAAAGGAGAACTAAAAAAATTTTGAGGAAAATAACAGCCTTAAAAAGAGGCTAACTCAATTGGAAAAATAGGTCCAAAAAGCCAATGAGGAGAAGGAGTTTTTAAAAAGGAGAATTAGCCAAATGGAGGAGAAGGTTCAAAAGCTCACTGAACAAAATAATTTGTCAAAAGAGAGAACTGAGTCCAGGGAAACGAATGACTATGAGTTAAACCAAGAAGTTAGTAAACAAAACCAAAAATTTGAAAAAATAGAAGATAATGTGAAACATCTCATTGGAAAAACAACTGACCTGGAAAATAGATCCAAGAGAGACAATTTAAAAATTATAGGACTACATGAAAGCCATGATCAAAAATGAGCCTAGACATTATCTTCCATGAAACTATCAAGGAAAACTGCCCTGATGTTCTAGAATCAGAGGGCAAAATAAATATTGAAAGAATTCACCAATCACCTCCTGAAAGAGACCTGAACAGAGAAAGTCCGAGGAATATTGTGGCCAAATTTCAGAGTTCCCAGATCAAGGAGAAAATACTGAAAGCAGCTAGAAAGAAACAATTTGAGTATTGTGGAAATACAATCAGGATAACACAGGATCTGGCAGCTTTGACATTAAGGGATCAAAGAACTTGGAATGGGATATTTCAGAGGTCAAAGGAACTGGGACTGAAATCAAGAATCACCTACCCAGCAAATCTGAGTGTAATACTTCAAGGGAATAAATGGTCATTCAGTGATATAGAGGACTTTCAATCATTCATATTAAGGAAAATACCAGATCTGTATAGAAAATTTGACTTCCCAAGACAAGAATCAAGAGAAGCATGAAAAGGTAAACAGGAAAGAAAAATCATAAAAGACTCTCTAAAGCTGAACTGTTTACATTACTACATGGAAAGAAAATATTTTTAATTCTTGAATCTTTTCTCAGTATTTGGGTAGATGGAGAGATTGTACATACACACACACACACACACATACACATATATAGAAAGTATTATATCAGGGTGTGTTATATCAGAAGAGAGGATATCCACACCAAAAATAAAATAAAATAAAATAAAAACTAAGGGATGAAGGAGGAAAATACTGGGAAGAGAAAGGGAGAAATGAAACAGGGCAGGCTATAACTCATAAAAGAGATAAGAAAAATCTTATTCAATGGAGGAGAAAAGGGAGAAGGGGAGAAGGGAAAAATGAAGCTACTCTCTCCATATGTGGCTGAAGGAGGGAATAACATGCTCACTAAATTTGACATAAAATTTATATCACACCACTGGAAAGGAGGAGAGGAGGTGACAAGTGGGATAAGGGGAATGTTAGAAGGGAGGACAAATGGGAGAAGGGAGTCCCTAGAAATAAACACTTTTGAGAAGGGACAAGGTCAATTGTGGGGAAAAAAATAAGGGGGGATAGAATAGGACACAGGGCAATATAGTTAGTATTACACAACATGATTATTATGGAAGTCTTTTGCAAAAGAACACATATTTAGTCTGTATTGAATTGCTTCCCTTCTCAATGAGGCTGGAGAAGAGAGGGGGAGGGAGAGAAGTTGGAATTCAAAGTATTAGCAATGAATGTTGAGAATTTTTATTGCATATAATTGGGAAATAAGAGCTACAGGGAATGGGGTATAGAAATTTATCTTGCCCTACAAGAAAAGAGAGAAGATGGGGATAAGAAAAGGGTGAGGTGTGATAGAAGGGGGGGGGGTACATTGAGAGAAAGAGTAATCAGAATGCATGGTATTGGAAGCAGGGGAGGGGAGTGATGGAGAGAAAAATTGGACATGTTACAAAGTGAGATAAAAGCAATTAGTATTAAAACAATAGACTGAAATAATTACTGAGAACAAATCAATGACATCTTTAGTTTGGGGGAAAGAATTTCAGTCTAAATTTCCTAGAGGAGGGTAACAGTTGGCATTGATGGAAAAGTTAAGGTTTTAATGGTAAATTTGATTCTATGATCGTTATTTAATCAGGAACTAGAACATATATAGAAAGGCATGTAATCCACTTAAGACTTGCCTCAAAAGATGTTCCTTAGCCAAAGTGAAATTATAATCTTATTTGAAACCTGGTTGTTGGAACTTGCCATTTTTAGATGCTATGGGACTATTAAGTGACTGGTCTTCTGAGTCTAACTCCAGGTATGGAGGGCAAGCAAGGTGGTCTGAGCCTCCAATCCATGATACCAGTAAGCCTGTGAGATGCTGGTTTGAACTGCAAAAGATGATGTCATGGGAAGGGTGGGAGAGCAACTGTTCAGCCTGGGCATTTAGGGTTAGAGTTAGATTCCCCTGACTCAATTTCCCCACTGACGCCTGGCAGACTTTAAGCCTGACTGAATGCAAGTTGACAATCTACTCTTGCCTAGAATTGACATGAAGTTGGGGAGATATTGTATCCCTGCAATGTCCCTACTCTTGGTGGCAATTTCCTACAGTCAAAAGGTTTATAAGCTTAATACCAGATCTAATCAATTATAGATTATGGGCAGAGGAACATCCGAGGTTAAGCGTAAAATTAAGCTATTAGGCATAGGACTTTAGACCAACAACAATAAATTAGGGTCCTTTAATTCTTAGTAATACTGTAGAGACAATTAGGTCAAGAGCTTGTGAAGTTAGCAGCGTAAGTATTGTTTGTATCTCAGTTGGTTAATGTTTAAAAAAAAATTCTTTTGTGGTCCATATTGTAAATGCTTTAAAAGGAAGTATTACCTGACCAAAAGTTTGAACTGTTTTGTTATAAACTGTGTTAAAAATGAAAAATAAAATGAAAATAAATGAATGGAAATAATAGTTGTCTCCAAAGAAAGTCATCAGCCATGAGTTATGACTCAAGTGTCTTGAGTAAGGATGATAGATACAAAGACTTCTGTCCCAAACAGTAAAGGACATTGCTCTTCTTGAACACTGATTTATCCATCAATATTCCTGGTCCAAATGCAAGTCATTGTGGGAATGTCCAGTATAGCAACAACCAAGACAGTAACCCAACAACAAGAAAGTCTAGAGTGAGTTGTTGAACAGGTTAACCAGTCTCTCTCCAGTGAGAATATTCTATCTTATTTTGGCTTTGGAAACATAACCCTACTCACATACCCATAAGTCAATAAATTTATCATGGACTAAGAAATTTATGAAGAATTGCAACTAGAAATTTGGAAGCAAACTAAAATTTTGTTCCCGTATATACCTCTGCTCCAGTTGTCTCTTCCTGAGCCAACCTTGAGTCACTTCTCTCTGAGCTCCAATCCTGATATCCCAAACTTTTTCAATCCTCCTATACCTTGTTTTCAATTCTTTTTCATGGGTCATCTTTCCCAATAGAATATAAACTCTGTGAGGGCAGGTAATAGCTTTCTTTTTACACAATGTGTATTCCCATCATATAGCATAGTGCCTGGCTCATACGTATATTTAATAAAGACTTTCACTATCTAGCTAGCTAATTATCTACATAAAACATTATTCATTATTTTGACCTTTACAAAGCAAGGATTCCAAAATTCCTCTCATCCTTTCTGACATCATGGTTTTTACTTGGCTACAGTGGAATCCTCACTCTGCTGTGTCACTGATCTACTCAGGGCTAGTACAGCTGCTTTTATTTCTATTTGGGGGACTTATTATTCTAATTGTTTTCCAGCTGTATGATTTTATTCACAGCAACTTGAATAACAATACTGTATCAGAAATTCCCAGGGCACAATGCAAAAAGCCCCAGTCAACAGTAATTTAGCTCTAATGAGAAGTGAAAGAACTGTCTGGTGACCCAGTAAACTGCAAATTAAAATGCCCAGCTAACATCCTGGTCCAACATACTGTGTGTGTGTGTGTGTGTGTGTGTGTACTTTGTTGCTGAAGAAGACCATGCCATCAGAGAAATAATGACATGACTTGCACTTGACTTTGTTTTGAGTGAGGGAGGGCTGTGTAGGTCCCCAGCTTCAACATACTTCTACAGGATAGAAGAAAGGATGTTTTAGCTTTCCTCACTCTGGAGAGATTTCAAATCAAGCTTACTTCTCACATTCTGGCTGAGTCAGCTTCCATCTCACACTGAACTCTCCATTGAATGTTTATCCTTTGAGGTTATTTCAAGAATTAAATAGCCCTGTCATAGAAATAACCCTGCTCCACTCACTCACCTTCACCACAAAGCCCAAATAAATATGATTAATACAACACCCAGATGAGTAGATGATAATGATACTTGCTTGACACTGTAAGGTTTAATCCTCAAAACAACTCTGTGAACTGGGTGCTATTTTTATCTTTATTTTATAGATAAGGAAACTGAGGCTGAGAGAGATTAAGTAACTTGCCCAAGGTCACACCACTTGTAGTGTCAGAGGTCAGACTTGAATAGAGGCCTTCCTGATTCAAAAGCCACCACACTATGCACAACAGATGACCTTCAGCAAAGCTGTCCTTTAGACAGAGCTGATATGAGGGAAATGGAGCACTGGATCAAAGAAGCTAGGAGGCAGAGTTACAAAGACAGTAAAAGGGGTTGAGCAGGTTGAATCTCTGGGTGGATGCTGGCATGTATAGGAATGGAGACAGATTTTTTTACATTTTAAAATTTTGGGTTCCTGGGCCATGGTGCCCTTTAAAGCTTTAAGCCTCCCTGCATTGCACCAAGAAACATCTTTTTCATCTAACATTCATTTCCCCAAACCAATCCTAGTTTAATTTTGCAAGTAGACTCTTAATTATTTGTTGAAATTTAATAACTCAGCTAATGAGTGAGTTCCATCATCTCAGCATGGAGCTGTACTTTGGAAGAAGAAACTGTTCCTCGACTGAAAAGAGATTGTCCTCATCACATTTATTATCTGGATGTAGTTAGTTCATCTTGAAGTTTCCCTACTCTTGGAAACTGACAGGATTTAAACAAAGAAGCATCCATAAATATAAACTTTTTCAAATTTTCCACCAAAAATCAAGCAGGCAGGCAAAGAGTGGTATAGAGTCAATAATTAAAAATAACAGAATTAACAAACAGAGGGACAGCCTGGATGTTACATCCAAAGGAAGCAAAGAAAGATGTCTAGTTCATTAGGTATTCCATGGGATAGTGAAAAGAGCTCTGAACTGAGAGTCAGAAGTCCTAGTTTCAAATCATTTCTACCATTTATTAGCTATTAGACTTTGAGCAAAGAAAATCACTTTTCTTTTCAGGTCCCCAGTTTAATCATCTATAAAATTATTAGATTGCATTAAGTGATGTCCAAGCTCCATTTCAGCTCTTCTATTCAGTGATCTATAGAACAATTAGGTGATGCAGTGCATAGCGTGCCAGGCCTGGAGTCAAGAAGACTCATCGTCCTGAGTTCAAATCCAACTCCAGGTTCTTATTAGCTGTGTGACCCTGGGCAAGTCACTTAACCCTATTTGCCTCAGGTCTTCATCCATAAAATGAGCTGGAGAAGGACATGGCAAACTATTCCAGTATCTTTGCTGAGAAAACTTCAAATGAGGTCATGAGGAATTGAACATGACTGAAAAAAATGACCGAACACAAAACCAATAGAACATGGCCAAGAATCTGGCAGGTTAAGGTGTGAAGGGGATATAATTGGCCCTGTTTGATAAAATGCCTACACCAAGACAAACACTGAGATAGAACTGTGATCTCATTAACATCCTTCCACTGATACAGATAACCCACCGATGATTTGTTGCTCCCTGAAACTTTCCTCCATTTTCCCACAAGTCCACCACCAGAAATCCACCGAAAGTTTTGGAAACATTCTAAGTTTTGTCCTGATGTTAGAAACACATCAGTAGAGTGGTTCAATGGTCATTCCTTGTTCTCACCCTACAACCAACCCACATCTTCTTTTTCACTTATACATTTCTTTGGTGATTTCTTTTAATGTAGCTGTTCATAGTTTCTGATTTTTAGTGGAACAGATTATTCAAGCACACCACTCCCTTGTGAGTAATACTTGTCTAATTTCTGTTTTTGAAAATTGTTATTCCATGACTTTCAGTCATGACATAAAACTTGGAAAAACATTTAATTAAAATGAAAAGATGGGTCTTTGTTTAAAGGAGGAGTTAAGAATAATTAAAGCAAAGCTACAATTTCCCATAAGAAATCCAGTTCACTCTCCTCTTTCTATTTAATTCTGGATTCAGTTTGTTATTCATTTAAGTGTCTGTTCAAGTGCTAGACAGACAAAAAGATAGACAGAGAAGATATATATATATATATATATATATATATATATATAGGTAGATGAGCAGCATTAGATGTCCACAAAATTGCTAGACAAAAGGCTATTTTCACTTACTTTCTGGGTAGATGTTTTATATGTGCCCTTTTTACCAGTTCTCCGTCACATCCAGGAAGTTCTGCAGTGTTCTAGGAATTAGCATAACTAAAACAGTGTCATTAGTAATAGGAGCATCTTGGGGACTTTGCCATCTTCAGAAAATCCTTCTTCAGTTAGGACTCCAAACTCAAACTCCTCCATGAGAGTGGCACGTAACCTTGCCAAGTATATGCATCTGTTTTATGCCTCATTTGATATAAATGATCAAAGGATTATCTCTTTATATATTTCAAGGAATCGAGTAATTTTGATGAATGCATGGGAGATATCCCACTGGAAAGGCGTTTAACTGGGTAATTGGCTCTAACAAATAATGCTTTTTGACAATCAATAAATAATCACAATGGTACTTTGTATTCTCTGCATATTTCAGTTGAGAAGGTAAAGCTATGGTCCGTTGTCAAATATTAGTTTTAAACACTTGTCTTCTCCCTAGTAATGCCCTTCTTGAAGATGTCCTTGATGTGTGTGCAGTAGCATCTTCTGAGTTACTCTCCCACCTTGACTTCATGTTCAAGGATTGGGTCCCCAAAGAGTTTTTAAATTTTTTATTTGTAACATTAGTTGTCATGAGAAAAGACTCCATCATCTGAGTGGTTATATGACATAGACAAATAGTTCTAAAAACAAGAATTTCCAACTATTAACAACCACATGAAAGAATGTTCTAAATAGCTAATAATAAGAGAACTACGAATCAAAACAATCCTGAGGTTTTACTTCAATAGGAATAGTAAATATTGCTAGAATTATGGGAAAATATGCCCATTAATGTGTTCCTGGTGGAGCTGTGGATTAGTACATCCATTTTGGAAAGCAATTTCAAATTAGGCAAATAAAGGGATTAAAATATCTGTGCTCTTTGACCCAGAGAATTATTATTTTTATATGCCAATGAAATAAATGATAAAAACAAAATCTCCATATCTGAAAATATAGCAGCACTTTATGTGAGAGCTAAGAATTAGAAACAAAGTAGAAGCCCACTAATTAGAAAATGGCCAAAGAAATTGTGGGATTTATGTCTAATGGAATATTACTATACTGTAATAAATGATGACTGTCAAAAACATAAAGAAACATGAAAAGAACTACATGAAATGCCACAGAGTTAACATAGTCAAATGTGTGTCATGTATGTGTGTATACACAAGTATATGTATACATACAAAAATCACTAAAACCATACAAATGAAAGAACAAGTACAGAACAAGCATGACTTAAAAGAAGACATTCCCACCCCTTTGTAGAAGTGAGAGTCCATAAGTGTACATATTTTGAGACTTTATTGATATCTACATCAGTTATGCTGATTTTTTTCCTCTTCTTTTTTGTCTAAAATTACATTTGGTTATATGAGTTGGCTCTCTATGAAGGAGAAGAGGAGGGATCCTGGGGAAAATTATGGTAATATAAATTAAATATATCATAAAAGTTTTTAAAGAATTTGTCATCAAGTGGCCAGAATACTGGTAAATAAGTCTTTCGGTGCTTAGACTGGCCCTCAGAAAACAGATATATCCTCTTACCAAAACTGCTCTTGAATCCTTTCCAACATGGTAGCCATGGTTTGTGCATGCTTACCATTGTCTTTAAGAATGAAGGGTTACCTCAATGCCTTGATGGAGAGGATTTTGTGAAGGAATAACATTATAATTCCATTTAAGTATTACACACCATGCAGTACAAACTTTGGCTCTATGTATTTTGCATCCAACCATGGTTTCTTCAGTTACCAGTGTTAGTCAACCAACAAACCAGTCAAGCAAGCATTTATTTATTGTGTCAGGTACTGAATTAGGTGCCGGGGATACAAATTTAATGAATGAAATGTGAGTAGAGAAAGTATCTCTATTTACAAGGAATTTATATTGCAATGAGGAAGACTATATACATATATATATATATTTATATACAAAATAAATATGAGAACAAATACAAAGTAGCCAAATACAAAATTGTTTTGGAGGGAAGGTTTCAACAGTAGGGAATAGTGGGAGGAGATCAGGAAAACTTCACATAAAAAGTGGGCATTTGAAGAAGAGAGGGATTCTGTGAGACAGAAATAGAGAAACCATGTAACCATGTGGCATTGCAATGCAAAGGCATGCAGATGGAAGTTGGGAGCCTTGTATGAGAAGGATAATCCAGTTTGACTAGATGGCATAGTGTAGGCGGAAAGAAAATATTCAGTGGATAGGTAGGTTGGGAATAGGCTATGAAAGGCTTTAAAAAAAAACTAAACTAAGTTAGTATTTAATTCTAGAGGCAACAGCAAGCCAGTGTTTACTAAGAAGGGAAATGTCATGGTCATATTTGCTCTTGACAGCAGTATGTAAGAAAGCCAGGAACAGTGAGACATATGAGGCAGAAAGACCAATTATGACAATTAAGGAAAGAGGTGGTAATGTGGTAACTGTTTGCTACTGACTAAAGGGATTAGAATCTGTTTTCAGTTTGAGCATTTAAATGTTTTTGTAGCGGTATGTCGTATTGGAAAGAGGTCTGGATTGGAAATAAAGATCTGGATTCTTGCCTCTGCCACTAACAGCTTAATTTTAGAAGTTACTTAAGTTGCCTGTACAATACAAATTATTCTCAAAAACTGAGGAGAGCACCCTACCAAAATCTTTTTATGTGACATTTATAGCTCTAATGCTTAAATGAGGAAAGGATAAATGAGTGGAAATCTACATTGCAACTACTGATGCCAAAGAGGCCAAAGTTGCTCACTTCTATGAAGACCTACAGCATAGAAATAACACCCACAAAGGATGTTACATTCATCATAGGGGATTGGAATGCTAAAGTAGGAAATCAAAAGGTAACTAAATTGACAGGTAAGTTTGGCCTTGGAACACAAAATAAAGGAGGGCAGAAACTAATAAAATTTTGTCAGGATAACTCACTGATCATAGCAAACACTCTTTTTCAACAACCCAAAAGGCAACTCTACACATGATATCATATGGTCAATAACAAAATCTGAAGGAATATATACTTTGCAGCCAAAATTGGAGAAGCTCTATATACTCAAAACAAGACCTGCAGCTGACTGTGGCTCAGATCATAAGGCTCTTATTGCAAAATTCAGGATTAAATTGAAGAAAGTAGGGAAAACCATCATACTTAAAAGTATGACTTAAATAATACCTCTTATGAATATGAAGTGGAGGTGATCAATAAATTTAAGAAATTAGACCTTATTTTTAGCAATGCTTCCTAAGGCCCACTTGACTTCATTTTTCCAGATGTCTGGCTCTAAATCAGTAACCATGCTTTTTGGGTCCTCAGTGATATTAAGATCTTTCTTGTATGAACTATTCTGTATGTTCCTGCCACATCTTCTTAATCTCTACTTTGTTAAATCTCTACCATTTTTGTCCTTTATAATGCCCATTTTTGCATGAAACACTCTTACTATCACTAATTTTCTTGAATAACCCTCTTATCATGTCCATTCTGTTGTTTCCTTCTATTTCTTTGCATTGCTCAATTAAGAAAGCCTTCTTATCTCATCTTGGTCTTTGGAATTCTGCATTCAGTTGGGTATGTCTTTCCCTTCCCCCTTTCACTTTCACTTTCTTTCTTTCTTCAGGCATTTGTAAAGCCTCATCAGATAGTCATTTTGGTTTTTTGTACTTCTTTTTCTTTGAGATTTTTTTTTTTGTTGCTGCCTCCTGTATAATATTGCAAACCTATGTCCTTAGTTCTTCGGGCATTCTACCGTATCTAATTCCTTAAAATCTATTCATCACCTCCACTTCATGTTCATAAGGGATGTTATTTAGGTCATATTATACAGTCTGATGGTTTTTCTCTCCTTTCTTCAATTTAAGTTTGAATTTTGAAATCAGATCATGATCTGAGCTTCAGTCAGCTCCAGGTCTTGTTTTAACTGACTATAAAGAGCTTCTCTACCTTTGGCTATAAAGTATGTAATTAATCTGATTATGATATTGACCATCTGGTGATGTCCATGCGTAGAATCACTTTTTGGGTTGTTGAAAAAGAGACTTTGCTATGATCAATGAGGATGCACAAATTTAGAGTAGCCACCCCGAATGTTCACATGGACTATCTGTGCCCAATCTGTGGTAGAGTATTCCAAGCTCATACTGGTCTGATCAGCCACAGTCCAACACATTGAAATCTGACTTTGTCACAGTGATGTCATTTTGTGGACAACAACCAACCAAGTTCTCTTGACAAAATTTTATTATTCTCTGCCCTCCTTTATTTTGTGCCCCAAGGCCAAACTTGCCTGTTATTCCAGTTATCTTTTGATTTCCTCAGAAGGAAACTATGGCAAATCTAGCTGGAAAGTCTCCTAAAAAGCAGAGATATCATTTTGCCAACAAACATGTGTGTAATCCAAGTTGTGGTTTTTCCAGTAGTAGTGTATGGCTGTGAGAGCTGGGCTATAAGAAAAGCTGAGTAATCCAGAACTGATACTTTCAAATTGTGGTGCTGGAGAAGAATCTGAGCGTTTCCAGGACAGCAAGGAAATCAAATCATTGAATACTTAAAAGAAATTCATTCAGACTTCTCATTAGAAGAAAAAATAGTGAAACTGGAGCTTAAATGCTGTGGCCACATAATGAGAAGACAGGATTCACAGGAAAAGACCCTGAGTTGGGAAAGATTGAAGGCAAAAGGAGAAAGGAATTACAGAAGATGAAATAGATAGATAGATAGATAGATAGATAGATAGATAGATAGATAGATAGATAGATAGATAGATAGATAAATAGATAGAGTCATGGAAGCAATGAACATGAGCTTGGACAGACTTTGGGAGACAGTAGAAATTACAGAGGCCAGCTATGCTATGGCCCATGTGATCACATAGAATCTGACATGCCTAAATAATAAGAATATAAAATAAACCCACAAAAATCAACTGCATTCTCTTTTAGTTGTGGCAAAGAACTGGAAATTGAGGGGATCTCCATTAAGTCAGAAATGACTGAATAAACTCTTGTATAAGATTGTGATGGAATACATATAACACAAACGTATAACTTTAAAAAATGATGAGCAGGCTGTTCTCAGAATATAACATGGCAAGACTTATATGAACTGGTGAAAAGTGAAATGAACAGAACCAGGAGAACATTATGTAGTGACAATAATATTGTATGATGATCTACTATGAATAACTTAGCTATTCTCAGCAATATAATGATCCAAGACAGTTCTGTAGGACTTATGATGAAAGATGCTGCCCATCTCCAGAAAATGAACTGGCAGAGCCTGAACGCAGATCAAAGATACTTTTTCTTTACTTTCTTTATTTTTCTTCATTTTTTCTGTGTTTTCATTCACAGGATGATTTACATGGAAATGTGTATTGCATGACCACACATGTTTAACATATGTCAAATTGCTTATCTTCTCAATAACGGGAGGGAAAGGAAGGAGAGAATTTGGAACTCGAAACTTGAAAAAAAGTTATAAATTGTTTTACATGTAATTGGTAAAAATATAATATTAAATAAGATTTCTAAAAATTGACTGCATTTTTATGTAATAATAATAATTTTAAAAATATAACAAGCAATAATAGAAAAAGAAATCACATCCCAAATAACTTTAAAAATGCAAACAGTATCTGGGGATCAATCTACTGAAGCACACAAGAGAGTTGTATAGATTCAATTACAAAGAACTCCTTAAAGAAATAAACGACTTAAGTAATTGGAAGAATATTCAGTGCTCATGGGTTGGCTGCATCAATTTAATAAAAGTGACAATCCCAACAAAATTAATTTACAATTTTAATACTATGTCAGTCAGATTACTAGGATAACTAAGTGGCATTGTGGGTAGAGTGCCAGGTTTGAAGTCAGAAAATCTCTTCTTCCTGAGTTCAAATTTGACCTCAGACACTTATTAGCTGTTTGACCCTGGGTAAGTCACTTAACCCTGTTTACCTCAGTTCCTCATCTGTAAAATGAGCTGGAGAAGGAAATGGTAATACTCTAGTACCTTTGCCAAGAAAACCCCAAATGGGATTACAAAGAGTTGGACATGACTGAAATAACTGACAACACAAAATCAAATTACCAAATGCATACTTAAAAAAGTAAATAAATTGATAAAATAATAGCAAAATTCATTTAGAAAAACAAAAGATCTAAAATATCAAAGGAAAAGAGATTATCTGGTATTGCTTAAAAAATAGAGAGGTAGATCAGTGGTACAGAACGAGTGAAGGAGAATCCGAAACCATAGAAGAAAATAACCCAGTGTTGATAAATCTAAAAACATAAAATTATTAACAAAGTTCCTATTTTAAAAAAATTTCTGGGAAAATTAAATAGCAGTCTTGGGCTTGAATAGCAGAAATTGAGCTTAAACCAACACCTTATTCTATATTCCACAATAAATTCTAAATGGATATGTGACCTTAATATTAAAGATCATACTATAAAAATATTATAAGATAAGTATATCACATACCTCTCATCTCCTCCTTTGAGGAGGATAAATATTTTTAACCATACAGGGATATAAGCAATTACAAAAGAAAAAATAGATAACTTTGGTTATATAAAAGTGAAAAACAGATGCACAGACAAAATTAGTGCACCAAGGATAAGAAAGAAAGAGGTAGAGTGGGGGAATAAATTTTTATCAAATTTCTCTGACAAGGGTATGAAATAACTAACAGAAAGAGAGAAGGAGGGAGAGGAGACATGAGGAGGGAGAGATGAGCAGAGATGAGGAGAGACAGGTGAAAAAAATATACAAATATCTCCCAAAAGAAAAATTGCAAACTATTAACGACTACATTAAAAAAAACCACTTCAAATCAGAGTATCCTCCAAAAAATACCTGCAAATACTCCAAACAGAGCTGGAAACACTTGCAAATGCTGCCCAAACCAGATTAAAATGAGAAATATTCAACTAATTAAATAAATGCAATAGAAGGTAGATAATATTAATATGGGATTTTCTGAGTCAATATTTCACCCACAAGATTCTCTATATACGGTTTAGAGGCCTCCATTTCTTTTTCATCTTGACATTGCAACTCCAAACCACTACTAGTAAGGGAAATGCAAATCAAAAGAACCCTGAGTTTTCCCTTACACCCTGAAAACGGGCAATGACAAAAAGTTAGAGGATTTATGGGATGATAGGTACACTAATGCATTGTTTGTGGAACTGTGAATTGGTACAATCGTTTTTGAAAACAATATGGAATTATGCAAATAAAAGTACTAAAATATGCATACTTTGACTCAGAGATTCCATTACCAGGTTTATGCCTGAAGGAAGCCATTAATAAGAATGTACCCATATACAGCAAAGTATATATAGCAGCTTCTTTTAAATAATAAAAAGCTAGAAAATTGTAGGTACCCATTGATTGGGAAATGACTATAGAAATTTTGGTAGATGTATGTAATGGAATATTACTGTACTGTAAGAAATAATGAATGTGATGAATACAGATAAGCATGGAAAGATCTATGCACAAAGTGAAGCAAGCAGATCTGGAATAAAACCCAAAATACCCAATGACAACAATAATGTAAATGAAAGACCAACCAAACACAAAAAAATCAAAAGTAAATGCAGTAAAATCATAAATATCAAGTAGAACTCAAAGGAAGCAATATGAAAGGATTTACCCAACCCATTCTTTCAACACCCACCAATGTTGCACATTGCATATATTCTGAGACTTTTTCAATGTATTTATTGTAAGTTTGTTTTTTTCTTTTCTTTAAAGATACTGCTTGTTATATGAGAGTGCTCTCTGGGACGTTAAACCGAAGGGAGAGGTTTACTGGGGAAATTATGATGATGTAAAAAAAAGACTTCAACACAATCTTATTTTAAAAATGAGAAAAGACAAAAGTCACAAACTCTCTAGGTCTTATTTTTCTCATACGTCAAGTGAAAGGATTATTCCGTATAATGTCTAAGTCCTTTCCCATCCTAAAATTCTAAGATTCTGCCCATTCTGTCACGATTTTCATGAAGCATATTTGTGTATGTATATGTATTTTATATATTTTTTAAAGTAAATTTGCTACATTACCTTATATCCGATTTGTGACTTGGTCTACTACCAGAAAATACAATTTTAGATCATAGATGTTTTCAGTCATATCTTCCAGTGTTCTAACAGTTTTCAAAGCAATCTGTTAAGAAAAGTTAGAAATATCTTACTGTAGTGGATAGATGTTGTAGTTTATATTGTGCTATAAGTGATAGTATGTAACTTATAATGATACTATAAGTATCATCTTATTTGTTCACTTAAAAATCAGAATGGAGAGCAATCCTTCACAGAAACCATTAAAAGATTGAATTTTTTTTTTTCTAATTCTTTTCTGAGGGGCCTAAATTCCATAAAGGTCATTTGAAAGGAGAATGACTTTAGAAGAGAAATAAAATTGTTTTAAAGAAATAAGCACCTCAGAAATGTCATCTTCTCATATATTTTCATAGCTGAACTCTAAGGGCTTCTCTGAGCAATTTCATAAAATACTATGATAGAGGTGGCATAAATATATGGGGCAGGAAAATGAAATAAAAGCCCCTTAGGAAACTCAATTTTCCCTTAGGAAAAGTACCATTCTCAATACACTCTCTCCATTCATATGGAGAGTAAAAGCTAGCACTTACATGGCATGTTAAGGTTTTAAAACACTTTGTATAACATCCCCATGACATAAAAAGCAGAAATCTCATCATTCACTTTTTACAGATGAAGAAACTGGGGTGCTGAGTGATTAACTGCCTTGCTCATGATCATATAATTAATGTTTCAGAAAGAATTCAAACACACCTCTCCTAATTCCAAGCCCCATTATGACACATGGCCATCAACTACACTCGCTGTACAATTACTTGGAGTTCCTGGTAGCTAGTTGGCACAGTAGATAGAGCACTTGCCTAAGAATCAGGAAGACTCATCTTCCTGAGTTCAAATCCGGCCTCAGATACTTACTGGCTATGTGGCCCTGCACAAGACACTTAGCCCTGTTTGCCTCAGTTTCTTCCATCTGTAAAATGAATTAGAGAAAGAAATGGCAAACCACTCCAGTATCTTTGCCAAGAAAACAACAAACAAGGTCACAAAAAGTCAGACACGACTAAAAAATTTCTCAACAACAACGAACAAGCTGGAAAAAGAAATGGCAAACCACTCCAACATCTTTGCCAAGAAAACCTCAAATGGGGTCATGAAGAGTCAAATACAACTGAAACAACTGAACAAACAATCCACAAAGTGAATGATGCATTAATAGATAATGAAGAGTTAAATAAGTATGAACATAAATTCTCTGATTTTAATTTGGCCTGATAAATACCCCATGTACTTGAATTTAAATAGCATTTTAAATGGGAAAAGAATTAAATAATACCTCACATTTATATAACTTTGAAGGTTATAGAACTTTTTCAACTACATTTAATCCTCACATCAGGTCTATGAGATGCAATACAATTATTATAACCCCTACATTCACATTTTCTCCCTAAGAAAATTTAGTTCAAAAACTAAATTCATAACATAAGACTGCTTGGTAAATAAAAAATTCAAGGTAAAAAGAGTTGGCTTATTTTAATAAATAATGCTAATCAAGTCATGATGACTAACATGCCCACTGCTATTAATAATCAGTGAACAAGTATTCCTTAAGAGCCTACTATGCACCAAACACTGTGCTAGGCACCAAGGATAGAAAAAGGAATGTGAAAACAGCTCCTGATCTCAAAGAATTTACATTCTACCAGGGAAGATAGTCTTGTTGATTACAACAACTGCAATAATATCATTGCTGGGGCATGATCTTGTAAAGAAGAACACAAAAGAAAGAACACACAGCTTGAAATTAAATCTGGCAAAACATATCTGTCTGGTTTGCCACAGCCTGAGTGGGTGGGTCTATGTGAAGCTACAGAGTAAAAGCAATTAAAGGTTGCACAACAAAACAAAGACAGCCTCCTATTAGTAGTTCTAGAGAAGGCATAATTCTGCCTAACGCAAAATTCCCACCTATGAACAAAAGAACAGTTTACAGTGCACACAACGTCATAAAGTTATCTGTCATTTGTGTAATGTGAAAAGAAAAATTGTATATAGGTATATCCAGAAAGAGCTACAAAATAAATTCAAAGTAGCTTAGGAAAAAAGTGCACTAGCAATTGGAAGGATCTGTAGAAGGTGGTGCTTCAACTGAGTTTTCAAAGAAATGAAATCCTACCAAGCAGAGGTGAGGAAAGTCAGAGTCTAAGCCCCTACTGTCAACTTGTCATCTACCTCAACATCCTCACTCCCACTGCAGAGGTGCTCTGACCAATTCTTATCTTTTTCTAGACACGTTGAGAGTTCTCCTATGATAGCATGCTGTCACAGAAAAAGCATAGGCTTGAGACCAAGAGAAAGATTCTCCTCATTCAAGACCTGGCTCCCTTGCGTGTTGTCTTCCCCCATTAAATTGTAAGATCCTTGAGGATAGAGACTTTTTTCTTTTCTTTCTTGCATACCCTGTGCTTAACACAGTGACTGGTACATCATTGGTGCATAATAAATGGTTATTGAATTGAATGAAAATGTTGTGAACAGGTTTGATTACCATTTGGATTACAATATTATTATTATTTGCGATTAATTACTCTTTAGATTTGTGTGAGACCTTTAGTCTTATAGTCAACCCATTGGCACATTATTCTGGAGCTAGAAAATCTCCCTTATTTTATGTTGATGTGTCAGATTCAACTTATTTGTATGACCTTGTTTCTATTTTAAAGGGTATCTCTTGCCAGGGTTTGCAGCCCTCAATCCATTGACTATAAAAGAGCACTTTATCTCTGTTAACTGCACATTTTGTACAACCTAAGAACTGGAGTCGATATGCTAACAAGCCCTTGTCCTTGTGATGGAAGTCACCAGTGATCAATTAAGCGGATGTTCTTCCCATCACTAAGTATGGCTGTTCCACGGTTACTTAATTTCCATTAAGAGAAAAAGAAGAAACAAAAAAGTTTCTCCACTTCCCCTTTCCTGACTCCATCTGTTCTTCCCTCTTGACTTTGTTCTGAGGGTCATGTTAAGCCTGAATCATTCACAAAAGGGTCTGATTTAAAATCCCAAGTGACATTTCCTTTAAGGAACTCCTTAGCTTGAGGCTGGTGCTTATTAGGTCTCTCTGGATTCATTTTCTGAGAATGGCAGTCTACCATGGCATGAGAGGTTGGGTATCTATCCAAGTGTCTTTTTCAGGCTATCAGGAGACCATCATTTATCATGTCAATAGGCATTTAAACTTTTTCTTGGCTTCCTAAGCAGTCAAAATGAAGGAGCATTGTGAGAATAACCTTCAAAGTAGCTACCAGCACATACACAGCACTGATCCTGGTGTTCCTAAGGTCATTTTTACTTAGATCAAATATCCCCAACTGATCAACTATTCAAAACACACCAGCTCTCATCTCTATGCCTTTGCATAGATGTCCCCCTAAGTACATTCTCTCCTCATTTCTGCCTCTTAGAATCCCTAGCTTCCCTCACTTCTCTGCTCAGGTGTTCCCATCAGAGGCCTTTCCTGATTAGTACATTCCCCTGTCCTCAGAAATTACATGTATTTTGCTTGCAAGGTGTAGGACCTAACTTAATAGAAAAGAAAGAGTATGAAACAGGTTCATGTTCTACCTCTCATGTGTTGACTATATGACCCTGGTTAAGTCACTTAATCTCTGTGCTCAAAAACAATAGATGTTAGAGTAGGAGCCAAACTGCATTGGTAGAGGCAGTTCCACTATAATCCCCATACACTAATGAAACTTCCAGTCTCTGGGGAGAAACAGAAAGACACACACACACACTCACACACAAACTCATACCCCTATGCTTCATTGCTCAACCACCTCCATGGAGCTTTTTAGGGGCCATACTGTCCCTTCTTGGTACGACTGTACCTATAATGGGACCCTTCTCTCTACCACTGCATCCCCCACACAAATGAAGTTGCCCCAGCCACAGTTTCAGATCATTACAAACCTGATTCTCAGTGTTGGGATTTTCAATGTACCTTGCTGCCATGCTTTCAGTTCTAGCCATTTGGAGGTTAAAAGCCAATGAAGATAACTGGAATCATTTATTTTCATTTAACACTTATAACCCCTGTTATCTAGTATCTAGCAGACAGTCAGGAAAATGAAACTTTTGTTCAAATTTCAGCCTGCTTAAACCCAGGGTAGAATTTTCTAGATATCTCTTTAGTTAGTGTACCATTAAGGTATAGTCACTGAATATCTTTAAAGACGTCTTTCAGAGACCTGCAATGAGATCACTTACTGAATACACAATGATGTTTCTCATGCCCTTATGGAGAAGTTAACCTTTCCTTCCCAGGTTTCAACCTCTAGGGAATAGATCCAGTCATTATTTTAGTGACTAGCCCAAGAGTTCAATACCTACATGTAACTGATAACTAATTCTGTAATTTCATCTTTGCAGATCCCAGTTTATGACAGCCTCCCTTAATCTTTGATATCTTTACTTAGTAATGAAATGCATTGGACCACTCTGCCATTATTCCTACTTAATTTGCCTTAATACAAGCTCACCACTACCAACCACACCTGCCTGATCATAACTCTCCGGAAAGAAACTCTCTATTTCCTGTAAAATGGAAGCCATTCTAAGAGAATCTCCATATATGCAGATGAGATAAATGCCCTGAGTGGCTTCCATTTACTTTTCACTTTATAGTGATAATAGTTATAGTCACTGAATAAGAAAGATGCATTACAGGAGGAGGACTTTTTCTAAGAACAATGCTTAGCATTGTCAGCTGTTGTCAGGAGTTATGTGAGAGGTTAGCAAATCATGATGAACTCAGATTCTTTCATGAAGAAATCTTATTTTTCTGGCTTGTAGTCTTTACTTGGAAAAAAAAATTTAAGCAATATGACTAGATGGTACCTAATTTGCTTTTTCATTAAATTTTTTTCAATCACATGTAAAAAATTTTGAGTTTCAAATTCTTTTCATCCCTGTCTTCCTCCTCTCCACTCTAAGACAGTAAGCAATTTGATTTGGGTAGTACATAGGTAGTCATGCAAAATATATTTCCATATTCATCATGTTGTGAAAGAAAACAGAGACCAAAAAAATAGAAAAATAAAAAAATAGTATGCTTTTATCCTCATTCAGATTCCATCAATTCTTTCTCTGGAAATAGATATCATTTTTCATTATATATCTTTGGAATTGTCCTGACTCTTTGTATCATTGATAACTAAGTCATTTACAGCTGATCAGTGTTGCAGTATTACTGTTACTGTGTACAATGTCCTCCTAGTTGGGCTCACTTCACTTTGCATCAGTTCATGAACGACTTCTCAAGTCTTTGTGAAAGAATCCTGTACCACAATAATATTCTATTACATTCATACACCACAGTTTGTTCAGCCATTCCCTAATTGATGGGCATCCCCTCAATTTCCAGTTCTTTGCCACCACAAAAAGAGCTGCTATAGATATTTTTGTACAAACAGATTTTTCCACCTTTTAAAAAATTTCTTTGTGATATAGATCTAGTAGTGCTATTGCTGGGTCCAAGGGTATGCGCAGTTTTATAGACCTTTGTGCATCGTTCCAAATTGCTCTGCAGAATGGTTGGAATAATTATCACCTCCAGCAAGAAGACATTAGTGTCCCCACTTGCCCCCATGCCATTTTCCTCTTCTGTCATATTAGTCAGTCTGAGATGTGAGGTGGAGCCTCAGAGTTATCTTAATATGCATTTCTCTAACCAATAGTAATTTAGAGCATTTTTCATATGACTATAGATAGCATTGATTTCTTCTAAAAATTGCCTCTTCATATCCTTTGACTACTTATCAATTGGAGAATGACTGGTATTTTTATCAATTTGACTCCATTCTCTACATATTGGAGAGCACAGACCTTTATCAGATAAACTTGCTATAAAATTTCCCCCACCCCAATCCCCCACTTTTCTGCTTCCCTTTTGATCTTGGCTACACTGGTTTTGTTTGTGCAAAACCTTATAAATTTAATGTCATCAAAATTATCCATTTTGCATACCATAATCTTCTCTGCCTCTTCTTTTGTCGTAAATTCTTCACTTATCCATAGATCTAATAGATAAAAAATTCCATTTTCCTCTAATTTACTTGTGATATTATTCTTTATGTCTAAATCACATACCCATTCTGACCTCATCCTGGTACATAGTGTAAGATGTTTGTCTTTACCTAGTTTCTGAACAACTGCTTTCCAGTTTTCCCAGCAGTTTTTGTCAAATAGTGAGTTCTTGTCCCAAAAGTTGGAACCTTTCATCTATCAAACACTGGATTACCTAGATACATCATTACCTGTTGTGTATTGCAAACTCAGGCTAATTTAGTGATGCGCCACTCTGCCTCTTTGCCAGTACCAGATTATTTTGATGCTTGCAGCTTTGTGATATGTTTGAGATTTGTAACTCCTAAGCCACCTTCTTTCACATTTTTTTCATTAATTTCCTGATATTCTTGACCTTTATTCTTCAGATGAATTTTGTTATTTTTTTTTCTAATACTATAAAGTAATTTTTTGGTAGTTTGGTGTGGCACCAAGTAAGTAAATTAACAGGGAGAAATGTCATTTTATTATATTGCCTTGTCCTTCCTACCAATCAGCAATTAATATTTTTCTAATTTTTGGGTCTGATTTTATTAGTGTGAAGTATTTTGTAATTGTGGTCACATAGTTCCTGAGTTTATCTTCACAAACTAGTCGTTTATACTGTCTACAATTATTTTAAATGGAATTTCTCTTTCTCTTGTTGCTGGACTTTGTTGGTAATATACAGAAATGCTGATGATTTATGAGGCTTTATTTTATATTGTGCAACTTTGTGGTTAATTATTTCAGTTAGCTTTTTAGCTGATTCTCTTGGATTCTCCAAGTATATCATATCATCTGTAAAGGTGACGGTTTTCTTTCCTATCCTATTTCCTTCAATTTCTTTTTCTTGTTTTATTACTACAGTTAGCCTTTCTAGTACAATATTGAATAATACTGGTGGTAATAGGCTTCACTCCTAATTTTATTGGGAAGACTTCTAGCTTAACCCCATTACAGAAAATGGTGCTAGTGGTTTTAAATAAACACTACTTATCATTTTTAAGAAAAGCTCTACGTCTCCCTATGCTCACTAGTGTTTTTAATAGGCAAGTGATTTAACCTCTCTCAACCTCAGTGTCCCCAAATGCAAAATGAAAAGAATAACAGCACCTACTTCCAAAATGTCAGCTAAAATTATTATATTTAGAGTCAGAGACCATGGTTCTAAAGCCTGGCTCAGCTACTTAATAGCTATGTATGACTGACTAGAAAGGAAGGTGTGAGGAGCAAAGAATTCTTTATTCCACTTAGGCTCTACTTCCAAGAAATGTCACATTCCATTTCTCTTTAACCCAAAACTAATATACTTTTGGATCATTGACCAAGCATTTAATTATACTATGGGCCTTTGTGAGATTCGGTAGTTACTGTTTTTATAAGAAGAAAGAAATCTTACTGACCTTGTATACACAGCCTATATTGCCAGTGAATACCTACCTCCTTACATCTGCCTCCCCACCAAAAGTGACATCAAGCTTGAGGCACTTTGTAGGTTATTGCCCACTCAAAGTCATGGTTGACAGCTCCCCCTACCAAGCATATATTTTTACTAGCCAGATGGGGGATACATTAGTCCAAAATAAAAGACATTTAACAAAATTATGAGCAAATAAAATGACTAGAAAAGATGCCCTCCCACCCCTGATTCACTTGGAGTTCTTGCTCCTAGGTGACCATACCACTAGTGGTATGAGACATTTATGCAGAAAATGCCCATGACTGGGGAACATGTATGAAGACACATACTTCAGGAACCCATGTGGATGGAGCACACGAAGAAATGTACAAACCAGACATTCTTGTCTATGGCATATGTGTTCCTGAGGAAATTCATAATTCCAGTTGTGTAAAGCTGATCCTCTAGTGGTGACACTGTCCTGCCCTCTCCTACTCCATGTTGGGTGTTGTGTTCCTCTTCTCCACCTCCTATTGTCCCTCTGCTGGAAATCTCCACTGCTTTTTCCATTGACTTTTTGAGCTCCAAACTGCTTTCTGCTTCCATTTACTACCACCTTCTGACCTTTAGCTCTTCAAGGCCATGGTTAAGCTATATGCTTCTATGTACTAAGGAACGGTAGTTATGAAACTCCTCATGATAAAGGTAGGCTGATATTCTTTTTAGCGCATAGCTGCTAAGTCTCTGAGCTACCATAACTAATCAGGTAGCCAACAAAACCCCCTAATTTGTTCCTAAGCTAAGATGAAGTCTATTCTTTTAGCTACTCTCTTTTTTCTTCTGAGATAGACACAGTCCTTGGTTCCAGACAACTGATTTAGGGTTAGAAAATCCCCTTAGTGTCTTGTTAATTCCTATCCTATCTTTGATCTGGAGCTTGTGTACTTAAAACCATTTTAAGTACTCAAAAAATTCCACTAGAGTTATACAGAAGCTAAGACAATGAAACCCATCCTGCTCAAAAAGCATGAAAATGAAGTTAAGACAAAAGTCCAGGTGAAAGACACTTTCATCTTTTGTTACATCTATCTGCCAGTAACAAAAGTTGATCCTCTTGTATCTACCCTTCACCAGAACACAAGTCTGATTTCTCTAAGATTCCCAGGGTCTAATTTCTGTGCACAAATAATCAAATGTATATTGTTCTTATTTCTAGACATAGACAAATATCATACAAAATATATTGACAATTACTAAGCAAAATCTTATAAATAATAAAATGTTGAATACTCAATCAAATAATGAAAATATATCAATACCCTCCAAAATATGTGAAAATAATGAAAATATGTCAGTACTCTCCAAATTTCCTGAGGCCCTTTATGACCTTCATCTAATTCACCTAGTCTCCAAGCTTAAATACATTAAGATAAATTCTGTAACTAGAAAATTTCAAAATAGTCTTAGGAGCCAAATCAAATTCAGTCTGCTTCATATTACATATGTGTGTGTACATATAAATATAAACACATATATACATATACATATATGTGTGTGTATCTATATATCTCCTTCTATACCTCCTTCCCCTGTTGGGCATCTAGGTGGTGCAGTGGGATAGAGCACCAGTGCAGGAGGGGACCTGAGTTCAAATTTCACCTCAGACACTTGACATTTACAAACTGTGTGACCTTGGGCAAGTCACTTAACCCCAATTTCCTCATCCTGGGTCATCTCCAGTCATTCTGATGAATATCTGGTCACCGAACTCAGATGGCTCTGGAGGAGAAGTGAGGCTGGTGACCTACACAGCCCTCCCTCACTCAAAACAAAGTCAAGTGCAAGTCATGTCATTATTTCTCTGATGGCATGGTCTTCTTCAGCAAGGAAGAATAAACACACACCTTCCCCTGTAGGACAGGGAACATGAAAGATCACTTCACTGTTTAAAAATTTTACCAGGGTTGCAGGAAGAAAATCTGCTCAAAGATAACTAAATTAAAACAATTATAACATAAAACAGAGTATATCTGTATAAATTAACATATTCAATGTTCAAAATGGTAAATTCATGCCTATGCAGTAAAATATTTATAACCTCATTTTTTCTAGTAGCAAAGAACTGACAACAGTAGATAATCATCATTTGTCAAATGGCCAAAACAATGGGAATATATAATTGCAGTAGAATACTGTACTACAGAAATTATAACACTGAAGAATATGAAGAATAGGGAAACATATAATCTGATGCAAACTGAAGCAAATAAAATCAAGGACACAACATACACAATAAATGCAAAAATGGAAAGAACAATAAAATTGAAACTGAATGCTACATGATTATAATGACCAAGATTATCCCTGAAGAACAAGGAAGAGAATGTACCATGTACCTTTCTTAGCAGAAAGAGTGAACTATGTATGAGTGAGAATGTTGTACATATTTTTACAATTTATTAATATGCTAGTTTTGTGGAAATATTTTTTTTTCTTTTAACAAACTTATTCATAAAGGACAACACTCTGGGTGGGGAAGAAATATATATTAGGAAATAAAAGTGATATAAAAAACAAAAAATAAGATTAATGGTTAAAAAAAAACAAAAATGGGAAGCTCAGGTTGCAAATAATGCTTCAGAAATATATGGAATAAAATCCATGCTACTGGGCCATTATATTGTAAGAATGTGTCTATTTAGACTTCTGCAAAGTTAAAGGTCTTAAGGAGCAAGGAAAGATACACCTTTTTTACTGTAGTATGTTATGAAAATGCTTGTTTTGTTCTGTGAATTGAAAATAATTTTTTTTTAAGAAATGGGACAATGAAATATAAGGGAGGGACCTTCCCCGTCTTAACTTAAGGATTCTATACCTTGTAGGGTTCAAGGCTTTGAAAAGATAAAATGATACAAAAAGTCCATCAGAGATAAGGAACTTTCCCCTTTCACCTTTGCCTCACCACTTTAGTCTCAAGTCATTCATTCGCATTAAACCCAATGGTAATCTGGTAAATATAATGAGGGCATTATTCTAAATTAGAAGGAGATTCCCCACTGAGGTAAACCTAGTCTGAAATACAAAGAACTGGCAAACAGGAAAAGCAGTACAGGTGGTCACACCTCCAGACTTGGGGGAAAGAAACTTTAATGACATACAGCCATGAAGATATAAAAATAAAAAGGCTTCAGTAAATCTTACTCTAAAGGTCTTGTTTCTTTCTGAAAGAGCACAGTAGCATGTCAGCTAAAAAGAGCATTGCAGGAAATGAACCCCCAAAGAGTACTGCAACCTATTAATACAATCGAAAATAGCTAGGGGTGATAAGGGCTTTGTCCCAGTGCGCTGAACTTCAGAGGAAGCACTTGCTCTCATTCTGCATCATGAAACAGATAAATAGCATTTTGTTAACAGAATTCTTAGTTAAAATAAAGCTACCAGGGAACATGCTTCCTCTCTCCAGGAGCACCTGGTCCACTTTGCCCTTGTCCACTCCATACTACACAACCCTTGGCAGTTTACCCAGCAGCAACTACAACTGTGCCAAGTGTCTCTCCTCTCCTCTCAAATGAATATCTCTTTAAAAGTTGACCTGAGTTTTGCACTACTTGTTCCCAGTGCAAAAATAGCCAATTAAGTTTCTGGCTACTAGAAGTGGGGAAAGCATTAAAGTATTCTGACTTGTTCATTGAACTATGGTACCTAATAAGCCATAAACTCCACGGGGTCCTAAATTCTCTAGCGCATATCCTTCATAATGGAGAAAGACAGCTTCACTCAGCACTTTTCCTAATCCTTCAGATCTCTCAAAAAACTTGAACAAAAAACTGAAAAAAACAAAAGTTAGTTTCACTGAAGGCAAAAATAAGAGCATGTAGTATTTGGTGACAAAAATGACATAAAGTTATATACATATACACATATATCATTTATTTTTATAAATAACTAGCATTGCCCTAACACTTAAGGTTTGCAAACACTTTATATATGTTATCCTCACAACAAGTCTGTGAGATAGGTGCTATCATAATATCCATTTTACAGTTTGGGAAACAGGTTCAGAGAGGCTAATTAACTTATACGGTCATACAACTAATAAGTGTCTAAGGCAGGATTTGAACTCATGTCTTCCTAATTTATTCCAAGTCCTGTGGTCTACTCACTGTGCCTTCACCCAGGGAGAGTGTTCTGGTTTGGAAAACCCCAAGAATGGTGAATGAAATGGTGAATGAAAACCAGAGTTCAGTAGTCTGGCATGCCCTTTCCCAGTGGAAATGAAAGTATAAATTATATTACAGTTTCAGAATTGAAAAATGGTAAGGAATGAAGGAGGAAAGGTAGATTATATATACTCATCTACATACAGAATTGTGTATTCAGTACATAATTACATTCACATATGATTTTATACAGAAAGTAATGGAAAGTAATGGGGCTGCTGGGTGGTACAATGGATAGAGTACCAGGCCTAGAGTCAGGAAGACTCATCTCCCTGAGCTCAAAATCTGGTCTTAGACACTTGCTAGCAATGTGACCCTGGGCAAGTCATTTAACCCTGTTTGCCTCAGTTTCCTCATCTTCAAAATGAGCAGGAGAAGGAAATGGCAAACTGCTCCAGTATTTTTGCTAAGAAAACCCCAAATGGGGTCGCGAAGAGTTAGACATGACTGAAGAAAAATGGAAAGCACATTTGCTTAAAATTGTGGCCTCAATGCTGTCCTAGCAGTGGGACTTGAACTAATCACCATATCTTTCTAAAGTTCAATCTTCATCTATAAAATGGGACTAAAAATATTGTCTACCTCATGAAGATATGGACACTCTTACCAGTCATCTAAGCTTGCTCTCACTCTCTCCATATATACATTTGGTTGCCAGATTTTGTGATTTCTACCTTTACAACATTTCTCAAATAAATCCCCTTCCCTCCATTTACACAGATACCACTCTAGTTGAGCTCTTTGTCACTTAATGCCTGAAGCTACTGAAGCACTGCTGTCTTCTAACTGATTTCCTTGCCTCAAGTGTCTTTTGACTCTAATATATTCTCCAGATTTTCCTAAAGGATATATGATTTATCACTACAACCAACACATGCATACATACCCACAGCCATACCAGTAGTTCCCTATTAGAATGCAATAGAAAAGTCTTGGTATTCAAAGCTCTTCTCAACTTAACCCTTTCCAGCCTCCAGACAATTTTCTCCCCTGTTAACTATGATCTAGCTGTATTGCCTAACTTACTCTTTCTCACAAAATACTTTATCTCCTATCTCCATTCTTTTGCATTGCCTATCCCCCATGACTCATGTCTAGAATGATCTCTCAACTCATTCAACCTCTCAGAATTTCAGGCTTCATTTTAAGGTTCAATTCAAGTGAGATCTTTCACAGGAGATATTTTCCAGTCCCTCACCCCTACCCTAACTGTCCTTTCTCCTCAAAAGTTATCTTTCATCAACACTATATGTACAGTTTATATAACTATTTATTTGTAACACAATAAGTTACTTAGGAACAGAAACTGATTTTGCTTTTCTTGGTATACCAATGCCTAATATAGTGACTGCACATAGTACCCATTTAATTAATATTTGTTGATAAATCAAATTTTCTGTTAGGAAAGTGCTCTATAAGCTTTTTAAATTTTATTTATTTATTTTTAGTTTACAAGATTCAGTTTCACAAACTTTTGAGTTCCAAATTTTCCCCCCCTCCCTACTTCCCAAGATAGCATGAAATCTGATATAGGCTCTACATATACATTCATATTAAACATATTTTCACATTGTCAGGTTGAAAAGAAGAATTATAACCAATGGAATGAACCACAAAAAGAAATAAACAAGGCAAAACAAAACAAAAAAAGGGAGAGAGCAAATAGCATGCTTTGACCTGAATTCAGGCTTCATAATTTTTTCTCTGGATGTAGATAGCATTCACCATCATGAGCATTTTGGAGTTGTCTTAGAACCTTGCATTGCTGAGAAAAGCCAAGTATATCAAAGTTAGTTACTGTACAATGTGACTATGACAGTCAACAACGTTCTCCTGGTTCTGCTCCCCTCACTAAGCATCAGCTCATATAAATTTTCTAGGTTTTTCTGAATTTCTCCTGCTCGCCATTTCTAAAAACACAATAGTATTCCAGTGTGCCATATCTTGTTCAGTCATTCCCCAGTTGATGGGCATCCCCTCAATTTCCAATTCTTTGCCACCACAAAAGCTCTGTAAGTTTTTAAAAGATTATATCAACACAGGATGAATTTTACCCTTCAAATATGTTGTTTCCCAGTGTTTATTTTATAAATATGGCTCAGTAATAGTGGGAAGGAAGAATATTCCAAAATTATATTTAAAACTTTAGATATAAACAATAACTACTTTCTTCCATTTTAAAAGAAATACTTAATTACAGTCATTAAGATAACAGGCAAATAATATAATCCTGTTTCTTAATCCTTAGGCGGATGGCTGTAAAAGCATCAATCATAGGCTATGAGTTAAAACCATCACATGGTGGAAAACAAAAGAACAGGCAGAGGACACAGAACCAATAAAGTAATACTGTTACCCTGACTATTGTTCCCTAACAAACAGATTTTAATTACCTTTTAATTCCTCAGTATTCTTATTAATGTACTTCACAGTCTAGAAGTACACATTGTAGGCTAATTCTATGTTTATTTGTTTTCTGAAATGGAATCCCCAGTACAGCAATTTCAGAAAAGACTATATCTTCAACTACTTTATGTTAAACTGAGATCTGGTTATATATTAGCTACTTTTATGATTAACTAATCAGAACAGAGCCTTTCTGTATTTAAGGAATACATTCCTTAAATAGTCCCGAACTTACAGCTTTGGCAAAGTTGCAGGTTACAAAATATAACCAGATAAATCATCTGCATTTCTATATATTACTAACAAAGCCCAATAGCAAGAGATAGAAAGTGAAATCAAATTTCAAGCTAGGGTAGACACTATAAAATATTTGGGAGTCTATCTGCCAAAACAAACCCAGGGACTATATGAACACAACTACAAGATACTTTTTGCACAAATAAAGTCAGATCTAAATATATGGAAAAACATTAGTTGCTTGTGGGCAGGCTGATCCCATATAATAAAAATGACCATTCTACCTAAATTTACTTATTCAGTGCCATACTAATCAAACTATCAGATAATTATTTTCTAGAACTTGAAAAAATAATATTCACATGGAAGAACCAGAGATCCAGAATATCAAGGGAACTAATGAAAAGAAATACTAGGGACAATGGCCTAGCCCTTCCAGATCTTAAATTGTATTAGAAAGCAGTAATCATCAAAACCACTTGGTACTGGCTAAGAAACAGAGGGGTAGACCAGTGGAATAGGTTAGGGTATTCAAGACACAGCAGTCAATGATTATAGCAATCTACTGTTTGATAAACCTAAGGACCCCAGCTTCTAGGATAAGAACTCACTGTCTGACAAAACTTGCTGGGAAAACTGGACAACAGTGTGGCAGAAACTGAGTATGGACCAATGCCTCACACCATATGCAAGAATAAAGTCCAAATGTATACATGATGTATGTATAAAGATTGATACTATAAATGAAATATATAAAATAAAAGAATGGAGAAATTTATGACCAAAGAAGAGATAGAGAACATTATGAAGTGCAAAATGGATAATTTTGATTATATTAAATTGAAAAGGTTTTGCACAAACAAACCCAATGCAATCAAGATTAGGAGGGAAGCAGAAAACTGGGAAAGAATTTTTGCAACTAATTTCTGTGATAAAGGCCTAAAATATATAGAGAATTGGGCCAAATGTACAAGAATATAAGTCATTCCCCAATGGATAAATGGTTAAAGGATATGAACAGGGAGTTTTAGAGGAAGAAATTAAAGCTATCTATAATCATATGAAAAAAAGCTCTAAATCACTATTGATTAGAGAGATTCAAATCAAAACAATTCTGAGATACCACATCACACCTATCAGATTGGCTAACATGACAAAACAGGAAGAAGATAAATGTTGAAGAAGATGTGGGATTCATTGTTGGTGGAGCTATGAGCTGATCCAACCATTCTGGAGAGCAATTTGGAACTATGCCCAAAGGGCTACAAAAATCTGCATACCCTTTGACCCAGCAATACTGCTCCTAGGACTGTATCCCCAAGAGACCATAAAAATGGGAAAGGGTCCCATATGTACAAAAATATTTATAGCAGCTCTCTTTGTGGTGGCCAAAAATTGGAAATCAAGGAGATGATCATCACTTGGGGAATGGCTGAACAAGTCATGGTATGAATGTAGGGAAATACTACAGTGCTATGAGAAACAATGAATGGGAAGACTTCAGAGAGGCCTGGAAGGACTTATATGAACTGACGCTGAGTGAAAGGAGCAGAACCAGGAGAACTTTGTACACAGCAATAACCACAGTGTGTAAAGAATTTTTCTGGTAGATTTAGTACTTCATTGCAATGAAAGGACTGAAAAAATTTCCAGTGGATTCTTGAGGCAAAATTCTTTCTACTTGAAGAGAATGGAATTGGATCACAGGTAGAAGAACACCATTTTCTTTTGTTTGATGTTTTGTTTTGTTTTATGGTTTCTCCCATTCATTTTAATTCTTCTGTGAAACATGTATTTAATAGGAATGTACCTGTAGAGCCTATGTAAGATTGTACACCATCTCAGTGAGGGAGTGGGAAGGAAGGGGGAAGTGAAGGGGAAAGAGGAGAAAAAAAATCTAAGATATATGGAAGTTGAACACCAAAAACAAATAAAATTAATTTTTTTTAAAAAAGTCCAGAACTTAATGAGTTAGAGCACATTTCATAAAGTTTCTAATGAAGTATATTAAAGACAAACATATTTACTTTGCATTTGAAGTGAAAGACACTTAAAATAAATATCTGATGTAGAACTTGTGGATGCTCCTTCCTCCAGAGTGTAAGTCCACCAGGAAATAAATGGCTGCTACTCCAATTTCAAGGTCCGCATCCCCAAAAACCATAGCTCATGAACTCCCACTGACATGTTTACCATTAATAGTTGGTCAAAGACATAAACAAATCAAAGCAAAAGCTTTTAATTAAATATTATAATAAGAAATGTATATGGCATTAGTATGAAGAATAACTATGTAGGGAAGGTGCCAAGGTACCCATGAGGAATGGATAGTCATGTCTGATTCTTTAGAGCTACTTTTTTTAGTAAAGTCACTGCAAAGCTCTTTGCTGGTCTTGCGGTTTCTGCTGGGTACTACCTAACCAGATGCATTCTGGATACAGTCTCTGCCAGGTACTGGTTGGCTATTTCTTGCTTAGGGAAAAGCAAGTCCTACCATGTTTCCTTAATTTAAAAAGTAAAAGATGCCATTAGTTCTTTTTTTAGAAAAAGCAGAAATACTTGTCTGAGAACTAACAAGAAATCTCCACTGTCTATTCCATAAGAATTTTGACTACTGAGGCATCCAAACTCCCTGCCAATAGATACTTAGCTTTGGATGCTAAGCTCTTTAGAACAAAGAGAAAGCCCTTTCTCAGCTAGCTAATGCTCCTAATGTTGTCCTTTTCCTCATATAAGAGAATAGTATTACATTATCTTGCTTAGTCAGGGAGAGGAAACACACAATTGGGAGGTAAATCAGAGACATCTCCCCTCATACTGACATACTTTAAGAGGAGAAGGGGAAATATTTTAATTTCTTTAATTTCTTAACCTAACTGTGTGACTCTGAGAGTATGGTAAGAAAAATTAAGAGTTTGAGGAGGATGGGGAGGAGGGAGTGCCAGAAGTGTCTTGCCTTAAAAGTAGCAACTATATAAGGTGGAGCCAAGTTGGTAGAGAAAAGCCAGGAATTTGCCTGAGCTCTCCCCAGTTTTCCTCAGAAACAATGTTAAATCAAGATTCTAAAGAGATTCTGGAGCAACAGAACCTATAAAAAGATGGTGTGAACCAATTTTCAGTTTAATATAACTTAGAAGGACTTCAGGAAATGTCTGCCTTACTTGGTTAAAACGGGAATGCAGTGCAGCACATGAGGTGTCTGGATAAGCCAGGGGGAAGCTGTTAGCCACAGCACAGATCAATAACCAGTCCTCAGGCCTGGCTCAGCAGGCCAGCCATGAGGCCTTCAGCCCCAGAGTAGAAGACAAACTGCTAGTCCAGAACTGTCAGTTCAACAGGCATGACTAGATGAAATGAGTAAAAGTCACAGCACCTGAAGCTCCAGCACAAAAAGCCAATGACCAGACTCCTGGCCCCAAGCACAAGAAGCTTGGGACAGTGCTCCCTGTGCCTCAGAAGCAGAGCTCAAAATGAGCCAAAAAAAATGACCAAAAAAATGAGCAAAAACTAGAAAAGAGCTTTGACCACAGAAAGCTACTATGGTAACAGGGAAGATCAAAACACAAAATCAGAAGAGGACAATAATGTTAAAATGCCTACATGGAAGGCCTCAGAGAGAAATATGAATTGGTCTCAAGTCCAAAAAGCCTTTCTGGAAGGACTCAAAAGGGATTTTAAAAATAAAATTAGAGAGGGAAAAGAAAAAAATGGGAAAAGAAATGAGTTATTCAAGAGACAGTCAGCAGCTTGGAAAAGGAAGCACAAAAAATTGACAGAAGAAAACAATTATTTTAAAAAATACAATTTACCAAATGAGGAAAAAAGTGCACTGAAGAAAACAACCCCTTGAATTGGCCAAACCAAAAAGGTCTAAAAGGCAAATGAAGAAAATTATTCCTTAAAAATTAGATTTGGGCAACTATAAATTAGTGACTCTATGAGACATCAAGAATCAATCAAACAAAGCCAAAAGAATTAAAAGATAGAAAATGTAAAATATCTCACTGAAAAAATCACTGATGCAGAAAATATATCCAAGACAGATATTTTAAGAATTATTGGACTACAAAAAAGCTATGATTTAAAAAAAAGATCCTAGATAACATCTTTCAAGAAATTATCAAGAAAAATTGCCCTGATTTTCTAGAACCAGAGGGTAAAATAGTAATTGAAAGAATCTATTGATCACTTCCTAAAAGAGATCTCCAAATGAAAACTCCAAGGAATGTTGTAATCAAATTCCAGAATTTTCACGTCAAGGAGAAAATATTACAAGTAGACAGAAAGAAAAAAAATCAAATATCAAGGAGGCACAGTCAAGATTACACAGGACTTAGCAGCTTCTACTTTAAAGAAGGAGGGCTTGAAATATTGTATTCCAAAAGGCAAAGGAACTTGGATTACAACCAAGAATCAACTATCCAGCAAAAACTGAGCACCATTCTTCAGGATAAAGGATAGCTACTGAATGAAATAGGAGACTTTCAAATTTTCCTAATGAAAAAAAAACAAAGCTAAACAGAAATTTTCATCTTCAAATACAAGACCCAAGAGAAACATAAAATGGTAAACAGGAAAAAAAACTGTATTATTCAATAAGGTTAAATGGTCTATATCCCTACACAGGTATCCCTACACAGTATATATATATATACTGAGAGTATGGGTATAAGTTGACTTAGCTGGAACAATATAAAATATTAAGAAGTGAAAAAAGGATTCTACTAGGAAAAAAGTAAATAGGAAGGCAAAATAGGGTAAATTTTATCACATGTAAGCATGAAAAATACCTATTATAGTAGAGGAAAAGAAGTGAGACAGTGAACATTGCTTGAACCTTATTTTTATTGAATTTGATTCAAAGAGGGAATAACATGTATGATTAGTTAGGTATGGAAATTTATTTTACCATATAGGGAAGTAAGAGGGGAAAGGGGAAAGAAAAAGGAGGAAGGCTGATAGAAGAGAGGACAAATTGAGAGAGGCAGTGGTCAGAGGCAAAACACTAGTGAGGAGGAACAGAGTGAAGGGAGATAGAAAAGTATAGAAGGGTAAAATAGGATGGAAGGAAATAGATAGTAATCATAACAGTGAAAATGAATGAGATGAACTCTCCCACAAAATGGAAATAGAGTGACTTAAAACACTAGAATCCTATAATATGTTGTTTACAAGAAATATATATGAAGCAGAGAGAAATACACAGGGTAAAAGTAAAAGGCTGGAGCAGAATATATTATGCTTCAGTTGAAGTAAAAAAAAAGAAAAGAAAAAAGAAAAGAAAAGAAAAGCAGTGGTAGCAATCCTAACCTCAGACAAAGCAAAAACAGAATAGATCTAATTGTAAAAGAGATAAGGAAGGAAATTGCATCTTACTAAAAGGTCCCATAGACAATGAAGAAATGCCAATACTAAATGTATATACACAAAGTAGTTTAGCATCCAAATTCTTGGAAGAGAAGTTAAAGGAGTTGTAGGAAGAAATAGACAGCAAAACTATATTAATGGGGGACCTCAAGCTTCCTCCTTCAGAACTAGATAAATCGAAACACAAAATGAAAAAGAAAGAAGTTAAGGAGGAGAATATAATTTTACAAAAGTTAGATATGAGAGACCTATAGAGAAAACTGAATGGTGAAAGAAAGAAATATACATTTTTTTTTCTCAGTAGCACATGGCACCTACAAAAACTGACCAAGTATTAGGGCATAAAAACCTCATAATCAAATGTAGAAATATTAAATGAATACTTTTAAGATTATGATGCAATAAAAATTACATGTAAAAAAGGGCTATGGAAAGATAGATTAAAATTAATTGAAAACTAAATAATCTAATTCTGAGGAATGAGTGTGTCAAACAACAAGTCATTGAGACAATCCATAATTTCATCAAAGAGAATTACAATAATGAGACAACATACTAAAATTTATGGGATACAGCCAAAGCAGTTCTTAGGGGAAATTTTATATCTCTAAATACTTACATGAACAAAATAGAGAAAAAGAGGATCAATGAATTAGACATGCAACTAAAAAATCTAGATAAAAGAACAAATTTAAAATCTCTAATTCAATACTGCATTAGAAATTCTGAAAATCAAAAGAGAGATTAATAAAATGGAAAGTGAGAAAAATGATTGAATAAATAAATAAAACCAATTGGTGCCTTTGTAAAAAAAATAAAACAATAAAATAGATAAACCTTCGGTTAATTTGATTTTATAAGAAAAGAAAAGAAATGCAAGGTACCAATATAAAAAATGTAAAAGGTGAATTCACCACCAATGAAGAGGAAATTAAAGCAATAATTAGGAACTATTTTGCCCAACTGTATGCCAATAAATCTGACAATCTAAATGAAATGGATGAATATTTATAAAGGCATAAATTACTCAGATTAGCAGAAGAGGAAATGAAATGCTTAAAAAACAGCATTTTAGAAAAAGAAATTGAACAACTCATCAATGAAGTCCTTAAGAAAAAAATCTCAGGACCAGACAGATTTACAAATGAATTCTACAAAACATTTAAAGACTAATTCCAATACTATATAGTTGGAAAAATAGGCAAAGAAGGAGTCTTACCAAATTCTTTTTATGACAAAAATACGGTGTTGATACCTAAACCAGGAGGAGCCAAAACACAGAAAGAAAACTATAGATCAATTTCCCTAATGAATATTGAGGAAAAATTTTAAATAAAATATTAGCAAAGAGATTATAGCAATTTATTTTGAGGATAATACACTATGACCAGATGGTATCTATAACAGAAATGCAGGTCTGATTCACTACTAGGAAAATTAGTGTGTGCTCGTCCTTCATTGCCAAAGAACACCATGCCCTCAGAGAAATAATGACATGACTTGCACTTGACTTCATTTTGAGTGAGGGAAGGCTGTGCAGCCTCAGTTTTCCTCCACAGCCATCTGAATCCAGTGACCTGATACTCATCAGGATGACTGGAGGTGAGCCAGGATGAGGCAATTGGGGTTAAGTGACTTGTCCAAGGTCACACAGCCAATGAGTGTCAAGTGTCTGAGGTGAGATTTGAACTCGGATCCTCCTGACTCCTGCACTGGTGTTCTATCCGTTGCACCATCTAGCTGCCCCTATTAGGAAAATTATCAGCATAACTGATATCAATAACAGAAATTATATGATTATATCAATAAATGCAGAAAAAGTATTTGGCAAAATACAGCACCCATTATTATTAAAAACATGACAGCATAGGAATCAATGGAGTTTTCCTTACAATGATAAAGTAGTTTCTATCTAAAACCATCAACAAATATTACATGTTATGGGGCTAAGCTAGAGAAGTTTTCCCAGTAAGATCGAGGATGAAACAAGAAGGTCTATGATCACCACTATTATTCAATATTGTATTAGAAATGTCAGCCTCAGCCATATGAGAAGAAAAAGAATTTGAAGGATTTAAGATAGGCAATGAGGAAACAAAACTCTTTGAAGATGACATGACGGTATACTTAGGAGTCAACTAAAAAACTACTTGAAAATAATTAACTTTAACAAAGTTTCAGGATGTAAAATAAACCCACATAAATGATCACAATTCTATGTATTACCAATAAAGCCCAGTAGCAAGATATAGAAAGAGAAATTTCATTTAAAATAACTATAGATGATATAAAATATTTGGGATTCTATCTGCCAAGACAAACCCAGGAACCATATGAATACAATTACAAAACACTTTTCACACAAATAAAGTCAGATCGAAGCAAGTAAAAAATATCAGTTGCTCATGGGTAGGTCAAGCTAACATAATAAAAATTGCAATTCTATACAAATGAATTTACTTATTCAGTATTCTACCGATCAAACTACCAAAAAATATTTTATAGAGCTAGAAAAAATAATAAAATTCATCTGGAAAAACAAAAAAGTCAAGAATATCAAGGGAATTAATGAAAAAAAAAATACAAAGGAAGGTGCCCCATCCATACCAAGTCTAACTATATTATAAAGTGGCAATCTTCAAAACTATTTGCTAATGGCTAAGAAATAGAGTGGTGGATCAGTGGAATAGGTTAGGCACGGAGGACAGCAGTAAATTACCATAATAATATAAATCCAAAGACTCCAGCTTCTGGGATAAAAACTCACTATTTCACAATAATGCTAAACTGGAAAATAGTATGGCAGAAACTAGGCAGAGAATAACATCTTGCAATATATAGCAAGATGGTATATATTGGGTATATAAAATGTGATACCATAAACAAATTAAGAGAGCAAGGAATAGTTTACCTGTCAGATCTATAGAGAAGGGGAAAAACTTATGACCAAACAAAAGACAGAGAACATTGTGAAATGCAAAATGGATAGCTTTGATTGCATTAAACTAAAAAGGTTTTGCACAAATAAAGCCAATGCAACCAAGATTAGAAGGAAACCAGAAAGTTGGGAAACAATTTTTATTGCCAGTGTTTCTGATAAAGGTCTCTTTTCTGAAATATGAGAAATGAGTCAAATTTATAGGAATACAAGTCATTACCCAATTGATAAATGGTCAAAGGATATGAAAAGGCAGTTTTCAGACAACGAAATCAAAGCTATCTATAATTATATGAAAAAATGTTCTAAATCACTACTGATTAGAGAAATGCAAATTAAACCAACTCTGAGTCCTATCAGATGGGCTAATGTGACAAAACAGGAGAATGATAACTATTGGAGAAGATGTGGGAAAATTGGAACACTAATGCATTATTGATAGAACTGTGAATTGATCCAACTATTCTGGAGAGCAATTTGGAACTATGCCCAAAGGGCTATAAAACTGTGCATAACCTTTGATCTCACTATTAGGTCTGTATCCCAAGGACATCATTAGAAAAGGAGAAAGGACCCACATGTACAAAAATTACTTACAGCAGTTCTTTTGTGGTGGCAAAAACTGGAAATTGAGGAGATGCCTATAAACTGGAGAATGGCTGAACAAGTTGTGGTATATAAATGCAATAGAATACTACTGTTCCAGAAGTAATGATGAGCAGGCTGTTTTCAGAAAAACCTGGAAAGACTTACATGAACTGATGCTGAAAGCTGAGTGAAGTCAGCAGAATCAGGAGAACATTGTACAAAATAATAGCAACATTGTTTCATGACCTACTTTGGTAGACTTAGCTCTTCTCAAGAATGCAGTGACCTAAGCCCATTCCAATAGACTCATCATGGAAAATGCTACCTATATTTGGAAAAAGAATTATGGAGTTTGAATGCAAATCAAAGCATACTATTTTCTCTTTTTCATTCTTTTTTCTTTTTAGGGGTTTTTTTCTCTTTTATGCTGATTCTTTCACAACATGACTAATATGGAAATACATTTAATATGATTGTACATCAATAGTGTATATCAGATTGCATGCCCTCTTGGGGAAGGAGGGAGAAAAAAATTTGAAACTCATAATCTTATAAAAGTGAATTTTGAAAAGAAGGGTCATAGAGGTTGGCTAATTAGACAGAAGGTTTGGGAGTGATTCTGTTGTATCTTGGTGATCCAAAAAGAAATGTAAAAAGGCAAGGAAGAAGAATATACTAGGAGCAGAAAGGAAAGTTACAGAAAATTATTTCACATGTTTTGGTTTGCAAATAGAAATCTATATGAACAAGAATGAAGAACTGGAGGAGTGGCTAATGCTCAAAGTTCATTCTCATCTGAACTGGTGAAAGAAGAGAAAAATTAATACACACAATTCAGAAAAGAAATACATTTCACTCAATGAGGAAAAAGAAGAGAAAGGGGAGAAGGAAAAAGGGAAGAGTAGAAGAGTAGTTTAAGGCAAGGAATAATCCTAAATAAAACAATCTCTAGCAAAGTACATATAAAAACATGACTCTTTTCTGAGGTAGCAAAGAATTGGAACTAGAAGGGCATCCACCAACTGGAAAACAGCTGAGCACTAAATGAATATGTGATATGCTACACAAATATCATGGCATGCATTTTTGAAGCAGACCAATATCACAGAGTAATGTCTAGACTTTGCGTGAATTGGATTTAATTGATGCAGAATTGCCCGAAGTCATCAAGCTCTCTTTCAGAATCACTGAAGTAGTGAAAGAAAAGTTGAGTTAACTGACCATGGCCCAGGATGCAGTAGATGGTCTTTGCGTATTCAATGTCTGATCAGGTACTAAGCATTCCGCAGTGTCTGCGTCAGCCGCCTTCATGCCCACTGCAAGATGGTCTCATCTACCCACACTGCCAGGGAGCAGTCTTCACATGCTTGCAGTAAACATCCTCGTGGCTATAGGTTAGGAGGTCTGGCAGTTACTCCTAACCTGGTTTAGCCCATCTGCTGAGCTACTTTTAATGGAGTGTGAGTGTGTGGCATGCTACAACTTCTTGGGACCACAGGTGAAAATTGAGTGACACTTTGACACCAAAGGTCAATGAGCAATCCTGGAAAGGGTTTGGCAAGCCTTCACACCAAAGGAGTAGAAGTCCTCCCTGAATACTCCAAACATATTATGCTGTAATAAATGATGAAAAAGGTGGTTTCCAAGAAACTTGGGAAGATTTGTATAAGGTGATACAGAGTGAAATGAACACAGCCAGAAGAAGAATGTATACAACGACAATAATATTGTAAGAACAACTTTGAAAGACTTACAAAGTGAACAAGGTAATGACCAAACATGATTCAAGAAGGCTAATGATGAAACATCATACCCAACTCCTGATAAAAAGGAGAAAAGACTCAAGAGTGAAGAATTTATATATAGGTATCTAAATGTTTGTGTCTGTGCATGTGTGTGTGTATGGTTTACCATATATATTACATATATGCACTTTTTCTTTTGGATATGGCCAACATAGAAATTTGTTTTGGTGGAATGTTTTCTTGACAAAATTTGCTTCATTATCAGACTTTGTTTTTCTTTCATTCTTAATTGGTTGGGAAGGAGTAGGAGGAAGAGAAAGTAGATTTTTCATCTATTTAAAAAATAAAATTTAATTTAAAAAAAATTATTTAAATTGTCCATGAGTTCCCTGTGAATCCGTATCGGTCTCTTTAGACAATTCTCATTTTGCTGTCTCATGAGAAATAGGTCTCTGTGGCTTCAGAACTTCATTCCTGAGAACTTTCCATTCAATTAGGCTTATTTTGCTTTATATTCTCACAGCATTAATCTTATTTATTCAGGTCAATTTTATGAAATAAAAAGAATTCATTTTATCAATTACGATCACTTCTACTCATTGTTTGGTTAAAAAAAATTTTTCCTCTATCATAGATGTGACTATATAAATTTATTTTTAATAAATTATAAAACTACTTTTAAAAAATAATATGACTTTTTATATTTAAGTAATTGATCCACTTGGAGCTTACTAAGGCATTCAGCATAAATTGATACTCTAATCCTCATTTCTACCAAACAATCTTCAAGAATTTTAGGTAGTCAAATCCTAACTATCCTCTCCTGATTTCATTGAAATACCTTTTCCCCAAATATAGGCTGAATGTAAGACTGTAGGGCTTTCCTCCCTTCTATTGCAGATTCCAAAATGAAGAAATTACTTTTCATTTTCTATATCTTTGTCTCTCATACACACACACACACACACACACACACACACACACACACAGTTTTATAGATGAGGAAACTAAGGCAGAGTGGCTTGCCCAGGGTCATAATACTAGTAAGTACCTGAGGTAGGATTTGAACTCAGGTCTTCCTGTCTCCAAACCTGACACTCTATCCATTGAGCCACCTCCTCACACTCCACCTATCCCAGTTTCTTTGCTTTTTAATGTTTCTGTTTTGTTTTGTTCTAAACATGAGGCTATTTGCAATTTACTTTTTTTTGTTAAGTACTAGGCATGGCTGTTTCCTTGTTTCCTTCACCTAGAACTCTTTACTTGACCATTTGACTCTTACACAAGTGAGCCACATCTCTTCTTTCCTTTGGTGGCTCCTATATTCACATAAAAATCTTCATCCCTTAAAATGAAAAGCATAAGCCAAGTGGTTAGCCCCATCCTTTACTGGCTCAATTTCTACTGCACAGACACATTTCAAAGGACAAGCTCCAAACTAGTACCAGCTCCAAACCCATCCACTGTTTTACTGAACTTATTAATGCTCTCCAATATCTCTTTAACAAAGTCACAGTGGCTTTGATGTCCCCTGGAGGAGCCATGTGCCACTCAGTTGAATCACCGTGAAGTGCTTAGAGCATTTCTGGCCCTTTTTTCTTCTTTTCCCTGGTAACTGCCTTTGAAATAAATCCTCTGCTAATCTAGAGTTTATATCAACCCCTTTCTTCTTGCGATTTGAATTTCTTCACATATATCCCCTGGATTCATCCCAACTGAATTAATATGTGAGGTCTCCACCACATAATAGTTTACTAGAGCATAATTTTCATTCTTTGTAAAGCATATTTTAAAGATAAAATCCTTCTTTGAAATGTTCTTCCTGCCTTCTTTCTCCCCTCAGAAAAGCTTCAGGGATGTTTTTCATTTTGTTTTGTATTCTTTCAAATTTCCTGCCTATCTAGATATCTAAGTGATTCAATGGATGGAGTTTTAAGAAAACCCAAATTCAAATCCTGCCTGGGCAAGTGACCCTGGGCAACTCACAACCTCTCAGCCTCAAGTTCCTCATCTGTAAAAAAAAAAAAAAAAAAAAAAAAAAAAAAAGGCAGTGCGTGGGAGAAGGGGAAGGGTAATAATTGTACCTACCTCACAAGCATCCTATGAGAATCAAATGAGATACTATATGTAAAGTGCTTGGTGAACCTTAAAGCACAATATAAATGATAGCTTTATTATTTTTATTATTATTTTCCTATATCCTTGATAGAATGCAAACCAGACAATCCAATATCTGCTTTCTTTCCTTTCTCTTTCCCCCTCCCTATCCTTGACTTCTCCCTCCCTCTCGACTTTCTGCTCTAATTCATCTTTGTCTCTTCAAACCACTTTAAATTCTCCCTGTGGACCCAGGTTAACCTGCCTCAGCCTCGGTTACCTGATCTGTAAAAATGTGAATAATTGTACCTCAGTCACAGGGTTATAATGAGGATCAGGTGGTATAACTTATGGATAGTACTTTGTAAACCTTAAAAATTACTAAATAAGGGCCAATTATTATCATGTTCACCATCATCAACAATAGCCCCTACTCCTATACTTCTAAATTTCCCCATGTCTTATTTCCAAAAAGAAAATTCCTATTGTTTTGCTGCTTTACTATTGCTCTTATAGATTTGTTTTCTCTCTCAAACTAGGGCTTGAGGCCACAGCAGGCTCCCCCTGTCTCCCTGCTCTGCCATCTTACCCTCTTTCATCAGCCCATACCATGTTTCTTCATATATAAAGAAAAGCAGCATTATTCACAAACGATGCTCATTTCATCTTTTCAGTACCACTATTAAGTAGAAGGAACAAGTACTATTATTCCAGCTTGGCAGATAAAGAATCTGTGATATAAAACACTTTAAACAACTTGTCAGTCACACTGAAAATCAGTGGCAGAGGGAAGATTACTTCTTCTACAGAAACTACACTGTGCTCTGCTCTGTCCAGCTCTAAAACTGTATGATGCTATGTGGATGATTGAATTTATCCATTTGAATGCATATTTGGAGGATCTAAAGTTTTCTTAGGTAGCATTGTCTTGGTCACATCTACTTCAGGTACTGCTGAAAATACTATCACTTAGTATCGACCCCCATTTATATCCAGAGAATTCTGCCTTAGTCCCTGAGGCTGGCAAGGGGCCAATTGACACACTCACTCTGTGCTACGCTTTGGATTTGTGGGAATAAAGAGAAAGTCACAAGAGTCATTAGAAGCCACAGAGGACAGGGAAGATGATATAGAAGAAAGAAAAGATCCAATTGCAGCTATGAGTTCACCAGCCTGACTTCTCAGTGTAGCACAAAGAGCACAGGGTGAAATCTTGCTTGGCTAAAACCAACAAGCTGACAAAATCAAGATTATGATGAATCATTTTCCTTCCCTCCCTCTTTTCTGTAATGTTTCCCTGCAGAGCTTAATCTCCATTTCTTAAAAAATTGCTTACCTTTCTGTATCTAACAGGAGACTGAGCAATGAGCCCTGTCTTTATGAGAATGAACGAAATACCACTGATACAACTCCCCTCATGAAAGAGGGGAAAAACTTACTTCTAGAAGAATCATGATGACATGCAATGGAAAGGCCTCAGAGAGACCATGGAGCATACCTAGACTGGTTTGGGTCTGCTAAGCATGGGATGAGAAAGAGCCTTTATAACTGACAGGGGATACATTCAAAAGGTCTAACTAAGGGAAAAGGTAGATATCATCTTTTGGTTTGACTTCTTTTCAGCTGGCTTCCTGCTAGATGGCAACTGGTAGAAGCCAACTCTTTAAGGAGAGAGGCCTTGGGCTGTTTTTTCATCCGTGCTCAACAGATGGCCCCTGAAAACAAATTCTGTTGTCTTCCTCAGTTTGTTCTTTCATTTTAGGTGGAGATTAATCCTGAGGCTGCAACGTTCATTTCCAATGGTGAGGAGAACAGCCACCCAAGATCCAGGAGACCTGGGAATGAAATCCATTTCAAGCTTTGGAATCAGCTCAGTATGTATCTCTCAAGGAGCAAGTAGCTTAAGGACCCAGACAAATGAACTGCTGAAGCAAGGACTCATGCAAGAATCTGGAGGAGCCAGTGCTATGTAGAAACTGCATTTAGTTTGAACCCAGCACTCCCTAGAGGCCTTGACACTATATGGGAGTGTGCCCCCAACATGTTTGGGGAGGGACACACACTTCTGTTCTTGCCTTATCTTGGAAGTAATAGCCCTTTTCAAAAACTAAGTAATATTATTAACTGGTTAAATGGAAATTGGAGTTTAGTCACTAGGGGATTAGAGTTGAGGGAACACACTTGAAATAGGGGCCTGAGCCAGTAGCATTAGAGAGCTGACATTACAACCCCTAGGATTCCATGTTGATGGGGTGAAGGGGGAGAAAACTATAGCCTACTTAGCTTTGGAATTGTGAGGCCAGAAACATACTGAGTACAGATGTTTGCTTTGTTTTTTAAGCCAGTAATTTTGATAAAGCTGTTAAGCATTCTAACTGCTAAACTCAGTGTATACTATGATTTGAATGAAGCAGAAAGGGGTGATTGGGGACCTCTAGGGAAGAAAATGAAACGAATACTTTTTAAAGCTGTGATATTTTGCCATTGTGTAATTTCTGACAACAATCTCAGAGTGAGGAGAGTTATTGTTTCATTTTCACAATTTGCCAGAAAAAAAGAATATTTTTTATCAGGATTTCTCTAAGCAAATGAGCTAGAGGGCTAGCAAAGTGACTAGGCCAGATACCTGTCATTTGCAGGGAGGTGGCATTGGTTTTGAGAGGAAAGCCATGCCTCTAGAAGGAGGAGCCCACAGAATGACTGGAGAAAAAGACATTCACCAAAGGGAAGGAGTATCCATCCAGGCCCACAAAAAGAGGAGGACTTTAGATTGACTGACAGCCCTCGCTAAATTAGAAACCACACTTAGTGAAATAATAGCTATTAAAATTACAACAATAACACAGAGAGAACAATAGTCTGCACAATATAAACTCCTTGGGAGCAGGGGATATTTCAAATCTGTCTTTCTATCCTTTGTGCTTAGCACAGCATTTTGCTATAAGATATTTTTCACATAAATTCATAATAAATGCTGAATAAATAAACTCCTGCTGGATTGAACTGAATGTATACAGGCTGGTCTGAAAAACTTAGAGCAGCTTATAAGGGTTTAATAATTATTCATAATATTTAATAAACATCAATCACATAAATTATTTCATAAGTAACTGAATTTACAGATAATAATATTTACTATCAACGCTTATTAAAACTGCACTAAGGCTTTTGAGACACCCTACAGAGTGCTTTACAAGATTACAAAGTGCTTTCCTCAAGAATCTTTCACAATTTAACAGAGCAAAGCAATCTAATTAGTGGCCCACAACATCAGTCTGAGAGACAAGGTGGGGTCAGTAAAGAGGGGAGGAGATGTCTAGTCAAGAAGAATGTCTGTCCAAGTTCTGATCTGACCAGCTGTGACCTTGGTAAAGTCACTAAACCTCTCAGTGTCCCTGGAAAAACCTCTAAGAGAGTAAGTTATAGATATATTGTTATCTCATGCCAGGATAAAATCATAGATTCAAACTCCCCACTCCCACCACATCCAACAAAAAGATCAGTCTAATTGTAATTTAGGAGATTCTAGGTGTTTGTCCAATACTTAATAATATTTTTCAGCAGATATTAACCAATATAAACAATACTGGGTAATTTTCACATGTGGACACAAATGATAGTTTTTTGGGGTTTTTTTTTAAAAAGAAGAACCAAGATCCCCAACTATAATTCAAAATTCTAGCATGGAGGTTAAAATCATTTGTCTATTTCTTGCCCCAATCCAATATTTATACTAAAAGCTTGATGGATCTTAGCATCAAACCTGTCACCTGCTTACAGGAGATCCCCGCAGACATGAACACAATCTTGTCGGTTGATTCTAATCTTATTTCGTGGATTTCATCAGTTACTGTCAGGCATAAGCTTTGGGTACGTGCACATTTCAGCTGTCATCACTAGGGCTGCTCAGCGAAAATTAGATCCTGCCATATCTAGTGCCATTTATCTTCATTAGTCTGTGCTATTGCACCATTTGGCCTATAAGCAGTATGTGCCCTGAATCGCTTACTAGCTCCAGTGTGTTCAGTAACAAGCTAAAGCAGAAAGCTAAAGTGTAGAAATAACCTCCAAGCACTTTTGCTTGTGAGCTAATATTAAATCAACTCTGTTTTTTGATTAAGCTCTTTTATTATTCTTTTTTACTTTTTGTTGGGGGTCAATACTGGCCTTATAGTTTATTACATGGAACCCAAATAGCATGGGCTTACCTGTACACACTCATAATTTTAAAAGACTCAGAAACTTAAATTCAATTGGGAGTTATTGATCCCAGCAATGTACTATACTGTGCTAAATACTACTGGAAGACAGAATCGGAGAATCACAGAATATAAGAGCTGAAAAGAACTTTAGAGACCAACTAGTTCTACTTCAACATTTTACATTGAGAAAAGTGAGATCCAGAGAAGTTAGCTTCTCTGAGATTATATGTGACAATATCTGTCTAGAACTCAGACTCCTGACCCTCATGTCAAGATTCACAGAAACTCAGCATTCTTTCTATAGAAATGTACTGCCTTCTACTTAAGACTGTAGTCTTAAAACATAACATGTAAGTAGTAAATGACAGGGCCTCCACCCTCAAAGAATGGACAGTTTCCTGGGGATGAACAGAATTATTTGCTATGAAGATGCTCACTTAGTCAAATTCTCCAGAGTTGAATTGAATTCAATCATGATGGCTAGAAATATGGCTCTCAGGTTGAAAATTCAGGACACATCATCCCTACTCAAATTCCCTCTTTGATGTCCTGGGAGGTGAGGAATTTGCAGAATTTTTATGTAAACATGAGATGAATAAAAGGTTTTTCTCAATTTCCAGTTGTAGTAGCAGGAGCAGAATTATATGCTATACCTTCCCACTCAGGTAGCAATATGAACTCGGCCAGGTGAACTCTCTTATCTGTAAATGCCTAGAGATCTTTGTGACTCCTAGAGGCAAGCTGCAGAAAATCGAACACCTTTATTAGGCCCTTTGAAGTGTCCGTCTAGATAAAAGCAGTGATGCCAGAAGCTTCTCTTATAGTCTGCTGTTTTACAGGTTATTTTCCAAGGTTTTCCCCTGATGCCAAAGATATGAACTTGTCTGCTGAGAAAAGAAACCACTTTAAATTCTTTTGCTACCATTTATACTATTCTAATGTCCTGGAATTTGAATCCAGGCCTGTTCCATAGGATATAGATATACTCTGTGTTCTGACTTTGGGGGAGCATAGAGCCAGACTATGAATCACATACTGAAAACTAGGAAATAAAGATTCTTCACACAAGTTCATGACTATTTTCTCCCATGGCACAGCAACCAGAGTCACCTACAGAAACATCAAGGGATATCAGAGGGAAAATTCAGACCACCACAGTCAAGACACTGCAATGTCTCAAGGACTTGCCTGACTATCCAACACCCACTTTAAAGCACATCATACTGCAAACTGACCAAAAGTAGAACTGGTCTAATAATGGTACCCCAACCCCAAAGGTGATATGACATTAATAGGAATACAGATTCTTTCCTAAAATTAGGTGTTGGAGGAGCCCCTGAAATTAATCTCCAGTTCATGATCTTAGCTGTGCTCATCTGTCCCAAACTCAGTTCCTAAGTTATTAAGATCATTTCCCCAAATTCCCTTAAGAAGAAAGCTAAAGTCTTTCATATACTCATCATGAAAATTCCTAACAACTACTAAGAAATGCATTTCCTCCACCTCTTTCCAGATCTCGCACTCAAGATCATATCCTTTCTATACAACTCTGTAATTTGTAATCCAGAATTTCCCTTGCTTTATATCCTTCCTGTCAACCATTGTTAAGGGGGACTGACTACTTCCACTGTTGTTTCAGAAACTCATATAGATGCAGTTTAGTTTCAGACACATGATAGCCATATGCTAGGAGAATTTTCTGGGTCATTAAATAACTATTTTACAATTAGTAGATTCTTATAGTTCAGTAATAGTAAAGGATATGAATTAATGTTCATTGAGAATGCAAAAGGGTCTTCAGTACCCATAACTGTATATATTCTAGGACAGGGGTGGGAAACCTGTGGCCTCAAGGGCACATGTGGTCCTCAAGTGTAGTCCTTTGAATCCAAACTTCCTTTTGGGATTTGTTCTATGAAGTTTGGATTTAGTCAAAGAGCTCTCCTTGAGGACCTAGAGGACCACATGTGGCCTCAAGGCCACAGATTCCCTAATCCTGGGGGAAGACCTAGATTCATGGTTCCAACATAGGAGTCTCCTCTCCATATTGGTTACCTTGTTATCAGATTTACTTCCATTTTCTGTGTTGTAGCCCCAACTGTAAATTAATTTTCCCCACTCCCAAAGTAGGCAATTGCTGCATCTCTGGGATATCTCCCAGGTAGAGACATGGATTTCAAGGATATATGACTTGGAATGGCGTTTACTTGGGCATTAATAGGGTCACACTACGGCAGACAACTTAAACTATTAGCATATAGCATACCCAATCCCACTGAATATGGGAAGTAGCAGTACAGAAAGTGTTTTCCCTCTATTCATTTCCATTTGACAGTTTAGCCTGCAGGCAGTAATGGTCTCCGTAGATGTAATGGGATTTGTAATCTGGAGGCCTTCTAAAATTTTTCTATAAATTATAGTCCTATTTCTGACACTGTGTTAAAGGTCCATATAATTTGACTATATTTTTTGGAAACTACTAAGTTCTCTGGTATGCAGGGGACAACTTCAGGCTGAGAAATGGATGTGCTACATTCATGAAAAGTGATTCTTCCATTATGAAGACATCACGTAAACTAAGGATGGGCTCAGAGTAGTCAGGGAATCTGTACCTTTTCAGAACCAATACTGCAATAGAACCAGCAAGGATTGTAGTCAAGACCCCATGACCTTTGGTGGCATTGCTATACTGGTGCTCAGCACATTAGCATCAGAGGTAACACACACAATCTGGTCACCAAGAGTGATGGCAGATTAGTTCTCATGTCAAGGTCTCCCTTGAATAGCCCATTAACAGAGTGAAATGATGAATTTCCATGACCTTTCAGCATTATGAGGATACCATCATTCACTGGCTGAAAGCTTCAGCTTGCCCTTTCAACATGGCTGATGAAAATATTCTTTTTCTTTCCTAAAAGCTGCTCTAGGTCCATGTTCTAGAATGCATCTGCCAGGGTACTCTTGATTCTTGATTAATTACCCAAAGACAAAAATGGAATAAAAAAGGGCACTTCTATGCCCTTCAAGTACGGTGCCTGGATAGAGCATGGGCTTCTTTAAAATATGACTATCTCAATACTTAGATGAATCTCTAATATCATTTTATAAATAATCCCTCTAAGATTGCACATTACTGCCTTTCTATTTCTATACCTCATCCCCACAGCATTCTAACCATTATGAAATACTGCATTACCAAGTACTAGACTGAAGCTCTCCTTCTGGCGACACTAGGCAGTCTGGGGCAAGGAAGAATACCTCATCTAAAGACTGGTTTAGGCTCAGGATTGAAAGAAGGGGACTCTTTAAGGAAGGGACGTTTAGCTTCATAGATTAAGGTGCAAAATATGTTGTTTTAATGCCTACTGCCCATAAAAAGAGACATGAAAGGGAAGACAACTGGGGCATTTATTTTCAAACCAATATGTAGGTTATACTAAATACTTGCAAGGATGTAAACAGAGAGAGTGTCACAAAAAGGATGATGAGAATGAAATAGCATTGGATCCCAAAATGAAATAGTTAATGAATCCTGGCTAAACTAAGAGGGAATGGAAGCAATGATGTGCCCATTAGAATTGTTACTCAAACAAGAGAGCTTTAATTCAGACAAGGGAAAAGAAATTATGGTTAGGTATGATCGAGAGGAGGCATTACAAGGTTGATGATTGAGTGGTATCTAAGGATAAAAGAGGGGAAAAGAGCTGCATTTGTGAAAGTCAAAAATTATAAGGAGACTAAGTGGTGAGCTGACAAGAGCATGTAAACAGCAGCAGATGGGACGATGCATAGTCACAGCAAGACCATGTGCCATATACTTTATATGGTACTATATAAATTTAATTAAGGCCTTAGATAAATCTAGGTTTGCTCTAATTATTCTGTGGCCTCAGGCCATACTATCAAGTCGAAGGAAATCATGAGTAACATTCCTGATTCCCCAAAACCTGTAATAACTCTATTTTCCCCTCTCCAGGACCCCAAAACATTGCTACTGAGAGGCAAACTTGCCAAGGTATTTCCTGTGTCCATGGAAGTTTCCATACTAATCTGGGGCATGTTCTACCACACACCCCCAGAGCAACTTACTTTTTCTTAAGTTCATTTCTCTACCCTTCTAACAATTCCTTGCTCCTGGCCTGACTTTGCCCACAATCTGAAACCAATTGATGAGGTCCTCTATACCAAAAAGAAAAAAAAAAACCAGCTCTGTGTGTCATGGTTTATAATCCTGCAGCCTGGACAACCAGGGTCTCTCGAAGCCTCCTAATTGCCTTGGGCTTTGGGTTTTCTCACTATTTTCTTCATATTTGATCTCTATGGGAGGAATATGTTCCTTCAAATGATTTTAAGCTACATTTTTCTGTCTATGAGGTTTACTAGAATCTATGGTACCACATACCAGTTCAGCAAGCCTCAAGTTTATCACTTAGACAGCTTGAATATCTTAATCACCACTGTTTCCCAATCCAAAATATCTCACAGGGTCCAAAATGCATTAATAGTATCAATTAACATCTGGTTACCTTGCCTTATCTGAAACTAAAGACTGAAACAATTCTCTTCTTTATATACTCAAAAATTGAGGGGCAGATAGGTGGTGCAGTGGATAGAGGACCTGCGCAGGAGTCAGGAGGACCTCAGTTCAAATCTCATCTCAGACACTTGACACCTACTAGCTGTGTGACCTTGGGCAAGTCACTTAACCCCAATGACCTCATCCTGAGTCATCTCCATACATCCTAATGAATATCTGGTCACTGGATTCAGATGACTCTGGAGGAGAACACACACATATACGGACACACACACACACACACACACACACACACACACTCAAAGATTACAAGGATGTTAGCCATGAACAATAAAGTAAGGAGTTTCCTTCTTCCATTAGCAGTAGGTCAAGTGACTTCAACACTCATTTAATGAGCACTTATGAAGTAGCACAGTGGATAAACTACTAGACTCATCTTCCTCAGTTCAAATCTGGCCTCACATATACTAGTTGTGTAACCCTGGGCCACTGTTTGCCTCAGTTTCCTCATCTGTAAAATGAGCTGAGAAAGGAAATTGTAAAACACTCCAAGAGCTTTACCAAGAGAACCTCAGATGAGGATATGAAGAGTAGGACAACAGCAATAACAGATATGTTTAAGAAAGTGAGCTCTAGAAATACAAAGACATGAAAATGGTCCTTGTCCTTAAGAAGCTTCCATTCTAACAGGGGAGATCAGATACAAGCAAATAGGGCTAGTCAGGGTAAATTAAAGGAAGTCTTGGAGGGAAGGCTCTAATAAGAGAAAGGGCCAAGGAAGGGCTCTTGTAGGACATTTGAGCTGAGGCTTGAAGGAAACCAGGAGAAAATAAAGAAGAAACACATTCCAGGCATGGGGGGCAGTCAGTGAAAAAGGCATGGAGTCTGGAGATGGATAGCAAGAAGGCCATTGTCATGAAATTACAGAATATTTTTGGAGGAAAGCATAAAATGAATGGAAATAAAGGAAAGTACCAATTTTGAAGATCTTGAAAGACAGAGAGTTCGGTGTGCTGATTCAGCCTATAATGCCTGTTCCTGGTAAGACTGGTGGATTGCTTGAGCTTGGAGGTGCAGCTGGACTAAAAATCCATTAGATGTCTGCACTAAGTCCTGCGCTAGTGTTTGGACAAAAGAGGCGCCACCAGGCTGCCTGAGAACAGCCAGGCTGGAGTCAAGCCTTCTCCAATATCACCTTTCCAGTCTTATTTTAGACTATTCATTCTTACACTCTCTGCTCCAGCATCATTAGATTTCTGGCTTTTTCTGATCTTCTGTGCTTTCTAATTTTTATGAGCATTTGAATTCCATTCCCAACCACCATCACCACTCATGCTTGGAACTTGGAACTTCCTCCATATTCTCTCTTGTTGAAACCTTTATTTTCCTTTAAGATCCAGTTCATATATCACCTTCTCCATAGAGCCTAACTACCTAAATGAGAAAGATCTCTCCCTCCTCAAATTCCTTATAGCATCTTGTGTGGACCTCTTCGTACTGACCACGTCCTCCTTATATTTAGCTTACATGTCATAATGCTACCACCACCCTATCCCTGAAGGTAGATTGCAAAACTCTGCTTGAAGGTAGAGCTCTGACAAGATAAATGGCTGTATTTAAACCTAGTCCCCTTTTTCACCACATAGCAGCAAGAAATATAGCAAAGAAAGTCAACAAGGGAAAAAAGAAGGTGATACAAAGAAATCTTTACAAGAAACATTCCACAGAAGAATGAGAAAGAAGGATGAGTAATTAAAACAAAAAGATCTCCTAATACAAAGAAGAAATGTGGCACCCTAAAAAAAAATGAGATGACTCCAAAAAGAAGACAAAAGCATCGTAGTAATTACAAGTAAATACTAAGAAGTGAAATTGGAATGACTCCAAAATCCCCCAGACATGGTAAGCAGCTTGGACTCTTCGCACTCCCAGCAGCTTTCACAGTGCCCCGTACACAGAGACACAATAAATGTCTGTTACATTGAACATGGTAGTATGACCCAAGAAATAGTCTGGCTTCCGCGGGACCTAGAGACACTCTTTAAAACAAGCAAAAAGCAGAAACTAGCTGCCTCTCTGTTTCCCTCTGTTCAGTGCCCCAAGTTCTATATCTCTCACTAGTATCTTCATTCATTACTTTTAACTCGGTACTGTTCTTCTGAGAATGTTTTATGATGGCATCAGTAGTTATTATTCAACTCAAATTAAGTAGTGATGAATTCAATTAAACAAATATGGATTCATTTTATTATATGCAAGGTACTCAGACTCTCAGGCCTTGGGGACACAAACCAAAAAGAAAATAATCTCTGCACTCAAAGTTGGGGGCAAAGGGGTGTATCATGTACACAAATAATTAATATAAATTATAAATAAAGCAGTTTTTGGTGGGGCAGGCTTGGGTAGAAACACTAAAAACTGAGGGGAGTGGTAAAGCTTTCATGTAGGAGGTAATTGTTATTATTTGTCTGAGGAGTGATGTCCAACTTTTCATGACCCCAACTGGAGTTTTCTTAGCAAAGATACCAGACTAGTTGGCCATTTCCTTCTCAAGATCATTTTAGAGATGAAGACTTTGAGGCAAATTGAGAGTTACACAACTTGCCAAGTATAGCACTGAGCTAATCTCTGAAGGAAGCTAGCAATTCCTCTAGTTATCCACCTAGAGCATCCCAAGTGGGAGAGACATCCTCCTACACCAAGGTACAAAGTGTGGAGGTGGACATTTGTATATGAGGAGCAACATGCTGGCCAGTTCGGCTAGATTGTAGCATACAGGAGATAGAATGATGTGGAATGAACTTTAAAAAGGTAAGACTTTCTATTTTATCCCTATTACATTTTATATTGCATAAAATAATGCTGTAGTTCTGGTTTTGTGCTTTAATTACATATATGACAAAATAAGAAGCCTTTCTGCCCTTCTTTACTCTGTACCCCACCCACCCAAGCTAAGATTCCCTTCCATTTACCCATTGTCTGACACATAGCAAGTAATTAATACATACTTGTTGCTGCCAGCTAAAACAGAAAGTCAGAAGCTTTGAGGAGGAAGAAACTTGTAGTCATCCCTTGATTGCTACATCTTGAATGCACATGGCTATTTGCATGTTGTCTCCCTAGTAAGAATTTGAACTCTTTGAGGTCAGTGATAATGTATTCCCCTTTCTTTGTGTCCCCAGTGTTTAGCACAGTAAAGGCTTAATAAATACTTTTTGGCCGAACAATTACTGTAAAGTATTTTTTCTGAATGGAAAAGAAAGTAAAGAGATATAAACCACTGAAAGTCAAGTAACTTAAATGTGAGATCAATAGGCAGTATATTAATCAATGGCACTGGGGGGCTTGGGGGGAAGATGACAAATATTTTCCACTTTAGCATACAGGGTTGAGATGCTATGAGCTGCCATACAACTTAAATCTCCCAAATAATGCAGCATAAGACCTTAATATTAATGTAAAGGAATGGTTTACACTAGATGATCCAGGTCTGAATGCCAATGATTCTATGAGTAACATTTACAAAAACATTAAATTTTAGAAAGCAAGAAAAATTTTACATTCAGAAAATATAAAGTTGCAGAAAGTGGTAAAGCATTCATTTTTCTATGGTGTGGTCAGTCAATAAACATTATGTGCCAAGCACTGGTGTTCAAATATATAGTATGGTAAATTCCATTAAGTGTAATTCTTGTACTTCATGGCTGGTTCCAAAGTAAATTTGGAGATTGAGAGTAGAAATTCTAAGATTTAAAGGAAAACCTTATTTAGATCTTAAGGACAAGGTCTGCCACTGCATCTGGGCCCGCTTCCAATCATCCTGATCTATGTCTTGCCTCTGGACTCCAATGGACCTGGAGGAGAGAGTGAGACTGGTAACTCTGCACAGCTCTTCCTCACTTAAATCCAATTCATTTGCAAGTCAAGACTTTCTGATGTCACTGGTCCTCTTCAAGGATGAAGGACAACCCAACAAGCTCCTTGAGGGCAGAGACCACCATTCCTACAGATGGTGTTTGTATCCCCAGAATTTAGCATATTGTCTGAAAAATACTAAACAATAAATGTGTGTTCCTGCCTGCTAAAATAGAATGCCAGATGCTTTAAGGAAGCTTTTCATCAACCAAAAACGACAGCAGAGATGTTTGTTGTCTTCTTAGGACATGTATCTGAAACATAACAGAGAAGGTCCCCAAACTTGGCAAAATAGGTGATAAATATTCATTTCTGATGATTTCTGGGGGCCCAAAAGACATTTGTAGAAAAAATCTAAAAAGTATTACCAATGACTATGAGCTCTTGATGAAGAAACCATAATAGGGTGGTGTTTTACCCAATGTTACCCACTGAAGGCAAGGAATGCTGAGGGCAAAAAGAAAAATATCTGGAAATAATAATAGCTAACACTTATACAACTCCTTCTATATGTCAGGTATTGTATTAAGCAATTTAAAGAATTATCGCATTTGATCCTTAAAATGACCCTGGTGGTAAGTGTCATTATTATACTAGGTTTACAGGTGAGGAAACTAAGGCAGAGTTTAAGTGATTTGCCCAAGGTTATACAGCTAGTAATTGCATAAGGTTGGTTTGATCATGTCTTCTTGACTTCAGGACTATCAATATATCTACTGTGCCATTTCGCTACAATTATTATCATTTTCTATATACAAATCCCCAAAGTTTAGGAAACAGGAGAAAACAGTGTTTCCAGTGTAAAAGGGCAATTTTTACCTCAAAGTTATAATTTTACCATATATTTACTATATAATTATACCATTTAAAATTTTACCATAATTTTACTCATTATTATTATTATTATCATCAATTATTTTCATTTTCTATATACAAATCCCCAAAATTTAGGAAACAAACAAGAGAAACTAATTGTCCCAATGTAAAAGGATAAGTGTTATCTCGTAGCTATAATTTTACCTTACAGGTATATGTAATGTGGAGCCTTTGTGGGAAGAAATCTACAACTTCATTAATTTCTCATATGGAAATAATTTATTCAAAGAAATAGGATAAGCAAAAGGAAGTAGGGGTGGGGAATGTATATATGAAAATGGTAGACTCAAGTGAGGAAATCCAGGAACCAAAGTAGAAAATGAGATAGAGAGTATTTTTCTCTCAAAGGAGGGAGAAAGAAAAATATATATCTTATCAAACACATACACATACCACCTAAACAGAGGAAATAGTTGAGGAGTTGGGAAACAACTGAAACCTGGCACAGAAGTTTGATATACTAGTGATACAAAATTATCTTCAATTGCTGAGGCATCTGCTGCATCTCTCTCTCTCTCTCTCTCTCTCTCTCTCTCTCTCTCTCTCTCTCTCTCTCTCTCTCTCTCTCTCTCTCTCTCTCTCTCTCTCTCTCTCCAAAATATAGAGTGCCTAATAACATCTTGAAATGTCTTATTAATAACTTATTTTTTTCAAAAAGTGAAGGAACAAACAAGGAAAAGTTCTCTTCTGGACCTCACCATTACTAATATGAAAGAACCAGTTGCTGGCATGGAAATGACAGGAATCTTGAGGGGAAGTGAGCACTATATTCTAAAATTTGAGACAGAAAGGGAAACTAAATCTGGAAATAGTCACGTATTTACCCTAGATTTGGGGAAACATATTTCAAAGAGATCAGAGGAAAGATCATTTGTAGGAGCCAATGGTCTGAAACACTTCAAGAGAATTTCATTCAGAAGATGATTGAGAATAAAATGTCTCTGTGGAAGAGATAAGGGGAAATATATCCAATGAGGAAGAAAAATGGGATTTGTCTAAAGAAATGAGTTTCTACAGAAAACTTAATGAGTAAAGTTATTTTAATTATAATAATTATAGTTATAAGATTACTGATACTCAAACTAAAAGGAAGCACCAAATGCAATGGAGCTGCACTAGAAGCTTTCCCAATAAATACAGAAATCAAGTGAGGCTATTCATTTTCTTAAATATTCTTTCATTTCGATCTAGAAATGCTAATAACAACCATCAGTGGGAGAAAGAAATTAAAGGTGTAAAGAAAAGCAAAGGTGTAATAAAAGAATCTTTGTTGATGATATGATATTTACTTTGAATATCCCAGGGAATTAACAAAAATATTAATTGCTACAACAAATTAAATCCTCCTATAAAATGATACACGATCAAGAGGAAAAAACAAAAAAGAAAATTCCATTCAAAAAAACAACAAAATGCATATATTACTGGGGAATAAATCTACTAAAGCACACAAAATAATTATATAGATTAAATTACCAATGGCTCCCTAAAGAAATAAAGAACAACTTAAATAGCTAGAAAATGTCCAGATATCCAAAATATCTAGAAAATTTGACTAGGTTATGCTAAAATAAATTTACAGGTTTAATGCTTTTTGATTAGTCTTTCAAATGGATACCTTACAGAACTTGATCAAATTAAAAACAAAGGTCATCTGGAGAAGCAAAAAATTCAGAAGATCAAAGGGAAAAAAAAGTAGGTAAGAATGAAGAAAAAATAACACTTCTAGACCTCAGAAGGAGTAGTCATGAAGGAGTAGTCATCATTAGTTTAAAAATAGAGAAGTCAATGAACGGAGTAGACAGAGGAGACCAGAAACTATGGAACTCAATAGCCTGGTGCCCAATAAACTCCAAAACATAATTTACTTAAGGAAGACCTCCCTAGGTGTTAAAATTAAAATGCTGGCAAAACTAGAAAGAAGACCAGCAGAAATGAGGTTTAGACCAACAGCTTAAGCAATATTTGACAATAATTTAAAATTGGGTATGTGCCTTAAGGTGAAAGATCATATCATAAAAAAATTAGAAGAGGAGATCACATACCTTTTGTAGCTATGAGTAGGATATTATTTCTTAATACCCCCCCAAAAAAATAGGGTGAATTACAAAAGGTGAAACAGATCATTTTAATTACATGGAATTGAAAAACTTCTGCACAAACAAAATTAATGCAGCTCGTTAAAAAAGGAAGAGATTGGGAGACATCTTTGCATAAAATTTCTCAATAATTATCTGATATTCAAGATAAATGGATAACTAATAAACATAAATTGAAAGATATAGATATGTATCTTTAATACATCCCAAAGTCATTCTCTGATACATAAGTGGCAAAAGATGCAAACAGTTCTTAAAAGACTATAAGCTATTGGTATATGAAAAACTGTTGCAAATAGATAATAAGGGAAATACAAATCAAAACAATCCTAAGGTTTTACCTCATGCCTAGCAAATTGGCAAAGATGAAAAAAATAGGAATAGTCTATGTTGGAGATTATTTGCAAAAATGGGCACACTAGTGTATTATTGGTTGGAGTTGGAAAATTGGAATTACGTAAATAATGACAAAAACATCATATAAATGTCATATAAAATGTCATACTCTGACTCAAGCTTCCTTTGTTACATATATTAGTAAGAAGAAAGTTCCCATTTATAGCACATTAATGAAGAACATGTTTAATCATTCTAGTGTTACTCCCATTAGTGTATACTACTAGGAATCACCCCTCCAAATTTAGGAACAAAAAAGAATTTCTGGGCCATCAGCGTTTGGGAACCATAATAGATCAAGATATCATCATTTAGTAGTATAAATGAGCCTGTAGGGGATTTACCTTTAAGTACAGATAGATATAGGAAAATATTTTGCCCCTCAGCCTACTGTGATCAATGATTGAGCAGAGGAAACATCTTTTCAGGAGAGAATCATCTGAATCATCAAAGCAATAGAAAGAAATAAAGGAACCAGTGTGTACCTATGCCTGGACTTTTTCACCTAGAAATCATTTCCCCATCCCACCCTGCCTCACTTGGGGAGAAGATGAAGCAGTCAGTGACTTCCAAGCCTGCACCCAACCAAGAGGTAGACAGGAATCTCCTTGACCTTACTCTCCCTGCTACTTCCTTTTCTTCTCATGTCTTTGGTTCGGTGGAAGAGACAGGTGTAGGGCATCACACAATGAGTCAAAGTGTCTCCTGGGTAAAGAATAGCTTTGGCAAATTAAACATCCACCTAAGACATGCAAGCTGTTCAGAGGCCATTATCAAGCACCAGACATGCTTCTTTTTAATTTTTTAAGAATGCACATGAAGACTATTGTCAGAGAGGATAAACCACGTCTTACCTAATCCTGGTACCCTTCCAACATAATTTGGAGGGTTGGGCATCTTTCCACTTATTGTCTGGGAGCTACTCTCAGTTCAGGCATTCCAGTTAGGTACTGGAAACACAAAAACAGATCAATGAGGACTTTAACCACATATACTCATTAAAAGGGAAAATAACCTCACCCCAACCAGGTGGGAAATATTGCAGGTCCATGACCCAGGCTCCAATGCTATTGACCTGGCTTTTAATACTAATGTCTTCTGCTGAAACCATTGATTCTTAGACCTTACAGTTCTGGCTAAATGCTTAATTTCCTCAGTACTGTCAGGCTGGAGGAAGACTCAGTCACCACCCCCTGCTCCTTAATATTGTCTCCTCTTTTGCTACTATTCTTTTTGTTCTTCTTCCTATTTTCAGGGGTTTTGTTTTTGTTTTTGTTTTTGTTGTTTTGCTGGTTTGTAATCTATCATGAATCTTCTAAGCATAGGCAAATCCCAAGACTCTTCTTTCAATTTTCTTCCCTTCTCTCTAAACTGGTGATCTCATTTGCTGCTGAAGGTCATAGAAAGGTATATGGTAAACACAAATAGGCTATAAAATGTTGCCAGAAAACAGGTATATGAAAAGAATAGGGGAAGAATCTGTGATTTTATTGCTATAGAGATAGAGACCTCCCAGGAAAAGAAATTCATGTTATTACTATAGATTGCCTCAGCAACTTTTAGAGAGTTTTTGAGAGAAATTGCACCAAGTTCAAATTGAAATGGGGCCATTAATCCATACATAACAATCCTCAAGAGCCATATATATTGGTTTACGTTTAAAATGCAATATTATCTATGTTTTATTGGTTTTATTTATTTTGTTCTATATTTCTCAATTGTATTTTAATCTGGGCCTGCCATAGGCAGGGTTTAATACTTTTGGCCTAAAGCACTAAGAGGTTAAGTGACTTGCCCAGGGTCACACAGCCAATGTGTGTCAGAGGCAAGATCACAAAGATGTTTGAACAGAAAAGAAAATGGAATAGTCACTTAGAGTGAGCACAGAACTAATTGAAGGATGGTTTGCAGACTCCATTGATATACTCATGCAACATCAAGTGATCTAGAGCAATGTCCCCAATACGTTGAGTGGATCATTTGAGGAAGATTTACAGGAGGACATGCACAAGAACATTGTTGTTGGTGTCATTTAGTCATTTCAGTTATATTCAGCTCTTCATGAGCTGGTTTGCTATTTCCTTCTCCAGCTCATTTTATAGATGAGTAAACTGAGGCAACAGGGTTAAATGACTTGTCCAGGGTCACACAGCTGGTGAATCTGAGGCGAATTTGAACTCAGGTTTTCTTGACTTCAAGCCTCTTTCCACTGCACCACATAGGTGCCCCTGGACAGGAGTCCATCATAAAAAGGCTTGTATGGGTCATAATATGTACTGATCAAATAACAAGAGGAAGCAGCCATTTGACTGAGATTGCAGATCCATTACACTGCGGAAAGTATGTGCCTCCTTCCCTTGTGGTAAAGGAAACAATACAAATCCAAAGGCACTCTACAAATGAGGTTTTAGAACCTTTCCAATTAAACCCTATAGCCCCATCCCAACCAAATTGATGTCAGTTACACATTTTTAATTTTCAACAAGCTTCCATTGATTGATTTTAATTCATATGACTACAGTGGACATGTTTTTTACAAGGCACTGCAACCCAATAATCAGCACAAATTAGAAAATGTACCCACATTGTTCTAATTTGAGGCAGGAATTATCAGCATGTAAATGTTCAGCTCTTTGCTTATTCCAGCATATATTAACTGTACCTTTGGTTAAGATACTATGTATCCTCATTTGTGTTACTTACGTTCTATCATTTGGCCATTCACACAGAATATTAGTCTCGCTTTCGTCTCATTGCAAAGCTGCCTGGATTTACTCAAAGTAATAAATGGTAGAATTTACGGAAGCCCTGAAGCATATGTTCCTTACTAAGAATAATTTATGGCATAGTTTAAATCCACAACGGCTTAAAACTTCCCTTCTGTTGTGCAAAACAGCAATAGCAGAGAGCTCCACAGATGCACAAGCATGCGTGCGAACACACACACGCGCACACACACAAGCTCATCTTTCCTTATTAGAAAGGTACAAGGTCCTCATTCTCCTAGGTGGAAGGAGAGACAGGAAACCCAAGGTGTGAATCACTCCCTGAGTCATCAGTCACCACACTGTTGGGGGTTCGCATATTGTAGTCACAAAGGAATAGATTCATGTTTACCTATATCTATACATGCAAGTGAGTCAGACATAATTCTATTATTTTAAGATCAACTTAACATCAAGATAAGCTCAATAAAGCTCAACAATGTAGACATAAAAGGTCTAAATACAAAAATATTAATAGCATTTTTTTGAGGTGTCAAAGAATTGGAAAATGAAGGAGTACCCATTAATTGAGAAATAGGTGAATAAATTATGGTATAGGAACCTGATGGAATACTTTTGTGCAGTAAGAAATGATGAAGGGCATAGTTTCAGAAAAACCTGGAAATGTCATATAAATCTTATATGAACTGATGCAAAGTGAAGTGAGCAGAAGCAGAACAATTTAGATAATAAAAAGAATATTGTGAAGATAAACAACTGTGAAAGACTCACAATTCTGATCAATACAATGATCCACCACCATTCCAAAGGACTCGTAGTAAAATGCAATTTATATTCAAATAGAGAATTCATGGCCTCAGGGTGCAATTTGAAATCTATTTTTTCTTTCTTTGTTTTTGTTGCCTGGGGGCAGTGTAGGGTGGAGAAACATGGCTAATGCAGAAGTATTATTTCCATGACTTTATATATATAAGAGGTATTGTATTTCTTGCCTTTGTAGCGGGGGTGAAAAGGGAGGAAAGGAGAACATTTGGAACTGACAACAAAAATCATTTTTAAATGGATAAATAGAAAGATGAACTTAACTTCTGCCTATCAAATGAGGTTAGTGGTCAAGAAATGTTTGGGGTCTTCAATAGGTAACTTTTGATAACATCAGTGTCTTTGTTACCTATTGTCTACTAACCAGTACACGAAAAGACCACTTATCTTGCATATACTTAGATGTAGGTTATGTTAGTATGTCCTGGAGGATAGGGACTGTTTCATGCTTATCTTTGTTCTCCTAGTCATTACCATAGTGTCCAGCACATGGACTCTCACCAAGGAGCGACTAAGTCAGAATACTTCTACTCTACCACTGGCTAGCTTATGGAACTGAGACAAAGTAATCGAACTCACTGGGTTCCAGTTTCCTCATTTATAAAACTAATGTATAGAATAACATGATCTTTAAGGTTTCTTCCACATTCTACATTTGCATCAATTTCAGTTGGTCAGTAAAGCATCAACTCTATACTGAACATTGTAGATACAAAGTAAAGCAAAAGGCAGTTCCTGATCTCAAGGAGCTCACAATATAATAAGAAAGGCACCTTGTAAATAATTATGAACAAATAGCTAGATGCAGGATAAATCAGAAATAATCAATAGAGGGAAGGCACTAGACATAGGTTCCCAAATTGGATAATACCACCTCCTGGAGGGCACTGGAATGATGGAGGCGGTCTTGGTAGCATTGGGTGCAATTGGGGGCATTGAATAGAAATAAGGGGGAATTGGAAGCATAAGGAAAGAAGAAAACATAAGAAAATTTTTAAAAACTGTTCCTACATGTTTTCTCTGTTGTGTAACAGAGTTAAAGTGGTAGTGATTACATTATTTTCCAAATAAATACACAAAATGCAAGTTATAACTGATCAGTACTCAAGTACACTCTAAACAACTCTAAGGTACCATATCACACCTATTAGATTGGCTCACATGACAAAACAGGAAAATGATAAATGTTGGAGAAGATGTGGGAAAATTGGAACATGAATGCATTGTTAGTAGAGTTGCGAACTGACCCAGCCCTTCTGAGACCAATTTGAAACTATTCCCAAAGGGCTATAAAACTGTGAATACCGTTTGATTCAGTAATATCACTACTAGTTATGCATCCCAAAGAGATCAGAAAAAAAGGAGAAGGACCCACATGTACAAAATATTTATAGCAGCTTTTTTTCATGGTGGCAATAAATTGGAAATTGAAGGGATGTCCATCAATTGGGGAATGGCTGACCAAGTTGTGGTATACAAATGTAATGGAATACTACTATTCCATAAGAAATGATGAGCAGATGAATTTCAGAAAAACCTGGAAAGACTTACATGAATTGATGCTGACTGAAATGAGCAGAACCAGAAGAACATAGTAACAGTCACATTGTGTGATGACTAATTTTAATAGATTTAGCTGTTTTCAGCAATGCAATGATCTAAGACAAGTCCGAAAGATTTGTAGTGGAAAATGCTACGCACATCCAGAGAAAGAACTATGGAATCTGAATGCAGATTGAAGCGCACTATTTTCTCTTTTATTTTTCCTCATGGTTTTTTCCTTTTGTTTTGATTCTTTTTTACTACTGAAGTGGGAATATGTTTAATATGATTGTACATATACATAGCCTATATCAGATTGCACACCATCTTAGGGAGAGGAGAGGGGAAGAGGGAGAAAATTTAGAACTCAAAAACTTGTAAGAGTGAATGTTGAAAACTAAAAATTAGTTTGAAAAAAAGAGAGATGGAGTAATCCATTTGGACAACACAAGATCAGCCAAGCTGTCCTTAGGTTAATGTCTCTTCTTAAATCTCACAGAACCACAATATTTGAGTAGGAGTGACCTCAGGTGTCATCTAATCCAACTTGTACCTGACCAGAAAGTCTCTCAAAAGCATCCGCAATAAAGTGGAATAATAACAATAAATAATCACTAGTATTTATATTGTATATTTACAAAGCACTTTACAAATATCTCGTTTGATCCTCACAATAACCCCAGAGGGTAGGATTATTTCTATTATTATCCCCATTTTACCCATGAGGAAACTAAAGCATCAGACAGAGGTTAGGTGACTTGGCCAGGGTCACACAGGGTTATGGCTATTATTATCTTCATTTCACAGATGAGGAAACTGAAGCAGATAGAGGTTAAGCAACTCACTGTCGGTCACACAGCTTGCAAGTGTCCAAGGTTACATTTGAACTTGGGTCTTCATGATCCCAAGTCCAGGATTCTATTCACTACTTCCTGAGAGAGGGTTGTAATTGTTAGGAAGTTTTGTGTTTTTGTTTTGTTTTAACTTATATGAAGCCAAAATCTCCCTCTCTACAATATCATGGAATAGGCATAGGTACTGGACTCATGATTTGATTGATAGATGAATTTCCTGATGATAAAATTCTTTTTTACCATCATCTTCTCTTATAGTATTGGAGAGTTTTCTGGAACACTGAGAAGTTAGGTGGCTTGCTTAGGGTCTCTCAGCCAATATGTTTAAGAGGCAGAAGGTTTCTGACTTTGAAGCAGACTCTGTGTTCATTATGCTGATTTAGAGCAAGAAGGAATCTAGAACGCCCACCACCCCTTGCTCCTCATTCTAGAAGAATAAATCTAATTCCTCTTCCATATAGGAGCCTTTCAAATACTTGAGGACAACAAGCGTATTCTCCCTTCTTCAGCCTAAACATCCCTAGTCCCCTCCACTCATCCTTCCAGGAAATTCTTCTCCTTTTTCTTTTTCTTCTCTCTGTCTGTCTCTCTTTCACACACACACACACACACACACACACACACACATGCTCACATACACACACGCACACACACACCATGTATATGCATAGGATGTATTTATATGGTCTCATATACAAATTATATATATATGTACATGTATGTATACATAGTATGTGTATATATACACAAATATATCTTTTAAAAACAAATTTGGCATTTGGATATGTTCCAAAAAAGACAAAGAGTTGCAAACTGTTAACTATGTGAATAAATGTTGAGATATTTATAATGAATAAATCACTAATACTAAGAGACATTCAAATCAAAATAACTCTTACATTTTACCTGCTGCCTAGCATATCCAAAATGGCAATTGTGGGGTCCTGATTGGGGAAAAGCCATAATACACAGTAAGACATGAAAAGCCATTAACTTAAAACTCTGTGATAGGTGGAAACCTGGACATGGTGACTTGTTAAAAATCATAATTTAGACACTTAGATACTATGATCAATGAAAGCTATAACATGGACACAGTGTTCATGTTCAGTACACAATCTTGTGATTAGGCATTTACCCGTCAACACTGACTTAATACCCAAGCTTGGAAATGAGGTTATTATTAAGCAGGAACACAAAATACTTACCCATCAATAATGATGTATCCTAAGACTCCTTCCCCCTTTGCCTGACTTCTATAACTACCATGGGGATTTGGTGAGGGGGTGGGGTGTCTTCACAGGGATCCACCATTGCTCTGGCCATCACCCTAGATTATTATCCTCTTGGAAGGGGATCCATCATTCTCCCCCAACGTAAGTAATCCAACTGATTAAACCAACACCTGTTATCAAACTGGAGCTTCTTGGCCTCTTCTTTTTTGTATCAAACTGGTCTCACTGTTTGGGAGGGAGGTGGGGAAGTTCTAGACCTTACAACAATAAATGGAAACAGCCAATGTTGAAGGGACTTCAGAAAGATAGGAGCATGAACTTGTAAAGTTTTGTAGTGGTCCAACCATGCTAGAAAGAAACTCGGAAATATGGCTTTAAAAATGAATAAAATGTCTATATTCTATGATTTCACTTTCGTTCTATTGATAGGCGTATACTCTAAGGAAATCATCAGAAATAAAGGCCTCATGCACACCACAATATATATAAAAGCAATTTTTGTGGAAATAAAGTAGATGAACATCAATTAGGGGATAACTAAACAAATTACAGTATATGAAATTAATAGAATATTATTGCATTTTAATACATTTTAAGAATTCAGAAAAACATGGGGGATTTGAATGAAATGGTGCAAAATAAACATATACGGAAAAAAATATATTACACAATGACAATGCGCAAGTTGAAAGAACTACAAAAAGGAAAATAAATGTTGTATGATTTATTAAGAAAACTTGGTCCTGGAGAAAGTAGGAAAAAATGAAACTCCCCCTCTTCTTTGCAGAAACTCTGAGTATAGAATACTGCATGTACTGTCAAACTGGGTTAACATGTTGGCTCTTTTTGCAGAATTGCTTTTTTCTCTTGTTATTCTTTGTTTCAAGGGATGACTCCAGATGTAGGTACAGGAAGAACAGAAATATATTTGGAAATGATAGTGTTAGAATAGCAAAAGTTAACAATAACAATTTTTGAAATCTTATTTGCTTGATAAATTTCCTAGATATCCACACTAATCTCTTTGTGGCTCAACATTTTCTTCCCATTAGAATTTTCCATATTCTGTCTTCAGAACTTCATTCTTGAGAGGCACCCATTCTTCCTGGGTTGATTTACCTATAGATTTTTAGCCCATAAGATCCCAGCTCTCTGATGCTGTGAAATCTGCGTTTCTAAAATGTCAGATTATTTCAAGCTCTTCTCTTGTCCGTTCCTTCCACCCAAAGGTCATGTCATTTTCAACTACATGTGATTTTCTCTGGGTCACCTAAGCAACTTGGTCTTGAATTCTCTAAGATATATTGTCTAGAATCTAGAAAATCTCACCTAATGAACCACTATACCTATTTAAGAAAAGCCAGAGTGTGCCTCCTTTTGAAAATTAATTTTTCAAATTCCTATGACTGGACAGAGATCAAAGTCCTCTTTTACAGGTAACAATCTATTTTAGGATTAAATTCATGTAGGATTCTCTCTGGCTTATGCATGTTAAGGGATTTTTGGTTAGGTCAGTGATCTCTTCCCAAACAGCAATCATTTCTGTCTTTATTGTGCATTATCTGTCTGTAGCAGAAGGGTAGTTAAATGAAACAGTGAAGAAACAGTATGGGCTGCTAGGTGGCACAGTAGATAGAATGTCAGGCCCAGAGTCAGGAAAACTTATCTTCCCCAATTCAAATCTAGCCTAAGACACTTGCTAGCCATGTGAACCTGGGCAAGTCACTTAACTCTGTTAGCCTCAATTCCTTATCTGTTAAATGAGCTGGAGAAGGAAATGGTAAACCACTCCAATATCTTTACCAAAAAAAACCCAAATGGGGTCGCAAACTGTCAGACAAGAGTAAACCAACTGAACAATAAAAAGTCTATAGCAGTTTGGTTATTTTTCTGATGTATCTTGGTCTGTAAAAACAAAATAAAAAAATATACCACAATCTCCCTACATTATAGCAATAATCATTGCTTGTAATGTTATTTGTTAATAATAATGATGATTAACATTGCTGATTAATTATCATTAGTAATATCATTACTATTTCTGGCTTATGACTTTAAAGTCTATGACTTTAAAATAAATTTCAGTCATACAGTTAAGGCTGAGAAATTAGGATGAGCTTTGTAGAAAAGAGTCAGGAACATAATAAAAATTAATTGCACATTGTTACATGGTTCGCTTAGCTTAAATTTAGTCAGCAGATGCAAACATGAGGTAAATCAGTTGATAAAACCATGGAAAGGCACAGTCGCTTGGTTAGGGAAGGGCTTGGGCTATTTAGAAACCTTCAGAAATGTACAAAGGTACCAACGGAAGATGCAATACCTCGGGTTTAATCAGAATGAGTACAGGAAGTGAACGTGAATGCAACATATGGAATCACAGACTACAAAAGTTGGCAGGGGGTCTCAGCAGCCGACTTGGGCAACCCACATGAAAGGAAGCCCTATGATAACACATCTAACAAATGGCCCATCAGTCTATGCTTGAAGAACCCCAACAGGGGACAACCCACCACATTCAGTTAATCCTTTCTGCTTTTGAACAGCTCTAATTGTCAGCAAGTTTTTCCTGACAGCAATCCTAAAAAGGTCTCTTTGCAACATCTATCCATTTCTCCTGGTTTTTCCCACTGGAGTCAAACAGAGAAAGTATAATGCTTTCCCCCATGACAGTCCTTGTGAGGTAGCATGGTAGAGCTGGGTTCAAATACTACCTCAGATAATTATTATCTGAGTTACTCTGAGTGCATCACTTAATCTCTTTGACATTCAATTTTCTCTTGAGTAAAATGGAAAAAGAAAAAAGGAAGAAAAAGAATTTAAGCACCTACTTTGTCAAGGACATTATTAGGTAGCTCCATATAAATACAATGGCGACAGAGTTCTTGCCCTGAAGGAGCTTACATTTTAACAGGGAGAGAAAATAGACACAGGAGTGTTGTGGCTATGGAAGAGAAATATGGCATAGAGAATCTCAGAGATGGTAAGTGAAATCACTGAAAGGGAAAGGGAAGGGAAAAGGATAAGCCTTTATACAGCACCTATTAGATACCAGGACTTGGCTAAGAGGTTTGTTTTTTTTTTTTTAATTATGTAATTTTATCCTCACAACAACACTGGAAAGTAGGTGCTATTATTATCTCCATTTTACATATGAAGAAACTGAGACAAACAGAGTCAATGACTTACCCTGGATTATACACCTTGGAAATGTATGAGGCTAAATTTGAACTCAGATCTTCCTGATTCCATGTGCCGCACCCTTCAAATATCAACGATAGTATTGATCTGATTATTGCTTCCAGAGCAGAGTACAAAGTGGAGGGTAAGGGGATTAAAGGTAGGAAGGGTGTAATGTACTACGGTGTAATGGTAATTTAATTGGGAAGATCTTTCCCATTCATTAATAGGCCCCGTGACCTGCTTAAACCACATGTAGTGGGAGAAGCATGGTGAGTGGGTGGAACAGGAGGTATGACGCACAGCTGGGAGGAAGTTGGTGAGAGTGGTTAGGGCAGAGGGAGGAGAGAGCACAGGCAAGCAGGCAGAGCTAGGATCTTGAGTGTTTGTGGGAAGGCCCCAGCAGTGAGGGAGACTTAGGAATGGCTTTGTCCCCTATAGTGAAAATGTGTATTGACTCCTTGGTTACTATGATGGATTTGGCTTTCTGCTTTTGGGATTTGGCGTTCTGGTGCCTGAACATATGTTTCTCTTCCACCTTCTGTATGGACAGTCTGTTATACTTTGTGATTCAGAACCATACTGGCATATTCATTGTCACCCTCGGTGCTGTGAATATTGTCTTGGTGAATGGCTACATGAGATATGAAGGATAGTCTAAGGCCAGCTAGATATATTAGGTTAGATGAATTTACGCTCACCCACCAGCCAGGATAATTCAGTCACTCTAAAATGACCATTGTGATAATCAAATACAGTTATCCATTCCATATCACAACTTTCCCCTTTGAGGCTTTCAATATACTGCAGATTGGCATAAGAAATTAAATAGGAATTTTGGCGAGTTTAAGCTGCATACGACACACGAAGGTAACACAGAAAACAATTTAGAAACTTAGTAATGCATAAAATATGTGTATAGAGCTGTATAACATCAACCCAAATTTTACGATAAGGTACTGTAAGTACCCCATAAAATAACAAGAGAAAATTCAGACATTTTTTTCCTGGTACAAAGGGAACGTCTAAAAGTTCTGGATGGATTTTTCACATTATAAGGGTGCATACCCCTAAACTCCACGATGTGGGGGGATAACTATAACATATAAAAGTCACTCTGAAAGTCTTAAGGCACTGTATAAATTAAAGCCATTATTATAATTATTCAAACACAGCTATCATGTTTCCTCTCCTCTGGAATAAATAAATAAATAGTTTCTTCAACCAGTACTCTTTATGACATGTACTCAAGGCCTTCCTTCACCATCCTGTTTGTCCTCCTCTGCGCTCTCTCCATATTATCAATAACATTCCTAAAAAGTATTGGCTAGAACAGAATACAATAAATACTCCAAATGTAGCCTGACAAAGTCTGCATCTGAGAACATCTCCAGTCATTCTGATCTATGTCTTGCCACTGGACCCAAATGGTTCTGGAGGAGAGAATGAGGCATAGTCCTGCCTCACTTAAATCAATTCACTTGCAAGTCAAGATACCACCTTTCTGGCTGGTCCTCCTTGAGGACGAAAGGCAAACAGCAATGACCTAGACAAAGCAAAACATCTCCAGCATCCTTATCTCTGGAAGTCATGTCTCCCTTAATGAAGTCCAAGAATCACATTTGCTCTTCTGGCTGTCATATGCTGCTGGTAACTCTTCGAAAATGTAGCCCACTCAAACACTTCGATCTTTTTGAGACTTCTGTTATCAAGCCAGGCCTTCCTCAGTTTGAACTTGTGAAACTGATTTTTTGAAACCAAGGGTAAGACTTTACTTCTCTCTCTACAAAATTTCACTGCAATAAATCCAGCCTACTGCTCTACCCAGTCAAGATCTTTTAGAATCCTAACTTTGTCAATTTTATTGACAAATACATTTTAGTCAAACCTCCTAGCTTTGTGTCATCTGTTAATTCAGTAGGCTATCTATGCCCTCAGCCAAGTCATTAATAAAATTGTTACGCATCACAGGACTAAGCACAGATCTTTTGGGCACTCCACAGGAAACCTACTACCAAAGTCTGAACTGAGTAATGAATTTTCTTTGAGTACCAGATACAAGCCCAACTAGTTGTTGTCCATTTTCCCACAATAATTATATGAATGATTAACTAAAAACTAGGAAAACTATGTGCCCAGTACCTTTGTTACAAGCAGGATATAAGGTTAGTCTACCATGGTATCTCCAGTGTAATGCCATGCTCTGTAATCATCACTTCATTTTTTGATTGCTAATTGCACTTAATTATTATTTTTCATTTTTGCAGAAATCAAAATCAAGTTCACTGGTGCATAGTTTGCAGATATATATTCTTCCCTCTTTTTGGAAATTGGGAAATTTGGCCTTCTCTCATCCTGCTACACCTCTCTCATTCTCCAAGATTTTCTGTTTTCTTTTTTTTTAAGAGGCAATAGGAGTTAAATGACTTGCCCAGGGTCACACAGCTAATATCTGAGGTCATATTTGGCATATAGTTTGCAGATTATATGCTCTTCCTCTTTTTGGGAAATTCGGAAAATTTTCATTTTCTCAGAAACTCTCTTGTGTCTGTCATTGTTGCAAGCAACTTTTGGATTGCCTCTTTGTATGTGTTCTTTTCCTCAATATAGTTATGAGGAGAAAAAAATTATTCTTAGACTTTCTTCGTTAACCTGGGCTCATTCTGAGCTTTGGCATCCCAATCATATGTTAAGAGTACTACGTCATGCTTTTGTTTTCATATTTTGTCACTGATCCCTGCCATTGTTGTCTGTACATGTATTTTAACATTCTAAAGTTGGTTGGTGAATTCTCTGTGCATTCTTTGGTTATCTTACCATATTTCCTCCTCAGAATACTTTCCTTGTCTTCAGAATTTCATTCTCAAGGATCCAGTTGGTCCTGTGTTGATTTCCCTTACAGAAACTTGGTCTTGGGATCCTCCAACCCTCTTCTGAACCCTCCTTTTCCCCAGTCTATGGCTTCAGTCACACTTACTCAAATTTCTTCTCCTCCTCTACCATAAACTGTAGGAAGGATTAGTCATTCCCACCTCCAAGAATAAGGCAGAAAAAAAGGAAAGAAAGGAGGAAAAGAAAGAGGAAAAGGATGCAGAAGATTCTCCTTTCTCTTGTTGTTTCCTCCATGGTGGCAGGAAGGGGTGGAGGAAAGGAAGGAGGCAGAGAGAAAAGGAAATAAAGAAGTTCCAACATGTTTCTGGATAATGGAATTTCCCCACAACTGCTAACTAGATTCTGTTTCTGAAATATTGTTTTTAAATCCGTAATTTCAAAACTCACACCTCTGTGCTAGGGTTGTGATATGTTGCACAAACTAAATACCCAAACTCATCTACTTCTTCTTTCCACCCAGGTGGTCTGTAAGAGATTTTAATGACAAAATTACTTCTGTTTATTCTTTCATTGATCTTGACCCAAACGTCCTCCATCATGATTTCTGCTTCATGCTCCTGAATTTCATCACCTGACTATACTATCTTAATATATACACTCATTCAGAACAATCCTGTGTTTTATTCCATCTAGTCTCAGTGACACCTGTTAAGTCAAACCTGTGTTAGGAACATTAGGCACTCTGGTTGTGGAATCATGAGCAAACCATTTCTGCTATCTGTACCTCAGTTTTCCAATCTATGACATGAGAATGACACATATGGTATAGTGAGAAATGCCTGGGACTTGGAATAAGGAGGTCTAGTTTTTGCTCTGACACTTAACTAACTGTGTGATCTCAGGCAAATTACTTCAACTTTCTGTGTAACAGCTTCCTTATGTGTAAAAGTGAGGAAAGTATTCACAGTAGTAAAAGCAAACATTTATTGTTTTTCATCTACTTTATTTCAGTTGAGCCTCACAATAACCCAATAATTTAAGTATTATTAGGCTTGTGATATCAATTTCACAGTAAGAAAACTGAGGTTGGGCAACTTAAGTGACTGTCCCATAATCACGCAAATAGTAGTTCAAGGGCAACAGATGACAGATGGAACTATACCACCCACTTCACAGGTCTGTTGTGAGAAAAAAAATTGTGTAAATCTTGAATCTATATGATATATGAAGTGGAGTGGGGGGAGAGGAAGGATAATTAAGCTGAACCTTAAAATAAAACAAGAATTATATGTGGCAAAGAGTTGGAGGGAGCACATCAACATGGAATATGTATCAGTTGTGAGAATGTATGGAACTTAAGAGATGAATGTTAAGTTCAAAGAATAACCAGTTGTCCAGTTTGTCTCCAACTTCAGCATGGTCAAATAAGATTGAAAAGGATGGTGAGAGCCAGACTGTGGCCAAGTCAAGGGGTTATTTTCCAAGAGGGAATGGAGAAATTGGTGTTTTTTGAATGAGGGTGCCATAGTCAGACCTGTGGTATATACATATATGTGTGCATATATATGTATATGTGTGTATGTGTATATATGTATACATGTATGCATGCATATATGTGTGGGGGGTATTTGGCAACTGTATAGAAAATGAATTAAAGAAGGAGAGAATAGGAGAGAAAACAAGAGTTTATCATAATGCTCCAGGTGAAAGAGGATGATGATTTGGACCCAAGTGAGGGCTGTTTGGATGGAGAGTGACTGCATTGTAAGATACTTTGCTTTGCAAACTTTAAAAAGCCTTAAAACACAACGTTAAAATGTCGTTTATTTCATAACTGCAATACCAAAATTTAGGCAATATATGTTTGCCACATAGGATTACAGGTCGTGTATCTATTTTGCATTTACTTAGATGTATGCGTGCTAAATCCTGCCCGTTTTGCACTCACTTCCCTCCCTTCACCCCTTTTAGAGTCTATATCCTCAGCACCTAGAACAGAGCCCAGCTCATGGAAGGTACTTGGTAAATGCTTGGTGAATTGGACTGAATTTAACTGAATTGAAATACAACGGGGATGGAGTCAAACGTCTTACAGATCCAATATACAATTCTACTGTCAATGGGATGCAGGTCATTTGCATGCTTGTTGTTTTCATTTTCTAGCCCACTGCTACTTGGAGGGATGCCTCTTTCATTTCTTTGAAACAATAAAATCATAATTTCCATTGTAAAATTCTGAGTCTAATAGGAATGCTGGAGATGGTGATAGAGTTCTTCAAATCTACCAGAAGTAGGGCTTTGTGAAACAGCATAATGATGCCACAGAACACTCCAACAAGGGAGATATCACCACATTTATCCCAGGTAGGGGCATGAGGAACACCTTACTAGAAAAGATTTTCCTACCACCTCCCAGCTGTTAGAGGAGGCAGCCCAGTTTCTGAATCAGCTACTTAATCTGTTGATTTCCAGGGCATCTTGAATCAATAAAAAATACAGCAGTAAAAGGTTTCCTTTTGCAATTCATGAATAACTGATTTGCATAGATTCTGGAAGGGAATCTTCAGAGAAGGACTGTGAGAATTCTCTCTCCACTTTTCCCACACTTATTCACCACAGGCAGCTAACTAAGAGGAGAAACCATCTAAATCCATTAATCAACATGTTTTCTTTGTCCAGTTTTTCAGGGCACATGAGGAGAAAAAAACCCTTCAGGCAAGAAACTATGTAATGGAGGAAACCATGCATCTGCTGGTCCTATAGAGGGAAAACTTCATAATCACTTTGTCCTTATATGACATTTTCCCAAAAACTTTTTCAAATCTTGCCATAGCTCCTATTTAACCTTAAAATAGCTCAGTTAGTTAGAGTTGGAGGCATTACATTATTTTCCATTTTGTGGATATGGCATTTGAGGTCCAAAGGAACAAAGTAACTTCCCAAGGTAGCAGAGCAATTTCAGGGCAGAGTTTAGGTTGGCATGCAGGGCTCAGGAATGCCAGTCTGCTGATCTTTCTCATTGCTCTTACTTATACTGCCACTCTCACCTCTGCTAATAAAGAGTTCTGTGAAGCAAACTTTTGTCACCTTCCCTGTGCTTTATAGGTGAGACAACAGAGAATTGAATTTAACATCACTGAACCAGAGAATAAGACAAGGCACATAACATCAAACATTGACTAAAAATTGGCCAGTTACGAGCTCACAGAACATAACACTAGAAAAGACTTTAAATGAAGATCGTCTAGTTGCACGCCCTTATTTTATCGGATGAGGAAGCACAGGCCACAAGTGTCAAGCAACTTTGCCCACAATAACCCAACCACTAGAGACATTGATCTCCTGGCTCCCAAAGAAATCCTTAATTTCAGCAATCCTGTGACATCTCTCAAATACCAACTAAATGATTTAATGGCTTAGCTGTGCTTCTCCTTTCTACCAGGATTGTCCTCCCCATCCAAAAGAATTATTTTAATTACTTTTTTTGACTGATGACAGCTATTGATCTTTCATCAAGTAAGGAAACAAGGTTCACTCTCCTTTCATTAACTTTGAAACATTCCCCTAATCCTAGGCTACATCCTTCATTTTTCTACTTCTGCTTGTATCTCATATGGTTGTTGAAAAGTAAGTCCTGTAGAAACTTTAATTTTTTTAAATCATCTTCAATATGTCTGAAATTCCGAATTAAATATGAAAAGTAAATCTTCAACCAGTGAGAAGACACAGTTCAGGAGCGAAAGGAAAGGGTGACAGATAATTTCCTTACCTAAACTACTGTTTAGTTCAACATCTCAACATGATTTTTCCACTAGACTTAAGGTTAATCCAGTTTTATTACATTAGATTGTGTCTATATTAATTTTTGAGCATTCTAGCATTTTGTGCGGTTATTAAAATCACTCTCATCTTAAACAAGAGTGGAAGCAAAAATGAACTTCATTATAAACCTTTCTGAACATTAATATAGATTCTCTCATTGCATAACTTCACAAATCCTGTGAATCAGGAAAAGGATTTTGATTAACTCTTTCATGAAGAACATTTCTTTTCTTGTGTTGGCTGAAGTACAAAGAATTCAAGTGGAATGTTGAAGGTCTGTCAACCAACTAATCAAGTGCCTACTGTGTGAAAGGTACAGTTCTAAGCAAAGAGACCAAAGCACTGTCCTTGACCTCAAAGAGTCAGTGAAAATTAATGGAATTGGGAGATGGAATGTCTCTAGTATGAGGAACAGCCATTAGTTCAGTATAACTGTGTAACTGGATCATAGAGTGCTTGGAAGGGAGTCATGTTTAAGAAATTAGAAAGGTAGGAAAGGGTCAGGTTGTGAATGACTTTAAATGCCAAAGGACTTTTTTCTTTTATCCTGGTGATATTAGGGAGCTTCTAGAGATGAATAAGGGTTACCATGGTTAGCACTGAACATTTAGTGAGGGAGTGCAATATGAATTAGTATAAGGAGAGACTTTAGGCAAAGAGACCAAGAACAAATTGAGAGTGTTTAATAAATACTTATTAATGGTATGTCATCATTTCCCTGATGTCATGGTCCTCTTCCAAAATGAAGGACAAACACAACAATTTATTGGTATAATCAGCAATGTATAATATAGACAACTGTTGAAAGCATCTATGTCATGGGAAGTCAAGAAAAATCAATATAAACTGAAGGAAACAGGAAAAGTATCATCAAACATGTGACCCTGATGGATTGGCAGGATCTGGATAGGAAGGACTTTCTGAAGAGAACAGTATGAGCAAAGATTTTCTCACTTTGATGACCAAAGAGTACTGCAAGTATAAATTCAGTCCTAAATTTTCTCAATCAGTAAATAATAACTGCATGGCCTGTCTTGTGAGAGTTCACACAAATATTTTGTGTTAAAATGAATGACATACTTCAAAATTTTAGCAAACATTAGGGAGAGAAGGAGAGACAAGATGTGTGTAGAAGACAATAAAGTGATTGGCATGGCATGTCTAAAGCAAGAGGTGGAATGGAAGGGAGAAGGCAGCTAGTTGGTATAATAGAGAGAACATTGTACTTGAGTTAGAAACCAAGAATGAATCCTGCCTTAGTCACTTAATCCTGAAAGTCACAACTTCCCTCAGTCTTATTCTTCCCATCTATAAAATGTGGACAACAGTAGCACCTGCTACACAGGGTTGTTTTGTGGATCAAATCATATAAGGAAGGCACTTTGTAAAACCTTAAGTACAATATTACTATTACTAAAAAGTATGAGATAAGGTTAGGTAAGTAAATTAAGGACAAATTATACTCTACTTTTAATGTAGTAATGCTGTAGTAGTAATGTAGTAATACTTTTTACCAGCATTCTATAAACAATCATCAAGCACCTACTATATTCAAGGTCAGGGCAGTAGGCCTAGTGGATAGAGAGCCAGCCCTGATGTCTGGAAGACCTGAGTTCAAGTTCAGCCACAGATACTTACTAGTTTTGTGACCCTGGACAAATCACCTAACCCTATTATAAGGGGGATTTTGTTATCCTTTTCAGAGTTTAGTTTCTCAGGCTCCATGGCCATGACAATCTTTTAGGTTCCAGGTATTAGATAACATTTCCCAGGCTAATGACTTGTAAACATCTCAACCATGCTTGTGTAGCAAGACAGAAGGGTAACATAATGTGGTTTTTACCATGCTTGCCCTCAACGACAATATTGCCAAAGTTAACCTGTGAGGCAATTGCTGGTAATATGCCTTCTTTGTCAGTTTCCCTATAAAATAAGAGGGCACTGGTGAGTAAGTGAGGTTGTAAGTAACTTACGGTTGAGTGCACAAGCTGGAATGCTGTGCATGCCTTGACTGGCCCCCATCAAGGCTTAGGGGGATTCTTTGTTTGCCTCAACCAGCCCCTATTGAGCCTTGAGGGATCTCAGAGTGTACACAAGCTGGAACACTGTGCTTGTCTCAACCATCCCCTTCCAGAAGTAGGGAGAGTCTCCCACAGGCACACACTGGTACCCCCTGAGAAGAGTGATTAGGCAATGCTGTAGGAGTTGGTGCTTCCATTGTCAGTAAACTCTCACTGAGAAGACTAGACAAGAATAAAGTAAGATTATTAAACCCTCTGAAGCTGTCTTTCTGTCCTTCCTGTCTGACTAGATCAAGAGTGAATCGTTAGAGGCTGGAGTACAAAAAGTCCAGTGTCTCCCATGTGCTATTTGTTTACACCTGTTTGCCTCAGTTTCCTCACCTGTAAAATGAGCTGGAGAAGGAAATGGCAAACCACTCCAGTTTCTTTCCTAAAAAAAAACAGACATAACTGAAATGAATGAACAGTGATTCAAGGTCAAAGGTAATGGGATGTAGTGTTTATAGAGCTGGCCTCAGAGTCGGGAAAAAAGTGCGTTCAAGTTGTGTGATCATAAACAAGTCATTTAACCTCTTAGTGCCCCCAAGTAAATAAGATTAAAAACTGAAAAGCTAGGACCATTCTGCCTTGTGGAATGATTTCCTCACTGAGAGTTTTCTTTTTCACTGAAACCATAAGCCCCCTCCACTAATAAAATGTTAAAAAAAAAAAACACTTGGAGAGAGACAAGAAGAATAAGGTAGCTCTCTTCCCCTCAAGGAGCTTATACTCTACTATGAGAGATAGGATAACTACTCAAATTGCTATATGGCAAAATAATATACTATGAGAGTTCTGGGAAGCCAAGATTACTTCAGGTTAGAATCTAACATCCAAAATAATATCAAGGAAATATTAGTTACAGGTTGTCGTTCCTGTATAGTACAATATCTCTGCCATTTATCAGATTGAGGTAAATATGGTTGTCAAAATTATGTTCAATGTTTGCTACTACTTCTATTCCTAATGCACCCACTCTACCTAAACATCTGCTCCCCATTGCTTAAAGAAATTTGTTTACAAGAACAGAAAATCAGTCAATGTCAATTCTAAAATCAAACAATGGTTTTAGTAAAAGAAAAAGAGAAAGGCAGGGCAAGGGAGAAGACAAGCATGGTTAAATTTATTGGGAAATGTTAGAACTTTAAAAGAATTACAATTTTAATGTTCCTAACTAATTACAACCCTATATCCTGGTCTATTAACAGGGAGAGGGGTGATTTGTGTACAATTATGCTGTGGTAGTTTTTTTTTTATTCAGTCAGTTACATCAGATCAAACATTAATAAACATAGAATACATATATACACATATGAACATGCCAGGCATATAGAAGACAAAAAAACACTATTAACCAACAATACACTGAGGAAAGCAGGTAATCAAGTTTATTGCTAGTACAAAGTGCATGAGAAAGCCAATGATCACTAATCACTGAATTTCCCATTCCAAGTGGAAGTCAACAATTATAGGTATAATATCAGCAGTAGACATCCATAATTGGCCAACTAGTTAATTCTTGAAGAAAAAGCAAAAATATTTGCCCTCAGGAGACCAGTCTAAAAATTATGTTTTTTAACAACCTGAAATTTGACATTGCTTCTCCCTCATTATATTTGGTTCAAATGTAATTTACCAGAAGACTCAAGTCATGGCTTTCTACTTGTTAACTGTACAACCTTATCAATTACCTCTATGGGCTCATTGTCTTCATTTGTGGAAGAAAGATAGACCAAATGATATAAAAGGTTCTTTATAACTCTAAATCTATGAATGGTGTTTTTTGGGAACTAGAAAACTCCAATACAGCCCCTCTTATTGAAAAGCTGTCTAAAATATATCAGGGCACTTTACTTTAATGACCGCAGTCTACTGAACAGAAGAAAATCTTTCTTGGGTGACTGAGATTTTAACAACACTTCACTACAACAGGTCTGAAGACCATGATTACTTTGATATGTCAGGAGATGTGGAAGATGTGGGGTAGCTGACTGAACTGACCTTATAATATGTGAAGTACTTTGTAAATCTTAAACTCCTGTAAAAATTCTGGCTATCATCATAATTATTATTGCCTCTGATTTCAAGGAAATGACTTAACCTCTCTGGGCCTCTATTTCTTCATCTGCACAAAGGAAGGGTGGGACTAGATATCTAGGTCTAAATCTATGATCCTGCAAGCATTCTGAAATTTTTTTGAAAAACTTAACTTTTTCCCCAAAAATGTCTTTGTCACATATTGTTTTCTCAGAATTAAAATACCACAAAAAATCCTGATTGACAGCAAGTTCTGGTTAGTTGGTTTCCATTTGAAAGACAAAGTAATAGAGAGTAGAGAGCACCAGATTTAGAATCAGGAGAGTCTGAGATAAAATCCGGCTTTGTATGTTTTTGTTATAATTGTTCAGTTATGCCCAACTTTTCATGACCCCATTTAGAATTTTCTTAGAAGGAATGGTTTGCCATTTTCTTCTGCAGCTCATTTTATAGATGAGGAAGTCGAGTCAAACAGGGTTAAGTGATTTTCCCAGGGTCACACAGCTAATAAGTGCCTGAGGCTGGATTTGAACTCATGAGGATGAGCCTTCTGACTTCAGGCCCAGCACTCTATTTCTATGAAACTCAATTTCTTCATCTGTAAAATGAAAATAATAATGTCACCTACCTCATAATATAGTTATGGGAATCAAAATAGATAAGAAATTAGGTAAGATAAGAATTAAACTAGATAAGTGTTTTTAAAAACTTAAATCAGCATGCTGACTCAAGGTTTTCATGTAGTTTGGGCTTTGGAATGAAATTACATCAAATGTAATTAGCATCTCTACCAGTAATTTCAAGTTGCGAATCTCCAAGGCCATGTTCACTTAAATGGAGAGATTAAAAAATAAATCTTTTGAGATCTGTTGTAGCTTAAAACTGAAATAATGTTTTTAAGCTATAGAAATTCAAGTGCTGAATTTCTGGGCATACAATTGAACTTTTTTAAGTCTTAGTATCTGCAACTCCTAAAATTTCATTTCTGCAGCATAACCAACCCAGACTGAAAAATACATACCAAATAAATAGTTTTCAGTTATGGTTACAGTTTTCCTCATACTATGTTTTCTCTCATGCACAACAGTAAACTCTGTTTAAGACATCTACTCTCCTAGGAGCTTTTCCTTCCGTTCCTACAATTGGATTTATGTACACAACATACTAGAGTATTGCCAATTTCTGAATGGTCATGCCATCAGCTTACAATAAAAAGAGGTTCCTAGCCTAAACACAGCATCTTGCTTTGCTTACAGAGAAGTTAGATTCTCAATTAGTACTTGTGATCAGCTAGCTGATGGAGCTTTCACTAAAGTTGGAAATCTCCTTACTGCAGAGTTTTTGTATCAAAAGAAAGGAGATGATTCTTGAGTGGGGTAGGAGAATGGTGAAAACCAGTAATAATTTACATGCTAGCAACCACCACATAGAAATGGGCACTGCTGCTCTGCCTTTTTGTAATTCAAACAGGAGGCATGTGAAAAATAAGTAATATTTTCCAAAGGGAATTCTCATGGCTCATTCCTTGCCATTACATAACTAGCTCACTCCTCCTAGCCTACAGTTCCCCCCCATCCCACTCATCCATGCATGCACATGTAGCTCAGACCAACAGCAGTGGTTACTGCTTGTCTGTCAACATAAGTAGAATGTAAGCTTTTTGAGTAAATGGGCTGAATCATTTTGTTTTTGAGTCTCCGGTACATGGAGTAAGTGTTTAGTGAATGATTTTTAAATATACACTGAATCTAAAGCAACAAGCTAGGCATAAGGTGAAAATGTATTGTTTGATCGATCGGTTGTGTCCAGCTATTTGTGACCCCATTTGGTATTTTCTTGGCAAAGATGGTGTTGTTTTCCCATTTCCTTTTTCAGCTCATTTTATAGATAGGAATCTGAGACAAATGGGGTTAAGTGATTTGCCCAGGGTCACACTGCTATTGTCTGAGACCAGATTTGACCTCAGGTCCTCTTGACTTCAGAACCAGAGCTCTATCCACTATACCACATAGCTGTCCCTCTATGGGGAAAATACCAGAAGAAAAGTAGTGTGGTATAGAGTATTGAAGTAAGAGGAAGAAGATTGGTCTCTGACATATATATCCATGGGAGTATTTAACCTCTCAGTGCTTTAATTTCTTCATCTGTAAAATGGGAATAACATACGTAAGAGATTTTTGTTGGTTGTAAGCCACATTTACATTTTTTAAAAAAAGATATTTATGAGCCAGAAGAATAGAGGAAAATAATCTTGCTCTCTTGGCTTGGCTTCGGCGCTTACTCACATTCATGTGCGTTCTTGGGAGGCATGCATGAAGGTATCCCTGTGGCTGGGACACTTTGAATGCCCCTGGACTGTCAATATCTTCTGGTGATGACATCACACACTTCCTAGACCTGTTCCCCTAACATCAGACTGTCTCTTGCCCAGTGAACATCATATCTTCATTGATTCTCATTAGGCATAACAGTTCTGCTCTCTCTACTGGGCTTCTGCTGTGGTATTTAGCTGAGATTAGAGTTGTGTGATGACCATCTTCACTCCTGTCTGCTAGGGCACAGTGACTAGAGATCTTCTCCTTGATGAAAAAAGACTGATAATTCTTTAGGTATATCTAAGGGACAACTGAATAAAGAGCTAGATAGGGTGCCTCCAGGCTAAGATTAAGTCTGTTCTTTTGACTTTTGTATTTAGTGCTGAACTGAAATCTATTTTCTTGTACAGCTATATAATTGAGTATTTGATTTTTAACTTCTTTTTTAACCCATTATAAATCTTATGTTTCCAAAATTCATTTCAAGGTCTCTAACAAAAGTCCCCAGAAGATCTCTTGGGAAAGTGGTCACCAAAAACTTCTAAGAGATGGAATGTCTTGTTCTTGGAACAATAAAGATGTCAATGTCATTGAATCAAAGAGAATGGGATAGTAAGGTGTCAGGAGCCTGGAAAGGTAGGAAGAGATTAGGTTATAAATGGCTCTGAATGCCAAACAGAGATTTTGTATTTGACCCATGGGCAACAGTAAGCTACCGGAGTTTGAGTAGGGAAGTGGCATGTTAGGGCTGGTGCTTTGTGGCTGAATGGATGATGGCTTAGAGTGAGGAGAGACTTGGGGAAAGCAGACCTATCAGCAGGTTATTGTAATAAGCCAGATCTGATGTGATGAGAGCCTGAACTATGTAAGCAGAATGAAGAGATCTAAAGGAGTCACAAAGTAAAATATAGGAAGAGAGAGTATCATTCCAGGTAGACTTCCTAGGGGAGGGGTTTTTGGTAGCTGATTTTGAGGCCAGAAGGCTCACAGGGTTCCTCACAAAGATCAACAGGATAGGCACGCCAGTGGGGCAGACCTTACAAAAAAGGCATACAGGATGGTGCAAGCAAATTGGGAATGTAGAATGGCAAGATCAGTCAGGCTGGTGCCAAAAGTTCATGCTGAGAAATACCACAAAATGAAATTCAAATACAGAAGAACACTCCAATTGATGAAGGATCTTGAGAACCAGGAACAGGAATTTGAGACGCATTTGACAGAAACCATTCTGCACTTTGAACAGGAAGATGACAAAATGAAAGTGATGTTAGGACGAAGATTGGTTCCAGTGGATAAAATGCTCAATCTGGAATCAGGGAGACATGAGTTCAAATCTGATCTCATATACTTAATAGCTATGTGACCCTGGGCAAGTCACTTGACCATATTTGCCTCAGTTTTCTCATCTATAAAATGATCTGGAGTGTTGGGATTGTTTCCTTCTCTTTCCTTTCCCTTCTCATTCCTTTCTCATTTTCTCTCCTCCTTTCTATCCATCTCTTCTCTTTTTTCCTATTTCTCTCTTCCTTCTTCCCCAGACCCTACCTTCTTTCCACTGCTTAACAAACTGGTCTAAAATGTAATCATTTGGGGGTAAAGAGATAAGCAACTTTGAAAATCCTCTCCTTTTTTAAAAGATTTGCATTCATCATTTTCATTGTCATTGCTATTTATCTTTGCTAAAATTGTCCTGCCTTCCATTGCTATGGTTTTTTAACATTAGGTACATTTTTATTAATCTGATCATTCTATGTCCTTATTCCCTAAGGGGAGCTTTGTGAAGGAAATATTTTTAAAGTAATATCCGACCAATAAACAAGAGCACTAAAATTTTTAAAAAGAAAATGAAATAACCCAACTTCTTTGTAGAGGTGTTTTCAAAGGATATTTTTGAGTAATGACTTTTACAGAGCAATATTGTGGGAACTGACATTTCTGAGGCTAGGGTCACAGGATCACAGATTTTGAGTTGGAAGGAATATTAGAGGTTATCCAGTCCAAATTCCTAATTTTTCAGATGAGAAAACAGAGGCAAGGAAGATTTAAGTGATGTGCTTAAGGTCATGAAGGTAGAAAGAAACAGAGGCAAATTAGACCCCAGATTCTCTAGCTCCAAATCCCCTTTGGGTATCGTCCTTTAGAACCTGGGTAATATCATGGGAATTATTGGACACTCCCTGATCTAATACACTGTGGTTCCTTAAGATGTAATTCAGTGGTCAAAGTACCTTCCTTCAAAGTGCTTTCAAAACAGAAGCACAGAAAGACAGAGGCAGTGGAGAATCAAGCCAAGAACTAAAGTCTCATGATCTCAATTTCAATGTTCTTTCCACTAACCCACGCTATGTAGACTAAGTGCATATGTACACACATTCATATATAAAGATGCATATTTACATGTATGTACATGTATATATGGGTGTATGTGTGTGTATGGATAAAGATACATTACTCCCACTCCCACAGTTTATGTTGCAGCCAGATTGGTCTATTAGATGCTAACCATATCTGATTTCCTTCTCCAGTCTCAGCCTTGGGCATCATCTGTACCCCTTCACACACACACACACACACACACACACACACACACACGCACACACACACACACACACACACACACACACACATACACACACACACACACACACACACACATATATATATATATAATGGTTGTATTTATGCTATACACCCCAGTAAAATGTAAGCTTAAGAGGTGAGACTATTTTGTTTTTGTCTTTATGTGTGTAGGATCTTCCCAGCGGTATCTAAGGAAGCGAACAATAAGTAAGGAAAAAATGGGAAGAAAAATTTGAATATGTTTTTATAACAAATTCTTTTTGCCACCAAAGACACTGGACCCACCACATTTGGACTAGAACATCACAGTCCCACTTCTTGGAAATAGAAATGGAACCAAAATAGAGACTGGGAGTGGAGGAAAGTAGTGAAATGAGACAAAGTATAAAAAGAGGCAATCCATGATAGAAGTCATGCAATGTTAAGGGCATTGAGATGTTGACATACAAAACATCTGAAGGAGGAGAAGTTATCAAATGCATGAGGAAAAACATAAGTACACATATGCATGTACAAGTACAAAGACATTGATCTGCATATATGTGTACATACAAGTACATGTGCATGCACACACCAAAGATATTTACTAGTCATGGAAAAGACCTAATTTGGAGTAAAGATTAAGGAGGGTTTCTCTATAGATAGTGACATCCTCCATGTCTTCTTTTTTCCACAGGATATTGAGTTTGTTTTGTTAAATCTGAGTACATTGCTGAGTGTACTAAATGAAACCTATAATGTCCCAAAAGAGTTTGGCCTAACAACTCATCAAGGGGAAAAAAATGCATGAAGAATGTCCATTGCCCAGACTTAGGATAAGGAGTTGGATTGACAACCTATAAAGCTGTACCATCAGTATGGACAGACAGTGAGTTGGACCCAGAATTGAACAAGAAGAGGGAAATAGGTTGGATTGTTTTGGGAAAATAGCATTAATTAGAATAGCCCTGATCATCTCCCTGAAACAAAGGAGGGAATAATCATATGGAGGAGGTCATAGTTCCATTTGAATATATTTCTATTTCCTAATGCCTTGCACATAGTAGGCAGGTAGTAAATGCTTGTTGAATGAATAAAACTGTCTTAATGCATTAAATGACATCAGTGCTATGTCTTCTTTATAAAGTTAGCCAGGATAACTCTTTATGTAGCTAATAGTCAACAGCTATATCTTGCTTCAGGGTTTGTAGTTGGTGATGGGGCTAGAGATGTTTGATGAGAAATATAGCAACCATACCGTATTCATTGACAAAGAGATACACACACACACACACACACACACACACACACACACACACACTCACAAGTGTGAGACAGTCCCTAGCAAAGAGTTTACCATGATGGAAGATGGATTTGGAGTCAGATGAACTGAAATCACATCTCACCTCTGTTAGCATCTACTATCCAATTTACCTTGGCCTCATCACATAATCTATCTTGGCCTCTACAGCTTTATCTCTACAATGACAGAGTTTAGATGACTGCTAAAATCTCTTCCAGATCTAAATTATACTCCTATGATCTTAGAGTCAGCTTATACCACCTTCAGAGTTGATCCCCCAAGGCCCTCCTCATTTCTAGGCTGACCAGAGCTATTACAGGGCAGACAGCACATTCCTATTCCAAACAGTGTAAAGGGAGCAATCTGTGACAGAGGGAAAGTGACCCCAAGAAAAAGGCATGACTGTCACAATGCCAGATAAAAGAGCATCCAGTAACTGCTGAGGGTGTGGGGATTGGGTTAGGGAAGAACCCTGAACATCATCACCTATGACAAAACCCTCACTGCTACTTCTAGCTCTATACATTATTTGACAAGGGGTGATCCAGTCTTTCCTGAAGATTCCTAGTGAGGGGGGTCTCTTTCTCTGTTGAGGCTGCCCATTTTAATTTGGAATCACTCATATTAGCTTTTCCCCTCTATCAAACCTATATATGTCACTTTGCAACTTCTATTAACTGCTGCTAATTCTGTCCCTGGAGCTAAGGAGAACAAGTCTAACTCCCACAAGAGGCTTTCAAATACTTGGAGAGAGTTTCCATGATTCCCATCCCCCACTCACTCCCAGTGTTCTCTCATCCAGACTAAACATCCACAATTCTTTTAACCAGTCCTTATGTAAATGGAAATGAGGTCTTTCACTATCAATGTTGCCTGAAGCTATATGCTCTCCAGTTTATAAACATTTTTTAATATGTAGTAACCAGATCTCTAGATGTGTTCTGACCAAGACAGGTCATCTGTACCATAAGATCATATTAGTTTTCTGGACTCCCAAGGCAAACTGTTGAATTACATTAAGTTTATTTGTAATCCACTAACATTCTGAAATATTTTTCAAAGAAACTGCTCTTTAGCCATGATTTCTTCATCATAGATTCCTGAAATTGATTTTTTGAGCCCAAGTGTAAGATTTTGCATTTATCATTTTGAAAATTTTATTTTAATAGGTTTCTTATAAACGGATATCAAGTGTGACACTGACTTCTATTCCAATTACATCTGATCAAAGTGCAAAGTTGCAGACCACAAATTTATCCTGGGATTGTAGGAACTGGATCCTATGAAAATGTGTGCTTTCTGGCATACCTACCCTGATAAGTCAAGTCCTAAGGGGAGAATACTCCTAGTAGAAAAGAAAATATTAGAGTTAAGCTTTGTCTCTTTGCCCCAAATCCAAAAGCAAGTTTAACCTGCAAGGGTCTAGATTTCCTCTGGTCATACTTAATATCTATAATCAAACATCCACCCATATGCAGCAGGAATTATAGAAATAAGAGGGAAAAAAACTACCTCAAGTTCTTTTTGAGTCAGGAGATTTTCTGAAGTACAGCTCACAAACCTCACTAATATGCCAGATGACACAGTTCAAAGTAAAAGTATAGTAATAAAAGTAGCAATGTCTCCCCATAAATCTTCAGCTCACTCTCCCGCAAATGTGTGTTCATCCTTTGTTGCCAAAGAAGACCATGCCATCAGAGAAGTGATGATGTGACTCGCACTTGACTTTGTTTTGAGTGAGGGAGGGCTGTGCAGGTTACCAGCCTCACTTCTCCTCCAGAGTCATCTGAATCCAGTGACCAGGTATTCATCAGGATGACTGGAGATGACCCAGGATGAGGCAACTAGGTGTTAAGTGACTTGCCTAAGGTCACACAGCTAGTGAGTGTCAAGTGTCTGAGGTGAGATTTGAACTCAGGTCCTCCTGACTTCTGCTCTATCCCCTGCACCACCTAGCTGCACAAATGTACCCTCACTAAGAAGACTAAATGCATATAAAGATCACAATATAGCCAATTAGAATGAGCAGCCAAAGCACCTGTGTGGATGGCAAACGCAGAGGAATCCTGCAGAGGTCATTCACTCCTCCACTATTGTAGAAGTACTGTTGTCTTCTAGTCTTCATGGTGCTCTGTGACCTACTCCCTGACATCTCTGGGAGCTGCTTTCTGTAATCCTACATCATTATCATTATTTTTCCACACCAGCTGATCTTCAGATTACCAGCAATTTTCAGGGCCACTTAACTTAACTTGTCAATCCTCCACTGGGGATGCTGTGGTTAATAAGCCTCCCCACTTAAGGGAAAGGCTACAGCACTTTCAACAAGTCAGGCTGCAGCTGAAGGCCCATGCATAGCAAATGCTTAGACTAAAGTTTTATTCATTTGTTGAATTCTTCTCTCCTCTGACTCCCTTAATCCAACTTTGATTTGGCTTATTTCTTAGCTCTTACCATACCTTACAGGCTAGAACAACTAACTCTATAGATTTACTTTGTCGGAAAGAAAAGGATCCAGTGAAACTGTGGTAATTAAGCTGCTTTCAACTTCATTGTTCAATCACAAGGCCTGGGCTGGTTGTAATCAACTGCAAAGGCTAATGGCATTTTCTGCTTTTTCTACACTTATAATTGACAAATGGATCCAGATGACCAGAAATGAAGTCTTAACAGTTTGACCCTATGGCACAAAGGAGATACCACTGCTGTTCTAGAGCTATGTTGGGATAATTTGAACCAGGGATGATCCAGAGTCAGCCAGAAATCAAAAGTATTACTCCTCCAAAATTTGTACACAGGATCCCAACACATATTTCCTTGCCATAAAGCTAGCCTCTTTTACCTCTGTAAAGTAAAGAAAAAAGCAAGACTTGCCATACAAATAGATCAAGAATCCACCAAGACTGTAAGGTAGAGAAGAAAAAAGCAACAGGCTTAGAGAATGAGCAAGCAGTCATGAGATCAAGAAAGGCTTTTTGTTTTTTTGTTTCTATCCCCAACACCTTATGCAAAGAACTGTAGATAATAAGCACTTATGGAAGGAAATCAACATTTATGAAGTACCTACTATGTGGCACTATGCTAAGCAACTATAAATATTGGAGGCTCACAGCAAACCTGGAAAGTAGGTGCTATTATTATTCCTCTGAGGGATAAGAAAACTGAGGCAGGCAGTGACTAAATGACTTGCCCAGGGTCACATAGCTAGGAAGGGTCTAAAGCTATATTTGAACTCAAGTCTTCATGACTCTAGGTCCATAGCTCCAGTTATTGTACTCAATACGTACTATCGTACATAATGGCTATACATAACAAGTACCTCATAAATACTATAGAATTAGAATGAAGTCAAAGGCATCAGGTTCTAGTTCAAATCCTGTTAATTACTAGTGACAGGCATACCTCAGAGATATTGCAAGTTTGGTTCCAGACCACCTCAACAAAGTGAGTCACACATTTTTTTTTGGTTTTCCAGTGTATATAAAAGTTATGTTTGCACTATAATGTAGTCTAGTAAATGTGTGATAGTATTATGTCAAAAAAAAACTTCAACAGTGTACATACCTTAATTAAAAAATATAGGATGTCCTCAAAATCTCAATGTAGTTTTTTAACTATTAAATCTTAAAATTGCACTGTGACAATTAAAACAGTTCAAGAGACAGTTTCTGGGTAATTTAATCATTTTATTAATAAGACCAGCACATTATTCATAAAAAGGATGGTCATTTTGGTCCTGTTTTAGAGCAAAGAAAACCACCGGGCAGCCTCACAGTTCATATATCCTACAAAGAGAAGGTGCTCCAAAAGGGGCAGAGAGTGATATCAAGTCATGCTAAGATGGAAAAGCTATCTCCATAATCAGACCACCCCCAGCCTTGGGCTATCTAGACAAAAGGATCTGTCTCCACCCAAGTTTGAGTAGAACACCATGGTTTCCCCACTGTAGATTAAATTCTTTGTAAAGTTGGGTGAGGTTGGACCAGATTGAGGAAAGTTGATTCAATCTCATCCTCATAAATGTCCTTCAAGAGACTGGACTTAAAATCAGAACTTTGGAAGAAGGGGATAGCTCTGAATCTCCCCAAGATATTGGTTATTAATGATCATTTGCCTTAGCACTAAGACTTTTTGAACTTCCTGTATTTTTTAAGTTCACAGACCCCAGGTTAAGATTCCCTGAACTATAGTCACAGAAGGAACATTAGAGATAAAGAACTTTGAATTAAGAGGAACCTTTCCTGGTAACCATTGTTGGCTTATGAGCTAGCTTAGCCAATAAGAATCTCAAACAATAAAAGGAGCCCAGTGGATAAAATACATATAACAATAACAAGAAATTTGGTGCAGGGTGGGGTTAGAGTGGGGGTAGGAAGGGCAGGGAGAGTAGGAATGTATGACAAGTGCCTGGTAGAGGAAGTGCTAGGAAAAAGTAAGAAGGAGCCTCCTTAGGACTATCAATGACAAAGAAAGGTATGTATTTCTCTGGGAGTGGTATGTTTAGGAAATAACTGTTTCTGTCCAAGAAGTTCCACTGACTAGTGATGAATTAATATGGACATAGGAGAGTTTAGGCTGGCATTCCAGAGAGGGAGCTTGCTACAGTATGAATGCCAGTAGGGGTCCTCCGAAAGTATTAGGGAGACAGCATTTTAAATATATATTCCAGGCCCCACAAAGAATAATTTCAGAAAGAACAGTAACTTTTGTTAAATAGAAAAGAAACCTCTTTTCATACAGAGGTTTCTACATAGGCTTATCTGAAATGCAGAAGCTATTCTTGGAAAATATTTGATACTCCCCACGGAGGCGGGATATGACAAATGGGTCTATAGAATACACAGAGAAAACACAGAAAATAAACATCATTCAGGTCATAATGATTTTATAACAACTGCCTCAGAAGAGAAAAATAAACAAAACATTACATTCACTTAAATGCATTACCTTTTTATAAATTGGATTAGCTCTGACAAATAGAGTCTCACCACCCACCTCTTGACTCTATCCTGAGGGCAAGCTTTAAATGAGAGAAATTAACACAGTTGCCCTAATGCAATTCCAATATCAATAATTCATAACGTAAGAGTTGAAATTGGTAAACCACATTTTAATTATACTGGCTTATTCTGGCATGTTACTTCTGGGGTATTTAAAAAAAAATTCTTTCAGATAATAACTAGAATTAGCAAATTACACTGGAAAACTTAACTGAACTTGGAGTCAGAAGGCCTGTGTTTTAGTTTTGGATCAGAAGTGTACCAAGTCACATTAGTCTTTAATTAGTCACATTTGACTTTAAGAATGAATGAAAAAAAAACAAAACACAAATTTACCAAGCACTTATCATGTGCCAAGTACTGTGCTAACTAGGTAGCTAGGTGGCATCATGGGGCACAGAGCTCCTGGAGTCAGGAAGATTCATCTTCCTGAATTCAAATTTGTCCTCACACACTAACTAGCTGTGTGACCCTAGGCAAGTCACTTCTCCCTGTGTCCTTCAGTTTCCTTATCTGTAAAATGAGTTAGAAAAGGCAATGGCAAACCACTACAGTATCTTTTCCCAAGAAAACCTCAAAAAGGATGATAAAGAATCAGGCATGATTGATAAAAAATCTAACAATACTATGCTAAGTGCTGCATGAATAAAAAGGTAAGATACAAATAGAAAGGCAAGTCAATGCCTTCTCTCAAAGAGTTGAGTCTAAACAGCTGAGACCTAAAAGAACACTCAGTTCGCTAGCAGATGGAGAGACATAGAAATCCTAAGCATTCAGTGGCAAGGGCAGAAAGGTCCTAAGGTCTTTAGCTTACAGTAGTAGAGCCGAAGGAAAGTATGGGAGAGAAGAGGTATCAGACTGACTACCAAACTGAAGGTCTACAGAGCCATTGTGTTGACCTCATTGCTGTATGTATGCCTGTGAAACATGGACAGTCTACCAGCACCATGCCAGGAAATTGAATTGCTTTCATTGGAACTGTTTTAGGAAGATTCTGAAGGTCACCTGGCAGGATAAGTACCAGACAATGAGGTCCTTACTCAAAATACACTGCCAAGCCTTCAAACTCTGAGTCAGAGAGCACAACTTTGATGTGTTGGCCATGATGTTCAAATGCAAAAGTACGCTTGCAAAACTCCCATGGGACAGGCGATCACATCGTGGTCAGAAAAAGCGATACAAGGACACTCTCAAGGTCTCTCTCAAGAACTTGGAAAATTGTGTGACATGGGAGACACTGGCACAGGTCTGCTCAGCATGACGTGCCCACATCAGAGAAGGTACTGTGCTCTACGAGCAAAGCAGAATTGAAACAGCTCAAAGAAAATGCAGGATGTGCAAATTTGGAGTACCCACCCCAAATATTCACGTAGACTATCTGTGTCCAACCTATGAGCATTCTGAGTTCATATTGGTCTGATCAATCACAGGTGGACACATTGAAACGTGACTCTAGCATAATGATGTCATTTTGGTCCTCTTAGAGAACAAAGGACCTTACCGTACCTTACCCTAGTAGACAAGGGTATACTAGGGACAGAAGGAGACAGAGGAAAGACGGTTAAGGCCTGCTGGTCCTTATGAGGCAGTGTTGGAGAATATGGTAAGTCCTTATAATCCTCCACCTCATTGAAAAAACACAATTACTGACTCTCATAACATCAGAAGGAAAGCAGGGTGGCACGGTGGATTGAGCACTGGATCTGAAATCAGGATGACGTCTTCAAGAGTTCAAACCTGGCTTCAGACACTTACTAGCTGTGTGATGTTGGGCAAGTCACATAACCCCATTGTCCTCAGTTTCCTGCGGAGAATTGCTCCAAGTACCTTTGCCAAGAAAACCCAAATGGGGTCACAAAAACTAGGAAACAACAAAGAACAACAAAAAAAATATCATCCAAACCCTATAAAACAGGTCAGTCTTAGAAAAGGAGAGAAACAAGGGGGTTAATGGCCCTGTTTCCTCAACTATAAAATGGGGATAATAATCTTTGCACTATCTAATCCAAAAGGCAATTATGAGGAAACAGTTATTAAATGTGATCCATTAGCATTAATCCATGAAAGATATTCTTAAGAAAATATCGTCTAACATAAATGTATTAAGATGTCAATAGTTTATTTTTCTCCTCCTCAAGTCTATCATTCTTTTTTTGATCCATCTAGGAAAAAAATCTCAGTAAGAATTTGCAAATTTACTTCTCTATAAAGAAAACTGGATAATATGAATTATGTCATTTAGAGTCATATGTAAAGTAAATAATTTCTAAGATTCTCCAAGTTCCATAAAGACTTTGACTGATACGTGTGTAGCATGGTGCTACAATGAGGAGTTCCTCTACATATGGGTTAACATGCTACAATATTGTTTCATTTGTTGCATTTGATGGATTTTAAATCCACTGCAAAGCTTCTATAAACTGTAAGAACCACTTTATAGCATGTTAAAATTCAAAGCAGATTTTTCTTCAATGATTTTAGGAGACCAAGTGCTTCCAATCAGTCTAAATATGGTATATTTCTAGAAAATAAATCTCTAAATAAATATGAGATTTTTGAAAAAAAATCTAAGAGCATTAAAGATTAGAGTGAAAAGCATCTTTTCTTGTTAAATGCTTTCTAGCAGGACAAGGTTGTGGTTTGAGTTTTTACTTATTTTTTCCCATAGCTATCATATAATTTTTCCATGTTAATAAGAACATGAGCTTGACTTTTTCTCAAATTCAGCTTATAGAAAATCTTAGCAAAGCATATGGTAATACTCAGATTTTTTTTTTCAAGGCTAACTCTCTTAGGAAATGGCAGGGTAGAAAGCTTAATGTTTACTATCAGTTCCCACAGAAATCTCTTTTCTCTGTCTTGTGCCTGAATATAACAGTGGTGCCACTACCATTGTAGCTGCTAGAGTTTCTCCCCTCAGCTTCAACCAGAACAACTCCATACTGCTTTGTCCTCAAATTAAACATTTAATAATCTATTTTTTGCAGTCAGTTTTAAAATATGGTAATTTTTTATAATTACTATCTAGAGAAACAGCATAGTATACTGGATGGAAAGCTGACCTCAAGGCTGCTTCTGACACACATTGGCTGTGTAACTTGGAGTAAGACATTTAATCTCCCTGAGATTATAAACTCCAGAGATGCCAACCTGCATTGATACAGGGTGTTTTGTCATCCAGGAATTCCCCACATCAAAGAAATTATAGGTCCAGTCCCTATCCCTAGGATCTAGCGCCTAATCTTGACCTAACATTTTCGAGGTCCTATTCTTTAAGATCCTTGTTATTTTCATGGTTTCTTATTGGGCACAATAATTCTTTCAGGACCCTTGGGGCCCATGTAGTGCACTGCAGTAATTATTTATGGTGTTTATAATCACCTAGGACGTATTTGTATTCATTCTGATCAAACCATTACTTGAAATTCTAATAATACTAATAACAGATATCATATAGGTTTCGTGGACTTCAACAGGCTATCCAAATTATGGATATTATTCCAAAAGTTTACTTATCAGTAACTTGTTTGGAAACTGACCACACCTTCCCCATGGAAATCTTGTTATAAACAATGGTTAGTCCACCACATTGATTTTATCTGTAAAGTATGTAAAAGAAAACTAATTGCACTAGTCTGAATCCTGGATCCTGGGAACAGGGGAGTATACATTATAAGAAGGAAAAACATGCGATCCCAGCTCTTGCCCTCTTTCCCTAGATACAGGACCAGACCTCAAAAAATGGTGACACAATCAAAATATGTCTTTATCATCCCTTACTGCCTTGTTCGCCCTTCTTTCTCACCTTTCTACTCTGGTTCCCTCCTACTTATGAGATGTGTATCTCAAGAATGGAAATAGAAAAGCCACAGACATTTGGTATCAGAAATATTCCCGCTAGCAGAATCTGCAGCCTCTTTCTTCACTGCATCATGCTTTAGGGAATCACAGGGAGTCTTTCTGGTTCTCTCCCTCGCCCACAGATGAGCACAAGCATATGGCCCATTGACCAGAGTAATTCTATCTTTTCCCAGCTACCCACATACACAGAACAATCTGCCCTAGCACAAGAACCAGGAACAAAAGCTACCAGAGAAGAGAAATGAAGCTCGTACAAAAAAAGAAACTCCTAGAAGACCATGATTTATAGGAATTCTCCTCAAGGCTGCAGTTTGGAGGATCTGTAAAGCCAACGGAACACGACAAGCATCCTGCAGATAACTCCCCCAGCAAGCACTCATCCGCAAGAGACCTCTGCCAGCCTTTATGTCCTAAGTGGAAATTAGATGTCCATGAGAAATATAGTGAATAAAAGTGACAACAGCTCTGCTGTTATGGAAAACTGCCGCACCTGGCGTAGTTTTACTGCTGCCTATGTGGGCCCAGCTGAGCAGCTGGGTTAATGCCTCTCAGCCCTCCTGCACCTGCCCAGTGGAATCTGCTGTGATAGGCTGCTGTAAACCATCCACTGCAGTACTCCAACCCAAGACTGCACTGACCCCAAAAGTACTCCATCTTCTAAAGTTACCTCCTTGCCACCTCTCCCAGTCAAGCCTTCTATTTCTTCAGCAGACACTATCTCAACTGAGTGCAAATCAAATGTGAACTGGCAGTATCAAAATTGCAGTCAATTTCTCTCCACAGCTCCCCCAGAATATTTACCTTTTAGTTCAAAGCGAATGTTTATGAACCCAAGTGATTGTCTACAGGTGAGATTTTAGGCATTGTGGGAGAGAGATTTGGAGGCAGAGGTGAAGCCACAAATACAAAACCAGATCTGCTTAGGATTATCTCTCTGAGGTCACCTCCTTTAAAGTCTCTTCCTTTTCTAGATTTCTTCTTTTCCTCAAATTCTGAGTGGTTCCCATGGCAGTAACCACAGGAAAAATGTAGTTATTTAATATGTTATCCCTGTCCTAGTCAACTCTCCCCCTCTCCAAGCCTGACTCTTGGCTTCCCAGTGAGGTGACTTATAAAGGCCTGTACTCTAAGTGGAGATTTGTGTTATAGACCTTTCCAAACCTTTTCATTCGCTAAAGTTTTCCTATCCTCAATCCTGTTCCCTGCGGCTCTGCTTGGGCATTAAGTTATTCCTTGTGTGCTTTTATTAGTGGTACTCCATCAAAGACCTACCTTGATGTTTCACTGAGGTTCAAGGTGATTTCTGGGATTCTCAAGGGCTATATCAGAAGAATATAAGTTCTCACAGTTCCTAGAGTCTGAAAAGGTTTCCATTAGAGGTCCAGTGAAAAAGGCAGTGTGTGACAAAGGAAAGTACTCTCGTTCCAGAGCCAGAAAATATTCAGTCATTACCTCTGCCACTAATTTCCTGTGAAACTTTGAACAATTTACCCAAATTTCAGATTCTTTATCGTAAAAGGTAAGTAGACTAGACAGCCCTGGAGGTCCCTTCTAGTCCTTAATCCACTGACTACATGGGTATCATGTGATGACCAGCCTCACTTATTTCTAGCCTGAACGAAGATTCAGAGCAGCTGAACCAGGAAGAGTATCTAAAAGGATACTCCATGGTGGTGAAATGCATGCTCACTAATGAAACATTAAAGATCTTGCATACTAAGGAGAACTATTTGTGTCTGGGGGGAAACCAAAGGACAAGGGTTTTATTTTTCATGCAATCATAAAAAATCAAAAACAAAGGAATCTATATAACTTCTTGGATGAGGCAATGTGGTATTATGGAAAGGATACTGACTCTGAAGTCAGAAAGCCTGGGTTCAAATCCCATTTCATACTTACTGCCTGTGGGACCTTTGGCAAGTCACTCACCTGTCTTAGCCTTAATTCCTCACCTGGAAAATCAGAGGTTTTAACTGGGTAGTTTTAATGATTTCCCCCAGCTCCAGAGCTGTGATCTTTTGTGAGGCTGTTTCCCAAAATACTTTCCTAAAAATCACATGAAATTAGAATCTCACTCAGAAATGTGATACTCCCATTTTAAGTTTAAAGAAACTTCGTAGTTCGGTGGAAGAGGGGCAACCAAAGTGACTTGTACGGGTACTAGAAATCAGCACTATGTCTCTCGTTAAAATATTCCTCCTTGCCTAAGACAGCCAAATATAATTAAACCATAATGTACATGCAAAGTTTCCTGTCATTGACTAGTAATGTATTCTAAAGTCATTGAGGATTCAGGTGGGATTGCCGTACTGTCCTCTAATAGCCCAGAGAAGAGCTTTCTTTCAATCTCCTTTAAGATGTATGCTTAGTGTAGCTATAATCTATGTTCTTTTAAATTTGTAAGCTCCTTAAAGGCAGGGACTGTCTTTTCCCTCTTTTTGTATCCCCAGACCTTAGCACAATGGGTGCTAAATATATATATATAGATTAATTAATGTACTGTCAGAACCCAAATGGAGATGTTTATCATGTGAATGGCATTCTTATTCTATACATGTCTGTGCTTACTGGTATTGCCTGGGAAGGGTGAAGAGGAGGCACAGGCTGGAAGACAGATCAGAAGAAAATCTAGAGAAACATACAATGCTGCAATTTCCTCTCAATCATCCCCTCTTCAGCCAATCTGCCTGAAAACACACCTGGTTTTGTGGAGGAGGCAAGATCTTTCTTTCTTCCATTCATTTCTTGATCACGTGTTGAGCCCAGAGCAGAGCACAGAACCAGCCTCAGAATCAGGGAGACCTAGGTTTAAGATCCACTCTGACAAACACTTGCTGTGTCTCCCTAGGTAAGTTACTTAGCCCCAGACAGTTCTGTCAAACCATAAGTTACAGTTCTGTATAAGCATAACTCCCTTATTGAGAGTTCCCTATATCAATAGGAATGCAGGTCTGCTCCAAAAATAAGATTTTTGTCCCTATTCTTAAGAAGCTTACATTTTAATTGGAGAAGATATCACACAAAGGCAAGCTAAAACAGGAAGTAATGAAAGGGTAAAAAAAGTCCAGAAAGCCTGGAGTAGACGCAGGAAAGGATTGACCTGTGGCTGGCCTGAATCCTTCCTCAAATGGGGGTCAAGGCAGAAACCAATCAATAAGAGGAGGAAAAGCAGAGATATCTCCAGGAAGAAGGCAGCTAGGCTAGAGATAGAGGTTCTGAAGAGTCAGGAGAAGAGCCTATGGTTGCTAGGATCAAATTTAAATTCCTCATTTAGCTTTTTCCTTAAAAACCTTGCTCCAACCTATCTTTGCAGATTCATTGGACGGTAGTCCTTTCTGCACACTATGATCTCACACCAACCCCATCTCCTATCTCCATGCCTTTGTGCTGGAACATTTTCCATCTGCACCTCTGCCTCAAGGGATCTCTCTCTTCCTTCAAGATGCAGCTCAAGCACAAACTTCTTTATGAAGTCTTTCCTGATGCCTACAACTTCTAGGGCCCATTCTCCCAAGCTCCATTGAGTTTGCATTTGTGTGTATTTATTCATTTTATATTTATTCTGTATAAACCCACATATACAAGCATCCTTCTCATTGGAATGTAAGTTCCTTGCATGTAGGGATTGTTTCATTCTCTATATTCGTATTCCTTTCATTTAGCACAGTGCCTGCACCAATTAAATGTTTTTTGATCAGTTGACTTAGTTCTACAGTTAATGAAAATTCACAGAAGGCTTTAGAAACAGGAATGGAATAACATCATCAAAATCTTATTTTTATGCAATTAATCAGATATCAACGTAGAAGATTAATTTGAAGGAGAAATTAGAATTGGAGGGCTCAAAGGAAGTGGAGGGGGGAGAAGATTAGGTGAGCCATTTTGGTTAATGATCCTATGCCAAAAGTTGCTTCTGTTTGCCTTTTCCTTCTCATTCCTAATACTATCACCTTTCTATAGATCCTCGAAACTTCACATCTGAATTATTGGAATGTTATCTATGGATATTCCCTTCATATGACATTCCATCTTCTTCTTCAGTGCCTTTTGGAGGTTGTCTCCTATATCTGAAATATATTCCTTTCTGGACTCTTAGAATCCCTAGCACCCTTCAAGGTATAGATCAGGTACCATCTCAGTATGGGGTCTTTCTCATCTCCCAACTGCTATGATTCATTTTCTTGAAGTTCCTTAGCATGCATATTTTGTTTTCGCTTATCCCTACACGTACTGGTATCACCAAATGGATCAGAAGCTCATTAAAGACCTAGACAAATTTTCCTTTTGTCCTTGAATGTATAGGACTGATACAGTGTCATACCTATCTATCTATCTATATGTGTGTGTACTAAGGGTTTAATAAATGTTTCTTGAAATGGAATTATTGGTTGTTTTCCCCTTTGCTACCTAAAACCACTAATTGGAAGAGTCTAACCCAGGTCTGTCCCACCTGCTCTCACGCCTCATATTGAGCGCTACAGAGATATCAAGCAATGCAAAATATGATTGCTGCTCTCAAGGAATTTACAATCTAATTGGCTACAAAATTCATGGACACATAAAAAGATTATAATATAAAGCACTATTTGAAAAGTGCTAAGCCCTATAGAAGTCATAGATATTCAAAGGAGTTAGTCATCTCCCTATCCTCTTCAAAAACCGTTGAGACCAGAAAATTTCTTGAGAATTAGAAAAAGAAAATCTCTTTAGCTACTTATCAAAAGAATGACTAAATCAGTTTGGAACAAGTTTTTGGGGTCCCCAACCCATGATTCTCTCCAAACACCCACAGGCTAATGTTGTATTGTTCCAAAAATTAAAAAAAAATATCTTGGGAGAGATCAATTATAGACATATAAGCATGATGAAATTAAGAAATCTCTTGTGATAACTAAAATGGAAAAGAAAAATCTATCATTTGAAAGCAATTAGATTTTTATCCATTATCGCATCCCCACAAGAATGGAAAACAAATAGTCAGTGCCCCTGAATCTCATAACCCCAGCTTGCCATAACAAAGGACTCCGAGTGGGTAATTAAGTGGAAAATATCTGATGGCAAATATTGAATCCCCACAATTCAAGGTGCTTTATTTATCTTTCCCACTCCCCAGATCCTCCTGCAGGAATATGAAATGAAATGGACTGTTTTATTCCTGAACCATTATGTTTAATAAGTGCCTTTCATAATATCATTTAACCCATAAAGTCATCCCAATGAACACCTACTTTGTGGTTCAGCAGACACTTTTTACTAGAAACTCAGAGCCCGTGAATTAAAATCCTTTGGATTATTCTGCGGCCTTGAAGAGTCACCTTGTCTCACTCTTATTGGAAGTCTGAGTTACTCAGAACATAAGAAGAATCTTTCCATGCAATTTTAGGACAAATTAATAGCTTGGGTTAGAGGTGACATTTTTCTTAATGGAAAAGACACTAGTGAGGTCATGTAACAAGGACAACATATAAAATTACATTGACTTCTAAACCTGAGTTCATCAATAAATCAAGCATTTATTAAGTGCCTGATGTGTGAGGTACTAGAATTAGAAAAATATAAATGAAAGAACCTCTGCTCTCAAGGGGTTTACATTCTGTGATACAATATGTACACATGTAAAGATAAATAAAATGTAGGAAAAATAAATTCAATTCTCTGAGCCTGCACATTACCGAAAATTCAGTGATACAAGACAACGGTTTAAGGCTGTTTGGAGGAATAAAAAGTAGACATTTCTGTCACAGCACTCTTACAACTAGTGTTTGAAAGGTGTGTTCTGATCATGTAGAACTGAGGAAGTCCAGCAAAAGGAAAGTCATGGGGTCAGAGCCCAGCAACTTACCTGTTATAAAATACTATTTCAGTCAAACAAATCCTCCTTCGTCTTCACACTCAATCAAGACAACTAAACTCCAGTGTTTGGTGAATAAGGGCCCTTTGTTCAGTCATCCAATCACAAGTGTCTGGTATTTGCCCTGAATACAACCTATGTGACACAGAAAACATTCTTTTCCCTAGAGGCACTTTAAAATCTCATTGAAGGGATAACTTTTTAATTTTATGTAATCAAAATTATCCATTTAAATTTCTTTTAAAGTGTATAGGAAACATCTAGAGAACATATTTTAAGATAAAAGAATAGAAAGAGGGTGGGAAGTCTCAAATTGCTTCTGATTTTTTTCTCTTGTCTCTAGGTGACCACAGCTATTTCATAAACCCTGAGGATGATAAGTCAGTGAGGCAGAAACTCATAAAATAATTTCAGTTGAGGTAGGCTGTCCTATATATACTATTCAGAGTGGAACCACTAAGGAATATAGGATTAGAGCTGTTAAGCATCTGTGGAAAATGTTTGGGAGGTGCCTTATGGATCATGGTCGCCATTACTATCCACTTGAACTGTTGGAATAACCTCCTTTCAAAACATGCTACCTTTACTCTTTCTCTTCATAGAACTCTCAGAATGTATATCATTTCTCTGCTCAAAAATATTCCATGGCTCCCTACTGACGACTTCACAATGTTCAAACTCCATTGCCTGGCATTCGAGGCCATCTCCACTATCTTTCACCTCTTATCACATCACCCATTCAAATACACAGCTCTCACCTCCTCAATGTGTTCTGCATTATTCTTTTTTCTCTGCCTTTGCTCATGATATTACCTCTTCCTGGAGTAAGCTTCTCCTCTTCACCTGCCTAATTCTTACTCGTTCTTTTAATCTCAAAGCACATGGCACATATTCAGGACAGCCTTCTCTTCTCCACCTCATTGGGCCTGGTATAGCACTTTGTTTTGCAATACATTTATGTAACATTGATATTCTATTTTTTAGTGTTTGGGACATCCCTCTACTAAATGATCAGTTCTTTGAGATCAGGGACTGTGTGTAAACTAAAGGTTGTATATACCCATATCACCTAGAATAATAGTCTGCACAGAGTAAGTAATAATTGTTGAAAGGACAAGAATTCCTTCCATGGCATCTTAGACACGGCCATTCAGCCACCACTTAAAGAGCTTTAGTGATGGAGAATCCACTGCTAACTAAAGCAGCCTGTCCTATTTTGGTCCAATCAAATTGTCTTTTATCCTGAATCAAAATCTACCAACGAGGCTTTTCTTTCAATAACTTCTGAGCTAAACAATATTCTGTAGGGCAAATGATAGGGACTTGACCTATGATTGTTTGTGTAGGGAACTCCCAAACAAGGAAACCCTCTCTGCCAATGTCTGAAGTTTCCCTGCAACTCAGAGTCTTGGAGAGTTGCCTAGAGCACTGAGAAAGTTAAATGACTTGTCCAGGGTCACATTACCAGTACATATCATAAACCTAGGTCTTCCTCGCTGGTATCTGCTACCTTTTAGTTCCTTATACTACCCTATCACTGTCTCATTCACACGGCCACTTGGCATAAGGGGTACTAAGTGATAACAGTCTTGAAATACTTCATCTACTTTTCACTTTTCTGCAATTAAATTCAATAAACATTTTGTGAAATATCTTTTAAGTGCAGAGCACCGTGATGAACCCTTTCCTGCTTTTATGTAGCATATAGGCAGCAAGGTGGCTCAGTGGATAGAGCTCTGGGTCCGAGTCAGGAAGACCTGAATTCAAATATGGCACCAGATATTTATTAGCTGTGTAACCCTGGGCAAGGCACTTAATCTTTGTTTCCCTCAGTTTCCTCTTCTATCAAATGAGAATAAATCTCCCAAAGCTGTTGTGAGGACGAAATGAGATAATGATTATGAAATGCTTAACACATAGTAAGCACTATATAACTGATAGCTATCCTTTATTAGTATTAGTATTGTATTATAGGGAAATGTAGGACATAAATTAAAAATAAATTAAAACTTTTTTCTTCCTGTGTATATCTGTCTCTCCCCACCTCTCCATTCCTCTCATTCCTTCTTTCTCTATATGCCTTAATAGACTATAATATAGAAATGAAGCATTTAGAAAATACTATATTTATTAAACTGGAATTATTACTTACTTTTCTTTTAAAAATCAGATGAATTGAATATGTATATTTCTCCAAGTAGGAAAAAAATTGCTACTTTTTATACATGGTCCATCATTGATTACTTTTTCCTTTTGATTCAGTAGCCCTCAATAGGAAATAGGTTCCCAACCTTATGAGACAAACTATGAATAAATACTAAGCAAATCTAAAGCCAGGGAGTGATCAATGGGGTTTAATTAGGGAAGGTCTTAAATTAGATTGTACAGGATGTGATGGGTTGACCAAGAACTCCGTGTCCCTAAGGCTGCTGTTCTGAATGTTACCCCTGCTTTTTTGTCTCCTCCCAATTTAATTCAACAAGCATTGATTTAAAGCTTGCTATGTATAAAGCACACTATTCTAGGTCCTAAGGATATAGAAGGGTAAGAGTCCCTGCTTTCAAGGAGCTTATAATTCTACTGTATGGATATATAACACACTGAACATAAATGCAAAATATAGAGGAAAATAATATAATTTCAATAAACAGAGAGCACCAAAAACAGGGAGGGGTGTTAGTAAGAGGCTGCTCAGTATCAAGGATTAGAAAAGTTCTCAAGTAGGAAGCTTTGAAAGAAGGTCAGGATGGTCCCTCTGTTCATCACTGCAACCATTTTCAAATGGAAAGTGAAAAATCAACAAATAGCCCTACAGTTTGCCTCCCCTCCTAATCAGAAACCCTCACAGTGCTCTAGGGATCAGCAACAGAGAATCCTTGCTTTTTCCAACTAATCTTAACATTTCTCCAGGAATACTGAAGGAAGATTTATCTGTAACAGGCTGCCATGCATGACCATGTCATATATAGCTATGTCTTGTTTCACACAATAGCTAATAGCTAACATTTCACACAACACTTCAGTTTGTAAGATGCTTTACATCTGTTACCTCACTTGATCCTCACAACATTGTAAAATATTTTTACATTCTGAAAAAACTAAAGCTGAAAGAGAGGTTCAATGATCTGCCCAGAGCTGGTCAAGGTAATTGATACACAGCCAATAAATATCTGAGACTGGTTTTGAATTCATGTTTCCCTGATTCTAAGGTCACCACTCTATCCACTGCACCATGATATGCATTTTAGAAAAGCTGTGTGACAATCAATATTTTTGCAAATTTAATTATATTGTAATGATTTAGGATCATAGTTTAAAGCATACTTCAATACCTAGATGAAGTTATGCTCTCGATGATTTTGGCACTGCCCCCTCCAAAAATGCAGATCACCATCTCCCTACATATTCTCATGTTCCTTTGTTATTCTTATCCAAGTCCTCCTATAAATCTTCCACAAAGGATCCATCCTACATGCTCATATTCTTCTTGGTTTCTTAGTATTGTATGAAATTATAGGAGCACACGTGCTGATGAATCAGTTATCTTTCACTTTTTCTGTAAGACTAGCCCATTCTCTTTTTCTGTTGTTGATTTCCTAGATAACATCCTGCATAATACATTAGTAAAGTGTTATACCTTACCCTAACCCACTGAGCATCTCTTCATCGTCCTTTGAGTGGCTTCAGTTAAATCTTTGTAGACTATGGTAATCCATAACATCTTAATTCCCTAGTTCTCAAGAGCTTTTTTGGATGCTGTCATCCACTGTATCCAATGGTGTTATGGTTCAATAACAGGTCTTCTGGGGGGGAAAATAGAATATATACATGACATACCTGTAACTTGAATCTGACTTATTAACATTTTCTCCATAATTTTCTTAAGTCTAGGCAATCAACAAAATAATACATTACACTATGATTTGTAGAATTTGCTGATTTCTAAAGTGCAAATGCTCAGAATGAAAATTTAATGATGACCTCTCACCAACCATTATATTATCAGCTCCTCCATATAGCATGAAAATATAAAGGAATCATTTTAAAATGCAAAAAAAAAATACAGGGTCACCTATGTATAGCACAGTACTTGGCTCTTAGTAAATGCTTGTTAACTAAGTAAAAAAAGGTGTATGGGGGCACAAATTAAGGTTGTGATCTTCTTTGAAAGGGATGGAAGTCTGAAGGCACAATGGCTAGAGAACCTATATGACTGAGTATTGCTGTCAACTGGAATCAGCATTGGAACCTCCCCTGCCTCAAACTGTGATCCTCCAATAGATGAACACCACCTACGACCCTTAATTTCAAATCCAGAACTCTATCTTCTCTGCCATTTTGCTGTGTGCCAGTGTTGGCACACCTGTTTTAGGAATGGGAAAATGAGTCCAGTGGGTAAAATGAAGGTACGTAGTCCTCAAGCTGAAACTATATGTCACAGCATTATTCAGAACACCCTTTAGATACTCCACAAACTGACTCTGGAGTAGTAAAGGGTCAAACCGCAGGCATGCCAAGATATTTAAGGAACCCTCTCACCATAGGTGTTTCTGATTTCTGATTCTGTTTCTGACCCTATTAAATGTCAGCCAGTTGTGTGTATTAGATGCACAAACTTTCCTTGACTGCCACGGCTCTATTGCTAGTCCACACTCTGAATCTTACCTGACCCTTCTATCTTGAACTCAACTATGCTGTGCCCAGTGCATACAAGGTCAGGGTCAGAGGGTCTGATGACTACACCAGTTCAGCCCTGGCTTCGTGCCCACCTGTTGCTCTGGTGCTAAAAGATTTGCCATTGGATACAAACCAATACACTAGTATATGTATCTCGGCAAGGTGCTTTGCTTGTAGAGACACCTAATAAACTGGTCCTGGGATTTAGTAAGAGGAAGAAATCAGACTACATAGAATTTGGGAAACTGCATGTTGTTTTTAATGACCCCAATCTGCCCAATGCTACAAAAACCATCAAATTAATGCTGGTATCTTCTTGGTGATATTACACAGCTGCAAATCACAGAACAAAAATTATAACAGAGCAACACTAATTACAAACTTAAGAACGACAGATGGTGATATGTACAAAAATATTAATAGCTGCTCTTTTTGTTAAAACAAAGAACTAGAAACTAAGTATCTTTAAACTGGGGCATGAGTAAACCAATGGTGGAAAGCGAATGGAATGGAATGTTATTGTGCTATAAGAAATGATAAAAGAAATGGTTTCAGAGAAATTTGGGAAGATGAATGATACAATTCAGTAAGCAAATCCAGGAGAACAATCTACACAATAAAAGCAACAGTGTAAAACAAAATAACTTTGAAATGATCAATTCAACAATGAATCACAACTCCAAAGGACAAAAGTGATGAAGAAAGTTCCCATTCCCCGACCGAGAAGTAATAGACTTTAAGTTGCAGAATGCAACATACATTTTTAGACACTGTCGATATAAACATTTGTTTTCTTTGACTATGCGTGTTTGTAATAAAGGTTTCTTTCCCCCCTTTTAATTTGGGAGGGCAAGTTGAATAAAAAAAAGGTGATAAACAGAAGGTTACCAAGAAAAAAGAAAAGGTCATCAGAGTAATTTTTAATGCACAGAAGAAAATAGATGGAAAGCCAGAAGGAATCACAAAAAAAGTTCAACTTTGGAAATTGCACAATGAATTTATTATATACTTTAAAAAGAAAAGCATGTTGCACATAATGGAGATTTGCAGTTCTCCATACATAGTTTTAAAAAAACTGTTTTTGTAGACATGATCATTTTACTGTTGGTGTCTATTAAATTCAGAATTTAAAAAAAAAAAGACATATGCTGGACACAATCAGGTTGAAGATAAAATGTGAGAGTAAAAGTTAACACTAAGGACTTTTTTATAATAATTATAACATTCTGTCCAATATTGTAACTATTTGTATACACAGCTTATGTCCTTTACTATACTATAAGCTCTTGCAGGTCAGGAACCATGTCTTGATTCATCTTTTTATCCTCCTGCAATTCTAACACAGTAGTTTTACACATGGGAGAAATTCAACAAATATGTGTTGAAATGATGTTGGCAAGGAGGGACTCCTTCCCCTGTCTCAGATTGAGTGGTCTGGTCTATTCTCTTTTAAAGAACAATTCTGCAGCCTTAGCCATAAATTCCAAGGATCTCTCAAATGTGAAAAGTAGGGATTTGTTTTCTAGTGTATAATTGCAAACCCTTCTGCAGGTATCCATCCCATCAAAAACTCTCCCCTACTATTTTCTAAAACCATTTACTCTTGGCATCTCTCCCTTTTGTGTGTTTTGTGATCGCTTAATAATTAGTTACAAGACTTCCCCTTTCTTATCCTCCTTTCTGTTCAGTGGATTTTAGACTCTTCTGCTATGGCAGCTCAGAATGTGTGTGCTTCTCTGTCAGTAGAGGCAGCCAAGGGGAGTCCCTGAAGTACCATGTTCCAAGGCTGAAGAGAATAGAATTTTGGTTAATTTCACGTAGGAATTACTCCTGGCTGGAGTAGCACAGATAGCAGCTTAAACTACACACCCCTTTAATTAATACAACTCTCTCCTATTCCCTAAACCCCACTGCCATTTCACCCAGTCCTCTAATTGTTTTCTGAGTGTGTTTTCTCTTCTGAAATAAAGAATAAGCCCCAGAGGGCAAAAACAAATTTTTTGTGATTGTTCTGTACCTTTCATAGTACCTCTTAACTATTCTGAGCATTTTTTTTTCGGTTACATGTGATGGTAGGTAAGCAGACCTTATATCTCATAGATGTAAGAAACTCCCAATAAGTTCTTTCTACCAGTGTTGTGTTCAGTAATTTATATATTGCCTCAGGACACCAGGAAGTTAAGCAACTTGCTAAGGGTCACTTAGCCATAACATGTCAGAAGTGAGACTTGAACCCAGTATCTCTGATTTCAAGGTCATTCTATGCTACAACATGTTACCTTTACTTTAGTAAATGTTGGGGGCATGTCCTATTCTGTCCCTCTTTGTTAGGAAGGGAAATTCTAGCTTTGTTCCTCAAAAAAAGGATGTGATGGAACAGTTGTGCAGAAGTAAGTTGCTTCATGTGGGGGTATAGAAAGCATCAGTGCTGGAAAACCTGAAAAATAATTCCCCCTCCCTGACTCAAGTGATATAATTCACAGAGTCTCAGAAGTTTCAAGAATCAAATGGTATCTGAACAGGAAAAGGAAAAGAATTTTTATCACAATGGAGTTTTGATCTCATACCCAATTCATTTTCTTTTCTTTTATCTAATTTCCATTTTAATGTCTTCAAAGCCATAAAATAATTTTTCATTAAGAAATTATTTCTGTGCCAATTAACACCTTAAATTGTGATTAAACATTTACAAATGAAATGCCTCTCCAGGGAAGAAGAACCATCTGGGGGGACATATCAATGCTGCTAACACCTGGAGGTGGATAATGTATGTCACTTCATTATCTAAATTTAGTGTTTTTATTCATCTACATTTCTCAAGCAGTGCTGCGTATGTAGTAGGCACTTTATAAATGCAAATGGATTGGAATATAAACCAACCTTTCCAGCCCCTAGTGCCAGCCCCCCAAAATACCTTGTATTATTTTGTATACTTCTCTGTGCTACCTCTTCTGATAGAACATAAGCTCCTTGAGGCAATGGCTAGCATTTATAAGGGCACTTTAAGATTTGGAAAGCACTTGCTATTATTATCTCTCCTGAGGCTCACAACAACCCTACCGTTCCGTTGTTGTTCACTTGGGTCCAACTCTTCGTGGCCCCATTTGGGGTTTTCTTGCAAAGACACTGGAGCTAATGTTTGTACAGCGCTTTACTATGTGCCAGCTCGTTTGAGCCTTACAACAACCCTGGGAAGTAAGTGCTAATGTTATCCCCATTTACAGATGAGAAAGCAGAAATTAACAGAGGCTAAGTGACTTGCCTAGGGTTACATAGCAAGTGTCTGGGGCCGTACTTGAACTCAGTTCTTTCTGGCGCTAGGTCAGGCACTCTGTGCCCTATGATAGCGCCACCTAGTGACCTCAATATGTCCAAATCTTTCACCGTCTCATGGTCTGCTTTTTAATTATCCTGATTTAGGTTGTTTCCCTTCCATTGATTGTAATTTTCTAAAAAGGAGAAATTGGGTCATTTGTCATTTTTTGTATTCCCTCTTTTTAGCACAGTACTTTGAACATAGTATGCACTCAATGCTTAGTAGTTGAATAGACAATTTCTATTTCTATTGTGAGTTAATACCAGCAAATAAATTTAAAGTGTGGAAAGATTGTAGAGGCCATAGAGTCCAACTCCATCATTTTGTCAATGAGAAAAGCAGACAGAGACAATTTAAGAACTTTCCCAGGATCACAATGCTAGTAAAAGTCTCAGGGAGGATTTGAACCCAGGACTTTGTGACTCCAACTCCATTATCCTCTCCATTATTCCATGCTGCTTCTCAATTAGTAGGTTTATTATTATTTGACCAATAGCCTAAAAGAAAATTGTATTAGCCAAAAGAAAACCATGTTTTCACTAAAAATTGCCCACATTTGTGATTTTTCAGCTTAGATCATGCATATATTTTATAAATTAAATATTCTTCCACCCAAAGCACTGTGTAGGCTTCTAAGTTCTAGGTTTTAAGTTTTCCAGTGATTGTATACCGATTCCTGTTCCAGGGTTTCACGCCAATGTCATACAGGAATTTTTTTTAGGATTAGATTCTAGGGACCACTTATTTCTTCAGAACGTGTAAAACTGTATCACATCAACTAGTTGGAATAGTTTATAGTCCCTCTTTGCTAAAAACCAAATTATTCAGAGAAATTGATGAAGTGATAAAGGGCCTGGCTTGTAATACTTCCACCAAGGATTTCACAGTCTTTGCCAAATGGCTTCTTCCTCTAGCAGAAATGATGAACTAGAGAGGTTGGGGGCGGGGTGGGGGGGAACAAGTGGTAGGCAGCTGTTTTTCTTTCAAACCAGCCACATATGGAAATACAATAAAAGGCACCTACTGATCCTACCAGAAAGAATAGATACAGAAAAACCGATGATCCTCAATTTGCACATATCATTTAATACAGTTCCACACTGCATATTTAATAAATTAAGGCAGTGCTCTATTTGCATTTCTGGATATCTCACATATGTGCATTTTTAAGCTCTCCCACTGGGTACTATCTTGCCCGTATCATAGCTTACAGATACAAAAAAACAAAAACAAAAAACCAAAAAAAACCCAACCCGCAAGACATTCCAAAGATCCATATAGAGTCCTTTCCAATGAAATGGGATTCAACATATGGTGGCATTTGACATATTTATGCTTTTAACATAAGATTGTGGGAGTTGATGATTTATTTAAGTGCTAATGTGGGAATTGTACAGGAGAATTCTATGTACACAGGCTGTCTGGAGACAAAGGCAAAAAAAAAAACAAAACTGTTCCTTTAAGTGAATTTTAGGATTCTATACTCGAACTATCATTTTTCCCCCAACATATCTCCAAAAATGTGACAGATAAAATAAACCAAATGACACCTTAGATTCCCATCTAAAGGGACCAGATTTGCTTAAACGCATATATACACAGACATATTTTGTCCATATTGCTAAGCTTTTAAGTTAAAATTCATAATCTAATGTTCATAAAGAGTGAGTATGCATCTGGTAATAACTCTACTTCATATTTGTAAAGCAATTTTGAAGTGCTTTCATGTCCTTTTTCTTCTCTGATCCTTATCACAATGAGAGATAATCTAGTGTAGTGGAGAAAGCACTGGATTTGGAGTAAGATCTAGCATCAAATCTGATCTTTCATATCTACTAGCTCTGTGACCCTGGGAAAGGCATCTGTAAAATGAGGAAAATACCTCCCAACAGTCTAGTGAGAGAAAGTGTGCAAAGCACTTTGTAAGCTCCTTCCAGCCTCAGATTTTTCATCAGTGAAATAGTTAGCGTTTGCTGTTGGCCATCCTTTAACTCTGAAGAGGTCCAGTGACATTATGGAACTGATATCTTGACTTGCTTGAGAATTTAAGTGAGGCAGAGTTGCATAGTCATCAACCTCCCTTTCTCTTCCAGAGTTGTTGAAGTCCTGTGGCAGGACAAGAGTCAGGATGACTGGTGATGACCCAGGATGCAGTGAATGACCTTGACATCTTTGACGTTTTACCAAGTTCTAAGCCTTCCCCAGAACCTGCTTCAGTGCCTTCATAGACATAGAAACAAATTGTTCTCATCCCGCCTTCAGCTGGGGGAAAGTCTTCACACATTGGGGACAGACAACCCCTATCTCACCGATGAGTCTGGCGTCTGTCAGTTAACCTCATCCTGATTTAGCCTGACTGCCAACATGGTTTTATCTGGGTGAGGTCTCTGCACATGACGGCTCACTGGAGCCACAGGTGAGAGCTGGATGATAGGTAGACACTAAATAAGGATGAGCAGCCCTCACAGCAGAGGTGCTAGTCCTCCTGAACACCCCATACACACCAGTTAACATTTATATAACGATTTTAGGCTGGCAAAGAGCTTTATAAATAAATTTTCATTTTTTCTTTCCAATAACCCTCAACCTATTATTATCCCTATTTTAGAGATGAGGACATTGAGGCAGATTAAGGTAAAGTGGTTTGCTCAAGGCTACCCAGATAGAGATAGTAAGTGTCTGAGGCTGGATTCAAATTCAGGTCTTCCCAGCTCCATCCAGGTTCAGAGCTCTATCACCTAGCTCCCCATGATAACATTTCCACACTTGTTGTGAAATTTAAATGAAATAATAAATGCAAAATTCCTTGTAAGCTTTAAAGCACTGCCCCCATCTAAGCCGAGTGTGTGATTTATACTTCAGAGAAAACTAGGAACAGAAAAGTGAATAACTTATACCAAAGAGCACATTGAGTTAGATGCATAGATGGCACCAAAACCCAGACCTTCCTGACTTTTTCCACTATGCTATGATGAGTTAATGAAACCTTGTCAAATGAACATTTTAAAACTAAAGACCACAGCAGCTGGTTGAAGACCCGAGAATCAGTAGGCAGTCATTTCTGCTTGATCTCATTATTCTCGAATTTAGTGAAGTTGAAAATCAAGGTTGAAATGCTTATAAGAGGATAACTGCACATGCAAAGTGAAACATTCTACACCACTTTATTTGGTTTTTTTAAATTTTATGATGCTTCATAATAAACTATAAATACCATCATTGTTATTGAAGTAAACATAATGATAATAGACTAAATTGAACCCAACAAATATTTCTGTAGCACTAATTATTCAAAGGTACAGGGCCAGCCATTGGGCTTGGGATGGGAGGGAATGACAAAGAATTAGTCAAGGATCCTGCCCTCAGGCAGTTTACAATCTAGGAAAAGAGATGAAACCCATAAAAATAACTCTAAAAGGTGATAGAGTAAGAAAATGCAATAGCTTAAAGTGTACAATAAAATTGTACATGAAAACTTTGATTCTCAGGACAGCTAAACATAGTTATGCTACAGACAATGCTAAACCCCATTTAGGTTTCCAGTGTCATTTCTAATAGGAGTTCCACCATTTGCCAGGTACAACTACATAATTTCCTTCCAGAAAGCAGGTTGTTCCACTAAAGGTTTCTTTGCCCGAGACTTTTCCTTTTTCTATGAGGCAGCATGGAACAATAGATTGAGAGATGGACTTGAATTCAGGAAACCTTGGGTTCAGAGCATGCTTCTGACACTGTGACTCCAGAACAGTCACTCATTCTTTTTGAGGGAGAGTGTGTCTCATTTATAAAGTACGACAGACTCATCCTCTCCCCTAGCTTTATGTTCCTAAATCTACTCCTCACTTTCATGGCTGGAACACTGAGAAAAACTGAAACATTCTTACCACCAATCCCCCATGTACTTCACCAGAGTACAACCAGTATTAATGGGGTGATGGGATCAGGATGCAGTCCCTGAATTTTCCCACACATTTCAGCAGTCCAGATGGATGGCATCTTGTCTGAGGTATCGGGCACATCCCAGCCTACATAGGACTTAACGATCCTTTCAGGATCTTGACCCACCCCAGGCTATTTACCCTTAATCCATCCAAATCCATCCACAATCCTTTTGTATATAAGCATCAGTCTTACCCACACTAAGTTACAGATTCACTAGGAATCTAGCCTGCTTCTATTGTTGTTGTAATACTGGCAACTTTGACTGGAAGAAGGTTTTAGTGTGTGAATTTCAGGGTTCCTAGAACCGCTAAACTGCATCAGTGCCTAATTGTGCTCCTTTTTGTTACTAATTAAATCATATTTCTTCCAAACACTTATGGTTGACTTTGTTCTTTGTATGTCTGTGTATTCCTTACTTCACAGCATGATGGTATTGGAGAGATCTGAGAATCATATAGGAGGGGTAGGATTTCCAACCTCCTAGTCCATGATTAGAGAATTTAGATGCCTGATTGGGGACATGAAGACTAGCCATTTAATAATTACATTTCCAAAGACAGATTTACTGTGAACTCAGGCCATTTCACAGTCTTCCTTATCAGACAAAAGTCTCACCCAGTGACTAAGGAATTACACATGAATGAATGAAGGATTTTTTTCTGATTCATTCTCATTAATTCACAAGGAATACCGCTAAAGAAGACTGTGAACTTTATTAGTGAAGAGAGAGTCCACCCTTGTGAAATCACTGATCATAGATACATTAATAGCATTTTAGAGGATAAATCTGACCCACAGTGAGAGATGTCCATAATTGTGAGCTGTCTAGAAGAATGGTTTAATTTCCCTCATGCCCACCCATAACAGCCAACATTAGGAATGAGAGAAATGATTATTGAATAACCAACTGTTAATATTGGGGAGATTCAGGATTTTTTCCCTTCCTAATTTGAAGATTAGGTCCAAGTTTAGTTCTCTGAAGGGCAGGGCAGATGATGAGATGAAATCTTGGAATTGTTACCCCACCCAACTAAAGAAATTTACCAAGAATCTAATCTAAGGTGAATTCCAACCCAGTGTGTTGCACTCAGCTAGATCTGAGCAGAGGTGGCCCCCTTGTCTAGATTGCCCTAGTCTAGATAAGTGATAATTCTCCTTGAAGATGTGGGAGACTTAAAACACTAATTCATTGTTGGTGGAGCTGGGAACTAATCCAACGGTTCTGGAGAACAATTTGGAACTATGCCCAAAGGGCTACAAAAATATGCATATCCTTAGACCCAGCAATATCCTCTCTAGGACTGTATCCCAAAGAAATCAAAAGTGAGAAAGGGTCCCACATGTACAAAAATATTTATAGAAGTTCTCTTTGTGCTGGCCAAGAACTGAAAATCAAAGGGATGCCCATCAATTGGGGAATGACTGAACAAGTTGTGGTGCATGAATGTAATGGAATACTATGATGCTATAAGAAATGACAAACAAGAAGACTTTAGAGAGGCCTAGAAGGACTAACATGAACTGATGCTGAGTGAAAGGAGCAGAACCAGGAGAACATTGTACACAGTAACAAACACAGTGTGCAAAGCATTTTTCTGGTAGATTTAGCCCTTCACAACAATGCAAGGAACTAAAACATTCTCAAAGGACTCTTGAGGCAAAATGCCATCCACATCCAGAGAAAAAACTATGGAATTAGAAAACAGAATGAAGCAGAATATTTTCTCTTGTGTTATGTTTTGTTTTGTTTGCGTTTTTCGCATTTCAACCATTCGTTTTAATTCTTCCATGCAACATAACTAATGTGAAATTGTATTTAATAAGAATGTATGTGTAGAACCCATATATGATTACATGCTGTCTCAAGGAGGGAGGTGGGACAGAGGGGGAGAAAATCTAAGACTTATGGAAGTGGTTGTAGGAAACTGCAAAAAAAAAAAAGAAATTAAAAAAAGAAAAAACAATTTTTAAAGAGTCTCCTCATTCAAGACTAAATGATCATTCACATCCCTAAGATCAATCTTATCTTCCAGATCCTCATTAGAATTTGCCCACCTCCCACTATAATATTCATTCTTTTCATTGATTTTTAACCAATCTTTGTTGATTGCCACCCTCAGGACACCCACTCTTCCAAGAGCACATTAGTGCTGAATGGGTTCCATGAGGGATCTTGGCATTTAAGAGTGCCATTGATTTCTTTTGCTAATTATCTGCCAACCCGATTAATAAAAAGGATGAATTACTCAGAAATTACCTCTCTGGAACTTTTTATACATCACCGGAGAGACCAGTCATGGAACATACCCATAAAATGACCATGACTTGAGGAATTACCTTCATAATTGTAGGAATGGAGAGACACTCTTGTAGATGCTTTAATGGTGAGGTTTAGGAGGAATGGTGAAGAGAGAGGATTAAGTAATGCATTGTGGTTAGACAGAGTTATTTACCTCTGAGTTATCTTGCTGCATCCAGTAATTAGAGCAGCTGGTTTCATGGAATCAAGGTCAATTAACATTTATTAAGCTCCTAGTATGTGCCAGGCACTGTTCTAAGTATGACAGATACAAAGAAACATTAAAAAACAGTTCCTGCTCTCAAAGAGCTCACAGCATAACAGGGGGAGACAACACACAAACTGCTATGTACAAAACATGCTATATACAGGATAAATGAAAATACTCAACAGAAGGGAAGCACTAGAATTGAGAGAGATCTAGAAAGACTTCCTATAAAAGGTAAGATTTTAGCTGTGACTTGAAAAAAGTCAGGACGCAGAGATGTGGAAGGAGAACGCTTCAAGAAGGAGGGACAGCCAGTGAAAATTCTAGGGTGGGAGATGGATTGTCTTTGTTAAGAAACAGCAAAGGAAGTCAGTATCACTCGATCAAAGACTACATGGGGGTAGGGGAATGTGGAAGGTGGAAGAAGACTGGAAAGTGGAGAGAGGGCATTGAATGCTAAAAAGAGAAATCTATATTTGATCCTGGAGGTGACAGAAGTCATTGGAGTTTATTGAGTGGGGAATGACATGGTCAGACCTGCACTTTAGGAAAATCACTTTGACAGCTGAATGGAAGACGGGCTAGCATGCAGAGGTACTTGAAGCAGGCAAGTGCATTAGCAGGTTACTGCAATAGCCCAGGCATGATGTGAGGGAGCCTATACCAATATGGCAGCAATACTAGAGAAGAGAAGGGAACGTAAGCGAAAGATGTTACAAAGGTAAAACTGCTGGACCTTGACAACAGAATAGATATGGAGACATGATAGAGAGTGGGTGCTCTAGACCTGGTTGGCCAAATGGATGTCAATAAATCTCAAGCCCTTGTTGATAGCTATTCAAGAGTCTGGAAGAAAGGCAAAGGCGAAATTTTAGAACCATTTATACAAATGTTTAAACTGTTATTATGCTAACTCTTCCTTTGGGGCTGTTTCCCCAATTTCCATTCACCTTGGTGGAAAACAAAAAAATCAGGACATTTATTAAATATCTACTATGTGCCAGAGACTGGGCTAAGTGCTGAAAATAAGCCAAAATTATATGGTGCCTTAAGGTTTCAAAGGACTTCAGAAGTATTTCATTTTGGTTTTTGTTGTTGATTTTTGAGGTAATCAGGGTTAAGTGACTTGCCCAGGGTCACACAGCTAGTAAATGTCTGAGGGTGAAATTGAACTCAGATCCTTCTGACTCCAGATCCAGTACTCTACCCACTGTGCCACCTAACTGCCTCACATAAAATACACATACACACACATTAAGTGTCTATCCCTGGAATATTGTATACATTTCTAGTCACTGAAATGCAAATAAAACTATGCAAGTTCTTTTTATTCTAATAAAAGATTTTTTTTATTTTTCAGTTTTCAACATTCACTTCCATAAGAATTCGAATTCAAAATTTTTTTCCCATTTCTCCTCATCTACCATCCCAGGACAGCATGCACCCTATCCACCCCTTCCTTCAGTCTATCCTCCCTTCTCTTACCTGCCCTTCTCCCATCCCCCTCCCCTCTATTTTCCTGTAGGGCAAAATAGATTTCTATACCCCATTGCCTGTACATCTTATTTGTCAGTTGTGTGAATAATTTTTATGAACAATTTTTAACGTTCATTACTAAAGCTTTGAGTTTTATATTCTCTCCCTTTCTTCCCCCCCCCACTGAGAAAGCAAGCAATGTTGGTCATACATGTGTAGCCATGAAAACCTTTCCATAACAGTTATATTGCAAAAAGCTAATCACATTTCCCTCTGTCCTATCGTGCCCTCCATTTATTCTATTTTCTCCTTCAATCTGTCCTCCCACAATAATAGTTGCTTCTGTGTATCCCTCTCCCCAATTTGCTGCCCTTTTTATTATCTTCCATCTCCTGTCCCCTTCCCCTCCCCTTCCTGAAGGGTAAAAATGTATTTCCATATCCAATTGAGTGTATGTTATTCCCTCCTTAAGCCAAATCCCATGAGAGTAAGGCTCACTTATTTCATTTCATCTACTCCATCGTAAAAGTTCTTTCTTGCCTCTTTTATGTGAGATGATTTGCTACATTCTACCTCTCCCTTTCTCTTACTCCTAGTACATTCCACCAACAGTGAATTTTACTTTTTAGGTATTCTCCCTTCATATTCAGCTCACTCTGTGCCCTCTGTCTATGTATGTGTGTGTGTGTGCATACACACACACACATGCATACATATACATACCTACACAGATATCACACACACACACACACATATATATATACATACATACATACATACATACCCATACATATATTTTCCCTCTAACTACCCTAATACTGAAAAAGGTCTCATTAATTGCAAACATCATCTTTCCATGTAGGAATGTAAACAGTTCAACTTTAATAAAGTCCCTTAGGGCTTCTCCTTCCTGTTTACCTGTTCATGTTTCTCTTGATTCTTGCATTTGGCAGTCAAATTTTCTATTCAACTCTGGCCTTTTCAGCAAGAATGCTTGGAAGTGCACTTTTTCATTGAAATTCCATTTTTTTCCCTGAAGTATTAGACTCAGTTTTGCTGGGTAGGTGATTCTTTGTTTTAATCCTATCTCCTTTGACTTCTGAAATATCATATTCTAAGCCCTTTAATCCCTTAGTATAGAAGCTGTTAAATCTTGGGTTATCCTGATTGTATTTCCACAGTACTTGAACTGTTTTTTTCTGGTTGCTTGTAATCTTTTCTTCTTGACCTAGGAACTCTGTAATTTGGCTACAATATTTCTAGGATCACTTTTGGTATCTGCTTTAAGAGGTGATTGATGAATTCTTTCCATTTCTATTTTACTCCCTTATTCTAGAATATCAGGGCAGTTTTCCTTGATAATTTCTTGGAAGATGATGTCTAGACTCTTTTTTTGATCATGGTTTTCAGGTAGACTTATAATTGTTAAATTATCTCTCCTGGATCTATTTTCTAGGTCGGTTGCTTTTCCAATGAGATATTTCACCTTGTCTTCTATTTTTTCATTCTTCTGGTTTTGTTTTATAATTTCTTGATTTCTCATAAAATCATTAACTTGCATCTATTCCATTGTATTTTTTAAAGAACTATTTTCTTCAGTGAGCTTTTGGACCTTCTTTTCTATTTCGCCAATTCTACTTCTTAAGGCCTTCTTCTCTTCATTGACTTTTTGGACCTCTTTTACCATTTGGGTTAGTTTATTTTTAAAGTTATTATTTTCTTAAGTATATTTTGGGGTCTCCTTTAGCAAGCTGTTGACTCATTTTTCATGATTTTCTTGCATTGTTCTTATTTCTCTTCCCAATGTTTCCTCCACCTCTTTTACTCAATTTTCAAAATCCTTTTTGAGCTCTTCCATGGCCTGAGACCATTTTATATTTGTTTTTGAAGGTTTTTGGATATAAGAGCCTTGACTCTGCTGTCTTTGTCCAGTTGTATGCTTTGCTCTTTCTTATCTGAAAGAATGGAAGAAAATATCTTTTCATCTAAAAGTAACCTTCTATAGTCTTCTTTTTTTACCCCTTTTGGGGCATTTTGCTAGCCAATTACTTGACTTTTGGGTCCTTTGTCAAGTGAAAGGTATACTTCCCCAGGCTTCAGAGCTTTTGTGAAGCTATTCTCCAAGATATTTCTAGGGACCTGCAAGTTCTCAGTTCCTCCAAAGTGGCATAATCAAAGGATAGGTGTTTACTCCTCTCCTGGCCTGCACTCTGCTCTGTGAGCAACCATAAGCACTCTTTTCTGCCCCGGACTGCAGGTAGGATTCTCTCTCCACATCTGCTACCAGTTCCACCACACCTGTGCTCCTCCTCACCCCAGGACTGCCACTCAGGACTGAGACCCAGATCAGCTGCTTGATTCCCCCACCATCTGTAGGTTGAGAGCTCCAAAAATGACCACTGCTGTGGCAGTGACTGCCACTGCCCTAGGGTTGGGGCCAGACCATGCTCCCCTCTTACCAGGTGAAAGAGCTTTCTCACTGACTTTTGAAGCTGTCTTTGTAGTTGGAGGGTTGAGAAATCTGGAAACTACAGCAACTTCCCTTAATTCAGCTCCATGAAGCCTGCTCCAGTCCTTTCTGCACTGCACAGGGCTGTGTTCTGCTCCGAGTCTGGTGCAATAAACCCTTTCTCTTGGCCTTCCAGGCTGTATTGAGCTGGAAATCTGTTTCATTATATCATTTTTTGGCTTCTACTGCTCTGGAATTTGTTTAAAATCCTTTTTAACAGGTATTTCTAGGACTTTGTGGGGAGAGCTCAAACAGGTATATACTTCTACTTTGCCATCTTGGCTCTACCACACAACCCCTCCCCCCAAACTATGTAAGTTCTGAAATTTAGGAAGCTAATTTTTCACAAGAATCCTGTGAGGTAAGAAGTATTATTAGTAATTAGTACTATCCCCACTTTGTGAGGAAGCTGAGACTAAAGAAAAGTCATAGTTCCTAAATATCTGGGCCCATACTAAAACCAAAATCTCCTAACAGAGCAATACTTTTCTACTACACAAGACAAAAACAGTCAAGAATAAAGTATCTTTAGAGGATAGAATAAAACTATCAAGAATGCTTGAGGCTGAAATGAAAAAGGAGGGAAGGGAAAATGATCCAATTTTACAAAATCAGAAAGGATATGGATAAGGTAAAAACAGACTCTCTCACCAGATCCCATACTTAAAGCTTGAAAAAGATAGTTTTAGGTTAAATAAAAGGTATGCCTTTACATAATAGATGCTTATTAAATTGAACTGTATTACACAGCAGGTAATAAATATATGGAAATCATTACTATTACAGGGTAGGGCCAGAAATATGTGAAAGTACAAGAATAATTCAGACAAATTAATGAATAATATATAAAAGGATTAAGGAAAGCTATAGACTTTTGAGGGCACAGTCCTAATTTATGGAGGCTAATGTAACAGAAGGGCAACCACCGCTTCCCAAAAAACTATTTTTTAGCACTATATTCAAAGACCAGATCACTTGAAATTATCATTCTGGTCCAGTGTGGCATTTCTTAAGTTCTTAGGTTAAATATACAGCACAGGAATTTGAAAGTCTAAGTAATGAATGAGCTCCTTTTCATCCTTATATATATCTAATGTTGTGTTTGTCCTTCATTCTCGAAGAGGACCATGACATCAAGATGATGACATGACTTGCAGTTGACTTTGATTTGAGTGAGAGAGGACCATGCAAGGTCACTAGCTTCACTTTCTTCTCCTGTGCCATCTGGGTCCAGTGGCCTGATATTCATCAAGATGACTGGAGATGATCCAGGATGCGTTGTGAGACCCTGATCCTTTCAGGTTAAGATCTTATCACATTCTCACTTTGTGTGAGATACAACCATTCAATGAAGAGGCTTCTTTAAGTAGTTGCTCAAGGGATGGCCCCTTTAATCAAAACTAATCAAGCTGGGAGAGTACCCTCAGGGTTCCTGGGTAAAAGAGAAATAATTTAGCATTTAAATACTGAAGTATATATAGTATTATCATATTCAAAATCCACAAATCTGAAATAAAATGTAAATTTGGCTAACATTCTCTTTTTTGATGAAGTTGCAAACCCTTAAAGCCTTTTTTTCACATTTGAACTAAGAGTTGAATAGTCCACATGATTTTTGAGAAAAACATGATTTTATCAGAGAACATCTGAAAATGTCTAGAGAAGATTTTTCCCCAGTAACTGATTTTAGGTTTACTATGGCATCATATCTAGCATTGCTTTAAATGGATTTCAAATTTCAACCCGTCTTCATTAAAATCATTCACTTATTCACTAGACATACATTAGGAGCCAACAAGATACAGATTCAGAAACGTATATTCAGACTTGAAAGGAAACCCAGATGCTATGTAGTCCGATCAACCTCCTATTTTAACTGAGATTCAGAGAGGTTCAAGAATTGCCGAAGGGCACACAACTAATAAATGATAGGTGGCGTTTAAATTTGAGTCATCTAACAACAAATCTACCGTTCTTTTGAATCATGGTCCTTGCCCTGAGTGAGTTTATAGTCTAGTAAAGGAGATTATCAATCATGGAATTACAGATTTAAAGACAGAAGGAACCTTAGAAATCTTCTAGTTCCATTCTATCATTTTATAGACAAGAAGAATGAGCCTCAAGGTGATGAAGTCACACAAGTACTGAATGGCAGAAGTCAAATTCAAATCCAGGTACTCTGGATCCAAAGCCACTGTACCATGATGCTTCCAAAACTAGACACCATGGGGAACAAAAAAAATTAATAAGGTGTAGTTCCTGCCCACACTGAGCTTAGTAGGGAAGAGTCTTATTAAGCATCCAATCAACAAGCATTTATTAAGTGCCTTGTATGTTCCAGGCATTGTACTATAGGTTGGATATTAAGAGAAAAAGTGAAGCAATTCTTACCCTTAAAGCAGAATGTGAAAATTCACTCAAGACAAAGGTAAAAATGCATTTGGGACTTTAGAAGGAAGATAGCTTCCTTATAGTCATAAGGATCAAGGAATGAGCTTTATATTTAATCTGGATCTTAAAGAATAAATGGGAATGGAATAAGGAGAAAGGGTGCTTATGGTAGATGGAACTGTATGAGCAAAAGGATGGAGAAACAATGTGTCTGATTTGGTGAGAGAAAAAGACAACATGGCATAATGGACTCAGACTCAGGAAGACCTGGAGTCAAATCTCACTTGCCACCTCATCCATAAAATCAGGGGATTAGGGTCAATAGCCTCTAAGGTCACTTCTGGTTCTATGGTCCTGTGATATCTATGTAACATGCATGCCCTACCCTGTAGTCTCAGAATCAAGCTTGCTTTGTCATGCCCTCAGGGTTGGATGAAATCCTGAGAGACTTGGGGTATCTCTTTCCTCTGCTTACAACTATGTTCCTCCTATTTTGGGACCCAGTGGCTGTCATCTCAGTTCCATTTTACAATTTAACATTGATTGGCTTTTCCAAAAGAATATTTATTCTACAGATATAGCAAAAAGAAATATATTTTCCCCCCATACTTCAGTGGCATAATCCCCCTTACATCATTTTATTCAAGGGGGATAAGGGAGATTAGATTCACACATTAAGTCAGTTCGGAGAGCTGTAAAGGAGAGAGTCAGATTATTCCTCCATGTGAATGTAACAAAGCCAATAGGTGCTGTTTCAGGCTATTTAGAGGCATGATAGCTCCAGGAGTGGCAGACATTAAAAAAAAATACTACTTCCAATCACATAGCAGGATAACAGAAAATATCCACACACATATGTGTCTGTCCTCATGATTCTTTCAGATTCTGCTCCCCTAAGTGTTCTCCACATGGATGATGCCATTTTAGCGAACTCATGGCATCTGCACATTTGCCAAACCTCTATTATATATAAAAAGGAAGAGTTGGAAATGACTCTGTGAAGACAGTTTGAAGTAAAAACTCCAAGACCCTTGAATGTCAGGCAAAGGAATTTATATATTATTCAGGAAGCAATGAAAAAACTATTGAAGGCTTTTTTTTTGCAGGAGGATGACATGCGAATAGGAAGATTAATCTGGCAGCTGTAAAATAGATTAGAATGGGAGAGACCAATAATAAATTAGGAGATTATTGAAATCGTTCAGCCAAAAAGCAGGACTAAAGTGAGGGATTGGAAATAGAGAGAAAGGGAGAAAACTGGGAAGACAGAACAGATTGGATGTAGAAAGAATAAAGAGTAACAAATTAAGGATGAGTCTGAGGTTTCAAGTCTGGATGATCTGGGGTGTTTGTAGCATGGAGAAAACAGGGATGTCTGAAGAAGACAGACGTTTGAGGAATAGACATGAAGTTAGATTTTTTGACATGTTGCATTTTCTTCATGAAGGACAAAAAAAGCAAATAGCTTGAAATGCTAGTATAGACTAAGGGTAATAAATCTGGGAGCCATTCAAATAAAGGTGACATATATGTATATACATACATACATACACATGCATGCATATACATAATAAAATTAAGTATACACATATGTTTAGGAACTAGATCTGTGATTTCACTTATATACAGAACTTCAGGAAAGGGAAAGTTCCTCTTCCAAAGCAGGTCAGCACCTTCTCTGCAACTTAGAGTCATAGAGAGCTGCCAATGACATTTTGAGAACATGGAACTGGGCTGGGATTGCATAGATAATATGTAACTTAAACCCAACTCTTTCTGACTCCAAGGTCAATTTTCTATTCCCTACCCCACATTATCTCAAATATGTATGCATGTATATAAACATGACATATATTATACATATAAAAATATGTATGTCTATATATATGATTACTATGTGCACATATCCATGTATATGTATATATGTCATACATATATTTGTATGCATTCATGTATGCATAGTGCCTAGGGGCTTGATAAGCATATATAGGTGCATGTATGTATATATATGTATATATAATATATAAATGTAAAGGAACATGTAATCATTTGTGAAACTCTGTGATGCAAGTTAGCTGATACAAAAAATACCGTTATTTCTTCCCCTTCTATCTTTGCTTAGCTTTGTGTATAGATATTTCCCACTTGACATGAATTATGTCCTCTTTCCCTCTCAAATAAAAACATTAGACAGAGCAATGCCATAAAGTTTATAAATTGGCAGATAGCTAAACAACATTATAGTAATTTCTGTGGGAATTTTGTGATAATTTATTAATGACTTTAATGCAGAAGAGCATTGGAGGGGATAATCCAAACATCAGGAAAGTGATCAAGTGTGCAGTTTTCCCATCTCTATGTTTTCCATAAGCCTAATAATTCTTTGGTTAGGTAAATTTTGTTTTGTTTAAAAGAGCACTTTGCCCTGAAAATATTTAGCAAGTCAGAGCATCTCAGGCAACTGAAGGATACTATCTTGTCAGCATACTCCTATTTCCAGTCATTTTAACAGCAGCATTTCTTTTTACCACTAGAACAATGTTCATCATTCCACTTGTATCTTCATTAGACTGCATTATTTATTACCTTTTTAAATGTTATCCTCCTGTTCCTAATGGCATTGCCTTTTCTTCATCAATAAATAATACTTACACTTACAAAAGTCTGCTAAGGTGTTTATCAATGACCTGGTACATGCCAAGGAGCCAAAAAAAATAGGTGATATACCAACAAGTCAAGAAAAAGGTAAATTATCTTGGTTTGATGCACTTGATTTCTTCCCTAAAGCACCCAGAAAGCAATTCTATCTACATCTAATCTATCATCAGAAACCTTGGTCTGATTTTTCTCTCTCCTGTTTAAAAAAAAGTGATCTTTGTCTCTGCTTAATACACTAGAATTGGGACTGAGGTTAATCTCCCTCTAATTCAATTCCATCCAAATAGCATCTATTTATCACTGCAAGAAATTATGGTGAATTCTGGAGGTACAAAAATAAAAATAACTAGCCCCTGACCTCAAGGAACTTAACATCAACTGCGGGAAATGAGCACAAAACTATTATATGATACTCCAAAGCCCACCAACGACAACATATATACCTAAATGATGTTTTCTAGAACTAAGGAAAAACAGGCAAATAGATCCATTGTTGGGGGGGCTGTGAATTAGTTCAGCCATTCTGGAAAGTAGGTTGTGACTATAAAAGTAATTAAGACCCCCACACCCTCTAGAGTATGGAACACAGAGATTTCATTGTTAGGCTTACGCTGGTCAGAAACAGAAAGCAAGGCCCCAAAATATAACAAAGAGAATCACCTTTTGTGATAGCAAAGAACAGTGAATAAAGGAGGTGCCCACCAACTGGAGAATGGAAAAATAAATGCAATGAAAACAATAAATAACTATGCTGTAAGAAATGACAAGCATGAGAAATTTAGAGAAGCCTGAGAAGAAGGTGGGAAACCTGTGTCCTCGAGGCCACATCTAGAAGGCTTCTAGAGCCTTAAGTGTAGCCTTTCAGCTGAATCCAAATTTTACAGAACAAAAAAGTTTACATTCAGTCAAAAGGCCATACTTAAGGATCTAGAAGGCTACATGTGGCCTCAAGACCACAAGTTCCCCAGTTCTGAATATAGCAGCTAGGTAGTATAGTGCCAGACATGGAGTTAGGAAGATCCATCTTCCTGAGATCAAATCTGACCTTATACACTTACTACCTGGGTGACCCTGTTTGCCTCAGTTTCCTCATCTGTAAAATGAGCTGGAGAAGGAAATGACAAACCATTCCAGTGTCTCTACCAAGAAAATCCCAAATAGAGTTACAAAGAGTCAGACACAGCTTAAAAAACGACAAAAAGAGAAGCCGTATGAACTGATTAAGAAAAGAAGGAAAAACAGGAGAACAATCTATACAATGACTACAGGAATATAAGAAAATGAGATAAAATTAAAATCTGTATAATTCTAATGATCACACTTGTCCCTGAAGAAGAGCTGGAGGTATCTCCCTCTGTACAGCACAGAGGTAGATGTGGAATACTTTATTACATACAACATCAGATACAATTAATGCTTTGGTTGATTTTGTTGAACTTTTATTTCTCTCTTTTTTAATCTTTGTTTCACGATATGCTTTGCAAGGCAGGGGAAGGAAAGACAATGAAAAATATCAATAAAAATATTTTTCAAAAATAGCATTCCTCTCACAGAAAATACTTAAGATTCAAAGACATGAACACTTCTTAGAAACTTGATGAAAGTCTAGGAAGCCTAGAATATAGAAATAGTTCTCTCTGTAGAACAAATAAGTCAGAACACTGATAAATCTTGGTCTGCCCAGAACTAAGATAGATTGCTAGCACAGGACATGACTCACTATTTTACTTATGAGACACACCAGAAGCATTGGGTCATTTTGAACAGAGCATTCATATGCAACAAGAGTTTAGTAGCAAATTGGAATACCCTTTGAGGGAGGTGGTAATTTTGTCTTCCATTCCCCAACACTGTCATTGATAATTACTACCTTTAGACCTGGGCCAAATCATTAACAACCCGTTCCCTAGTTTGCTCATTTGAAAAATAAGGTGATTGGACTTAATGGTCTCTGGGGTGCCTTCCAACTCTAGAGCTACAATCCTATGATCTCAAGAGCAAGGGAAAATGTGTACAAGCAGCCAAAACATGTAATGTTGAATAAACAAAATGGGAAAAATAAAAGCTTCAAACTTTTCTTTAATTACAAAAAAGTGCAAAGCCCATGGGAAATACGTAGACATTTCCAAAATCAATAAATTATGTTGTAAAGAAAACTACTGGTATGATATGGTCTTTGTGGGGTTTTTTAAATAATCAAACAATATCACACTACTGCCTACCAACTCACATGATCTTCTTGCTATCCCAGTATTGCCAATTAATCAATCAATCTCTTGATCAACAAGCATCTTTAAGTACCTACTATGTGTCATGCTTTATGGTAGGTGTCAGAGATCAAAAGAAAAAAACAAGGTTGTCCCTGTTCTCAAGATTACATTCAAACATGGGAGATAATGTGTATATGTGTATATGCACAATAAATAAATGTCCACTACAAATACAGGGTAGTTAGGGAGAGAGAAAGAGAGTACTAGCATGGGGTAGGTGTATAACGTTAAGACAGATGTTATACGAAGATGAATTTTAAAGGAAGGAAGGGATTTCATGAGGCAGAGATAAGTTCATTTAGGGCACAAGGGATTGTTGATTTAAAAAAAGACCACCAAGGGAGAAGACAGAGTCCTCTATGTGAGGAACAATGAATCAACAAAGGTTTATTAAACTAAGGAACTTTTCTGCTATCTTGGAGACCTAACATCACTCTGAGGTGACTGGGCTAAATTTCAGAAGACATTCTGCCAAACAAAAACTGCTACAAAAACTTTGCTAGTCTGATTTCTTACCAGCTATCGACAATTTTCTGCTAAAAATTAACATCCACAAGAATAGTTCCATATGTGACTTCCTCTAATAAGCTTCTCCTAAACCCCCCTCCTCAAACGATGTTGTACTGACTAATATGCTGATTGATTAGATAACTCCAATAGATTATAAACCCCTTGAGGACAGGGATTATTGTGTTCTTGGCTTTAAATTCCCAGTGCCTAGTCCATAGTTCCTAAGAATCTATGATTTCTTCAATGTGAAGAGCTTTCTATATAAGAATTTCCTAAAGAATACAATTCATATATGACTTAGTAGATGAATCCTAGGGAATTACCTGAGATACATATGTTAAGTGACTTGGCCAAGGCCACTAAACCAGTCAGTAATTCAGTCAACAAACATTTATTAAGCACTTACTATGTGTCAGGGAAATATTTTGAATTCAAGTTTTTCTAATTCCAAGACCAGTACTTTACCCATTATACCATGTTGCCTTGCTGGACTGAATGGATTCTTCAGTTAGGTAATTTGCATGTGTTGCAAAGTTATCCATTTGAATTCCAGGGCTCCTTACTAATATGACTCATATCTTTGCATTACTTAAGATTTCAACAATGCTATTTTTCATTGTTCATCTTTCACTTTGGGGGTCATAAGAAACATAAAAAAAAACTATCTAGTGAAGAAATAATTTTGCACTGTCAGATGAGGGCAGCGTTAAGACTGAAGAGGGCAGTCTGAGAATGGTCCATTACTTTCCAGTTCACAGTATGAATTAATTGAGCCCCATATCACATCCCTGAGAACCACACAGCCATTAATGTTGGCCTTCTCTGTAGGTAGATGCTAAGTCAAGTGAAGTAATCAATTCAAGGGCAGCTAGGTTGCAGAGCTGATAGAGTGTTAGGCTTAGATTCAGAAAGAGTCATCTTCCTGAGTTCATATCTGGCCTCAGACACTTACTAGCTCTATGACCCTGTACAAGTCACTTCATCCTATTTGCTTCAGTTTCCTCATCTGTAAAATGAACTGTACAAGGAAATGGCAAACCTCTCTAGTATCTTTGCCAAGAGAACCCTAAACGGAATCATGAAGAATCAGACATGACTAAAAACAACTGAACACAACAATCTATTCTAGGCCTTAGAAAAGGGGCCTGCCAAATTTGGGATATGAAAATTGCAGAGACCTAGATTTTGTTTCTCAGTTTTGACAAAAACTACCCCACTGAAGTAGTTTTGAGTATAATAAGAATGTTAGAAATTAAAAATCTGTATGTACAGTGTGTCAACCTGAAAAACTGGTTAAAGGAGGCAAACAGGGTTGGTGATATGTAAAGTCATATTGTTTATTCCCTTAAAGCTAGCAGATATATGATCATGGAGACAGAAGAAAACTTCTACCTGTCTGACACAAGAATGACCAGGCTTAAATCTGTTTGAGAGCAATTCCCAACTCAAATTTATAATCCCCACTTATGATTAACCATTTTGTGAGAAAGGAAATTTCTTAATTGAATAAGTGGTAAATACAATAATATAAGAGTTGACAAAGTGTCAATTGAAATTATCACCTAGAATATCTTTGTTTTTCTACCATTAATATGCCATAACATATGTCCACAAAACATTAAGATGCAGAAAAAGTCCCATTATTCAAGATAGTGTCTTGGGTTAAGGGTCTCGTAAAGAATGCTAAGTCAGCCCCATTTGGCTTTGTTGCTGTAGGAAAAGGTATAATTTGAGTTTACTCAGCGAACAAAGAAGCTATTAGGTCAAGGCTCTTCTTCTGGTTGACTAATTCAGTCTCACCCTTATTGAAGTTATTAAAATGATATTAAATGATTATCTACTGTAACATACTGGATAAATGTCAACTATGAAAGCAGTCCAATAGGAAGGGAGTCAGCAGCTAGTGATTGGGCCCAGAATCTCACTTCCCCTCCTCCCTAACACTATGTTCCTTCTAGTGAAAACAATTTAGACACTTTTGTAGTGATGCTGTAAAACCCTTATTCTTTCTTCCTAAAACTCCTCTCAACCCTCTGCTCTAAAACCTTTCATGACTTTGCAGTGCTCTTTGGAGATTAATTCACCTCAGACTTGATCCTCAATCACTTCTTCAGTCTTGCATATCCATCAGAATAGAGTGGCTCAGCTATAGAACTGTTTCCCTCCTTTCTAGGGTAAATGGGACCAAATACTGACGACTGAAGTATTCCTAGGGTTCATATCCTAGCTCTGCCACTTATTAACTGTGTGACCCCTGGCAAGTTAAAATTTCTTCATCTGTAAAATGAGAGCACTGGACTTGATAATCTCAAAGGTCCCTTCCAGCTCTAAGTCTATGAACATATAATCCTATGAACTCACTTCAACACCAACGTAGAAGGCCTTCTACCTTTTGTTCTTCCAAAAGATTCTAATCCTTCACCTCCATTCCTCTATAACACAATACCAAGAGTCAGGGAAAGCTCTGTATCTATACACATGAAACATTTAATTGTCAGACTCATAATGAAATTTAAGTATTCTAAATGGACTTTGATCATTTAAATGGGTTTTTGACTTTTCAATTCCTGAAATTAAAAAAAAAAACAAGCCTTGCGACCTTTGACAGAGGTCATTGGACCTCTACTGGGTTATCAAAGCCTCAATTCGACAGATTCATTAACCTACTATGGTGGACGTTAGAAGGCACAATAGATAGTGCACCTACCTTGGAGTCAGGAGGACCTGAGTTCAAATCCAGTCTCACTTACTAGCTGTGTGACCCTGGGCAAGTCACTTAACCCCAACTACCTCCCAAGGAATGGGGTGGGCAACCAACAAATTAAAATTCCAGAAACCTTTTACAAGCCATACCAGAATAAAAATCACTCAGTAAATCAACTCAAGCTAAATGACTGTTAGAGCTCAGAAATTTCATGTGCAGGAGAAAAAGTTCATAGAAAATGTAATGGCAAGTAAAATAGAATCTTTTGTTGTTTTTGTTTTAGCATACATAATGCCTCTATTTGAGTATGACTAAGGAGGCACTTTCTCACCTATTATCGGGCCTGGGAAGATTTGTAGGAAGGTCCACACTCAGTAGCTGTGTGACCCCAAATAAGTCCCTTAACCTCTCCAGATCTCAGTTTCATCATCTATAAAATGAGAAAAATAACAATGCCTACCTCATGCAGTTGTTGGGACATCTATAGCATTTCCTTAAAGAATTATATGTGTCAGCTACCACAAGGGTACAAGGTTGTTAGGTGATTCAGTGGGTAGAGTACAGGGTCTGCAATCAGGAAGACCTGAGGTCAAATCCAGCCTCAGACACTTTCTAGTTTTGTGACCCTGGCAACTCACTTAATCCTGTTTGGCTAGTTTTTTATCTGTAAAATGAACTGGAGAAGGAAATGCTTAAACAAGTCTAGTATTTTGGCCAAGAAGACCCCCCAAATGGGGTCATGAAGAGTCAGACACAATGGAAATGACTGAACAACAGTCGTAGGGTAAGTCTGAAATATTTTTAATACTACATCCTGGACTTCCCTGTGTGATTTGTCTATTTGAAGCCTATAAATTTTGAAATTTCTCATGTCATTAATATCTCCTGAGATGAAGTTTTTATGCCCTAGTACATAGTCAATTTTTGTGTAGGTACCATATGCTGGTGAGAAAAAGGTATATTCCTTTCTATCCCCATTCAGTTTTCTCCATATCTCACTTTTCTAAAATTCTAGTCCCCTCCTTAACTTCTTTCTTATTTATTTTGTGCTCAGATTTATCAAGTTCTGAGAGGGAGGAGTTGAGATCCCCTAATAGTATAGTTTTGCTGTTTATTTCATCATGTAAGTTCCTTAACTTCTAATCTAAGAATCTGGATGCTATACCACTTGGTGCATATATGTTTAGTAATGATATTACTTCATTGTCTATGATATTACTTCAGTCTTTTAGCAGAATGTAGTTTCCTTCCTTATAGCTGTTAATTAGATTCTATTTTTGCTTTTCCTTTGTCTGAGATCAGGATTGCCACCCCTGCTTTTTTTACTTCCACTGAAACATAATATATTCTACTCCAGTTTTTTACCTTTAGTCTGTGTGTATCCCTCTGTTTCAAATGTGTTTCTTAGAAACAACATATTGTCGGATTGTGGTTTTTAATCCATTCTGCTATGCCCTTCCATTTTATGGGAGAGTTCATTGCATTCACATTCGCAGTTATGATTACTATCTGCATTTCTCTCCATCCTGTCCCCTCCATTTATGCTTTTCTTTCCCCTTTTCTCCCCTACTTCCTAGAGGGTAAGTTAGATTTCTATACATCTCATGATGTTATTTCCTCTGAGCCAAATCTGATGAGAGTAAAGTTCAGACAATGCTCATCTCCTTCCCTTCTTTCCCTCTACTGTAATAGGTCTTTGTGCCTCTTTGTGTGATGTAATTTACCTTTTTCTGCTTCTTCCTTTCCTTTTTTCTCATCACAATCTCTTATCAGCACTCAATTAAGTTTTTTTTAAATCATCATATCAATGTCAACCTATACCCACACCCTCTGCCTATGTATGTTCCTTCTAAATGTTGTAATAAAGACACAGTTTTCAAGAATTAGGAGTATAATCTTACAGTGTAGGGATGTAAACAGCTTGTCCTTACTGAATAAATAAGAATAGTAGAGTTTCATTTCTTCCTTTTTACCTTTTATGCCTCTCTTGAGTCTTGTATTTGAAGATCAAATTTTCTATTGAGCTCTGGTCTTTTCATCAGGAAGGTCTGGAAGTCCCGTATTTCATTGAATATCCATCTCCTCAAGATGGTGGAGTAGAAGGATGCACGTTTACGAGCTCCAATCCACAGCCCATAGAATTAATGTAAAAAGAGACCCCCATAACTTCTGGACCACTGAAAGGGGTACAGAAACAGAGTGGAAGAGATTTCCGTGCCAGAGAGCCCTGGAGACCCGTCCTCAGGGTCCCTCGCGCCCCGGAAAGCAGACCCCACCCCAGCGCTGCCCTGGCCGAGGCCCCAGAGAAGCTGACCTGAGCACGCTTCAGGGGCAGAAGCTCTGGCAGCCAGGAAAGTCCCTCCGCCCACAGAAGCTACAGGTCAGTGAGAGAGACGGCTGGCTGGCTGAGGGGAGTGGGGTGTCTCCGTGACTTGGGCCCCCTCGGGAGGAAGCTGCAGTGGCAGAGACGGGGGCAGGAAGTGGCGGAGGCAGAGGCGTGGCCGGCAGCGGAGGCAGCAGCGGTGGGAGGCGGCCCGAGACTCCCCCAGCAGCAGGCAGGATCTTCATTACTGAAAGTCTCTGCATAAACAACCTGAGGGAGCTGAGCCTGGGAGACAGCCCTGCCCCACCCTGCTCCACTACTGAAGGCCTCTGCATAAAGCCCCTGAGGGAACTGAGCCTGGGAGGCACGCCCCCCCACCCGCTCCGTTCCTGAAGGTCTCTGCATAAAGCCCCTGAGGGAGCTGAGCCTGGGAGGCGGCCCTGTCCCCACCCCAGCACCAGAACTAAAGCTCACATTGATCAGCAGGCGGGCGGGTGGCGTGGAAAGCACATTTGAATCTCAGACCCCAAGCACTAGCTGGACGGATCTACGCGGGGGTGGACAGGAATCTCAGAAGTCAAGTAACTGGCTGGGAAAATGCCTAGAAAAGGGAAGAAAAATAAGACTATAGAGAGTTTTTTCCAACAAATGCAAATGAGCCCGACATTCGGATCTGATGACAAGGACGTATTCTTGCCATCAGGGAAAGACATGGAGGGTGGGGCCTCGGTACCCCAGACACCCCAGGGGGATGTCAGGTGGGCTCAGGCCTTGGAAAAGCTCAAAAAGGATTTTGAAAAGCAAGTTAGACAGGTGGAGGAAAAACTGGGAAGAGAAATGAGAGAGATGCAAGAAAAGTATGAAAAATGGGTCAATGCCTTGGTTAAGGAGACCCAAAAAAATGCTGAAGAAAATAACACCTTGAAGAATAGGCTCACTCAATTGGCAAAAGAGGTTCAAAAAGCCAATGAGGAGAAGAATGCTTTCAAAAGCAGAATGAGCCAAATGGAAAAAGAGGTTCAAAAGCTCACTGAAGAGAATAGTTCTCTCAAAATTAGAATGGAACAGATGGAGTCTAATGACTTTACAAGAAACCAAGACATCACCAAACAAAACCAAAAGAATGAAAAAATGGAAGAGAATGTGAAATATCTCATGGGAAAAACAACTGACCTGGAAAATAGATCCAGGAGAGACAATTTAAAAATTATGGGACTACCTGAAAGTCATGATCAAAAAAAGAGCTTCGATATCATCTTCCATGAAGTTATCAAGGAAAACTGCCCTGACATTCTAGAATCAGAGGGCAAAATAAGTATTGAAAGAATCCATCTATCACCACCTGAAAGAGATCCAAAAAGAGAAACTCCTAGGAACATTGTGGCCAAATTCCAGAACTCCCAGCTCAAGGACAAAATCTTGCAAGCAGCTAGAAAGAAACAATTCCAGTATTGTGGAAATACAATCAGGGATAACTCAAGATCTAGCAGCTTCTACATTAAGGGACCGAAGGGCGTGGAATAGGATATTCCAGAAGTCAAAGGAACTAGGACTCAAACCAAGAATCACCTACCCAGCTAAACTGAGTATAATACTTCAGGGGAAAATATGGTCTTTCAATGAAACAGAGGACTTTCAATCATTCCTGATGAAAAGAGCAGAGCTGAAAAGAAAATTTGACTTCCAAACACAAGAATGAGAAGAAGCATGAAAAAGTAAACAGCAAAGAGAAGTCTTAAGGGACTTACCAGAAGTGAACTGTTTACATTCCTACATGGAAAGACAATATTTGTAACTCTTAAAACTTTTCAGTATCTGGGTAGTTGGTGGGACCACACACATACATGTACACGCATGCACGCACACACACATACACACATGCACACACACACAGAGACAGAGAGCACAGAGTGAATTGAATAGGATGGGACCATAGCTGAAAAGAAATTAAGGTAAATGGTGAGAGAGAAATGTAGTGGGAGGAAAGAGGGTGAATTGGAATGGGGTAAATTATATGTCATTCAAGAGGCAAGTAGGAGACTATTTAGTGGAGGGAAAAAGAGGAGAGCTGAGAAAAAAAAAACAAGAAGTTTACCCGTCATCACATTTGACTAAAGGAAGGAATAAAATTGCACACTCATTTTGGTATGAAAACCTATCTTACAGTATAGGAAAGTGGGGGAGAAGGAGATAAGCAAGGAGGGGGATGATGGAAGGGAGGGCAAAGGGAGGAGGGAGCAATTTGAAGTCAACACTTGGGGAAGGATGGGATCAAAAGACAGAAGAGAAACAATGAGGGGCAGGGTAGGATGGAGGGTAATTCAGTTAGTCTTTCACAACACGACTATCAGGGAAGTCATTTGCAAAATTACACAGATATGGCCTATACTGAATTGCCTGCCTTCCCAAAGGGAATGGGTGGGGAGGGAGGGATGGGGAGAATTTTGAACTCAAAGTTTTAGGAACAACTGTTTAGTATTGCTGTTGCTACTAGGAAAGAAGACATACAGTTAATGAGGAATAGAAAGTCATCTGGCCCTACAGGAGAAAAGAGAAGATGGAGATAAGAGAAGGGAGGTATGACAGAAGAGAGGGCAGATTGGAGATAGGGAAAATTAGATGCTTGGGGTATTGGGGTGGGGGAGAGGGGATAAAAGGGGAGAAAATTTGGAACCCAAAATTTTGTGAAAATGAATGTAAAAAGTTAAATAAATAAATAAAAATGGAAAGAAAAAAAAAAAAGAATATCCATCTCCTCCCCTGAAAGAGTATACTCAGTTTTGCTGGATAGTTGATCCTTGGTTGTAATCCAAGCCCCTTTACCTTTCAGAATACCATATTCCAAGCCCTCCAATCTTTTAATATGTAAGCTGCAGTATCTCCTGAATTGAAAACACTTGTCTGCTTAGACCACTGATTAAGAAGAGGAAGCATAGTGATGGAGCATTTGAGTTGAAGTAAAGAATCCCTGAATTCAAAACCAACCTCAGAAACTTACTAGTTATGTGTATAAGACAAAGAACATCTTCAGTTTCTTGATCTGTAAAATGGGGAAAATTAAAGCAGCTACCTCCCAAGGCTGTTTGTGAGATTAAAGTGAGAAATACCTATAAAACGTTACAAATCTTAAAGTATCCCACATAAATGCTAGATAGTATTATTTTCATTAAGGTGGAAAAGTAAGTAGGGATGACAATAACAGTAGTGAATCCATATCTACACCCATTTCAGCACTAACAGTATAGAAAGAATTTGTGGACAGGACCTCAGAAGGACTGTTGACAGTGTCCCTCAAAGCAAAGCAGTCTTCAGAGACTCAATTTGTAATGGGTGTTTCTGAGTATCAACCTGGTATTTTAGATACTAGGAACATCCAAGGGAGTAGACAGATTACTAAAGACACTCTTATGAAAGGCCATGTTCATGAAGTGTTCTTGAAATCAAACAATATTGTCCGCTTTCTCTGACTGAAATAATAGCTCTTCCTTAACCTGGACTTTCCCACATCTTCTCTCTCTAGTCAATTTCTCTTTTGACAAACAACTGGGGCATCTGCCTACATCCACTTATCACTGTTCCCAAACCACACATTATATATTTCAAGCAGTTCTTAAAATTCTCCATTGTCTCTCTGTTTAAAACAATTTCAAATACCCTACAAACTGTATGGAAAGACATTCTATTAGTATGTATGCGGAAACAGAATCTGAAGCAGTTGGTTGAGTTGGCAAAACCAATATATGTTTAGTTTTATGAGGCCTCTGGGTATTGGGGCTAAGCTGTCAGGAGATTTATACCAGGAATCCCTTTAAGGCTTCTCCATATGATGTGCTCTAAGTCATTTTGATCTGATCTGCCCTGGGCGTTCAAGTCACTTGCTTTTTACATTGTAGCTCAATCTCAGATATATTCACATTGAGTCAAATATGCACATATGGATTATTTTAAGCACAAACCTCCAGTCTAAAGAAATAAATGCCATTTTGCATTCTCCCCCTGAATATTTGATGCATACTTCAGGCATTCATTAACACAGTCTTCCTTTAGGGATATACATCCAGGGCAAATCACATTGTACATCTCTACAATTATTTTTATAGAAGGAAATCAGGTTAAAATAAAAAACAAGGCTAGTATGTATTCAGAAAAGAAATCAAATAAAACTGACCTATAGCTTTAGGGATATATGTAAAAGAGGACTGGAGCTTTGTCTAGAGGGTGACCCAGCTCCATCCCTAGAGAATGATATAATAAAAATATTCCCATAAGCCTCTGGCTGTATTTTAGCTCCTGCTAAGAACTATGCTTTTGACCCCTTGGCTGCCTCTAAGAGTCACTTAATGAGTCTTCAGACTGAATAGCATAGCTTAGGAAGACAGGGATGGCAAGAAATGGAGAAAGGGAATGGCAATTTCCCCAAGAATCTGGCTCTCTATTCACTAGATTCACAGTGTTGTTTGAAGGAACCTTTGAGAACATCTAAAGCAGCCATCTCATTTTGCTGATGAGGAAACTGAGAAATATTGAGGTTAGATGACTTGTTCAAGGTCACATAGCATGTAGATACAGAATTAGCTTAAAATCCAGATTTTCTGATTCCTAATCCAGTACTTTTTCCAATGCCCTGGGTCACTTTATTTAAGTGTCTACACCAACCAAATTTCTCAAGTAAATCATAGACCCTGTACTTCACTTTACCTCTGAACTCTTTTTTAGTGGAACACAGATTCACAAAATTTAAGAGTTGAACAAGACCTAAGAGACCATCTATACCAGCCCATATCTGAACAAGAATTCTCTCCATGGTATATTTGACAAATGCTTATCCAATCTTTGCTTGAGAACCAGTAAGAGTCAGCCTTTAATTCCCAAGGTAGTCCATTTTATGTTAATATAGTTCTAATGGTTGGTCAGTTACACATGGTCACATAGGTTAATAAGTAGCAGAATTGAAATTTGAACCCAAACTAAAAATTTTTATCCTAAACCAGTTCTCTTTCCACTGCACCATTCTTTCTCCCTTAGAAGATATAGTAAGAGAGTCTTAGAAAGATTGAGAGCTACCAAATGTAGGGAATTTCTGATTTCTTTTGAAGATAACTTCTGGGAGATAAGCTTTATTCTCTGTAGGTTTGTAGGTAGCATGAAGCTGATCTCCACAAATCCTTACTGCTTAGGAAATGGAGTAGAAAGACCCTTTTAATTCTCTTAGGGGAATAGGTGTGGACATCCTTGGTATTCTATAGTCTTTCTCTTTCTTTAGTGGCAGGGAAAAAATAAAAGTTTTCCGAACAGGGCAAGGTCTTGAAAGTTATCTCTGTTAGATTTTTCTCTCTGTTGGGGATAGGATCAAGGACAATTTCCACCCTCCTGCCACATTCTAAATCAATGCAGATGGGTTCCAAATAGATATTTTCAATCCTAATTTCTCTACTTCCTACCATATGTGTTTGTATGTCTCATAAACACTTCAAGCACAACAGTTTCAAAACTGATATCTTTCCCTTAAACCTCCATATGCATTATTTCTATCAGGGATGCAATCCTTCATCCAGTCTCCTATGCTCAAAACCTCGGTATTATATTTAATTTCTTCCATACCTGTCACATGGAAGCAATAACCAATTCCTGATGATTCCATTTTGGCAAAATCTTAAACATTTACTCTCAATTTTCTATTCCTGCCTGCCACAGTTGTTATTAGAGAATTTTTCTATCATATTCCTAGAGTATTGTGATAGTTTCTGAACATATCCAATCTCAAATCTATTTTCACATTACTGCTAGATTCTACTCAAATATCTCCAGTGGCTTCTTTATTTGTATCAAATAAGCTTCAGATTTCTTTGTCCAGTATTTGACTTGACACTACCCTATCTTTCTCCATTTACCATACTCATGCTTCCACATATGAATGGTTTGGTACTGACCTGTGAAGCACCTGTGTTTTCTTAGTGCTAATTGTTAGGCCAAAACTAACACAAGCAGCAGAAAATCAGTCCATGTTTTGTTGTATCTCAATTGCAGAGGCTGCATTGAGTGAACAAAAAATCATGTGCTAACTCTCCCTCCACTTTAGTTTTGACTTGTAGCCTTTTTAAGTTGATTAATGTACAATACTTGTGAATTTCTCCTGGCAATCAAACTTTGACATGTACTTTTGAATATTGTGGATAAGCTCACTTACCTTGGCAGTATACTTTCCAGGGATGTATACACTGATAATGATGTCGACACATGTGTTATCAGAACTAGCTCAGTGTTTAGGAGACTCTGAAGGAAGAAGGAGAAAAGTGATATTAGACTGCCTACCCAACTGAAGGTCTACAGAGCCATTGTGCTGACCTCATTGTTGTATATCTGTGAAACCTGGACAGTATACCAGTGCCATGCCAGGAAACTGAATCACTTACATTTGAAATTTTTTAGGAAGATTCTGAAGATCACTTGGCAGGATAAGATACCAAACACTGAGATCCTCTCTCAAACTCAACTGGCAAGCATTCAAATTATACTACAGAGAGCACAACTCCAATTGGCTGGCCATCTTGTCCTAGAGAGTTGAAATTAAGCAGAGCTGCTGATGAAAAGTGGAGTGTTCCAACCTATTCAATCAATCTGCAAGCATTTTTCAGAAACGGTACTTTCAATGACATTGTACTAACCACAGGGGATATATAAAGACAAAAATAAAACATTCTCTACTCTCAAGGGGATTACATTCTATCAAAGGAGGTAACGCATGCATATTTAAGTATATACAAAATAAAAACAAACAGAATAAATAACAAATGAATATGTGCTAGTTAAATACAAAGTAGTTAAGGAGGTAGGCTCTAAGAATGGAAAGAAATGAGATAAGATATCCTGTAGGAGGTGGGGCTTAATCTATCTCTAGAAGGAATTGGGGGATTTGGTGAAGTAGCAGCCAGGAGGGAGTATATTCCAAGGATGCAAGACACCAGTGTAGAAGTATAGAGGTGGAAGATGGGGTGTCATACAAAAACAGAGAGAAGCCCAGTTTGGAAGGACAGTAGAGCGCAGGAAGTAGAGTAAAATGTAATTAGGTTGAAAATGGGTTGGAGCCAGGCTGTGAAGGTCTTTAAAAGGGAGGGTGGGGAACGCAGATTGGAAAACAACAATGTTTTGTTTTGTTTAAAATCAATAAAACATTTTTAAAAGAAAAAAGAGGGAGAGTTTGCGTTTATAAGAAAAGTAAGAGACAATTAGAAGATAAATTGAGGCCAGATTGTTGATTTTATTTCTCATATTAATAAGTAAGAATTGTGCCACCATTCCTTCCCCCCATCTCTCTGTCTCTCTGTCTCTGTCTCTCTGTCTCTCTGTCTCTCTCTCTGTCTCTGTCTCTGTCTCTCTGTCTCTCTCTCTCTCTCTGTCTCTCTCTCTCTCTGTCTCTCTCTGTCTCTCTCTCTATATATATATATATATATATATATATATATATATATATATATTTCTTCTTCTTCTATTGATACTTTTTCATTCTGGGTGAGGAGCCACAGGGAGAACTGATGGGTTACTAATGGGAATAGGATTGCTTTTCTCTTTCTCTTTCTACAGTATTGCTGCAGGATTCTTAATAGTCTGGAGAAGGACACAAACTCCTGCAAAACAGGAACCATGCCTTCCATTCCTCCTTGCATCTGCCTGGGTGCCTACTGCTTGGCCTTGAGCAATGAATATTTGTTCAGTGAATGAATGACTGAATCTGACTTTACAGATGCGCACAGTAGACTGCAAATAACTCATAGGTTTATTACGACTACATGGAAGTAGTCATTTTTTAGTGTTGATGTCATCATGTACAAGCTTGTGTCTTACTGAAATTCACTAGTCCTTTCACTCAGTTATTTCCAAATGCTTTTCTCAGGTTTGAGTTAATTTGTCTGCCTGTTTTTAAAGCTTTTCATTTCATCTTAAATGGAGAATTGACTCAATACGATTCCTTCAACTTTGAATGACATTTAAAGATTGGATTTAATCTAGGAATTTCTGATTTATGCAGCTCTGATAAATCATGACATTTCCCAAATGAGTCTATAAAAAATGCATAGATGACAGATGCTGATGATGATCTAGTTACCTGGGGATCATTCTTGATCTAAAGAAATATGTGGATTTTTCCCTTTGCAATGATTATTGGGCACCTTTGAGTCAAGGATTTTTGATACCAGGTACAAAAGAGAAGCATTGCAAAAAAGATGATATTCTTCATAATGTTTAAATAATTATATTGCTAAGATCCTAGATATGTAAACAATCTCTCATGGCTACTCACCTTTATAATAGAAAAATTACCTTAATTGAAAACTTTTATAAGGATTTCTCAGTACCAGATTACCTTCAATATAGGTTAATGCCAGCTTCAACCCATAATAAGCTATGCACATTTCATTAATTTCCCCATTATTTTAATATGTCCATGTACCTATTTTACACAATCTATTTATTGTGAATTGATCTCTTCTTCTTGTTTGCATTCATTCTACATGCTTTCTTCTAACATTCCAGATTTAAAGGCCCCGCTAAAAACTGATAAAAGGTTTTCACTATAAACTCTTGCCACCTATAAATGGATTGTTTTATTGTGCTTTTTTCCAGGTCACACACAATATATTCCATTATTATATGTGTCTGAATCCAATACACACATTTCACCATCTATATTTTATAAACAAGTCCTTAGATTGACAACAGATGTCCCTTAAAATCAGCAACTGTGCATATTTCCAAGAGCAAAAAATATGCCATACTTGAGCAATTCCATTCATTCAAGGATATCAATATGCTATTAGCAGGCAATCAGACTTCTTTACCAAAAATAATGGGGTATTGACATTAAATGGTTTATCTGCATTTGCATAGAAAACTGGGAAAAACCTGAGCTAATCACTGAATTTTACAGCTTTAAAGGACATTAAAGATTAACCTCATTCAGCCACTTCCTTTTTTAAAGAATTCCATTTTGGATTTTGTTCTAAACATCATAGTCACTTGCCAATGTATTTCCCAACAATGAACAATGCCTTAAAGGCAATTCAACAAAACACCCTCAACTGACAGTGAATGTCCCCACCTTCTAAAGAGAAATGTGTATTAGAATCTTTCTTCTACAGAGCCAAAATTATTCATTGTAATTAATCTAAGTTCAGTGAACTTCTTAGCATTTTCTTCATTAACATTATTATAGCCATTGGGTACATTTTTCTCTTTTTCTTTCTTTCCCTGCATCATTTATCACACAATTCCCAACATTTATCCTAATTTCACATATATGTCATTTAAGACACAATAATATTCCATCGCACCAAGATACTACAGTTTCATTGTTCAGTCAATAAGCACCCATTTAGTTACCAGTTTTTTGCTATCACAAAGAATACTGCTATGGATATTTAGTTCTATGGGGTTATATATTTTGTTTTATATATATATATGGTATAGGGTATCCCAAAAGGCTCACCTCAGTTATCAGTTTTAATGGTTTAACTTAAGTTGTTAAAAAACTAAAGCTATTAAAACAAACCTATGTTAAGCCTTTCAGGACACTCCATATAGGACTTTTCTTTCATAATAGGTGCTTAATAAATTCGTATTGATTGAGTCCTATGCCCTGAGTCCCATTCCACACGTGGAGAATGTAAACTGGACCTAAGAACTAGGCTAAAACCATTTGCAAACCTCTGAGGGGAGAGGGGAAGAATATTTTAAAGATTTCTTTAAACAAACCACTCATCTTTGTCATTATTGACATTTTACTCCTTCCAGCTACCTGATCTTTCTCCTCCAAAGCCTGTGTTTACATAACAAATTAGTTTCTGTCTTCTCTTTGAGTTCTACACCAGTAGCTATCATAAGCTCCCTTCTAGCCTCCACAAAGAGGTAAAGATTTGAATAAAATGGTTGGGTGATATTTTTTCTTATTCCAACAAAGAAAATGCAGAGAAAGACTGAGGAACTTTCCTCTTAATTACAATGCCTAAGTGGGTGTCTATATGAACATGGAAGTAGTGGGGGAAACGAATATCCCTTGAATTTCACTTTCATCTAAACTGCTAAAAAGAAGGAAGACATGGAGAGTTTGGTATAGAAATACTTTCAACTCAACAGGAATATAGAAAGGAACAGGAATGGGGAAAAGAAATAAAAAAAGGAAAGGTAGTTTTAGGACAGGATTAGTCATAGGCAAAATAAACTCTAAGAATGGATAGGGTATCATGAAGAAAGGCTTAAGAAGAAAAAAAGAAAGGTTATAAACTTGTGATAAGGAGGAAGCAAGGAATAGAGGGAAGAAAAAGTATAGGTGAATAGGATGAAGGGAAATATGCAATTTAATATCAAATATAAATGGCATATGCTCACTCATAAAACAGAAGAAAATAGGAGAGTGGATCAGAAAACAGAATCCAGCAATATAAGAAACAGACTTTATAAGAAACAAGCTAGAAACAATGATTCACATGGAATTTAAATCAGGGATTGGAGGTGTATTGATAATATTTTTTTGCTTATTGTTAATGTAATTTTGCTCCTTAATGAGAAGATCTTCCCCACGCATTAATACATCTGTTCCTTAAGGGGAGTTTGATCAAAGAGATTTGTTTCATAGGAAGGCCCACATCTTTGTTAATTTTCTAATGAGGCACTGATTCTCAAGGGTTGTGATACCCTCTGACTCTGAAAAATGTATAAAGATTCTGAGGTGAGATTTTACTTCAGGGCTTAGTTCTGGAAGAAGGTTTGTGTGCCAGGTGAGACTCTAGGAAGCCACTAAGCAGTCCCCTGGCTTTGAAAATCCAGATGTTTTGCTTCTCTCTCTGGCAACTATGTATATATAGTCAAACAGTTGGATCTGTTTTATTGATTTGGGAAGCATGTATTGCTTATGTCAGGCAGCTGGAAGCACTGTCTATTGATCTTTATTTCCCTATTTTCTTTGAAGCTCAGGGTGCTGACTTTTTCCCCTGAATTAAGTGAATGATACATACCCTTGATTAAAATGATTGTTGATGCCTTAACAGTTGCTTTCCTTTTATATATGCAGATCTAAGAATCCATGATAGCAGACCCTCCTATATATGTCAGGGTGCTTTCTTTTATAGGAGGAAAATCAATTCTGCCTCATCAGAACTAAAAATGCAAGAAGTAGTCATTGTGATTTCAAATAAAATGAAGGGAAAAGCAGACTTAATTAAAAGAGACAAAGAGGGAAACTAAATTTTGCTGAAAAGTATTATAGATGATGAATTATATTCAATAACACCAAATGTTGTATAACCTAAGTACATAAAAGAAACATTAAATGAATTACAAGAGGAAATAGAAAGTATAATTATAATGAACCATATGACTACAAAACTCAGTGCACCTCTTTGAAACATAAACAAATTTAACCAAAAAATCAACATGAAAAGAAAATTAAGAACTTGAATAGAATTTTTTTAAAAATTAGATATATTAGACCTCTGGTGATGATTGAACAGGAATAGAAAGGAGAACACACATTTCTCAGGTATGTATAGCATCTTTACAAAACTGAAATATGCACTCAAGTATAAAAACTTAACAAAGAAGTGCAGAAACACAGAAATGTTCAACAAATCCTTTAATGAACACAAAGCAATAAAAATTATATTAAATCAATAGCCACTCAAAAAAGTATTTCAAAAAAATCAACTTGTGACTAAATAATTTAATCCTAAAGAATTGGTAGATCAAAGAACAAATTACAGAAATTACATGTAATTTTATTAAAGATAATTATGGTGAGACAACTTGCCACATATTTTGAGACACAGTCAAAACATTCCTTGATGAAAAATTTATATGGGCTTAACATATTAGTTAACTAAAAAGAAAAAAAGAAAAGGAATACAATAATGCCACTAAAAAAAAGCAAAAAATATAAACAACCAAAGAATCCAGTTAAATACCAACAGAAAGACACTGAAAATCAAGGGAAAGATTAACAAAACTAAAAATAGAAAACAACGATAATCAAAACACGCTTTTATTATTGCTTAAGGAAGTTGTTTAAAAATGTGTTATTAGATGATATGATTAAAAAGAAAACAAAAGGAAATTTTAAATTTTTTTAAATGTTAAAAATAACTAAAATAATTAACAAAATTATAAAAATTAGTATTTATAGCAAATGAAGGAAAATAAACTATATCATTAGAAAAAATTTTGCCCAACTATAAGCCAACAATACTAGCAATTTAAATTAAATGAACAAATATTTATGATAAAAAATACCCAAATGAACAGAACATGAAATAAAGAATTTTAAAAACCCAATATCAGAAAAAAAATATTGAACAAGTCATAAATGAACTCTCAAAGAAAAACTTCATAAGTACAGGGATCCAAAGGTGAATTTTCTTTCTTTCTTTTCATTGAATAGGTGAAGGTGAGAGGGAGTACAAAGAATTTTGATATTTGAAAAGAATAGAATGAAATAACATGAACAAACAAGTGAGGATACCACTGCCAATCACTCCTAATCTTCTTTCCGGATATCTCCTGCATTGTATAAGATAGTCACTGCCTGGCATATAAACTCAGTGACAGTACTAGAGACAATTTGTATATTTTGTATTAGCAAAACTTAATATATTTTTAATTATAAAATAAAAATAAATACAAATTCTAATTTTTTTCCCTACACCTCTAATAAATTATCATATACACTTCTTGGGGTGGATACCTCTCACTTTGGAGACCATCTTATAGGAGTACTATAAAATATCTTTGAAATCAATCAATAAACATTTATTAAGCACCCACTATGTGCCAAACACTGTGCTGTGCTAAGAATACAAATATGATGAAAGAAAAGTAGTTTTTATTTTCAAGGAGCATAAAATCTAATGGGAGAAACAATACACAAAAGGAAGCTGAAAAGCCAAAATGGATGGAAGGGGAGGCAGGCACCTGGGAAGATATCTGACTCAGAGATATGGTAGAAAACTCAGAAAAGTCTCAAAGTAGTGTAGCCAGGTGAGAAATGAGGAGATGTTTTGAGATGAATGCACTTTGGAGCTGAATTCCCACAGCAATACAAAACTAACCTTCTATACTGAAAAAACAAAGTGGGGAAAAAATTCACATATCTCAAACTATGGCATAAAGATAGATGGATAACTCATTGAGTTAATACAGCTATCTATAGCTATCTAGCCATCTATCCGTCTGTCTATAAACATCTTTTTTTTTTAATACAAAGAACTGGGCCCCAAATTATGTCTAAAAGGAGATTGGACTAGATTACATTTCAAAAACTATGAAGTGCTTTGAGTGATCCCAAATGGCTTACCACTGCAGCAGTTCATCACTTAGACATCAATACTTTGTGGATAATTCTCTGAGGCTTTGAAATAGAGATTCCATAATTTCAAAATTATCAATATTACTAACCTAAAGGACATCAGAACAGATCAAAGAGACATGGTAACTATAAATAGGGTCCAGAATATAATAAAAAATGACAATGTAAAATAAAAAAAATTAAGGCTATACATGAGCTGGAAAAAAAAAGATGATAATGAGAAGGGAAGGGGAAAAGGAGAAGAGGGAAGAAAAAGGAAGAGGAGGAAAAAGTTTACAACAAGGACAGGCAAAAAAAAAAGGACCAGAAAGAAGAAAAAAAAAAATCAAGAAAAAAACTTTTGTGTTTTAGTGCTCTGATGGATCTGTGGTTCTCCTGAGGAAGGTGTTCCCTCTAAGTAACCATTTGTTTGTGCCTTTGTATCCTGGGTAACTCTCATACATGGCTTCACATAGTTCTTCCAAAGTGCTGAATGCCAGCCTCAAGATCTTGTTAGTGTTGTGGTTGGGTTGTTTGATTTTTTTCTACATTTTGTATATATAACTTCTATTTTCTATCATCTTCATTTTCAAATATATCCTTCCCTCTTATCTAAAGATTAAGCCTCTATAACAAAGAAAAAAACCAACTCAGTAAAACTAATCAACACATCCATTGGCACATATATGTGCCACACCCATAATCCCCCAATTTCCTCAAAGAAGCAAGGGAGATGGATTTTCTCATTTCTCTATGGTTAATCACAGTCAATAAAATTTTCTGTTCTTCAAATTTCAATATTAGAGAATTGCTGGAGGATACTGAGAGGTTATGAGACTGGGCCAGAGTCAGTACTGCATGCACCGTGTGTGTACATGAGTTCATTCTTCGCTGCCGAAGAAGACCATGCCATCAGAGAAATAATGACATGACTTGAACTTGACTGTTTTTGAGTGAGGGAGGGCTGATGACAAAGGAATATTTCATGGAAAGAGCACAGAACATCTGGGTTTTAGTTCTACCTTTGTCAGTGACTGTGTGAATTTGGGTAACTCCCTTTAGCTTTATGAGCTTTATTTTCCTTGGCTATGAGAAGAACACAGGGTTAGCTCAGGGGTTTTTAACTTTTTTTTTTATTTCATGGACTCCTTTAGTAGTCTGGTTAAAAAAAAAAAAAAACAACGATCGGTTGTTTCCCAGAATAAATGTTTTTAAATATACAAAACATATAGAATTGAAAAGGAAACCTTTACTCAAAATATTTTTTAAAACCAAATTCATGGACCACAAGTGGAGAACAACCAAGGTTTATTCCAGCTCTAAAATTCTGAAGCTTTATGACTGCCTTTGATCCCTTCTCCACAACATAGCCTCTTGTTATGGGCATTGACAATAAGATACTCAAGTAATTAAATTTTCTAGGGCAGCATTAAGAATTAAGTGCTTATGAATTTACTTTGTACAAACTATGCCATCTTGTTGACTGGTGGGTCAAAACTACTTGGAAAAAAAAAGAACTGAAAAAGCAATTTAGAAGATGAAAATAATGTCGATGTCAGAGCCAGGGAGGTAAGATGAGCCTGGGGAATTGGTTCTTTACAGGGGAGAAAAACAGTAAAAGAAGGAAAGTTAAATTGAAAAGAAAAATAGATGTGTTATTACTATGGGTGGCTGGTTTTCTTTATCAGATCTTGACAGGGCTGTTCTTTCCCCTCTAACTGTGCTCCTTAGGGGATTTGGCTGCCTTTACTAGGATGAATCAGGAAGCCCTGACTGGGTAACCTTCACAAGTCAGTTTTTGCCCTTCTGACCAAGGATTATTTGTCAGATGAGCATCTGGTTTTGACTCTAGTTTCTGTTTAAATTTCCATGTCTATGCAAATGCTTTTGTCTGATATAATAATCAACACACACACATACAGACATGCACATACATACACACACATACACACACACACACCATCCTCTTCATTGAACTCTTGTGGGTATTTGTTCAATTCCTGTGCTATTTGTCTTTAAAACAATTACCAAATATTAGATGACCTAGAAATTTCAAAAAGATGTTTGTACTTCCACTAAAATCCACACCTCATGACTTTCCTGGTATGAAAGTGACCATGAGTTTTCAAAGGCTATGCCTGAAAAGCCCAAGATCTAGCAAGCCCTTCCAAGTTGGAAAAGTTTTGATGAAAGGCTCAGTTACAAATCATATCTGTCACTTGGCTGCCCAACTCTGGACAGCACATATTAGAAAGGGCAATAATAAACTAGAGAATGTCCAGAGAAGGGCAGCCATACTGATAAATGACCTTTAGTCCTTGCTCTATGGGGATTAAGTAAAGAAGCTAGGAATGTTTAAGCTAAAACAGGAGTGGGGAACCTGCAGCCTCAAGGGCACATGTGGCCCCCTAGGTCCTCAAGTGCAGCCCTTTGACTGAATCCAGATTTCACAGAACAAATTCCCTTAATTAAAAGGATTTGCTCTGTAACACTTGGACTCAGTCAAAAGGCCACACTCAAGGACCTAGAAGTGACCTTGAGGCCACAGTTTCCCCATCCCTACACCCTGGAAAGAGGTAGTTCAAGAAGGACATGCTAACCATCTTCAAATATTTGCAAGATTATCACTGGGCAACAGAGGTGGCACAATGAAGAGAGTTCTTGGCCTGAGGTCAGGAAGACCTAAATTTAAATCTGGCCTTCCTGGCTGTGTGACCTTGGCCAAGTCACTGAACCTCTGTACGTCTCAGTTACCTCATGTGTATGAAGATAATAATAACACCTGCCTCCAGGATTGCTGTGACGACCAAATGACATAATATTTACAAAACACTTCGCACAGTGCCTGGCACACAGTAGGCACTATATAAATGTTAGTTATCATTTTTATTAGAGAAGAACCTTATTTATTCTGATTATCCCAAGAGAAAATAACCAGAAGTAGTAGGTTATAGCTGTAAAGAGACAATTTTGGATAATATCAACAGACACTTCCCAACCATAAGATAACTGTTCAAAAGTGGAAAACGTAGCTTGTGAAGTAATGGGTCCCCCTCCCTTGCTGGAGTCTTTTAAGCAAAAGCTGGATCAATAATTAAGAATTTATACTATTTTAATAGCAAGCATGTATTAAGCACCTACCATGTGTCAGGCACATACAAATGCATAGAAAAAAATAATCTCTGCTTGTGAGGAATTTGTAATCTAAAAGGAGAGATAATAAGGACATATATAAGTAGATACAAAAAAATAAAGAAAATAAAAACAAAGGAATATAAGGGAGAAGACACCCTTGCAATTGTTGAGATTAAAAAAAGATTTCATATAGAAAGTAAGGTGGTACTTGAGTTGCACTTTGACATAATCGAGGTATTCTATGAAGGGAAGGTGTGAAGGTAGCACGTTCCAGGAACAGAGTAAACCAATACAAAGGCCCAGAGAGAGAGTGGAAATGAGTGTTGTGGTTTAGGAACAGAAGCCAGTTTGACTGGATTTCAGAGTAGAGGAGTAATGTACATGAAGAAGGGAAAGGTAGGGCTAAATCTCTAAAAGCTGAGCAGAGGTTAACTTTGATTCTACAAGCGGTAAGAAGTCACTGAAGTCTATTGAGAAAAGGAATGACATGGTCAAATCTATATTTATAGGAGATAGACTTAAACAGGTCAACACTTGAGGCAAGGAGACCAGTTGGGTAGCTGTTGCAATAATCAATAAGACTGAATTAAGGTAGCAGCTATATGAGTGGAGAAAAGAAGCTGGGTACAAGATATCTTGTGGAGGTAGAAAGGGCAGGTTTTGGGAACTGGATGGACATACGAAACGAAGTGGATTAAGGAGTCCAAAAGACTAGAAGAGTATGGTACCTTCAAAAGACCTGGGGCAGTTCAAGAGTATGGGTACAATAAAGACCCAGTTAAAGCTGGATGATGAATTTATATATTCCTCCATTTTTGCCTGTAGCACGAGGATAAGAAAGGAAGAGGAAAACGGTAGGTAGGAGTAATCAAGGACTTAGGTTAGTAAGGCATGAAGTAGCTGTATAATGGAGCAAGGATTTTGAGAACAGTGTAGAGCTGAAATGGCTAATTATAGGGTCAAGACTGGAGAAAGAGGAAAGTGAAGTCAGGGCAAAAGTAATTGCCAGAGAAAGTAATGAGGAATTAAGGGAGTAGAGGCTTCAATGAAAGCAAAGGATAGTTTTAAGAGAAGTAGAATAATACAGTAAGGAATTGAATGATAGGTTTTAGTCATATAGAGAAATGATAGGGTGTTGTTGCTGTATTTTGTTAGGGAGGTGGAATACTTGTGGGAATGGAGTAATGAGCACTGGACCTAGAGTCAGGAAGACCTGAACTCAAAATCCTACTTCAGACACTTAATAACTATGTGACCTTGGGGAAATAACTTAACCTTTTGGCTTCAGTTTCCTTATCTGCAAAGAGGCTGGACTTGAAAGACTCTAAAAGTCCTTCTAGCTGTAAATCTATGATCCTATAATCTAATTTGTTATCATTGCAATATATAGTTGAGGCACAGTGAAGGAATAGATTGTGGGGTTTATAAGAATCAAGAAGTGAAGCACTAGGAAAGTTAGGAAAATTAATATAGATGTTGAAGTCACCTAGTAGAAGTACAAGAGTCAAGAAAGAGAGGAAGATTGTGACCCAGGCTGTAAACTCCTTGAGAAAAAAAGGGAGAATGATCTAGGACTGGAGCACAACAGCCACCATAATGTGGACTGAGTGGAAATTTTTGATACTATTAACTTCAAAGGAGGCTAAAAGCAGTGAAGATAAAGGATGGGGCTGGAAGTGGTGTTGGAGGGCAAAAAAGATTCCAGCCCCTCTACAGGAGGTTGGGGGTTACAGGTGGAAGTATCCCTAATGGTAGAGAGGGAGTGTTATCAGAGAGAAGTCAGGTCTCAAGGGCAGAAGGAAGAAATGTGAGAAATTAAAGGCTGAAATTAAAGGGAAATATGTTCATTATAGAATAGCCAATCCAGAAGGCACAGTGGAAGAGGTAAGCAAGGTAGTGGACTAGAATTGGGGAGTATAAGGGAATCAAAGGTGCAGGTTGGGGAGAGTTTTCTCTTACGTGGCCAATGATTAATTAATACAGGGATAAGGAGAAGAACAGATGATGGGAAATTGTTAACTATGGGGATAGTAGTTGATGGTAGATGAAAAATAAAGCTCACATTCTCCAAAAGAAATTGATGCAAGGGCCAGAGTATAGGACCTTAGCCATTCCTTCTGCCTTGTCCTCTAAATTGAGTGGGAGAGAGAGGCAGAAAGAAAGATATTGTTTCTCAAAGATGGCCAGGAGAAGGTTGGTGCTGGTGCAACCAACATCCCAAGCTACTTGTGAAAACCCTGAGTCTTGAGGTAGCCCAACCTGATGTTGCTATTGCTACTTTTTGTGGTTTGGGTTAGAGATTGGACGAACTGGCTTCTCAGGTACTCTCTATTTGAGTATTTGAAATTCTGAGGTTCTCTCTATGATCCAAGGACTCATCACTCTAAATTTAAAGAAGCTAGTCCCCAGAAGATAAGCTACTACATGAATTTTTTTTCAACCTCAGACATTCTCATGAATGACCATCTATTGAAGTGAAAAGGTTTACAATCTGAATAGGTGGAAGAAACTCCCACACCAATTAACTCACAGGTTCCTAAAATCGGAATTGAAGTTATTAAGATCACTGCCATTTATTTTCAGACACAGGCTGCCAACTGGAAACTTCCTATTTGAAACAGAGATAGGATAGCATTAATATGGGGTCATAGGATGGAACTTGGCCAAATGCTTTTTTAAAAGACACCTAATACTTTCACTTGCTGGTAGACTATGAATTTTTAGAGACTCTAAATTAGCAAAATGATATGAATTTTATAGTGAGTAGGTGATTTTTGTCCTTGAACTTTTAATTCTGAATAATAGCCATAATGCCCTTTGCCTCACAGTAGAACCAGAACTGAGATTAATTGTATGGAATAATCGAATTTATTATTTTTGCTCCATCTTTAATTAAATAGTAGCAAAATCCCTATAGATGGTGAGCCAACTTTTTCCAACTATCAAGGGTTCACTTTAAATCATACTAGTTCATGCAGTATGAATTAATATGGGGAAAACACATGTGCCCAATTAAAGCAGCATGACTTTTCCATTTATATTTATTCATTTTTTAGGGTGATTTTATTTTGGGGGAGCAGAAGGTGTTGGAGGCAATCAGGATTAAATGACTTGCCCAGGGTTACACAACTAGTAAATCACACAGTAATCTAGTGAGTGTCTGAGATCCAGTAGGAACCCAGGTCCTCCTGATTCCAGGATCAGCACTCTACCCACTGAACCCACCTAACTTCCCCTACCATTTAGATTTAGAGCTAGAAAGAAATAAGAGAATGTCTAGTCCAACCTCATCATTATGAATAAGAATAGCAAGGCAGAAAGTGACTTCATCAAGCTTACATGGGCAAGTAACTGAGGCAGAATCTGAACCCAATTCCAGGACTTCAAAGTCAGTGCTCTTTCTACTGTGCCACCCTCAGTCAGTGCTTTGCAAATTTAAACATTTGCTTAGAGCAGAGCTTCCCAAACTTATTTGACCTACCACTCCCTTTTCAAAAAAAAATTATTCAGCATCCTCCTGGAAATGTATTTTCTTTAACCCTTTAATGGTGCTGTTTTTTAAATTCCCATCATTTAAAATGTTTTTTTTAAGAATGATACATCTTAAATTTAACAATTTATTTTAAATTTGTAGGGATTTTCCTGCATTGATGATGCAATGTTGCATTATGGAACCATATTGTATCATACTGTAAACAAGTCATTACACACACATATTTTTGTCAATGCATGCTGTATTTCCCAACAATGCTCAACAGGCTTGCCTGCCAATACTTGCTTGTAAAGACCTGTCAGCCAATTTGACCACTGATGAGTTATAACTTTCATTCTGTGTGTTTATTTGGAAATAAGGTGATCACTGTGAGTTTAATTCAGTTCTACAACAGATGAAACATGTATGAATGGTTTTTCAAAATTTTCTTCTCTTTTCTTCTTTCCTTATGTTTCCACCACCCCCTCATTTTTATTCAATTCCCTCAATTACATCCAATGCTACTACCACCCCCCTCCATGATTCCAGAACCCCCCAGGGGGTGGTATGACCCATTTTGGGAACCAGTGGCTTAGAGGGAAGTTGTTTAGAACATAGCTTAGTGCTGGTCTACCACTTGAGACTCTGTTAGTCATATTCATAAATTTGTAAAGAGAATGCTTCATATTGCAAGCTCAGATTATGTCACTAAAACATCCCAAATAGCTTAAGGGACTAGATCCAAAGAAATTTAAATATTCTTTGGCATATATTTTATAACTGTAACCTTTGTGAATAATGAATCTCTAATGTTGAGTTAGGACAGAGTATGGAGCTAGAAGAAAAGCTATCAGCTTCTCACTGATCCTGAAGGATTTATAGTTTTGTTAGCACTTATCAACATTCAGCTAAAAATGATGAAAGCACATGATTAACTCTAAGTGATGGGAAAGAAAATTCTTGCCTCCATCCAAGACAAACTATGCGATAAAAAGAAGCTAAAACACAAGCAAGCTAAACTGTGTTCAAGCAAAATTTTATAAGGGCAGAATTGAGCTGCAAGATTCTGTGAACTGAGGTGCCAAAATCTGTGAAACAAGCATACTTTATCAGATGCTTCCTGGGTTAGATCATCTCTATCTGTGAAATTCTCCAGTTTGTACTGCTTTGCTTTTGTTTTCTAAAGGAAACGCAAATTAACCAGTGAGTATGTCATGGAGAGACATGGTTAATCAACTGATTTTTACATTCTTCTTCCTCACTATAATTGCCTATTACAAGATAAATACAGAATTTTTCTAGTACTGAACAAATGATAACTTTATTAGGAAATGAATCTTGAACAGCTGAAATACACTTTACCAAGAGTTGTACTGGAAAAATCCAGAGATTAACTTCTGGTAATTTACATCTGTATTTCTTCTAGCATCTTCAAAGATTTTTTTCCTTGTAGTTGGAATTATGAAATTTTAAAATGATGCATCCCAGATAACTGCAGTTGAAACATCTCATTGTCTGAATTTTTGGGAATATTTGTATTTGCATGTGACTTATTTTGGATGAATCCAGAATGTTTTCTTAAATAGTTTCTCTGAGTAAAATAATCAAATTCTTTTTGTTTTTCTATACATTCCAGAATCTTAGTGATTCTGATATTATGTCCTAATCTACCACTTATATGGCTGCATAATTTTTAAATTTCTTTCAAATTATGTTGTATTTTCTCCTGCTATTGAATTGACTGTGATCTTATTTCTATTCAATGATGATCCTTTCTATTGATGTTATAGAATGTACATTATACTCCTCCATAATAACTTTTTTTCATTATTTCTTATCCCATCTTTTTAAAAGCATAGGTTAGTTTGAACTTCAGTTCAGCAAATGTTTACTGTGTGTCTTCTGGGTAAAGTCTTTCTGATAGACTCTAAGGACACAAAGATAAGAAAAAAAAACAACCCCTGTCTTTAGGGAGCTTGCACCACAGTAGGATGTCCATTTCAGAGCAGCCTTTCATTTTGTTTTGTTACTTCCTTAAGTTCATCTTTTGATTTCCTCTTCAGATTTCCTTGCTGGAGTTAATTCTCATTTAAATCTTTAAATGAATCATTTATCTATTTAATTACATCCCAGCATAACTCTCATTGCATCTGAAGGTTTGCTTCAACCCAATACATAGATAGATGGATGATAGTTTATGATAGATAGATAGTTTGCTATGTATCAACCCAGTGCATAGATAGATACATAGATACATCGTTTGCTGCAATCCAGTCCACAGATAGATAGCAGACAGGTAGACAGACAGACGGATAGATAGATAGATAGATAGATAGATAGATAGATAGATAGATAGATAGATAGATAGATAGATAGATGCTGTCATTGCTTTTCAGTCATATCAAACTCTTTATGAACCCATTTGGGGATTTCTTGACAAAAATGCTGCATTGATTTTCTGCTTCTTTATCCTGCTCATTTCATAGAGGAAGAACTCAGGCATACAGAGTTAAGTGACCTGCCAAAGGTCACACAGGTAGTAAAAATGTCTGAGGTCAGATTTGACTTCAGGCCCAGAACACTAGCCCCTGTGCCACCAAGCTGTCTTAATATAGCTATATACATATACATATATACCAATATATATATGTGTGTGTATTGTGCATTTATATGTATGTATGTGTGTATTTTTGGATATATTTTGTAATATCAGAGTTCTTAAGTATGTTCATTTTATTTTGTGGATAGGATACTAGATCTTTGATTTCATTGGTATAGGGAACTTCTGGTTACCTATGAGGTGAGGCAAAGAAACTCCCTCTACCAGTGCAAGCTGGCACCTTCTCTGAAACATATAGTCAAGAGTTCCCTAGAGTGAAGAGAGGTTAATCGGTTTGCCAGGGTCACATAGGTAGCATGTGTCAGAGACAGAACTTGAACCCAGCTCCTCCTGTCTTCATAGCCAACATTTTATCCAATACATATCGTTGAATCTATTTTGATGGCCATTTTCAAAACCAAGCTAAAATATTTTGTGAATTTTACCAGTTTTTCTTTCTTTTTAGCATTTTTTTTCTTTTTAGCATTTCCGTTATTTTTGATAAAGACTTAAGGATATGGGTCCTTCACAACCTGTCATTCTGACAGCTTCACAGAGGTCTTGCAGTTATGTACATCCCTTAATTAAGCTCCATGAGAACAAAGACTATATCTTGGACTTTGTATATTTCATAACACCTAGCACAATGATATATGTTTGGCTGTTTTCCATGAATACGGTACACCATAACAGAGACAGCAAGGATGTAATGGAAAGAATACAATAATAAAGGGAAGCATGGACTCTAATGATCCTCTGTCACCCTAGGTCCACAAGGTCCACAATAGCCAGTAGTAGCAATAACCTTTCTCTACCTGTTTCTTCATTGTAAAATGGGCATTGCCACTGCCTGTAGTAATTTTCCCCTGGTTGTGAGAATTAAATGAGATAGTGGGTGTAAAGTGTTTCATAAGCCTTTTAAAAGTGATAGATAAATGTAAGAGCTATTAAAAGCCACAATATATTTCAGCTATCTGAAGATCATACCCTGATGTGTCTATTACAAAATCTAGACTTTTCAGCTTTCAATATGTTTCTATAATCTTCTAAGCCCCAATTTTCCAATCATTTTCTCATACTGCTTCCTTATATGTATTCCAGTCAAACTGGATTACTCACCGCTCCCTAAATTATATTTTCCTTAAGTCTTGTTCTGTAGTCCCCTCTGCCTATAATGTCCAAGTCCTACCTGGGAGGGAAGCCTTCCACAGATTTATAAATCTGGGGAACAAATTAGAGGGAGGAAAAGAAAACTATTTGGGAAAAAAGAAGACAAATGGACTATGGATGTAAAAAAAAAAAGCTGATAATGGACCATTTAGCCCTGATATTCCCCAGTACTGCTATCAGCAAATGCCTGCTGTGGCAGGTTCACAGGGTCAGCTCTAGGTAAACTTGTACAGTAGACAGAATTTATTTCTACTGCCTTCCCAGTTAACTGCTACATGAACCTTTTATTAACATCACACAAATTTATTTCCCATTCTTTCTCCATAAAACTCTCTTCCCCAAGATTCTCTCCTGCCCCCCATTCCCATTCATCTCTGTTAAGGTGTTAGGTAATAAGAATAGAAGAAGTGGAACAGAGAGGTCTTTAGGATAAGACATTTGAGGTCTGGTGTAGCCTCATATCCTTTCTCACTACAAGGGTCAGCTTTACAAGGTACTAAGATTTCAGGACTCCTTTGGGACTTATTATCTAGTGGTCAGTGTAAAGCAAAGTAATTCTCTGAGGATAAAATTGGACTTAACTCAAGAATCTGAAATGAGTTTGCCTTCTGTTAGTACCATGAATCTGAAAACCAAGTAAGTATTAATTTCCTTTGGTACCATGGATAGAGGCAAGAAAGCAATTGTTCTCAAAAGGGTAGCAGGAGACTTTTAGAGACTTATGAGGTTAAACTATTTTCATAATAATACTAACATCTTCTAGTTTCTAATGTGGTAAATTTCAACAGACATGTAACAAAAGCTGGTGGAGGGTCAGGAGAAAGACAGCTCTCAAAACTTTTACTTCTCACCAAGAAGTTTCCAGTTTCAGTAAAATCATAGCTCTAGACCCTATCCTTCTTACTTTTATTATATGAAGGTTTTTAAGCCCATAATGATATAGTAGGAAACTACAGAACATACTTAGAATCAGGTGCTACCTAGCTTCAAATCCTACCTCTGAAGCTTATGTCTCAGTTTTCTCATGTATAAACTAAGGGGAATTCTGACAGTATCTACCTGATAGCATTGTTGTGAAAAATATACACACACACATATATATGCACATATATGTGTATGTATGTTTGTACACATAATACTTATATTGCATGTACATAGAGACATATAGTATGAATATATAATAGCTAACTATAATATATGGCTAATGATGGCTACATGTAAATGTAGATAATATTTATATAAACTTTAAAGTTTACAAAATATATATGATCACTTATATACATATCTATTAGTTACAACAAATGGAGAAATTTTGAATGCTGTGGATATGTTCACTTACTTTGGTAGTATACTTTGCAGAGATGCATACATTGACAATGAGGTTGACATATGCATTGCCAGAGCTAACTCAGTGTTTGGGAGTCTCTGAAGAAAAGTTTGGGAGAGAAAAGGGATTATTAGACTGACTACCAAACTGAAGGTCTACAGAGCCATTGCACTAACCTCATTGTTGTATGCCTGTAAAACATGGATAGTCTACCAGTGCCATGCCAGGAAACTGAATCGCTTCCATTTGAACTGTCTTAGGAAGATTCTGACAATCACCTGGCAACATGAGGTACCAGACACTGAGGTCCTTGCTCAAACTAAACTGCCAAACATTCAAATTATGCTTCAGAGAGCACAACTCCAATGGGCTGGCCGCATTATTTGAATGCAAAGTGTGTGCTTGCCCAAAAGACAATTTTATGGAGAACTCACATGGGGCAAGAGATCACATGGTGGTCAGAAGAAGCAATACAAGGACACTCTCAAGGTCTCTCTCAAGAACTTTGGATTTGAATGTGCGACATAGGAGACACTGACACAGGACTGCTCACCATGGTGTGCCCACATTGGAAAAGGTGCCACAACACCTCTTTCCACAGAGCACACTCTATGAGCAAAGAAGAATTGAAATGGCATGAAGGATGTGCAAATTTGAAGTAACCACCCCAAATGCTCACACAGAAAATCATGAAGAAATGAACACAGAGCAGCAAAAAAGTGGGATAAAGCAGTTGTCCTCCTAAAACATCATGAGAGGGCTTCAGAGAAGACTCCAGGGGCTGAAGTTTAGTCTGAGTGAGGTATAAACAACTTCCAGCCTACTCCAATGAATCAACAAACTGTGGTTCCTGAGGGAAGCAGACTAGGCCTGGAGAAATTTTGGTCAGCTTCCACAGCATACACAACTTCAAGAAACTTCATTTTAGGAACTTTAATCTCCCCAACTTTCATCTAAGGAACAACAGATGCTGAGTGATTGACAGACACCCCGCTATTTGAAAGCCAGACCTAGTGGTGCTGACCATACGTGATCCCTGGCTGTGCTTGCGGGCAAGGAAGAGGGAGTACAAGGAAGTACAAGGAAGAAGGGGTGGGAGGAGGCCTGGAAGGGGGCACCACGGGAAGCAAGAACATTTTCAGCGCACAATGGCTGGGGCTTAGGAGAAGAAGGAGGAGTCCCTGAGGTTGAGCTCCTGGACACAATTCAGAAAACAGCAGCAAGAAGGACTTGAGGCCTTGGGAAACACTATTCCTCACAGCTCAGGATTAAAAGTTGGTAATAATAATATTAAGCTGCTAAAAATAAAAATAAAATAAGACAAATTTAAAAAAAAATAAGCAAAGAAAAAAGAACCCAACCATTTGATAGCTACTTTGGTGCAAAAGAAAATCTGGGTTTATAGTCAGAGGAAGATGGTGAGGTGGATTCTTTCCATTTCTATTTTGCCTTCTTGTGCTAGGATTTTGGAGCAATTTTCCTTACTGATTTCTTATAATATTGTGTCCAGATTATTTTTTTGATCATAACTTTCACGTAGTCCAACAATTTTTATATTATCTCTCCTGGATCTGTTCTGCAAATAAGCTGTTTTTCAAATAAGATGTTTTAGTTTTCTTTTCATTTTTTCTAGTTTTATTTCATCTTGATGTCTTATAATGTCAATTTATTTGACTTGCCCAATTCCAATTTTTAAGGAGTTATTTTCTTCCTTAACATATTGTTTCTTTTTTTCCACTTGGTTAACTTTCTTTTAACAATTTTCTTGGATTGTTTTCAATTTTTTTCTAATTTTTTCTCATTCTTTCTTATTTGATTTTTGATTTTTAAAAATTTTCTTCCTTAAAATTTTGTATCTCTTTTTCAAACTGGTTAACTATCTTTTCATAATTTTCTTGAATTGCTTTTTATTTTTCTTCTCATTTTTCCTTATTCTTTCTAATTTGATTTTTACATACCTTTTTAAAGTTCTAAGATTTATTTTGAGGGCTTCTGATCAATTGATATTACTCTTTAGTGTAGGATGGCTTTTTTAACCTCATTATTAATATTATTAAATATTGGTTACTATTATTAGCAATAGTATTCCAAAAACTATTATCATTACTAAAGTAGTTTGAAAGGTTGGGATGTGAGATCATTCTAAAAAGCAAAATTTGGTAGGAAAAGGTTAAAAGGAGAGATTTTATCATAAAAATGTGATGTAGAAGGAAGAACTAATACAGAGGAAGCAGGTGGTGGTGGAGGGTTGGCAATATTGGAACTTTACTCTCATCTGAGTTGAAGAGGAAACAATGTATATATCTTAAAAGGTTTAAAAGTCTTCTGAATATCTAAAAAGGTGAGAAAACTAGGGAGAAAGTATGGGGGAAACTTTTAGATTGGTGCATTGATTAAGACTAGGAAGGTGAGGAAGGGAGGGGAGGGACTTTTAGAGGAGAAGGGAAAATAAATAAGGTAAGAGGAGGAGATAAGGTAATAGGGACAGGGTGAAAATATAGGAAAATAGTGAGTAAAAAATACAGAGACAGAACTTGAACCCAGCTCCTCCTGTCTTCATAGCCAACATTTTATCCAATACATATCGTTGAATCTATTTTGATGGCCATTTTCAAACCAAGCTAAAATATTTTGTGAATTTTACCAGTTTTTCTTTCTTCTTAGCATTTTTTTCTTTTTAGCATTTCCGTTATTTTTGATAAAGACTTAAGGATATGGGTCCTTCACAACCTGTCATTCTGACAGCTTCACAGAGGTCTTGCAGTTATGTACATCCCTTAATTAAGCTCCATGAGAACAAAGACTATATCTTGGACTTTGTATATTTCATAACACCTAGCACAATGATATATGTTTGGCTGTTTTCCATGAATACGGTACACCATAACAGAGACAGCAAGGATGTAATGGAAAGAATACAATAATAAAGGGAAGCATGGACTCTAATGATCCTCTGTCACCCTAGGTCCACAAGGTCCACAATAGCCAGTAGTAGCAATAACCTTTCTCTACCTGTTTCTTCATTGTAAAATGGGCATTGCCACTGCCTGTAGTAATTTTCCCCTGGTTGTGAGAATTAAATGAGATAGTGGGTGTAAAGTGTTTCATAAGCCTTTTAAAAGTGATAGATAAATGTAAGAGCTATTAAAAGCCACAATATATTTCAGCTATCTGAAGATCATACCCTGATGTGTCTATTACAAAATCTAGACTTTTCAGCTTTCAATATGTTTCTATAATCTTCTAAGCCCCAATTTTCCAATCATTTTCTCATACTGCTTCCTTATATGTATTCCAGTCAAACTGGATTACTCACCGCTCCCTAAATTATATTTTCCTTAAGTCTTGTTCTGTAGTCCCCTCTGCCTATAATGTCCAAGTCCTACCTGGGAGGGAAGCCTTCCACAGATTTATAAATCTGGGGAACAAATTAGAGGGAGGAAAAGAAAACTATTTGGGAAAAAAGAAGACAAATGGACTATGGATGTAAAAAAAAAAAGCTGATAATGGACCATTTAGCCCTGATATTCCCCAGTACTGCTATCAGCAAATGCCTGCTGTGGCAGGTTCACAGGGTCAGCTCTAGGTAAACTTGTACAGTAGACAGAATTTATTTCTACTGCCTTCCCAGTTAACTGCTACATGAACCTTTTATTAACATCACACAAATTTATTTCCCATTCTTTCTCCATAAAACTCTCTTCCCCAAGATTCTCTCCTGCCCCCCATTCCCATTCATCTCTGTTAAGGTGTTAGGTAATAAGAATAGAAGAAGTGGAACAGAGAGGTCTTTAGGATAAGACATTTGAGGTCTGGTGTAGCCTCATATCCTTTCTCACTACAAGGGTCAGCTTTACAAGGTACTAAGATTTCAGGACTCCTTTGGGACTTATTATCTAGTGGTCAGTGTAAAGCAAAGTAATTCTCTGAGGATAAAATTGGACTTAACTCAAGAATCTGAAATGAGTTTGCCTTCTGTTAGTACCATGAATCTGAAAACCAAGTAAGTATTAATTTCCTTTGGTACCATGGATAGAGGCAAGAAAGCAATTGTTTTCAAAAGGGTAGCAGGAGACTTTTAGAGACTTATGAGGTTAAACTATTTTCATAATAATACTAACATCTTCTAGTTTCTAATGTGGTAAATTTCAACAGACATGTAACAAAAGCTGGTGGAGGGTCAGGAGAAAGACAGCTCTCAAAACTTTTACTTCTCACCAAGAAGTTTCCAGTTTCAGTAAAATCATAGCTCTAGACCCTATCCTTCTTACTTTTATTATATGAAGGTTTTTAAGCCCATAATGATATAGTAGGAAACTACAGAACATACTTAGAATCAGGTGCTACCTAGCTTCAAATCCTACCTCTGAAGCTTATGTCTCAGTTTTCTCATGTATAAACTAAGGGGAATTCTGACAGTATCTACCTGATAGCATTGTTGTGAAAAATATACACACACACATATATATGCACATATATGTGTATGTATGTTTGTACACATAAATACTTATATTGCATGTACATAGAGACATATAGTATGAATATATAATAGCTAACTATAATATATGGCTAATGATGGCTACATGTAAATGTAGATAATATTTATATAAACTTTAAAGTTTACAAAATATATATGATCACTTATATACATATCTATTAGTTACAACAAATGGAGAAATTTTGAATGCTGTGGATATGTTCACTTACTTTGGTAGTACCACCCCCTCATTTTTATTCAATTCCCTCAATTACATCCAATGCTACTACCACCCACCTCCATGATTCCAGCACCCCCCAGGGGGTGGTATCACACCATTTTTGGGAACCAATGACTTAGAGGGAAGTTGTTTAGAACATAGCTTAGTGCTGGTCTACCACTTGAGACTCTGTTAGTCATATTCATAAATTTGTAAAGAGAATGTTTCATATTGCAAGTTCAGATTATGTCACTAAAACATCCCAAATAGCTTAAGGGACTAGATCCAAAGAAATTTAAATATTCTTTGGCATACATTTTAAAATATGTAACTGTAACCTTTGTGAATAATGAATCTCTAATGTTGAGTTTAGGACAGAGTATGGAGCTAGAAGAAAAGCTATCAGCTTCTCACTGATCCTGAAGGATTTATAGTTTTGTTATTACTTATCAACATTCAGCTAAAAATGATGAAAGCACATGGTTAACTCTAAGTGATGGGAAAGAAAATTCTTGCCCTCCACCCAAGACAGTGCGATAATGCGATAAAAAGAAGCTAAAATACAGGCAAGCTAAACTGTGTTCAAGCAAAATTTTATAAGGGCAGAATTGAGCTGCAAGATTCTATGAACTGAGGTGCCAAAATCTGTGAAACAAGCATACTTTATCAGATGCTTCCTGGGTTAGATCATCTCTATCTGTGAAATTCTCCCAGTTTGTGCTGCTTTACTTAATCACAACTTTTCTAAAGGAAACGGCAAATTAACCAGTGAGTATGTCAATGGAGAGACATGGTTAATCAACTGATTTTTTACATTCTTCTTCCTCACTATAATTGCCTATTACAAGATAATACAGAATTTTTTCTAGTACTGAACAAATGATAAACTTTATTATTGAAATGAATCTTGAACAGCTGAAATACACTTTACCAAGAGTTGTACTGGAAAAATCCAGAGATTAACTTCTGGTAATTTACATCTGTATTTCTTCTAGCATCTTCAAAGATTTTTTTCCTTGTAGTTGGAATTATGAAATTTTTAAAATGATGCATCCCAGATAACTGCAGTTGAAACATCTCATTGTCTGAAATTTTGGGAATATATGTATTTGCATTGTCGACTTATTTTGGATGAATCCAGAATGTTTTCTTAAATAGTTTCTCTGAGTAAAATAATCAAATTCTTTTTGTTTTTTCTATACATTCCAGAATCTTAGTGATTCTGATATTATGTCCCTAATCTACCACTTATATGGCTGCATAATTTTTAAATTTCTTTCAAAATTATGTTGTATTTTCTCCTGCTATTGAATTGACTGTGATCTTATTTATATTCAATGATGATCCTTTCTATTGATGTTATAGAATGTACATTATACTCCTCCATAATAACTTTTTTTCATTATTTCTTATCCCATCTTTTTAAAAAGCATAGGTTAGTTTGAACTTCAGTTCAGCAAATGTTTATTGTGTGTCTTCTGGGTAAAAGTCTTTCTGATAGACTCTAAAGGACACAAAGATAAGAAAAAAAAACAACCCCCTGTCTTTAGGGGAGCTTGCACCACAGTAGGATGTCCATTTTTAGAGCAGCCTTTCATTTTGTTTTGTTACTTCCTTAAGTTCATCTTTTGATTTCCTCTTCAGATTCCTTGCTGGAGTTAATTCTCATTTAAATCTTTAAATGAATCATTTATCTATTTAATTACATCCCAGTATAACTCTCATTGCATCTGAAGGTTTGCTCAACCCAATACATAGATAGATGGATGATAGTTTATGATAGATAGATAGTTTGCTATGTATCAACCCAGTCCATAGATAGATACATAGATACATCGTTTGCTGCATCCAGTCCACAGATAGATAGCAGACAGATAGACAGGCAGGACAGACAGATAGATATATAGATAGATAGATAGATAGATAGATAGATAGATAGATAGATAGATAGATAGATAGATAGATAGATGCTGTCATTGCTTTTCAGTCCTATCAAACTCTTTATGAACCCATTTGGGGATTTCTTGACAAAAATGCTGGATTGATTTTCTGCTTCTTTATCCTGCTCATTTCATAGAGGAAGAACTCAGGCAAAACAGAGTTAAGTGACCTGCCAAAGGTCACACAGGTAGTAAAAATGTCTGAGGTCAGATTTGACTTCAGGCCCAGAACACTAGCCCCTGTGCCACCAAGCTGTCTTAATATAGCTATATACATATACATATATACCAATATATATATGTGTGAGTATTGTGCATTTATATGTATGTATGTGTGTATTTTTGGATATATTTTGTAATATCAGAGTTACTTAAGTATGTTCATTTTATTTTGTGGATATGGATACTAGATCTTTGATTTTATTGGTATAGGGAACTTCTGGTTACCTATTAGGTGAGGCAAAGAAACTCCCTGTACCAGTGCAAACTGGCACCTTTTCTGAAACATATAGTCAAGAGTTCCCTAGAGTGAAGAGAGGTTAATCGGTTTGCCAGGGTCCACATAGGTAGTATGTGTCCAGAGACAGAACTTGAAACCAGCTCCTCCTGTCTTCATAGCCAACATTTTATCCAATACATATCGTTGAATCTATTTTGATGGCCATTTTCAAAACCAAAGCTAAAATATTTTTGTGAATTTTTACCAGTTTTTCTTTCTTTTTAGCATTTTTTTTTCTTTTTAGCATTTCCGTTATTTTTGATAAAGACTTAAGGATATGGGTCCTTTCACAACCTGTCATTCTGACATGCTTCACAGAGGTCTTGCAGTTATGTACATCCCTTAATTAAGCTCCATGAGAACAAAGACTATATCTTGGACTTTGTATATTTCATAACACCTAGCACAATGATATATGTTTGGCTGTTTTCCATGAATACGGTACACCATAACAGAGACAGCAAGGATGTAATGGAAAGAATACAATAATAAAGGGAAGCATGGACTCTAATGATCCTCTGTCACCCTAGGTCCACGAAGGTCCACAATAGCCAGTAGTAGCAATAACCTGTCTCTACCTGCCTTCTTCATTGTAAAAATGGGCATTGCCACTGCCTGTAGTAATTTTCCCCTGGTTGTGAGAATTAAATGAGATAGTGGGTGTAAAGTGTTTCATAGCCTTTAAAAGTGATAGATAAATGTAAGAGCTATTAAAAGCCACAATATATTTCATCTATCTGAAGATCATATCCTGATGTGTCTATTACAAAATCTAGACTTTTCAGCTTTCAATATGTTTTTATAATCTTCTAAGCCCCAATTTTCCAATCATTTTCTCTTACTGCTTCCTTATATGTATTCCAGTCAAACTGGATTACTCACCACTCCCTAAATTATATTTTCCTTAAGTCTTGTTCTGTAGTCCCCTCTGCCTATAATGTTCAAGTCCTACCTGGGAGGGAAGCCTTCCACAGATTTATAAAGCTGAGGAACAAATTAGAGGGAGGAAAAGAAAACTATTTGGGAAAAAAGAAGACAAATGGACTATGGATGTAAAAAAAAAGCTGATAATGGACCATTTAGCCCTGATATTCCCCAGTACTGCTATCAGCAAATGCCCTCTGTGGCAGGTTCACAGGGTCAGCTCTAGGTAAACTTGTACAGTAGACAGAATTTATTTCTACTGCCTTCCCAGTTAACTGCTACATGAACCTTTTATTAACATCAGACAAATTTATTTCCCATCCTTTCTCCATAAAACTCTCTTCCCCAAGATTCTCTCCTGCACCCCATTCCCATTCATCTCTGTTAAGGTGTTAGGTGATAAGAATAGAAGAAGTGGAACAGAGAGGTCTTTAGGATAAGACATTTGAGGTCTGGTGCAGCCTCATATCTTTGTCACTATAAGGGTCAGCTTTACAAGGTACTAAGATTTCAGGACTCCTTTGGGACTTATTATCTAGTGGTCAGTGTAAAGCAAAGTAATTCTCTGAGGATAAAATTGGACTTAACTCAAGAATCTGAAATGAGTTTGCCTTCTGTTAGTACCATGAATCTGAAAACCAAGTAAGTATTAATTTCCTTTGGTACAAGGATAGAGGCAAGAAAGCAATTGTTTTCAAAAGGGTAGCAGGAGACTTTTAGAGACTTATGAGGTTAAACTATTTTCATAATAATACTAGCATCTTCTAGTTTCTAATGTGGTAAAATTTCAACAGACATGTAACAAAAGCTGGTGGAGGGGTCAGGAGAAAGACAGTTCTCAAAACTTTTACCTTCTCACCAAGATGTTTCCAGTTTCCAGTAAAATCATAGCTCTAGACCCTATCCTTCTTACTTTTATTATATGAAGGTTTTTAAGCCCCATAATGATATAGGTAGGAAACTACAGAACATACTTAGAATCAGGTGCTACCTAGCTTCAAATCCTACCTCTGAAGCTTATGTCTCAGTTTTCTCATGTATAAACTAAGGGGAATTCTGACAGTATCTACCTGATAGCATTGTTGTGAAAAATATACACACACACATATATATGCACATATATGTGTATGTATGTTTTATACACTAAATACTTATATTGCATGTACATAGAGAACATATAGTATGAATATATAATAGCTAACTATAATATATAGCTAATGATGGCTACATGTAAATGTAGATAATATTTATAAAAACTTTAAAGTTTTACAAAATATATATGATCACTTATATACATATCTATTAGTTACAACAAATGGAGAAATTTTGAATGCTGTGATAAGTTCACTTACTTTGATAGTATACCCTTTGCAGAGATGCATACATTGACAATGAGGTTGACATATGCATTGCCAGAGCTAACTCAGTGTTTGGGAGTCTCTGAAGAAAAGTTTGGCAGAGAAAAGGGATTATTAGACTGACTACCAAACTGAAGGTCTACAGAGCCATTGCACTAACCTCATTGTTGTATGCCTGTGAAACATGGACAGTCTACCAGTGCCATGCCAAGGAAAACTGAATCGCTTCCATTTGAACTGTCTTAGGAAGATTCTGAGGATCACCTGGCAACATGAGGTACCAGACCACTGAGGTCCTTGCTCAAACTAAACTGCCAAGCATTTCAAAATTATGCTTCAGAGAGCACAACTCCAATGGGCTGGCCGCATTATTTGAATGCAAAGTGTGTGCTTGCCCAAAAGACAATTTTATGGAGAAACTCACATGGGGTAAGAGATCACATGGTGGTCAGAAGAAGCAATACAAGGACACTCTCAAGGTCTCTCTCAAAGAACTTTGGATTTGAATGTGCGACATAGGAGACACTGACACAGGACTGCTCACCATGGTGTGCCCACATTGGAAAAGGTGCCACAGCACCTATTTCCACAGAGCACACTCTATGAGCAAAGAAGAATTGAAATGGCATGAAGGATGTGCAAATTTGAAGTAACTACCCCAAATGCTCACACAGAAAATCATGAAGAAATGAACACAGAGCAGCAAAAAAAGTGGGATAAAGCAGTTGTCCTCCTAAAACATCGTGAGAGGGCTTCAGAGAAGACTCCAGGGGCTGAAGTTTTAGTCCTGAGTGAGGTATAAACAACTTCCAGCCTACTCCAATGAATCAACAAACTGTGGTTCCTGAGGGAAGCAGACTAGGCCTGGAGAAATTTTGGTCAGCTTCCACAGCATACACAACTTCAAAGAAACTTCATTTTAGGAACTTTAATCTCCCCAACTTTCATCTAAGGAAACAACAGATGCTGAGTGATTGGACAGACACCCTGCTATTATGAAAGCCAGACCCTAGTGGTGCTGACCATACGTGATCCCTGGCTGTGCTTGCAGGCAAGGAAGAGGGAGTACAAGGAAGTACAAAGAAGAAGGGGTGGGAGGAGGCCTGGAAGGGGGCACCACGGGAAGCAAGAACATTTTCAGTGCACAATGGCTGGGGCTTAGGAGAAGAAGGAGGAGTCCCTGAGGTTGAGCTCCTGGACACAATTCAGAAAACAGCAGCAAGAAGGACTTGAGGCCTTGGGAAACACTATTCCTCACAGCTCAGGATTAAAAGTTGGTAATAATAATTATTAAGCTGCTAAAAATAAAATAAGACAAATTTAAAAAAAAATAAGCAAAGAAAAAAGAACCCAACCATTTGATAGCTACTTTGGTGCAAAAGAAAATCTGGGTTTATAGTCAGAGGAAGATGGTGAGGCGGATTCTTTCCATTCTATTTTGCCTTCTTGTGCTAGGATTTTGGAGCAATTTTCCTTACTGATTTCTTATAATATTGTATCCAGATTATTTTTTTGATCATAACTTTCACGTAGTCCAACAATTTTTATATTATCTCTCCTGGATCTGTTCTGCAAATAAGCTGTTTTTTCAAATAAGATGTTTTAAGTTTTCTTTCATTTTTTCTAGTTTTATTTATATCTTGATGTCTTATAATGTCAATTTATTTGACTTGCCCAATTCCAGTTTTTAAGGAGTTATTTTCTTCCTTAACATAGTGTTTCTTTTTTTCCACTTGGTTAACTTTCTTTTAACAATTTTTTTGAATTGTTTTCAATTTTTTTCTAATTTTTTCTCATTCTTTCTTATTTGATTTTTGATTTTTAAAAATTTTCTTCCTTAAAATTTTGTATCTCTTTTTCAAACTGGTTAACTATCTTTTCATAAATTTTCTTGAATTGCTTTTTATTTTTCTTCTCATTTTTTCCCTTATTCTTTCTAATTTTGATTTTTACCATACCTTTTTAAAGTTCTAAGATTTATTTTGAGGGCTTCTGAATCAATTGATATTACTCTTTAGTGTAGGATGGCTTTTTTAACCTCATTATTAATATTATTAAATATTGTTTACTATTATTAGCAATAGTATTCCTAAAACTATTATCATTACTAAAGTAGTTTGAAAGGTTGGGATGTGAGATCATTCTAAAAAGCAAAATTTGGTAGGAAAAGGTTAAAAGGAGAGATTTTAAATCATAAAAATGTGATGTAGAAGGAAGAACTAATACAGAGGAAGCAGGTGATGGTGGAGGGTTGGCAATATTGGAACTTTACTCTCATCTGAGTTGAAGAGGAAACAATTTATATATCTTAAAAGGTTTAAAAGTCTTCTGAATGTCTAAAAAGGTGAGAAAACTAGGGAGAAAGTATGGGAGAAACTTTTAGATTGGTGCCTTGATTAAGATTAGGAAGGTGAGGAAGGGAGGGGAGGGACTTTTAGAGGAGAAGGGAAAATAAATAAGGTAAGAGGAGGAGATAAGGTAATAGGGACAGGGTGAAAATATAGGAAAATAGTGAGTAAAAAATAAATGAAGGGAAATTCACAAATGATAATTATAACTTTAAATATGTATGGAATGAAATCACCCATAAAATGGAAAGGGATAGCAGAATGGATTAAAAATCAGAGTCCAACAATATATTGTTTGCAAGAAACATTTAAAAATAGATAAACAATTAGCTAAAATGGAGGGTTTGAGTAGTATTTAGCATGATTCAGCTGAAGTAAAAAAAGGTAGGCATCGCAGTTACGATTTCAGATAAAGTTATGGCTTATAATAGATATTATTATTTTTTAATTTTATTTATTTTAAGTTTTTAACATTCATTTCCACAATATTTGAGCTCCAAATCTTTCTCTCACATCTCCCTCCTCCTCCCACCTCAAAACACCTTGGCATTCTGATTACCCTTTCACCAACCTTCTAACACCTCTCCCTTCCTTTATCCCATCTTCTCTCTTGTTCTGTAGGGCAAGAGAAATTTCTATTCCCCATTATCTGTATTTCTTATTTCCCAGTTGTATGCAAAGACATTTCTCAACATTTGTTCCTAAAACTTTGAGTTCCAATTTCTCTTCTTTCCTCCCTCCCCACCCATCCCCACTGAGAAGGCAAGCAGTTCAACATAGGCTATATATGTGTAATTTTTGCAAACAACTTCCATAATCGTCATATTGTGTAAGACTAACTATATTTCCCTCCATCTTATCCTGCCCCCCATTTCCTCTATTCTCTATTTTGACCTTGTCCCTTAGTGTAGAGGATGGTAGATCTTGTGTTATTCTGATTGCATTTCCACAATACTCGAATTGTTTCTTTCTAGTTGCTTGAAATATTTTCTCCTTGACCTGGGAACTCTCCAATTTGGATACAATGTTTCTAGGAGTTCTTTTCTTTCGATCTCTTTCAGGAGGTGATCAGTGAATTCTTTTAATATTTATTTTGCCCTCTGGTTCTAGAATATCAGGGCAGTTTTTCTGACAATTTCATGAAAGATGATGTCTAGGCTCTTTTTCTGATCATGGCTTTCAGGTAGTCTCATAATTTTTAAGTTGTCTCTCCTGGATCTATTTTCCAGGTCAGTTGTTTTTCCAATGAGATATTTCACATTATCTTTCATTTTTTCATTCTTTTGGTTTTAATTTCTTGGTTTCTCATAAAGTCATTAGCTTCCACCTGCTCCATTCTAATTTTTAAAGAACTATTTTCTTCAGTGAGCTTTTGAACCTCTTTTTCCATTTGGCTAATTCTGCTTTTTAAGTATTCTTCTCCTCATTGACATTTTGAGCCTCTTTTTGCCAATTGAGTTAGCCTATTTTTAAAGTTATTATTTTCTTCAGCATTTTTTGGGTCTCCTTTAGCAAATTGCTGACTCGCGTTTCATGATTTTCTTGAATTGCTCTCATTTCTCTTTCCAATTTTTCCTCCACCTTTCTTACTTGATTTTCAAAATCCTTTCTGAGCTCTTCCATGTCCTGAACCCATTGCATATTTAGTATAGATGTTTGGGAAGCAGAAGCATTGACTTTTATGTCTTCCCTTGATGGTAAGGATTATTCTTCATCATCTGAAAAGATGGGAGAAAAAACCTGTTCACCAAGGAAGTAATCTTTTATAATCTCTTTTTTCCCTTTTTTGGGCATTCTCCCAACAAGTTACTTGACTTTTGAGTCCTTTTTCAAGAGTAGAGTACACTCTGAGGACCTTTAAGTTCTCAGTTCCTCCAAGGTGGCACAATCAAGGGAGAGGAGTTTACTCCTCATGGGCCTTCAGGTCTCCCACAACCCAGGAAAGCACTCAGGTCTGAGATTCAGATGAGCTGTTCAATTCCTCCAGGGTATTTAGGCAGAGAGGAGGGCAGCTACTCAGGGCTGAGGTTCAGATCAGCTGCTCAGTTCCCCCAGAAGCTTTAAGGTGAGGCTCCAACAATGGAGGCTGGCTGCTGCCTGCCCCAGCTATCACCACACAGCTTCACTGCTTGCTGCTGCTGCCGCTGCTGCTGCTACTGCCACCCCTGCTGCTGCTGCCACCACATGGGACAGGGCTAGGAGTGGACCCTTCTGCCTTGTGACGGAGGTGAAAAAGTCCTCTGACCTTTGAAGCTACCTTTGGCACCTGTGGGGTGAGGTATCTGTGAACCTCCTCTGCTGCTAAGGTTTCCACCCCCAAGGCCTGTTCTGACCCTGCTCCTCCCAGTGTGGCCCAGGCTGGGCTGTTCTCTGCTCCGTGTCCAGTGCAACAGACCTTTCCTGTCAGCCTTCCAAGTCACCCTGGGCTGGAAATCTCCTCCATTCCATTGTTCTGTGGCTTCTGCTGCTCTAGAATTTGTCGAGAGTCATTCTTTACAGGCATTTTATGAGCTGTAGGGGAAGAACTAGAGTATGTGCATCTTTCTACTCCACCATCTTGACCCCACCCCCCCCCCAAAAGAGATATTAATGAAAAGAGATAAATAAGGTAACTACATTTTGATACCATAGACAATGAAGTGTGTGTGTGTGTATAAAAGAATACAAGTCATTCCCCAGTTGATAAATGGTAAAGCATATGAACAGGCAGTTCTACAACGAAAATTTATAGTCACATAAAAGATGCTCAAAACCATTATTGATTAGAGAAATGCAGATTAAAGCAATCTTGACATATCATTTTACACCTATCAGAGCAGCTAAAATGATAGAAGGGAAAGTGACAAATATTCAAGAGGATGTGGAAAAACTGGGATACTAATTCATTGTTGGTGGAATCGTGTACTGGTTTAGTCATTTTGTAAATATGCCCAAATAGCTATTAAACTACCTATACCCTTTGACCCAACGATAACACTACTTGGTCTAGTCCAAAGATGATTAAGGAAAAAAAGTTCTTTTCCTATATGTTTGTAGAGTTCCCTTTGTGGTGGCAAAGAGCTAGAAACTGCAGGGATGCTCATGAACTGGGGAATGACTGAAAAGTTGTGCTATATGATTGTGATGGAATACCACTGTGCTGTAAGAAATGATCAGCTCAATGATTTTAGAAAAGCCTGGAAAGACTTGTACAAAATAACAAAGAGTGAAATAGGCAGAACCAAGAGAGCGTTGTATACAGTAACAGCAATATGTTTTAAGAATGGCTGAGTAAATAAGTTATTTTGGTTTTTGGTTATAAATAATCAAAATAACTATAGAAGAAAGACACTATCTGCATCTACAGAAAGAAGTGATAAAAAGAAGTATGTATATGTGGATTTGTGTTTGTGTGTAATGGTAGCCATCTCTAGAGTGAGGGAGGGAGAAAAAATAAATAAAAAAAGAATTCACATGATAGTTTTCTTTTACATATAAAAGGAATAACAAGCTGTGTAGAGTAGATTTGCAGTTTCATGTCCTATCATCTTTCTATTGTACTATGTCCTGGAAATATTTGTTTTATTCCATAAATTAAAAATAAAATAAAATTTAAAAATAAATTCTACAGAAAAAAAATTGTCAAGGGATATTTTCACAGATCTCTATATTCTAAAACTATACCATCAAGGTCTCTCCTTTTAATTTCCCTGGTTATCCCCATGTCAACCGTGTCTTGATTCTTCCCAGACTTCCATTCCTGATGCTCTGGACTTTGGCCACAATGCCCCTGCTCAGGGAACTTCTCCTTTTCCCTTCCCTTTTTCAGTTTGCTTTTATGTATTGTCTCCCCTATTAGAACATAACCTTCTGATGGGCAAAGAATGGCTTTCTACTGATACTCATATTTCTATTGTACTATCTTGCACACAGTAAATGCTTAATAAATGCTTGTTCACTTATTGAGTGATTGCAATAGGCACAAGTTTACTCAAGGGGGAGGTTGAATCAGATATCCTAAGGAGTAATACTCCTAGTTGTGTAGTGGTTAAAAAAAAGAAAGAAAGAAAAAGTTTGCTCAAAAAGCCTTTCTTAGAGTTCTTAGCATTCACAATCTGAATGCCACAATTTACCTGTTAACTGTACCCCTTTTCCATTTGGACTTCGCTTGTGACACTCTCATGTGTATTAAAAAGAAATAAGCAATATAATATAACGCTTTCCTATTGTTTTTCTGTCACTGTGAATCCTTAGTTCTTTATATAGTACTTTTACATAAAATAGCTTTGAATCACTATCTTATACACTCTACCACAAAAAAAGTACAAAAGACTGTGGGGAAATGTAAAATAGCACATTAAAAAATCAAGGAAAAATGTCAATGTTTTCATTCAGATCTATATTTAGGGGGATAATTCTTAACCAAGCAATAGATAATCATTAAAAAATAAAGTAAGCTATTTCAATTACATTAAATTTAAAAGCTTTTTCACGCACAAATCAATGCAGCTAAAATGAGAACCAGTCAAGTGGGTACATCAAGTATCTCTGATAAGTGCCTGATACATGGGCGTACGCCAGTTTCATGATGCCATGCTCGTACAGGTCATGAAGGACACGTCCTCATGCATTCCCAGTCACCAATGAAGTGAAACAGGACTGTGAGTTTATTTCTATGCTTTTGAGCATGATGTTTTCCACAGTTTTGTCAGGTGTTTTCAACAAGGACCAAAATGGCATCAAGGTCAGATACCACGCTAATGGTAAACTATTGACCTTGAAGAAGCTACAAGCCAAGATCAAAGTAGAGGGAGAGCTGGAGAAAACATTTTTGTTTACAGATGATTGTGCATTCAATGAAACCCTCTGAGGCTGGGATGCAGTAGGGTATGGATCAATTTTCTGCCCCTTGTGCTAATTTTGACCTGATAATTAACACCAAGAGAACAAAGACCCTCTACCAGCCAGCACTATACCATCCATACATGGAACCATTGGTCACAGTAAATGGAGAAATTCTGAATGCTGTGGGCTATCTTACTTGTGCCTTATAAAAGGCACTGGGCATGGAGAAAGTTTACAAGGCAAGCACTCACATGAAGCTCAAAAGAAGAGGTACAAGGACACTCTCAACATCTTTCTGAAGAAATTTAGTGTTGAGACATGGGAGATGCTGACATGGAACCATCCAATATGGCACGCCACATCCAAGTTGCTGTCCTCCATGAGCAAGGCAGAATTGTAGTAGCACAAAGGAAATGTGAGCTGCACAAATCTAGACATATTCCCATCCCAAATGTCCTAATAGACTATTGTGCCTGAATTGTGATAGAGCCTTCAGAACTCACATAGATCAGCCACAGGCCAGTACACTGTACCCTGACCCCAACATCATGATGTCATCAATCTTCTTCAAAAATATAGGATGAACACCAAGATATATACACACATAATATGATATATACATAGGTGTATGTGTATGTCTGTATGAGCACCAAGATATATACATATATATATATGATACACATAAGTGTATGTGTATGTGTGTATGAACACCAAGATATATACATACACATATTACATATACATACACATAGGTGTATGTATATGTGTGTATGAACACACACACACTATTGCCAGAAATATATGAGAACAAGATAAGTGGTCAAAGGGTATGAGCAGTTTCCCAGAATAATCGAAACTTTGAATAGCCATATGAAAAAATAGCTCCAAATCTCTAAGAGAAATGAACATTGAAACAACTTTAAGATTTTACCTCATACATAACATATTAGCAAAACTGATAAAAAGAATCAGTCTTGGAGGGGCTATAGGAAGACAATTAAACCACTAGGCTCTTAATAGAGCCATGAATTGGTTCATTTACTCTGGAACATCATTTGGAATTATTCTAGAAAGATCATTTCAAACTCTTGTGGTTTCATGAAACCACAACTGAGAAAATACCTCCAAAGAGATCAAAGACAGAAAGAAAAGTCCTAGATATAGCAAAATATTCATAGTAACACTTTTTGTAGTAACAAGAATTCTGAAAACAGACTACACTGCAATTGGGGGAAAGCTGAACAATTACAGTACATGGATTTAATAGAATTGAGCAGTGAGATGATGAGTATGAGGAATTTAGAGACATATGGGACAACTTGTGTGAACTGATACAGATCAAAATGGGCAGAACAGGAGAATACACAGTGCAAACAATAATGGAAATGAAAACAACATAAAGAGGTAGCTGAATTAAAATTAATTGCAGTAATCAGTCATAGTTGCATAGAACAGATGAGGTAATGCTCTTACCCCGTCCCCTCGAGGAGAAAAGTGTGTCACACATATTGCCAGAAATGGATGATTTGCTAGATGGCTTTGCTTACCTGGCTTTCTTTGTTAGAAGAAAGGATTCATGGGGAACAGAATGTGCGCAGGGAAATAATTAAAGCCTAAAAAAACAAAAGGCATCAGCGCAACTTTAACTTAAAAACAAAGAAAGTAAGCTGTGGCAAAACACAATGCCTTGTATTTAATGAGTTTTTAGTCAACGCTTGTTGAGTTAAAAGCATTAGAAAATTTAAAAGTTAACTATCTATCACCTATTTAAAGTACCAGTCTCTAGAATGGTGTGTGCACATGGGGTTCAGATAGAAAATGCTAGAGCTATTTATATTTATTTTTTATTAAAATAAAGAAGAAAAGAAAGTTTTACTGTCACACAGACACAACATGCACAGCAGCAGATATCTTCAAGTATACTTATAGATGCACTACATGTGTGCATTGTGTAACACCAAGGAGTCCACAATTGACCCTGACTTCTTAATTCAATTTCAACATAGTGTAACTTACTATAGTTCATGTAAAGCCAGAAATACAGTCTTATGTACTATATAGTCTAGATTTAACTAAAAAAATCCACTAACTCTCATAAAGTGGACTAACTGCTTTAGTAGATTTCTACAAAGAAAGTACAAATTGATAATAATAGTGAGAATACCAGCAAACGAGAAAATGGCAGTTTTGACACTTGTATGCTTAGCCAGAATTCATCAGCCATAGAAATGAGATAAAGAGAATGACAACCTAATTAGATGTGACAAGAAGTCACCAAAAAAATTCAAAATAATCAAGATAATTTTAAACATAGGTTTACATACACTTGTTAATGCGTTAACCATATTTTAAATACGTTGTACTTTTGAGATGTTAGCTAGTATTCAGTCATCACAATTTAGAAATTAAGCTTTTGTTACTGACAATTATTCATATCATCTATGAAAATGCTCATGTCTCTTCAAAATAGTTATCTTATGCTTTAAAATTGGGAAATATCATCTTGTAACCTTTTATAAAATAAGGAATTTCAGTTCATTTTCAACTGACCTGTTAAAAACATAAAAATGCACCTTCTCAGTAGTTTACAAGACCTAGATGTCAGAAAGGATGGAAATTTTCTAGCTGGATTTCAATAAAAAAAACCTTTTCATAAATGGTAGGCCACTGCTCTAGGCAATACTAATAAATAAACCCTGCTTGCCATTGCATTTGATGGGTTTTAGCAGTGGGCTACTAAAAGTGTGGGGTTTAATTCACTTAGACAACAATGATTATGCTGAAGCAGCAAGCGAGAAGGGTTAGGAGAATGGAATAGACAGTATGAATGCAGCTCAATTAAGAGTAAGGGTTTGGAGTTTGTAAACCATGAAAAGGTCAAATTACATTCCGTGATACATTCTGTGCTTATGGTCTGCCTGAGACCATTCCTTAAGTCCATCTTCCTTCATTTAATGTCCATTGATTTTTCCCATTCTTTATAGAAAAAATAGGAGCGTGGAAAAGGCAAGTGCACCGTAGTTAATTGGCTTCCATCAAGCATCAGGACTTCTTCAAGCATGAATTCTGGAAGATGCATCAGAAAAGCACTAGTGAAATCCAAGGCTGTCCTGAAAATTTGAAGGATATTATTTTAAAACCAGAGAAAGCAAAATGTTTGAGGATTCACAGCTAATGGGTATGTGTGTGACATGACAAAGTATTTCATTGTCATAGATAGTATAATTTATGTTAAAGAGTTGTAAAAGTTGTCTGGAACTCTCTTTAACTTGCCAGTTTTTTAAAAGTAGGTCAGATCTCCAGTAGAAAATCATCAATCCAATTCACTAGTCCAGAGAGAGTACATTAGTTCTTTGAAACAGATGGATAAAATATATCCCACTAGCTTTCTTCAGGTCTCCTCTGCCAGTTCTTTTTATTTCTAATATATATTTGTAGGAATTGGTTATAGATTCTACACTTTAAGATTTCAATGGAGCCATGACATCATCAGTGTAACTATTCCCTCCCTTCTCATCACCACCCTTCAACCAGTCTAAACAGAAACTTTACCATTAGACCTTCATTTTCAGTCATATAGGCAATAACTCTAATTCTACTTCTTGGATACAAATCATTAATACTAATATACTGTATCCTATTTAACACTGATGAATCTTTTCATTCCCTCTTGGATCACATGTTGATATGATCCCTCCCCTGTGGAAAACACTTAAAACTTAGGTTTGGCTCAAATTTAAGGTCTCCTTAAATGGGAAAAGGTATTCAACGTAAAGTGAAGATCATGAAAGCTATTTCCTCTATACAAAAAAATATTTAACACAAAATATCCACAAAAACACATAGCTCACAAACACAGTTGACATAACTACTGTCATTCTCTTTCTGGGAGATTGATAGCTACATAACTGAGTTCACAAATGCTTATCATCTTGACCCCTGGAGAGCCAGGAGACTATGAGTGAAAATGCAATCTCTCCTTTCCCTAAAGGAGATGATTTGGATAAAAAGAGGATGTCAGAAAAAGTAGAGTGGATTGAGGTGTGGTTATAGTTTTGGAGGAGAATTCAGTGCCACTGCAATGAAGACAGAGATTGAAGATATGACAATGAATACGGAGGTAAGGGACCGTCAATGACCCCCGATACAACCTTTGAGCCTAAAAAGTGAATTAGTGAAGCCACAGCCTTCACACCCAAGTAGCTTCAACTGCCAAGCACTTAGCTGAGGTGCTTGGGAAAGATGCTGCTGCTATCCACAGCCAAAGTAGAAAGGTAGTGACTATTTCTGGTACTGAGAACAAAGCAGATGAAGTATCATTTCTTTCCCTTTCTTAATATTGTTACATTCTTCATTTCTTTCTTAAAAATGCCAACTACTTTCTGTATTTACCATGTATTCTCAAAAGAAATCAGTTGCTCTAAGATTATGTGTGTGTGTGTGTGTGTGTGTGTGTGTGTGTGTGTGTTTGTTGGTAGGGAGAAGTTAGAAAGAGTGGAATAGAAGCCTATGGTTTCTCAGGGACATAAGAGAAAGAGGGATTCTCTTTCAAATTTTCCCCATCTGAGTGCTCAAGATAAACCAGAGATTGTTTTAATAAATTCCTTTGACTCTACAAAACCAGAAAAGAGAAATTAAATTAAGACATTCAGCTGGTACATAAACATTTCTTAAACACCTACTATGTGCCAGGCATCAGTACTAGAGGTATGGTGGGAGGGAAGGATAATGGGAGTGCAAAAAAGGCAAAAGACAGTCCCCTGCAATCTTGAGATCACAGTCCAGTTGGGGGAGCAAGGGACAAAATACCAACACCGATGTATAGATAAGCTATGTACAGGATAAAAAGGAAATAACTGACAGAGGTAGGACACTAGAATTATGAGGAATTAGGAAAGGTTTCCTGTAGAAGGTGAGATTTTGTCTGGGACTTGAACAAAATCAGAGAAACCAGGAGGTAAAGATGAGAAAGAAAAACATTCCATGAATGGGGGATGGACAGTGAAAAGGTCTGGAGTTAGGAGAAAGAGTGTCTTGTTTGAGGAACAGCAAGGAAACCTTTGTCACTGAATCAATAAGTATGTGGGAGAAGGGGAGGGTTAAAATTTAAGTGAGGAGGACATATTATGGGGGCTTTGACTGGTAAACAGAGGTTTTTATATTTTATTATCTAAGTGATAGGGAACTACTAGAGTTTCTTGAATAGAGGGGATGGCATCGTCAGATCTGTTCTTTAAGAAAATTACTTTGGTGGCTGAGTGAGAATGGACTGGAGCAGGGAAATTCCTATGGCAGAAAGATCAACTAACAGGTTTTTCTATTAGTCTAAGAATGAAGAGATGAGGACTTGCAATGGGGTGGTGGGAATATGAGAGGAGAAAAGAGGATATATTCAGTCAATATTCCCTGGTTAAATAATGAGTCCCCACTGGTATGGTGGTGAGAGAAGGTTTACTAAGTAAATAGCTAGAGTAGCTGCAATCAGGAGCCCTGACAACACTGCTCTATAAAATCCTCTCCATAGACAGGTTCACAGAATCCCACCCTTCCTTAAGGTGGAGGTGAGGGCAATCACACCATAACAGAGGAGATTTGGAAAAAAGACTTTATACAAGGGTGGAAGCCAGAGAGAGGGAGTACTCTCTTTTCTGTCACTCTTACCTCCAATCACTGTTAGATGTAAAATACTATAAAACATGAAGCATTTGGTAGGACTGCCAAATAGTCATCTCACCTCTACCCCAGATTTGCCCTGTGTAAACAATTCCCTTCAGTTCCATGTATTTTAACAAGGCAAACCAGGAGTCAGATCAGGAATTGAGTTCATTCTCCTGACAGCACTGATCTGCAAAAAGCCCTATAGTGATTGAAGAGATATGGTAGAAAAGATTCTCCTGTGGTACAACCAGCCCTGATTGAGACTCCAAAGATTCCCGATTTATTGAAGGCACAAAGTTGCCTCTATGGTTAGAAATATTCATCTCAGCATTGCTCAGTCACCTATACATAGAAAAGAAACAAATCTTAAGAAACATTCTTAAGGAAACAGCTGAGTGGTGCAGTGGATAGAGTACTAGTTCCAGAGTCAGAAGGACCTGAGTTCAAATGTGACCTCAGACACTTACTTACTAGCTGTGTCACTTAAGTGGTGAGTCACTTAACCCCAGCTGCAAAGGAAAGAAAGAAGGAAGAAATAAATATTCTTAGGTATAATCATAATTTGAACATTATCCATCCTATAACCTCAACAGATTGTTTCCTTCCCTGTCATTCCCACTCTTTTTACTTATTTTCTATCTTTCCCTCTCTGCTGGTTTATTCTCTACTGCCTACAAACATGCTCATATCTACCCTGTCCTGGAAAAAAAAAAGCTCACCTTCCATTCCGTCTCTCATCCTGTATCTCTTCAGTCTTTTGAGGGTGAATTCCTCAAAAAGGCTGTCTACAATTGGTGTCTGAATTTTCTCTACTCCCATTGTCTTCTTAACCCATTATAATCCAGCTTCTGACTTTATCATTCTACCAAAACTGCTCTCCAAAGTTACTTATGATCTCCTAGTTATCAAGTCCAATGGCCTTTTCTCTGGATTCATTTACCCTGACCTCTCTTCAACATTTAATATTGTTGATCATCCTTTCCTCCTTGACACTCTCCTCTCTAAGTACCTCAACACTCTTTCCTGATTCACCTCCTACCTATTTGACCACTCTTCTGTCTCCTTTGCTGGACCTTCCTCCAGATCACACCCTCTAATTGTAAGTGTCCCTTAGGGTTCTATTCTGGGCCCTCTTCTCTTCTCCCTTTATACTACTTCATTTGGTGATCTCATCAGCTCCCATGGATTTAATTGATGTCTATGCTGATGATTCTCAAATCTACCCATCCTGTCTCAAACTCTCTGCTATCCTCCAATCTCACATATCCAATTGCCTTTCAGATATTTTGAACTGGGTGTTCAAGTAGACATCTTAAACTCAAAGTGTCCAAAATGGAACTCATTATCTTTCCCCCTAAACCCTTCACTTTCTCCTATCTTTCCTATTATTGCAGAGGACAACACCATCATCCTCATCCCTCAGTCTCGTAACCTATAAATCATCCTGGACTCCTATCTCTTACTCGCCCACACCCAATCTGTTGCCAAAGTCTATCAATTTCGCCTTTGCAGCATCTCTCCAACATACCTCCTTCCCTTCTCGATAATGTTACCACTCTAGTGTAGGCACTTAGCACTTCAGAACTGCATTATTTCAACAGCTTGATAGAGGGTCTGCCTGCCTCAACTCTCTCCCCAATCTAATCCATCCTCTACTCAGTCACTAAATTGATTCTCCTCAAAGGTAGATTCAATCATGTCATCTACCACACACACACACACACACACACACACACGCACGCACTCACACACGCACTCACACACGCACTCACACATGCACTCACACTTTATTAATTCTAGTGGCTGCCTATTGCCTCTAGGATCAAATACAAAATGTCAGATTTGACATTCAAAGCCCTTCAAAATCTAACCCCCTCCTAACTTTTCTATCTTGTTATACATTTCTCCCTGACGCACACTTTTCAATCCAGTGACACTGGCCTCTTGGCTGTTACATGAACAAGATACCATATCTCTCAACTCCAGGAATTTTTGTCCATGCCTGGAATGCTCTCCCTCTTTAGCTCTTACTACTGATCTCCCTGGATTCTTTGAAGTTATAGCTAAAAACTCATCTTTTACTGGAAGTTGTTGCCAGCTTCTCTTAATTCTAGTACCTTCGCTCTGTTCATTCCTATTTATCTTGAATATAGATTGCTTCATATAGATTTGCTTGCATGTTGTCTTCCCTCATTGGATTAAGGAGGACTATCTGCCTCTTTCTGTATCCCCCGTGCTTAACACAGTGCCTGACATCAGCAGGTATTAATAAATATTGATTGATAGATTGATTTAAATTTCCATAATGTAGCTTAGTTCATCTGTGCACTGCTCTCCATTGTCAGCATTTGGCATCCTGAGACATCCTGAGTCAAGGAGTGAAGGGGGAGGATATTTTGCAGCTAACAGACAGGGAAATCACATCAGAGTCTCCTGAGCCAAATAAATTTCCAGGACTGTTTCAATATATTTTAAGAAAACAAAACAAAATAAAACTAGCCTAACTTGCTTTGGGGGAGTAAGAAGAATCATGTTTAAGATATTGTTTCCAACATAAGAATAAGAGCAAAATACTTAGATTACTATCCACTTTCCAAATCTACAAAAGAAGGGTTATCTGCAACTTACTCTCACCATCTCCCCAGCTGAAATGGTCCTGAAAAATCTAAACAGAATTCTGACGAGATTTGTCATTTCCTTCCCAAGGTAAAACGGATACCTTTTGGTGGGTCATGTCTACCTTGCCATTTTGTGTAGGGGAAAAGAGTTCTATACACCTTAATACTATCAGCGAAGCAAGAATGAGAAAGTAACTGTCCAGTTGTATGGTATATGATTTATAATCAACATAGTGCACTCAACAGAGTGCTAGATTTGGAATCAGGTAGACCAGGGTTCAAACCTTGTTTCAGTCACTTACTAACTGTGCAGCCCGAAACTTAACCTTCATGGGCCTCAATTTCTCAGTTGTAAATGAATGTACTAGATTTGATAATTTCTAAAATCCTCCCAATTTGATCTATATGTTCCTATGCACTCCAGGCCCCCAGATGTAGCTTCTAATCAGTATAACATGCAGATAATTCCCATATGTGCTTCATCCAGTGTAGTCAAGATGTGATAACCATTTTCAGGTATAAGAAGGCAGCTTACATACAGACAATTCATGCCAAAAGTTTGTGAATAGCTTGACTCCCTTAGGCAATCTCTAACCAACAAGAACTCATAAGGAATTTTTTTAAAAAAGTTCCCATTGTGGCATAGTGCTCCCTGGAATACAGATACACCACATCGAGAGGAGATTTACTGACAAAATGTTTCCTTGCTGTCACATGGTTGGAGTGCACTAGCTATTTCCCCCCAAGGATGAAAAATGCCATTAGCAGGAAGAAGAGAGGCCACTCTGCCTCCTGATGAGCACCTACTGAGGCCATGATTCTTGTTTTACAAGAATCAGTGACAGGGGCACAGTTATTTTGACCCAAATAGAAAACAATTTTTCTAAGTAGATATGGCCCAAAAGTCATGAGCCAGAATCATGTTCCCCCTGCTGTTTATTCTCACTCAGATTATTAATCATCCATAGGAAAAATCAACTTAGAATCAATAGACATACATGGTGCAATAGATTTATTTTTAGTAGAATTAGTCAATAAACACAGAAAGTAACATAATACTGGTGCATTTAGAAAACCAAACTCTACTTCTGACCCAATCAGCAAGTATTTGTTCACCAATTGTTCCGTGTAGGAACTATCCTGTGTAATATGAACACTGTACAAAGAAAATTCAAAAATAGTTTCTGCCCTCAGGGAACTTATATTTGAATGGGGAAACAATATGCTTATAAATAGGTACAAAAAATAATACACAATAGATGAAGACACAATTAGCTGGTAGGACTGGGAATGGCCTCCTCTAGAAGATTGCATTTGAGTTAATTTTTGAAGGAAGCAAGAGTTACCTAAGAGGCAAGGGTGAGTTGAGAGAGCTGTACAACTGGTGTAAAGACAAAATCCAAAATATGAAGCATCAAACATTTATCTTTCAAGGGCTTCAAACAACAATCCAAGACTATACATTTCAGAAAAAGTATTATTCTGCACTGGTACAGGGGAGATCCTCACAAGAAGCCCAAGAATTCTCTATACCAATGAAATCAAAAGTCCAGTTTAAAGAAAAAAACTTTGGAGCAAATTTTCTGCTTTGCTTTATCCATACACTGCATTGCATAAGTGCTGATGTCTTTGTAAGGGTTTTAAATGTAAGATACTGTTCTATATGACAAATATAAATGGACATTCTAAATTATCCTAAAATTTTCTTTGGAGTGAACAGGGAGTAGAGGTATTACTTATTCTTAAGTGACCATAACAGATTTTTAAATAATATTTTTATTTTTCTGTCAGTGTACTTATCTCTAGATAAATTATGCAGAAACCTCAACTGTCTGTAAACATAACCAGGGTCCTGGAATTAATGGGGGAAATGTCTCCGAATAGCTGAAGTAAATATCGTAAGAATTCATGCATTAAAACTCATGTCTTTTACTGAATGGCGAAAGAGATGCAGCACATATTTTCCTTTATCTTAGACATGATTCTGACGTTCTTGGTTATCTGGTTTTCCTGCTCATGACAAATTAGAAAAGGAAATAGGCATAATAACATCAATAAAAAAAAATCAGAGTTGACAATAGAGAAGGACGGAAAAATTCAAAAAACATTAAAGGTTGGGCCACACAGATTGGGGAAAAGAGCCCTCTACACCTTAATACTATCAGTGAAGCAAAAATGAGAAGGCAACTGACTTTCCACACACCAATTAATGGGTGAATGAGACCCATACATACATAACTCATGCACACAGTCATACGAACCTCAGAAGGAAAACAGCATAAGCAATTGACGATTGACAGCACAAATTATACTCACTCCAAGAGGGCAAATAGGGAAGGCAGATGTCCTGGGTGTTAAAACGGAGAGATAGGTACCCTGTGAAAGAGAAATAGCAGCTGTACTGATGAAGACAAGGCATCTCTTCTTCCAGAATTCAGCCTCCTCTTGGTCAAGTCTATTGCCTCTAGTGATCAACATGCCTGCCTTAGGGAAATCCTTGTAAACAGGAATGCTATGCATATTTGTTAAGGAAAAATAACTGTTCCATGACTGAAACTCCTTGGATAACTGCCTGTAGTAGTCTAAGAATTCCATTCCTTTTTACTTCATATGCTAGTTTTGGTCCCATTCTTGATAGCTGAACAACAGTTTTGTCCCTAAGGTTGTGGATTATGTCAATTTTTGTGACCAAAGGGCAAGCCTATCTTGGTTAAATTGCTAAATGGGCAGCCAAGGATGAATTATAACTGAAATATAGGGCAATTAAACAGGTATGAATTATTAATGACTCATATTTACACATAATAATTTAAGGTTTATAAAGGGAGCAGCTAGGTAGTACAGCAGTTAGAGTCTGGAGTCTGCCAATTCAAATCTGGCCTCAGACAGTTACTAGCTGCGTAACCCTGGGCAAGTCACTTAACCCTGTTTAGCTCAGTTCCTCAGTTGTAAAATGAGCTGGAGAAGGAAATGGCAAACCACTCCACAGTTGATCTTTGACCCAAAATGGAGTCATGAAGATTTGGATACAACTGAAATGAATCAACTACAACAAAAAAGTTTATAAAGGGTTCTCTTTTGGGGGAAATAAGTTTATTTATTTTATAAGCATTTATCATCTATACCTCCCATTTAAACTCCTTGTTGATTTTTTTAATGGAAAGAGAAAAGAAAGCAACAAAACTCTCATCACAAATGTGCATAATGCAGCAAAACAGATTCTCAAATGTTGCTCTCTGAATTTTAAGTTCAGCACCTCTAGCAGAAAGGAAGCAAATGTCACACTCCTTCTTCCATCTCCTAGACTAGCGATTCATCATTGTATTGATCAGTTGTGAAGTCCTTCAAAGTGTTTTTTTCTATAACGCCATTGTCATATTAATTGTTCTCTCCATTCTGCTTTCTGCATCAGTTCCAAGAGATTTCCCCAGTTTTCTTTGGAACTACGCATTTCCTACCTTCTCATGGCACAATCATATTTCATTATATTCATAAACATTTAGCCATTCCCCAATAGAAAGATAGCCCCTAATCTTGGGCTACTATAAAAGGAGCTGATATAAAATTTTTGTACATGTAACATGGAATCACTCTGGCCTCATTCTCTAAGGGTCAAGTCTGCTACATTTTACCACAACCATTCCAGGGGGTATATTGAGGAGGTTTGGGAATCTCTCTTCTGTCTTTGGTTCAAGCTCCAACCAATTGTGTTCCCCCTTTCTAGGGGGCCTCATAACTAATAAATGTAAACACTTAATGATGGATTAGTTTTTACAAAGGAATATTTACTTCAAAGGAATAGCAAGAAAAACATCCCTCCCCCAAACCTGAAGATAGAATCACAACTATAGCATCTTGGTGTCTGGGGCTTAGGTGATTAGTTAGGTTCACAATTTAGCCTAACTGCTATATAGCATTAGGACCAACAAATACAAGTCTAAAACCGTGATGGGCCATCGTTCCCCCAAATTCTCTCCTAGGGCTTCACTGCTGACCTGACTTCAGTGCCTTGTCTGGATTCCTGAACTTTCAGATCAGAGACTTCATTTCTTACTTTAAGAATGAAAAAGGACTTACAGTAACAAAAATAAAAGCCAAAATTTAGCACATTTCTCAGGACCCCAGAGCCTAGAAAAGGGAGTAGAAGGTAGCGTTGCCTTTAGCCTCTCCTCTTTTACTGAACAGTCTCTCCCATGTGAGTGAAAGAGCGCTTCATCCTCAGATATGAATTCAGGAAAAGGCCTAGACTGTGCTTAGGCAGTTTTTAAAGACACAGAAAGCTCCGCTAGAAAAAGACTGCTTCCACCTATGCAGTAGACCAATGTAGAATCCCCTCAAAATTTTCACATGGGGCACTTAGGTCCCCTTAAAGCAACCCAAAGGACTCATGAATGTTTACAAGAAACTGTTCTAAACACAGGGTCAGAAGGAAGCAGTCTCTGTTTTTCCTTCACACTATGTCACTGAGTTTCCACTTCTTCTATAAGTGCTCTCCTTGAGCTGAGAGTCAGAGAGGAAACCTGAGAGCAGGTTATCTTACTGTCAGCCACAACTGAACTGCAGAACTTTTCCTAATCTAGAGGTTGGAAGAGCTCAGTTAAAAATGCTACCATATATACAAAAAGGAGGTCAATGACAAAAAATAGAATGTTCTAGCCTCATATCCAACAAAATATTTATAGCAACACTTTTTTTATATAGTAGCAAAGAACTGGAAACAAAATAGAGGTCTATTGATTTACAGAATCACTCCACTTGGCTTTTGTTGCCCAACCTGACTTCAGCTCCAAAGAATAACTCTCCTCTAATCTCATCACAAGTCTCATCAACTCAAGTCTTTATGTGATACCACCTCCCTCAGCCTCTAGTTCCCTTCCCCTTTGATTAGAAGACTGGAGAGTAGAGTGCCAAAATCCTCCCAATGCCTTCCTTTACAAAGGGCAGAAACCAAACTCTCAGCTCACTCCATTTTGTATCTGTTGCTCTGTCTTGTTCCAGTTCCATGGAACAAGAAACCTGCTGGTGTCTACCACCACCATCACCAAAACCACCTCCATCCCAGCTTTTCCCTTCTGTTTGTGTGTTTCCTCCTTGGAACCCATTGGACTGTAAGTGCCCTGAGGACAGGAACTATCTCACTTTTTATTAACTTTATCCCCAGTGCTTTGCATAGTGCTTGGCACATACATTAGTGAGTACTTATTGAATTTACTGTATTAGAATGTCTAAACAAATTGTGGTATATGATTAAATTCAAATATAATTGTGCTATAAAAAAGTGATAATTATGATTAATTTTAATGGTAATTTAAATAGGAAGATTTTCCCATTAATAGACCCAGGTCACAAGGAAGTCTAAGTCACATGGAGCCTGTGATGGGAGGAGCTCGCTGAATGGGTGGAGCAGGAAGAGGCAGAGCTAAAGCAGAGCTGAGAGTAAATTTGGTGAGAGTAGTTAGAGCTAGGAAGAATGCAGGCAGCTGGCTAGTGCAAGTGAGAGAGCTTGTTTGTGATTTTGTTTAAGGGAGCTAGCTGGTGGGAAGCCTTGCAGGGGCAAGACTTGGGGCTGGTGTTGTTCTCTGCATTGTTATTGTGTACAGATTTTTGTCACTATGATGGATTTGGCTTTCTGGTATCTGAATAAATGTTTTGGTTCTGTCTTCCATGTGAAGAGTCTGCTGTATTTCTCAATTCAAAATTGTGCCTCGATATTCATGGCTACCATAGGTGCTTTAAATATCACATTGGCACTACACAAATGCAACTGAAAGATATATGAAATAATGCAAAGTGAATTAAGTCAAACTACGAAATACACAATATACAATGACTACAAACAATGTAAATAGAAAAAACTAAATATTTAAAACTAAGACTGAGAAAGTATAATGACCTTGATTGATCTCAAGGAAAGAGATATGAAAAAAGGAACCTCTCTCAGCTTCTTTGAAGAAATAGGGAGTTACAGAGGTAGAATACTACATATATGGGATTTTTTTTTTATTTGTTGGATTATTTTCCTGAATTCTACTCCCACACACCTCTTTTAAAAATTCTTTACTATTAGGGATAGCTTTCTGGAAGGCAGAGAGGAAAATCAAGTATAGATGACATAAAAACCAAAAATATCAATAAAAATGTACTTCAAAAATAAAAACCTTGACATTTTGTTATAGGGGATACAAGGTAAGTGAATACTTCTCTTTGACAAAAGTCTTATTTTCTAGGTTTCCCTAACCATACTCTTATGGGCAACAGACTGTTTTCATACCACAGGATCCATACAACAAGATCTGTAACTTTCTTCTCAAGAGATAGTTTTCTTCTTTACTTTCTTATGTTATATATGCAGTCAGAGTCTTTTATCTCTTTCATATTTTCATTTTTAAGACTGTATTAAGCCAGGCATAGTGCTACACACTTATAATCTCCACTACTGAGGAGGCTAAGTCTAGTGGATCTCTTGAGTTCAGGAGCTTGAGCTATAATGAGCTAAACCAAATGGATGTTCACACAAGTCTGCACCAGCACAGAATCTCTGGAGAGCAGAAGGTCACTGAACTGCATAAGGAGGGGTAAAGGAACCCAGACTGGAGATAGAGAAAGTCAAAGCTCGTACATCAGTCAGTCGCAGGATTAGAACTAGGAGTGGCTACTATACTTCCAGCCTGGGAAATATGGAAAGACTTAGTCTCCAAATAATAATAATTATTATTATGTATAATATAAAAATATACATACATATTTACACATGTGTATGTATATATACATGCATATACACACACAGGGTTCCTCAAAGTTCTACTTTCACAAAGCCTGTGCTTAGGCACTGAATTCAAAACCAAAGAAAGAAAACATCCTCCAAACCTAAGGAGATGGTAGAAGGAAATGATGTCAGCTTCTCACTTCCAAACTCTTAATTTAAATGTTACATTTTTAGTCGTAGTGATTAGGTTCCTGATTTTTTCATTATGTCAAAAAGGCTGAGAGTCAGAAGAGTATTTATTTTTCAGTAATGTCAGTGAGAAGGATTCAAGTAAAGAGGTAGGGGGAGGATAACCTGACTAACAAGAAACTCAATAAGTTATGGGTTCCTACCTTTCACATTTGCCATTACCTTCCTTGAACCTCAACCTTAGCCCAAAAGTTGAACTAAGCTGGCCTCTGAGTTCCTTTCTGGCTCTAGTTCCATGAACCTATGCTTTGCAGGGGTGCCTAATTTGAGGTTCCTAAAGTTTTTTAAATTACCTAACTTTTTTGTTGTTCAAATCACTTTTTTATCATCTTACAGAATAGAAATTCAATTTAATTGGTTTTCTTTTTAATTTTATATATTTTTGTCTTATACATTTAAAATCAATATTCTGAGGTGGGGTCCATAGGATTCACCAGAATGCCAAAGGGGTCTATGACATAAAAATTGATTAAGAACCCCTACTCTAGATATTTTATAGAGAGCACCAGACTGAAAGCCAGGAGATCTTTATTCTAGTTGAAGTTCAGTCTCTTGCTGGCTATGTGTCCCAGTACAAATGATGCAAAAGCTCTCTGAGTCTCTGTCATATGGGCATAATAATAAATAGACTTTACCTAAAGCTTTAAGGTTTGCAAGATATTTCCTATACATCATTCGGTCATTTCAATCCTATCCAACCCTTTGTGACTTCATTTGGAGTTTTCTTGGCAAAGATACTGGAGTGGTTTATCATTTCTTTCTCCAGCTAATTTTATAGATAAGGAAACTGAGGCAAACAGGATTAGGTGACCTTCCCATGGTCACACAGCTAGTGTCTCAGGCCAAATTTGAACTCAGGTCTTCCTCACTCCAATTCCGGTACTCAACCCACTGGGCCATCTATTTTATGACAATCCTTAAAGGGAGTATCTTCCATTATTAGTTCATGTACTCACTGAAGTACTGGTAACAATATTTGCTCTGCCTTCCTCACTGAGTTGTTGTGAGAAACAAATCATACTGAGGATGGCAAAATTCTTAACAGCAGGAGAGTGCTATACAAATGTAAGGTACTACTGTTACCTAATCATTCACTGCATTGGTATTACATGAAAGCTTTGGCCAGTAGCCTAGAAACTTCAGCTTTCTAGAAAGATCTCTATCTCTCTTCCATGTGCGCCTATTCATTCAAAATTTGATAATACTCATATAACTTTGTCATGACTATTTCATTAGCCAACTGAACGGAAATTGGAACATAGACAATAAACTTTTTTATATTTCTTTGATATCACTTATGTCCTAAGATATACACAGAAGAATATATATGTGAAAAAGAAATTATGCATATGAAGTATAAAATACAAAGCATTTTTGAAAGGCAAACTGTCATAATTATAGGAGACTACAACAGTTCAGTGAATGTATGATCTTCACAGGTCCATGAATTTAGAGATGAAAAGGACCTTAATTTTGATCCAGCTTTCTCATTTTAGTGACAAAGAAAATAGGGTGAAGCGACTTGCTGAAGGTCACACAAGTCAAATAGAAAAGCCTAGAACTCCAATTCTCTCAGTCTAAATTTATGACTCTTTTTTTTGTACAGCATTGTGTCTTATTAGCAAGCTCTCCTTCTCAAAGTGCAGATCACAATTAATATTCCCTTCCTATCCTATGTCATCCATGTTTGTGTCTTTCCATAGTCATTTTCTCCATTTATTGTAACTGATAGTTCTACATATAGTTCATATACATATGATAGTTCTACATATGCAGTGCTGGCTGGTAGAGAAGCTGTATTTTCATGGTGTTCCTTGTTAGGTCAAAATTAGCACAAGCAGCAGAGCATTGATCCACTCTTTGTTGCATCTCTGCTTCATAGGTTACATTGATAAATCATCTGCAAACAAAAAAAATCATGCACCGACTCTCCCTCCAGTTTAGTCTCAGTTTATAGCCTTTTTGAATTAAATAACTTATGATTAGTGGGGTAACTGACCTTAATGCCATGTTCATCCTTGTTGAAGGTATCCGACAACATTGCTGAAAACACCATGTTTGCACACACCACTGGTGACTGGGAAGAGCATTATCCAGAACCCAGGCAAGCATGCTGTCATGAACCTTTCTTTTTTTTTTTTTTTTTTAATAAGAAAAAGTTTTCATTTATTTATTTATTTATTTAGCTTTTTACATTCATTTTCACAAATTTTTGGGTTCCAAATTTTCTCCCCTTTTCTCCCCTCCCCCCCAATACCCCAAGCAATCTAATTTTCCCTATCTCCAATCTGTCCTCTCTTCTGTCATCCCTCCCTTCCCTTGTCTCCATCTTCTCTTTTCTCCTGTAGGGCCAGATGACTTTCTATTCTTCATTAACTGTATGTCTCCTTTCCTAGTTGCAACAACAATACTAAACAATTGTTCCTAAAACTTTGAGTTCCAAATTCTCCCCATCCCTCCCTCCCCACCCATTCCCTTTGGGATGGCAGGCAATTCAATATAGGCCATATCTGTGTAGTTTTGCAAATGACCTTCCTGATAGTCGTGTTGTGTAAGACTAACTGAATTGCCATCCCTCTTAACCTGCCCCTCATTGTTTCTCTTCTGTCCTTTGATCCTGTCCCTCCCCAAGTGTTGACTTTCAATTACTCCCTCCTCCCTTTGCCCTCCCTTCCATCATCCCCCCCCCCAATATCTCCTTCTCCCCCGCTTTCTTATACTGTAAGATAGGTTTTCAAACCAAAATGAGTGTGCATTTCACTCCTTCGTTTAGTCAAATGTAATGAGGGTAAACTTCTTGTTTGTTTTTTTTTCTTCCTCAGCTCTCCTCTTTTTCCCTCCACTAAAAAAATCTCCTACTTGCCTCTTAAATGACATATAGTTACCCCCTTCCATTTCCCCCTCTTTCCTCTCACTACATTTCTCTCTCACCATTTACCTTAATTTCTTTTAAGGTATGGTCCCATCCTATTCAGTTCAATCTGTGCTCTCTGTCTCTGTATGTGTGTGCATGTGTGTATGTGTGTGCATGCGTGTACATGTGTATGTGTGGTCCCACCAACTACCCAGATACTGAAAAGTTTTAAGAGTTAGAAATATTCTCTTCCCCTGTAGGAATGTAAACAGTTCACTTCTGGTAAGTCCCTTAAGACTTCTCTTTGCTGTTTACTTTTTCATGCTTCTTCTCATTCTTGTGTTTGAAAGTCAAATTTTCTTTTCAGCTCTGGTCTTTTCATCAAGAATGATTGAAAGTCCTCTGTTTCATTGAAAGACCATATTTTCCCTTGAAGTATTATACTCAGTTTAGCTGCGTAGGTGATTCTTGGTTTGAGTCCTAGTTCCTTTGCCTTCTGGAATATCCTATTCCATGCCCTTCGATCCCTTAATGTAGAAGCTGCTAGATCTTGAGTTATCCTGATTGTATTTCCACAGTACTGGAATTGTTTCTTTCTAGCTGCTTGCAAGATTTTCTCCTTGAGCTGGGAGTTCTGGAATTTGGCCACAATGTTTCTAGGAGTTTCTCTTTTTGGATCTCTTTCAGGTGGTGATCGATGGATTCTTTCAATACTTATTTTGTCCTCTGGTTCTAGAATGTCAGGGCAGTTTTCCTTGATAATTTCATGAAAGATGATGTCTAGGCTCTTTTTTTGATCATGGCTTTCAGGTAGTCCCATAATTTTTAAATTGTCTCTCCTTGATCTATTTTCCAGGTCAGTTGTTTTTCCCATGAGATATTTCACATTCTCTTCCATTTTTTCGTTCTTTTGGTTTTGTTTGGTGATTTCTTGGTTTCTCATAAAGTCATTAGACTCCATCTGTTCCATTCTAATTTTGAGAGAACTATTAAATTCAGTGAGCTTTTGAGCCTCTTTTTCCATTTGGCTCATTCTGCTTTTGAATGCATTCTTCTCCTCATTGGCTTTTTGAACCTCTTTTGCCAATTGAGTGAGCCTATTTTTCAAGGTGTTATTTTCTTCAGCATTTTTTTGACCCATTTTTCATGTTTTTCTTGCATCTCTCTCATTTCTCTTCCCAGTCTTTCCTCCACCTGTCTAACTTGCTTTTCAAAATCCTTTTTAAGCTCTTCCAAGGCCTGAGCCCACCCGACACCCCCCTGGGATGTCTGGGGTACTGAGGCCCCACCCTCCACGTCTTTCCCTGATGGCAAGAATACGTTCTCGTCCTCGCCATCAGATCGGAAGGTCGGGATCATTTGCACTTGTTGGAAAAAAACTCTCTATAGTCTTATTTTTCTTCCCTTTTCTAGGCATTTTCCCAGCCAGTTACTTGACTTCTGAGATTCCTTTCCACCTCCGCCTGGATCTGCCCAGCTAGTGCTTGGCCTCTGAGATTCAAATGCACTTTCCGCAGCAAGCTTTAGTTCTGGCGCAGGGGTGGGGGCAGGGCTGCCTCCTAAGCTTGGTCCCTCAGGGGCTTTCTGCAGAGACTTTCAGGAACAGAGCGGGTGGGGGTGGGGTGGGGGGCCCGCCTCCTATGCTCAGCTCCCTCAGGGGTTTTATTCAGAGGCCTTCAGTAGTAGAGCGGGGTGGGGGCAGGGCCGTCTCCCCGGCTCAGCTCCCTCAGGTTGGAAAGACCTTCAGTATTGAAGATCCTACCTGCTGCTGGGGGATTCCTGAGTCCTGGGCCGCTGTGCCTCAGCCGCCGCCCACGCCTCTGCCTCCACCACTTCCTGCCCCCGTCTCTGCTGCCACCGCTTCCTCCCGAGGGGGCCCGAGTCACGGAGACGCTCTGCTCCCCTCCCCTAGCCCAGCCTTCTTTCTCACTGACCTGTAGCTTCTGTGGGCGGGGGGACTTTCCCGGCTGCCGGAGCTTCCCCCCAAGCTTCCCTCTCTGAAGCCTGCTCGGGTCAGCTTCTCTGGGGCCGCGGCCAGGGGTAGGGGTGGGGTCCGCTTTCCGGGGCACGATGGACCCCGGGGACAGCTCTCCAGGGCTCAGTGGAACGGAAATCTCTTCCCCTATGTTTATACACCCCCTGCAGTGATTCAGAATTTATGGGGATCTCCTTTTACCTCAATTCCATGGGTTGTGGGCTCGGAGCTCGTAAATGTGCGTCCTTCTACTCCGCCATCTTGGCTCCGCCCCTGTCATGAACCTTTCATAGTCCTTTAGTCAACAAGCATTTTGTTTACTCTCTTTCTCTCCTGATATTCCTCTTCAGATTAAATCTTTCCCCCCTCCCCACCCCTTGCCGTGCTCTCAGGAATACCCACTTATTGGTTTACAAGCTTGATTTCATCTTAAATCTCTTCCTTTCCCAAGCTATCTTCTGGCAGCCACTGAGACCAGGGTCTTTCCTGATGACATTGTTTCCTCTACACCCATTTGAGTACCAGGTACACCTCCATCGCTGCTCATGGTAGAGAAGTTGGAATAATCCTTGTTCCTTATTGTCACTTCCAGACTTTCCTCTTATTACCATCACACAATAACCACTCCTCCTTTGAGGTTCATTTAATCCATGTTTATCACCCAGTTAAGATTCCGGTAGCTATTATCTGTTGGCCTTCGGCATCTTCTCCTACCTTCCTTAATAAGTTCAACGCTTATTTGTCTCAATGTCTTTCTCCCCATCCCAACTCCTACCAACATACTATGGAACTTCAACATGTCCTCTGATATTGCTGCAAATATTCTTCAATTTACTCCTTTCCCATGACCTACTTCTCATCCCACCTCAGCTTGACCTTATATTTTTCATGAACCTGAAGTTCCTTTAGCTGTTCATGATCTTATCATTCTATCTTTCCTCTGCGTTAGGTCCCTTGTCTCTGTTCTTCAGCTTCACTGTCACCTCCGGTCTTTTCACAGCTCTCTTCATTCTCAGCCCATCACCTCTGCACTGGCATTTAGGGTTAGGGTTAGGAACCCTAAATGCGCTCTTTTCCTTCCCTATCTTGATCACCCCACGTAGATCTTCGTTATCTTATGCCTAGACTACTGTAATATCTTTCTGCTTCACCTTTAATGCTTCAATTCTCTCCCTATTCTGGCCCTTTCTTCACTCAACTATCAAAGTGAGTTTCCTAAAGCACAGGTACTACTGTTACTTAACCACTGACCTCCCCTTCCCTAACTGAATAAACTCCAGTACCATCTTATTGCCTCCAGAATCAAAAGTAAAATCTGTTTGTCTTCTAAAGCCCTTTACAACCTGAGCTTTTCCTACCATTCCAGTCTTCATATGCTTTACTCCCCTTCACATTCTCTATGATCCAGGGACACCAGCCTCCCTGCTATTTCTTGCTCATGACACTGTATTTCCTTTGTCTTCATGCTTGGAATGTTCTCCCTCCTGGTTTCTACCATCTAGCTTCCTTCATGACTCATTTCAAATTTCACCTCCCCCAAGAGACTTTTCCTGTCTCCTCTCCCACACCACCACTGCTAATGCTTCCCTCTGAAATTACTTTCAATTTACCCTTGATAAATCTTCTACATACCTAGCTGTTTGTACGTTGTCTTATATATTAGAATGTGAGATCTTAAAAACAAGGGCTATTATCGCCTTTCTTTGGATTCCCAGTGCTTAACATAGTAACCTTGTACACAGTAAATACTTAATCAAATTTAACTAAACTGGGCCCTAATTAGTCAGATATCCCCCCACCCCCTTTTTATTTGTTATCTCCTCCATTAAATTGAAAACTGCTTAAGAGCAGGTACTTTTTTCTTACTTTGTTTCCCCAGTTTTTATCATAGTAATAAATGCTTTTATTAATTACTAATTCATTAATTATAATAGTACATATTATATAATTAATAAAATAATTATTAATAAAAGCTTAATAAATGCCTTTTGATTTATTGGTTCATTACCAATCTAATGACCCTGGGAAAAAAGGAAATGAGGGTTAGTGTGGCATAACCTGATCTTGATAAAACTATGAACTGTGAACAGATTTTTTTGGGGAGACAAATGGGGAGATAGTAAACATGGTTGAATACTGTGAGTTAGAGTACATTTATGTTCAAATCAGCCTAGGAGAGGACTCTTGGTCATGTTTAAGGTAGTCCATATCCAGGGAACCTGAAGGTAGTTATATAAATAGCCTGAGACACACATCCTTGAGCTAGAGTGCAATAAGGATCTCAGTAATGAGGGTGCTCACAGTACTCGATTTGGAATTTGCCTCTGGGAGAATATAAAGGTGACTGAAGATTATGGTTGCTCCTAAGACAGATAAGTCCAACCTATCTACCGGGCAGAATAATTGAGGTCTCTGTCTCTGGACCCAATCTCCAGAGTGATAGCACTTAGCGCTGTAGTGATGATAATGATAAACACAAGACAGATGTAATAGCTGCTTTGGCAGAATTCTTAGTCCCTAAGAGGTGACAAAATGAAAAGAGAAAAGGAGAAGCCCATGAATCCAACCAGTCCAAAAAGTGTCAGTTTAATAGTGCCAGGCATTGTGCTATGTGATAATGATTCAAAGATAAAAATTTTAAAAAACACATTCTATCAGGATATAACTGTGACACTGACTTCTATAGGATCATTTCACATATCCCATTAGCCTCCTGTTACTTGCCCTTGCTTCCATCACCTGTATATGTCTTTTAAAAAAAAATAATCTCCCTATATATTCATATCAGGCACTTTAAACAATTTCTCCTTTTCTCTCATTACTAAAATTGGTTCTGATTCTGCCTTTAGAAGATTCAGTTTTCCATTCCTCACATCAGATTTTTCCCTTCAGAATTTTAGACTATAGCTTCTCACCTCTCCATTCCCTGAACTTTTGAAATATACTCCCTCAAAATCAAGGATGTATATCAGACTATGTATGGTTTTCCTCTCCTCTGCCACAAATTCTGAGATGGAATGATCACCTCCCAGACGATTTTTATCATTTCTATATTAACAAACAGGCCCTCCAAGTTGGTGAGAACCAGATCCAGAATGGCATTTTCCTCTTTTACTTCTTCATCCTTTTTTGGAGGATGAATTATCATTAAAGCAAGTAAGAAAAATTCATTATCTACTTCACTTTAGAGAACTAGAGATTTTTAGCAGATATTCAGATAACTGAAGCCTTCCATTATTACTATATCATTCCTCTATATGTGATCTACATTATATTGATATGACAATATCACTTCTGTCTCTCAGCTTACCTTCATCCAAATATTTTCCATCATGTTTTCCCTGTGGTTATTGGATTTCTTCACAGGAATGACTCTTAATGTCATGTTCTCTTAACCCCATGCCCGTATCTATTCAATTCCTTTTAAATAAAATCTACCCTTCCATATTACAGTAATGACCCTCATTCCACCAAAACTCTGTGACAATTATGAGGCCAAATTCATTCCTCCCTAGTTCACCTTGCTTGTTGCCCATATATTGTATATGTGTGTATAGACATCTGAGGCCACTGATGTAATTTCGTGTATTTTAATTAGGAATCAGTCAATTCAATTTAATAGGCATTTATTAAGTACCTAATAATAAGAAACTGTACTGGGTGGTAGAGATAGAAAAATAAAATGAAAAGTAATCTTAATCCCTAAGGAGCTTACATTCTGCCAATGATTTATGCAGGTTGCTAAAGATAATTTGAGGATTTCCTGTCTTTGTTGTAAAAAGTTTCCTAGTATGATATATATATATATAGATAGGTAGTTTTCTTCCTTGTTCCTCCTTTTCAGTTTAAATCCTTTTTTATTAAATTTATAAGACTTTAGGCAAATATATATGTGTATATATATGTATATATATATATATATAAAACCTGACAAATACTACTATAAGTCATTTTAGATGTCTAGCCATACTGAAAAACTCAGCCTTAAGTTATTATTTTTAGAAATCATATATTTATGAGTAAAAAAAAGACTTTTTAAGTCACCTCTTTAACAGACAACAATAACAGCTTTACAGTTGTCACTAATAATAAAAATTAGCAAAACCACTCTAAAATGCTGCGTTGAAAATACAATGATCTACAAGATGGGAAGGAACATATATTTATTAAGCACCTACTATGTGCTAAGAGCTCTTTAATTATTATTTTATTTGCTCCTCACAACAACTTCATGAGGTAGGTACCAATGTTATCCCCATTTTATAGCTAAGAAAGAAAGAAAAATAGAAGTTAAGTGACTTGTGTGGGGTCAGATAGCTATCTAGCATTTGAGGCTTGATTTGAAGTCAGGTCTCCTGACTCCAGACCCAGTGCTCTATCCACTATACTACTTAACTGTTCTACAGTTTGGTATCTATGGCCAGAAATTTTGGTGGTTGCTAAAAAATAAACAAAAAGATAAGCAAGAGGTAAATTCTTAGGTTAAAAATGTTTACCCTGTTTTGCTTAAACTTAAATGATAAACCAACATCATAAACCCTTCGTATTCTAAAATGGAAGAAGGACTTCATGTCTTTGCACATTATAAAACTGTATTGTGTTTGGAATATATGGAGACTGTTCTACCCATTACTGGATGGACTCAAGACACCCATTTGTATTAAGATTGCAATGTAACACTCCTTCATTTGTAAACCAGGAGTAAAAAATAAGTCTTTTTGTCTCACATCCATCTCATCTTACATTTCTATTATCTCCATTTGCATAAAGAGACAGAATTCATCTTGAACTGAAAACCATTTAATGACCCAACTATCATTCAGACTGTTCCCAAATGAGTAAGAAATTAGTTTTCAATAGGCTGAAACACTGCATACATTAAATTAAATCTCCTGGTGCCTCATGTATTTTAAACTGTCTCATAGAATGATTGCACACTGCTGGAATACCTTTAAGCAAAGGAGGATAATAATTCTTCAGCATGGTGATCTAGGGTTATGATTATCTGGCATTGACATCACAGTCTCCCAAGATAATTTACATGGAGACCTGAGGAAATGTCCTAAAGCCTTACCATTTTGCATCTGCTATTGAATTGCTTTGAGTCACAGCCGTCATAATCAGATGGCATTTACTGGGTGCACATGGCTTGAAGAGAGCATCAGAGCAGGCACCACAGGGATTTCTAAAAGGTGAAAAAGGGCTTCTCTATCTTAGAACAACTCACAATCAAAAGCATGCATCTGTGCTATTTGAAAAGGCTTCCTTTGACCCTTCTACTCTATTTGCTATGGTCCAATCCTTCAACACTCTATACAAGAACTTCTCCTGTTGTCCAGATGTTTTACATCTGTCCTCGTCCTCAATCTAGCTTCTGATGTCTCTTTCAAAAAAATTACCTTGTATTGATTTTGCATATTTTTTATGCTTATATATGTACATATGGCTTCTGTCAGTGGAATCTAAGTTCCTTAAGGGGCAGGAATTGTTTTATGTTTTGTGTTATATCCTTAGAAACATACCTGGCATATGACATACTCCCAATTAATATTTGCTGACTGATTTCTTTAATTGCATTGCTAAATTTCTTGCAAAAGTTGTCGAAGCCCACCATTTCTTTCTCACTACCCATTCTTTTCAATCTCTTCCAGTCATTTCTTCCATCCCCACCATTCTTCTGGAACTGCTTTCCTTTTTTTTTTTATTTTATTTTTATTTGAAGTGAAAAATTCTTTACCTCTCTCTACCCCTTCCCTCCCCCACTGAGATGATAAGACATATAATACCCATTACACATGTTGGCTGTTATCCTTCATTTTCAAAAAGGACCAAAATGACATCGCTGAGCTAGAGTCAAGTTTCAATGTGTTCGATTGTGAGTAATCAAACCAATACGAGCTTGGAATATTCTGCCACAGGTCCAGGACAAATAGTCTGCGTGAACATTTGTGGTGGATACTCTAAAGATGTGTATCCTGCATTCCTTTGAGCTGTTTCAATTCTGGTTTGCTCATAGAGCATAGCACCTTCTCTGATGTGGGCGTGCCATGCTGAATGGTCCTGTGCCAATGTCTCCAATGTCGCACAGTCAAATCCAAAGTTTTTGAGAGAGACTTTGAGAGTATCCTTGAATCACATCTTCTGACCACCATGTGATCACCTGCCCCATGTGAGTTCTCCATAAAAGAGTCTTTTTGGCAAATGTACATTTTGCATTTGAACAACATGGCCAGCCCATTGGAGTTGTGCTCTCTGAAGCAGAGTGTGAATCCTTGGCATTTTAGTTCTAAGGACCTCAGTATCTGGTATCTTATCCTGCCAGGTGATCTTCAGAATCTTTCTAAGACAATTCAAATGAAAGTGACTCAGTTTCCTGGCATGGCACTGGTAGACTGTCTATGTTCCACAAGCAGACCTTTAGTTTTGTTGTCAGTCTGATACCTCTTCTCTCCCATACTTTCCTTCAGAGCCTCCCAACCACTGAGCTACCTCCAGCAGTGCGTGTTAACCTCATCGTCAATGTGTACATCCCTGGAAAGTACACTACCAAGGTAAATGAACTTATCCACTGCATTCAAAACTTCTCCATTTGTTGCAACCAGTGGTTCCATGTATGGATGGTGGAGCCCCTGTGTTTTCTTGGTGTTAAATGGTAGGCCAAAATTAGCATAAACCGCAGAGAATTGATCTATACTTTGTTGCATTTCAGCTTTAGAGGCTGCATTAAGTGCACAGTCATCTGAAAACAGAAAATCATGCACCAACACTCCCTCCAGTTTGGTCTAAGCTTACAGCCTTTTCAAGTTGAAGAATTTACCATTGGTATGGTAGCTGACCTTGATGCCGTGTTAATCCTCATTGAAAGCATTTGATGACGTAGCTGAAAACAACCTGCTAAAAAGCAAGATTTCCACATTAGCCATATTCTGAAAGTGGATAGTATTTTTTTATTGCAGTCTTTTGGAGTACTGATGAATCTCTGTATTGTTCAGAGTTGCTGAAGTTTTTTTTACAGTTGTTTATCTTTACAATGTTGCTGCTACTGTGTACATTTTTCTCCTGGTTGAGAGCATTTCATTTTGCATCAATTCAAAGTCCTCCCAGGTTTTTCGGAAACCATCCCCTTCATCATTTCCTATAGTACAGTCGTATTCCATCAGATTCATACAGTGTTCAGCCATTCCCCCAGCTGATGGGCATCCTTCTTTTTTCTTTGCCATTTCTTTGCCATTACAAAGATAGCTGTTACAAATACATCTCACATAGGTATTCATTACCACCTTTCTGAATTTATTTGTGCAATTAACTTTTATTTTAAAAAAAAAGCTTTTTTAAATGAAAGGGATTACAATTTAATCTGGAGAGAATGAACTAATAAAAAATAAGTTTTGGTTTTACATCACCTGCTTTTCTCAACATATCCCTCATTATAAAAGGAGGCAGAATATGGTTTTATGTGCTCACACATGGGTGTGCAATGTTGTTTTAAGGAAAAACAATTCAGAAAAGCTAACAACCATATCATTCAAGTACAACACCATGTCCTGAAATTTTTCCTTGCATCAAGCCCTTTGCTATGACCAAAAAAAAGTTTAACCCTTCTTCCAAATAACAACTTTTCAAATATTCATATGCAACTATCATATTCCCACTAAGTTTATGTACAAAAGCATCTCCCAGTTCATTCAACTAGTCTTCAAATGGAAAGAACTTAAGCCTTTCACCAATCTGACTGCCCTTCTCTGCACACATGCACATATAGAAACAGTTTATCAATGTTATAAAATGGAGTACCTATAACTGAACACAGTGTTCCAGATGTCATCTGACCAAGCAGAATCCAAAAGGATTTTTATATTCTCCAAAAGCTGTGCTCATCAGTAAAGCTTAAGAACTCATCAGAACTCTTGGTTGCCTCACCACAGTTGGTTCATAATGAGTTTGAAGTTCACAAAAACCTATGTGTAATCATCCTCCAAATAATTTTCATCTATTGCCTCTCATATTATTCTTTTAGTGTGATTTTTTAAGCCAAATAGATTAATGTTCAAGCCTGTGAAAATATTTTTGCATCCTTTATCTGTGATCCTATAAGTCAGCATTACGTCTCAGTTTTTAAAATGAACTCATCTACTAAGAATGTCATCTCTTCTATTATCCAAGTCATTACACATAATGTTAAATAGTACAGGGCTAAGGATAGATACCTGGCTCATTAATAACTATAGTTTTGAGTCTGGCCATTCTTAGAAATCTATCTAATTTTTACCAGCATCCATCTTTTGTCAAAAATGGCATGGCAGTGCATTATTCAATGCTTAACTAAAATCTACGTTAAATATATACACATATATGTATATATACATATATGTGTATATATATACAGAGAGAGAGAGAGAGAGAGAGAGAGAGAGAGAGAGAGAGAGAGGGAGGGAGTCTGGCATGGCAAAAACATGCTGGCTCGTTGTGACCGCTGCTTTATTTCCAAGGTATTTCACATACCTCTCTTTAATAATATATTCAAAAATTTTGCCAGAAATTGAAGTCAAGTTCACTGGGGTATAGTCGCAGGCCCTTCCCTCTTTTGCAAAAAGGGGGACAATATTGCCCTTCTCCAATCTTGCAGTAATTTTCCCATTATCTTAAATCTTTCAAATGATGGCTACAAGCAGCTCAGTAACCACATTTACTAGCTCTTTTGAAATCTAAGGATCTAGTTAGTTCATCAGGTCCAGGTGACTTAAACAAGAGCAGCTGATGCTCCCAAATTATCTCCTTAATTATCTTGAGTGTCAACTGCTTTTTGACCATTTTTGTTCTGACCGTTTTAGTCCAAAAATCATTTCATTATCAAAAAAAGTACCGCTCTAAAGAGAAGAAATTTTCAAACTTTATTACAGTGAACTCTATGGTACCGCTAAAAATCTCCATAGGCCACTTGGAAGACAGCATGATCTTTTACAGTTGTATTTAATTGTGTCTCTCTCCCACCTCTAAATACACTATTGCTGTTGAGTCATTTCAGTCTTATCTTACTCTTGGTGCCCCATTTGGAATTTTCTCAGCAAAGATACTGCAATGGTTTGCCATTTCCTTGTCCAGCTTATTTTATAGATGAGGAAACTGAGGCAAACAGGGTTAAGTGACTTGCTCAGGGTCGCACAGCTAGGAAGTACCTGAGGCTGGATTTGAACTCAAGTCTTCCTGGTGCTCTATTCACTGCACCACCTAGCTGCCCATCACCAATACCATACCAATTTCCAAATACTTCAGAACCATGGCTCTTCAATACACCTGTATTTTCAAGTATCAAATCAAAATTAAACAAGGTCAAGCCTACTGAAGGACTATTGAGCTATTGCTAGAACAGAACAAAATATTAGAGCTAGTAGGGATCTTTGAGACCATCTAGTGACTGACTTCTTTATTTTACGGATGAGAAAACTGAAGCACAAACAGTGTATTGGCAGTGTATTATAAAGGGCTGTTTAACATTCAGTGATCACCAAATTTTGCATAGGTGCAAGTGTTAATATAAAGGGGTAATAAAAAGGGGTTAAATAACGACTTTAGGAGATAAAGACTTGAACACCCATCCCTGAGCGTTGGAAGTAACAGGAGCCGACCAATGAAAACAGGAAGTTGTTGAAATGTGAAAGAAGCATAAGGGGTCAAGTAAGGTTCTTTGATTGACAAAGAAAAGTAACAATGAAGGAGGAAGGCCTGGTCAGAAAAGGATTGTAACAAGAACCCACTGAAGGTGTCTAATTGGAGATGCTTAAGATTAAAGAGGATGGGAAAAGGAAAGGCGGGACTCCCTGGAGGATAATGGCCTGATGTTAGAGGGTATAAAGCTATCATGAGTCAGAAGCATTTATTAAGACCCTACCAGCCACTGTGATAAACCCTAGAGATACAAAGAAAGGCAAAAGATAGCCTCTGCTATCATGGAGCTGAGTCTAATACCATAAGAGGCCAAGAGGAATGAGTGGTATTAGACCAAGTCTACATGGTGGCACTGGGAGTGAGAACAAATGACTGTGAGGAACAGTATGGAATATGAAATCCCGAAGTCTACCAAGCATCTGAGACCTGGGGAAAAAAAATGTTAGTGGAGTCAAAGGCCTTGGGCCCAAGAAAGAAAAATGAGTCTACAAAACAAGAGCAAGGCCTGGCCCTGACTTGGGGCTTTGGTAGGGACCCCGAGTTCTGAAGTATTAAAACTGGCAGGATGCAGTTACCTGGAGATAAGGCATATCCTAGGCCAAGGCTTAGACACACCCCTATGGATGGTGATAAGGGGAAGTGGAACTAGGCATCTTAAGAATAATTCTCTTTTCCTTAAGTTTTCTTCCTACCTCAGTGACTCAAACCTGTCCTTTCTGCCCCTGCCTTCATCTCTACTTCTCTTCACCCTTTTCAGTTTCACCTCTTGGCCTTTTCATCTTTCGTTCCCTTCACTCTACTGGCTCTTGTCTACATTCCACACGCTCTGTCCTTTCCACCCTTAGTCTCTCTCTCTCCCCTCGCTATCTATTCTTTTTTCCTCTCTTCCTCCTAAATATTTTTGAAACAAACACAATAATTTGAATTTTATTTGCATTCTACTTCTCTATCTCACAGCAGGGGGAAAGGAATGGGAAAGAGATATCAAAGTTGATGGAGAAAAGGAAGAAAGGAAAGCGTCAACCTAACACATAACATAACATTATTACCCAATCTAGTAAATTTAAATGCTTAAAATCATTTTACACGAAGGTTTTTCTTCCTGAAAAAGTTTTTCTTTAAAAGAGAGGATGGCCAGGAGAAGCAACGACCAGAATTGTTGAAGTTTTTGTCTTCATAACCCCTTTTCCTAAGACTGGCTCTGGACACACATCACAATAAGCAGTTAAATGTCATGGCTTTTCACTGGGTTTCAAATGTCTTTTTCAGGCAAACACCTAGAAGCAGTTTCCCCGGCAACCTATAATGTGGAATCCTTGACAAAGACAGACATGTCTCTGGGCAAAAGAGCTGTATAAATTCACAACATAGTTAATCTTAAACCATTTTAATGATTTATTTTAATCCCTCCTAAGAATTTGGCAGCCTAATACAGCAAAGGAACAGTGAACAATCAGCTTCATTCTCCAACTCTAAGGTCTATGAGCAACTTAACACAGGTGCACATTACTGTGAGAAAACTAGGTTCTCCTCTCCCAAGAAGAATGGGGATTTTATTCTGGCTGCACCTCTAAAAGAGGCATTATTATCATGCCCTCCAGAGCTATCAAAGAATTGAATATCTCTTCAAAGCATATAGTTCCCAAATGCTACATGTCGGAGCATCAATGCCATCTGTAAAAGATGAATTTACCTAGGAACTTCATTTCAGTGTGTTTTATAACCTAAATAGCCCAGTTGTAACTAACTGCAAATGATTTGGTTCAAATGCCTAAATCTGATTTGCTATTACCTTTAAACTTAAAAGAAAACATGTTTGGGGACTTCTAGCACATGTTTATATAACATTTTCAAGTTCACTACATCACCTTTTACAGAATAAAATGCATCTCATATATTAAAGCTGACCCTGACTGAAAGGATTATAAAGATGGGTAGTACTATGGTGCGTTCCTGCAACAACTGGCATAAATGTTAACAATTAAAAAAAAACAGTAGGAGGCAATTCTTAACTCAAAATGCAAACAGAAGGCACAATTTCCCTTGACAAAAATTTCATCTTAAATGTCATTATAATTTTCTCTTTTTTGCACATGAAAAAACCTTTTATTTATTTAGGGTTAGGGTTGGAATAGAGCTCATTTTTAGGGTTAGGGTTAGAATCGAGGGTTAGGGTTAAAATCGAGGCATTTTAGGGTTAGGGTTAGGCTTAGGGCTAGGGTTAGGGGTAGGGCTATGGCTAGGGCTAGGACTAGAGTTAGAATCGAGGGTTTGGTTTAGGGTGAGGTTTAGAGCACATTTTGGATTAGGGTTAGCGTTAGGGTTAGGGTTAGAGTTAGGCTTGATAGAATCGAGGGTTTAGGGTTAGCGTTAGTATCGCATTTAGGGTTAGGGTTAGGTTTTAGGGTTATGGTTAGGGTTAGTGTATTTAGGGTTAGGGTTAGGGTTAGGGTTGATAGAATTGAGGGTGTAGGGTTAGGATTAGGGTTAGGATTAGGGTTAGGGTTTGAGTTAGGGTTAGGGTTATTGTTTGGGTTTAGGGTTAAAGTTAGGGTTAGGGTTAGTGCAAGTGTTTAGGGTTAGGGTAAGGGTTAGGGTTTTATTCATCTGAGATTCACTCTATCACATTCCCTACATTGGCTGTTCCAAACCTTCTCCAACTTCTATGACACCTTCATCTCACTCATCCTCAGAAAATTACCTCTCCTCCAAAAATTTTTTTTTTTGATGATTGCAGCTATTCAACGCACTCTTCTTGGGTTACTCTTATCTCGGAAACATTCTGTGTCCTCATCCATGAGACCTTTCTCCTCTGTTTTCAGAGTTTAAATCAGTACTCCTTGTTTGCAAAGGCTTACTCTTCTTCCACTTATATTTTTATTTTATTTTTGCAAGGCAATTGGGGTTAAATGACTTGCCCAGTGTCACAAGTGTTACAAGAAGTAAATGTCCATGTGTGAGGCTGGATATGAACTCAGGTCCTCCTGACTTCAAAGTGGGTGGCCTATCTACCGTAACACCCAACTGTCCCATTTATATTTTTTATTCGTTCTTTTCCTGTCTCAGAAACCTTGCTCTATGATGATTCGTGTTCTCTCATTCATTTTCCATCTTTTTTTCTCTATTGTTCTTCTTCTTTACTCTGTATAGCTTCTCAGTTCTCTTATCTCAGGAGAGTATTTTTTCATGAATTATTTTTATTAATTCATTTGTTTTTAGTTTTCTACAATCACTTCCACAAGTCTTAGATTTTTCTCCCCCTCTCTCTCTTGGATAGCATACAATCTTATATGAGTTCTGCACATACATTCTTATTAAACACATTTTCACATTAGTCAACGTCATTGTATTTTCTAAAAACCCACACTGAGAAGTTGTAGGTTCCCCCTCCTTGGAGGTTTTCATTAATAATCTGGATAACCATTTGTTGCATATATTAGGATATTCCATTTGTGGTTTGGACTAGGGAATCACTGAAGTCCTTATCCACTCTCACCTTCTGTGATTCTGGGATCTTCAAGCCCCAACCAAGTAAAACCCAGTCTAACCAATAGTCTACTATGCTTTGAAATTCGCCTTCAGAGAATTTGATATGTTTAAGGCAGTCAAAGTTGAATGCACAAGAATCGAATATATTGGGATTACTTTAGTTAAGATTGGTCAATACAACTTTCTAAGAATGTCACTTTATGGCCTAAAACATTAAGTACAATATATGTTGCATATGTCTGTGTGTACAGATACATAAACATGTGTATGAGCATGCATATGTATATATCCATATATAGGTATACACACATATAGTCAATCTGCTTTCCCTGTAAGATAATTTATGACATTCATGGTATAAAACTATGTACTGTTTAAATCCAGCAGTATTGCTTACCTTGTGAACAATGATCATTTCCTTATCCATTTAATGAAAAGGTTAGAGCAGATCTCCAAAGTTCCTTCTAACTCTAAAGTTTCATGACTCCAATTCTTACTATGCCATCACACAATTTCTCATCTTTCTTTATTGCCTAGGAAGGGGTTAACTGTGGTCCAGATGATTCCAACAACTCTGTTCCTGCTACACCATCTATAACTGCCTGTCCTGTCCACTTCCACTATCCCAGAAGAATACAAAGACTTTGAGATGCCCTACATACTCACCATAGAACCCTGTTCATTGCTGCTTCCCCTTATTTTGACCCTTCTCCTCATGTAGTCTCAGGCTACTCTAAAGTAATGTAAGAAAAGAGTTGGTTGTGTGTAATAGTTATCGGGACAAAGGAAGGCATAACTTTTTGCCAATTTGATCAAATAATCTAAGTAAAACATATAAATCCAGTATTTCATGCAGACCAAGAAATCCATTTCCCAAAAAGTAATGAATTCACAAATTATAATAAATTTCCTTCCAAGAGAGTGAATAGGGGAGAATAGTAAAGACTGTTTGGATAAGTATAGCATAGACAGCCTCTGAACTTCATCTCTCAACATACATAATAGCAGATTGAATTCTCAGAGAATGGCTAACTACAGCTCCTTTTCAAAGTTCTAAAAGTATCTGTGAAGGACAATGGGCTTCTAATACTTCAGGCTCACAGTTCCATACAGTATATTCCCCAATATCAATCTATCACTTACCTCTTCAACGTCATCCAACTGGTGATTAATGCCTCAATATGATTTGATCAGTTAGTATCTCCTTACTATTGTTGATAAATTATATAATTAGTTTTTATGAAAAGATATTAACTAAAAAAAATATAGCACGAACCAAAGTACAGAGTATCCCCTTAAATTAGGGAATTCTCTCTCTTCTACTACTCTTCTACTACTACTATACTCTCCTGGGGAGAATGAATTCAGATTTCAAGTGTTAGTTTTATAAAATTTCCCCCATCAGGTTCACATCTGAGCCGCTAACACTGCTTTCAGGACATGGCATCTCCTTGGCAGCTGGGTCAATTCACTGTTAAACTGGATCAATCATATCAATCCATAGGACTGGCTCCTCACTTGTGTTGGTTTCTGGCAAACTCTGCTATGGATCCCAATTCCTGGACTTCTGGTGAGTCCGATAATCTTTTGGGGTTTACAAGACAGGGACCTGGTCTACTCCATCTCCAATACCCATTCATCTAAGGTCAGGAAAGACCAAAAAGAAAACAGCAAAGTAACAGATTAGCCCTTTGTTTATGACTACATGTTGGCCTGTGTGGGAGAGAAAACCCCATAATACCTGCACATCTCTTCTTTTTTCTACAGAAAGAAAAAGATATTTCATCCTTTTGTGGGTTTTTTTGTATACACAATGAGTTTTGTCTCTACATGGGTTAGAGGGAAGAAATACACATTTATATAGTAGGCACTGTGCTAAGTGCTTTACAAATATTATCTCATTTTATTCTCACAATCCTATGAAGTAAATGCTGTTATTATCTCCATTTTACAGTTGAGAAAACTGAGGTAAACAAAGGTTAAATGACTTGCCCAGGGCCATATGGTTAATAAATGTCTGAGGCTGGATTTGAACTCAGTTCTGACTCCAAGCCTATACTTTATCATCGCAAGCAGCCAATTAAACAATAAATGAACAGGAAATGATAATAGAATACTTACCCGTACTCTGAACTGAGAACAGAAGTCTTTCATTATACATCCCTGAATTTCTGAAAGCAGGTTCAACAAACCTCCACTTCTGGATTGGCAGAAGGCAGTAAATGCTCTGAGGACTAGGCCCTCAGTTGGCCAATCCATCATTATACTGGTAAATAATAAAATGCCTTGCATGGAACTATTTACTCTGCAAAATGGTTCCTTATCTCTATTTTGTCATTCAATTTTCACAACTGTGTGAGATAATTAAGTCAAATACTAAATTCCCATTTACCCAAGATATGAAAACTCAGAAAAGTTAAGGGATTTTCCCAAGATCACATAGCCTGATCAATAGTACAAATGAGACTAGAACCCAGGTTTCTCCAACATCTAGTCCCACCATGACAAAGGATTTGTATAAAGCCACAGGGTTCCCAGTCCTGATTAGGATGAGTTAAATTTCCCCAGATTCTCTTTCAGGAAATCTTGCTTTCCTAACCACATAAAAGACTGGCTGGGACATTTGAGCATGACTGTGCTAAAAGGCATAGATCTTATTTAACTCAAAAATGAAAAATTATAAAAGTTCTTTCTTATCAGTAGATATGCCAATCACCATGACACAGAAGACTCTCCAAGATAAAATCTTAGAACTTCTCTCATTCTGGCTGTGATTTAAATATACAAATGATAAACTCTGCATTTCATCACTGTCTAAAGTCTCAAAAGTCACCCAGCACAGACAGGTGAGTGGTTCACAAACATAACATCTGCCTGCCAAGCTGATGGATTTTTGTCAGTCTTCATCTCCAAGAATATTTTTGTGACTTGGAAGTAAATGAACAATTCATGGCTCATGCCGTAAGTCCATTGGAAGAATACTGGCATTTAGGGGTAGATAAGGATAGCACCAAAAAAATCGTATTGCAATAGAAAATATGCTTGAATTATTTTCCTGCTTAATGACCACTTCTGTGGATTATGCAGATCCCAGTTTGAGGACTTTAATTTCAAATCACACAGGCTCATAGAATGTAAAGATAGAAGAGACCATCGGGATCATTGAGTCCAACCCTATTATTTTACAGATGAAGAAACTGAGATTTAGGAGAACAAAGAATGACTTGTCACAGATCAAACTAAAGTGGTGAGTATTAGAGACTGCATTTGAAAGCAGATCCTGGAGCTCTAACCAACTTCCCTGGAACCCCCACCATAACCTCTGAAGCAGTCATCCAATGAAATCAGATAGAATGGGTTGTTGAGGTAACATGTTATAGTAAAGTGATGAACATGGAGTCTAGACAACCTTAGTTGAAGTCCTACCCCTGACACTAGCTGTATGACCTTATGTAAGTCAATCTCTCTAAGTCTCAGTTTCCTTATCAGTAAAATGAGGGAGTTGCATTTAATATTGCCTTAAGGGTCTTTCCAACCCTAAAACTATGATCCTATCATCCCATGATGTGATAGTATCATCATAAACTGTGGTATACAAAGCTTTTTTTCCCTAATGAAGGATCTCTATTTTTATTCCCTATTATATCACTTGTAATAATGTGGTAGAAAGAATAATGAATTCCGAGTCAAGAGAGCTGGATTCTTTCCTTGGCTCCATTCCAGAGCCAAGAAGAACCCTCTAAGCATCAATTTCCCCAAAGGTAAAGTTGCAGTAATGATGCTTACTTGATCAACCCACAGGGCTCTTACAAGGCTCACCTGTAAGTGATCTATACTAAGCAAAAAAGCATGGTCACTGGGGAGGAATGGGGTGAGGTAGAGAATGAAAGACCAGCTGCAATAATGAATGTAGGTAGCTGAGGGAGTAGAGGGTAGGGAAAGCACCATGTGGACCTATAATCCATGAGGGAACCAAAGCTGAAAAGAAGAAGGCTAGTAGGAGGAAGAGCAGCAGCTGGCCAGCAGACTATATGTGCAGAAATCTAAACCACTTTCCCTCAGGGAAATAGGTACATCTAGTTTTTTTCCCTAAAAAGCAATAAAACCAACCTCAAGATTGAATTGACCCAATTAAGACTTGAATTGTTAATGTGGCTTCCTATTTCCTCAAGTATAAATGCTTAGCACATGAGTCAAGAGTTCCTCAGACTAGACTCATACTTCTGACAAGTAAAGCTACCATGGTAAATATGGAGGCAGGGGACCTGTACTCAATTGATTCAATGCTGAATATCCTTTCAGGAAAGAGAAGAGGAAACAGAGGGGGAAAGTAAAAGTTTCTTTATCCGTCAGTTCCCCAAACTATTGAAACAATAGATCCAATTGTTATCCCTCTTTCTTGAAGCTCAGTAATATTCCATAGTATTCTTGGCCCTAGACCCCAAACAATGAGGCTTTACTTTGTATCTAGTGCTTCATTGCCACAAGAGTAATACTATCAATATTTTGGCCTATATGGGATCCTTTTATCATTCAACTCCACTGAGATCCCACTTGAGGGACATGGGCATTATATTCAATGAAAGAAGCTTTTAAAATAAATATGTTCATGCTAACAGTACATACCAAAATGACAAGTTTTCCAGGAGGCTTGACCTTATGTTCAAGGAAGGAAAAAGGTTGTAGCATACAAAATGAAACATACCACTTTTTCTGACCCTGCCATGGCAACAACTGAAATAATATCTCAAAAGACAGAAAAGTTGGCAAAGGTATAAAAAGGATAGCAAATTCCTATTGGAAAGATATTCTGATAAAATCCAGAGGTGAGAAGTCCTGTTTGTCTTTCTAAATGCTAGAAAATTATGGGCCATATGGGAAAAAATGATATAAAGAAAGTTCTCCCAAAAAAAGACACAAGGGCAAAAGCTTTAATGAGAAAAATAGTTGTCTTCTTCTGTGACTGTAGCTAATGATGAGCAGAAATGCAAAACATTAAATAAAAAATGAAAGATTCATATAAACAGAATCTAGGTAATGAAGAAAAGGTTAAACTATAAATCAAGAATATAGATAATTTAAATTATATAAGGAGGAAAGAAAAAAGAAAAAAGGAGAATGAAAGAGGAAATAAGGGAGTGAAATAATGAGAAAGGAAAGGAAGGAGGCAAGGAAGAAAGGAGGAAAGGAGAGGAGAGGAGGAAAGGAAGGAAAGAGAGAGAGAAGAGAAGGAAGGAAGGAAGGAAGGAAGGAAGGAAGGAAGGAAGGAAGGAAGGAAGGAAGGAAGGAAGGAGGGAGGGAGGGAAGGAGGGAAGGAAGGAAGGAAGGAAGGAAGGAAGGAAGGAAGGAAGGAAGGAAGGAAGGAAGGAAGGAAGGAAGGAAGGAAGGAAGGAAGGAAGGAAGGAAGGAAGGAAAGGTTCACTGGCTGAAGAAAGAACAACATAGGCGAAAAATAGCATGAAATAAAAAGCAACAGATGAATGAGTTTTTCATGGTATGATTTCAGGAGCAATGTAAGACAGATCAAAAGACAAGGAATCTGAGGTATGTGTTCAAATCTCTCCTTAGATGCTCATTATCTGCATAAACTTAGGGAAGTCATTTAACCTCCCTAAACCTGCTTCCTCATTCATAAAATGGGGGGATTGAATGAGATGACCAGTGATGTCCATTCTAGCTCTAAATCTACATTCCTATGGCCTGAGTTAGGACCAATTTCTTAAGCCAAGGAGTAAGAAATGAGCAGTCAAGAGGAAGAAATAAGCAAAAAGAGGAAGGTCTTCACTGAAGAGGGGAGAACACTAGGGCTAGATGGTCTCAATGCTTAATTTTGTTCAGTGAACCTTTTACTGTCATTTCCAAAGGCCTATGGGAGAAAGGTGAATTTACCAGTACAATGGACAAAAGGATATTGATGCTATTTTAAAAGGAGAAAGAGTAATTATTAGAAAGTAGAGACCATTAAGAGTACTAAATATTGATTACAAGACCATTTCAGGAATTCAGCTGCAAAAGCTGGCAAAAATAGCAGATGGTGTGATCCAGAAGGCCCAGAAGTATGCCATTAAGAGACAGAAAATAGCTAACAGAACATAAGGAAAGTCACAGAACACACCAAAGAAGCAGAGGAGGTAGAAAAGGTATTTAACAAGTTTCAGTAAAGAAAAATCTTTTGATCAATTTGTATTGGCTTTAGTTCACTCACATGTAAAATGAAGAGATGGGCCTGCACCCAAATAATTTTGAAGAACCCTTCCCAATCTTAAAATTCTATTAACTTATAAAATCAGTGTCAAGGCAATGCAGAAATGTTTAGCATAGAACAAACTGATGACGTGTCAGGATATTATATACTCGTATTCCCTGAGCAGATGGGGAAAGAAAGAAAAAGATAAGAAAGTGAGGAAAGTCTGCTTGCATAGCTCCTTCCTACCTGTGTAATCAAGGGAACTAAACATAAAGAAATATGTAGTAAATTTCAGAGAAATCATATGTAAAGATGAAAAAGAGAATACCTCCTTGCTCTCTGCCTTATTCAAGTGGATCTGCCCTACCTGCTAAAATTTCCTGGCTATGGCTCTGTACTGTGGAATAGCAGAGTGAATCTAAGATATGGAATCAGGAAACTTCTTCTAGAAACTAGTGAATAAAGCACCAGACCTGGAGTTAAGCCCTAAATTCAAATCCAGCCTCAGGAGCTTACTAGCTATGGGACCCTGGTCAAGTCATTTAATATTTGCCTCAATTTCTTCATCTCTAAAATAAGGATAATAATAGCACCTCCCTTCCAGAGCTTTTGTGAGGACAAAATGGAATATTTGTAAGAAGCTTTACAAATCTTAAAACACTATATAAGTGGTATGTATGTATTATTATTAATAATTATATTAATAGTAATATTAATATCATGTGACTCACCTTTCTGAGCTTCAGTTTCTCCCACCACATGTAAAATAAGGGAATTGGACTCAGTGATTTCTAAGGATTCTTCCAGCTTTGTTTATGATTCTTCAGATTCCCAACTACCACACCCAATAAAGAGATACAGAGAGATTAGTGGACTTCACTGCTTAAGAAGCAAACAAAGATATCAACTGATAATTAGTTCAAACTGAGGACACAGTATTCTCAATGTCATTAGGATGATTTGATATACATACCTGGCAGACCCACACCATATGTGGTGATTCATATACCACAATGATATATAACATCCTCTGGTTCCTTCATGTGTGTTAGATTCATCTCTATAACAAGACTGTAAGCTCTCAAAGCACTGTCCTCCATGATGCCATGTCTTAGGAATCAGAAAGTAGCTGTGTGATATGATGGAGCTGGAAAAATGCGAAATGCAGGGGGGGGGGCCAACATGGCACACTAGAGGCAGTAATCCGGTTGAACTCTCCCAATATTCCCCTCCAAACAACTTTAAAATAATTCCTCAAATCAAATTTCGGAGTGCAAGAACCAACAAAAGGTCAGAGTGAGGCATTTTTCCAGTCTAAAAAAATCTATGCAGGCAGCAGGAAATGTCTATGAAAATATGGTGGTGTCCAGCTAAGAGTATGGCAATAGCACAAGTGAATCTTGAAACCACAACAATAGCAGCAACAGCTTCATGAGCTCTCAGCCTAGAGATGGTAAGGATGTTGGACAACTGGCTTAAAAGATTACAGAGGACCCTTTGCTGGCACTGGATGCATCTGGCACTGGTTGGCAATTCTATTGCCCTAAAGCAGTTCTGGATCATAGTACCAAGATGAAAAAGAGTGCATATAGTGGGTCACAAGAGAACAGGGGCAATGGTGATAGTTCTAAGGCAAAGAGGAAAATTAGTGTTTTTGTGGCTGCAGGAGAGCAGAAGGACCAAGTGGAACACTAGTGCCTTCAGCTGCAGGGAACAGGGGCCCTTCCTCGGTAAAGACTAAAGCACAGACCAAGTAAGCAGTGGTCACACTTCTCCTGAGATCATATTACCTCAGAAGCACCCAAAATTTGAAGACATCCTCTCTCCCGCACCAGAACTAGCTATGAAAAGAGCATCACAAAAAAGCTTGAAGGTTGGGATAATGTCTCTCACCTCTAGGTGAGCAAAGGTCAATTTTAATATAAGGTTCAAAGTCAAGAAATAAGCTGGAAAAATGAGTAAAGAACAACAACAAAAAAGAATCTGACCATAAAAAATTATTACAGTGGCAGGGAAGAGGAAGATATAAACTCAGAAGACAATAATGTGAAAATGAGTACAAAGCAAATTTTCAAAGAAAAGTGTCAACTGGGCACAAGAACAACAAGAATTCTTGGAAGAGTTAAAGAAAGAGAAGAGTAATAGAGAAAAAATTAGGAAGAAAAATAAGAGTTATGCAAGAAAATTATGAAAAGAGAACTTAAAGCTTGGTAAAAAGAGGTCCTAAAAATGAAGAAAATAGCTGAAAAACTGATACTTTTAAAACAGAATTGATGGTAGAGAATTAAGATGACAGGATAAAGGCAGGGGCTCACCCAATTGCTCCCAAATTCCCCTTCAAATAACTTTAAAATAGCTCTTTAGAACAAATTCTGCAGGAACACAGTCAACAAAAGGACTGAGTGAAAAAATATTCTAGCCCAAGACAACTTAGAAGATCAGCAGAAAAGGATTGTCTCACAGGGGAAAAAGGGGAGTGTAGTCCAGCATATGCAGCTTCTATGAAGTCAGTGACTCCAACCTTCAGCTCAAGCCAATAGCAAGGCACCCCACCCTTGTGTATGCCTTGAGGAAAAATGTGAATTGGTGTCAGACCTCCAGAGAACTAATGGAAGTGATCAAAAAGAATTTTAAAAATAAAATAAGAGAGGTAGAGGGGGAAAAAATGAGAATGATACAAGAAAATTGTGAAGAAGAGTCAACAGCCTGGTAAAGGAAATACATAAACACAAAAAAATACATAAAAATTAATAAATAAAAACACCTTAAAAACAGAATAGGTCAAATGGAAGGAGGAGAAAGTGTACAAAAATTCACTGAAGAAAAAACTGCCTTAAAAAGTAGAATTGGCCTAGTGAAAAAGGAGGTACAAAAGCTCACTGAAGAAAATAAGAATATATTCAGGAGACATAATTTAAGCAATGTTGGATTCCTTGAAAGCTACAATCAAAGAAAGAGTTTAGATACTGAAGGAAAACTGCCCTGAGATCCAAAAACCAGATAATAAAATATAAATTTAAAAAAATTCACTAGTAACTTCCTGAAAGAGAAAAATAAAAGAGTCAACAGTTTGGTAAAGTAAACAAACAAACAAACACACACACACACACACACACATTAAAGAAAACTTTAAAAAAAACAGATTAGGCAAAATGGTAAAAGAGGCACAAAAATACACTGAAGAAAATGCTTTAAAAAGTGGAGTTGGCCAAATAGAAAAAATATATTGATCTACAATAATTACAAAAATTAACTAAGACAACAACTCCTTTAAAAGTAGAATTGTTCAAGTGGAAAAGGAGGTTCAATAGTTCAATGATTCCTTAAAAATTAGAATTGGGCACCTGGGTAATAATGGCTCCATGGGACATCAAGAAATAATAAAACAACATCAAAAGAATAAAAAAATAGTAGAAAATGTGAAATATATCATTGGAAAAATAACTGACTTGGAAAAGAGAAACTGGATAGATAATCTAAGAATTATTGGACTTCTTGAGAGAGCCAAGAAACCATATTTCAAGAAATTATTAAGGAAAACTTCCTTGATCTCCTAGAAATAAAGAGTAAAATAGAAATTGAAATAATGAACTGATCATCTCAAAAGAAAAATTCCAAGGAATATATATAGATATAATTTATATTATTTATTATAGCTAAATACCAGAGCTCCTCAGTTGAAGAGAAAATTATGTAAGCAGACCAGACAGAAAAAAGCAATTGAAGTACTATAGAGCCCCAGTCAGGATACCACAAATTTAGCAATTACATTACTTCCATTAAAGGATCAGAGGACTTGGAATATAATATTCTGGAGGACAAAAAAGCTATAACCAAGAATCACCTACCCAGCAAAGCTAAGTATAATCTTTGAGGAAGAAATGGACATATAATGAAATAGAAGACTTTCAAGCATTTCTGATAAAAGAAAAGAGCTAAATAGAAAATCTTATTTTCTAATACAAGACTCAAGAGAATTTAAAAAGATAAATATAAGAGAGAAATCATAAGGAACTGAATAAATTTAAACTAGCTACATTCCTACATGAGAAGATGATGCTCATAATTCCTAAAAACTTGCTCATTATGAGGGCATTTAGAAGGAGTATACATAGGCAGAGAGGCATGGGGGTGAATTGATGATTATTATAGGATGGTATCTAAAAAAATAGGAGTGCATAGGGAGGAGAGGAAAGAGAGATGTAGAATGGGATAAATTATCTCTCATAAAAAAGCTTTTACAATGGAGGATGGGTGAGGTGGGCAATGCTTGAATCTTACTCTCATAGAATTGACTGAAAAAGTGAATAACATACACATTCAGTTGGCCATAGAAATCTACCTTAGCCTACAGGGAAGGAGAAAGGGAGTAAAATCACTTAAGGAGGTGCTGATATTTCTAGATTAGAGGGGGTGGCAGTCAGAAGCAAAACACTTTTGAGAAGGGACAGAGTGAAGAAAATGAGAGAGAGGGAGGGAGAGAGAGAGAGAGAGAAACGGGGGGAAATAGGATGGAGGAAAATGCAGTTAGTCCTCCTAACTGTGAATGGGAATGGGATGGACTCACCCATAAAATGGAAGTAGTAAGCAGCAGAAAAGAAAAAGGGCCTATATGTACAAAAGTATTTGTAGCAGTTCTTTTAGTAATTGGAAATTGAGAGGATGCCCATCAATTGGGGAGTGGCTGAACAAGTTGTGGTACATGATTGTGATGAAATACCATTATGCCATGAGAAATGATGAGTAAGATGCTTTCAGAAAAAAAATGGAAAGACCTGATGATCTGATATAAAGTAAAATGAGCAGAACCAGGAGAACTATGTGCACAGTGATGGCAATATTGTATAATGATCAAGTGTGAATGCCTTAGTTATTCTCAGAAATACAAAACTCCAAGACAGTTCTGAAGGACTTATGATGAAAAATGCTATCAAACTCCAGATAAAGAACTGAAGGAATCTGAATGCAAATAGAAACATAGTTTTTTACTGTATTTTTCCTGTAGTTTTTTGTCTGTCTTCTTTCACAACATGATTTCGATAGGCTTTGTATGACTGCACAAGCCTAATCTTTATCAAATTTCTTGTCCTCTCAACGTGTGTTGGGGGAAGGTAGAGCACGAGAGAGTATTTTGAATTGAGAATTTTTTTAAATATAAAATTATTTCTGCATGTAATTGGAAAGATATAATTTTAAATTATTTTTTTAAAAAGTAGACTGGGGGGTGGGGGGTGAAACCAAGATGGCAGAGTAGAAAGACACACATACTCTAGTTCATTCTCCACAGCCCACAAAATACCTGTAAAAAAAGACTCTAAACAAATTGTAGAGCAGCAGAAGCCACAAAACGACAGAGTGAAAGAGATTTCCAGCCCAAGTTAGCCTGGAAGGCTGACAGGAAAGGTCTATCACACGGGGGAGAGAAGAGCACAGCCCACAGAGCCCAGCCTAGCCATGGCTGCACAGCACCTGCAGGCATAGAAACAGAACAGTCCTAGAGGGTAGAATCCCCAGCAGCATCAGAGGTTCTCAGATTCCTCAACCCACAAACACCTAAGACAGTTTCAAAGGTGAGTGAGAAAACCTTTTTATTTGGGTGACAATAGAGGAAGGTCCTCCCCTACCCCAAGGCCCAGGCAGTGACAGTATGGCAGCAGCAACAGCAGCATCCATTTTTGGAGCCCTCAGCCTAAAGCCCCTGGGGGAATTGAGCCACTGATCTGGGTCTCAGCCCTGAGTGGCAGCCTGGGGGTGAAGAAGAGTGCTGGCTGGCATAATGGAGCTGGTGGAGGCTCAGGAAAGGGAATTCTACTCGCAGATCTGGCTCAGAAAAGCTTTGGTAGCTCCCAGGCCACAGTGCAGGCCAGGAGAGGAATAAACTCCTCTCCCTTGATTGTGCCATGAGGGAGGAACTGAGAACTTAAAGGTCCCCAGAGTATAACTTCCTCTTGACAAAGGACTCAAAAGTCAAGTAAATAGCTGGGAAAATACCCAAAAAGTGAAAAAAACAAGACTACAGAAGGTTAATTTCTTGGTGAATAGGTATTTTCTTCCATCCTTTTGGATGAGGAAGAACAATGCATACCATCAGAGGAAGTCAAGGGTTCTGCATCCAAAACCTCCAAAATAAATATGCAATGGTCTCAGGTCATGGAAGAGCTCAAAAAGGATTTTGAAAATCAAGTAAGAGAGGTGGAGGAAAAATTTGGAAGAGAAATGAGAGTGATGCAAGAAATTCATGAAAAGTGAGTCAACAACCTGCTAAAGGAGACCCAAAAAAATGCTGAAGAACATAACACCTTTAAAAATAGGCTAACTCAATTGGAAAAAGAGATCCAAAAAGCCAATGAGGAGAAAAATGCCTTAAAAAGTAGAATTAGTTAAATGGAAAAGGAGTTTCAAAAGCTCACTGTAGAAAATAGTTTTTTAAAAAATAGAATGGAGCAGATGGAAGGTAATGATTTTATGAAAAACCACGAAATTACAAAACAAAACCAAAAGAATGAAAAAATGGAAGATAATGTGAAATAACTCATTGGAAAAACAAGTATCCAGGAAAACAGTTCCAGGAGAGACAATTGAAAAATTAAGCGACTAACTGAAAGCCATGATCCAAAAAAAAAAAAAAAAGCCTAGATGTCATCTTTCATTAAATTATCAAGAAAAACTGCCCTGATATTCTATAATCAGAGGGCAAAATAAATATTGAAAGAATCCACGAATCCACCAATCACCTCCTGAAAGAGATCCAAAAAGAGAAACTTCTTGGAATATTGTAGCCAAATTCCAGAGTTTGCAGGTCAAGGAGAAAATATTGCAAGCAGTTAGAAAGAAACAATTCAAGTATTGTAGAAATACAATCAGGATAACACAAGACCTAGCAGCTTCTACATTAAGGGATTGAAGGGTTTGGAATATGAAAGTCCAGAAGTCAAAGGAACTGGGATTAAAACCAAGAATCATCTACCCAGAAAACCTGAGTATAACATTTCAGAGAAAAAAAAAATGGTCATTCAATGAAATAGAGGACTTGCAAGCATTCTTGAAGAAAAGACCAGAGCTGAACAGAAAATTTTACTTTCAAACACACAAATCAAGAGAAGCATGAAAAGGCAAACAGGAAAGAGAAATCATAAGGGACTTACTAAATTTGAACTGCTTAAATTCCTACATGAAAAGATAATATTTGGAAGTCTTGAAAAGTATTTGGGTAGTTGGAGGAATTATACATACCTATGTATGTGTGTATATAAATATATATATGTATATATATATATATACATATATATATATATATATGTATGTATAAATTGACAGAGAGCACAGGGTGAGTTGAATAGGAAGGGATGGTATCTAAAAGCATAAAATTAAGGCCTGAGAAAGGAATATATTGGGAGGAGAAAGGGAGTGATGGAATGGGGCAAATTATCTCTCATAAAAGAGGCAAGAAAAAGCTTTTTAAATGGAGGGGAAAGGGGGACGTGAGACAGAAAAAGTGAAGCTCTCATCACATTTGGCTTAAGGAAGGAATAATATGCACACTCAATTTCATATGAAAATCTATCTTACATTACAGGAAAGTAAGGGAGAAAGGGATAAGCAGGGTTGGGGGGATGATGCAAGGGAGGGAAATGGGAAGAAAGAGCAATTAGAAGTAAACATTTCTGGGGAGGGACAAGATCAACACGGGGAACAGAATAAGGGGGGGGCAGGATAGGATGAAGGGAAATATAGGTAGTCTTACACAACATGACTATTATGGAAGTCATGCAAAACTACACATATATAGCCTATATTGAATTGCTTGCCCTCTTGGGGATTGGAGGGGAGGGAGGAAGGGAGAGAAGTTGGAACTCAAAGTCTTAGGAACAAATTTTGAGAATTGTTTTAGCATACAACTGAGAAATAAGAAATACATGTAATGGGGTATAGAAACCTATCTTGCCCTACAATACAAGAGAGAAGATGAAGATAAGGGAAAGGATGGGTGTTAGAAGAGAGGGTAGATTGGGGGAAGGGGTAATCAGAATGCATGACACTTTGGGGTGTTGGGAGGGGAGAGATGGGGAGGAAATTTGGAACTGAAAATTTTGTGGAAATGAATATTTAAAACTAAAAATAAATAAACTTTTTTTTAAAAAAGTAGACTGGTAAAAGAAGCACAAAATACACTGATGAAAAGAGCTCCTTATAAAATAGAATAGGCCAAATTTAAAAGGAAGTTCAAAAATTCACTAAAGAAAAATAATTACTTAAAAATTAGAATTGGGTATCTGGAAGCTACCAGACAGCAAGAGACAATAAAACATCATCAAAAGTGTTTTTTAAATATAAGAAAGTATGAAAACACTCATCAGAAAGACAACTGACATGAAAAATTGATTAAGTAGCAATAATTTAAGAGTTACTCAACTACCTTAAAGCCATGATTAAAAAAGAAGACTATATATTATCTTTGAAGAAATTATCAAGGAAAACTTCCCTGATATCTTTGATTCAGAGGGGAAAATAGATATTAATAGAATCTACCAATCATCTCCTGAAAGAAATCTCAAAATGAACCTTCCCAGGAATATTATAGTCAAATTCCCAAGCTCCTATGTCAAGGAGAAAATACTGCAAGCATATAGAAATAAGCCACTAAAATATCATGCAGCCACAGTCAAGATCACATAAGTTTTCAGAGCTTCCTTATTAGTAGAGTAAACGGTTTGGAATATGATATTTCAGAAGGCAAAGGGTCTACAACAAGAATAACCTACTAAGCGAAACTGAATATAATGCTTCAGGGGAAAAATGGATACATTTAGTGAAATAGTGGACTTTCAAGCATTCCTGGTGGAATAGAAAATTTGATTTTAAATACAAGACTCAAGAGAAGTAAACATGACAGGTAGGTAAACATGACAGAGCAGTCATAAGAAACTCAATAATGTTAAACCGTTTATATTCCTGTGTGGGAAAATGATACATATAATTCCTAGGAATTTTTCATTATTAAGGCAGTTAAAAGCAGTCTATACAGAGGGCATGAGTATGAGACAGGTATGTTGAGATAATTTCCAAAAAAAAAAATAAAGAAGTGAGAGATGGATGCATTGGGAGAAGGAGGAAGGGAGAGAGAATGAGGTAACATGAGGAAAGAAGATGCAGGTCCTTCTTAGAGTAAGTACGATGAATCAGGAAGTCACCTGCCAAAAATATTTCTCCAACACATTACACCAATTGGAGATTAATTTGGATTTGGAAATGAATGTGCATCCTCTGAAACACAAATAAACGCAGTAGGAATAAATTTATCAGTTATACCCAAATGCCAACTGCTTTTTTAAATCAAATATCTAGGGAAATGAGAAAGAAAAATTGCTTAGTATTAGGTCAGACTCTTACTCTCACATGACCCATTTTCTCTTGGCCTCATCTTCAATTTCTCTCTGTTCATGATGCTATAATAGAGATTCAGTCTCAGAGACAAAAAGATCTGGGTTCAAGTTTCACCTCTGACATATACTGGCTTTGTGATTTGGGGAGTGTCACTTAACGTCTGAGTGCTCTAGGCAGTTCTCTAATTGAGAGAAAATGCCAGCCTGAATTGATTGGTACAAGTTTCCTTATTCAGGAGTTGCCTATACCTGTAAAATCATAAAGCCAGTCCATATCACTACCCATTAAAGAACTCTGGATTCTAGCTCCTTAGAATAATGAAGGCATCCTCCAATTTTGGCATAAAAAATAGTTAACAAAGATTTACAAAATCATGTAGTTAAAAGGACCCTTAAGAGATTATACAGTCTGGCCACCTGTCATCGAGCAAATGAGGAATCACTTATATACTTTCCCTAAAGAGCTCCAGAGATAGAGGTGTTCACTTTGTAAGAGACTCCAAGTATCTCTGGATACTTCCCATAATAAAGAAAGAAATACCCTCATGGCCATGCAGGTAGCAAAAGTCACTGCTACCCATAAAGTGGCAGAGGCAGCTAGTAAAAAATAAACAGATTGAAAAGGTAGATAAGAGTAGCACTCACATGCTGTATAATGCGAATTACAACTGGCAGAGGCAATTGACAAGAATGCTGAGGCAGAGGGAGCAGAAAAAAATAGTACTTAGATAAAGAGGAATCAGAATTCTTCTCATGGTTCCAGGGATTTGGGAATCAAAGGTGTCATCTTTGCTGAAAAATAAATGAAACCTGGCTTTATCAGGTGTATGTACCCTTCTGCGGCAAGGTGTTCAACCTCAATAAATTCCAGTGACAGAGATGTTCTCATGCCAGAGTTATAATCTTGGATTGATCCCTTGTCAAAGCATCAGGGAAGTTAAGTGAATTCATTCATATACATTTTTAGAGGTCTGTTGATCCTGAAGAGCTCATAGATCATGGGTCACAGGTCATAGAAATCTGAGAATCTTGGTGATATTTCTTTGTGTGTCTTCCAAGTAGTATTCCCAGAAGGATTTAACCTTAGGAAAACATGTCCTATCTGTGTTCGTTACAACAGTAGGATATGAAAGGGTACTCCAATGGTCATTCTTTGGCTGGGGACAAAGGCGGCCAGTATGTGTGTAATAAGACAACAGTATAGTCTAAGAAAAGATTAATGGTCCCAAACTAAACTATGCTTAAGTCTCTTGGTTCTTCTTGCCTTTAAATGTAAGGAATTTCATCTAGGAGAGAAGTGTTCCTATATTCATAAAAGAAACAGGTTATTCTTATGAGCGAGCATAGGTAAGATGGTGTATTGGGCTAACTTCATTTTTTGTCAAAATTTCTGAACTAGTAATTAAGGGAGTTTCATGAACATAGTACATGTATAATTGAATACTTGACCATCTTTCTTGTCCCCATGGGAAAAATAGATCACAGTATCAAAACTATAAAGCTGGATGGGACCTCAGGAACCAGGGGTGAATAGATGATAGAATCTTAGGTAAAATATTAGAAGGAGACAGAAAGGTCATTTGGTTCAACCCCCTCATTTTACAAATGAGGAAACTGAGGACCAGCAGGCTTATTTAGTGTCACAAGTAATTTAGTGTCATTAAGTAACCATAAGAGGTAGAAAAGCATGGACTGTTACATGTCCACTGCTACTTGTGGAAAGGTATATTTCAGAAGACTTAGAACTCTTTGAGAAAGCAAGTAGTAACTGAAGATTAATATCAGCTTGGATAGAGAATCCTCATAGTGTGCCATAGGGTCAATATTATCATCATTTGACTTGCATAAAAGCTTATGGCATGGTTATCAAACTTAGATACAAAGTTTGAATGAACATCTCATATATTTGGATGATAGAACTAGGATCCAAAGAGATCACAATGAGCTAAAATTAACAAAAAATTTAAGACGGATGAAAGTCTAAGACCTTATTTGTTTTGTTTTTTTTAAAAAAAAAATAGGGCATATAAGAACAGGATGGGTGATGCTAAAAGGAGGAGAGGGTGGAAGAAAGACCTAGAGATGTCATATTTCGAAGTGATATTGACACATGAAAAGACCATCAGGAGGATAGCGTTACTTACCCTGCTATCAGCTCTTTTGTTGTGTTTTCTATCATTTCAGTGGTGTCTGACTCTTCATGACCCCATTTGAGGTTTTCTTGGCAGAGATACTGGAGTGGTTTGCCATTTCCTTCTTCAGCTCATGTCATAGATGAGGAATCTGAGCCAAAAAAGAGTCAAGTGACTTGCTCAGGGTTACACAGCTAGTAAGTGTCTGAGGCCAGATTTGAGCTCACAAAGATAAATTTCCCTGACACCAGACCCAGTCGGCCATTCAGTGTTATTCAGATGATATCACCTCTACCACCTGGACAACCATTTAACCATTCACTAAACACTCACTATAATTAAAGAGTTTACATCCTATGATTAAAGAGTTTACATCCTATTGGATTGAAAAAAAACATTTATGCAGATGAATAAGCCCAAGATCATTTGAGTGGGAGAACACTAGCAACTAAGGCAACTGTGTTACAGAGCAGGACCATCCTATTCAGAACAAGGATTAGCATTCCCCTAACTATAAGCATCCCTTTTCCTCCTTCCATTCTTTATCTTGCTCATTCCTTCTTTAACTCTTACCTCTTGCTCTCTATTCTGTCTTCTTTTTACATCTTTTACATCTTTTTACAGCTGCCCTGCAGCCCAAACTGGAGGACTTGGTCCTTTCAGCAATGGAACTCCCATGCTCTGAGTCCTCCGGTATCCTCATTGGTGTGTGCTCTAGGCCTTTCTATTTTAGAGTCCCCAGACACACTTCATTTTATCCCCCAGTCACCTTCTCACCTGTGTCTTACCACAAGGCTCATGCTCTCTATAATTACCCTCTCTCCAGCTTCCTTTTCCAGTTCTAAAATCGTAATCAAATCATTATACCCATTTCTACTCAATCGAGCAGTCATCAAGCATTTATTAGGTGTCTACAATGTGCCAAACACTGCACTGAAGACTAAGGCTCTACTCAACAACCTGGGAACTTCCTAAACAAAAAAATAACCTCTTCCCTCTCCACTTCTTTACAAGTATTGCTTTGCGCTCTTAGAAGGTAAACTCCTTGAGGACAGAGGCATTTAGTTTTAGGGAATGGGGGTTGGGGAGGAAGAGACATGTTGTTTCCCTAGCAATTAGCACAGTGTTTCAAGAGTAATTGATAAATGCTTTCATTTAGTTCACTTTCTCCCTTCTTTCTCTTCTATTTGCTCTATACATAACTCAACAACTAGGTCCGCTAGATGGCATGGTGGATAGAGTGCCTGGCCTTGAGCCAGGAAGATTCATCTTCCTGAGTTCATATCTGGGATCAGACACTTACTAGCTGTATCACCCTGGGCAAGTCATTCAACTGGAGCTAGAGTTGGAGAAGGAAATGGCAAAGCACTCCAGTATCTTTGCCAAGAAAAGCCCAAATGAGAACCTGAGGAGTCAGACCTGATAAAAACAACTGAACAACTCAACCCCATTAACTTCTTTTTGCTTCAGTTCTCTTTCATTTCTTTACTTAGTTTCCACCCTTTCCTCTATTCTGCCCTTTTATCCAATTGCCACTATTTTTCTGCCACCCATAATATCAAGATAGGTGTTGAAAGGAATTCTCAGACTTTAACTCAGGTAAGAGTTTAGACTCATAGAATCCAAATTACAGGGAGAAGGAAAGCCATTCACAAAACAATTTACATCTGATACCCTCTGAGGTTTCTTCCTTGCTGCCTAGCTGGTGCAGCTACAACTATCCCTGGTGCTGTGGCTCAAAGAGCTGTCCCTTTTGTTTATTGAGGAAAAGATCCACAACAGCTACTATTCACATTGGATAAAACTAATAACACAGTGGGAAACTCAGCAGAGAATAGCTAGAGACGCACAACAGAGAACAACAGAGGATTCCGATTCAGAGGAGAAAGCAGATTGGCAAACAATGTTGCCAGAATACATCTGTGGCACAAGCACTGAAAGTGTGAGTTGTCAAAACCATGTGTGTTCACTACTTGTGTGCTCCTCCCTACATATTCTCTAAACACGCATATTTCCTGGTTCATTCATGTACCCTCTACATTTTTCCTCCATGCATGTTCCCTGGCTATCTGTACACCCCATGTATATTCCTTCTTTCATTTGTGATGTAATAACCTGTGAGAAAGTATATACCCATATGCTTTTGGAGGAAGAAGAGGTCTTTTTTGTCATTTATTCTGCTACACTATTTAATTGAGCATCTTTTGTTTTGAGTTAATGTGCCCTCTGGTTGACTGGTAAAAAAAGGAATACGTTAGTGGGGATTTGAGAACTATGGTTAAGAGTGACGACTGGTGCATAACACGCTTCCAAAAATACATATATCTATATATGTACACATACACACAGACACACACGAGAATGCAATAATTTCATTCTGTCCCAAGTCCACCAAATTTCCATATGTGCATATGTATATAGGTGTGTGTACATATGTATATGTACTCATACATGTATATGTATTTGTATGGAAGCTATATATATGTGTTTATATATTATATATATATGTCTATTAAGTTTTATTATGTTCATTGATTCAAAACATTTATCAAGTATTTATTAAGAGCAGATCCCTATGTTTGGTCCAGGGAGAGATATAAAGGCTCAGGAAGATAGTTTATGACCTTGTGGGAGCTGGCAGCAAAGAAGAAGGTTAATATTCAAACAGTCATTAGTGCAAACAGTATTGCATAGTAAACACATTAGAGAGGCACAAAACAAAAAGAGGAAAGACTCTTGTTTACTAGAAGGCATTGGTAAACCAACAAGGAAGAAGTGCCATGAAAGAATATCTTCTCAGATGATTCTAGAAAGCTCATTCTAAACCAAACTGTAATAGGTTAGTATCCCCATGGTCACATGTCTACCCTTTTCACCATATACAATTCTCCCACTCTTCTTCCTCAGTTGGGTGCTGTTATGTTCTCTTCCCACTTACCAACTCCTGCTATCAGGAAAGATTTGATTTAACTATTTATAATAAGATACAGCTCACATTACTTAAACCTTTAATACATTATTTACCTCTCAGTGGAGGCTAAGGTCTTAAACCAATTCATCATTATCTATTTCAAGCCAGTAGGGTCACCCTTAAAATCTCGCAAACCAACTTCATCTCCAGCTGCTATGTTAATAGTGATAAAATGTTGATTAATTAGTCATTCACCACTCATCATTCTAGAAGAAAACCATTATAATTAAAACAAAAACTAAAGGAGACAGAATGGCAGCTTTTTTTTATTTTAAATATAATGGAATATTTTCTAGACTCCAATTAAAGGCTAAAGAAATACCACTTCAGAGATTCATAAAGACAGAGGAGATACACAAAGTGAACCACGTTTTTCATCAGAGACAAGCTCCCAGCTTCATAAATATATATAATTTGGGAAGTACCCTTTCTAATTGCATTTTCAAAGCCTTTCATTTCCTAAGTGGGCATATGCAACTTGCATTCCTTTTCTTAGAAGAATTACATGCATAATGTGGAGAATGTGGTGGTTGTTTTCCATTCAAGATTTTATTTCAAGTCCATAAAACAAACATGAAACTTTCCTTCATCGCATATTGAATTTGACTCTTAGGAAATCTCCATGGAATCTTGATAGTTATTTCCATAATGAACTTCAAAAAGCTTTGTATACTTTGATATCAATTGTGTTCAGACTCAGACTAGTAAACAGTTCCAACTCTTTTTTTTAAAGTTAATCTATTTATTTTTAGTTTTCAGCATTTCCATAAGTTTTACATTTTTCCCCCTTCTTTCTCCTCCCTCCCCAAGATGGCCTGCAATCTGATAAAGGCTTTACATATACATTCCTATTAAGCATATTTTCACATTAGTCACGTTGTATAGAAGAATTACAATGAATGAGAGAAACCATGAGAAAGAAAAATATACAAAAAGAAAATAGTCAAGCAGTTTCAACTCTTAAAATAAGATTTAAAGTACCCTTATAAAGAAGGTTTAAAGGTCATTGGTATATGACCTCAAAGCCACCATAACTATGAGACAAACATTCCAAAAATTTTAAGGACATGCATGAAGAATTGATCAGAGAGCAAATAATTATTAATGACTAAATGTTCCAAACTGCCCCATTTTCTGCTATTGCTACTAATCTATTAGTTCTAGTTCTTCAAGTTTTCTTAGATTTCCCTTCCACCACTTCACCTCATCTTCTACCTTCCCCCAGGCTCTTTGCTTATTCTGGACTGATCCTGAGTTCAATCCAATTCCAATCAAAACACTGACCTGCAGACCACCATCACACCACATACTGGAAAAGTATAAACAAGGCTAGAATAAAATAAATGCAAGTTTACCCTGCCTGACTGAACTTAACAATATCATTCTGAAGCTGCAGATCCCACCATAATGTGTTCTAAACCCCTCTGTGACAGATTTGGGGAAATTCCCTGAGATACAAATTAAAAACCCATATATAAAGCACATTGCAAATCTTAAATTACTCTATATAAATGCTAGCTATGCAGGTTTTATATGCTAAACATTATAACATTATTTCATTGAACATCTTTTTTAACAAACAACTAATGATATCAAGTAGGATATGCCTGAGCAATCAAATTAAGAGTATCTTTTTAAAACTTCTATCTTAAATATGTATTTTATAGAGTAGAAAGGTGATCAGAATTGAGTTAAAAGAGACCACTGAACTAATTCAAACAAGCAAATATCTTCATTTCACATTATCCCAGCAAGTAAAGATTTGACCTTTCTATCTCAAGGGCCCTTCCAAAAAAAGATAGTTCATAACAGGACTTTCAAAGACAGATGCTATAAATTGATTTCTTCTTTTCAGTGCAAGTAGTGGAGAAAAATTCATAAACTGATTTCTGCTGAAGTACTTTCACAGAAAGTTGAGGTTTTTATCAAATAATTAAAGGTAGCTAAGTCCAATATAGAGAGTATCTAACTGATGCATATATTTCCCCATTTCTTCCTTGCCATTGAAGCAAATGAATATGTGGGGTTTGAATCATTATGGGATATAAAATTGTGGTTAAGCCACTTTACATATCAGTTTTAAAAGCTCATATTGTTTAACATTAATTTTTAAAGATTTAAAGTTCTACACAAATACATATAAGCTCTAACCCAAAGTAGTCTGGGTCAGAACCAAGTTTATGACTTAAGAGTTATGAGTAAGAGAAGTCATTATTTCAAAATGTTGTTTAGCAAAGATAAGAGGATATTTGGCTCAAATTCTTTCTAAAGTTAAAAGGAAGGTAGTAGAGAAGAGAAGGGAAGTCTAGGACTAATCACAAAGAGTTGCAGTTTTACTGTAGAGACAACTATTTTTTCCCATATTTTCCTTTTTTGGTTGAGCTGAAAGTGCAAGAAGACTTGATTCTCAGAAACTAGAAAAGGGTATTGAAAAAGTAAGCTAAGGCTTTGGACTAACCAAACAAGAAAGCACTAGTCTATGAGGCAGGAGGTGTGGAGTTTGAGTCCCCATTCTATAATTTATTCACTATGTGAATAGGCAAATTATTCAAAAAATGCAAAACCTCAGTTGCCTTACCTATAAAATGAAAATGAGACCCCAGGTTCCTTGTCCCTGGATTAGTTCATTCCTATAGTTTATATTTAAGGTTTATATCTATTCTAAAAGGCTATGCTTCTGTGGGAGTGAAAGGACTGTGTTTTAGGTAGAGAAAATCTACCAATGGTTCAGGAAAAAACATCTGGAAAAGTTTTGGTACCAACCTGACAAATTCCAGAAGCTATCCTAGAAGACATCTGTTCATAAGACATAGATTCAGAATTAGAAAGATGTAGCTTACACAAGTTCTTTCTCTCTCTTACCCCCACCAGAAAAAGGAGAAAAAAATATAAAATAATCAGTGATTGATAATAGTTAAAGGTAGCAAGTTAAATGCAGGTTTTTCTTTAAATCTGTCCCTAAGCCTGTATCATATTTTAAAGGAATGAGTGAAAAGGAATCCTAATCTCATTTTCAGTTAATCACACCTATGCCTAAAACTTGGATATTATTCAGACACAAGATCATGCCCAAAGAACTACCATTTGTTTGAGTGGAGTTTATTTTATTTGAAGGGAAAATAATTTCGGAGAAATAAATAACCTCCACTGTTGAATTCACATCCTTAAGAACAAAATTATGATAGTAACATCACAACATATATCCTTCCTAAGGTAGTTTCACTGAAATGATCATTGCCACACTCTGAAGATTTCTTGCAGAGATTGCAATTTGATCACCTACAAGATGCTGATACCACTTAATAAATACTTGATGGCTTGACTTGTTGAGTAGGTAACTCAGCCATAAGTGCTTAGATTCAGTACATTAGTTCTCTACTGCATAATAACAATGAAGTATAAGTAATGAATGACAGTGGCAAGAAATGAACTTAAAAGAATCTAGACAAATGCAGTCACATGCTGGTGTAACACAAACACTGGAAATAAAGCATTACTTAAGTCAACAGGTATGTCCCTTGAACTGTGATTTACTGAACTATGATTTTACTGAACTATATACTATGTATTTACCTGTCTACTCTTTCTCTTCCTGTTCCCTTTAAATATGTGTTTGCCAAGGCTCCATTCTTGGCCTTTTCATCTCTCTATGCCTTCTTTCTAATGACTTTATCTACTCCCATAGTGTCAATTGTGATTATATCTATATGTCTGTGCAATTTTTAGACTTGAATTTCTAACTACATTTTGGAGATAAATGTGTGTATCTATGTATATGTATACACACAAACACACATTTATATATGTATATATTATATATATGCAATATGCATATGTGTGTGTGATATAGGCCCTTCAAACTGAATATGATCAAAATGAAATTCATTATCTTTTCTCCAAAACCTATTTCTCTTCCTGACTCTGTCCATGGTACCATTCCTCCTAGTCACTTAGGTTCATAATTGCCCAGTAATCTTTGACTTCTCTCTCCTTCTCCCTCCACCACTTCATAAATCCCACTGACTGTATTCATCTCCAAATCTATCTTCCAAGTTGAATATGAGCGCATGTCCAACTCCCTTCTTAACATTCCTGTGGTCACTTCCCCAGGTCAGGCCCTCACCACTTCTCAGTTGGACTAGTTAGATTATTCCCTTGCTTTGACCCTCTCCCCCATACGATCTATCTTATACATGCCTGACTAATATTTATCACACATCAGTTCCCTGTTTAAAATCTTTCAATGGTTCATCATTATCTAAATATTCATTTGTTTACAGGAATGAATAAATGAATGATTATGCTATATTCCCTACCATCTGGTTGGAGAGTTAAGAAACATGCATAAAACAGGGAACAAGACTGTGATGGAGAAATAGATACATAGAGAGATAGACAGACAGCAATAGATAATTAATAAAGATAATGGATGATAGTGATATGATAAATTGGATTGACAGAATAAAATCTTTAATATGTATTATTATAATAAAGTGCTAAATTATGCAACATAGGGCCAATTTTTAAAAGTTGCCAAATAGAACAGCAGAGGTCGTAAGTACAAAAGTACTTAGAAATGGGAACAATCAATATGAGTCGGTGGTCATCAATTATGGTTTCACTGAAGAGGTAAGATTTGAGCCTGAAATGTTTAGATGGATAGGAACAGATGAAGAGGATAACATCTATTTTCTATCATAAAGCCAAAAAGCAGTACTGTACATCACTACTTACTTGGGGCATGGATTCAACGCCTGTTAAATCATAATCAGGAATTTGTGCACCTAGGATAAGAAGTGATAAAAAATCTCTCACTTTTTTACACAGTGCTTCCCGTTAAGCCTCATATGACGCTTAATAAGCAGGACCTTAACAACTGCTTGTTAACGAGTTGATTGTTGAAGAGTACGCAGAGAGATCTGGGGATACTAGGAAAAGAGATAGAGACTTGGTCTCTTAGATCTTTTGGTGTTTTCTAATCCAGCTAACAAGTATTAAGTATTACTATGTGCAAGGTATTTTGAAAATATTGGGAGTACAAAGACAAAAAAAATGAAACATGCTCCTACTCTCAGAGAGTCTATATTCTGCTGGGTGGTGGTATGATAAAATGTTTACCCAGATAAATAAGTGTAAGATAATGAGAAAGGAGAGAATACTAATAACTAAAGGAGGTCAAGAAAGGCTTCCTGTAAAAGGGGACATATGAGTTGGGTTACAGATTTATAATTCAACCCATTATGCAAACACACACTAACTTGTAACACTATACATTCCATTTTGAAACAGCACTCCTTACATCAAGTCAAAAATCTCCTTCTTTGAAACTTTTGCCCACCGATGCTAGTTGCACCCTTTGAAGCAAATGAAAACAAGCCTAATATCTCTTCTCATTACAGCATTTCAGCATTTGAAGACACTTGTAATGATCCTTCTGAGTCGGGTTTTCTAAAACCTAAGTAACTATCATCATTTTCTTCAGCTGAGTCTCATGCAGCATGTCTCTTCAATATCTTGGTCTCTGTACTTGAGATGTTCTCCAATCTACTGATGTTCTTCCTAAAATGTGGTACCCACAACTAAATATAAGATCCCAAAAGTAGTATGGTGACAGAAGGTACAACAGGATTATCCTCTCCCAATTCCTAAAAGTAATATCTCTCTTAGTGTGATCCAAGATTGCATTAGCATTTTTGGCTACCATATCACACTGTTGACACATAATGAGATATCCTTTCACCCAAATCCCTAAATCTTTTTCAGAAAAAACTGAAAGAACTCCTCTAGCTATGAACCTCCTACCTTGTTCCTGTTTTTTTTATTTCTTGAACCAAAGTTGAATACTATACATGTATCCCTATTAATTTTTATCACTTTAGATTCAGTTCATTGGTCTAAAGCAAGGGTTCCTAATCTTGGACACATTTACCCACAGAACATTCAAGAAGCTTGTCAAGAATGTATAGAGAATATTTGGCAAATATATTCTATGACCCTATTGAAATTAATTGAGCTGTTTATTTTGTTTCTTTACTGTGCACAGTAAATTTTGCAATTTATTTCTTTTCCTGTTAAATAGTGATTATGAGAAGATTTGCTGAAAGCCAAGGAACATAGGACTGAAAAGGGATGGGAACATTTATTCAACCTATTAAGGTCTTTTTTTGGATTCTGTCTGTTATTGAGTGCAATAGCAATCCTTCCCAGCTGTCACCTCAAATAATATGCCACTTTGCCTTTATTCAGTTTTCTAATAAAAAAAATAATCTTCAGGATCAGACTCAGATGCCTGAAGCACTCCACTGGAGACCTACCTCAAAGTTCATACCACATTAATAATCACTACTCACTGAGTCTCAAGCTACTATTCTGTAGCCCATTCATATCTCTCTCTTTCCACAAGAATATGTGATCCGCTTACAAATGCTTTGTAATTTTTGCAAATACTAGGTGAACTTAATCTGTTGCAATCCCCAGATCGAGCAATTTAGAAACCCTATGAAAAAACATCAAATAAACTTAATCCCTCATTCTCATTATAATATTTCACCATTTGAAGGCATGACTGAATAATAACAGTCCGAAGACAGCTGTAACGATCCTCTTGAACTGACTTTTCTATAAGCTAAATGAACAAACCCATCTCCGACTGAGTCTCTAGAGTATAACTCTTCAACATCCTCAAAAAATTACATTTGATCAGTCTGGCATGACTTGTACTTGTGGAAGCCATGTAGGCATTCTTTGTGACACCATTTCCTTTTCTAGATATTCACTAACCAACTCTTTAGGAGTATATTCTAGAATTTTTCCAGTATTCAAAGCTCAAAAACTTGCTGTTTACAGACTATAGTCTATTTCCTTCTTGGAAAAACAAAATAAGATTTGCTGTTCTCCAGTGCTGTCTTATCTCTCCCATTCTCCATAACCTTTCACACATCACCAACATTGGCTCAGCTGTCATATTCATCAGTTCTTTCAGGATCCAAAGACAGAGTCCATCAGATTCAGGCCACTTAGGCAGCTAGGTGCTCTCTTATTACAAATCGGTATCTTCAGTATCAAATCCCAGTTAGCCATTTCGGTCCTGTTGTTCATCTGTGCAGATATCATTTTCCTGGGAAGAGAAAACAGAAGCAAAGTAAGAATGAGGAAGTTGTACTGTCTTTCTATTGTCAATTGTCATTATTCTATCTACCTTGAAGACTGGTTCTATCCTTTCTTTAATCCCCCTCCTTTCCCTCAAATACCTTACTTGTTCTTAGTTCCCATTGTCAGACTCACTACATTCTCAATTTAACATTCCTGACACTTTTCTTGTATCACCATGCCACAGCTATATTCATCCTGTTACCTGTCATGTTTCGCATCTTTTGGAAATATCTTTTGTCAAGTTCAAGGTTTTTTTATGAGTTCTCTAGGCATTTACATCAGTCTCTTCAGATGATCCCCTTTTTTCCTTCTCACTAGAGTTATTATTCATTCTATCTGAGTATTCACCATTCCTAATCCATTGTGAGTACATAAAATGACCATTGACAATACTGTTGATATGTATCTACTACTTCTGGGCAGTCCATTTCTACTAGGGAGAAACACAGATATTTACCCAAAAGTAAAACCTTCTCTATGGGTCTTCAGTCAAAGTATTTGGGATTGTATGAGCAGAAAACAAATCTTGTGGTATTTTCCAATACAATATAATTAAACTTCAATAATAGAACAGATCTGACAGATGAGTAAAACTTGGAGCAGATTCCAAAGAGATCTGATTCTTAGAGGTTATTAGTCTATGTTTAATAAATTACAACTTTATTAGCTTATTGATGACCAAGAAAGTTTCCTGAAGTAAACTAAAACTGATCTTGACATAAAGGAGCCTTTCAAAGTCATTATGCCTACAATTTTAGGTTAAAAACCAAAATCTGAATTTGGATATTACTATAACACAGACTGATCATGTCCCATCACACTCCACCTCACCCCCTACACACTCGTCCAAAACTCAGAAATGGCTCCATATTGCCTCTAATATGAAATATGATATCCTTAGCCTTTCACAATCTGAATCCCAGCTGCATTTTCAATTTTATTTTATTAATCTTTTTCATTCATTTTCTACTCCTGTCAAACCGGCCTGTTAATAAACTGCATCCACCATATTCCATTATCCATATTCATGATATAGCACAAGTGGTTCCCCATGTTGTCACTGCATTCCCTCCTCATCTTCACCTCATAGACTCCCTAGCTTCCTTTAACTCCTACCTGAAATCTTACCTGAACTCTCTCCAGATTGGTAGCATTTTCTCCTTAGAAGTACTTTGCAGATGTAACATATATGTGCCTGTGTGAACCTATATTACATTACCCTGGTATACTGTATATGGATATAGGGAATAGACCTGTCATCTCATTAGTACAGAGAACTCCCCAGTGAAAAAACTGCCTCTGCCAATACAGATAAACACCTTCTCTGCAACTTAGAGTCTTAGAGAATTGCCTAAAGCATTGAGAGATTAAATGGTTTGCCCAGGGCTGTATAGTGAATATATATCAAGGAACCTAGGCTCAGGTTTTCCTGGCTTCAGGAATGGATCTCTTTTGACTATATCACACTTCTTCTCCTACTTCATATATAAAAGAGAGGCAAGATAGAGAAAAGGAGAGGTAGAGAAAGAAACAGAGATGCAGGTAGAAAACCTATGTATGAACATATATATGTATGTATATGCATATACAGGTGTTATTTACTTACATGTTTCATTCCTCCATTAGAATTAAAGATCCTTAAATATGAAGACTTTAGGGGGGTTTTTCTTTATACTCCCATTAGATTATAAGTTCCTTGAGGGTAAAGACTGTCTTTTGTCTCTTTTTGTATGTCCAGCACTTAGCATAGTACCAGGTATACAGTAAGCACTTAATATATATTTATTGAATGAATTTAATTTAATATCCTCAGAGCCTAGAAAATAGACAATAAATATTTAATTGAATTTGTGCTTTATAATTAAATAAATATTCTTACAAATTAACTTTGCAACAGATGTTTGTTGCAGTGCACATAAGTATGCTCTAATTATTAATAAGAAAATCCTTAATACAAAAAGTACATTGAGAACAAAACTCTCAGAAGGTGCTAAGTCATTAACGTCTTAGTCCTGCACAATTTTTTATGCTCGCTTGAGAATCTGGCTAACAAATGTAAAACAAAGATAGCACCAATTTACAATACAAATGAATGTCTCATTCTCAAGAGTTCCAGAAATCAGGGAAATAAAAGGCATTCATAGGCTTCTGCAAGTCAGACAGACAAAATCCCGGAAAATCAGATATTCAGTCATCCACAGGCCATCTTACTAACCTTGCAAAGCTGATCCTACCTACTGTTATGGACTTCCTGAAGACTTATCATTTGTAATACGCGATATCCAGGGCTGCTAAGTCAATATAACTGTGCCCCTGTGGTCATTCAAGAAAGAACACAGGACCCTGATTCATACCAGTTGGAACCCACAAGGTTTGGCCAGTGCCCATTCAAACATCAGTCACACATACAGCAAGCCACTCATCACTTGGCCCAGGATACACAAATCTCTGGTACTCTGATAGAAATAACAGACTTTGTAAACAATGGCCCTCAGCCAGAGGGCAGGCTCCACGCATGCTCAGTGTATGCAAAAGAACGAAGGTCAAAGTTAACCTTCCTAGTCACATTCATACAGTAGCAGCAATGTTGCCTCGGGGGAGGCTGGGAGAGGAGAGGAAAAGGCGGAGAAGGACAATCAGTACATTCTTCTTCTCCAAGCATCTTGTTATCATTCTATTGTAAAAAGGCTAAATTTAAAAATATAGAACAGTATCCAATGCCACACACCCATCCCCAAGGCTGAGAGTGGAGAAGCCTGGATCATGTCTCCACAGGGGGCATGCCCTCCCCTTCAAACTTTTGGAGGGGAAACTCAGAAACAAATGATGTTCTGTGTATGATACCAACAGACTAAGAAAGTTTCCATCCTGCTATTTTTTTCATAGCCACCCCTTCCCAGGAGTTTTTCCTCAAATCCCCAATTTCCACTCTTCAGCCTTCTACTATTATTGCTATACCTAGAGGTACACTGGAATCTTTATTGGAATAAATATTTCTGTAGGGAGTATCTCCTGAGGTTAATACTCCCAGCTACCAATGTTTAGTTATCCCAGATCTTTCCAGAGTCGGCAAGTAGCTTTGTAATCAAAAAGAGATCTGTACAGGTATCATACAAAAACTGGAACTAAGGAACTAAATGTAAAATTCAGGTCAACAGTCAGATATTTTCTTAAAACCACCTGTGATGGGGAAGCCTCAAACTAGAAAGCTTTGGTCAGTCATTAGTAGCAATGCTGCCACCGTACCTAGCTGAGCCCAGCATCTTAACTTGTATTTCTGAGAGAGAGGCTTAATCCTTAGGGCCATAGGTCAGTTTCCAGAAACCTGGAATTCCCTTGAATTCATTATGCCTCATGGATTCTGTCCTGAAGACCTATGGAATTTCTACTGAAGTTAGAAAGACCTGAATTCAAATCCTGTTTCAGACTCTTAACCAGCTATGTGACCTTGGATCATATTTAAACTCAGGAAAAGGAGTCTTCTTGACTTTTCAGTCAAGTACTGAACCACCTGCTCAAATCTGGCCTCAGATACTTACTAACTGTGTGACCCTGGGGCAAGATGCTTAATCTTTGTTTGCCTCAGTTTCCCCATCTGCAAAATGAGCAAGAGAAGGAAATGGCAACCATCCCAGTATCATTGCCAAAAAAAAAAACCACCTAAATGAGGTCATGGAGAGTTGGACAGTACTGAAATGACTGAATAACCATATTTATTATTATAATTGGTACTTCCTAATTCTGGACTAGAGCTGTGAAGCAGGTAAGGTTTGTCTTTGTTCCTGAAGTCACAGAAATAGTTTACATCAAAGCTCTGCTGTTTACTATCTGTTCAACCTTGGGCAAATCACTTAACTTGTCTGGACCTCAGTTACCTCAGCTGTAAAATGAGAGAGTTAGAGTAGATGACCTCTAAAGTCTCTTTCAACTCTAGAACTATGATACTATTACCTTCTTCCCTCCCTTGTCAGAAGTCTTCTCTCTATAATAAAGCTCTTTGCCATTGCCACACAGGTGGCTCTCTGGCTCTCAGGGAACAGCCAACCAAACCACCCAGATATCAGTTTATTATTATTAGCCTAAGGTACTAACCCAGGGTAGTATAGTGAAAGAGTTCTGGATTTGGAATCATGGGCTCTGCATTCAAATCCCACCTGCCTCAATGCCTTCATCTATAAACTGAGGGAGTTGGAATAGTTGGCCCCTAAGGTCTCTTCTCCCTCTAAATCTATGATGCTATGATCCCTTCGGGATGTAGATGCTTGGGCTTGGTTTTTAAGAAGTAAGTTCTTGGAGACCCAAAGGAAGGAAGCCTTAGTGATGGTAACCAGGCATCTACAGGCAGTAGGGGAAATATTGGCAGGCCGGGAGGCCTGTTCTCATATCACGCAACCAGAGGCAATCACTTTGTATTACTACCTAATGCCTGCCTCATTCAGAGCAATGGAAACTGCTCTATTGTAAGCAAGATGATGATATCCTGCCATTTACCTACAGGAAACAGGAAAGTCTTGTCCAGGCATATGACATTGCCATATACTTAAATACCTTTCTTTGGGCCTTTTTTGTTTTATGAAAATCATAGTGCTGAATCTATTGAAGTGGTGGGTGGATGTTCCTGCAGAGACTCAGGCTTAATGTTCCAGTACCTTCCAGATCTGTACATAGCAACAAGACTTTCTCAAAGTGCTTCTAAGGCTCAGAAGGTTGCAGTCTCAAGGGCAGCATGGTGGGGAACAACTCATCTGAGCAATGCTGGCATCTGCCAGAGCCAAATAAAGACTAACACAGTGCCCAAGAAAGAGCTCATAGTACAACACATTTCATGGAGTTTAATAAAGCAACTGTTACTTCCTGTGCCAGTCCTGAGAGTCCCAGAGAGCCTACATATGCTACACAGTATCCTGCTTAACTGAAGCAAAAGCCCCCAATGCACAGCTCATGGCACTTGGAGCTACAGTTAAGTCTTCAATCCGAATAATAACTCTTACCATTATCTGCCAATAGGAGAATATTAACCTCCTTCTCTCTGAATTAAATCTGAAAATTGCATTCCTGACAAGAGGAGAGGGAATTTCAGTATCACTTAGCAAGGAGGGAAAATTTGATGAATTCAGAAACTGTGTTTGCCCTCAGCATAAAGACTTCCCCTTAGATAGCTAAGGCTGTTGCACCCTCAGAGAAATTCTCATTTCTCTCCTCTAAACCTTCCTTCTTTTTTGATAGATCCCAAGGAGATGTAGTAGAAACAAAAATCAATTGAATCACTAAACAATACGCATTGTGCTCTCTGATGTTTTTCTAGGACAAGGTTCTCTAATTTTGATTTTTTTATTGGCATCTCTTATTTTTATATCACCTTTGTTTTCAATATGTCTCTTTCTTCTCCCTTGCCCAAACAGCTGTTACGTATAGCCAAGTGTAAAAAAAGAAAGAAAATAAGAAGCAGCTCAACAAAATTAAACTGTAAGCCAATCAGGTCTCAGTACGTGTAGCATTACTTACCTATAATCTGCAAAGTCAAGTACATAAATTATTTTGTGAGGAGCAACTATTGCTCACCTTTGCATCGCTAGAGTTGACAGTAGGGAGGAGAGAAGAGAGATACATTTCTACCATGGGGAACCAAAGAAAACCATACCAGAGGGTATTTGGAGATGAAGTTGGTAGCAACCAGTTTGAAAGCTTGTATGGTTAGTGTTGACATCTCTCAGCAGATCCTTTCTCCTCAATTCATTTAACATTCCTTCAGTTCTTACAAAACCTGCAAGGTACAGTTTTGGGCTATAGCACAAAGCAGAAAGGCAAATAAGACATGATCTCTTTCCTATCAGAGCTTCCACTCTAGCCTATACCACTGCTAAAAATCCAGGGAACATTGCTGGCCCCCATAGGATTGTCTGCTTCCTCTGGTTCTGGGATTGCTGTAGTTAAACCAGAAAAAAAGAGTGCTCAATAGATAGATCAATAGATAGATCCAGCAGATCTGCTAAACCTCAGCAAACAGATGTCCAGGCTGTTTGCAATTGCCACCCACACCCAAGTCTTCCCCAGCACCCTTTCATTCCAAAGTGTTAGGGTTCCTCACTAGAAGCACACACTTAATAGTGGCAATCTCTCCCTGAGCTACATCATTACAGTTATTTAACCATACTCTATATCTGGGATCTGCTTCTCATAGGAAGGTTTGGGAACCCTGCTCTATAAATTCTGAATTGGGTAGAGTTAGCAGGTTATATTGGGAAAGTAATTTTGATCAAAGAACCTGATTTTAAATCTTGGATTTAGACAAGGTCTCTGGACTTTTCTGGGAAAAGATAAGAAGGTTGGATTGGATAGCTCCTAAGGTCCCTTAAAGCTAACTTTCTGTGATCCTTTGGCTTCATCTCCCACTACAGTCAAATGCCTATCCTGCTGAGCTAAGTGTTCAATCACCTGGCATTATGTCTTGGAGGTCAAAGGAGCTCTGCTTGGTTGATTACCTCATCTATCTAAACCCTACTTCTGTGAAGCAAGTGTGTTACAATGGAAAGCTTGCTGGCTTATTTGGGGATCAGAGGATCTGAATTCAAATCTAGCTCTTCATTTAACAACCAAAGTGACTGTGGTCAAGCCATTTCAATGTTCTCACTTTTAAAAAAGGAAAGTTTGAACTAAGATGATCTCTAAGGTCTTTTCCACTATTAACTCTATGATCCTATGAGAAATATTCTTATTCCTATTTCACTCATAGGGAAAGCAAGGCACATACTTGTGAGATTTCAGGGACATAGAGAAGGCTTTCCTACATCACCATGTATTTTCCCAAATTCTTGTTGGTGCCAGAAATTCTACAATTAAAGACTCATTTCTTTAAGTAAATGAATTTTCCCCCTATTAAAATGTAAATATCCCATAAAAGGTAGCAATCATAGCAACAGTTCACATTCATCTAGCTCTTTAAGGTTAGCAAAGCACATTAAACTTTATTTCACTACTTAGAACAAATAGATTTATCAAATTATATTTTAAAAGCAATTCCTTTTTGATAGGGTAAGATAACTTATGAAAATAATAGGGAGCACAAGAATATTTAGAAGTTGGGAGGGGGTGAATGCCACAGAGATGGGGAAAGGAAATAAAGGGAAAACTGCAAAAATAAGCTTCACCCAGTTCGACATTTGTGAACTGGCCCTGATTAAGGTGTAAAGTCCTTCACTCTTTGCCTACCCTGCCCACCAAGATAGATTATCTTGTCTCTCCAGACTTCCATACACACCCTCAGTCTCCAACTTGAGCATCAAGAGTAGTGTTTGGAAACAATGGGAGCCTTCTGAAAGGACTTTCACCCTGTGCAATATATATACCAGCTGCTATATCCTGTCACTACAGAAAAAAACAAAGCTGATGAATGTCAAGGTTAAGACTTCTTCTTTGGAAATCAAGCTTCCTGGAGTCTGAATTAGTCTATTCATTTAAGCACTAACTTTGGGTCTGCCATGTCATCAGCTGAAGTGTATTAATCATTTCCCTTTTCTTTGGCCCTGCTGAGTCTTTGCCCTCTAGGTGATATCAATTAAGCATGGGCCACTAATATCCTTTCATAAATGTCACATTATTTACAGCAATCACCTCGTAAAGCTCTATGGTTTGGTGCACAGTGGTCCAGCAGCAGAGGACATGAATGCTTCAAGGCTTTACAATTTCATGAATGTGAACCCCTACCAACCATACACACCCAAACCCCTCTGGACCTTAACATGCCAGTCATTAAATTTTATTAGAAAAAAAACTGTTATCTGGGAGATAGAAAAAAGCCAATTTGCCATAACTTGTTAATAGCCATCTCTCCTTTTATAGCATAAGTAGCAGAAAACACACACACACACACACACACACACACACACTCACACACACACACACACACACACACACACACACTCACACACACACACAAATCTGCCAGTGCTACTATCAGAACAGTACTTCTCTAACCCTTCAGTTTTCTTCTCCAATATGCCTTCCCCTGCCTCTAGTGCTATCTCCCCAGATACATTAGCATTTTTGTAAGGCTCATATAAAATATAGATTACACTGTAGACTGGTGGCTACAAATGAGAACTCAGATGGGGTGCTTGGAATGAGATTTTCAGCTCACTGCTATTACAGAGCCATGGTTACCTTCATTTTTTATTCTGCCCATTTTTTCACTTTCTCAGGAGTAGATATGATAACATAGAACTCCCTATAAAGATAAAAAAGTAAAATTGACGTTATCTTTGGCTGAAAAAGCAATCTTCTAGCCTAAGAATGTAAATATGTGGATCTGTTCTTAGTGTATATAAGGGATGGGAGGAGGCTACCCTCTTTAGCAGCTAGAACACCCCTGAGCCATTCTGGAGCTTGGTTTTTGGGTTCCTGGGGGTTGGGAAGTGATAATCGGCTTTAGATTATTGGATCCCTAAAGGCTGAAGCATTCAGTGAATAAACATTTTTCATGTCAAAGCCCTGTGACATGATTCAATCTATCTTTGCCAGTCAGACCTTCTCATCTGGTAATATCCTTCTCCCTCACTTTTCCATTTGCAACCTACTAGACAGAATTCCTGATAATGTCCTTCAAGGCTTAGAGTCAAAGAGAGCTCTAATCTAGCCCTACAGAAGAGCTACTGGATTTTAGTAGCCACATACAGTATTAAATACTCTGGAAAAATGCAAAGACAAAGGAACCTACCTTCTATAAGGAGATTCCTAATCTAACTACTAAGGAAACCTGAAAGGATTAAAGCATTTGGACTAGCTTTTGAAGGAAACTCAGGCTTCCAGGGTGTACAAGTGAGGAGTACCACCAGTTACAACCTATCCTTTACAATTTGAGTTTCACATTCTGGACTTTTTCATATCATACAGGAGCCAGAAAAAGTCATACATACACAAAAGAAGAAAGAACAGGTGGTGGTATTTTTTAAACAACATCCCAAGAAGTGCAAATTAATTTATTACAAACTGAGCAAGAGGTGTTGAAAAGATGCAGATTAAAAAAACAGAGTCAGATTGGGCTAACCTCCTTTATCTCAGCTCTCAAACCATGAAAGAGGAGATAATGAAATGGTCTTCTACAGACTTCTGGGAAGAAAAGTGAGAAGTGAATTAAGTACCCAAGTAGCTGGAGTTCTTCTTTCCATTGTCGGGATATATACTATATAGTGCAGAAAGGACAGAGATTTGGAATCAGAGGAGCTGGGTTTGAATCTAGTCATTTACTATCCTTGTGACTTCACCTGAGTCTTAGCAGTTATACCTACGAACTTTTGGAGTTGGACTAGATGATTTCTAATTACCATTCTAGCTCTGTCTATAATCTTGCAATTTCCTTAATGCCCAGAACTCTGTCCCATTCCCAGATGAGAAATAATATGTTGCTGAATTAAGGAAATATGGGTCACCAATTAGAGGCCAAGTGCCTTTACATTCCTTCATGATTGTCTTGACCTCTTGGATAGCAGATATTTGGCTGACCCATAACCATGGATGCTAAGAACTCTAATTCATGGATGTCAGTGATGAAAGAGAGTCTTAGAAAAGTCCTTGAATGAATGGATATAGGAATGCACATATATACATACATACAATTAAGCAAATCCCCTGGAGGACACAAGTTCTGTACCAAAGCCTAATGTCTACCCAGAATATGAGTGGCTCTTCCTCTAGTGGTAGATATCAAAGATTCCTGGGTAAATTATTAGGATCCCTTAACCCCAAGAGATAGACACCTACACAAAGCAGTCAATGCCTTTAGCTCTTTTGGGCTTCAGTTTCCTCACCTGCAAAAGAGGGCTTGGATCAGCATAGCTATCTTTCTATGATTTAGTGACTACAGGTTTCTGCCTGTAGCCACGTAGCCCTGAGTTGCCCTGGGCAAAGGGCTTTATTCTGCAGGAAAATCTTATGGAAACAATATCTCCTTAGTGCTAGATTTCCCTGGTGATCAGCCTGTCCTACCTGAAAGCTTACTGGCAACAAATTACCTGACCTTGCTTTGCTGTCATGACCCAGAATGATCTGACACAATGTTGGTTGAATAAATTATGACCAATCTCAACTGTCTAGCCCTTAATGGTGGTTAAGCCTGTTCTATATTCTATCCCAGGAATGGGGAACCCAGAGCATCAAGGCCCCATGTGTCCTTCTAGGTCCCTGGGTGTGGCCTTTTGACTGAATGCAAGTTTTACAGAACAAATCCTTTTACTAAAGGAACTGGTTCTGTGAAGTTTGGATTCAGGCAAAGGGCCACACTTAAAGACCTGGAGGGCCCTAACCCATGTTCACTAACATTTCAATAAATTATGTATTCTAATAAACTGAATTATGCTTAGTTTTGTGGCATTCCCCACTTCTTTTAATCCATAATTCCCTAGAACCTTAGAATAATAGGAGCATAGATTTAGAGATATAATAGATCTCAGACATCATCTAGTCCAATTCCCTGATTTTACACACAAGAAAAATGAGGTTCAAAGAAGTGAAAAGACTTGAACAACCTTGCTGGGACTGAGCCCAAGTTTCCCTGACTCCATGTCAGCCCCTCTATCTATTACTCCATGCTGTGTCCCTCGATTTGCCATAGTACTTGATAGACCAGATTCCTGCATATCCTTAACCTCTTGGATCCCAGATATTTGACCTACTCAAAACTAAGGATGCCAAGCTTTCACTAATTTCTGCTGAAAATTTCTAGTTCTCAGATCCTTGGATGTCCCCTAAAAACTTATACCAAGCCTTTATCTAGATCTCACGACCTCTAAGTTTTTAAGGCTTATTTCTGAGTCCTACCATCCCTGAATATGAACCCTGAGTTTGGTGGACTCAGATCTCTGCCCAGTCTTGTCGTAGTTACAAATCCTACCAGACTAACCTAACTTTTTGCTCCCTCAGTCCAAATAAGAATATCAACCGTTTTAACAGATTGATCTTTTGAGTCTTTTGATTTGAGTCTTTGTGCCATGGATGTCAATGATACAAGGAATACAGATAAGTGCATGAATGAATGCAGAAATACACATACTCTATTTAGAAAGTAGTCTAATTGCAAAATCTATGGCTAATTGCTCAAATAAATTCACCCAAGAACCTTATAATTTGCCAAACATCTCTCTGAATCTTAAATTACTTTTATGTATTTGTTGTGTCTCATTTGAATGAGATAGAAAACACTATAAATCATACTAAATCACTTGCTAGTTTGGCATACAAAGGAGTTTTTGGTCTTAATGTAATTCAATTATGGTATTGATGTGTAAAACAGATATATGGATATTAATGGACATAATGAATCAATTACAATCTATTAATGTAATAGAGTATGAATTTTTAGGGGAAACAATGTCTTGCTACATGACCTTAGACCAGTCTGAGTCTTCATTTCCTCATCTATAAGGTGGGGATAGTGGACTAGATCCAATTCATTAATGTTTAGGATTGAAGTTGGGGGTCACCCAAAGAGCAATGAAGAGCCCATGTTAAGACATAAGTAGGTTTTAGTACATTATAAATGAAGCATTATGCAGGAGAAATGTTATAAAGAATGCCATCAAATAAATTTATGACCAAAACAGATAAACTTGTCATGTAGCGACAGTCCAGGATAGCCAGTCTTCTATTAACATATGCTCCATTATGCTCTTTAAAATACCAAGAGAATAAAATGAAGGCCCACAGTATGTTGGGAGGAAAAATGTGTAGAGAGCAAAGGTGAGAGTATAGATGAATTGATTTGCATGACAGGAGTGATAACACATCTGTGAGATAACAGGACCATACATCTTTACATATTAAGGTCCAGCCATACTGGGGTATCTGTTGTCACACAATTCTCCTCCAAAACACTGAGTGTGGGCACTGGAGAAACACAGATCAAAATCAAAGTTCCTACCCTCTGAGAGCTGACCTTCTACTTGGGTGGAGGAAGAGACACAACATGAGCTCAAGCAAGTAAATTTAAAATTTACCTACCATGTTTTCTCCTAGGTTCTGGGTAAGAAGCTTAACATTTCCAAAAGCAGGAAAAAGGCATTCACAATGTACTCAAGTAAGTAAATATAATATTGTATAAGGTAATTTCAAGACAGAAAGAACATGAATAAGTGGGAAGATCAGGAAATCTTTGAAATACTTCATGTCAGAAAAAAAGGCAGAAATGTTTTCAAATTTACACAGTTTGTACATAGCAATGAAAGTACTCAGCAGTGTTTCCTCAAGAGGCAAATAACATCTCTGAAAATTTGCTTTACTGACTTCCCCTCCTAGTTAAGATGTTTTATTATTTGAGCAACGAATTCACATCAGGAAGTAATCTAGCATTAGTCTATATGCATATTCCCCCACTTGGCCCACACAGATATTTGGCATTTACTCCAGGATGAAGGCTTAACCTCAATGATCTCACATTTCTTTCCAAAACTATAGATTCTTATGTCACCGAGGATACATTCCAGATACTTAGATCAATGTAAGTTTTAAGAAATAAAAAGGTTGAGTAAAAAGTTCTTTTGAAACAAGAAGCTGCTATCTAAAGGAATGCTATGGAATTAAAGTGGACTGTGTGATTTCTTTAAGATAAGAAGGGGGAAGGTGGAAAAAGTAAATGTACAGTTATCCCTTCCACATTACAACTTTCTACAGTTTCAATCACAGTTTCGATATTGTGTGGGTTGGCATAAGAAATTAAATGGGAGTTTTGCTAAAGACATAGATGGCATGCAAAAGCAAGCAGATGACAGAAAAAGTCTAGAAACACACAAAATAGATGCACAGTATTGTTTATCAACATGTTTCATCCTTTAATACCATGAAGTTTCAGACTTCTTCTCTGGTACAAAGGGAAAGCCAAAAGATTTTATGTGATTTTCCAGATCACGGGAATGCTGTGCCCCTAAGCCCTGTGATATGGAAGGGATAACTATGTAAAGAATTACAGTGGAAAAGCCAATGGCCTTTGGTTAAGATCTTGATTCTGGATCCTGATTTTGCCAAGCTGGACAAACTTGAATTCACTTAGCCTCTGTTACGACCTTCATCCAAGATCTTTCGTTGGTTGTTGTATTATGTAAGGTTCCTATTAGCTTTAAAATTCTGTGTATGGAGAAAAAAGGGGTGGGAGGTAAGGAGAAGAGTCTTCTGAGGAACAAAGAAGGCCAGGTCAAGACATTTTGGGACTGCCAGCCTAGACCTCAAGTCAAATTCCAGGATTGACCTATTATTGCAGGTTGGATAAACTTGTAAAGCCTTAACACAGAGTTCTCTTAGCTCTACACAGCATAAATCCTTCTGGAAAACATCAAAGACTGACAGAATCTCACAGCCACATAGGACCTCAAAAATCATCACCTCCAAATTGTACCAAACCAAAATTCCCTTCTACAATACTTCCAACAATTGTTTATCCAGACTTTGCTTGAAGACCTCAAGTGATGAGAAATCCATTGCTCTCCAGATTAGCTCAATACACTTTTGGATAATTTGAATAGTCAGGAAGTTTTTCCTTACTCTGATTTATCTCTTCATGTAAATCACCAACAGAGAGTTGACCCAATATCCTAGAGACTTTCAGCTATTTCTTTGGATATTATATGTATATCAATAGATCATCCATCATTTATTTCTCCTTTTTCAAAAATAAAAAGCACATATTTTTTCTGATTATGTAATTTTCTAATGACATCCATTATACATCTTCCCCTGCATAATTCCTCTCTTGTAATGTGCTACAATCTGCCCTAATCTACCACGTATCTACTATGCCCTTTATGTGATTATTAATTTGAAATATTCAGAGATTTGGTTATCCCATAAAAAAGCCATACACTAGAAAAATATTAGAGTTAATGAGAGGACCTTTATTTCAAGAAAAATCTTGGAATCAATAGGAAATGGGCAACATTGCAAAAACAATCCAGTCTATTCTCCTCCTCCTGTTTAATTCTAGGCTCAAATCACTGTCCATATGCAGTGCCTGTCCAAAATACATGTGTTGATGGATGAGCTCTATAGATTGTCCTTCCACCTGAATATCATTGTCTGGGCAAGAGACATTCTTCATCCACTTCATTTTTTTTAGTGCGGATAATTAGGCTGAATTTTTTTTTCTCTCTTTTTTTTTTTTTTTTTTTTGGCTGATTATGGAATCTATTTAGGAGCCTTTGCAATTTTCTGGAGATTGATACATCAGTATGGTATCATCCACAGACAGGAGCATCCAAAGGTCTTCATTATTTTTAGCAAATTCCTTTTCAGTTTGGATTTAGTCCTGTGCTAGCCACCTCCTGATAAAGAAATTGATGGACTCAAAATACAAAATGAGACTTTTTTTGATCAACTGGAGGATTTATTTTACTTGAATGACATATTTTAATGGGCTTTTTTCTTTCTCAATGGGAGGAGAGAGAGAGTAGATTTTCATTGACTGAAAAGATAAAAATATAATTTTTCAAAAGAAAGAAAAAATTGGATCCTGCACTAAGCATCTTTTGCAACATTGACTGACAACTTTTGGCAAGCATATGTGCCCTTCTGTTAAAAATAAATGAGTTATTAGTCATTTCCGTTATTATACTTTTCAAAGAATGGGGAGGGAGGAGAGAGAGAGAGAGAGAGAGAGAGAGAGAGAGAGAGAGAGAGAGAGAGAGAGAGAGAGAGAGAGAGAGAGAAAAGAGAGAGAGAGAGAGAGAGAGAGAGAGAGAGAGAGTAGGCACATTTATTAGGTGCTTACTTTGTGCCAAGCACTGTGCTAAGTGCAAGGAATGTAAACATAAGAAGAAGAAAAAACACTCCCTGCCCTCAAGGAGCTTACTTTCTAATGCAGGAAGATAATACATAAAAGAGAACTAAAACCTAGAGAGGGAGTGGTAAATAGAAGCTACTCGTGTTGAGGAAGTCTAGAGAATCAGGAGTAGAATGAAGAGAAGAGTTGGACAAATGAATTTATTAGGCACCTTGCTAGAGGAGGATCTTTAAGGAAGTGCTCTGCTCCACAAAACCGAATTTCTTTTTTAAAAGTCAATAAATACAGTGAGATTTTGTATTTTCTGTCCCTTTTAGTCAGTGGTTGGACTACAAAAATGCTAATTGTTATAGAACCATTTGAGAAAGCCTGCTTGTTCCTTTCTCAAGGCTTCATTAGAGATACCTCTGACATATGTGCAGACCATTCTCATAAAAAGCTTTGAGATGGGAAAGTAGGCATGTGGATTGGTAGTTACTGAAATTTTTTTTCATCCATTCTTTTTGGTGATAATATCTGAGATTTTTCCAGGTCTTTGATATCTTCCCCTTTCTGATATCTTGAGAGTCAATCCCTCAACATCTTCAAAATTATGTAGCCATTAGCATACATTTCCCAGCTTTGTATTTCTTTTGTGTCATTTCTACTTTTCAGTGCAACAGATCAGAGACTGTCATGTTAGTATCCAAATATAGTGATGCTTCTATTCCAGACAGTAAAGTTAGTTATAAAAATTTTTATTGACCTTTCTTATTTTTCAGATCTTTGTTGTCTCTAGTTTCATTTACATTTCCCCCTTTCTTTTCTTTCCTCAATTTCATCTGCGTTTTTTAACCATGTTGTCTATGTCTTTATTAAAGTTGCTGATAGATATCTTAAACAGCATAGGTCTAAGGAGGAATATCAGGGGCATCCTTTTGGTGATCTCCTTCCATGTGAATTCCTTAGTTTCAATCAATCAAATAGTTTGGAGATCATATATCTGTATTATCTTGCATTTATCCATTTTGTCTACAAGGAAAGCATAAGAAATTCTATCAAATGGTTTGCCTAGAAACAAACAAACTTTTGGCCATGTCCAGAGGGGACAGTGGTTCAAGAGACTTAGGAAAAGCTATCTACTGTCACTGCTCAGAGTGGGATAACCTTTATTCTCAAGCCACCACCCCATGGAAAAGAGTCTTGTGGGTAGAAAATACGGAAACTGGTCAGAGAGAGAGCCAAGGGCAGAAAGAGCTAATGAAGGGAAAAGAGGTATAGGTCATCACCAGTAAGAGGACAGAGTGGGGACCTGTAGAGAACAGATAATAAAGTCTGACTAATGCCAGCAGCTGTGATGAAATCTGCTGCTAGTATGGAGAAGATGAGAGACCTGTGACATACTCTTATTATTCTCCAGAAAGGAAGTCATCTGTCCTCACGGGCTATTTATTCACTTTAATTACTATGTTTCCCTCAGGGTTGGGAAAGTTTAGCCTTTGTTTTTAATGTGCTCTTTGGTGTCTAAGCATTTCACTATGATAAAAAATATTGGCCCACTTACCACAACTATTGTGTATCATGTCTACAGAGGAAGGAGAGAGAGAAAGAGCATTCCCTTTCTGGAGACAGGAGACTATACGACCAATGACAGTTGACCTAGGGGGATTGGAGTTAACTTAGAACAGCTGGGTGAGGTAATAGTGTTATACTTTGCATGCTTGGGAAGAACCCAACATCGATATACCTCTGCTAAAAACACATTTAATATACTCCTATTTTAAATCACACTTACCAGTGCCACTCTCCAGCCACCTTCCTACACACATACATACTTAAGCAAAGGTTGTCATCTTCCTTTTATTTTCCCTTTGCACTAGTAGCTACCATATTTGGCACACAACATAGTTAAAAAGAAAGCCAAAGTAAAGTGTGAAGTGAGTCACTTAAAAAGATAAAACCATGCCCCTGGAGAGTGAATGTCAAGGAAAGCTCCCACAGAAAGGAAAGGGAATGAGTTATTCTGGAATGCTCAGATGTTTGCTGGATCAGTGGATGACTGATATCTCAGTGTATCTAACTCCTCAGTGCTAATTTCTGCCTATCCTTGGGAACTATATTAGAGACTTTGGGTTTTTTTTTAAGCTTTTATTCCTATTGAGAGATAGGAAGCATACTTTTCCTGAAGTTTTTTTCTATTCTTTCCAATTTATAGGCACTATTATTCTAGATGGTTTTTAAGATTTTCTTTCTTTTACCTTTTAATACTCTTATTACCTCTGTAGGGACAGTTGGTGGCACATTGGATAGAGCACTGGACTGGAACACAGGAAGGCCTATATCTTTGACCAATATCTTTGCTCAGAGGGTAGCTGTGTGATCCTAGTCAAATAACTTAACTTCCATCTGTTTCAGTTTCCTCATCTGCAAAATTGGGATAATAATAGCACCTACCTCCCAGAATTACTGTGAGGTCAAATGAGACAATATTTGTATAGCATTTTAAAGATCTTAAAAAACTATATAAGTACTATTAAATTAACTTTTTTGAGGTATCAAAATGAGGTAACACAATGGATAGAGTGCCAGGCCTCAGGTCAGAAAGACTCATATTCATGAGTTCAAATCTGGCCTCAAACACTTACTAGCTGTGTGACCCTGGGCAAGTCACTTAACCCTGTTTACCTTGGTTTCCTCATCCATAAAATGAGCTAGAGAAGGAAATAGAAAACTACTCCAATATCTTTGCCAAGAAACCCCAAATGAAGTCACAAAGAGTTAGACATGATTGAAAACAACTTGAATAACAGCAGCAAATATGTATATACCAATGATGCAGATTTGAGTGTTATGGTTTAGCAATATAACAATCCTGATTTTGTGTTACTATTTTTTGCATACATATTTTATTGCTTATATTCTAAGTGTATATCAGATGATTCACTGCTTCATTGTTTTGATGCACCTGATATTATACACTTAAAGCTTACATTTACATTATAATTTCCTTACATACTGTCAATTTGGATCAGTCTTTTAAAAATAGAAAGACTTCCTGTCATATATATTATCAGGATATAGGTATTGTGCCATGCAGAAAATCTACTAATAGTAGAAGTAGACCTGAGATACAGAACTAACGCAGGCATACCTCATTTTATTATGCTTTGCTTTATTGAGCTTTGCAAATATTCTGGTTTTTACAAATTGAATTTTGTGGCAACCCTGTGTCAAGCATGTCTAGAGGTGCAAATTTTCAAATAGCTTGTGCTCAACATTGCATCTCTATGTCACATTTTGGTAATTCTCAGATATTTCTACCTTTTTCATTATTATCATATCTGTTATGGTGCTCTTATAATTGGGGGTACCATGAACTTCACTCTTATAAGATGGCAAACTTAATAATTAATAAATGTGTGTGTCCTCACTGCTCTACTGACTGGCCATTCCCCCATCTCTCTCCCTCTCCTCAGGCATCCATATTCCTTGAGACACAACAATTAGGTCTATTAATAACCCTACAACGGCCTATAAGTGTTCAAGTGAAAGGAAGAGTTGATGATTGAGGTAAATTTCATTGTCAGCTTATTTTAAGAAACTGCCACAGCTACCACAACATTTGGCTACCACCATGGTGATCAGCTAGCAGCCATCAACATCAAGGCAAGACCCAGCATCAGCAAAAAGATTGTAACTTACTAAAGGCTCAGATGATGGTTAGCATTTTTTAATGATAAAGTAGTTTTTTAATTAAGATATCTACCTTGGGTTTTATTTTACATAATACTATTGAACACTTAATAGACTACAGTATAGTGTAAATATAACTTTTTTGTACTGAAAAACCAAAAGATTCACCTGACACACTTTATTATGATATTTGCTTTTTTGCAGTGGTCTTGAACCAAATCAACAATATCTCCAAGGTATGCTTGTATATACTATGAGGAGGAGTTATAAAAGATTTAGGGGACTATAAAATAATTTGTACCAAGGTTAGGCCAGGATGATGCACTAGGTCATACTCTGAGAATTACCAGACCCATTTGTTTGATTAGTGATACAATCCCAGTAGGAAATGGTAACTAGAACTGGCTAGCAAACCTCCATCTATGGAAGAAAAATTCAGGAAATCTGCAGCCTTAATGAGCATAGGGAATGCCTCAGCAAGGTAAATGAGAGTGAGACTTAGGTCAGAATTAGAAGCTTCATATGTGAGTGAGGTTGAGATAAAACAGGAAACATTTATTGTTTCTATGGGCCAAGAATTATGGGAATACTCTTCTGGGAGCCAAGATGGAGGAGTGATCTCTAAATGATATCCTCCCTCCTATTCTTGACCTTGAAAAATCCAGAGAATATTTCCCCAGTAAAAATCCCAGAACAGTGGGATCAGCTGAAATAATAAACAGTCTCAGCCCATGAGGCCAGGAAAATCACAAAGTGGGGACCCTCTTCCTGTGGTTGAAGGGGACCAGTGCAAGACTGTCCCAGACAGGCCCACCTCAGTGAAGCAGGAGGAGATTCTGACCCCAGGGAGGTGGAACCCATAAGTGCCAACACCAGGACCCCAGGCATGCCTCAGCACAGACACAGGAATTAGGAAGACAATATCACAGATGGGCTTCACTAACCGCTGAGACTACCTGTGCTCTAGCTCAGGAAAGGAGAAATCTTGCTGCCAGGACACCCCTCCCCCACATCTCATACAGCTCAGCAACCTCCAGGGTAACTCTGGAGAAACTCAGAAAGACTTCAGCTGGCTTCTGATTTGGCACACCAGCCAGCTCAGCACTAGGTAAGCTGCAGCATTCTAGCTTCTAGCTGAAAGAACCAGAGGTCACAGTACACAAAGCCTCAAGTTCTAAGCACAAGAACCATGGGACTGAGCCCCCTGTGCCCCAGAAGCAGAGATCCACCCTAAAATCCAGGAAAAGGTGATCATCATGAGCAGAAAGCAAACTAGAAAAGAAAAGACCACAGAAGCTTTCTATGGGGACAAGGACCAAAACATGAATACTTAAAAAGTCAGCATTGAGAGTGCTCTCATCTGAAACTTCAGAAGGGAATATGAACTGGTTTCAAGCCTAAAGAGTATTTTTGGAAGAACTCAAGAAGGATTTTAAAAGCCAAATTAGAGAAGTAGAAGAAAAACTGGCCAATGATTTTAAAAATATGAAAAAAAAATTCACTGAAGAGAATAACTCCTTAAAAAGGAAAACTGGACAAATGGAAAAGGAGATGCAAAAGTTAACTGAAGTAAACAACCTATTAAAAGTTAGAGTTGGGGTTGGGGGGGCAGAGCCAAGAAGGCAGAGTAGAAAGACTCACATATATTAGCTCCCCGCTACAGCCCCACCTGTAAAGAAAGACTCTCAACAAATTCTAGAGTAGTAGAAACCACAGAACAACAGAGTGGAGGAAATTTCCAGCCCAGGTGACCTTAAAGGGAGACAGGAAACATCTGTTGCACCAGACACAGAGTGGAGCCCAGCCCAGCTTTGGCCATGCAGCGGGGCTCTGGGAGGAGGACACAAACCAGGCTTGGTGACAGAATCTCTGGTCACAGTAGCAGCAGTTCTCTGATCCCTCAAGCCCCAGGAGCCAAAGGTCAGTGATGGGGTTTTTTCAGCTGGCCAAGAAGGGAGAAGGGCAAAGGGCCTTTCCATAGCTCTGGCCTCAGGCAGTGGCCATAGAGGCCACATCAGGCAAGCGATAGCAGTTCCTACAGCAGCCCCCAAAGCAGGCCTCATCTGTTGTTGAATCGTAACACCCCTGGGACCACTAAGCTGCTGATTCTTACCTCAGCCCTATGTAGAGGCTCTGGGGCAGCTGATCTTTATCTCACAATGAATGGTGACCCTGCCCTCACAGCTTATCTGAATGTGAGCCCCCAGTGCTGCCTTAGCAGAACTGGAGGCCAGGTGGTTGTGAGGAGGAAACTCTGCTAAGATTCTAGGCACAAAAATTTCTTCCTGCTCCCAGACCAGTGTACACACTTGATTGTGCCACTTGGGAGGAACTGAGATCTTACAGATCCCTGGAGTATACCCTACTCTTGACAAAGGACCCAAAAGTCAAGTAACTGGTTGGAAAAATGCCCAAAAAGGGGGAAAAAATAAGACTATAGAAGGCTATATTCCTGGTGAACAGATACCTTCTCCCATCCTTTCTGATGAGGAAGAACAATGCTTACTATCAGGGAAAGACATAAAAGTCAAGACTTCTGTATCCCAAACATCAAAAATAAATATTCAATGATCTCCAGCCACAAAGAGTTCAAAAAGGATTTTGAAAATCAAGTAAGAGAGGTGGAGGAGAAATTGGGAAGAGAAAGGAGAGAGATGCAAGAAAATCATGAAAAGTGAGTCAACAGCTTGCTAGACCCCCAAAAAATGCTGAAGAAAATAACACCTTTAAAAATAAGCTAACTCAATTGGCAAAAGAAGTTCAAAAAGCCAATGAGAAGACAAATGCTTTAAAAAGCAGAATTAACCAAATGGAAAAGGAGGTTCAAAAGCTCACTGAAGAAAATAGCTCTTTAAAAATTAGAATGCAACAAATGGAGGCTAATGACTTTATGTGAAACCAAGAAATTACAAAACAAAAGTTAGAGTTGGACCAGTAGAAGCTAATGACCCTATAAGACATCAAGAATCAGTCAAACAGAATCTAAAGAATGAAACAACAGAAGAATCTATCTCATTGGAACAACAACTGATCTGGAAAATAGATCCAAGAGAAAAAAATCTAAGAATTATTGGTTTATCAGAAAGTGAAAAAAAGAGCCTAGACAATATTTTCCAAGTAATCATCAAGGAAAACTGCCCAGAGGTCCTACATCTAGAAGGCAAAATAGTCATCAAAAGAATCCACTGATTACCTTCTGCAAGGGATCGCAAACTGAAAACACCAAGGAATATTGTTGCCAAATTCCTGAACTACCAAGTGAATGAAAAAAAACTGCAAGCAGCCAAGAAGAAACAATTCAAATATCAAGGAACTACAATCAGGATCACACAGTTTCTACATTAAAAGATCACTATAAAATATCTGGGAGTCTACCTGCCAAAACAAACCCAGGGACTATATGAACAAAATTACAAAATACTTTTCACAAAATAAAGTCAGATCTAATTAGGTGAAAAAACATCAATTGCTCATGGATAAGCAGATCTAACATAATAAAAATGACAATTCTACCTAAATTAATTTACTTATTCAGGGCCATGCCATTCAAACTATCAAATAATTATTTTCTAAAGCTAGAAAAAATAATCTCAAAAATTCATCTGGAAGAACAAAAGGTCCAGAATATCAATGGAACTAATGAACAGAAATGCTAGGGAAGGTAGCCTAACCCTACCAAATCTCAAATTGTATTATAAAGCAGCAATCATCAAAACCACTTGGTATTGGCTAAGAAAATAGAGGGTTAGACCAATGGAATGGGTTTGGTACTCAAGACACAATAGTAAATGAATATAGCAATCTACTGTTTGATAAACCCAAGGACCCAGCTTCTGGGATAAGAATTCACTATTTGACAAAAACTGCTGGGAAAAATGGATAACAGTGTGGCAGAAACTAGGCATAGACCAATGTCTGACACTATACACAAGAATAAAGTCCAAATGGACACATAATCTAGGTATAAAGATTGATATTATAAACAAATTAGGGCAGCAAGGAATAGTATATTTGTCAGATTTATGGAGATTGAAAAAATTTTTGGCCAAACGAGAGACAGAGAGCATTATGAAATGCAAAATGGATAAATTTGATTAGATGAAATTGAAAAAAGTTTTAGCACAAACAAACACAATGCAACCAAGATTAGGAAGGAAACTGGGGAAGAATTTTTGCAACTAGTGTCTAATAAAGATCTCATTTCTAAAATATATAGAGAACTGAGTCAAATGTACAAGAATACAAGTCATTCTCCAAATGATAAATGGTCAAAGGATATGAGCAGACAGTTTTCAGAGGAAGAATTTAAAGCTATCTATAATCATTTGAAAAAATGCTCCAAATCACTATTGATTAGAGAGATGAAAATCAAAACAACTCTGAGGTACCACATCACACCTATCAGATTGACTAACATGACAAAAGAGGAAGATGATGAATGTTGGAGAAGATGGGGAGAGTTGAAACACTAATTCATTGTTGGTAGAGCTGTAAGCTGATCCAACCATTCTAGAGAGCAATTTGGAACTATGCCCAAAAGGTTACAAACACTGAATATTCTTAAACTGACAAATGACAAGTGTGACAAATTTAGAGAAACATGGGAAAGACATATTTGAACTGATGCAAAGAAAGGAAAATAGAGCCAGAATAAAAAATACTATATTACTATTTTTAACAATATAACAACTATATACAATAAACAATGACTAGAATCATATAAATGAAAACAACACCAATAGGTAGTAATGCAGATCAAATGCAATGACCAATGTTGTTTCCAGAAGACAAATGATGAAATACACTTTCCTCAGTAAAGAGGTGGGAGATTGCAGAGACCAAAAAAATGTCTATGTTATCAGACAGTCACTGTGCTATTTGTTTTTCTCTCAACTGTCTCAATTTTATTATGAGTGGATTTTATAGGGGCGGGGGTGCTAAGAAATGACTGGAAAAAAGAAAATCTCAAGTCATCAATAAAACTTTTTCAACTCCCTTTTGGAGTTAAAAAAAAATAAAAAGAATAGGATTAGATGATGTTAAAGGTCAAAGGTCTTTTCCACCTAAAATTTTGTATGAGTCTATGATTTTAGTCATCGTTCAAAAACTATATCTAGCCAAGGCTTAAAAATCCCACTATACTCACAAACACTCAAACCTTTGCATCTCATGTTGCCAATAATGGTGAACTCATGTAACAGCAAGGACCCTGACATACACAGGAGGGTTTGCTATACTGGTTCTTAGATCTGATTTTTAAAAGGAAAATAGCTTTTGAGGGGTTACCATTCTGCCTTAATCAAGCACAAATATTATTCACTCAGTTCAGGAGAAAAATTCAGCACCCTGAACTTCAAAGAAAATACAGAGAAATAAAAGTCAACAGACAGGGCTTCCAACTGTCTGACCATAAACAATACATACATAGTTACAAGAGAGAAAGAAGGAAGCACCAACATCTGGTTTTTCAAAGCCAGGAGCTCCTCAGAAGCTTCTCAGAGTCTCATCTGGCCAAACAAACACTTCCATTGAGTAAGCCCCAAAGTAAAACCTCATCTCAGAGCGTTTATAGACTTTTCAGAGCTGGAAGGAAGGACCCTCTGACCCAGTGCCTCAGTAGAAATTAACAAAAGGTATTGAGGACTGTTAATGGGAAGGGAATATCTTTACCTCTTCCCCCCACCCACCATTAACCTTAAATTAACATTGCAACTCAGAATTTTGAGAGTGAAGAGTTCATATTTATAATTATAGGTAAAATTCCAAATCACATCTCTAACTATTTCTAGTGAGTTATATCTATTTCTCTGCCTTAGACTTCTATTTTCATTTACATTGCTAAGCAACATTATGTATCCCTAGTTCTATTTCAGTCTCTGCATTTATAGCCACATACACCTACAAGGTTACATCCCACATGTTGGCTTACTTTTAAATTCAGTCATATGTGCTATGAAGTACCTCAAATCATAATAATAATGCATTTTATTTGTACAGAACCTATTTCCAGAAAGTTCCAAAAACAACATAAACTTTTAAAAATATTTTATATCATATTCAATATTTTAGAATATCCCCATGGGGATCAGTGAACCAGTAGAAAGGTTTAATGATTTGCTCAAGGTCAGCGTGTGTAAGCATCAGACTTAGTGCCAATTCTCCTGACTCCTGCCAAGCTTTCCTCTACCATGAGTATTTTAAGGCTTTCCCATCTTCTCTAGACCCTGGCTTTCTTCCAAACACCAACTCTGAAAATGGAAGGAACTGAAACTTATGTGAGAGAAAAATAGAAAATACAGTTGCTAAGAGAAGCTGTTTATATAGAGCACTTGCCATTGGAAAGGTTGTTAGAGACTAAGAAAATATCTACTCTAGAGTCTTTCTTAAAGTGAAGTGGTTCAAGTGTTGGAGTTATGATAAAAAAGATATAGATTCAAATTCTACTTCTGATACTTACAAGGTATTATAATATTATAACCTTTTTAAGCTCCACTTTCTACATATACAAAATGAGGGTGCCAGAGTTGTTGTGAAGTTCAAATGAGATAGTACATGTTAGGAGGAGAGTTTCCTAAACCCTAATCAATGTAACTAATAAGATGCTCCATGCCCTGATACCTTTATCAGGTGTGAATGCCTCTGCTTTACATCATAGAATCACAATGAGAGGTGTAAATTAGCTATGAACTAAATGGAAACAGATTACATGACATAAAAGATGTCTTCTGGTTGGTTGAAGATAATCAGTCACACCCTTTGAAGCTTGGATAAAACAAAAAGTAGAATTTGGCATTCCAATAGCTGACTAATCCAGTGGTTAGCATTCTAGTCAAGCCGCTGAGAAGGGATCATTTGTGTGGGGAGGAAGGAAGAGGCAGACAGAAGAGATCTTCTCTGAACCTGAGAATGGCTGTGTGAACTTTGAAATTTTGAGATGTCTGATGATTTGGACTTCCTGTCTGCATCAGTAGCAGTATCCCTGGAATAGTAGTGACCAATTGCACTGTCTACATCAGAAGCCAAGGACAAAATGGAAAACTGAGGAAAGGCAACTTTAGTACTCCACAGGAACGTCAACCCTCAGAACCCATCAGAGGGCTATGCATTCCAAAAGGCTTCCAGAAACCAAGAGCTACAAGTTACCTACTCTTTTGCTATATTTGTTCTCTAAGCTCGAGCCCATTTTCCCATGGAGTTTTTATATATAAGAGCAGAGTAGGTCCAAGACTTTTAGAGGAATGTTTTGATACCAACTGTTCTTAAGAAGCGGAGGAGGAGGAGGAGTGGTAGGGATCGTGGTGGTGGTGGTGGTAGTAGTAGCGGTGGTGGTGTTGTAGCAACAAGAAGAGGAAGAATGGAGGCAGCCATAATAGTAGCTATATAGTGCCAACTCTGTGCCAGACACTGTGCTAAATGCTTTATAATTATCATCTTATTTTGTCCTCACAACAACCCAGGGAGGTAGCACCTTTTTATAGATTTATAGTTGATAAAACTGAGGCTAATGGAGGTTAAGTGATTTGTCCAAGGTTCAAATTTGAACTCAGGTCTTTTTGATTCCAAACCAGAGCCCAGTTCACCATGCCACCTAAATACCTTTGTGGTAAATACCTTTTCTAAAAATTTATTAAATGTGATTGGATAATGGATATCAACTGGTTAATCCATATTAAGAAATATAGAAAAATGGGATTTATTGGCAAAAATATTAGAGAAATCATTCTGAACTCTAAGGAGAGAAGTAGTCAGCCAGCTTCTTGAGTCCCAACTTGCTAATGCGAGTGGAGAGAATGCCACATATGTAAAGAACTTTGTAAATGTTACATAAATAATAGTTGCTATCCTCTTTCATCTCCCACAGTCCATATATGCATGACAAGGATTTGGGAAAAAGGTGGCTATTGTACAATCAGTGGTTTAATCAATTGGAGAGAAGTCACAGAATAATGCCTTTTAGAGCTATAATAGACCTGAAAGGTTAAAGGGTACTTAGTGTTAGTGGAAGTTGAATTAAAAGACAAGGAGCTCCTCGTCTTCCATTCCTTAGCTATATGACCCCATACAACTCCCTCAACTTTTCTTGGCCTCAGTTACCTTATTTGGAATAATAAAAGTAGCTAACATGTATATAACATACATGTTACAAAAATGTAGTACTTTAATGCTTACAAAACATTTTTCATATAATATCAATAACCCCATAAGGCAGATACTTAGATTCTTTCCATTTTTCTGGAGAGAAAATTGGAGATAAGTGAATTTCCCAGGTTAATATGGTAGGTAGGATCTGAAGTCAGCTTTTCCTTCTCCATGTTCAGCATTCTATTCACAACACCAAACTGCTTCTAAAACACAGATATAATGAACTCTCTGTCTTCTCATAGCATGGTGTCCAGGCACATGACTTCAGAGTTCTTTCTAGCTCCAAGCTGGGCAATTCTAAATCTGTTATTTTATAGACAAAAGAATTTGACGTCCATAGAAGTTGCAATTGGTCTGATATTACAAAGACAGTGAGTGGCAGATCTAACACAAGGACTCGGTAAACCTGATTTCTGGTCTACACCATGATACAGAAGAAAGAATAATAGATTTTAATTGAAGAATGGGTTCAGATCTCAACTCTATCACATACTGGTGTGACCTTAAGCAAGTCACTTAACCCCCATGGGCCTCAGTTTTCTCATATGTAAAATGAAGGCTTTAGATCAGATGGCTTCTGAGGTCCACTTTAGCTCCAAATTGATGATCTATACCTTTTGAAGTCACTAAGCCACTTTAAAAATCATTGGTGAAATGTGAACAGTACATAAACAGCAAAAAGTGAAGTTTGGCTTCAAACCAATGATGCGTATTGTGTGAGAGTGGCTGTGGAATAATAATAACAAATATAATAAAATAGGTAAATGTCAGGAAGTAATTCTAAGAGAGGAGACTTGGAGGATGCAATCAAATTGTTCTTTCTCTCGGATACAGAAAACAACTACAAAAATATGATACTTTGAAAAGTCTGTAATTCTATTGGAATGGGTTCAGACTCTCCATCAACATAGATTATAATCCCATCACACCTTGGTAGGTGGTCTTCATGAGTGACAGTGCCCAAAAATTTGGTTTTCTTGTAGGCCAGTCTTCTGGTGAAGCTACTCTTTGAACTTAACCAAACTGGTACTCAGGTGGTGGACACTCTGTCCATTGTCCAGTGACTAGATAGATTTGTAGCAACTGTCACAGCTTGCAAGCAAAATCCAGGAAACCCATGGGGTTGTGACCTGTATATGCAATGCATTTTTGACCTTGGACCAAGGGATGAATCAGACAACACCTTACTTTCTAAATGCCCTGAAACTCTTAAAGAAATCTGATTTAAACTAAAAGTTGGAATCAGGGAAAAGGGGAAAAAAAGCAAACAGCCAAATCATGAACTATGTTCCAGTCACTTTCCTAATTTGAATATAGTTCATGACTTAAAATTCCCTCACAATGCAGTTAATTCTGAAAAAGACAGTTAATTCTGAAAAACCAAGTGAGCTGGGTGAGTTGGAGTAGATTCAGTGAAGGAGGGAGTACTCTAGATATGACCTGGTCAGGGAAACCTGTGGAATTGGCAGGGGGGTAACTCCTTAACAATTAACAGTAAAAAAGTTATCCAAGTGGTGATTAAAAATAGTCAAGGACCTTCTAGTTTGGGGGGGGCTATATAAGAATGATGTTTTGTCACTATTTAATACCTAAAAGAGATGAATATGTAGTAAAAGCATAGGTAATTGAATTTTCTCCCTAAAATTCCCTTTTGCCTTGACTCATGACTTTTCATTATCATACTTATTTTCACCTTCTTTCTTTCCTACATATTGACCTCACTACTTTGTGAAATGCATAAATAGCTTAAACTTTGATGGTAAAATTATGAGTTTGATAAAGTTTATCTTCACTGCTCTAAGCCTCTACTCCCTTCTTATCCATGATCACACATAGATTAAGAGCTAAAATGGATGAAGGACCAAGTTCTTCCCTCCCAGGCACCAAGTGCCTTTATGTACTCCCACCCCTCCCCCTATAAAACTTGCTCTTAGAACCTCCTTCATATGAAAGTATATAAGAACTATGTTAGAGATGAGAGGGGAGGAGAGCAATTGTATTTTAAAATATTTTTATTTCATTAAATATTTCCCAACTACATGTAAAAAATTGAACTTTTTTAAAATTTTGACTTCCAAATACTTTTCCACTCTTACTGTCCTCCCTCATCCCTTGAGAAGGCAAGCAAAATATGATATTGATTATATACATATTATGTATGTGTGAAGTCATGAAAGAAAGAGTTCTATTTTAGCCAAGTTGCAAAAGAAAAATGAAAATAAAACAAGAAAAATAAAGAAAGTTTAAAAATTATTCTTCAATCAGCACTCAGAGCTTATTATTTCTTTCTCCGGAGGTAGGTAGAACTTTTCATCATGGATCCTTTGGAATTATCTTGGATCCTTGTCTTTTTCTGGGTAGCTAAGTCTTTCGCATTTGATCATCCTTATAGTAAAGAGCAACTTTATCTTGAGGCAATGAAATCTTAAGCTAAAGGCATTGAGCTCTTCTACTAATGAAAACTGGGGCATCAGCTTTATATGAGGATTAAAGGAGGGGCATTTATACCTTCCCAGTGATCCTAAAATATCTGCTGTTTGTCCTGTGTTCTCAAAGAAGACTGGGACATCAGGAAGGTGAGGTTATGATTTGCAAGTGACTTGAATTTAAGTGAGGAGGGCTGTGAAAAAGTCACCAGCCTCACTCTGGCATCCAGAGGCATCTGGGTCCACTGGCAAGATGTAGATCAGGACAACTGGAGATGACGCTGATGCAGTGGGAGACCATGGCCTTTTTAAGCTAAGGACTTTCCCAGGTCTCAGTTTAACTGAGGTTAATGTCCATTCAGTGATTAAGACTAAGAAATGAAGCAAAGAATAGCCTCTTTTACCTAGTAAAAAAAAAATCAATCTGGAAGGGGAAGACCAAACACTAATCTGAGTAGTAGTAGCTGCCCCACTGAGGACCCAACTGGACAATTCCACTTGGGCGATGCAGCTCCTTCCTTCCCATTTTCCTACTTTCCTACCTTCTTTCCTTTCTTTCTTCTTTCCTTTCTTCACTTCTTCTTTTCTCCCTTCTTCCTTTGTTCCTTCCTCTCATGTCCACATGGGGAAGAATACCCTTAGGTGTAGGTGCTCTGTCCCCCAAAATATAAATTTTGATCACTGAAACCTCACAAGATATCTTGGGGCTTACAGGCTAGATTCCTTTTAAGGACCATACCTCAAATCCACATCACTCTGGCTCTCATTGATTGGCCAACAGTAGGTCTTGCTGTAAGTCTCACTTGACCATTGTTTGGGCTCTGATGGCTCAGAGGGAATATGAATAGCAATTGTGTTTATCTGAGTCAGAAACCCTAGAGGTCTTCCCATTTGTTTGGGATTCTGTTGTTATTGTTCTTACTAGAAACAATAATCTTAAAATATGGGATCCTACTAACTTTAAACAACTTGGTATGGTAACATATGGACTTTAGCTATGGATTAGCAGGACTTCAGTCAGGAAAAGATTTTCTAGTCACCCCACCCCAAGAAGGTGGTAGCAGACAGCAGATGTTTCTGAAGAGGCTAATTCACTGGAATAAGAAGATGGTGGGTAGAAGGATTGACCTGCTCCAGCTCTCCCCTCCATAACCCATAAAATACCTGTAAAAAATGACTCTAAACAAATTCTAGAACAGCCGAACCCACAAAATGACAGAATGAAACAGATTTCTAACCCAAGACAGACAGGAAAGGTCTATCGCACCAGGTTCAGAGCAGAGGGCAGCCCAACATGGGCCATGCATCATGAACAGGACTGGAATGACAGTTTCAGGGCATGGAATCACAGGTAGCAGGTGTGGTTCCCAGATTTCTCAACCCAAAAATGCTAAAGACAACTTCAAAGGTCAGTAAGGAAACTCTTTCACCTGGGTAAGAGGGGATTCTGGTCCAGCTCCAGCCTGGGACCCAGAGCAGTGGCAACCACTGGCAGCAGCATTCAATTTTGGAGCCCTCCCCTAAAGACCCTGGGGAAATTCTGTCCTGAATGGCAGTCCTGGGGTGAGGAGGAGTGCTAGCATGGTGCAGCTGGTGGTAGCAGTGCCTAGGGAACCCTACTTGCAGATCCAAGGCAGAAAAAAGTGCTTGTGATTGATCACAGACCAGAGCACAGGCCAGGAGAGGAGTAAACTCCTCTCTCTTGATTGTGCCACCTGAGAGGAACTGAGAACTTACAGGTCCCTAGAGATATCTCAAGGAACAGCTGCACAAAACCTCTGAAGCCTAAGCTAGCGTACCCTTCAATTGACAACGGACTCAAAAGTCAAGTAACTGGCTGGGAAAATGCCCAAAAAGGGGAAAAAATAAGATTGTGGAAGATTACTTTCTGGGTGAAAAGGTGTTTTCTTCCATCCTTTCAGATAAGGAAGAACAAAGCATATCATCAGAGGAAGACATCAAAGTCAAGGCATCTACATTAAAAGCCTCCAAAAAAGTATGCAATGGTCTCAGGCCATGGAAGAGATCAAAAAGAATTTTGAAAATCAAGTAATAAAAGTGGAGGAAAAATTGGAAAGAAAAATGAGAGTGATGCAAGAAAATCATGAAAAGCAAGTCAACAGCTTACTGAAGGGGACTCAAAGAAATATTGAAGAAAATAACACCTTTAAAAATAGACTAACTCAAATGACAACAGAGGTCCAAAAAGCCAATGAACAGAAGAATGCTTTCAAAAACAGAATTGGTCAAATGAAACCTCACAAGATATCTTGGGGTTTACAGGCTAGGTTTCAGAGGTTAAACAAATTCACTAAAGAAAATTGTAATGACTTTATAAGAAATCAAGGAATTATAAAACAAAACCAAAAAAAAGAATAAATAGAAAACAACATGAAACACCTCACTGGAAAAAACAACTGACCTGGAATATAGATCCAGGAGAGACAATTTAAAAATTATTGGCATACTAGAAAACCATGATAAAAAAAAAAAGAGCCTAAACATCATCTTCCAAGAAAATATCAAGGAAAATTGCCCTGATATTCTAGAACCTGAGAGTAAAACAGAAATGGAAAGAATTCACTAATCACCTCCTGAAAGAGATCCCAAAAGGAAAACTTGTAGGAATATTGTAGCCAAATTCCAAAGCTCCCAGTCAAGGAGAAAATATTACAAGCAGCCAGAAAGAAACAATTCAGGTATGGAGGAAATACAATCAGGATAACACAGGATTTAGCAGCTTCTACTAAGAGATCCCTTCTAAGAGATATAAGGACTTGGAATAAGATATTCCAGAGGTCAAAGGAGATAGGATTAAAACTAAGAATCACCTACCCAGCAAAACTGAGTATAATACTTCAGAGTAAAAATGGAATTTCAATGAAATAGAGGACTTCCAAGCATTCTTGTTGAAAAGATCAGAGCTGAATAGAAAATTTGACTTTCAAATACAAGAATCAAGAGAAACATGAAAAAGTAAACAGGAAAGAGAAACTTTAAGAAACTCATTAAAGCTGAACTGTTTACATTCCTACATGGAAAGATCTTATTTGTAATTCACGAGACCTTTTTCAGTGTTGGGGTAGTTAGAGGAACATACATATCTATATGTGTACATACATGCATACATATATGTATGTATACATAAGTGTGTGGGTATGTATGTGTATATTATATATGTGCAGGTATGTATATGCACATGGGTGTATGTATGTATATATACTGTATATATGTGTGTATGTGTATACATGTGTGTATTCATATACACACATATACACACACATAGAGAGCACAGGGTTAGCTGAATATGAAGGGAGAACACCTAAAAAGATAAAATTTACTGTTGAATGGAATGTACTAGGAGTAAAGAAAAGGGAGAGGTAGAATATAACAAATCATCTCACTTTTTTATTAAAGAGGGAAGAAAGAGCTTTTACAATAGAGGGGAAGAGGGGAGAGATGAAATAAGTGACCCTTACTCTCATAGGATTTGGCTTATGGAGGAATATCACACACTCAATCGGATATGGAAATCTATTTTACCCTGCATGAAGGCAAGGGGGAAGGGAACAGGAGAGGGAAGATAACAGAAGGAACAGCAAATCAGGGAAAGGGATAAATCAGAAGCAAACACTATTGTGGGAAGACAGGTCAAGGGAGTGAATGGAATAAATGAAGGGCAGGATAGGACAGAGGGAAATGTGGTTAGTCTTTTACAACATAACTATTATGGAAGTGCTTTGCATTGTTACACATATATGACTATATTGAATTGCTTCTTTTCTCAGTGAGGGTGGGTGGGGAGGGAGAGAAAGAATATAGAACTCAAAGCTTTAATAATGAATGTTAAAAATTGTTTTAGCATGCAACTGTAAATTAAGCTATACAGGCAATGGAATCTAGAAATCAGGAAAATAGAGAGGAAGGAGGATGGAAAAAAGGGTGGGTAGTAGAAGAGAGGACAGATTAGAGGAAGGAGTGGATGGGGTGCATGCTTTCCTGGGGTGGGGGTGGTGAGAGATAGGAAGAAAATTTTGAATTCAAATTCTTGTGGAACTGAATATTAAGAACTGAAAAATAAATCAATTATATATTTTAAAAAAATAAAATGTTAGCATAGAACATCTCAGCAACCATAAGATCCGCAGTCCATATGTCCAGTAGAGAAAACAAGTACAGAAGAAAACAAAAATACACCATCCAGCAGTGTGATTACATCACCAGAGGACATGGATGGCAATGTAACATAAAGGGTCTGAGTTGCTCTAGCCACAAAAGGCACTTTGCCTACACTTGTATGCCCCTACATGTGTGTTTTCTGGTCACACATGTTATTATGTGCCCTCCACCCTTAGTGGTTTGGGAACCTATAGGAAAGTATATCCCGTTGTGTACAAAGATATCTTTTCTTACCAGATAAAAGGCCAAGGTGGGATTTCAAAGTAGAAGAGAAGGGAAAAGTAGACAACTGGGGCCTACAGATTCACTGAAAGAACAAAAGACAAAAGAAATCAAAACCAATTTTTAAAATGCCTGAAGTTTTTAAGCAAGTTCAAGGAAGCAGTCTGAAAGTCGGAGAGCCAGAAGAGGGGGTGCTTAGAGGGAGTGTCTTTCTATACAAATCCAGCATCCCATCATCAGGCCACAAGCAGACCCCTAGACATCTGGTTAAAGTCAGTTCTCCCAAGAGCCAGGACAAAAGTTGCTGCATATCTGGGGGAAAGTGATGAGTGCTGCATTGCTCTGAATGATTCCAATTATACAGTGCATCCTCCAAAGTGACTTTGACAAGTCATTCTTTTACAACACTGACCTTTTGGCTCCCTGTGTTTCCATCTCTTAGATGTATTTCAACATTTGTCACTTTGGCTTCCCGCCCACCATCACTTTGGCTCATGGTGAGGGTCCCAGAACTAGAGGCTACAACTTCCATTGTGTACTTGTCTAAGCACTATACCCTATTACAGTTTACTATAGAAGGCCTGACAGTTAGCTACCTTCTACTGTTTCTAGCAACTTATTCAATCATTTTTGTTTTATCAAGGGTGACAAAGGGCATTTATAGTCTCCCAGCCAATGTCACAGTATGTGATTTGATCTAAGCCCTACTCCCACATTATTTGCTCAGAGACTTACCAAGAGTGACATTTGATCACTTTTTATTTCATCCCTCATGTCTTCTGAAGCTAATAACCATCGTGTGGCTTCATTTTTTTTTCCTTTTTTCTCTTTCCCTGTATTTTCAGGCTCTCCTACTACTTTTCTGTATCTGTCAACACCAAACAGACTAATTTTTCCAATAAGCACAAAAAGGGGGCTTGTCCTAGCAATACGGAAGGTCTCTTGAAACATCCTAATATACCCTATTAAAAAAACGACTTTCAATACACAAGGGTCTTGCTGCTGAGCCAGGGTGTCTATAGCATGTTGTGCATTACTAGTTCATCAGATGTGGAAATCCCAGAAAAGTTAGCCCTTTTTGCCCCAGCTCATACGAAACTGTTCCAAAGCACACCTCTAGTGAAAAAAATAAACCTGGGCATTTATGGTCCATGGTGACATGTAGAAAGTGTTTCAAAAGGGATAGAGGGAGGGGAATGGAAGATTTCTTAACAAATGAACATATAGATTGCATGTAGTGATATTAAATGAATATATAAATATACATTTATGTAGCATGTTAATGTTTGCAAAGTACATTAGATATATTATCTTTTCACAACAATCTTTTGAGGAAAGTGCTACCAATTATAGCCATCTTACAGATGAGGAAACTGAGGCTAGCAGAGGTTAAGTGATTTGTCAAAGGTCACAGAACTGGGAAGTATCTGAAGCAAGATTTGAACTACTTAGGTCTTCCTGACTTCTATTCCAACATTCTATCCAATATGTCACTTAGCTACTTCTCTTACTACAATATCTTTAATTTTATTCTACCATATTTTGAAGAGAAACTTCAGATCCATGGATTTGGAGTGTCAAAAATACTTAATCCCAACTTGATGCTATCTTTCATGATATTCATATACCAGTCAAAATATAGGAGAAAAAATACAGAAGCATATAATAAGTAGAAGGCTACATTGAACATAAGATCGTATGACTTTTTCATTCACCAAGTATTTGCTGAAACTTACTATAGAGTCATACTGTACGGAATGCATTTCTAGGATCTCATGATTCTCTTAGCCCAGTCACTAACAGGCAAAAGTTAACCTTGGGTTCTTTACTTTGGAATATAACAGAAACTAGTTTGCCCAGTAAACCAGTTTTCCTGCCATGAATAAAAGAGAGATAAATCATGTTTGGATTTTGCTTTAAATCCCCTAATTTCCTTGCTTCCTCTTCTGCTCCACCAAGAAATATTCTCTCAGATTAACCACTGGCCTCCCCATACAATTTATACCAATGTCAGGTTAACTGGAAATATTTGCTCCCAACACTGTTACTCTGTTGTTTGAATAAAAAGCAGGATACTATTTTTAAAATTCTACTTCAGTAATGACTCAAATATTTTTTTATTTCTCTAAATTATACTCCTCCCCATTCCACCCCCAACTTTATCCCCATCCTTTGTCATAATTCTTGTTTCCCTAATTCTCAAGATGGCAAGTCATTGCCAAGGCAAGAAAAACCCTTTTTCCCTGCTTCCTCTCCTCATAATCTCATCCTCATCTAACTCAGCAACCACCTCAGCCCTTATTCTCCTATAGTCTTCCTCTTCCATTATACTCTGGAATATCAGCTACATGGTTAACACATCATACTTCAGCCTGGATTTCCTCCTCTCATTATCTATCTTCTAATTGTTACAAATAGTTCTCTTGGAGGCAACTCATAGTTTTTAGTACTGGCTACTCCTGTTCTCCACCCCCTTACCTCTCCACTCCACCTTCTTCCTCCCCCAAAATAGGCACACTTGTACATGGACCAGGAAGATGATATGGACCATGTCATCAAGTCTAGGCCCCCTCTCATTACAATGATTTAGTGACCTTTCCTCCTTCACTCCAGCTATATCTAGTTTTATCACCCTCTCCAGATTTTTTTTGCTCCTATCACCTATCATTCCTTTCTAAGTGAATTCAGCACTTGGCCAAAGTCTTCTCCACTTTTACTCTCCCTCAGTCATCTGTTCCTTAGAATAATCTATTCCTTAGACTTCACTATCACCTACCCATTCTACCACCACAATCTAGAACTTTAAACTATTGTCCTTAATCCCAATTTCCTTCTATAACTCCCACTATTTCATTCCTAAACTTTCTCTTCTTTCATATAATGACCTCGTTCCTCTATCATTACATTTTATGCTAATCCAAGACCTTTGTTCTGGCCCCAGTTCAAAGTTTCACCATTCCCAAAATCATTTAAATTTTTATGTATCAATAATTAAAGATCTTGGTATGGCTATGCAAAGCTGTTATATTTTCTTCTTCCTAGTTTGCACTTGGTTTTTACCCTTTTATTGAGCTCCAGATTCCTTCTAATTAACCTAATATTTGGACAAACTATGCTGAACATGATAGATGGCATGATATAGTTGACCTCAGAGCCAGGAAGACCTGGATTCCAGACTCACTTTTAACATGTAGTGACATCGGCAAGTCACCTAATCCTTCACTACCATAGGCAACTTACTAATACAAGTTGCAGAAAAGTACCTTCCTGCATTAGTAGAGAAATTTTCCTTATCTGAGAATTACCTATACCAATGAAATCACAAGTCCATTTCCTATCTCCTTTCCCACTGTGAAATAAACAAAATTACTAATTTGAGAAAAAGGGAGCAAGTAAGTACTCATGTATAAAAGGTCTAAGACCAAAAGCTCACTCTGGAACTATTAGCTTACTTGGGAACATTGATCATTAGTTACAAAAGATATTTTAATATTATGGGTTTTTTTAAGAAAATTAAATCCAGTTCAATACCTCTTCCATTGTTTTTGTCATTTCCCTCCACACTTCAGCGATATTGAATGGTATTAAATGACTTCTTCTTGGAGTTTCTTGGTGTGAGGGTGAAGTGATTTAAGAAATGTCCAAGTAGCCTAAATGGCTATGACTTTAATGAGAACAAAAAGATTATTAATAGACTTTAGTCATCAAGAAACCCCTTAGTTAATGCTATTTAATTCTCAAACGAGCTGTGAGGGAGATAAGAGAAGCATAGGATCAGCAAATGCCAGAGTTGGAAGAATGTTAGAGGCACCCTAAATCAGCCCAAACTTGAGCAATAAACATCTTCAACATACCCCCAAACTGGTGCTTTAGCCTTGGCTTAACCACTTCTAGTAAGAAGAAGGGAACCCAACTATATTTTGAAGCAGCCCATCTCATTTGAAGATAGCTCTAGTGGTTATGAAGTGATTTTCTTTCTTTAAATTCAATTTGAATATGCCTTTTTGTCATTTCTACTCATCATTCCTAATTATAAATGTAATCCCTCTTCTTTAAACAATAATATGATTAATTTACTTCAGCAATTCTCTCTCTCTCTCTCTCTCTCTCTCTCTCTCTCTCTCTCTCTCTCTCTCTCTCTCTCTCTCTCTCTCTCTCTCTCTCTCTCTCTCCTCTCTCTTTCTCTCTCTCTCCCCCCACCTCCTCGCCCAAACTGAACATTAAAAAATAAAACACAATCCTCATAATGAATGTGCCTAGATCAGCAAAACAAATTCCCACATTGGCCAAGTTCAAAAATGTATGTCTCATTCTGCGTTTTAAGCCCATCACCTCTCTGGTTAAGAGATGGGTAGTGTAATTTATATTCAATTCTAATCCCTGTCCTAAGTCATAGCCCTACAGATAGCTGAAGATAACTATCCCTCCTGGGTCTTTTATCCCCTAGCTAAACATCCCTTGTTCCTTCAAATGATCTTCATAGAATAATGCAAGACCTTTCTCTATACTAAACATATTCCTGTGGATACTCTTCAGATTTTCCATGGCCTTACCAAAATGTGATGCTACTCCAGCTGGGATCTAACTAGGACCTTTCTATTTTTAGATATCTTACTTGTCTTAATGTAACCTAAGTGCACATTAGAATTTAGGGCTGCCATATCTCATTAATAACTACAAATAACAAACTACCTCTTCCCCATCTTGTACTTAGGGAGCTGATTTTTAATGTATTTATATTTGTTTCTAATAAATTTTGTCCTATTAATTCAACTCTATCATCTTTCATTAACTACCCTTCCCAGCTTTGTGTCATCTAAAAATCTGATAAGCATTCCATCTGTGCATTTATCTATATATTTATTATATATTATTTATGAAATCATATGTATGATTTCATTGGTAAAATTGTTAAGCAGCAAATGACAAAGCACTTCCAAGATCACATCAAACTACAAATGGTTGCTCTTTGGGTTCTGATCATTTAACAGCTCCCAGATCCATCTACTTGTATTATCACCTAACCCACATCTTTCTATCTTGACCAAAGAATAGTATGAGAGACTTTGTATGGTTCTCAATAATTATACAGCATTCCTCTATTATACCAGGCTGTAACCCTATCAACAAGGTCATGACCTGTTCCAGCTGAAATGATTTGTTATCATTACTTCCTTTTCTAGATTTTACCTAAGACCTTATACCCTAGGCTCTGACTTAGATGGTTTAGATTCAGTCTTGGGGCCAATCTTCCAAATTCATTCTTTTTTGAGCTCATGTTACACCCACTCAGATATATCTCTAAGAAATCTCAGACTAAAGCTCAGACTTAGATCATATGTTGGATACCACCATGAAGCAATGGAATATTACCTTGATAGAAAGAGTATAAAGTGAACACCAAAAGAGGACCAGGACTTTAGAAGCGAAAAGGACTCCAGAAGACATCTAATCCAATATCTTTTTTTATATATGAGGAAACTGAGGCCAGGAACCTTAAGTGCCCTAGGTCACAAAAATTGTAAGAGACAATCTTCCATTGTTTTTGTCATTTCCCTCCACACTTCAGCGATATCGAATGATATTAAATGACTTCTTGGAGTTTCTTGAACACAATATTTGAACAGAAGTCCACTGACTCCAGAACCAGTGTACTTTCCAATGCACCCCTCTCTAAATCACTTGTCGACTTCTTCCAAAAGATTTGAGTTTACATATTATCCCTTTTGCATTCTCAAAGTACACTGCAGCTCTCAAAATCAGCTGGAAGCTAAACGATCAAGTCAAGAAAAAGTTATAAATTATCATGATATCATTCCATTTCTAGTAAATTCTGAACCAGAAAGCATCAACTAGTATATGATCATAATCTTTGACAAACAGAAAAATTCTTCAGGAAACTGTCATCTCAGCACTGCTAATAGATACAGATGCTGATATATTTTTTAAATGTCCCCTACATATCCTCTCTGAAAGCAAATTTAGGTACAGTGACAAGGAGGAAAAAAATATAAATACTGTAGGCACACCAAATAAAGAAGGTTCAAGAATAGGTTTATTTGTCAGTGAATCAGAAGTCATTCATATCCCCTGTTATTTCCCTAGGCTACACCACAGTATTACATAGGAATGGGGTGGGGGACAGAACTAGGAATTTCTTAATGTCTAATATTTTTAGGCCTCAATTTTTATACAAAAGTTACAAATCATCAGGCAAAATTTGACTCACCAGACAACTGTCTAAATACACAAAGACCACCTGACCATTCCTCAGAAGTGGACAGAACAACTCTGAAGGAAGGACAGAAGACAATAACATTCTCAAAAGAAAAAGAAGCAAAGTATTCCTAAAGCAGGTTTGTAATTTCAGTTATTACTGCCCCACCCCACACTGGGAGAGTGTTTCATCTACATGTGCATCAAGGAGAGGTTGAAAAAGAAAAGGTCACAGAAAAGGAGAAGATAAGTAAAACTCTAAAGAGCCACAGAGTGGCAAAAAGACACACACTTGGGTATACATTCTCCTTACAACTAAATCTAGACTTTCTGGTCATTGTTAAAGACAGAAGCTAATATATGCTCGGTCCACAAAAGCCAGTATAATGGAAAGAACACTGAGTTTAGATTTTGGAGAACTCCTGTTCAAATCACAGAACTGACAACAAACTATGTCATCCTCAGCAAGATAAATAATGTCACTGAGCCTCAGTTTCCTTTAAAATGGGAGTACTATTATTTGTACTACTCTATTGATAATGCATTTTTTGTTTTAGTATAATCAAGTGCCTCTGGTTGAATAATGTGATTGAAGAAGATCTTCCCCATCTATTAATGGGCCTAGGAAGATTTGTAGGAAGGTCCACACCTTTTGTTAATAAGGCACTGGTTCTCAAGGGTTATGATGCCCTCTGGCTCTAAAAAGTGCATAAAGACTCCCACTAAGGAGCCCTCGCTTTAAAAACCCAGATGTTGGTGCTTCTTTCTCTGACAATTATGTATGTATGTAATAGTCAGACAGCTGGATCTGTCTGTTGATCTGTGATGTATGTGTTGCTTATGTCAGACAGCTAAAAGCCCTGTCTGTTGATTTTGATTTCCCTATATTCTCCCTGAAGTTCAGGGTGCTGACTTTTTCCCTCTGAACTAAGTGAATGATACATGTGCTTGATCAAAGTGATTGCTGACCTCTCAAAAGTTGATTTCCTTTTAGAAAGCAAATCAAAGAACCCATACAGCAGGTTCCTCTTTGTATGTCAGGGTCCTTGCTTTTACAACTACCTACTTCACAGGGCTGCTATGAGGAGGCTGTATGACAATGCAGACATAGACCTCTATAGTCAAGGAAGGAAGATAGCCGTGTCCCTTTTCCCTTCTCAAAACTCTCAGGTTGCCCCACTACAGTCACCACAATCAATAGATTATACAATATATACCCTCATATAGTCTCTAAAAAGAAGGGTGTGGCTCCTTGGTTACTATTTTATTCATAATGCTGCCCATTCTCCAGGTTGAAGAGACCAAATCATATGTCACCTTACCAGAGATGACCATAGAGATGTCAGCCAAGCAGACAAATACTTAATGTAAGGTGATCTGAATGGTCTAAAAGAGAGCTTCCTGCTTCAATATATCTTTTCCAACTGCCAGTTACGTTACAGGATATCTACCATTCAAGAGATGTATTCTCTTAGTCTCAAAAGATCATAAAATCATAGGGTATAAAAATCAATTAAAAAAACTTAGCGATCATTTAGTCCAAGGTATTTATTTTATACTTTTGGAAACTGAGGCATCTTAGAGAAAGGCAACACTTCAAAAAGCTAGCACAGCTTGGCATCCTAAAAGAGAATAGAAAACTCAGTCTTTAGTTCTGCCCTGTCTCATAAGAGTTATGTGAACTTTGTAAAAATGAGGGAATTAGATGAGATCTTAGGCCTCTTCTAGGAAGCATTTATCTAGTAAGTATGGTAAGCACTTATCACAAGAGAAAAAGGAGAACCAAATAAATTTCAGAATTTGGATGCTCTCTCTGGTATCAACCCCCATACCTGTCCCTCACAGAAGCACCTGTCTGTCCTAGGTGGAGAGTCAAAGAATAAATTATGTAACCAAGGTCTGCCAATACAACCCGATCCTCAGAACATTCTCAGTTTCACTTGGAAGAGGATGGGCAATGATCTATGATGATGTATAACAGAAGAGACCTGCTTGTTGATTCAAAGTATGTACAAGCACATTAATTGCTTCTGGTACTCTTGCCTTGTGAAAGGAGCATTTGGATTGGTTGCTGAATTGAAACTGAGACCCTAGTCATAGGGCGCTCACCAGTCAGGGAGTTTTCTCTTTCCTGCCTGGCTGACTTTGTGAACATTCAGTAAACCTCTAAAGGGGGAGAGACCTCGAGTCCTCCCCACCTGCAGTTGATTGATGGCCAGAGAATACAGCACTGTTCTTTGCCTCTTTGCATTTATCCTTTCATGATTTTAGGTGAAAGAGTTTTGGAGAAGATACTTTTGAGCTTTGATAGGTCAAAACAGAAAAAAACAAAATTACACAGAATGAACCCAATCCATCTCACTAAGTGCCCCATTTCCTTCTCCTCTAGTTGGTGGAGCAAAATGACACATCACATAAAACCTACTAAACTAGGTGCCTGTGACTCTGTCTTCTGCCCACTGTTATATCCCAACAAAATTGCCAAGTGAGTATTTCTGCCCATGCTCCCCAAACTGATTTATAACATGACTGCTTGGTCCCCTCCATGTAATGCGGGATTGCTGCATATGGTCCCTTCAGAAACAACAGGAATTACCCAGAAATCTACTAAATAGACAACAAATAGCAATGGTAATATGTAAGTAGAGCTCATTCTCCCCAAAACACAAAATGCTAAGTAGCAGAAATCAACTTTAATTAGTCTTCGCAGGTGGGTGGGGAGAACATTAAGTTTCTCTCATTTAACAAATAAGGTTCAGAGAGAAATCATGACGACACCATCACCACCAGCAGCACCTCTATCACTGCCCTACAAGATTCTCAATGGGTAGCTGAGACTCAGGCAGCTCCTGTCTAAAACTGTATTCACTGCTGCAGTGTAAAACCAGCCTGCAGAAGAGCCTACTCACCAATCGTTAGTAAAGCATTTGCTTGGGGTCCTTCTCCCCCCACTGGAAATGGATTTGTATTGATTTAAGCTATACCAATGACATGCAGTTCTATGAGGGTCTGTCATCATTAAGAATGCAGTCTGGGTCAAAGGCAGAACTTGCATTCTCCATCAGATATTCATGACATTGCTTTTCTCTTTAAAAAAAAAAACTATAACGTCATTCTCTATCTGATCCTGAAAGAGGGCTATGCCTCTGATAAGGCACTGACCTTTTTCCTCTTCTTGGCTCATAACTGGAGATCTTCTGGGCAGTGGACAATTGGATGCCCAATAGGCATCCTCAATGAATAAGCAATTCTGTTTTCCTATCCATAAGAGCAGCCAGGTGGTGCAATGCATAGAGTACAGGCCCTGGAGTCAGGAGGACCTGAATTCAAGTCGAAAACCTCAGACACTTACTAGCTGTGTGACTGTGGGTCACTTAACCCTGTTTGCCTCAGTGCTTCATCTGTAAAAATGAGCTGGAGAAGTAAATGGCAAACCATTGCAGTATGTTTGCCAAGAAAACCTCAAAGGGACTCACAGAGAGTACAATGTGACTAAAAGAAGTCAGCAACTACAAAATCCATAAGAAACAATAACAGACATGCAAATCCTAAAACAGAAAAAAATCCATTGAGGATGAACTTCTTACCAATAATATTAAAGATACCAACATGTGTGTTCCTGTAAGTAGATGACCAATCTATACCTGTCCAATACTTTCCTAGCATTTAAAGCTCTTCACAACCTAGTCCCTAGTATGTTTCTAGGGTTTTTTTGTTACATTAACCCTCTCCATACACTTTACCATCCAGCCATAATGATCCTTATACTTTTTCTTACACACTCTGTTTCCCACCTCTGTACCTTTGTGTTTGTTCTCTGTGCCTGAAATGCTTTCTCTCTTCAATTTAAAACCTCTAAATTCCTGGTTTCCTTGAAAACTCAGTTCAAGCATCACCTTCTACAGGAAGTTTTTCCTGTCTCATCTCATGCCCACACTAGCTAAGGTTACTTGGTATGTATTTCATATAGCGCCATATAGGTAAATATTTTCTTCTTATTAAAATGTAACCTCCTGGAGGCCAGGGACTCTGGTATTTTCTTTGTTTATCCATCACCTGCTTGATACATCATAAGTATTTAATAAATGCTTGGTGACTGATTGAGGATAGAATTCTAAACAGGAACCCTAAAGACACTAATGCAAAAATATTCCTGCAAATATGATATTTTTAGATTGCTAAATTCTGCCTGTTTTAGGCACATGCAGGTCTCACATGCAGTCATCAGAGATGAGCCAGAAAGCTGGAAAAACAAAACTTCTGCCTATTACTCTGCCTGCCGGGAAGAAGAAGCTCTCACAAGACTCCTGCATCTTTAGATCCTGTTACTCCAATCTAGTTGGGTTTCTGTATAATTAACCTTCCTTCTTACTAGATCTCACTCCTTAGCTCACCCCAAGGGGCAGAGAGCAATGTCATTCCCACCATCTCTCTAACCTTCAATCTCTCCCTATCAAGTGGTTTTTTCCCTGCTGTCTACAAATAGGCCCCCAAGCCAGTCCATTCTTTAAAAAACCCTCGTTAAGTTCAACCATCCTCTCAAGCTATCATTTTGTCTTTCCCCTCAATTTCATATCCTAACTTCTAGAAAAATCTAACTTCTTAACACTTTTCAATCTAGTTTTGGACTTCATCATTTAACTGAAATTGCTCATTACCAATAATCTCTTAATTACCAAATCAATCCAGAGCCTGTAGCACTTGATACTAGTGACCAATCTTTCTCCTCCCATCTACTCTGGGTTTTCATGACATCATCCTTTCTTGGTTCTTTTTCTACAACACTGTGCATTAGCAGTCTCCTTACGAGATCACTGCCATATCACATCCTAATTGTGGATACACCCCCAAGGTTATGTCCTAAGCTCTCTCTTTTTCTCTATATGTATGCTCTCACTTTGTGACTTCATCTATTCTCATAGATTTAATAATCTCTATGCAGATGGCATACATATATATATATATACATGCATACATTATATATACACACACATATATACGTGTATGAAGATATGAAGATGGCATATACTTATATACATGTATAAATTATTACATATATATGTATACTTCAGATATGTACCATATAAGTGGTAAATATCTCAAACGGAAACTACTGGGGGTGAGGGAGGGCAAAGAATGGAAAGACTTTTGTGGAAGGTCAGATATGCAAATGGCATACACACATATATATGTATACATTATTATATACACATATACACATACATGTGTGTAGGTGTGTGCATGTATGTCCAGTACTAGTCTCCCTCCTGAACTTCAGGCCACTAACACTGATTGCTTTATTATAATATGTATAATATATCATAATGTTATATATAAATATATTATTGTTATTACTAAAAAGCATTTATTGGGTTTACCATGTGCAAGGTACAAAGACAAGTGTTAGAGGTAAAAAGAAGTGCTAAAACACAGTCCCTACCCTTCTAATGAGGGAGACAACATGCAAACACCCATGTATATTTCAGATATATTCCATATAAGTGGGAGGTATCTCAAAGGGAAGCTACTGGGGGTGAGGGAGGGCAAAGAATGGAAAGACTTTTGCGGAAGGTCAGATATGAACCGAGTCTTGAAGGAAGCCAGGGAAACCAGGAGCTGCGGGTGATGTGGTTTAGAGGATATTGAAAAAGAAAAGGGACAGAGTTGCAAGATGGAGACTCAAATGTGAGGAAGGAGAAGGAGAGTTGCTGAGTCACATGGCATGTGGAGGCAAGTAAAATATAAGAAGACTGGAAATACAGGCAACATCCAGGTCTTAAGTTTTAGAAGCTAAATAGAGAATTTTATATTTGATCCTGGAGGTAATATGGAGTCACTGAAATTTATTGAGAAGGGTAGAGGAGGTGACATGGTCAGACCTGCACTTTAGGAGGATTGGAGACTATGTGGAGGACAGAATAGAGTAGTGAGAGATTTGACACAGGGAGACCAAGCAGAGAATTGTTGTAATAGGCCATGTGTGAGGTGACAAGGGTTTTCACAAGGATGGCAAATATGTGAGTGAAAAGAAGGAAACAGAAATGAGAGATGTTTTGAAGTTGGACATGGCAAGACTTGATGGTAGATTGGAATGCGCAATGAGTGTGTGTTTGGAATCAAGGATGACACTGAAGTTTCACGCGTGGGAGATGAGGAGGAAGTTGATTCCCATGACAGTAATAGGAAAGGTCAGGAGAAGGAAGAACGGGGATGGGGGGAGTGGGAAAAAGTTCTGTTTTGGACATGACAGTTTTGAGATAACTATGGGACATCCAGTTTGAGATATCCAATGGGCAGTCAGTGATGAGAGGCTGATGGTCAGGAGAGGATTAGGACAGGAAAAATCAATCTTAGAATCATCTACATAGAGAGAATAATTGAATCCAGGAGAATCCAGGAGATCACAAAGTACAGTAGGAAAAAAAAAAAGAGAGAGTCAGGACAGACCCTTGAGCAACACTTGTGCTTAGTGGGCATGACCTAGAAGTTGAAGATTGGTCAGACAAGTTGTAGGAGAACCAAGTAGAGTATAGAAAATCTGGATAAGGTTGACAGAAGCCTTGAGAAGAGGGTAATTGATCAGATCAAAGACTGAAGAGAGGTGCCTACACCTAGTAGGTGCTTAATAAATATTGATTCATTGGTTGATTGAACTGAATGTCTCACAGACATCTCAAACTCAATTATTTCCAAAACAGAAGCTGATTATATTTCCCTCCCAACCCCCCACCCCAAAAACTCTCTTTTTTAACTTCCATATTTCTGTCAAGGGCATCCTCATCCTTTCAGTCTTCCAGGTTTGAACCCTGGCATCATCCAGAACTCTTCACTCTTCCTCATCCTACGTGGACAATTAGTTTCCACATCTTGTTGTTTCTGCTTTCACATCTCTTGTGTCTGTCCTCTTCTCACTGTTTACATAGTCAATGATTTAGCTAAGGTTCTCATCACCTCCTGCCTGATATTTTGCAGTAGCTTCCTAACTGGTCTCTTACTTATTGTGTCTACTCACTCCAATTTGTCCTCGTAGTTGTCAAACTGAGTCTTCCTTAAGAACAGGTGTGACAAAATCCCTCCCTTATTCAATCACAACCAAGAACTCTCCATTACCTCTAGGATAAAATACTAACTCTAATATTTGACTGTGGTCTTCACAACTTAGCCCCCATATATCTTTCCAACCTTATTACACATTACTCACTTTTTTCCCTGGACAGTACAAACTGGCCATTTTGCTTTCCGTCACACTCTATCTCCTTTTCTCAGTGTCTTCACTGGTCACCCCCATAACTGAGGGAAATGGGACTAAGAGACTGAAGGACTACTTTCTCACTTCTTATTTTCTTCAAAACTTAGCTCATTCTTCTGCATCATCTTTCCCAATCCTCCCAGCTGTTAACTTCCTTCTCTCAAAACTACCTTGTATTTATTTTATATTTATTCTATATATGTTTATATATGCAAATGTTGACACCTCAGTGCAATATAATCCCCTTGGGAGCCAGCAGAAGTATCCCCTACTGGTACAAGAAAGTTTTGAATCAAGGAAATCCAACCCTAGTAAGTTCCCTCAAGGCAGTCACATGACTCATCACTACCATTCTCCCAAGATCTTTTGTTCTGAATGGATGTGTGACAGAAGGTAGTTATTATGGACAATCTAATCCAAGTAACTAGACAGTGTTGTCTTGATAATTAAGATATTCCCAAGGATGGTTTAGTGTAAAGATAACTGTCCTACACAAAAATCAAAACTATTATTTTAGTTCATTTGTAGAGCTCTCTCATTAACTAAATAGACACAGCCCTATTCTTGGTTTCCAGGAGGTGAAAGAGTACTTCCTGGAACAAAGAGAAAACTACCTGTTGGTAAACAAGCCTAACCCCTTGCTTAATTTCATCTCAAGTGTTATATACCTTCATAACATCTAGAGGTAGGGAGGCAAAGGGATAAGGACTCTGGCTGTTAACATGAGTAGCTCCATCTTTAAACTCCATTTCAGTATGCATCAACAAGTAGGTGCATCTATTCTCTTCTATTTTGATTTTGTTCTACCCTACTCCTTTTGCAACACTGGCTCACAGTGATGCTCTATATTGAGCCCCAAGACCAGCAAAATCAGCAAGTTCCCTTCCCCCTCCTTGAGCACAACAAACTCATTTTCCCAAGGTCAACTCAAACAGTTCATAAGCTAGACTTTTTCCACTCACAATCCCTTCAGCACTTCTTACACTATGGGTTGTGATCCTATATGGGGTCACAACCCACACTTTAAGAAGTGCTTGATCACTACCTCTTCTGCCTTCTTGAAACTCTGTTCATATAACTATTGTGTGTGTGTGTATATATATATATATATATATATACATATATATATACAATATACATAAATATACAAAATACATATATATACAATATACATATATATATACAATATACATAAATATATACATATACATACAAATTTATATACATATATATGGAATTTTATATCTCACTCTATACATGCTGATTAAGACAGAGGAGGGAACTTACTTGAATGACACAGAATTGCTGCCATTCGATCAACCTCTCTAAGCTATGGCTTATAAATAGAACAGAGCTTTTTCATCAGTTTTTGGTCAAATGTTAAGGATGAGGTCTTTTTACCAAGTCAGTTTCATGATGAACTAACTGGAAGTTCAAAACAGGGAATGTATGAGAAGAAACCAAATACCACTTTTTGGGGACCCTACTGAAGGGTAATGAGATACTTTTCAAGTCTCTTTTTGGGGCCTTGAAGGACAATTGTCATGGACTCCATATGTACTTCCAAGACACCTAGATTTCTTTTCATCCCCCTAAGAGGTGAATCAAGATTTCTTATTTATTTTTTGACTTATTCTCTTTCTGGCTGTCTCAGCTAATGGTGAAGTTGTTTGGAGTCTGGCTGACTCCTTGATAAGACTTACTCTGTTTTGCTCTGTGCCAACAAAATTTTTTAGTAGGATATTGGAAGAGAGAATTGCCTAATTACTTCCACTGAACTGCTGTGGAAGTTTCTTTGTGACCCTATCCAATAACCTCTACTGAAGTTGTGGGAGAGTTATCTGACCATGAGAAGGGATGGGGGTGGGTGATCTCACATGGAATGTAAGGCCTAGTTCATGACTGGAGGCTCTTCATCAAGCCTGGGTAACCTGTCTGCCTTCTCCAAATCCTTTTAATGTGCAGTTTCTTTGATCAGAAAATTTTCCTCCAAACCCAGCAGAATCTTCCCAAAGCCTAGGTCTTGAAATGTGGCTATGGGTTTCAAGACCCTTAGTAACTCTTCCTATCTTCCCAAGTGTCCAAAGCTGGGTAGGTTTGATTATGTAAGCTCTAGTAAGGTAACTCCATGTATATAAATAGAAACCCTAATTAAAGGTGTCTTCAAAATTAAAGAAGAACTTGAAAGATGAAAAGGAAATTTGAACATTCCTTCAAATTATGCACAAGCCTTTTTCTTCCCTTAAAACTACAGAGGAAATAGAGGAAGTTAAAAATTAGGGGACAAACAGAGAAACTCTTTAATTGGCACACAATCTTCAAAAGAAGATGAGGGAAAATTACCATAGAATCTTGACCGTAGAATCTTGTTTTCTCTATAGTTTGTTTTGGAAGAGTGTGAATACTGGTAAAAAAAAAATTCCCTTTGAATTCAGTATTTAAGAGTGAAATGCAAAAAAATCTGAGGTAGGGAGAGACAGAGAGACAGAGAGAGAGAGAGAGAGAGAGAGAGAGAGAGAGAGAGAAATCTTTCCCTTTGCTAATAAGACATTATATCTTCTTTTACTTCTGAGTGGTCAAATTCAAAATGAAAAGAGCAGAGCACATACCCTATTATTTCAGGCTGAATGAAAATACCAGATAGTTTAAAAGGCTGAAAAGTTTTCATTCCTTCTAAAGCTTGCAGAAACAAAATTTTTTTTGACAATTGATAACTACAGATATAGAAACTGACTATAGGAGTACCTGAGACCCTCTACTATTCTATATGATAAACACAGTTTTATGTGTCTATTGTGTTACCCCAAAATAAGGTAGATATTTTTACTGGTCAGTGTAGAACTGTGGAGTATAAATAAAACCTATGAAGAGCATATCTTTGTAGCTGAACTAACTCTCATTTCATTAAAGAAATTATTTACTAGTTTTTCTTTGAATTAAAATTTCCCTCATCCAATCATAACATAGTTTCTGAAAATGGTGCTTTTTAAAAATAAGAATGGAATATAAATGCATGCCTCAAAAAAAATTCTTGGATGTCATAATCTGAAATATTTAGGTTTTCATTCCAAATTGGCAAGCAGTCACAAGATACAAATCAGCCTGATAGTATAAAAGGGAAAATTGAATGAATGGGTGATTTAAGACACAAAAACCATGACAAGTCTCATGAGATAACTGTCAGCTGAAAATTTAGAAGGTACCCTAAAGGACTCAATGCATTAATACCTGTTATTAATATTTTGTTTGTTCTCTATTATTTAAGGTGATAGTCCAATAATTAGAATCTATGTGTTTAAGTCCAAACTGACAAAATTTGCAGGGTCCCGGCTGAGTCAAAACATAGCACCCTTTCACTTAAGAAACAATTTCTTTTCATTGATTTTGTGCATTTAAAAACATCAGAGACCTTGAACTCTCCACTGGACTTGTGGAGTTTCTCTGAGAGAGGAAAAAAATTGCTGCTATAGGAAAGCTTGAAAAAAAGATATTTTAATGAATTTTAACCTGAGAAAACAGACCATGACAATTAGAATGTGAATTTAAAGTTCCAGATTAATGTATTATATCATAAAGGGATACATGGGTTTTATATACTTTATATATTTAAATATGAGCTTTCTGAACAATTTCCCTCTACACAGAGAAGTTAACTGAATCCTTTTCCTTAACACTAGAAGAGGAGAAATTATTAGTTATTTAGAGAATTACTTTGAAAACAAGAGACAAGAACTGGTAATATTTAGAACATAATTGAACTGTGAAAAGGTCGCTTATATACAATATAAATGATTTATTTAATGAACTGTCATTGTTTATTTTTGTGCTAGATTTTATTTCCCTGATTATTTAGAGTCTGAAATTTTTGGATTGAATTGTAATGCGTAAAATATATTGAACTTAAATTAGCATATCACTGGACTAACAAAATTTGAAGTCAATCTTTCTCGACATAGGAAGAGATTGGTGATAAAGAAAATGTCCGTGGTGATTAACTATAATCTACATATCAGGCAAATTCATAGTCATGGCAACTCATGCTTGTAGGATGGCATCCCAGCTGGAATTCTCTGCCTCTGATGCTGCTGTCTCCTTGCAAAACTATTGATGCCATCCATCTCATCCAGTAATGGTAAACTGAAGACTCTTGCTCAGGGCTGTTGGGCAGAAAATTCTCCCTGCTACTTAGGCATCTACCAGCCCTCCATGGGTGCACTACTGCCTGTAGAACCTCTGCTGCTCCCTGTTTCTACCTGCTGCTCTGCTATTTTTTGATTTTTTTTCTGTTTTCATAGAGAAGGCATTTTCAGCTCTTTCAGTACATAGACTCACAATCATCTTAGTTGTGTGTGATTTAAACCACAAAGGCACAGATAACCATAGCCAACAGAAAGCCTCCGGCTTAGATTAGACCTGTGTTTTGAATTCCTTTAGTTCTTTCTGTATTGCCAATTAGTAAATTTAATCATGTATTTGACCTAGATAGGGGACATTCTTTTCAATTCCTTTCTATTTTTTCATTATTCTTATAGTGCTCAATGAAAATCTTCTCCCTGCAAACTTTGATTTAGCAAGACCAGAGGGTCAAGACTCAGCTAACAAAATATTTTATCCTATACTCCATATAGCAAGAAAATTACTGCTCTATGGACATAAATAATAAATTCTTGTGGGCAGATTGACCAAAAACAAATCATATAAACACTATTAGAAAAAATCCTGGTCTTCAAAAACAGTATCTGTGCCTTATAGACAGAAAAGTGAGATAAATAGGCTAGATCTAAGATCCTCCTAGGACTAGCATGTTAAATGTATCAAAAAGTGAAAGACAGAAAGAGAGAGAGAGAGGAAGGAAGGAAGGAAGGAAGGAAGGAAGGAAGGAAGGAAGGAAGGAAGGAAGGAAGGAAGGAAGGAAGGAAGAAAGAAAGAAAAACTAGAGAGAGAGAGTAAGCTCTTCTCTATATTCCCTCTTCAATCCCCATCCACCCAGAGGGCAGTTAAATTACCTGTAGGACACCCTTAGGGGGCTATCCCAAAATGGTGTTATAATGAAATTAATGAAGACTCACAAGAGGCATGTGAACAGCAATCAGTGACAAGATTTTGAAGCGAAATAGCACTTCATGATCTTGTAGTCCAGTACCCTCACCTCACTGAGAAGTAAGCTAAGGCTTAGAGATATTGAGTGCTTTAACCAAAGTCATTCATAGTTCACAGAATTGGCAGTTATGAGAGAAATGATTATTAAATAACTAATTACTGGGAAGATCTAGGGTTTTTTTTTCCACTTCCTAGATCCTCATTCTTTACTAGCAAAAGTCAGTATCTAAAGAATATTGCTGATGGATGAGATTGCTCAGATCCCTGGGATACATGCCTTTGATCCTGGATGGGAGTTGTTACCCCACCCAACTAGAAAACCTTACAAAGAATTTAATTTAAAGTGAATTCTGGCCTATTGTGTTCTAGTCAGCCAGGTCAGAGCAGAGATAGATGCCCTTTGTCTAGATTGCCCAAGACAGGGGTAGTCTGGATAAGAGATCAGTGTCTCTGTCCGAGACTGAGTGATCAGTCTACACGCCCTCATTAGAATAAACCTACCTCTCATCATAATATTCCTTTTCTTATTAACAGTTAAACGATTTAAAAAAATGATTAACCAATCAGAGTTGATTGCCACCCTCAGGAACACCCACTCTTCCAAGGTCATATGAGTTTTGAGTGAGTTCCATGAGGGATTTTTGATATCCTAGAGGGTTATTGGCACTTTTAATTAATTATTTGCTAGAAATGATTATCAAAATGATTTAATACTCAGAAACAATGTCTGTTGAATTTTTTGCACACCACAGTTACCAAATCTCAGAGTTAAGCAGGACCTCAAGGATCATAAAGTTCAACCTGAACCTGAAAATGAAGGGTCTATTTGAAACCTTAACAAGTTGATACACAGTATCTTTAAAACACAAAACAAGGGGGATGGAGCCAAGATGGCAGAGTAATAGCACACATTTTCCAGAGTGCTGTCCTCAAGCCCAGTCAAACACCTGTAAAAAATGGCTCCAAACAAATTCTGGAGCTGCAGAACCCACAGAATGACTGAGTGGAGCAAAACTCCAGCCCAACACAGCCTGAAAGGTCATCAGGAAATGTCTATTGCATCATGCTGAGAGCAGAGCACAGTACAGCCTAGGTTGTACCATCACAGACAGTACATGAGCGGGCCTTGGGGAGACTGAATCTCTCAAACGTATGACAGTTTCCAGACTTCAGGACCCCAAAATACCAAGGATAAATTGGAAGGTTAGTGGAAAAAGCCTGTGGGACCAGTGCAGGAGAGTGGAGTGGTCTGGCCCCAGTCCCAGCACAGCAGAGGGGAGAGGGGACCAAGGAATGGGCAGCAGCCACAGCAGCAGTAGGGTAAGAGAGAGCAACTGTTTCTGGAGCTCTAGGCCCATAGATTGGTGGGGATCAAGCTCCTGACAGTACAGCCCCCACCCCAATGGAAGAAGGAAACTACCTTGACAAAGAGCTCAAAAGTCAAGTAAATGGCTGGAGAATTGAGCAAAAATCAGAAAAAGAATCAGACTATAGAATCTTACTTTGATGACAAGGAGGACCAGAGCATGAAAACAGAAGAAACCAAAGTCAAAGCACTTCTATCAAAAGACTCCAAGAAAATAATATGAATTGGTCTCAGACCATGGAAGAGTTCAAAAAGGATTTTGAAAATCAAGGAAGAGAAGTCGAGCAAAAATAAGGAAGAGAAATGAGAGACATGCAAGAAAATCATGAAAAACAAGTCAACTGTTTGCTAAAGGAGACCCAAAAAAATGCTGAAGAAAATTACACCTTGAAAAATAGAGTGACCCAATGGCAAAAGAGATCCAAAAAGTCAATGAGAAGACTGCCCTTGAAAGCAGAATTGGCCAGATGGAAAAGGAGATCCAAAAGCTCACTGAAGAAAATAATTTCTTCAAGATTAGAATGGAGCAGATGGAAGCTAATGACTTTATAAAAAATCAAGAAATTATAAAACAAAACCAAAGAAATGAGAAGATAGCAAACAATATGAAATATCTCATTGGAAAAACACCTAGAAAATGGATCCAGGAGAGACAATTTTAAAATTATAGGACTACCTGAAAGCAATGATCAAAAAAGAGCCTAGATATCATCTTTCATGAAATTATCAAGGAAAACTTGCCTGACATTCTAGAACCAGAGGATAAAATAAATATTGAAAAAATCCACCAATCACCTCCTGAAAGAGATCCAAAAAGAAAAGCTCCTAGGAATACTGTAGCCAAATTCCAGAGTTCCCAAATCAAGGAGAAAATATTGCAAGCTGCCAGGAAAAAACAGTTTGAGTATTGTGGAAATACAATCAGGATAACACAAGATCTAGCAGGTTCTACATTAAGGGATCAAAGCACTTCAAATATGATATTTCAGAAATCAAAGAAATTAGAATTAAAACCAAGACTCACCTACCCATAAAAACTGAGTATAATACTTCAGGGGAAAAATGGTCATTCAGTGAAATAGAGGACTTTCAAACACTCATGATGAAAAGACCAGAGCTGAATAGAAAATTTGACTTTCAAACACAAGAATGAGAGGAAGCATGAAAAAGTAAACAGCAAAGAGAAGTCATAAGGGACTTACTAAAGTTGAATTGTTTACATTCCTACATGGAAAGATAATATTTATAACTCGTGAGACTTCTCTCAGTATTTGTGTAGTTGGAGGGATTATATACATATAGACAGAGGGAACAGGATGAGTTTAATAGGAAGGGATGATATCTAAAAAAATACAATTAAGGGGTGAGAGATGAATATATTGGGGGGAGAAAGGGAGAAATGGACTATCTCTCATAAAAACAGCAAGAAAAAGCTTGGAGGGGAAAGGGAGGCAGGTGAGAGGGAAAAAGTGGCTTAAGGAGGAAATAACACACACACTCAATTTGGTATGAAAATCACTACAGGAAAGTAGGGGAGAAGGGGATAAGTTGGGTATGAGGGGGATGATAGAAGGAAGGGCAAATGAGAGGAGGAGTAATTAGAAGTAAACACTTTTGGGGAGGAGAAGGTCAAAAGAGAGAATAGAATAAATGGGGGGGCAGGATAGAATGGAGGAAAATATAGTTAGTCTTTCACACCATGACTTTTATGGAAGTCTTTTGCAAAACTATACATGCATAACCTATATTGAATTGCTTGCCTTCTCAGTGGGGATGGGTGAGGGGAGGAAGGGAGAGAAGTTGGAACTTAAAATTTTAAAAACGAATGTTAAAAATTGTTTTACATGCAACTGGGAAATAAGAAATACAGGTAATGGGGTATAGAAATATATCTTGCCCTGTAAGAAAATAGAGGAGATGGGAATAAGGGAAGGGAGGGGTGTGATAGAAAGAAGGGTAGATTGGGGGAAGGGGTAATCAGAATGCATGGTGTCTTGGGGTGGAGGAGGGAAGAGATAGGGAGAAAATTTGGAACTCAGAATCTTGTGGAAACTAAAAATTAATTAATTATTTAAAAAAAACTTCAGTGAAGATGCCACTACCTTTCAAAGCACTCCATTCCATTTGGAAATGACTCTATTATTAGGAAGATTCTTTTTTCCCTTATATCAAACCTAAATCTGTTTTTTGGCAGTTTCTTCTGACCTCTGGGTCCAAGAAAAGTAAAACCTTATTTCTCTCCTATCATGAGATTCACACCCAGGTCCTCTAATTCCAAATCCGGTGTTCTTTCCCCTATACCATGCTACTCACTATACAATGTGCCTCATAGCTCTCCATTTGAAAAAGCTTTAACAAAGCTGCTATATACAAAACTGGTAGGTATGGGATATCAAAGGAGAAGGAAAATGTGGACATGGAAAAGCCATTTTTCCTTTTGTATTGAGGAAACCATGGCTTTGCCATCTTCTAAGATCAAGAGGCCAGCTGAGCTCACTATGTAATTTTATATAAGCAGGAAATGAAGCCAGATGACCAAGGAAAGCTCATTTATGTTGTGGTAAGGAGGAGTTGAAGTTGTGTAACATATTAATTGGTCATCATTGCTTTAGTTCATTAAAGTACAATGAGAGAAAATTTAATGTGCTTTAACTCAAAGCTCAATATCAATAATGTGACCCACATAACAAGACTCTTTGTGAAATTACCTCACCTAGAGCATATTTCATTATTGATTTGCCCATTTGTCTTACATTATTTACAAGTAATTGGTTATTTTTCTCCCTGCCACATTAAGATTTAAATATTAAATGCATAAATAGAACAGGAGCTTTTGCAAAAAGATATTTACCTCAGAAGGTATTATCACAAATAGACAAAGATCCTCCTTACAAATGGGAAATATAATCCCCTCCACACTTTCAAGATCTCAGTCACTGAGGAGGGGAAGAGGATTAGGTTCAGAGTTTAGCTTGATTTCCAGAGAGCACAGTCCCAATTCTAAGTCCAAAACCCATCTTGAGCACAAATCCCAAGAGCCCTACTTCTTGGGGCTTCCATGCTAACTTGGCTGACAGTACCACCACTACTTCCTCCCCTGACTGCACTCCTGATTCAAAGTTCAGCATGGAAAAAACTCTTGAGTCACGTATAGCCCTGATGCTTCACTGACATGGAGGTGACTTTTGGTTCTCAAAAGCGATGCCAACAGAGACTAGAATAGAGAATGCCAACAGTGACCCTTTGGCATCATGGAAGGTCACTATATTGACAATAGCTGCTACAGCTTTTTTAAAAGTTTTTTGTTTTTACAATGTTGTTATTATATAAATCATTATCCTCGTCCTACTCATCTCATTCATCAGTTTACAACATTTCTCCACACTGTTCATTTTTATAATATTGATGTTATAGCAAAAATTACTTTTCTGGTTCTACTTACATTCTTCTGCATCAGTTCATATAAGTCTCTCCATATTTCTTCAAAATCATCTCTACTTCTTACAAAACAATAGTTTTCTACTCCATTCATTTACTATAGTTTGTTAAGCCATTCTCAAATTAATGAGCATTACCTTAGTTTCTAGGTTTTTGCTACTTCAAAAAGAACAACTATAAATATTTTTGTACACAGAGGCTCTTTTCTTTCTCTTCAATCTCTTTTGGGTAGGCCTAGCAATGGTATAGATGAAACAAATGAAATTTATCATTTAGTAACATTTTGTGTATAATTCCAAAGGACTATTTCTATTCATGGGTCCATCAGTGTGCCAACGTGTCTATTCTTTCACAGACTTTCTACCATTTGTCATTCTCTTTTTCCATCTTTGTTAATCTGACAGCTATGAAATTGAACCCCAAAATAACTTTAATGTTCATTTCTCTAGTTATTAGTAATTTGAAGCTTTTACTTAATATGGTTTTAGTTAGCCTAGGTCTCTTCTCTTGAGAATTTCCTTTCATGTCCTTAGACAAGTAATGTCAAACTCAAATTAAAAACAATGACCACTAATTTGTTCATAGGGATCCCCACAGACTACGTTAACTTAGTTTTTAAATATAATATTATCTATGTTTCATTAGGGTGGTTTTTGTTGTTAAACATTTCCCAATTACATTTTAATCTGAGTCAGGCCACTCAGGAGCGTTATAGTCCAAAGGCCATGCATTTAACACCTCTGCTTTAGGCCATTTATCAATAAGGTAAATAAATTATAAATTTGACTCAGTTCTTTATATATCTTGGAAATGACACCTTTATCAGAGGAACATGCTATAAAGATCCCAGTTAATTATTTCCCTTTTAATCTTAGGTGTTTTTTGGTTGTTTGTTCAGAAATATTTTAATTTTATATAATCAAATTATCTTTTATAATCTCTATTACTGATTTAGTCACAAACTTTATAAGTCATAGATTTGATAGATAATTGATAAATAATTTGATAGATCATTTTACCACATATCTCTAATGTATTTTTATATCATCTTTTATACCTAAGTCACAGATCTACTTTGAGTTTATGTTAGTAAACTGTGTACAGTGTTGGTCTAAATCTAATTTCTTCCATACTGACATTCAATATTTCCGTTACTTTTTTATTAAATAGTGAGTAGGTGGGGAAGGGTAATTTTTATTAGTAATTTTCTTATCAAACACTAGGCTACTAGATTCAGGATACACACTTATCTGACTAGCAAATGGTACAAGTCTAGGAAGGATGGCTACTCACAGTATGATAGAGTCAAGATTCAAAATGTGCCTGACACAGAATGGCATTTGGATTAACTGAATGAGGAGAAATTTAACAGGGATAAATACAAAGTTGTACAATCAAATTCAAAAAACAACTTTACAAGTACTAGAATGGGGAAGTATCATTAAATAGCAATATGTCTGAAAAAATATCTAGGGATTTTAGTCAATAATAAGCTTACTATGGATGTGACATGGCAACCAAAAAAGAAGCTAAGGTGAATTTGTGGGGCATCAATAGAGTAAGAGCTTCCAGAAATAAGTTGTTGGAAGAGTCCTTATGTTCTCTGAACTGGCTGAATTGCTTCTGAAGTGTATGATCAGGTCTGGGCACCACGTTTGAGGAAGGACATTGATTAGCTGGAGAGCATCCAGAGAAGAGTAATCAGGATGAAGGACTTTGAATTCATGCCATGTGAGCATCTGTTGAAAGAACTAGGAATGTTTAACCTGGAGAAGACTCAAGGGAGACTTGATAGCTGTCTTCAAGTAATTGACTAGCTGTCTTACTGAAGAGGAATTAGATGTGTTCTGTTGTGTCCCAGAGTGCAGAACCAGAAACAAATGGAAATAACGACAAAGAGCTAAATTTAACTTTAATAAAAGGAAAAACTGCCTGGCAATTGGAGCTATACAGAAGTGAGAAAGGCTACCAAGGGACATGGTGAGTTCTTCCTCATCATAGGTCTTCAAAGACTGAATAACTACTTTTCACATGTATTTTGAAGGAACTGTCAGGTATGGGTAGGACTATGTGGCTTTTAAAATCACTTCTTATTCTGAAATTTTGTGTCTGTTACTGTCAGTGATCTTAACACAATATCCTCTGATACTTAGGGGCAATACTATGGTGAAACCATATTGGATGCTGAAACTGGCTACAGTTGCTGAGGTCCCATTCTGTGGAACTGTTGAAATACACAGAAATAACACCAAGATTTTATGGGGAACTGATTCCAGCTTTCCCATCAAGGTCTATTTTAATAGCATGGTATAGTAATAGCTTCTGATAATGAGTATTCATGGACTATATTATCTGGTAAAACTGAACCTAGCTGGAAGAAGAGATCAGTGGAAATTTCTGCCATTTTCCTTCTTTTGAAGATTCATCTCAGGACTCTATAATGATAAGAGTATTCAAAGGGTTGTGTCTGGGCATGGATAGGGGTAGATAGAAATTCTTACTCCACCCAGGTCTGATAAGTTTGGGGAAGCCCTGATACTCTTTTTTCTCTAGGGAAATTCTAGACCCTGAACTTCCTGGAGGAGATAAAACTACTTCTTTCTTTACAGCTTTTCCACTTTGGCTCTGTGCTGGGATTCCCTAAGAGACCCTAACTCAATTTTCCTTGAGTTTGAGAATTCAGGGTATAATGGAAAGAATTGACCAAGGAATTAAAGGGACTGGACTCAGTGCCATCTCTGCTACATTTTAACTGTGTGACTTTGGGTAAGGCAGAAGGATAAACAGAAATTATATTATCCAAGGGCTATATTACAAAGCATCTTAATATAAACTGACCATTTACTGGAATGCTTTTGAAAGACACACTGAAGCCATAAGAGTAGTTTTGAGTGACACACCTGAATATTGAATCTGGAAGGAAGATGCTTAGGAAAAATGGGATTGGAGAAATGTCCCCATAAAAGTAATGGATGGACTTTTTCTAAAGACTCCATTGTTTTTCCTCTTGAACAGAGCAAGCATCCAGTCTAGTTCATACCAAGCCTGAATATAATATTTTTTCCTTAGTATGAAAAATGCGTAACAAGAATCAATAATTCTACATCAAAATTTTACCCAAGATTAAAAGAGAAATTTAAAAAAAAAAATAGGCCCAGAAGAACTACAGAAAGTGAAACTGTAATTTCCATGTCAACACTTGTCAGAGCAGCATCCACAAATGACCCTCTTCCCTGACCTCCACCTTCCACAGTAAACTATCATCCTTGAAGAAGAAAGCAAAGTGCTCTATCATAACCTTTTGGGCAGTTATAAAAATATGTCTGTGTAAAGACTAAACAAATGTTTTCAAGGTTCAACAGATTGTAAGAGAAAGAGATATACACGGACAAAGATCAGTTCAATACACAACCCTTCCATGGGAAACAAAGAAATACAATGATGTAAAAGCAAGGACCCTGACATACACAGGACAACCTGCTACATAGGTCCTTAGATCTGCCTTTCTAAAAGGAAAGCAACTTTGGAGGGGTCAACAATCACTTTAATCAAGCACATGTATCATTCATTTAGTTCATGGGGAAAAGTCAACACCCTGAACTTCAGAGAAATAAAAACCAACAGATAGGGCTTCCAACTTTCTGACCATAAGTAATACATACATCACAAATCAACAGACAGATCCAACTGTCTGACCATACATACATAGGTACCAGAGAGAGAAGCACCAACATCTGGGTTTTCAAAACCAGGGGGCTCCTAAGTGGCTGCCCAAAGTCTCCTCCAGCCAAACAAACATTTCCAATAAGTAAGCCCCAAAGTAAAACCTCACCTCAGAATATTTATACACTTTTCAGAGCCAGAAGGCAGGACCCTCTGACCCAGTGACTCAGTAGAAATTAACAAAAGGTATTAAGGCCTATTAATGGGCAACAAAGTTCTTTAACTTCAGGAATAACCTTAAATTACCATGACAAATGATAACTCAGTATTTTACAAAAGGTGCCTCAGAGATCCTCTAATACAACCTTCCCATTTTCCATGTAGGGAAACTGAGGTTCAAAGAGGCTAAGTGACTTATGAAAGGTTACACAGGCAGCAGGTCTGGGATTAGACTCCAGATTCTTGGACTCCAGAGATAATAGTCTTTCTATTATAGGACAATAACTCATGCTTGCTTATTTTTTTAAGATGGGCTCTTCTCTACTGCTCTCTGCTATTTACTGCTGTTTCTTGATTTGAGTAGGGTGATTTTACATTACTTTTCCATTCCTGTCCTTCTGCTAAGCAGAGTTCGGAAAGTATTAGTTCATTACCTCACACACACCCCCAACACTTCTGATGGCTCAAAAGTTCCCCAAATCTCTTGTTTTTTCTGCCAAACAGAAACACCAAAGTACTGCAGATCAGTTCAATAGGACCCTGAGATTAATGTCTTCACTGAATTAGCCTATCATTCAGTTAACTAACATTTATTAATTACACTTGCTATATACTAGGCATTGTGCTAGATGCTAGGAACAAAAGTACAATAATCAAGTAATTTCTAATGGCAAGGAGTTTATCTTCTGTCTTCCTACAGATGCAAGTTACAACGTGTGTGTGTGTGTGTGTCCTGTCATGGACTTATTCCTGCTCATTTCCCTTCTATGTGTGTATCTTCTCAGCCTATGGTTTACTACTAAGGTTTACTGTTAAAAGATTATAAAGCTAAGTTTCCAATGCCAAGTAGTTATGTAACTTAGCTAATTCTCATTTTGATGAACAATGATTTAACTAGCATTGTTCATCTCTGAACTAAGAATGGGAAATATGAGAACCAGGGAGTGCAAAATAATTCTCTTATATAGGAAAGCAAAGGCTGATACATATGATAAATATAAGGTGGGAAGGAGTAGAAATGCTACTTTTAATAGGTGCTTGTCAGGAAACTTTTATTAGATTTAGAGCTAGAAGTAACCTTGGAGATTATATAACCTAGTCCCTTTGGAAAAGAAAGTATCTCTCATAAGAATCAATCTCCAAAAGTCGGATAACAAACCAAATACAAAAAACAAAAGACATGCATTTATAGTGGTGGTTGTCTAACTGACTGTCAATCATAATACAAAACTGAATCCTAAGAAAAAAATTAGTGTGGAGAATTGGGGTTAGTTGAAAACTCATTTATTCAAAACCTGGAAATAGAGTAGATGTCCATTGACTGGGAAATGACTAAACCAATTCTGGTTCATGAATATAGTTTGCTTGTTATTGTATCATATGAAATGAATATAAAGAATGCAGAGTTCAAAAAAGCATGGGAAGACATATGAACTTCTGCAAAGTGATCTAACCAGAACAAGGAAATAACATACACAATGGCTGCAATGACGTACATGGAAAGAACAAAGAAATGAAACTGACTGATGTCCTTGTGATGCTCAAGCTTGACCTCAGAGAAAAAGTGAGAAAATGTACCTTTCTACCTTCTTTGAAGAGCTGGCAAACCACAGGTGTGGAATATTGCATATCCCATAAGACTCAGTTGATGTGTTGATTAGTTTTACTAAACTGCATTTTTTCCTTTCTATTTGACTTTTTTCTTAAAAGGGATAGTTTGTTGGGTAAAAGAAAAAGATAAATTTGAAAAAGAAAGTAACGTTAAAATATCAATACATTTTTATCAACAATTTAAAAAAAGAAAGCCCATGAGCTAATACCGTGAAATATCTCTGTTCTTTCCTATACTCAGACAGCAAAAACAGAATGGAATAAAATAGAGACCTAGTCCATAAGTGCTGAACCATCATTGTAGTTATAGTAGGTTAGCATTCTAGAAGTTCCCTTCCTCCCTTGCTTTCCCTTTAACTATAAGGCAATATGGCCCCTCAAAAGGCTAGTGTCTGACTACGTGGGTCATAATGCTCGTATCAACATTCTTCAAAATACATCATGTGAACCTTAGGCAAATCACTTGACGTATCTGGGCCTCAGTTTCTTCAACTGTAAAAGAGAGGGGTAGAGAGCTAAACTGCAGATGACTTCCGCACCAGCTCTGAGTTAAAATCCACAAGTATTCCAATCTGTTCATAAGCTTCTCTTGCCAGGATAAGCACATCTTAGTCTATACTTTCAAACACTAAGGTACCTGAGAAACACAAGCTCTATAAATAACAGTTTCCAATTAACCTTCCCATGCTCTCTCTCTGTCTTCCAATTTGATGCAAGTTTTCTCCTTTGCAGAGGTTAAATTACAGTTGTCACTTGATTCTTTGGACATAACTTCTCTTCTCATTTATGCTGGTACCACTATCTTGTTACAGTTAATTCCTGCAAGTCCTCTTGATATATTTATTTACCCGACCGTTTCTCAATGTAACCAAATTTTATTTGCATGAATTCAGCTCTTCAACACACACACACACACACACAGCCACATCCTGTGGTAAGTCAGGCAAACTTCAAAATACTTGAATAAATTACATTGAAAAGAATCCTTCTGTGTCTCTACAGCCATAAGAAACTCTCTGGAACTAAGATTTGGTACCAGATTCTGTATTAAACAAAACTGAGGAGGGTATTTGTCTCTGTCAAGCCCTGCTGTAATCTTGTTTTATGTTCATATAATGCTCATTGGTTTAAAAATGATTTTTCCAATTTCCCTTTAAAGTAGGTAGTACAAGTATAATTTAACTCATTTTACTGATTCTCAGTGCCACCCAACTAGTAAGAGTTAGAGCAAGGACTTTAAGCTCCAAGTTCATTGCCCTCTTTTCTATTTTGCTCCCTAATTTCCCAAAGACCTTTTCTGTAGCACTACACCATCATATGCCCTCATTTGCCTGGTGATCATACATCCCCCTCACACTTTTCACAACCTCATCTCTCTCATCAAACATTACCTGTCCTGTGCCCTATTCTTTTAATTCTCTACTCTTACGTCATGACAAGCTAGCCAACTTTGCTCTACAGTCATCTCCACACCATGCCTCCTACCTATAACTGAGCTCCTATTGGTGAGAGTCTTCTATAACTAACCTTACCCAGATTCACCACACTGCTGCTCTCTGGTCGTCTCCGTGCCATATCACTACCTGGATAGTCATTTATTTCACTTTCTATCCCTAGATTGGACAACAGTGATCTTATTAAAAAAAAAACTACCATAGCTAAAAAGAACATGGTAATCTCTTTCCCTAAGGTTCTCATCAATCCTGTGATTTCCCAATACAAAATATGGCCACCATTCTCTAACATGTATTAGTTTCCTTTCTTTGACTATACTCTCCATGATGGCAGCAATTGTCTTCTTTTTCTATTTGTTTCCCTAGAACTTAGTGTGCTACCAGGCATATAATAAGAACTTAACACTTCACTCATTCACTTATCTGATGAATTCATCTATGCCTTCTCTCTGAGACTATGTTCAGCTTCTTCTGTGTATAATTTAGGGATAGTTGTTTGTATGTCATCTCCTCCATTAGATCAAGAACTCTGTGAGAGCTAGGACCACTTTTTGCCACTGGGCATATAGCAGGTGCTTGATAAATACTTGTTGACTGACTACTGAAGATGGATATACAAGCACATGTATTTTACCATTGAATTTCCCCTATTCTAAAAGTGTCTCCAAAAGTGGGGACTTAAGGCACCATGGAAGGCTGGGAGTTGGGTGATATTTTGAGGCAGGCTCCACATTCAGATATTTCTCAGATCATTACATGTAAGTCAGTTATGCCCTTGGGGGCCTTCCTATTAATCAAACAAGATATAGGCACATAAATCATCCTCTTCTCATGTCTTTCTTGAGGTTGTTTGTTGTTTAAATAATTGATTATGTTTTTATATATGTCAGTAATTGACTGGAATCAGACTGAGCTGTAGAAGGACAAATTTATATAAGAGAACATTCAACTCAGAGGGTCATGGATTTAAAGTTAGAAGACATTTTAGAGGCATTGAGTCTAATCCTCTCATTTTACAGGTAAGGAAACTGAGGTCCAGAGAGATGACTTGTCCAAGGTGATGCATCATAATTAGCAGAGACAGGAGTTGAAATGGGTTCCTTTAATTATAAATTTTGCATTCTTTCTACTGTACTAGGTTGCCTCTCAACCTGCTCAGTGAGCAGACAAAGGGCATCTTGACATTGGTTTAGGGGGAATGTTGCAGGAGTAGCTTGTTGAAAAAACTCCTGATTCTTTCTGCTTTGACAGTCTCATCCCAGTGTGATTCTCTGGCACGACTGGGCATTTCATCAGAGTGAGAGCATAATCCATTTCCATTCTCAACATCTGTAGCCATAATTAATTATTCTGCTACTCAAAACGATCACCTCATCTGAACCTAGTCCCTTGAAACACCGTGCCTACCAACCTTTCCCACTGACTCCTTGTTTCTTGTTTAACCCTTAGATTCTACAAATATTATCTACCCCCCCAAAAAAGTCTCATTCTCATCTCCTGCCTGGTGCTCAAAATTACTTTAATAAGGGAAAATCTTTCATGCCACAGTTTTAGAGGAGATGAAAGGGAAATAATGGGAACATTTTTGTGGGTTTGTTTTGTTTTGTTCTGTTTTGCAAGGCAATCAGGGTTAAGTGACTTGCCCAGGGTCCCATACATATTGTCAGGTGTCTGAGGATGGTTTTTAACTCAGGTCCTCCTGACTCCAAGGCCTATGTTCTATCCACTGGGAAAGTAAATAAACTGATGTTAAATTTCATTAAGGTATCAATGACCTGTATCATATATTTTGCCAAGAGGAGGATTTGAAAAAGAGAAAACAGCAAGATGAAGAGAAAGAAGTACAAAAAAATAAAACTGGGAGCTCCAAGACAAATACTGTCCATCCAATTTTGTCCATTGCCATCGCTGACCAAGGCATTTATTGACTGTGGTCATGAATAAAATAATGAATGAATAAACATTTATCGAGTACTTATTATGTTTCAGGCACTGTGCTAAGTTCTAGAGACGTAAAAACCAGTGTGCAAGATGGTCCTTCCCCTCAAGAAACTTACAATGGAAAGAGATAAGGTAAAAGCGGAAGGGAAGGAGTTAGAAGTGTGTATGTGTCAGGGTTGGGGAGGAGGAACGGAGTACAGTTCTCACAATTTGGAAACAGACATTCCAGAGAATGCCATCATTTCAGAAATTACATTATGGATAACTGAGAAAACAAGCATTTTATCTTAGAATATTAGAATATCTCAGAATTTTATCTTAAAATATTAGGATTGGGATGCTTTATAGTACAATGGAAAGAGCACAGATTTTGTCATCAGAAGATGTAGATTTGAATCTTGTTTTTATCCTTTTCTTGACAATGGCCAAGTCACAACAACTCTGAGTTTAGTTTTCTCACATAAAATAAGACTAATACTTACACTATCCATACAACACAAATGTGTGAGGAAGGGATATTGTTCATAATAAAGTGTCACAGATTGCCTCCACAAAAAAAGTGGGGGGAACTATGCTACAAACTCCAAGATAGACAGCAGTTAAATTTAACAATTCCAATGACCAAAACAAAAATTCATCATGCAACCAGTAGAAAGACCTTCAAATATAAAGAAAATCTAAATAACTCAAGAATATTCTAAACCCACCAGAAAAAAGAGAAGGAAATAGAATAACATGTTCCAAAGAGCAAAGAAACTCTAGATACAACCCAAGGTTACATAACTTGCAAGCCTGAGAATAATCAATGAAAAAAAGTATGTCCAATAACAGAGTGGCATTTGAAAAATTCCTACCAAGAAAAAAAAGCCATGAGCAGATTATGTCCTTTGTAAACACTCCAAATGGCAGAAATACAAGAAAGGCAAACAAATACAGCAACAAAAGAAGACATAAATAACAATCAATCTCCCTAGAAAAAGGTGGGGTGGGAGTAAAAAGAGAAAGACACCTATGAGATGAACCACAACCAAACAACAGAGGAACAATTAAGAGATTGCTTTCTAAAATATTAAAAGAGACAAAGATGAAAGCAAAAGTCATGGTGATGGTGGAGAAAAAGGCCTAAACACCATGGAATTAGCTTGACAACATCAAGAATACAGATAAATCAATGCTTTTATAACACTTGGATGGTCATATAAAATGGGAGAAAGGAGAAAGAAGATAAAAGGGAATGTAGGGTATACCCGAAGAAAACCAGTGACAAACAATGAAGGAAAAATAATTTCTATAGTCTCTCAGAAAGATGAATAGATGAGGTAGCAAAGGGAAGGACTGAAACAGAGGAAATGAAAGAGAAATTTCAAGTTAGTGTGAAAGGAGGTCCCACTGAAAAAGTAGTCCTGTGGACAGTGAGGAAGTGGTTCCATAACATGAGACCTTACAGTGGGAAAAATCTGCAGCAATCTGATGCCTAGAGACACTAATACCTCTGAAAGAGTATTTATGCTTCTATGGATAGCATCCTCTCTCAGAAAAAAAGGAATTAGAGTTCCTGGGGCAACTGACAGTATAAACTCAAGGAGAAGATTTCACGGAAAATGGGGGGAAGGTTAAAGGAGAACAGGAAATAATGTTGAACTGTATCATTAGAAACACAAGGAAGCTTCTACCATTGGACAATACTTCTGTACTCTCTCTTACTCGTAGGAATTAGTCATTTCCAGAGTGAAACACAAGAAAAAAAAGAAGGAAGAGAGAAGTATCTACTACGCAATAATATAAAACAGTCTACTGAAGGGAATTCAAAAACGAGTACTTTAGTTATTTTAATAACATGAGGGATATAGAGATTAAAAAGGAAGTAATAAACATAAGAATCACAAATCAAAAAATGGAAGTCTAGAATACACAGAAAGGGAACAGAAATAATGAAGAGAATGAAGGAAAGACAATTTTTTTGGGAAAAATGAACAGGGAATGAAAAACTCAAAGGAAGTTGAAGGGGAAAAGAGAGGGTTGTTTGAATACTTAACTGAAAGAGAAAAAAGGGAAAGAAATAGATAATTAGATAAAAGGAAGTAAAAAAAGAAATAAGTAAATTTCCAAAAGCTGAAAAAAGGACAAATTGTAGTGGGGGAAGTGAGGGTGATGTAAAGCGATTCTGTGAAAATATAGTTGTCTTAAAGAAGATTAAGCTTTGTTTTTTTGTCCTTCATCTTCAGAGGAACATGACATCAGAGAAATGATGACATGACTTGCAGTTGACTTCGATTTGAGTGAGGGAGGGCTGTGCACGGTCACCAACGTTTTCTCCTCCACAGCCATCTGGATCTAATGATATTTATCAGGATATTCATAAGATGCCCAGAGATGACCCAGAATGCAATGGAAGAACCTGGCCCTTTTAGGCTGAGGTCTTTTCAGATACTCACTTAAGAGTGAGGTGATGGGGGGGTGGAGCCAAAATGGCAGAGTAGAAAGACTCACGTATGCTAGATCCGAACCCACAGCCCATATATTTCCGGCAAGAACTCCGCACGAATTCTGGATCACTGCAAGGCGCGCAGAAACACAGTGGAAGAGATTTCCGTTCCAGAGAGCCCTGGAGAGTCATCCCCAGGAGTCCGTCATGCCCTGAAGCCAACCCCTGAGCTGCCCTGGCCACACGGCCCAAGAGGAGCTGATCAGAGCAGGCTTCAGGGGTAGACTCTCCGGTGGCCGGGAAGGTCCCTCCGCCCACAGACGCTACAGGTCAGTGAGAGAGCCGTCTGGGCTGGCCAAAAGGGGAGCGGGGTGTCTCTGTGACTCAGGCCCCCTCGGGAGGGAGTGGTGGAGGGAGCGGCAGAGGCAGTGGCAGAGGCAGCGCGGCGGCCCCTGGGACTCACGGACCAGCAGGGAGAAGTTCAGGGCCATTACCAAAGGTCTCTGCATAAACCACCTGAGGGAACTGAGCCTGGGAGGCAGCCCTGCCCCCACCCACCCCATTACTGAAGGTCTCTGCATAAACCACCTGAGGGAACTGAGCCTGGGAGGTGGCCCTGACCCCACCCGAGCACCAGAACTTAAGCTCACATTGAATAGCAGCCGCACCTGCCACTGAAAGCCCATTTGAATCTCAGACCCCAAGCACTAGCTGGGCAGATCTAGGCGGGGGTGGACAGGAATCTCAGAAGTCAAGTAACTGGCTGGGAAAATGCCCAGAAAAGGGAAGAAAAAATAAGACCATAGAGAGTTACTTTCTTGGGGGACAGATGTTCCCGCCTTTCAATTCTGATGACGAGGAACTATTCTTACCATCAGGGAAAGACGTGGAGGCCGGGGCCTCTGTATCCCAGACATCCCAGGTGGATGTCCGGTGGGCTCAGGCCATGGAAGAGCTCAAAAAGGATTTTGAAAATCAAGTTAGACAGGTGGAGGAAAAACTGGGAAGAGAAATGAGAGAGGTACAAGAAAAGCATGAAAAACGGGTCAATACCTTGCTAAAGGAGACCCAAAAAAATGCTGAAGAAAATAACACCTTGAAAAATAGGCTCACTCAATTGGCAAAAAAGGTTCAAAAAGCCAATGAGGAGAAGAATGCTTTCAAAAGCAGAATTAGCCAAATGGAAAAAGAAGTTCAAAAGCTCACTGAAGAGAATAGTTCTCTCAAAATGAGAATGGAACAGATGGTGTCTAATGACTTTCTGAGAAACCAAGAAATCACCAAACAAAACCAAAAGAACGAAAAAATGGAAGAGAATGTGAAATATCTCATGGGAAAAACAACTGACCTGGAAAATAGACCCAGGAGAGACAATTTAAAAATTATGGGACTACCTGAAAGTCATGATCAAAAAAAGAGCCTAGACATCATCTTTCATGAAACTATCAAGGAAAACTGCCCTGATATTCTACAACCAGAGGGCAAAATAAGTATTGAAAGAATCCATCGATCACCACCTGAAAGAGATCCAAAAAGAGAAACTCCTAGGTACATTGTGGCCAAATTCCAGAATTCCCAGGTCAAGAAGAAAATATTGCAAGCAGCTAGAAAGAAACAATTCCAGTACTGTGGAAATACAATCAGGATAACTCAAGATCTAGCAGCTTCTACATTAAGGGATTGAAGGGTGTGGAATAGGATATTCCAGAAGTCAAAGGAACTAGGACTCAAACCAAGAATCACCTACCCAGCAAAACTGAGCATAATACTTTAGGGGAAAATATGGTCTTTCAATGAAACAGACGACTTTCAAGCATTCTTGATGAAAAGACCAGAGGTGAAAAGAAAATTTGACTTTCAAACACAAGAATGAGAAGCATGAAAAAGTAAACAGCAAAGAGAAGTCATAAGGGACTTACCAAAAGTGAACTGTTTACATTCCTACATGGAAAGACAATATTTGTAACTCTTAAAACTTTTCAGTATCTGGGTAGTTGGTGGGACCACACACACACATATACACACACACATGCACACGCATGCACGCACACACACATACACACATGCACACACATACAGAGACAAAGAGCACAAATTGAATTGAATAGGATGGGACCATATCTTAAAAGAAATTAAGGTAAATGGTGAGAGAGAAATGTAGTGGGAGGAAAGAGGGTGAAATGGAATGGGGTAAATTATATCTCATTCAAGAGGCAAGCAGGGGACTTTTTAGAGGAGGGAAAAAGAGGAGAGCTGAGAAAAAAACAAGAAGTTTACCCTCATCACCACATTCGACTAAAGGAAGGAATAAAATGCACACTCATTTTGGTATGAAAACCTATCTTACAATACAGGAAAGGAGGGGAGAAGGAGATAAGCAAGGGTGGGGGGTGATGGCAGGGAGGGTAATAGGAGGAGGGAGCAATTTGAAGTCAACACTCGGGGACGGACAGGATCAAAAGACAGAATAGATACAATGGGGGGCAGGATAGGATGGAGGGAAATACAGTTAGTCTTACACAACATGACTATTATCGAAGTCACTTGCAAAACTACACAGATAGGGCCTATATTGAATTGCCTGCCTTCCCAAAGGGAATGGGTGGGGAGGGAGGCATGGGGAGAATTTGGAATTCAAAGTTTTAGGAACAACTGTTGAGTATTGTTCTTGCTACTAGGAAATAAGAAATACAGTCAATGGGGAATAGAAAGTCATCTGGCCCTACAGGACAAAAGAGAAGATGGGGATAAGAGAAGGGAGGGATGATAGAAGAGAGGGCAGATTGGTGATAGGGAAAATTAGATTGCTCAGTGTATTGGGGTGGGGGGAGGGGAGAAAAGGGGAGAAAATTTGGAACCCAAAATTTTGTGAAAATGAATGCAAAAAGTTAAATAAATAAATTTTTATTAAAAAAATAATAATAAAAAAGAGTGAGGTGATGCCCATTCAGTAAATAGACCTCTTTAAGAAGTGAAGTGCCATCTTTATTGAGGAGAAGGAACAAACTACAATAAATCCAAATTGAGAAAAAAATGGAGGAAAATGTAAACATTTCATAACTTTAAATGTGAATTATTCAATAATCCAACAAAATTAAAAAGTGGCATTGGATAAGAAAACAAAACCTCACAATATGCTACTTATAAGAAATAAACCTAAAAAAGCAAAAATATGTATAGAATAAAGATAAGGAGCTGGGGGAAGGGGGAAAGGATTATTAAGCATCATGTAAACCTCATAAAGCAAGAGTTGAATTCATACTATCAAAGCAAAAAAAAAAATCACAACATAAGAAAGAGATTAAAAAAGGAAACTCTTACTGAAAGGAACAAATCATTATCAATATTAAACTTATATGTTCCAGGTGCTATCATCTAAATGCACAAAGGAAAAATTAACTGAAACACAAGAAAACATCAACATTAAGACGATGATAGGGAACTTTAATGTCCCTCTCTCAGTTTTGGATGAATTTAATAGAAAGATAAAATCAAAATAAAGAATTAAACAAATTGTTAGAGAAACTAGAGGTAAAAGATTTATGGAATTTTCAAAATGTGACTTGTAAAGAATATACAAATTTCTCAGTTTCACATAAAATTTTTACAAAAATTGACCATTTATTAGGACAAAAGATATTGCAAATGAATTTTAGAAGGAAAAATGATAGGCGTATATTAAAATAAAAACAACAGTCAACTCATGGAGCACAAACAGACACAAAAGTAGCTTTAACAATAAAATCCTTAACCATGAGTGGGTCAAAGAACAAATCATAAAAACAACAATGTATAAAATAAAATGATCATGATAAAACAGCATACCAGACTTTCTGGGTTATAGCCAAGGCAGTCCTCAAGAGAAAAATTATATCCCTGAAAACATATATTCATTAAATAGTAAAGGAGAGGATTAGTGAAAATATAAATTTTTTAAAATTAGGAAACCAACAAATCAATTAAATACAAATAAACACAAAAGGAGATAACAAAGCTTAGAGGAGAGATGGGTTGGGTGGAAACAAAAAGATTGGATTAGCAAAATTAAAATCTGTTTCTTTGAAAAGACTAACAGAAATAATTTTAAAAAACCTTTAGTCAATATGACTAATAAAAAGCAAGATGAAAATCAAGCCAACAAAATAGCAAATGAACATGGTGAAATCACAACAAAATGAGAAAAAGAATTATCAGAAGTTATCATATATAACTATATGCTAACAAAATCGAAAACACAAAAGAAACAGCTTCAAAAAATAAAATACTCAAACTAAAACAAAACCAAATAAAGATCTTAAATAATCCAGTGTCAGAAAAAGGAATAGAACCAGCTTTGAAGGAACTATCAAAGGGGAGGGAAATTAAAATCTGATTCTTTGAAAAAACTAACAAAATTAATAAAAACCTCTAGCCAATATGATTTTTAAAAGGATGAAATATTATCAGATCAACAAAACTGCAAAAAAAAAGTGAAATCACAACAAAACTAGAGGAAATAAAAAGAATTATCAAAACCTACTGTAGATAACTATATGTATATATGTAGATATATGTGTATATGTATAACTGAGAACACAAAAAACTCACAGGAATACCTTCAAAAAATAAAATACCCCAAAGAATGGAAGATCAAATAAAAATCCAATCTCAGAAAAAATAAAGCGGAACTAAGCCCCTATAAAGAAACTGCCAAAGGAGGAAAAAGAAACTCCTGGCCCTGATGGATTTACAGGAGGATTTGTCAAACTTCGAACAATGATCTACAAAGGAAGTGATCACTTCTGTTCTTCAGTAAGGGAATTCAAGAATCAGTATGATACAAGATAAAAAGGAACTGTCTCTGGAGTCAAAGGACCTGCTCTCAGATCCCACCTCTGGTACTTAGTAGTTTAACTCTAACCAAGTTGTTTAACTGCTATGAGCCAATTTCCCCATCTGCAAAGTGATGGGACTAGACCAGCCAAACTATTTTTCAGCCCTAAATCTATAACTCTATATTCTTTGACTAAATGACACATGATGTCTCTGCCCAGTTGGAATCTTTGAAAACCTGTCAGACATTCTTGTTCCTATTCAGTTGTTTAAGGCATGTCTCACTCTTTATGACCCCACTTGGGGTTTTCTTAGCAAAGATACTGGAGTAACTTGCCATTCCCCTCTCCAGTTCATTTTATAGGTGAGTAAACTGAGGCAGAGTTAAAATGATATGCTTTGGGTCATATGGCTAGTAAATGTCTGAGGCTAGATTTGAACTCAGGATGCTGAGTCTGACTCCAGGTCCAGCACTCTATCCATTGTACCACCTAGCTGCCCTATACTCAGGCTTTAATGTAGGGAAGGAAGGAAGGAAGGAAGGAAGGAAGGAAGGAAGGAAGGAAGGAAGGAAGGAAGGAAGGAAGGAAGGAAGGAAGGAAGGAAGGAAGGAAGGAAGGAAGGAAGGAAGGGAGGAAACTGAGTTGTTGTGTGCTTGTCCTTTGTTCTCAAAGAGGGCCATGACATCAAGATGATGACATGACTTGCAGCTGACTTTGATTTCAGGGAGGGAGGGCTGTGCAAGGTCACCAGCCTCACTTTATCCTCCAGAGCCATCTGGGTCCAGTGACCTGATGTTCATCAGGACAGCTGGAGATGGCCCAGGATGCAATGTGGCAGGTGGGAGTAAGGAGAACTCAAAAGTACTGGACCTCGTTGCATGGTAGAGAAAGTCCTGGAGTGAAGCCTAGAGAAAACTAGGCTGAAACTGAAACTGATTCTGGCTTGGGAAGCATTGTCATGAAACAGTCTGAAGATAAAATCACCATGTTTGAAGGCTTACTTTCAATTTAGAAAATCCAAGCAAGGAAAAAGACGGGATTTGGGGTAGGAGGAAGAAATGGCCTACATGACTTAATAGCTACCAAGATGCTCAAGGTGGCTCACCTCACCCTCAGCTCTTGGTCCTCAAGTTCCAGTGACAATGCCAGCCAGGATTCAACAAGGAGAGGGGATAAAAGCTACAGGATAGCCGAAAATGGGTCCTCAAACCTCATTAGATAGCATGACACTCTGTACCAGAAAGAATGCTTGATTTGGAGTCAGAAAGATCGACGTTCAGATCCTGCCTCAGACTTACAAACTGCGTGACCTTAGGTAAGTCATTTGACTTCTGTTGGACAGACTTCATCTGTAAAATGAAGTTTTGGACTAAGTGGTCTCTGGAACCCTATAGCTCAAAGATGATGATCCTATGAAGCAGAGAACCTAGACTGAGGGAAGAGAAAGAGGAAATGTGGTACAATGGAAAGAAGACTGGATATAGAGTCAAAGAACCTGGGTTATGTATTAACTATGTGACCTTGGGCAAGTAATTTAGCCCCTCTAGACTTGGCCTAGCACTGTGCCCAGCATATAGTAAACACTTAATAAATTCTAAGCCTGTTTCTTCATTCACAAAGTGAGGAGATAGAATTACTTAACCTCTTGTCCCTTCCCTTTCTTGGTTCATGAGTCTCTGAGGTGAAGAAATGTTTTCTATCAATACGTCAGCACTTTCTCTGTAGCTCGGCATTTTAGAGTTGCCTCAATCACTGTGCCCAGTATGCATCAGAAGAGAACTTGGACCCAGTTCTTTCTGGCTTTGAAGATGACTCTCTCTCCACTATTCTACATTCTTATCCCCTAAATCCACAATTCTGTGAAATGACAAATGATTCCCATGGAAGCAAGGAAAGTCAGTGATCATGAGGTGACTAAAAGCTTTGTAATTCTGAGACTATGAATTGGTCTGTCTCAGCTTCCATTTGTTCCTGACATGTTAGCCCTATCCTTCTAACTGCTTGGTCTCTGGGTGTGGAAAGTAGTTTTCATCTGCCTATCTTACTTTGACTTTTAGAGATTAATTGTTCCACTCTACTCTCTGTCTGAATTCTCTATTAAGCCTTAACAAGAGAGATTCAAAATGGAGACAAAACGGTATTGTACCACAAATTATAAATGGGTGTCCTAGAGAGAACGTTTTCATGATTCGTACTGCGAGCATCCTAATTCCCCTTTATTCTGTTCTATTCAGGCTGAGATCTCAAACCTAGGATCCGCCATGGGAGCCATAAAATTCAATCACCAAAGCTTAGTAATCCCAGTTTTGGAGATGTACAATAAAATGTGCCCAGCATTAGCCTGAACAAACCCATCAGCTCCTTCTATTGCCTCACCAACCCAGCTATGGAGTCAGAAAATGTCCAGAGTCCAGGTCGCCTAAATCTTAGGTCTCAGTCTGCTTGCATTTGGCCATACCGTCTTATCTGAGTTGCTGGAGAAAGTTTCCATACCATCAAAATCACAAACCCTTGATGCATTGACAATGAAATCACAACCTATCCCTTCTATGGTCTGTTGTGCTATAGTGAAAGGGCTAATTTTTTTCCCATGTGGCATGTCTCTGGCTCTTACCCCTTAGGTCATCAACACAAAGAACTCTCACTTATTTTTATACTGCCCATTGGAAATAGGATGGACAAAACAAGTTTCACACAGATTGTCACCCTGTGATGATAGAGCTCAATATTCCATGGATAGACCAGCTTGGAAAGCTTAGAGCTTCAGAGACCTAGACCAAGATGACCCTCCCCTCCCAGCTCTGCCCCACAGATTCAGTACTTCCTGTCTCCCTCTCACTGACAGAGCCAAATATCAGTGGGCATCCATCCCAAAACAGCATATCATCCTGTCAAACCCGATTATCTACTGGTAGTGAGACACAGGGACAAAGAAACGTAAGTCCTTAGAATAAAAAGGGCCTCTAGCAGGAAACCCAGCCAATCCTACTAGATTAAGACAGTTCAGCAGAAGAGGGCCTCTCTTGACTTTGTTTCTTTTCCTGTGCATTGGAACAGTACCAAGTTCCATAGCTTAGGAATTTCTAGAGTGAGCAGTCTCCCTCCCCTAGAGCCTATCAACGCTCTCTAAGGGAATCTTCTGGGAATGAGACTCCCTCAGCTTCTTTATCCTTGAAGTCAGGGCCCATCTAGTAGAGCAAGGTTAAAGCAATCTCCACTGAAAAGACCCACCCTCCTTACCCCAACTACCAATCCTGCCTGACTAACCACAGTCTCACAGGATCAAACATTCAGCACTGGAATGGATCTTAAAGGCTAGCTAATTCAGCCCCTTTATTTACAGATGAGTAAACAGAGGCCAAAATGGATGTAGTGATTTACCAGAGGTTGTACAAGAAGTAAGCGACAGAAGTGGGATGTAAACCCAGGTCTTCCAGTGCTGTGTTCCACTGTGCAATGCGAGGGAGATAACAAGACTCCTTTGCCACTGTCACAGTTACTGTCTGTCTCAAACTGGACCCCAGGAAGAAACAAGAAGAGACTGGTTTGCCAAAGCCACCAGTCACCATGGAGAGTCTTTAACTCAAAAGTGATAGATTATGAAAGAAGCTGATCTAGGAACCTAGAAGCTTTATCAGGTTCACAGCTTGGAGTAGCAAAGTATTTGTTCCCTAAATTAAACTCTCTAGTTAGAAATTCAGTGCGGTTTGGTATATATCACAAGATTTCTACAGTAGCTTTCAAAAAATAAATAACAACACACCTTTCCATAGAACTCACAATTTCCTCACAACGGTCTGTTAGTCAGCAAAGCATTTATGAAGTCCTTACTACATTGCAGCCACTGTTCTAAACACTGGTGATACATGTGGAAATAGAGTCTCTGCCCTCAAGAAGTTTATATTCTACTAGGACAAGACAGGAAACAAAAGGAAACTGGAAAAATCATGGGGAGTGGGCAGTTGTTGTGTGTTTATCCTTTGTTCTCAGAGAGAACCATGACATCAAGATGACGACAGGGCTTGCACTTAACTTTGTTTTGAATGAGGGAGGGAGGGCTGTGCAAGGTCACCAGCCTCACTTCTCCTCCAGAGTCATCTGGGTCCAGTGACCAGATATTCATCAGGGATGACTGGAGAGGGCCCATGATACAATGTGGGGAGTGGGAAGGACTAGGGAGAACTCAAAAGTACTGGGCCCAGTTGCATGGTAAAGAAAGAGTGAAGCCTGGAGAAAACTGAAGACATGACTGATCTGGGCATCCTCCTTCCATGAAGCCCTGTGAAGAAAGTGGATTGAACTAGGCCAGATGAATCCAAGCAACATTGTGCAGTGAGGCAGTTATGAATGTTAACCTTAATCAACTCTCTTACAAATGAATCCAAAAAAGACCAGGAGAGAGGATGAATTCTTTAATACAACTTATCCCCATTTTTGCAAACAAATAACTCAAAGTATATAGCCTAGAGACAATTGATCAGTATACATCTTCTTTATATCACATTATCATGTAAACATTCAACCTCACCCTTCCCCCTACTATCAAAGACGCATAACACTAATGAGATTTAATAATACTTTCAAATACAGGTAAGGAAGTCTCAAAAAGAAAAGGAGAATTTCACAACATCTTTTGTAGTTCTTCATTGTAACAACAAAGCAATCATATAATGAATCTCTATTTCAACTCCCTAATTCATCATGTAACAAGGGCGATATTTTAACAAGACAATGAATGATTAGTTTGAGGATTCCATTGCCAATAGTGGCTTAGCAAACACATTTGCCAAATCTTTCAGTTCCCCAAGGACAAAGATTGTCTGGGGACTCGAGTGGCAACTGAGTACTTTCTTATCTCTTCATTTATCTCCATTTTCAACTCCTGCTAAACAATCCTTCCCCAGTCCAAATGGAACTCTTGAAAGGGAAAACCAAAATAAAATAGTAGTCTTCTTAATACCACCTATTATTATCATCCTAGCTACCACAAGTAGCCATACTCTCTTGATTTTCCTCTTACTCCCAGGAGAGCTAAAAATAATGTTTTTGTTATCTCTTTGGGGATACACATAGCATAGAACACAGGGAAACACAAGCAAACGGATACGAAAATTAACAAGACTCCCCAAAGCAGCACTACTCTGACATCTGGATCTTACCTGGTTCTCTAGTTCTCCCTCTCCAGACAACACAAGAACCAATTTAGAAATACCAGTTCAGCAACATGGATGGCTATGTTTTCATAGCCTGGCTACATACAGCTTCAGAATAGGGAAGAAAGTGGTGCCCTCCTCAGGGTGGTTGGAAACAACTGCCCTTCTTCCTGATTCACAAACCAATTGCCTTGCCTCTTTATTTCTAACATCAGCATACATATGTGCACTTTGCAAAATGCATGCAAAATTTCTACCAAGTAATAGCCAGAATGCTACAATTAGATTCCACAGCAATGCCACATTTTTGTTCTCCTAGAGATATACTTATAGGATCCCAAAGAAACCTAAGAAGTGTTCTAGCCCTAATTTTACACATGAGGAAACTGAGGCCCAGAGATTATCACAGTATCTTAGAACTGGAAGGGACTTCAGAGGCCATTTGGTCCAACCCATACTTCCAAAAATAACCCTTTCTACAATATACCCAGCAAGGGGGTTATCCATCCTTTCTTTAACACTTCTGGTACTGGGGAACTTACTACCTGTCACCTGTTCCAATTTTGTATAGATCTAATTTGCACCATCAATCACTACTCTTAGTTCTGCCAAGCAGAAGAAACCTAATAATGGAAGATAACTATGATGTCCACCCCAACTCTTCTCTTCTCAGGGCTAAGCAGCTTCACTGTGTCAGTCAATCTTTATATGGTTTCTCCATTCCAGCTGCCCAACTCTGTACATTCTCTATTTTATCAATGCACTTGCTAAAATACGGTACTCATATTGGAACACAGTGCTCCAGAAATGAGTCAGTTGCCTCCTCTAAACATTTTTAGAAAGTATTGAGTTCTTTGACTCATTTCTCTCTTTTGCATATTACTGATAATGTTTTGACTTCATTTCATCTACCTTTAGTTTTTATCTCTAGCTCCTAAACCCTTTTTGCAACCCCTTATTTTAACACGTTGCCATGGAGAGGGCTCAAGGGCAATACTGCCAGCTTTGCATAAGAGCATAATTGGAACAATTTTGATAAAGGACATTATACCAAATGTAAAAATAAGCAAGTTTGGGGGAAAAACTACTTTCATTTCTGTAAAATATGTTCAAAGAACAAATCATCAGAATTTTTTGCCAGCATCTGCCATACCATATACAGAGATAATGGACATGAAAGCACTTTGAAAAATATAAAATTATTCACAAATTTAAGACATATTGAGTAAAATGGATAAAATGGGTAAATGCTTTTTATGCTGGTCAACCCATGGACTGCAGGTTTTTGGTACAATCATAAAAATTAAAATAGGTGATACACAAATAAAATTCATTTTGAGGCAGAACCAAAATGGTAGAGAAAAGGCAGCAACTCCACTGAGATCTCCCCAAAAGCCCTCTGAACATCTTTAAATTATGCCATAAAAATATTCTTGGAGGAGCAGAACTTGCAGACAACTTAGAAGGTCTGCAGAAAAGGTCTGTCTCACTGAGTAAGAGTGGAGCATAATGCAGCATAAGTCGCACCATCACAGACCCAGACACAGACCCAGCAAACCAGGAGCAGGCCTTGAAAGCCACAGCAGAGGCGGTGGCTACTTCCAGAGCTCTCAGCCCAAGAGTGTAAGGAGGTAGAACAACTGATCAGAAGGAGATTACAGGGGTCTCTTTGGAATTACAGTGGAGCAGGGACTCTCATCACAGTTCCACAACAGGAAAGAGTGCTTGAGGTCACAAATAGGACAGGAGAATAGTAAACACACTTCTTCTTGGGTCATACTGAAAACTTCCAGGTCCCTAGAAGTATCTCCAGAAAATAGTTACACAAAACAACACCTGAAGCTTGGGACAGTGCACCCTCTACTCTGGAAGCAGAGCCCCACTTTAGCAGAATTAAAAGTCAAGAAATAGACTGAGAAAATGAGTAAACAGAAAAAAATTTTAACCATAGAAAATTACTGTTATTACAAGGAATATCAAAACCCATACTCAGAAGAAGATAGTAAAGCTCCAAAATCAAAAACTTCCAATAAAAATATGAGTTGGTCTCAGGCCATGGAAGGGCTCAAAAAGGATTGGGAAAATCAAGTAAGAGAGGTGGAGGAAAAATTGGGAAGAGAAAAAAGAGTGATGGAACAAAATCATAAAAAGTCAAGAGTCTGATAAAGGAGAAAAATACTGAAGAAAATAACACCCTTAAAAAACAGAATAGCTCAAATGGTAAAAGAGGTCCACAAAGTCAAAGAGAATAATGCTTTGGAAAGCAGAATTGGTCAAATGGAAAAAGTGGCACAAAAATCCACTGAAGGAAAAAACTCTTGAAGTAGAATTGACCGAATAGAAAAAGAGGTACAAAAGTTCAGTGAAGAAAATCATTCCTTAAAAACTGGAATTGTGAGCAAATGGAAGCTAATGACTTTATGAGAAATCAAGAAACAATGGGACAAAACCAAAAGAATGAAAAAATAGAACATGATGTGAAATGTCTCATTGGAAAAACAACTGACCTGGAAAATAGATCTAGGAGAGATAATTTAAAAATTATTGCACTACCTGAAAGCGATGATCAAAAAAAGGGCCAGACATAATATTTCAAGAAATTATCAAGGAAAATTGTCCCTAATATTCTTTTTTTATATATAAATTTATTTATTAAACTTTTTACATTCATTTTCACAAAATTTTGGGTTCCAAATTTTCTCCCCTTTTATCCCCTCCCCCCACCCCAATACACCAAGCATTCTAATTTTCCCTATCACCAATCTGCCCTCTCTTCTATCACCCCTTCCTTCCCTTGACTCCATCTTGTCTTTTGTCCTGTAGGGCCAGATAACTTTCTATTCCCCATTACCTGTATTTTTTATTTCCTAGTAGCAAGAACAATACTCAACAGTTGTTCCTAAAACTTTGAGTTCCAACTTCTCCCCATCCCTCCCTCCCCACCCATTCCCTTTGGGAAGGCAGGCAATTCAATATAGGACATATCTGTGTAGTTTTGCAAATGACTTCCATAATAGTCATGTTGTGTAAGACTAACTATATTTCCCTCCATCCTATCTTGCCCCGCATTGTTTCTATTCTGTCTTTTGATGCTGTCCCTCCCCAAGAGTGTTGACTTCAAATTGCTCCCTCCTCCCATTGCCCTCCCTTCCATCATCCCCTCCACTCTGCTTATCTCCTACTCCCCCTCTTTCTTGTATTGTAAGATAGGTTTTCATACCAAAATGAATGTGCATTTTATTCCTTCCTTTAGTCAAATGTGATGAGAGTAAACTTCATGTTTTTCTCTCAGCTCCCCTCTTTTTCCCTCCACTAAAAAGTCTCCTGCTTGCCTCTTCTATGAGAGATAATTTGTCCAACTCCATTTCACCCTCTCTCCTCCCAATATATTTTTCTCTCACCGTTTACCTTAATTTTTATTAAGATATGATCCCATCCTATTCAATTCACTCTGTGCTCTCTGTCTCTGTGTGTGCTTGCACATGTGTATGTGTGTGTGCGCGTGCATGTGCGTGTGTGTGTGTGTGTATGTAATCCCACCAACTACCCAGACACTGAAAGTTTCAAGAGTTACAAATATTATTTTTCCATGTAGGAATGTAAACAGTTCAACTTTGGTAAGTCCCTTATGACTTCTCTTTGCTGTTTACTTTTTCATGCTTCTTCTTATTCTTCTGTTTGAAAGCCAAATTTTCTTTTCAGCTCTGGTCTTTTCATCAAGAATGCTTGAAAGTCCTCTATTTCATTGAAAGACCATTTTTTCCCCTGAAGTATTATACTCAGTTTTGCTGGGTAGGTGATTCTTGGTTTGAGTCTTAGTTCTTTGACTTCTGGAATATCCTATTCCACGCCCTTCGATCCCTTAATGTAGAAGCTGTTAGATCTTGAGTTATCCTGATTTTATTTCCACAATACTGGAATTGTTTCTTTCTAGCTGCTTGCAATATTTTCTCTTTGACCTGGGAATTCTGAAATTTGGCCACAATGTTCCTAGGAGTTTCTCTTTTTGGATCTCTTTCAGGCAGTGATTGATGGATTCCTTTAATACCTATTTTGCCCTCTGTTTCTAGAATATCAGGACAGTTTTCCTTGATAATTTCATGAAAGATGTTGTCTAGGCTCTTTTTCTGATCATGTCTTTCAGGTAGTCCCATAATTTTTAAATTGTCTCTCCTGGATGTATTTTCCAGGTCAGTTGTTTCTCCAATGAGATATTTCACATTCTCTTCCATTTTTTCATTCTTTTGGTTTTGTTTGGTGATTTCTTTGTTTCTCATACAGTCATTAGCCTCTATCTGTTCCATTTTAATTTTGAGAGAACTATTTTCTTCAGTGAGCTTTTGAACCTCTTTTTCCATTTGGCTAATTCTGCTTTTAAAAGCATTCTTTTCCTCATTGGCTTTTTGAACCTCTTTTGCCAATTGAGTGAGCCTATTTTTCAAGGTGTTATTTTCTTCAGCATTTTTTTGGGTCTCCTTTAGCAAGGCATTGACCTGTTTTTCATGCTTTTCTTGCATCTCTCTCACTTCTCTTCCCAGTTTTTCCTTCACCTGTCTAACTTGATTTTTAAAATCCTTTTTGAGCTCTTCCATGGCCTGAGCCCATTGGATATCTATTTCAGATGTTTGGGATACAGAGGCCTTGGCTTCCATGTCTTTACCTGATGGTAAGCATTGTTCTTCCTCATCAGAAAGGAAAGGAGGAAACATCTGTTCATCAAGAAAGTAACCTTCTATGACCTTATATTTTTTCCCTTTTCTGGGCATTTTCCCAGCCAGTTACTTGACTTCTGAGATTCCTCTCCACCCCTGCCCCACTAGTGCTTGGGGTCTGAGATTCAAATGCTTCTCCCCAGCCTCAGGGCTTTCAGCAGTGGGCACGGCTGCTATTCAATGGGATTAAGTTCTCAGGTGGGGGCAGGGCCACTGCCCAGGCTCAGTTCCCTCAGGGGGTTTATGTGGAGACCTTCAACAGTGGAGCTCCTGTCTGCTTTGGAAGCCCCTGGCCACTGCTTCCCCTGCCACTTCCTTCCAAGGAGGCCTGAGTTATGGAGAAACCCCGCTCCTCTCTCGGCCAGTCTGGAAGTCTCTCTCACTGACCTGTGTGCCTGTGGGTGGAGAGACCTTCGTGGCCACCGGAGATTCCATCCCTGAAGCCTGCTTGGATCTGCTCCTCTTGGTGCCACATGGCCAAGGCAGGGCTGGACTCTGCTCTGGGTCTGGTGCATGATGGACCTTTGGTGGCAGTTTTTCAGGGCTCTCTGGAACAGAAATCTCCTCTACTCCGTTGCTGCATGGCTTCCACTGCTCCAGAATTTGTTGGGAGTTCTTTTTACAGGTAATTTATGAGCTGTGGGTTCGGAGATAGCATATGTAAATCTTTCTACTCTGCCATCTTGGCTCCTCCCCCTTCTCTGTCCCTAATATTCTAAAACCAGAGGATATGGTAGAAAGTGAAATAATCCATTGATCACTTCCTGAAAGAGATCCCAAAATGAAAACTCTCAGGAATATTATAGACAAATTTCAGAGCTCCCACATCAAAGAGAAGACATTTCAAGCAGTCAGAAAGAAACAGTTCAAGCATCATGGAGCCATAGTCAGAATACAAAATTTAGTACCTTCTACATTAAAGGATAAGAAGGTTTAGAATATGATATTCCAAAGAGCAAAGGAGCAAGGATTACAAACAAGAATTACCTGCCCAGTAAATCTGAGTATAATATTTCAAGGGAAAACATTGATATTCAGTGAAATGGAGAAGGTTTAAGCATTCTTGAGGAAAATACCAGAACTGAACAGAAAATTTTACTTTGAAATACAAGACTCAGGAGAAGCATAAAAAGAACACCTTGGATTGCTATGCTGAACTAGAGAGGTCCACTGAACAAAGGTAAAAATGACTAAATTAGGCATATGAAATACAAAAAAATACCTGGGGATCAGAGAAGACCACAAGCTAAAATACACTGAGTAGCTTGAGGTTCTTTTTTTAAAAGAATAGCATACTCTGGTAGATGATATAAAAAAATACCAAAATATTTTTAAAAATTAAATTCATTTAAATCAATTTAGTAAAAAGAATTTTAGACTATTCAATTTTGTTTAACATATGAAAATTGTTTTAAGATGGGAGAGTTAGCCACTTTCCCTTGTAGGCATTTATCTCAGTAACCTACAATTTTTCAAAATTTTCTATGATCTATTAAAAATTGTAGAAGGTACATTCATTTCAAAACTTTTACTGGCTGCCATTTTATTACAAAATCAAATTTCAGATATATCTTAAAAGCCTTATTAGTATAGCTACAATCATCTTCTATTTTGTATAGCATAGCTTTATTTATTTTTTTTTAGTAAAAAAAAATTTCATCCCAGAGTTAGGCTCAATAATTATGTGATTTGCTCCTCACTTTGCTGATTATTTTGTACTAAGATTCTTTATGCACTAAGAAAGTAGGCCTTGCAGTATAGTTAAGGGTCAAGTTGTCACAACGATGATGCTTCTCTATAGCTGAGACACAATTAAGAGAAAAGGCAATGTTCCTGATGTCACGGAAGAGAACCCCCTTTCATTCTATGGGTAATGATAGCAGAAGTAAGTACAAGTAAGTTTTTCTGAGAATGCCCTTAGAGATTTTATCACAGTACAAATTTGATTTAAAATGTCATGGCCTTCAAAAATTTTTAGAGAACAAATAGACAAACGTAAGCTGCTGAGAAGCAAAGCTAAAATAGAGACAATGCTTTATTTGATCAATCTTACTATTATAGCCCAGTTATCTTACTATTAAAATGTCAGAATTCACAAGACCCATATTTTCATCCAGGGACAGATTTACCAAAATATTCTTTCAGGTTATTTCTTTCTAGGTCAGAATTATATTGCTCTAAGGCAACATTGCAGGACTTATAGAAATGGCAGTAAATAAAATGCAATATTCAAAATAATTCATAAAACTCAATACAGAGCAAAGTTTCGGAACTGAAAATAGGTGACATTTTTATAACTTACTTCAAAAATATTACCTCACACTGATATATAACTAGCCCATTTTAACTCAACCAAAATAGCTGGGAAGCAGGAAGAAATTTCCCCACCAAAGCAGGAATTGTCTGGTTTATTTTTTTTAATATCTATATCTCCAGCACTTAGCATGGTGCCTGGGACTTAGTAGGCACGTAATAAAAGTTTATAATGTCACCGCTGCCCTCCTCACTTTCTGCCGGGCTCCCTCCCCAATTAGAGGCATCACATCATGCATTCATGATGTCTGGGCCAGAGGAAGAGTCATCAGTGTTGGGGTCATTATACCCCCTTGCCCTCTTCCTCCCTCCTTCGCTGCTTGACTTCTCACAGGCCTTGGATGAAATGGAAATTAACAGTTCCATTTCTGAGGCTTTACCATTTGCCTTTCCTCAAAGCTCTGAAGTTGCCAATCACTTCATCTTAATTACATGTATCTCCTAAGGCTCTCTGGGTCTTGCCTTTCTCCCCAGCACTGAACCTTATGAACTTCTAAACTTTTCTATATGCCTTACAGTTGAACTTGGTTTTACGTATTGTCTTTCCCAGTTAAGGTGTGAGCTCTTTGCGAGCAAGGCTTTTTCTCAGTTTTTCTCTTTTAAGAAGATTTTGGGATTGTTCGTTTTTTCTTTTCATATTTTGTATCCCTAGCACCTAGTACAGTATTTGATAGCAGTGAATGCTTAATAAATGGTTCTTCATTTATATAGTATACAGAGGAATGCTTGTTCTAGTATGTGACATCACCAGTACAAATGATGATAGCTAG